>OZ026492.1:17655223-19129420 GCA_964019985.1 Aurelia sp. 4 Dawson et al 2005
AAAGGAGTAAAGGTTGTTATGGAAGAACTTAAGCAAGGAATAACAGTTAAGGCAGTAAAGATAGACAGGTATGAAAAGCGGATAAACCAAATCAGAATAAACAGGATGTTTTCATCAAACCAAAAACGAGTTTTTATAGAACTGAATGGTGAAGTAATTAAAGAGAACACAGTACCAAATGCGGGAGAAAGTAGAAAGTTTTGGAGTGAGATATGGGACAACAAAGTCGAACATAACGATAACGCAGAATGGCTACGGGGGATTGAAATTTAAGTAAGTAGAGTCAATAAACAAGATGATGTGAAGATCACTGTCCAGGATGTAAGAAAGCAAATGGGGAAAATTCCAAATTGGAAAGCAGCTGGGCCTGACAGAGTACAAGGCTATTGGCTGAAAAACTTGTCATCGTTGCACGATAGAATTGCTTGCCAGTTGAATACAGTGGTCAAAAGTGGGGAGGTTCCAGCATGGATGACGTATGGAAGAACGGTATTGTGTATAAAAGACAGGAGTAAGGGAAATGCTGTGAATAACTTCAGACCCATTTCATGTTTACCACTAATGTGGAAATTGCTAGCAGGTATGCTATCCGAGCAGCTGTACGAGCATGTAGATACTAATAATATGTTACCATCAGAACAGAAGGGTTGTCGTAAAGAAACACGCGGAACGAAAGATCAACTACTCATTGACAAAATGGTACTTAAGAACTGTAAGAGAAGACAGACCAACTTAGCTATGGCTTATGTGGACTATAAAAAGGCATATGACATGGTACCACACTCGTGGATACTAAAGAGTCTACAATAGACCATTTCGACAATTAAAGTCCGAGACTGGGGAGAGCGGTTTGTTCTGGTAAATGGCGGATGCAGTTCTGGTAAATGGCTGCCGCGCACTGAGCCCGTTGAAGTGAATAATGTAAACACGGCAATCGCTACTGCATAAAAACGCAGCAATGGAACTGTCTTAGGATTTAGTCAAATAGCTGTCCATACAAAATACAGAAAAACATGCAATTTACCTCTATTCGCAACTGAGTTCCTTTTCAGCCTTTATTTCTGTGCTTCAAACAACAATGCTTGCTTTGAGTTTAAGCCCTTTCCGCATAACTTGACGAAATACATGATACATTTGAAGTA
The DNA here is from genome assembly GCA_964019985.1 of Aurelia sp. 4 Dawson et al 2005. Taxonomy (NCBI): domain Eukaryota; kingdom Metazoa; phylum Cnidaria; class Scyphozoa; order Semaeostomeae; family Ulmaridae; genus Aurelia; species Aurelia sp. 4 Dawson et al 2005. Next base: position 17,656,366 of record OZ026492.1, read on the forward strand.
TTTAGAATAAGACAGTTTACTCTGATTTCGATTTTCAAGTGAATGGAATTCAACTGAAGTTTTTAACTTCGAATATCCTTGTTGAATTCGATTAAAATTGACGCGAGGAAAAAATTCGAACATAGTTCGAATTTTCTCAATTTGACGGTTGAACATACGCCAAAACTGATATTTCAAAACTGAAAGTCTAAAACAGTGCCGATGCTGTAGCGATCATTGCCTCAGCTTGCAAGACTCAATGTTTACATTATATTCACTTCAACGGCCTAACTACGCAGTAGCCATTTACAAGAACTGGATCCGCCATTTACTAGAACAAACCGCTCTCCCCAGTCTTCGATTTTGATTGTCGAAATGGTCTATTAGTTGGAGCAGCTGATAATATTATGAACGTCCTGGAAAAGAGTATGGCGAAATGGAAGGTACTGCAGGAGATGAAGTATTAGGGGATGTCAACATCAAACGTGGAATATTCTAAGGAGATAGCCTTTCGCCACTCCAATTTGTTATTTGTCTCATTCCATTGTCATTGATTTTGAGAAAGACGAAAGCTGGATATAGTTTGGGAAAGAAACAGCCAAAATTGAATCACCTTCTATATATGGATGACTTAAAGTTATTCGGACAGAGTGAAAGAGACATAGAATCACTTGTGAATACAGTTCATGGGTTCAGTTGCGACATTGGCATGCAATTCGGTATAGAAAAATGTGGTTTAATTATCATCAAGCGTGGAAAGATGGTTATTTGTGATGGAATTGAACCACCAGATGAAGAGAAGATGAAAGGAGTCAACGAAGAAGGTTACAAGTACTTGGGTATAGTAGAACTAGATGGGATAAAGGAGAAAGAAATGAAAGAGAGATTCACGAAGGAGTACAAGCGAAGGATTAAACTTGTATTGAAATCAAACTTGAACAGCAGGAATGCCATTTCAGCAATTAATATTTGGGTTGTAGCTGTGATGAGATATGGGGCTGAGATAGTGAAGTGGACGAAAGAGGAACTGGAGAAATTGGACAGACAGACGCGGAAAATTATGACAATGAATGGAGCGTTACATCCACAAAGTTATGTCGATAGACTATATGTAGCAAGACAGAGAGGTGGAAGGGGATTGCAAAGTGTATTAGAAACCATCCTTTCATAGGAAAATAGCCTTAGATGGTACGTTAAAAAACAGCCAAGAGCAATTATTAAGGGCAGTACATAAACAACAGGAAATGAAGATGACATCATTAATCCAGCAGAGTATAAAGATCAAAGAAGAAGAGAAAGAGAAGTCAAATGGCACGAAAAAGTAATGCATGGTCAGTTTTTCAGAGATACGGAAGGGATAGCAGACAAGAAAAAATCATGGTTGTGGCTAAGAAATGGAGACTTGAAGAAAGGGACAGAAGCACTAATTATGGCAGCACAAGAGCAAGCAATACGTACGAACTACGTCAAACATCATATCGACAAATCAAGAGATTCCCCGACGTGCAGCATGTGTGGTGAGAAGGTAGACTTATGACGATGAGTCCCTTGTATCCCTGCGGTAAACCTTGCTCAAGAGGGACTCATAATGAAACAGTGAGAAATCCGGCCCTATCTCCTGCATTCGATCATGATTCAATCGATGGAATCAGCATCGAACGATTGCCGTAGCTCTGTTCAACGGTCATTCCTCGGAAAGAAAATGCGATAAAAACCACGTGAAGCAGGCGTTTCATCAAAGAAACTTAGTATAAATCTGAAGAAGGAAGTTCACTTTACCTGGTAAGTCCAAATGAGTCTTTCAAAGCTACATTTTCGTGTTTTTAAGACCAAAACAAACCAGAGAAAACTTCAGCCACCTGCCGTAGCAACTTTATTCAAAATCTAGTCAACTGCATCATTCGAATCGAGAATTCGACCTCATTGTTCTCTGCCGAATCTCGCAATCTTATTGGTACGTTAGGAATTGCGCAGTTTGGGCCTAAATAGGACCAAATTTTTCAGAGTAATACTATGAGTCTGTATTGCCTGAAGCGCCGTCATCAAATCAAAGAGCACAGGGCAACAAGAGACTCATCGTCATCAGTCTAGTGAGAAGGGGGAAACAGTGAACCATATTATATGTGAATGCAGCAAATTAGCCCAGAAGGAATATAAGCGACGTCACGACAACGTAGCACGAATAGTTCATTGGGAGATTTGCAAGAAGTATGACCTTCCCAGGGCTGAACAGTGGTACAATCATAAGCCAGAAGGCGTTACTGAGAATGAAAGCATTAAGGTATTGTGGGACTTTAACATAAACACAGATTATGAAATTGAGCATAGACGACCAGACATTGTTGTCGTGCTAAAACCAGAAAAAGAGTGCTTGATCACTGACATAGCTGTACCAGGAGATACAAGGATAAAACTGAAAGAACAAGAAAAGATCGAAAAGTATCAAGACCTAAAAAGAGAAATTGCAAGGTTATGGTACCTTCGAAGAGTAGATGTCATTCCAGTTGTAGTTGGTGCTTTGGGATGTATCACGAAAGAAGCAGAGCAGTACATAGAGAAAATAGGAATCAAGATCAGGACTGAGGTGATCCAGAAAACGGCTTTGTTAGGAACTGCAAGAACATTGAGAAAGGTTCTCGAAACCTGAGGCTAGTTGTTCTAGCTTGCTTTCGGGAAGAACTTACCAGGAACTTTTCCTGTGATAAAAAGAACATAATAATAATAATAATGATAATAATGAAATGTCATCTTAGAAAAGAACAAAAATAGTAAAAGAAACAATAACAACAAGAATAGTCTGCCTAGGCATTAGCCAGCAGTATAGAGGACTCAAGAAAAAGCAACAGAAACAATTTTGACAATAATAATAACAATAATAATAATAATAATAATAATAATAATAATAATAATAATAATAATAATAATAATAATAATAATATTTGAACTAAAAGACCACCATCCGGAATAAAACAGAAAATAAAATATAAAAACACAACTGTTTTTTAAAAACGTTTCGATTTAAAATCATGCAGATAACAGGATCTAGAACTTTTAGCTTTCTCATTTGTGCGGTAACCCCGCTGACACTTGAAAAAGGAACCACGATTTCACACATCAAATTTAGTTTCGACGGTCAAGAATGTCACTTTTCTGCCACTCAAAAAACATGTCTTATCTATTCGTTTTAGCTCGACAAACGTTACTCTTCTACGTTAAACGCGATTCGGTCATTCTTCTAAACCCTGAGTGACAAACGAGGCAGTTGGCAGTTAGTCGAATACCAAACTTGCGATCGCCTTCAGCGTTTGCAGAATAGGGCCCTTCACGATTATAGAGAGATGGAGATTGAAAGATGGCTGGAGACACACTAGGCTGTCTGTTTCAAACTTGATTAAATATGACACGTCTATCGTGATTTATTAAATAACTTATGATTTGTGCCCTGGGGACGATTTTTAACAAGATCCCAGCTATCTAACTATCAGCTAAGTATTGACTCGTGCCAAGGCAAAATTTGGAATTTTCGAAACGAAGTTTCCATTATTCTGCTTCCAAAGTTTGCAATGGAATTTTACTTAAGATTTGATGTAGTGCTACCATTAAATTTACATTTTCGAAAAGAAGTTGAAGGATATTTTACTCAAGCGGCAACGATTCCCAAAGCACGATCCCTAGGAAGAACAGCTTTCTACAGATTAGGCCGTGATTAGGACTTGTGTTTTTAATTCTTTACACTGGTTGTATTAGGTATTTTATTTTTGCTGTTAATTAGGACTTTTAACTTTGATGAGGTTTCTTGTCCATCAATATATGAAAATGAAAAATGAAAACTGCTCGCTGCTTTCACTTTTTTTTGCAGGTTTTCCAAAGGGTCTTTCTGCAGAAAATCTCCCATTTCGACGGAAGGAATGGCCGATTGAGGCCGGGTAAATCACACTGATGACTGAACCTAATTAGACATATCAAGAATGAAACAAGAAAGTTTTCGATGTCATGGCTTTGACATCCAGAGAGTAGCATTTTTCAAACGCCAGGCCTTTTTATTGACTCACCCTGCAGCCCTGAAGTATTGTCATGTTTTTGATGATCTGTATCTGTGATTTTGGCTCTCATAAGGATTCAAAACTCTTCAAAGTTCACATTCAAAACTATCTATGAGAGGTGGGACGCAACAAATAACTAATAAAATCCAACATAGAGTGCCAAAACTTCCTGCCATAAACGGTTTTATATCTCATGAATTTGTATTTGGAATTTTACTGCCGCTGATAAACCAATGTAACTAAGGCTCGTGAGTCATGCAACGCAAACCATATTTGGATAACGTCAAGCATGTCCAGCTGTGAAAAAGGTCTTAGGCCTTACTTACTTTGACTGTGGAAGTCGATGTTCTGGTGCTGTGTCGTTGGTTGCTAGGCATTTTCTCCCTAGTAAATTTTCTGTAGAGAGAGAATCCTCGCTGGCTCCACCACAACTGTCTGCAGGGGTATAAGCTACTTTGGTAGTGCTAAATGCAGCTGCTTTGCTACCAAGATCGCTTGCTTCCTCCTGTACTGGCTCTGGCGTAACTTCATCGCGCTCAGCTTTGTTGTTAAGATCTCTTGCTTCCTCTTCTACTGGCTTTTCTGTAACTTCGTCGCGCTCAGATTTGTTGCTAAGATCGCTTGCTTCTTCTTGAATTGGCCCTGCCGCAACTTCCTCGAGCTCAGATTTGTTACCAAGATCGCGTGCTTCCTCTTGTACTGGCTCTGCCGTAACTTCATCGTGCTCAGATTCGCTTTCATTGACGTTCTCGACATTTCCTTCCTCTTTGCTTTCTTGACCGTCCCGCTCCAAGATTCCAGAGGTGTTGAGCTCGCTTTTCCTTGTTTTAAATTCATCCAACTCTTTCTCAACCATCATGCGTGCAATCTGAAATTTATTTCTTCTCTCGTCCTGCTTTATTTCACAGTGACGAATTAGAAAATCTCGGAAATTTCCAAACCCATAACTTTTAAATTTCTTCTCGTTTTGATGCGAACGTCGCCAGCGACATTGAAGCTCATCATGGCTAACGTATACTTCACCTTTTCTTCTGTATTTTTCAGTTTCTAAAAGGTCCTTAAGTATTTTAAATACCTCAAACTTTAAATCGAAGAGTTGCTTTTGTCTGGCTGCAGCGTGTGACTCGGGTTGTGCCTGAATAAATGGGTTGTCTTTAGACTGAATTAGCCTTGCATCGTCTGGTTTGATCACATTTTCTCTGGGCTCAGGAGGTGTAGCTTCGCATCGATCTTCATCCTCATGCCGTTTGACAACAGCATCTGCCTTGAACATTACTTTCTTTGGAATATAAAATTCTTTTCCAGGAGATTCCAATGCTCCACAATCTTCCTTTAAAAAACTTGTTAGCTTTTTTCCGAAGCCATAAAGCCTGAACGGTTGCAGTTCCGGCCTGCGCTCCCATCTTACAAGTAAGTTGTTGAGGTCAAAAACAAAGGAGTCAGCTCTCTCTTTGCCAATTTGTCTTATGAGAGTGAACAACTCATTTCGTAATTCCTCCTTCGTATAAACCTTTTTCTTTGACTCCATGATTATTGAAAATCCATATCATTTCGTCAACTATCAGGCCCATAACATCTAAATTCGCAATCACATTATTGGACTTTCCAAACAGAATCTTGAAACAGAATAGAACTTGAAACCAACCACTAGCATATGAATACAATGGGCTTTTGTACTGAGAGAGGAGAGCGACGGGGGATTCACATCCATTCCATATCATAACTAAACTATGACAAACAACAAACGAGTTAAGGCCACGGTCCAGCCACGGCGTTTTGAGAATCTCACCTTGCTTGCATCTATCCAAATGCAAACCTTTAATTAGGTTTAAAAACAAAGAAGATCACGTTTCTTCATTTGGTCAATAATTTGCTTGGATAGTTTCTCGAGAAGATCAAATACTATGGGATGTTGACAACAATGCACATCAAAATGAACCATAACTCCCTGTTGTTTGTAAGGTTGTTGCAAGGGGGACGACTACTGTAGTTGGTGACAGAAAGGATTGCTGTTGGGCTTGCTAAATTTTAATTCAGCAAAGTAACGTTTACAGTCATGAAAACCAACGCTAGAGTTTGATGTGGTCAAACCATACTCCCAAATCCGTCTCTATCTCACTAGATCACTGCTGCTATCAAATCTCTTAGAACAGGAGCGAACTCTTTGATACTCACTTACCTGTAAGGGATCCTCATTTTGTTAAGTTATCCTAAAGTTGAATAAAACAGGAAAGACGTACAGAAATATGCAAATTTGCGAGAAGCATGCTAGAACGGTGCAGCTACCCCTTTTAAATCTACAAATGCAACAGGAAAAACTGCGGCAAAGTCTTCTCTTTTGACTGCTCCACAGAATGGCGAGGTTACCATGAAAGCTTGGAAGTAATTTCGACCATATGAATGAAAATATGGAAAGAAACACCAAATCGAAAGAATCAACCTATTGTTGCCTGCACGCAGAACCTATTGTTCCCTGTGCAACTTCTAAGAAAACACCAACATGAGATTGCGTAACCAACGTACGGATCACTGAATCAGTGGTACGGATCAAACATGTGAATTCCCTGCCCAGGCCGAGACAAAAGCCATCTGCCATACAAAATTTTCAGGGGGGATCACACATCATCATCGTCAGGAGATTTGCGTTAAGAGAAATGAGAGGTGGACAATAGTGACGTTGTATGACCTTGCATCAGAGACGCAAATCTCCTGATGCCTGCTGAGGCAGAGAGGGTCGAATAGATCCTATGGCACGCGAAAGTCACCACAATTAGATAAACCAGGTTCTTCTCAGATAAACCTAGTTTTTCTCCAGATAAACCTGGTTTATCTGAAGAAATATCACTTTTCTAGAGAAAAACCTAGTTTATCTGAGATTATGGCACGCGAAAATCACCAAAATTAGATAAACCAGGTTCTTCTCAGCTAAACTTGGCTTTTCTCCAGATAAACTAGGTTTTTCTCCAGAAAGGACGACGGCATCAGATAAACCAGGTTTTTCTAACAGGAAACGAGGCTCATCAGAAAAACCAGGTTTATCAAACTGAAAGCGAGGTCGACAAACAAACTTGATTAGAGAAACAATATCATTTTCTGCAAATGCCCTTTCTAATTTTCCAAACTTTACAAGTTCAGATCATAATTGGACAACAAAAATTTCATGCGGTACTAAACTGAAACTTTGTGGGGTTCACCTCGTTAGGCTTTTTTCTGACACTTCCCACCCATCACAATTTCAGAGAAAGCCCTTCTAAAATGTCGGTGATCTAGAAATTCTTACGAAGCGTGTCCCGCAGATCATCTAGGGGCTTATCACTTTCGAAAAATCCCGTACACCTTTCGCAAAAAGATCCTTTGTTTTCAAGGAAAACCAATGAAAACTCCCTGAAAATCTTATTGTCTTTGTAACTCTCTTGGGCTTTTTTGGAAGAGTGGCAGATAATCCTAGTTTATGTGTGAAAAACTATCACAAAAGTTTGTATCTGTCTTTACTGGTTAAAAACAGTGCTCAATGCCATGAAGGCAGAGCGAATTACAATAGGACTGAAGCAATAAAACAGACTACATTCTTTGTTGTTACTCAGAGTTTCACGCTCTCTTGCGATCTTCAGACAACTAAGAGTTCTACTCAATTTTTTCCATTTATACATACTTTAACGTGATGACATAATCTTATGAGTGTACTTTACGTGGGGTCTCTTTTAAAATTGATTAGGTAGTATTAGGTAGCTCCAAGTGCCGCCATGAGAACAAGACTTTGTCTACTACGTCAGAAACCAAACCGTCGTATTGATATTTCTAATTTATCCAAACTGGTTTGTATTAGCAAGTCAGTCGTTGGTGTCGTAGGGTCGCTGAGTTTCCGTTCACATTCGATCTTTTCGGCCTTTGAGTCGCTCGTTCCCTCTGGCACAAACAAGGCATTACTAGCATGAAACGATGTCCTTGATTCATAAATGTGATTTTTTGTATTGCTTTTACACGGATTGTTTAAGTAATTTTTTAGAATAATTTGGTCATAAGAGGGGCGTTTCCCTCATTTTCCGGGAGACTTAAGGGCGTGGTCGCGAAAAATTTTCTTGGGGGCTACGCCCCCAAACCCCCCCCCCAAGGCCCGTCCTCATAGATCACTTCAGGGCCCGAGCTGGCTCTCGACGGCCCTGGATCTCATAACAAATTACTTTCAGGGAATGACCACAGGGAGCCCAGGAATAATTGGCAAACTAAAAACAAATTGTCCAGAATAGGAGCTCCGTAGGAAACTGCGAAGGATTTGCGAAGCCTTGAAATGAATGCTGCGAAGGACTCGTAGCGCGTTGAGCTGCGAAGGAACCGTTTTTCACAGTTCCTTCGCAGCTCAACGCGCTACGAGTCCTTCGCAGCATTCATTTCAAGGCTTCGCAAATCCTTCGCAGTTTCCTACGGAGCTCCTATTCTCGACTTTTGAGTTTGCCAATTATTCCTGGGCTCCCTGTGGAATGACTCGACTGTTCCAAGAGTGTGTTGATGCTCAAGGGAGTACTTGTCCGATGGGTAACAGTATGTGTAAAATGAATTGTCGATATCTTTTAGAGATAATTGAAGCTGATTTCGGAGCTCCCTTAACGATAAGTCTCACATAAACTGTATTTTGCAAAACACATCTGTTGTGCCGTCTTCAAATTTTGTTGATTTTATTCACTGTGCGTCAAGAATTTGCTTAGGCCAAAACGTCAAAGCTCTGGTTTGGAGGTGGAGGCAAATTTGTCCTTTGAAGACTAATATCTTCACTCTCAACGCACCGATATTAACAAACGAGGTATCCATGTTCAAGTAAGGTATCGAGATATGTTTTGCAAATAATTTTGGATTGATTCACGTCTGGTCGCTATGGTTGACCAAATCTGTATACTTTTTTTGGGACGCTCGGTAGATAAACTCATATAAACTCAACCCTCAGTATCTCAAAAGAATCGCTGTAGAATCCGATGCACGAAAACTTAGTTTTGGGTCGCTCAGCCCTTTTGGCACATGAAGCGCTTTGTCAATTGAGATGAAAGTACTCAGACTTCAACAATCTAAATCACACATATCTGAACTAAGAGAACTCACGATTCTTTCGACCTGTCGTTGTTTAATTTCAGCCAATATTTGCATTCAAAAATTTCATATTTCACCCTTAGGACCTTCGAATATAAAATGATCTTTTAGCATTCACAGAAGGTTGTTGCCAAGAAAAAAAGGGCCACGGCTCGAAAATATTTCCGGACCCCCAAGTTCCTTACACTTTCAGCTTCGGCGCGAATGAGTGCCCTCCCAATCTGAAAAGCTCTCTTACGGGCCTGATAGTGCTAGAACATCTCAAAAATTTTGCCATCAAGTATTAGTTATGTATAAACCAGTTTCCTGTAAAAGAATATATGTAGTAAGTAGTAAGCCAACTGACACATAAGGTACAGTCAATGTCTGTTTATGAGTTGATTTTTGCTCGCAATTTTCTGGGTCCAAACGGCAATGTAATACATTATGATAAGTTGTGAGGGTGTAGAAGGGGTTTTGACTAGCTGACTAACATGCAATTTTCCCTACTGGCTAATGACTAATTTTGTTCAAAAGCCAAGACTAATGACTTACTGTATTTTACAGTTGACTAATGACTAAAACCTATTTTTCACTGCATTAGGTAAAAAAGAAACATTTGCACAGAAACCAAAAACGATACAACCATACTTTTTCGGACTAACATAAAATTTCCAAGTCATGTAGATGGACAGGAATGGGAGAACACAAAGCTTTTATCACGCAAAGCATTAATCATTGGCTGGATTTTCCCATTTTTCTTCTTTTTTATTAATATTTTGAGAATGGAGCCAGAAAATCTTTTCAACTGCCATTCTACCTTGACCTTTCAAGATGCGGGACGAAAACCCAAATTCTTGTCAGTTATCCTTCATTATCCTTCATTGACATTTTCACGCAAAGGAAACATATGATTCATTCATTAAATTGATGATAATATTTGGTACTAATACTTCACGATGAAACTAACCAAAGATAAATTATCTTTGAACTAACTGATGCTAGACTGATGCTAAGAGAGCGCGTGGCCAAGAGGTTAAGGCGACAGACTCGTAAACCGAAGGTCTCAGAACGGCCGTAGGTTCGAATCCCGTGCTGGACAGTTTGGTCGCTGTCCGTAACTCTACCCGTGTTTACCAGAGCCATGTGAGGGAAATCTGGTAGCTTTCGGCGGGTTGATGGTTAAACATCCGTGGCACATACTGGAAATAAGTCTCTCTCAGACTTTCGCAGGCTAGCCACGTTAAATATGATTACCTACCTTACCTACCTACCTACCTACCTACTTACCTACCTTACCCTACCTAGGCCTTTCAATAAGCGATGGAATCTTCTTCGACGATGACGAATGGAAGAAACGGAGCAGTCCAAAATGAACTACAGTAGAATGTCTTAGAGAGCGCTGTTTTGGGACAAAGTTGATGGGAAGTTTTAAGAGAATAACAGGTTTTCCTGACAAAGAAATCATCCCAAGTGTGACGTTGTTCCTACCTTTGGCTATGTGAAATGTTACTTTTCCATGCTGTACCCAATTGATTCTCTTGCGTATTCAGACGAAAATGATTTGCGCCATTCATTCATGGTACACTTTGCATGAAAGAGCTCCTAACTAATTGGGAGCTTCTTTGCTTGACTAGTGACTAACAGTACCCCCTTTTTACACCCTCAGTTGAGGAGCCTGGAAAATTGGTCAAAAGTCATTAAGCAAGAGGAGGCAATTATACGGCCATTTCCAACATGTTGAAGCGACTGTGGACAGTCGGACCATGGACGTGTGGTCCAGAACTTTTGAAGCTAGAGAGCAACGCTGAGAAGGAGGAAGGCAGGCAAAATGCGCCATTATGGAGCGCGCCATTTGCAGATGACTGCATCGATCGGATTCCATTCTCAAATCTGCACATCACCGTCTGGCAAAGCTAACTATGGAATTCACCGCGCATTATATCCTACAGACGTCAATTAGCATCTTTGGCATACTCTAAGCATCCATGATTTCATGGGGATGACTTCTAAACAAGTAGCCAGCAAGAGAGTGCATCCAGATTGCGAAGGTAACAACTTTCTTGAGCTGTTGTGTTTGTCATCGATTAACTTTGAGGCCTAGGCTTGCAGGTCCGCCTGCAACTTTGAAAGACATTACTCCAAAAGGATCATCTTTGCTTGCAGACTCATGTTAGCATATACATCCGAATTTGTGATTATTCCTGATTTCTGACTCATCTAAGAAAATTCTTCCCATGTTTGCAGCTTTCTCGAACCCTTCCCGCTATATTTTTGTTCGCAAGGGAAGGAAGAGGAATGTCTGCCTTGTGGGATTAAGATGCAGCGAAACTGAGCCAAGACTACCGTGTAAAAACTCTTCATTCAGCTTCATGTTCTTGCAGTTTCAGGGCCTGCTGGTGTTCCAGTACAACGTAGGCAGTTACGTTTAAGACACCAATATCATATCATACAACTCAACAAATGCTATGCAAGTCGCTTTTTCTGCTCCCCTCAGCTTTATCGAAATGGATGACGAGGCATGCATGAATTTCGCGAATCAATTTTAGGCCAATTGGGGTCAAATAGTAGGAGTACAAAGCAGAGAAGTCACATTCGCAAGGCCTGATCGGCCCGTCAACCGTAGCATGTTTGGTGTATCTATTAAAGAAAACATAGTAATTTGAAGCAATCAATAGCATAAGAAACAAACATTGCCATACTGTTCAAAGTATGAAAATATTTGAAAGTATAATATACTTATTATATATTATATAATAATTTTTGTCTTTTTACACATCATGCCTGTTGGAACGTGTGACACTTGCACACCTAAGAATGATCTTTTCCTCTAAAGGTAGGTAGGTAGGTAGGTTCATATAGATATAAGGTGTGTATTCCTTCTGGTTGGAGCAAAAGCCTTTCCATATTGTTTTCATATTCTTCAAACATAAGAACAATAGGGTTTTTAAAGCCAGACAATGAGATAAACAATAATAAACAGCCATATTTATAGAAAACATAGTATTAACATATTATTTCTTTAAACTTTTTAGAGGAGGAAGTAAGAAAAAGAGCTAAGCCAAGGTAAGTCCTGGATTGGGATATGGAGCTACTGTAGTTGTACACGTTTTTTTTATAAGAAACTGGTTTATAAGAAACAAGTACTAAGAAGGCCAAACTTTTAAGAAACTCTAGTACTATGTCTGAGAAGTTCTAAGAAACTTTTCAAAGTTAAAAGCATGGATTTTATAGCAAATAGATCATTGAACCTTCATTCTTGAGCAATATTATCTAACCATTTGTGTTTTCAACATAACAGAACACTGTTTATTCCTTTATGATGTTTTAAATATCAAGAAATATATCTGCCGCAGTGTTAGCGACCACATTGGTAATTCTGCATTCAGAAAAATAAGAAACCAATTAAGAAACTTTTAGTACTAAAATCGATAAACTTTCATGTGAAATTAAGAAACTTTTAGTTCTATGGCTTGATCCTAGTTTCTTATAAAAAATAACGTGTAATAAGTACAAATTGGAAGGTGTGGCCAAGGGTGGTACCAGGGGGTGGACTGGGGTGGAAATGTCCTCCATACTTTTCCCTGGTCTTATCACTAAGCAAAAACAATATATATATATAGTGAAGGTATCATACCTTCTGGTAAACAATTCTATCCCTTGTCCACCCCCCCCCCTCCCATGGAATTTGGGTACGCCGTCCGCCACATATGTACGCCGATTTTTTTTGTCCTTTTGGCATTTCTATTGTTTAGAGTGAGTCTGTCCGCCACATAAACATAACATACGCCAATTTCAGTGTGGGACTCCACCCCACTTTTGCAAGCTGGTGCCATCCGTGGCTGTGGCACTGGGTGGCGGCACTGCTTCAATTGTAATTGAAGGTGTTGTGTAATGTGTAGCCAGAACAGACTTATTGAATGGTGATGACAGACTTACAGTATTAAATACACACACATGAATAAGATTCATGAATGAGCTGTATGGATTGCATACAATATATCCATTTCTCAATTAAAAATTCAATTTGAGCCAAAAGATGTGATTCCAAGTACAGCAAGAAATCTACATCATATCATTATGTTGCAGATGCACTTAAAAACAATTTCATGTGTTGCTGAGAGCAATGCACGTTCTTGACATTTAGAGCCCTGTGAAATCAAGACAAATGATGTTCCTGGAAAAGTTTCAAAAAGAACTGATGCCTTCGTGAAAGTGGTCTATTTAATCACTCTTGTTTTGAATCCACTTCTGTCTCTTCATCAGAAGAATCTGCAGTTGTTGGTTTAGATTGTTTAAACCAAAGAAAATCTGAATTCAAGTTTCTTGGAAGATTAACTTTGTTGAAAGAATAGAAGATATATCTAAGTAAGGCATTGTTTGCACAGGACCTGTTGGAACCATTCCATACCGAATAGATTGCAACTGCTCAGCACATTGTCCCCACTGGATCCCGTTTACACAGGATCAGTTCCAAAAAGTTCCATGGGCATTGTTAAATCCTAAGTATTTTTCAAAACAAAGACATTTGCATGTTCTTTGAATTCCATCCTTTAAGACACCTTTTGTTAGTACTTAAACAATGAATACTAGCGTCATTTCCTAGGTGTTCCCATTTGTATCCATTCCACCAATTTATACAAGACCTTTTATGGGAACTGTTCCAAATGGGATCAGCTTTGTCGGTGGACCCATTTCAGTACAGATAGCAGCTCCATTTGGAACGGTTCCAGAGAAGCAAAGTTTTTGAAATGATTTTGCCTTTATTACCCACTTCTTTAGCAAAACCACAGGATTGATATAAGTTTGATAGGCAGTAACAGATTCTGGGTGGGTCCACTGGGTCACAGGACCCAGTCAAACCAATCAAATTTGGACTATTAATAGATTGTTCATCGTCCTTTTAAGAAAACTTATTCAGTCATGACAACCTCCTCTGAGTGAGAGGCATTTTGCAAACATGAGACTAAATTTTCTTACAGTAAGAAGTAAGCAAACAGATTCAATTTCAATTTTCAGTTTCAATTATATATATTTAGCTAAGGGGTAGGGTAGCCCTTCAGCACAACTGCTGGTTTTCAAGGGGCTCTCCCATAAAATAGCACTAAACTAAATTACAAAAAAAATTGTAAACTAAATCATAAAACCTATTTTACAACCTAAAACTACAGGGTGTCCCAGAAAATTTGTGCCCCGTTTGCCTAAAGACCACGACAAAGCAGCAAAAGGTCGTCACCACATTTTGGCATGATGTTGCTCGCAAGATATTAAATTAAAGTTTGCTTCCATCCCCGTAAAAATCCGTTAAGAAATGATGGAGCTATGACGTTCATAAGACCAAATTTCTCTGATTACTGAAACCAGCGGTCGGCCATTTTGTATTACTATTTTTGTAACGATAAGCAGCTTCATGGATGAGCTGAAACAGTAGCCTCCAATCTCATAGCTCTCGCGAAAGTTTCAATAATCATCAGAGACTTCAGCTATTTCTTACCCCACGATCCTTTATTGAATGTCAAAACGAAGACGAGGATCCCATGATAAAATAAACAATCGAAAGGCAATGACTAAAATATAGAATATAGTCACATTTTGTTTGCAGGTGTGGTGAGTGCAGCAATTATTTAGTTTATCTATCAGTTCAAAATGAGACAATACAGCTCCAAAAATCTTTGCCCTTCTCATTTCTTTTAGTTCATTGTCTTCGGTAGTAAATCAACAATTGCTTGTAACAAATGAAGGAAGAAATCTGTGCAGGGATACGCTAGGGATGGCGACAAATTAAATATGAAATATATTTTTGTCGAAACTTTTGATTTTTTATTACTTTGGGAATTCTGATCTTCACTTTTGCATCTTATCAAAGATCGTGGGGTAAAAACTAGTCTAACTCTCTGATGATTATTGGAACTTTGATGAGAGCTATGACATTAAAGGCTGCTATTTCAGTTCATCTATGAAGCTTTTTATCTTTGCAAAATAGTAAGATAAAATGGCCGACCACTGGTTTCAGTCAACAGGCAGATTTGGTCTTCTGAAAGTCATAGCTCCATCATTTTTCGACGGATTTTCACGGGAACGGTGGCAAACTTTAATTGAACATCTGAAGAGCAACGTCATGGAAAAGGTTAGTGATAATCTTTTGCTGTTTTCTCGCAATCTTCAGGCAAACGGGGCACAATTTTTCTGGGACACCCTGTATTTACGATATATCAAACATTTATTATTAAAAAAATGGAACCCTAAATCAACTGCTGTTTGGATGATCTAAGGGAGAATGCTTTCTTTGACTCAGCTGAGAGGCCATTCTACAACTTGTTTTGTCCAGATCAAGTTCTATTTTGTGTCTTTTGGATTTGATCCCAGGGCTTGAGTCAATGGTCTGGTGATTATGCCTGTCATTGATTATTTTCAGATGGTCTCTGGATGGCAATATTCAGTTTCAGTGGTTTCAAATATGATATTAGTCCCTCTTTGCTATGTCCTGGTGGACCCAGACAGATATTTATAGCTACATTCATCTCCCTTGCCATGTCAGAAAACTTCCAAATTTAGCCCAAAGTGGACCCACAAACTTGCCACTGTTGCAGCCATTGATCTCTTTTACAAACCTTCTCTACATTGGAAGGTCTGTTTGAGGTATTTTGTCAAATGTTTTCAGAAGATAGTTTCACGTTACGGCAAGGACAACCTTTGTGGCCAAAAGTTTAAGAACATGTTTTTGTCAACAACTTTTTTTTCAATTTGTTTTGAGTGGGCTTGTCAGGAATTCTAGCTACTGAAAGCTAATTTAGGCCCACTGTGCATACCGCATCCAGGCATGGGACCCCTAGTTTAACGTCCCTTCCCAAGGATTGCGAGGTGAGTTTTGAGGTCAGTCCTCCGAGGTCACCCATCCGGAGTTTGACCTTACTCGACCAAACTTAACTTCAGTCACCTGACGAAGACTGTATAAGCCACTCGGTCACTCACCCCACAGTAACTTTTCTTGGAGTAACGAAATGGAACCCTAGCACTCTGCCTGATTCACTCCCATGGAGTTAGTTTAGTTCAACTTTCTATATAGATTCTGAATTTTGATGTCGTTTTTTGGATTTCTGCGCCATTTTGCTATATGACATCGCAATGAAATCCATAGGAATTCTCGGAAATTCTAGTGGTTGTGCCAAAAAGAGGTGTGACACAAATTGTGTTACTTAGCTGTATTTTAAATTAAACTATGCACAATTCATTTCTATGATTAGTTTGCAGAATATATATTAAAAACCCTGTAAGAGCTATTGCTTCTCAGGCCTTGAAATGAGCAAACGTTAGGTACTTGGTTGATCAAGCTCCTCAATTCATTTAGGCGCTTGATCACGCTCCTATGTTATTTTTCTCTTTGTGGGAAACCAATTGGAAAGCTCTGGAAAAACGAGCTACAATTACTGTTTTGTCTGAAAATTTTCAGTTAAGTCACATCATTCACTGTAAAAGAATCAAAATAAATGAAGGCCAGCATTGCCGTTGGAACAGGGCTGCATTGTGAATAAGATGGAACAGTCTTGGAATGCCACCTTCAAAGTTTGCACCAATTTTTTTTAATCTGCTGCCCTTTGTTGATAACCTTAACTTCTGACCAATCCCACTATGCCCTTTCCAAAGAGTTGAACAGCGATGATTCTGCCATATAGTCAGCACCGGCAGACCGGCAGAGCTTGCAGCTTTTTGCTTCAACACGTGCGCTGAACAAATTGTTCAGCGTAGCAGTGAGGGAGCTTGTTAATGGCATAGTTGATGTGTTGAACACTACTTTGGAAGTGAATGAAAATTTTACAAGTCAATGAAGAGGTGGAAAGATAATTTATTGTAGTTTTACAGTGATAAAGGGGAAGATTTGGGCTGACTATTTTATCTCAAATACATTCACAAATTGTAATTATGGACCATTAAAAGAAACACTTTTGATCTGCAAGGCGCTTGAACAATCGAGCCAGTAGAATTTTCGAGGCGAGTGTGGAGGCGCTTGGGCTCGATCATGCGCCTCTCATTTCTGGGCCTGTTGTTTCTGGGAAATGGTATAGAGAGTGTTCAGTCAAAAGCTTTGGCCAAAAGTTTAAGACTGGCACTTTATTTTTAGCTTGAAGCAACAAATTGCATAGTTATTCAAATTGATTTTCAATATTTCCTTTACTATTTGAATTATCAAGAATCAAAGGCTCTTACATCATAATCATAAAATTTTTTTCACCCTTTGCCAATCATGATCTTAAACTTTTAGCCCAAGCTTTGGGCTGAAGGCTATCTTCTACCATTTTCCTTGAAGCAATATTTTTCACAAGGTTTCAATATTTTGCAAACTAATCATAGAAATGAATTGTGCATAGATTGATCCACCTGAGTAAAACCATTTCCGGGTCACACCCCTTTCAGCGGAACAACTGGAATTTCCAAGAATTTCTGTAGATTTCATTTTGACGTTATGGCAAAATGGGGCAGAATTTTTAAAAACAGCATCAAACTTCGGAATCTACATAGAAAGCAGTCCCAAGCTAACTCCAAGAGAGTAAGTCAGACGGAGTGTTAGGGTTCCATTGTGCTACCCCAAGAAAAGTTGTTGACAAAAATGTGGTCATAAACTTTTGGCCATGACAGTAGATGAGAATCAAGTTTTGACAAGCTTCATAAAAAGAAGGCTTATTATATTCAACCATACGAAACGAAACCGAGCGAAACCGAACGAAACCAAGACAATTTAACAATTAAATCTTTAAAGGTCGATTGAAATTGCCAATTCATTATTTCTTATCGTGCGGATGGATGTAAACAATTTATCATGATCACTTTAGTAGTAAAAAACCAGCGATTTGGCTACGATGCATTCCCTTAGGAACAAAACGCCACCGTACTACTAAAGTGATCATGATAAATTGTTTACATCCATCCGCACGATAAGAAATAATGAATTGGCAATTTCAATCGACCTTTAAAGATTTAATTGTTAAATTGTCTTGGTTTCATTCGGTTTCGCTCGGTTTCGTTTTGTTTTGTTGAATATAATAAGCCAAAAAGAAAGGGAAAATGCCTAAACATGACAGAAATACATATTTTGGAATATTTGGATAAAGTTGACGTAGCTTTTCTCCCAATGGTTCATAATGCAATTCTGTAAAAATTCAACCTTTTGATGTTTCAGCATGGAATTGCCCTTTTTAGATTTTGTTTTTGTATGCAATATCATGTAAATAAGTAAATACTGAGGTTGGCTTTAATTTGATGTATTACCTGCATTTAGCTATCTTTCCTGTTTTTTGGCAAATGTAAATGAGTCATTTATATTGTATGATTTTATATTATATAGTGTATTATATCATATGTGTTATTATATTCATTATGTATACCTTGTTTAGGGCCTGTTCATATGGAGGCGAGCCAGCCCGCTTACCGGGCTGGAGCTCTTTGCCGAGATCTCGCCTCATCCCTAATTCCAATACAAAACTTGATTTCTGTTCATATGACTAGGCGAGCTGGGCCGCTTAGCGAGATCCCACTGGCGTAGTGGCGAGATCTCGGTAGGCGGGATGAAAATTTCCCCATATGAACACTCCATCCCGGCTACCGAGACGAAAATGTTGCTATTGCTCATGCGCTGTGTCTCTAAACAATGGGCACGTGTCTCATTTTTGACACGTGTCAAATTTCTGTCTCGGCAAGCGGGCTGGAATTTCTCCATATGAACACAAGATGAAAACTGTCTCGCCTACCGGGCCAGGCCGGTAAGCAGGCTGGCTCGCCTCCATATGAACAGGCCCTTAGTCTGCTTGCCAGGTTGACTCCCCTGGTATGTACAGTATAAATGCTCATATTTTCTGGCTTTGCTTTCCATGTGATGTGCTTGGCTGATCCATTGCTCTTCATACTAGTAAGCCCTTGTAACTATGAATTTTACAAACACTTAGAACCATGTGATAGCACTGGCATTGCATGAGTTTTCATGAAAGAAGCCTTGAAAAGTTTGAAGGATTCTTTCCATTATGATAAGAATTCTTACAGGATATCAAAGGCTGTAAATGTTTAAACAAGAATTCTTAAGACACAAAAACTATTCTGCTATATGTTCTGAACAGGAAAGCCATGTTGATATACACAAGGCCTTTACTATATTTTTCCAGGTGGCAGAATATTTCAAAATAATCAATAAGCGACGATATCTGTCTTTCTGTCTTTGGTTTGTGAAAAACTGGCTCTACAATTTGCTTTGCTCAAAATAAACTTTTTTGTTGCATAACGAAAACATCAGAGGTACTGTCCTCAAAGCATTCTTATTTCATGGAATGAATGTGTGTTTAACTCACTTTGTTATGGTCTTGTGGGTGTGTGGGGTTAGGAGTGATTCGGTGATGCAATACCAACAAAACTGAACTGACTGCAAGAATGAGGGCATTGCACGACATGAGGGAAGGGCAAAGGCATCTTGTAAAGTCAACTGACTGACAAAGGCTGATTACTTCTATTACATGGTCCACTTTATTCCCATTCCCAAAACACAGCACTCAAATGTTAATGGTAGTCTGATAGAATTTTTGTTTGTGTGGCATGATATTATCCCTGAAATTAGTGTCCCCTGATACTTACTGGAATGAGCAAGTTTGATAGTTGTCAAAGTCATCTGCATGCTGTACATGACTATACTTCTGTATAATAGCATTACATTTTTAACATTTTGATTCTTGTTCTCACAGTTTGGACCTGTCTAGTCACAAAGATGATGCAAGATTCAAAAGTGAGCTTTACTTCTTAAATCGTTTATCTAAAGTTTAAGTATATACTTTAATGATAATTATGTTAGGAAGTTCTCTAAATGCAGTTTATGTTAAATGCCACAAAGGATCCAGTGCAATATGGGTCTTGGGATAGGTTTTAAGCCTACTGTATCTCCAAAAAGAGGGCATGTCCCAGATAAAGACAAATTTGCAGATGTAGGTAGCTTTGGCAAGGATAAGAGAAAGTTTTGTTGCATCAGTAGCTTACTCATCATATTTTCCTTAATGTTTTGACTAAGAGAGATAAAAGAGGCTCCATCTTCAATTTTCTGTCAAAACAATGATTTTAGAGTTTTTTGATGAGCTATATCACACAGACTTTCAATTTTTTCAAAAAAGTGTTATTTTGAGGACAAATCTTTATTTTTCATAGAGGAGCAATCAAAAGATTCTTGTCTCCTCTCTGGGTATAAACTGGATTCTTAAATATTCACTTTTGATGTCATCAGATGAAGCTACCATACAAAACTGCAGATAACAATCAATGCGTGGCCAAAACATTGGTGTTTACAGAAGGCTAATTTTGTATCAGTGACTGGGAAATCATTGATGTTGTTGTGTTTCATAGTTTGTATTCTAGTGCTTGAAAAATTCTTCACTTTGAGCTGTTGGCACATATTTTGTCATTTTTGCAAAAGTTCAAAACCACCAGAGATTTCTTTTTTGTCAAACTGCAGTAATCAAAAATTGAAAAGTGGGGACGGAACTGGAAACAAGGTTTCAGAGTCATTGGATGCGTTTTTCACTAACATATATGTACATAATCTGATATTATGTTAAATTGGATGGACAGATTTAAACTTTTGCAGATTGTTGTATGTGTGAAATTGATTCTGGGAGTATGCATTTTTAATGGACAAGATCTTCTGACATTCAGACCCATCAGAATCTCACAAAAGGTGCTCATGGTGCATCCAGCTATATGTAGAGAGTACAGTAAGAATTATTGATAAGATATATAGATTTTAAGACACATTTTATTGCGATCTTGTGTTTTATAAACCATTTTTCCCATCATAGATCCTGCATCACCTGCACCCATTCAACTCAAAGCTGATGGCACCTCAAAAAGACCAGCTGAGGTTTGCAGAAGTTTTTCTTGCTTGACCTAAGAGTAAAAACTGAAGTTCTGCTCTAAACATGCGAGACTGATATCTTGGCAAAGCATCTTTTTGTCTCTTGCAAGCGTATCCATTGTTGTCAATATGTAATGTTAGTCCGCAACAAATACTCGCAGGTCCAGTTTACAAATCTGGTCAGAATGGCCAGAATAACCTGGTGCCAGACTTTAAGGTTTGGTCTGTGCAGGGAATGTGGTCCCAGTGGAAAGATTTATGGCTTGTTTTCCATCAGTGTAAAGTTCTTTGTGAGGCCAATTTCTGCGCAGATTTGACCATCGCTTTGCTGCATTACCCACTCAGTTTTCAAAAAGAGGCTTGTGAATTTTGCTTCTGCTCAGAGCAGAGTGGTTTTGATGCAACCTTCATAGCTTTGCTCTTCATCTTGATGGGTCTATGAAGCAACATCAATAATAATATGTGAGGCAGTGGAATGACTTGTGAAGTAAGGCTGCAGTGTACATGTAACCTTTTTTTTCTGCACCACACCTTTTGTGAATACAGTATTTTCCGATAGAATCCATGCACAAATGTTTTTGCGACAAATTCTCTTCAGCACAATTATTCAGAGTTAAATCCAACGTTCTTCGTGCATTGAAAAAACGTTTCAGTCTGGACCTGGTGTCCCAAGATAAAGCATTTCTCATTGAAAAATCACCAAGATTTAAGTGAATGAACAAGGACGGATTTTGTAAGACAATAGCAGCAGTTCCCTTTATTGATACCTAAATTCAAAGACATTTGCGATTGCAGACAAAGGGAATTCCCTCAAGCGGAAATTCAAAACAATTGAAGATGCAAAGTTTCTCTGAAACCTAGGCAGCTATCTCGCTTGTTGTGCATTCCAGAAATGGTTTTTAAGAGCAAACATGAGCGTATATTGAAAGAAGAAGGATATATCTAGATATCTACCACAGGCATTTTGCTTGTTTGGTATAGGAACCAATTTGGAGGCGATTCAATTCTCATATTTTTTGGGTGCAATCAAAGCACTTACTTCTCAGCTTCTGAACAGCAAAAAATAAAATGCCCGTGGTAAATGTTTAGATATATCTTCCTTTTTTCAATAAGTGCTCATGTTAGCTCTTAAAACCAATTCTGGAATGCACAAAAGCGAGATAGCTACCTGGGTTTCAGAGAAACTTTGCATCTTCATTTGTTTTGAATTTCTGCTTGAGGGAATTTCCTTTGTCTGCAATTGCAAATCTGTTTGAATTTAGTGTCAAAAAAAGGAACTGCTTCTATTGTCTTACAAAATCTGTCCTTGTTAAGTGAATGACAAATCTTTGAAATGTCTTTTTGTTGCAAGTAGATCAAAGACCAAATTATTTTCCCATGTGTATATAGCTGATCTTATGATTGCTTTAGTTGCAGATTTACTTAGTTCTGTTTAGGGGTTCCTGATGTCTTTTGCCATAATTGAAAAGCACTGATGATTGTCAGATATGCTTGATGTGCCAAAATGAATTATAGAATTTTGAAAGGCCGCAATATTCTTTTACTGGGCTGAGTTTGAAGATTTCTGAGTTTAATCTTTATATAGGTAAGATCCTCAATTAGATGCTGGTTTTTTTTGTATACTTGTTAGCCTTCTACTTTTGGAGCAATAAGCCAGTTTCTTAAAATTTTTGATTTAAAAAACACTGAAAATAACCCAAAAACTGTTGATGGAATTTAGCTGCATGAAAGTATGACTTCAATGAAATTTCAGAAGGAAATGTGTTTTTTATATTCTTTCCAACTTAGAACTAATACTTGTGCATTGGATTATAACTGATCAACTTCTAAATCCCCAAATCACCACAAAAACGTTCTCTCTTTGTTGATTCATGTTAAATCTTTAGAAAGTTTGATCAATGTTTTTTAGGTCATTTTCAGTGTTTTAGAACTTGAAACCCTCAATTCTCCTTACTATAGCAGGAAAAGTATTTTGTTGGAAGGAATTTTGATAGTTTGGTTTTGATGCAAATTAGCAAGAGTTTTTATGCCCCAAAATAGCCTTAGATTTGGGAACAATTCTGCAAATCTAAAATTCTCAAAATATCCTTGACTTTCTTTTTCAAAAGGACATGAAATCCATGAAAGTTTACATCTCCAAGAAATCCTGATTTGATCAGACCTCTTATGTTAATTCTAATGATTTTGTCGCTTTTGCCATGCTTTACAGCTTCTGCCAGTGAAACTCTCTTGCCAGCTGTAGACACTTATTGGGGGTGAGGCTATTGTTTCAGTAAAGAGCATCATTTATTTCTGTTGTTAAGGAAGTTTGTTGTAGTCAGCATTAGGAGTGATCACACCCCTTTGCTCCTCCAGCATCCACCGCTGTTTCTTGATATAAAGCCTTTGTTTTTCATTTGTTGTAGGTGTTTCGCACTGACTTCATCACTGCTATGAAAGTCCCAGACAACCACATACTTGCTCCTGGAAGAAATTATGAGTTACTTGATACCTGGAGACAAGAATGGGAAAAAGGAGTGCAGGTAAACTAGAGATTTTTATATCAATTTTCATATCTATTGAAAACATGCTTCTTGTTATTTTGAAGATCTGAGATGGCTGTAAATCAGTCCCTTGTTTATGACAACTTTTTGAGGATCCCCGAAATTCAACGTGCCAAATAGAATTGCAAATATAGTCATTGTGTAGGGTACAGCGACAAAGCAATGTTTGAAGCATTTCCATAGGCCTCTTGCAAATTTTTCTATAACGATTGCATGAGGCCACTTTTTTGGGTCATCCGGTATGTTGTCAGCTTTTATGAAGATCAATTTAATTTCAGGTACCTGTTAATCCTGATATTCTACCAAAAACTTTCTGCAGGTATGTATACTTGTTATTTGTATGGACAGTACTCATGTGCAGTTGCCTCCAAAAATCTAGATGTACCAATTTAAGTGAGAGCCTAGGATAGGCACTGTTGTAGGTTGCAGTAGAAACCCACATAAAGAACCTGTTTTTATAAGAACGTTGAGGCTGAAATTGAATCTTCAAGGCCCCCTGAATAAGAACCCCCAGAGGCTGAACCTGGGAGGGGTTCTTATATAGTAGGTTTCATGTCTTCAAAATTCCTCTAAATTTTCAGAAATTCTTGAAATTATGATCAGAATTCTTCAGTGGTACAAAAACTATCAGATTTTTAAAGGGGCATTCCACGGGGAAAAACTGGATATCGGCGAATCGCATCGTTTGCATATACAACAAACATTCATATCATTATCAACATTTCCCGATGTTTCTCCGCCTTAAATAAAGCTCAAACCGGCCACAAACAACAGACTGAGAACTCAGCCATAACCTCGCATTTGAATCCGAGACAGATACCGAGAATTGTCGTTAAAGCCGATCATTTCCCTTGGTTGTAGTCGATCATGGACACATGAATGAACCAATACAACAGGATTCTCAAACTCAATTCTAAGAGCGACACGCAACAAACCCATCAATGCTCGCCGACGACTAACCGGTGGACAAAAACGAAATTTGCAACCTTTGTTCGCCAACAACAAAGCACAAAAATACTAGGGTATTAAAATTGAAATCGGTCCAATGTTTTTCTCCATATCTTGCCTTTGAGAAGTGCGATCGAGGAAAGGAAAACTATTTCTGAGGGCTGATAAGATCTGCTTTTCAATGGGGATAACGATATAAACCTTTGCATGCATTTGATTTTCGCGGAATGCCCCTTTAAACAATATTTCTAGCCTAAATATTTTCTCAAGAATTCTTCAGAATTCTCAAAAACTCATCAGAATTCTTGTGCCAGAAGACACCATTAATTTTTGCAAGGCGTGTACTGTCCTTGCAGTCTGGAATTTACAATAACAGAGCAAGGGCAGATTTAGTAATACAATAGCATCAGTTGCTTTGGTTCACACCTCAATTCAAAGCGATTAGAGGATGCAGACAAAAGAAATTCTCTCACCTAGAAATTGAAAACAAACTTAGCCGCAAGGTTGCGCTGAAACCAGTACAGCAAACTCTCACTTGGTGCGGGCAATGGGAGGCTTTTAAGAGGAGTTATGTGCTTATAACGAAAGAAGAAGGGTAAATCTAAAGTTCTGTGTCGCGGATTTTGTTTACGTTATTCAGAAGCCGAGCAGAGGGCATTACGATTGTAGCATATTCATTGTTCAAATGTAAACAGTTACTCTTCAGCTCCTCAGTCAAATAGACCAAATCCGTTGGGACTAACTATGGATTTACCCTTCTTCTTTCGTTATAAGCACATAACTTCTCCTAAGAGCCTCCCTTTGCCCGCACCAAGCGAGAGTTTGCCAAACTGGTTTCAGGGCTACTTTGCGGCTGTGTTTGTTTTGAATTTCTGGCGGATAGAATTTCTTTTGTTTGCATTCGCTAATCGCTTTGAATTGAGGTGTGAACCAAAGCAACTGATGCCATTATATTACAAAATCTGCCCTTGTTCAATAACAGTCATTTAATTAAGAACCTATTCAGACTGCCCAAGGGAAAATTAGCTTCTTTTATTAGCATAGGTTCCAAATCTTTAAATCTACGAAAAAAGGCGGGTGTAAAATTCAAGAACCTATTTCTTTGATCTGAATTGCTTGAAGGAAACTTTAGCCACTTTTCTACGATTCTACCGTTGGACTTTTCAGAAATCTTGAATACTTGTCGAAATTACAGCCTATTTTATATTTCAGCTCATTTTATGATGTGACGTCATCAAATATCTAAATCGCAAACCAGAAGAGTGAAAAAGTCTTGCTTGATACCATATTGTAGGCATCCAAAAACTATGGTTTTCTTCAAAATTATTTCATCTTTCGTCAAGGGGTTTAGAAATTACGATAGTTTAATGTTTTTTTCGAAAATTTTCTTGAATTCGTAACAAAGGAGAAAAACACTGTAATTCTGAAAAATATTGAAGATTTCAGAAAAGTCCAACGGCAGATTTACTGTAAAATAGTTCAAGTCTCTTTGACGCCGTTCAGTTCAAAGAAATAGGTCATTGAATTTTACACCCAGCTTTTCAAAGATTTGAAACCTATGCTTCTTTTATTTGGGTTTCTACTGTATAACTTGTTTCTGAAAGAACTTGTTTTGCAGGTAATTTTCAAAGACGATCAACAACCAGGAAACCTGTTGCCATGCATGAGAAAATCTCTTATCCTTTTTTGTGGGTTGTGGTTGGGTTCTCCGCCATCATTCCTTCCACAAGCCAAACATGCTTTCTATCCATTATCGCAGGTTTCCTTTTGAGGGATAAGCGTTGCTTTTAACATTGGTGATTTTTATCCCCAACAATACATGTCAGAACAACTGGTTGTGCTGGAAAGTTGACTTTTCGTTTTTTGTACTGAGCCTATTTTGGAGGATTTATCAAAATGCATTTTATCGGAGCATAAACTTAAGGCTGGTTTTCATATGCTGCATTTCATCTTATTTCAACGTAGAAAACAAAATTTTTTATCTTCTGTGATCAGTTGTGACAAATTGCAATGAGCTTTTATTGCAATGACTTTTTAGGAATTAGGAAATAGCTTTTTAGGGATTAGGATGAATTGTGATGCCTTGCTTTGGTGGGTTTTCATACATTGGAAATAATCTTAATTGATTTTAGAACCTAAATTCGGATGGACTGCACTGAGATACTATGAAATGCGATTTTTGAAAACCAACTTTTATGATGCTTGATATTTGTATCACTGACTTTCTTACTCAGGGCATCTCCTCTCATGCCTTGTGGGTTGAGTGGCCAAGTGATCAGAACACAGATGGATGACTTTCCCAGTGCTTGACCAAGCAACCCACTTCACCTTTTTTATGTATCAATTTTAAACTAAATTGTAACCAAATACAATATCTTGTGCTGTCCATAGCAGAAGAAGACATGACGTCATCTGGTTCTGTCTATGAACGGCATTTAAAAATTCCTGTAACAACAATGTGACAAAAGGAAAAACAAGATTTAAGCACTCGGTGTACCATGGCTCCATCCCATTTTGACGGGTTCTAGCATTTGCCAGTTTAGGGTGGTTGAATTGATGAGAAATAACAAATTTGCACTTGTAAGACCCATGCTAAGATGGTTGAGATCTTGTGATGTAATGGTTTGCAAAGAACTTATTTAAGCCTGCTCTAAACATAAACAAGTAAGAAGTCTTTGATTTTTAAGTCTCCAAAGAACAGCCTAAAGGAAAACTCTGCAAATCAAAAATGCCCCTGGCCACAGAACTGTCACTCACCCTCCTAGCACTGCAAGTCGACACCGCCTGAAAGAGCTGTGTGAGTAGGGCTAGGAACCCACAGAGGCAACAACTGCTGCAAGGTTCAAGCCCCACCCAGCAAGGCCCCCAAATGACACCTAGCCCACAGCAACCTGGCAACAAAAGCGACAGTGCCACTGCACCTAGCATCGGATAGAACTTTAAGCTATGGGTCCAATATCTCTATGCAGCATGCATAATGGATCTGAATTAGCTTTCGATAGCTAGAAATCGTTGCAGCTTACTGAAAGATAAAGTAATGAATGAATCAATGAATCGGTGAATGAATGTTTATGTAAATTGCACCTCTCGAGTTCTGATTAAATCAAGATATTCGTTGTGATGAGAAGAGAGTCTCAAAGAGATGTGTAGAAATCTTTGTTTAAAATTTCAAACTGTCTTTTTGTAGAGAAAAGGAGGCTGAAGTGCACGAAAAAAGATATGATGCATTTTCAATGTAAGCTCTTTATCGTTTTTAGATAAAAAAGTATGACATGTTTTTGCTCACGCTTTGGTATGTGAATGTGGTAGAGCTGCTAGGAGCTAAGATCCAGCTCTTTTTGTGCTATTCTACTGAAAACGGTAGACTTGATTTGTGTTTTGCAAGGCTTTGTATCATATTTCTTTTTCGTTTTGTTAAAGACAAATAACGGATATATAGCTTCTAGTTTAGAAATAGAACAAAAGACGGGCGCCTGCCATCATTTGTCCAATTGTTTTGATAGTCTATCGAGATCATCAAATGTAATGGAATACAATAGACTATATTTAGATTGCCCAGGCCTCTGATTTAAGTCTCCTTATACCTCCGTCATTTGTCTTTAAAGATTTTTCTAACAAGAAATTTTACCCTGCTTTGAAGTTTATCTCATTCATCAGAAACCTGTCAACATCAAATTGAAAAAGTTGTCTTTTATATGGGGGGGGGGACATTGTCATTGCTGTCTAGTCTAAGGACCATTCTAGAACTTGCCATTGGGTATGAAAGAGTTAAGGCAGTTGCCTAAGACGAAGTCATTTACTTGTAAAATCGAACTTTGGTGGTTTTCAAGCACAAAATTTTATTATGAGCAGCTCAGGTGCTTTATTAAGCTGTTTTAGCAAGAAGACGCGAGTCAAGAAGACGCCAGCATAATTCTTTTGTTCGAGGATGTAAATTATAAAGAGAAATCAACTTCGAAACTTTTGCGAGTCTCGAGAGACTTATTGTATGTTCCATTCAGAAACTGGCAACCTGAAAAGTATACTTTTGAAGGCTGCACTGCAAAAAATGGGACGTCGAGAAGGGAAGCAAAATACAAAATGAGCCGTACGCAAGTGATGGAAATGCGAAAATGAAAACTGTTCTTAGGGAATTTGTCTGTTTGTGAGCAGCTTTCTGGGAGGGAAAGGGCTGGAAAATTAGAATGCTCTAAACATGAAAAAGTAGCTGCGTTTTCAAAGACGTCCGCGTCTTGCTGCTAAAAGAGCCTATTAATGCTTAGCAGGAACACATCAGTCTTGAATATGACGAGCATATTTTTATATGGCGTATTAGACCACAAATGTGGAATTTAACTGAAATCCAAGTAGATTCTGCTTGCAAATTGTGCTTGCAAATGAGCGCAGAGGAGCAACATTCGCGTTGTTTGTTACGATAAATTGTTTTTTCGTTTCAATGGGGCAACGCAGTTACCTAGAAGGCATTGTGTTGGTTTACCTTATGAACAATCATTTCTCAACGAACATGTTTGTGGAAACTCTAAGTGTAAAAAAGGCAGGACTGAAAAAGGTAAGACCACCCAGGAATAACAACTGCAAGAATGCTACATGGCCTATGCAAGGGCGCTGTAGTTTATTCAAACCATGCTTACGAACTAAACCACGAAAGTGAACACTGTTGGCTAACTGTTGGCTACTAACGTAATTGATTTCTTTTCTTTCTGTCTTTCTCTTAGGCCAAAGACGAGAATTTCCTATGACAGCCCAGAGCTTCTTCACACAAGTGAGAAAAATGCTGGATGCCTTTATGATTTGGATGATTTAGATGTGAAATGGCTGCAGATCATGCGGAATTCAGGCAAGAAAGGTAAGTCGTTTCACAATCTGCTTTACAGAATTTGTAAAATAGGTCACTTGGATTTCTAGTGGTCGTTGTTTCTTCACAACCATCAAACATTCTTCAAGGAACTTTTCAGATGATTACATCGATCAAGCCTATTTTGATTTACCACCTTGTAAAATAATGCTTTCAGGCAGCGTGCTTGCTTTTTTCTTCAAAGATTTCTTGCTCGGCAATTATGTTGAAATTGCCAAATGGATGTGCAATTTGTTAGACAGAAATAGTCACAAATAATCCTTGGAAACTGTGTGCAAGTTTGGCCTGTTCTATGATCGACTTAGGACCCCTTCATATGGGGAAAGTTTCCGCGGCATTTTCCCGTTTCAGCGGGACAATGGTTCAGCCGAGGTAATATTCTTGGACCTTTCATATGAGAAAAGTTTCCCCGGCAAGCCGTGATAAAGAACAATAACGCTTTGTCTCCGGCGCCAAAGGATTAACCATAAACAAAAGATTTCCCCACCTAGCCGGGAAAATGTGTTCATATGGAAAAATATTTCCTCGGCAAAGAGGGATCCCGGCATCATTCAAGCGAGATCTCGGCTAGCCGGGAAAATTTTTTCTCATGTGGACGCTTGTGATATTTTCTGTGGTAAAGCTATATGCGGCGGGATCTCGGCTGAGCTATTTTCCCGGTGAAACGGGAAAATGCCGAGGAAACTTTTTCCAAATGAAGAGGCCCTTACATATAGTCAAGGTAAGAGAAGTGTGACCGATTTATGCGAATATTAATCGTATAATAGACCTATATATATTAATTTTGAAGAATGAAACAATGATAATATTTTGATTCTGCTGACCGCACTTGCACTGTGGCAGTTGGATAATAGTTCAGTGGATGTGTGTGCTTGCGGAAAACAGGACAAGGCACTCAGTGCATTTAGAAGTATGAGTGCCTTAACCGCATGTCATATCATTAATCAAATAATTTTGAGAACGATAATGCAATAATGATTTGGAATAATCAAGCATCTTAGAATCATGCTCGTCACACGTCTCATTACAATACCAATTACAAAAATCCAACAGATTTTACCTCCAGGCCAGATGATGTAACGTTGAACTTCTTAAGTTATCAGTCGTTTGTTTGAATTCACAATTCTCTTTTCAGGGAACATTGACGAGAGCATGATGGAAAAAACAATGACATTCTTTGAAAGAAAGGTAAATGCTTCAGTTTTTCTTCTTTTGATTTTCGTTAGCCACCTCCCAGCCACTGTAAATGTGCACTAATACTCATGTTAGGGGAACATATCCTTCACAAATACGTCTGATGTTGGTAGTTGAATATATTTCCATAGCATACAGGTTGGTGCTGTTAGGGGCTGTACAAGGAAAACTTAAAAACGATGACTTTCTTCCCCTAATGCAGTCAAATATGAGCAAATATACTTGAAATGAACATATTTTTTACAGATATGAACTATGTAGGGCTAGCCAACGCAATCTCATGCCATTGACGATTTCAGAGATTCACCCGGAATACACGAAATTTGTTAGATGATTTCTATCAGATGATTCAAAGAAATGCCGTCTTGTTCAAAAAATCATTGAAGCAAATTTATTGGCGCTATAATCACCAAAATTGATTGTTCTGATAGCCACAAATTCGAATTTTTTGGCAATTTTCAAGATATTAGTCCTTTGGCAAATTCGAGAGATTCAAAAAATTAAGTCTTGCACAACATTCAGAACGTGGCCTAAAAAGGCATGATTGAAGGCATCTTGAGATAAGAAACGTACCCTGTCAGTTTTGATATTTTCAATAATCCTTTTTTCGTAGCAATGAATACCGACTCTATCAATTCTTCATTTTAGTGGTCATGCTAATTCGCAAGAGAATTTCGAATAGATTTCAAACGACTTGAAATATTTGGTCGTGCGTTTTAGGCAGTTTCTTTGCCGCTCCAAAAGACTAATGTTTCGAGGCCTTTAAATTTGCCAGAAAGACTACTGCTTTAAAAATTACCAAATATGTACGCGAAATTTCAATCTTCTAGCTGTGAGAAAACCAATCCCAAGGTATCTTCAAAGTATCTTCAAGGCAAATTCAATAAGATTATTTGTCCCGCTCCAAAACAAGTATTTTGTATTCATGATCCTAAAGGACTAGCCACTCGCACACAACTTCGAGTTGGGTTAAGTGTGCTATATTTTCACAAGTTTAGGCACAATTTCAATGACACAGTAAACCCTGTGTCCTATAAAAGATGGCGGTGAGGACGCTGAACATTTCTTGCTGCATTGCCACTCGTACCATCTGCAGAGAAATAGGCTCCTCAGCCACGTACAAGCAACTTTGCTTTCATACAGTTTGTCGAACCTTTCCAGTGAGGAATTAGTTTCAATAATCTTGTATGGTAGTGAAAGGTTACTTTTTGAATCAAATAAAGCGATCATTAAGGCAATACTTGAGTTCATCGAATCATCAAAAAGATTTTCTTAAATCATTTAAGTGAAATGTCGTCTCCTGCTCCCACCTTTGCATCATTTATTTTCTTTTGTGGCTCGTAGTTTATGCTGTATTATACTGGTTCGTTCGTAATTTTCGTGTAAATGTTTTATGTTAACTGTCAAAGCCACAGGGTTGCAGTGCATTCTCATTCTTCTTGTGGTTTCGTCTTGTAACTATGTTCTGTTATTGGAAAATTTTAGATTGATGTATAAAAACAACCAATCCCTTTAATTTTTGTGCAACTGCTTTTGCTGGAATGATTTTTCAAACCAGGGGACTTTTTTTTTGAGTCAGTCTATATATGTATGATACGTTTTTCAGATGGTTTTCTTTCTTGTCAGTGTTTTGAAAACATGGCTCATGCAGTAGCTACAAAGAAAGGACTCAGTATTGAATATGATGAAACCACAACTTGTGACGTATGCCTATCAGTAAGTTCGTTTGTATTACCCTCTCTCAGTATTTGCGTGAACTTTTATACTTTACGAAGTCAAAAATAAGGCCCCTGCATTTATATGATATCAGCTTACATATATATATACATTAGTTGCCCCGCGGATTGGGACCTTCTAGCCTTGCATGAGCACGTTGTAGTTGTTTCTGCTGCATCCAGGGGGATTACATCAAAAATATTTCGTCCACACTTTATAACATGATTGAATGGTGATCCTCGTTGTCTTCTTATCAACGGTGATTGACAAATATTATATGGATATAAACAAAATTGGAATTCCTTGCATGACAAATCTACTCATTTGTTCCTACAGGAAAGATGAAATCTTAAAGAACTTTTGTCTGCAGAATCGAAATCAATTAAAACAATGCCCGTTTCTAAGCACAATTATTTAAGGCATCTTAGGCCTGACTTTTGTTGCGGCATGCTTTTCTTCCCTTCTCTGGTTACCGTATTTTACATGTTGAAAATTGCAAATTCACCTACACGATAGGCCCAGCAGAAAACTATTTGTTTCAAGTCAAGAAAAGCCTTAAATTGTCACAGGTAGTGGAGTCACCTAGTTTATATTTAGTATTGAATTACAAAGACTCTTTCGTTTCTAAGTCTGTTGCATATTAGATGGCAGGTGGCATTTACATGTATATACAAAGAAACTTTCTGATAAGTTTTTTCCGGTGGTTACTTTTCGTTACCGCCATTTTGATCAGACATCTAAGATGAAACAAAGTTATGTATCAAATCATGAAGTATAAGTAGTCTTTCTTTTATCTCTATGTCAGTTGCCTCAGGTTAGATTCAGGTTAGAAGAAAGGTTGTAATATGCATTGCAGCATTTTATCGGATTAAGAAAATGGTCTTAGGTATTGTCTCGAAAGTTTCTTAAATAAGTAGCTTTTGGTCTAACTGATATCGTGATGAGTAGATGAGTTTGTTCGGAGGAGGATATTGCAAAAGCTTTGCTTGAAAAGCGAACTAGAGAGCAGTAAGAAATAGCTGTGCAGTTAGTCACAGCGTAGAAGATTTTATCGTAGTGTTAATGATTGATAACTTTCACATTTTTAACTAACTGAACACAGTTTGATTCATATAGGGGTCAAAGCTTTCAGATTTTTAAAAATGTGGATGGAAACTTGTTATGCATTTATCTTTGAATTGAATGACTTGAAAGGGACACAGGGTACTTTGCTGTAAATCTGCTTTGGAAATTTGCTGATATCGAGATTAATCTATCATTATACTGTGGTGGCAAGTTACGTATTTATTTATCATCAATACGTCTTTGCAGCCGGATACAGAGGAAAATAACGAGATCGTGTTTTGTGATGCTTGCAATATGTGCGTTCATCAGGTACCCTTTTATTTTCTTCTAATTTTATCACTCATGTTTCTGATTTTTACTTCGGAGTTGCGAGCTCTGAATCATGAAAATTCTAGATACCAACAGAAATCTTCTTTCAAGAGCACACGAAAGCATTTAGTCTGGAGTAGACTCGAAATTGGTCTGTTCAAACAAAATGGATAAGATCTCTTTCCATCTGAAAGCACTCATTGAAAGGGCTGCTGGAAAATGAAAACTTTAAGGTCGTGAAGAACTGCATTTGTTTACTTTAGTATTTAAGCGCACACTCTAGGCCTTTTTTAAAGAGGATTCTCCTTAATTTACGGCTCCATGGCTCCTTGCTTTAAACCAAAAACTAGTATCTCAGTATTTATCTTGGACTTTGAGAATAAGCATTGTAGAGCTGCTACGGTTCCGTCTTGTTTCCTTGCTCGACAAAATCGCGGAAAGGGCGGGTACATTTTTTGGGACGACCCGTAGCACAGCCATGTCAAGGACTGGTAATTCCACACCAGACCCAAACAATGCTATTTGTCTAACCCTTTTATATCGTATGCTTCCATCAGTTTTCAACCGTCACATCACAACTGGACGGCACAATGACGATGGAAGTAAAGCACTATGGGAGCATTTGAATGGTGTGGTATGGAACTGTATAGAAGAAAGGAAGGATAGCTGCTAGATGATTGTATTATATCAGATTTATTCAATTTGTTTTGTTGACCTTTAGGCATGCTATGGAATACCTGACATACCAACTGGAACATGGCTTTGTAGACCTTGCTCAAGAGGAGTATTATCACCACCTTGCATTATTTGTCCAAACAGAGGAGGTGCAATGAAGAGGATCAAGTGAGTTTCCTGTTTTTTGTGGGGGCATAGAATACGTTTTGTAGCCAGGCCTCTTTGATATGTGCTAGCGTGCAAGCATCACTGACAGGCACAAAATATGGTTACACATTAGTTGCTGGCATCTTTATTGTCCTCAGGGTGCTTTGATTGCAGGCACATTTTTCTGAAGCATTTCCTCACATGCACGGAATATTTTTAATGAGGCATGTTTGTAGCAGGGCTTGAAAACATCTTTTCCTTCGTGCGAACCAGATGAAACTGATACTTCAATTTCCTGCAAGAATAGAAAAGTTAACGTGTCCAGTTCTCTTCTGGTCAGGCTTCCAAGTTGGTGATAACGTGTAACTGTTTTCAGTCAATAATCAAACCATCGATAAAATAACGTAATTGAAATTGGGAGCCCCATAATGGCAGACTGGGGCGTACTTTGTAGGTAAACTAATTGATGAGAGCAGCCCTATTTATGAGCCGTTGGTACTGATACCAGATGCATGAAAATAATAATGCTGTAATTTTTACAGGGGTTCATTTGAGTGGATACACGTGATATAGCAGCCCTATTTATGAGCCGTTGGTGCTGATACCAGATGCATGAAAATAATAATGCTGTAATTTTTACAGGGGTTCATTTGAGTGGATACACGTGATATAGCAGCCCTATTTATGAGCCGTTGGTACTGATACCAGATGCATGAAAATAATGATGCTGTAATTTTTACAGGGGTTCATTTGAGTGGATACACGTGATATAGCAGCCCTATTTATGAGCCGTTGGTACTGATACCAGATGCATGAAAATAATAATGCTGTAATTTTTACAGGGGTTCATTTGAGTGGATACACGTGATATAGCAGCCCTATTTATGAGCCGTTGGTGCTGATACCAGATGCATGAAAATAATAATGCTGTAATTTTTACAGGGTTTCATTTGAGTGGATACACGTGATATAGCAGCCCTATTTATGAGCCGTTGGTACTGATACCAGATGCATGAAAATAATAATGCTGTAATTTTTACAGGGGTTCATTTGAGTGGATACACGTGATATAGCAGCCCTATTTATGAGCCGTTGGTGCTGATACCAGATGCATGAAAATAATAATGCTGTAATTTTTACAGGGGTTCATTTGAGTGGATACACGTGATATAGCAGCCCTATTTATGAGCCGTTGGTACTGATACCAGATGCATGAAAATAATAATGCTGTAATTTTTACAGGGGTTCATTTGAGTGGATACACGTGATATAGCAGCCCTATTTATGAGCCGTTGGTACTGATACCAGATGCATGAAAATAATAATGCTGTAATTTTTACAGGGGTTCATTTGAGTGGATACACGTGATATAGCAGCCCTATTTATGAGCCGTTGGTACTGATACCAGATGCATGAAAATAATAATGCTGTAATTTTTACAGGGGTTCATTTGAGTGGATACACGTGATATAGCAGCCCTATTTATGAGCCGTTGGTACTGATACCAGATGCATGAAAATAATGATGCTGTAATTTTTACAGGGGTTCATTTTAGTGGATACACGTGATATAGCAGCCCTATTTATGAGCCGTTGGTACTGATACCAGATGCATGAAAATAATAATGCTGTAATTTTTACAGGGGTTCATTTGAGTGGATACACGTGATATAGCAGCCCTATTTATGAGCCGTTGGTACTGATACCAGATGCATGAAAATAATGATGCTGTAATTTTTACAGGGGTTCATTTGAGTGGATACACGTGATATAGCAGCCCTATTTATGAGCCGTTGGTACTGATACCAGATGCATGAAAATAATAATGCTGTAATTTTTACAGGGGTTCATTTGAGTGGATACACGTGATATAGCAGCCCTATTTATGAGCCGTTGGTACTGATACCAGATGCATGAAAATAATGATGCTGTAATTTTTACAGGGGTTCATTTGAGTGGATACACGTGATATAGCAGCCCTATTTATGAGCCGTTGGTGCTGATACCAGATGCATGAAAATAATAATGGTGTAATTTTTACAGGGGTTCATTTGAGTGGATACACGTTATATGTGCTTGGTGGGTGCCGGAAGTGAAAATCGAAGACACAGATAACGTGGAGAAGATGACTGTTGATAAAATTCCGGTATTTATTTTTCCTCACTAATAATTTGGAATTATCAGAGGAAGCCACTTGTGAATTCAAGGTATCTGACGTTTGTTGATAGGCAGAATTATGATCAGAGATGCGAAAAAGCAAGTATATACATAAGGCTTTTTATGTTGTGATTGACATATTTTCAGCTTGCTTAAATCGTAATTGTGATTATTGCTGAATTCTTCTGATAGTCGTTCACGTTAAGTGTAGGTATGCTTGTAATACTGTGCACATCCTGGAGTTTGCCTTTCATTACAGAAACGTATATACTGTAAAAGTTGCATTAAGCCCCCCCCCCCCCGAGTCTCCAACATTTCGAAAGTATTTCTTAAATGCAACTGTTGACTGCTTCTTCTCACAACTGAAATGGTAGATTTCTTTCGTGTCCGATGATGTAAATCTTCATTCTAGTGACATTGTTGCTATATACATAAATGTGTACTGGGATGAGTTTGAAAATATTTTCAAACGTCAGAGGGAAATAACACTTGCCAATGTCGGAGGAGGCGCCAAAATTCTCAAGAATATTAATGAGGGGCTACAAATATTCTGTCAAATATTGTGAAATATCTTTTATCCCATCCCCAGGAAGAATCAATGACCCGTCCCTTAAAAGGGCGCTTTTTAGAGAGGAAGGCTTCTTCACAAAGTCAGATGACAAGGATATAAATAATGGCTTTTTAGTTTTTTACCCCATATTTTGCGGAATTAATACTCGTCAAATACACTGATTCCAGCCCATTTTTAATCCAAACCATATGAAAATCAACAAGCAAACTTATTTTGCTGAAATAATTAAAAATCGTCGGTAACCACTGGTATTTGTTGATGTGTATTGGGGGGGGGAGGGGGGGCTTGATAGAGAAGGGGCTTATTTGATATTTTGATGTAGAAGAGAGGTCTTAATGGAGAGGGGAGTAAAACAGAGCTTTTACGATAAAAGCCTCTATTTTCAAGAATCATACGCGAAAGTTTTCATAAAGCATCGAAGATTTTAGTAACCTCATTGGTACTAGTAGGAGAAACATGTTAGTGTTAGAGGATCCAGGAATGCAGTATTGTCCTGAAGTCTAAACCATAGAGTTGAGGAAGAACCTTCGTAATGCCAAGATGTGAAAAATATAGCAGTTGAATGCAGCTTTTGTTGTAGCTGTTACAATCATTGACGCTTTAAGAAATTCACGAGACAAGAAGCCTGCAGGCTTTTGCAGAAAGGAAGATCTGAGAAAGTCAGTGTTTGGAGAGCGAGGGCAAAATATGAGCACTTAAAACGACCAAAAGTGGGACTTCAGCCCGGATATTGTCCCTCTTAAAGGCAGGCCACATACGTGGTGGTAGTTGGCTGCGATGGACCCCCTGCGTGTGAACAAAGTAGATGGCGGGTGCGAGCAACCACCACGACTAGATGATAGAGGAAAGTCCACGCTTACACACGTACACATGAACTATGATATATCACATATTGCGATGCGATGTTATTCTTTGAATTGATAATCGTTTCTTCACAGGCAAGTCGCAAAAACTTATGCTGTCTTCTTTGTCGAGAGAAAGTTGGCGCTTGTATTCAGTGCTCTGTAAGTGTTTCAAGACTTAGCTATTGTTTTTTCTAGTGCAACTGTATAAAGATAAACTCCTAATTGTTTTAAAGTATAAGCCTCTAGATATGACTTGAATTAGGCGTTGTGTTTCGAGCATAGCACATTATTACATCAAGGCAGTAAGAAATAAGAGAACCACCGGTTATAGTCTTAGGCTTCATTTCCACCGAGAAACATACCATACCAGTACATCGCACATGAGCTGTGATCAAATTTTTAACATTTGGGATTTAACAGCTGCGGGCTTCGTAGCTCTTCTAGATTAAGAAAGCACAAATGGAAAAGGTAAAATGTTAAACCATCGATCACTGATTTACCTTCAGTAACTGATACATAGATGTAAATAGACACAGATTTGCAACATTATATTGCGTCATCCTTCTCCCTGCCAGTCCAGTGTTTGATTGAAAGTATCTGAAAATGTCAATGAACTTGACATCATCCTTCAGTGCAGTATTGTAGTATTTTTATGGATACAAAAATCCAACTCTAGCTCTAGTTTTGGACTGTGAAAGACTTTTTATATCCCATTATCAGCGAAAGACTTGACTAATTAGCTGCAAGAACAATCATATTCGATTTTAAAAAGTGTCCAGTCCTTTTCGTCAAATTTGGACCGCAAGTTTCCGTCCAAACTATTCGGATGTTGATTTATTATATCCTCATGGATGAACACCAGCAAGGAAGACATCGCGGAGTACATAGTTGTCTGCCTCAAATTAGATTTCATGTGAAATGACCGCGAATAACGACAACTGAAGCGTTTTGCCTGATTAATTTTGCGTTTTCGCAAGTATTCCGCGACATCTGACTTTACGTAGACTATATAGACAATAAATGCAATCGTCCTGTATCGCCACGATCTCTCTGTGCTAAAATCTGTCTCAAATTAGATATCATTTGGGATTCGCGGGACGCAGGAGTCCTTTGCAAAACACTTCTATTGTTGTTATTTGCAAGTCTTTGCAGGTGACATCTAATTTGAGACATTATTTTTTTCATTACCATACTTTTATACACGATGATGCCCTTCAGAAAAATAATATCAAAATTTGAATATCAAAGTACAGTATGATTACGTACAGTAAATGATGTATCATGAAAACAACACATGTGCCTAAATTACTGTTCTTCTAGGGGGTCGTGTTTGGCGAAGCGACAATTGTCTGTTTTTCAAATTGTTTTAATTTTTTAAAGCTATTGAGACCCGATGTCTCTTTGATAACAATAGGGATATCATTCCAATCTTTTACAGCCGACTACTGAAAGCTCTTTCTCCGGAGTTCAGTTTTTAGTTTTGGGATTCGCAGATCTTTGCAGTTTCTTGTTGAATATTTTGAGTGCGCAGCTCTTAGGTCAACTTTATGCCATAGCCTTGCTGGGCCTATTTTGTGTAAGATTCTTTATCTCATGACTGACTGATCAAATTGAAACAGATTCATGACGCTCAGTTTTCCGACCAGTCATCTTTATGGCTTATATTTTAATTATCGTGGAAGCCCTGTCTCGAAGTCGCTAGAGGGGCCTTAGTTAAGACAGACTATAGAGGGCAGATTGCAATAACTCACGTTAACTCGTTTTAGGTCAAACGATGTGTGGTAGCTTATCATGTAACATGTGCAGTAAAAGAAGGGCTTGAAATGAAAACCGTCATGATGCAAGATAAAGACGATGTCCAACATATTGTGAGTTTAATTCAAATGTTTTTTGAAACCTTTCATCCCTGAATGTCTGATATGGTCCGGTGAGAAATGCATTAAATTACCCTTTTATGGTTAATTCTCTCAACCAGGGATGGCTAGGAGTACAAGATATTTTGCTATTAGTCATGATTAAGGCGACGGAATATAGGGAGTCTGTGAAAATGTTTTGGGTCATGATGCCCCTCAGTATCTTGAAGAAGCACCCTTTTCTCTTTGGTAGGGTTATTAATTGTGTTAAAGGGGCAGGGTCACGTAATGTAACAAGCTTCTTTCGAAACGACGATTTTGCAGTATTCTTTATTGGCCGTATCACATTGATTTTCCACTGCTTTTCTCAAAATGAAAGTATTTTTTTGGAAATGGACTCTTGTTCTTCGTAGAGAAACGACCGAAACAGGCATATGTTGTGCTGTTGCAGAGATATTGGTGGATTTTTATAAGTAATTTTTTTGTGGATTCACCCCATCCACCAAAATCTGTATAGATTACAATGGCCACGTGTAGGCAACAACATAAATCACAGAGATAACAGGTTTGTTTACGGTTACGTGACCCTGTCCCTTTAAGTCAGTCAAGTTCTAGTCGTGATACAGTAGATATTTGCTGCAGCAGTCCAGTGAAGTTTTGAAGGGGATACGATAGAACCTGTGGAATGGTTTCAGGTCACACGTGTATGAGTATCAGACTAATTGAAGGCCTGTTTCCGGATCTTGTGACACCATTTTACTCTATTTTAATGAAATCGCTCGTAAGTATGGAACAGAAAGACTGATCTCAACCAACCAAGCTTGATCCACGGTAGCCTATTTTCTATGCAATAGATATACAAGAATCGAATTTGTAAGGTAAGCTCCATCAATAGCTATTAATGAACGAGTTTATGAAAATGCGATGGCAACAGGAACTGCAACGCAAGGTTACTTTTTTCTCATAACTTTAAACTACGTTCACGTGATGCTGGAACATTTTGAAAACAATGAACAATGTGACGGTAGCAAAATTTGAGCGAGTGTTCACACGCTGCCGTTTTCAAAATTTGCTGGTTATAGCTACCGTTTTCAAAATCTGCCCGCAGAAACGTGCCGTTTTTGTGTGAACGGGACGCCTATCCGTCACATTTTTAACCGTTTTGAAGATTTGCCGGCATCGTGTGAACGCGGTCTTAGGATTCAAAAGATTCCTTGTTTATCGTTTGAATTTGCGTCCCTTGAGAGACTTTGAAGTTGTCTTTGTCAATTTCACAGCTTAGATACTCTATTTCTGGCGTTTCGTATTGCAGATCTAGGCTTCCGAAGTAAAACTTGGTCATTTTAAATGTTTGTCATCAAAGACAAAGATGGTTTTAGGGCATCTCTGAGTTATAGGAGGCCTAATTTCGGCCAGGTGGATGATATATTAAAGGTAGCGTATGGAAACAATACTTTCTTTGCGGAATTTTAGATGACGTTCTAGCTGGCGTTGCCGTTCTGTTTTCATTAGGCTGTTTTAGCAAGAAGACGCGAGTCAAGAAGACACCAGCATAATTCTTTTGTTCGAGGATGTAAATTACAAAGAGAAATCAACTTCAGAACTTTTGCGAGTCTCAAGATATTTATTTTACGTTCTATTCTGAAACTGAGAACCTGAAAAGTATTCTTTTGAAGGCTGCACTCCAAAAATAGGACGTCGAAAAGGGAAGCAAAATGCGTTATGAACATATTCACAGATGATGGCAATGCGAGAATGCAAACTGTTCGTAGGGAATTTGTCTGTTTGTGAGCAGCTTTCTGGAAGGGAAAGCATTGAAAATTAGAATGCGCTAAAAACATAGTAGCCACGTTTTCAAAGACGTCCGCGTCTTGCTGCTAAAACAGCCTATTAAGTCTGTATTGGTAAAACAAGACACCCCGCGTTTTTTCTGACTCATCCGATGCATAAACATTGACGTTTTTTTTACAGTCTTACTGCAAGAGACATTGCGTACCTCAGCCATCCGAGAAATCAAAACCTAGAGTTGGAGATAATGTTGAAAACCAAAGGCTTCAAGAGTAAGTGTGAAGTTTGGGAATTTTTGCCTATGCACGAAGCTGTTTAGTTAATGGGAGATCAGAGACCAAAGAAAAACCCAGCAAATTGGCAAAAATTGCTTTTCTCGGGGAGCAAAGCTGTGGAATATCCTTCCAGCAGCATCCCGTTAGAATCCTTACTGGCCGTTGTGCATGCGGAGATCAAGTTTATCAGCCAATGACTTCGCTGCTTTTCATCAACAAATAAACACGTGAGAAAAAATTGGACGGCTCGAAGTGAATTTTAAGGTACCCTCACGGAAACTGACATTGCTACTAAGTTACGGCATTTATTTGGAAGTTTCATCAGAAATCAATCGCAGATATGTCCTGCGAGTTGTTTAGATGTTGGGAAAATATCGCATTTGGAGACGAATGACATGTGTTTCCAGGCAATCGATGTTCATGTTTCTTAGGGCCTGTTTATATGAGGAAAAACACCTCACCTGCCAGACCTGGGGCTGAGAGGTGAGATTCCACCTTCCAAAAGAATCCTTTGTATTTTCAGTTCACGTTTACATGACGAACGCAACACCACCGGTATAGTGAAATCCCACCTCACCAGAGGTGGAATCTCACCTGGGTGAGGTGAAATTTTTCCATATAAACGAAACACCACCGGTATGGTGAGGTGACATGAAATTTTTGGTTGATTCTCATTGGTCAGTTCATTCTGATTTCACGGAAGAGAGACTTTACTCCACCTCACCTCTCAGCCCCGGGGCTGACAGGTGAGGTGAAAAATCTCATGTAAACAGTCACTGAAATTTACCTCGCTTGTCAGCCCCGGGTCTGGCAGGTGAGATGTTTTTCCCCATATAAACAGGGCCTTAAGACATCAACACAAATCGCTGGAAATGAGATATAACGGCATGAAATGCACCAACAAGGAATACCACTGCCATACCCGCTAATCTTGAATTATAAGATCGAGAACAATATCGCACGAGTTGAATTTGCCATCCCAAATTGGCCTACTGTTTTAGTAATTTAAGCAATCCCGTTGGCTGAAAATAGGAAAGTACCAAATTGATAATATCAAAAGTCAACTAGCCAACAATTTTGGCATAAATGCGGCTGTTTTCCAATTCATCGTCAAGTAATGTTTCTTTCCTTACCGATGACTCGGCCGCAAAGTTCCAATTTTTATTATTATCTGCTGACATTTGATTTTCTCATTGTAGGTTACAGAAGCTACAAGAGAAATTCTTCAAATTAGTAAGCGTGAAGAAATCAGCAAGAGAATTACGTTTAACGAAAGAAATTACATCGAAATTATTTGGATACTGGGTTTTAAAAAGAAAGGTAACCAATTCTGATTTGCATCTTTAAATGTAATTTTGCCATCCAAGAAGGCCTGCCAGATGAAAAAATGTGTTCAACTAAAATTACTTTGCATTCATTCATCCACAAAAGGTTCCTTTACGACAGCTATTGAAACCTTGCAAATGGATATTCCTCAAACAAGGGACGGGTTAGAAAGTCCTTCTTCCCACTGCCTGAGCATGGCATAGGTTCCAAATCTTTATATTGGCGTAAAAATGTTGTTGTGAATGTCTACCGTGCGTCTAAGTCAGTAAAATTGCCCGGCGTTTGAAAAATGCTGCTCCCTAAATTTCAAAGCAATGATATTGAAAACTGTTTTGTTTTATTCTCGATAAGTCAAATTAAATTCAGTAATTTACGTGGTCAGATTCAGTATCAATCGGTCATTCCTTCCTGTCGAAATGGGAGATTTTCTGCAGAGAGCCCTTTCGAGAATCTGCAAAAACTAATGAAAACAACAAGCAAAGTTTCTCTTTGTTCTCCTTCCTAGCAGTAATGAAACTTAGCTGCGTTCATGTATTATGTCCTCTTGAGAGAATGGAATTCCTTTAAAATGTTCTCGATACCAGGGGGAAGACTTTTCATTCCTCCAACAGGATTGCTAGTGCTACGGCGTGCTCAAGTCATTGCTGTGAGATAAACATTCTTGGGAAACTTACTTGTAATTTTAGCACGTTTTTCAAGGCTTTTGGAAGATAGATTTTTTCAGAAATTCCTTGCAAAACCTGAACAGAGTGACCGATGTCAGCCAGGAAAAGTTCTAAAATAACTTAGTATGTCAGCTATTCAATCAGATGCTGCAAAATATCATTGCTTATATACTCAGGGAGCAGTTGCCTTTTGAACGCTAGGCCATTTTTGAATCGCCTGGTATGTTGGGTATATGCTGTCCATATATAGGGACAGATTACTTTTGATTTAAAAAAATGATACTGCGTTTACAAGAAGGACATAAAATCAGTGCAGGAAAGACATAAGTCAGTGTCGCTGTGCAGGTCTGTAGCTTGTCCGCGGCTGTGCTGTAATGGTTACTTTAAAGAATGATACTGTCGATTCTAGACGAGCTTAATTTCGAATCGAATCGGATCGTGTTCGTCATTGATGAATCCGCAAGTGTTTTGCTCCTCAAATTCGAAAAAAAGGTTTCATTGGGCGTTTCTTAAAGGAAAAAGTTTGAAGAACTGACCTCTTTTCTTTAGTTTGGAGTAGTACTGTAAACTTTATGTTATTTTATATGATATTATTTTTAGGCGAACGAAAATCGACCTCTTATACCATTAACAACTGAACAACAGGAAAAGCTGAGTGGTAAACAGGGAATATTTTTAATTCAAGAACAAATTAATGTTGAAGTTGAGCGATATTCATTGC
Organism: Aurelia sp. 4 Dawson et al 2005; assembly: GCA_964019985.1. Taxonomy (NCBI): domain Eukaryota; kingdom Metazoa; phylum Cnidaria; class Scyphozoa; order Semaeostomeae; family Ulmaridae; genus Aurelia; species Aurelia sp. 4 Dawson et al 2005. The sequence continues at coordinate 17,700,976 of OZ026492.1, forward strand.
TTAGGCAAGATCTAGAACGAGTAAGTATTTGGTTTTACCTTTTTCTATTGCATTTTTTATCTTTTTTTCATGTAGAGGGGTATCGTCCTAATTGAGGGTATTTTAAATTGGTCGAATATTCCTGCTGAACGAAACAATTTTTAGAACGAAACTTACCATGAACACTTTCGTAAACTCTTCACTGTTGATGATATAAAATATATTTGTCAATGGTCATATCCTTAAGAGCGAGCTGCTCGACGACAGAGCGGTCGAGAGGGCCTAAATTTCTGACGTCGCCCTGTTTGAGGGTATCCAAACTTTCGCATGGTTTCAGGTAAATTTAAGATAACTTGATGCGAAAATTAGCAGCATATCAACGATTAAAGAGTTGTTGTTATCATAGAATGTTTTCTGATTGTATTTGTTGTGTTTCGTTATCCTAAGCACTGACCTTTGTTGCCGCTTTCGTTGAAAGACTTTTCAAGCAAGCTGACATCAGTTTTCCTACTTCAGTAAACTGAATGATGCTTAAATCAATTTATGACTTTGAAGAGAAAACTTTTTACAGTCCACTGATAGAACAAAGCTGTTGTTGCACCGTAACATGTCCTTTTACAGCAAATAGTAGTCGCCTGGCGCTTGCCTTGCGTTGACAGTGCAGATTTCGTTCAAGAACCGGAAGATACCACAGTACCCTCAATGAGGGCGACTTTAGGCCAATCAGACGGCGTGCAAAATGAAGCCCGTCATGGCGGAAACGGATGTCATATTTATGAAGTTACGTGAAGTACTTATTCTGGACAAGCGAAGCTTGGCGAGAGGCCATTTGTTTGTTGTGAAAGTTTTGAAAACGTCGAGAAACCAAGCAAAAAGAAAATTGTGTAACAAATGTGAAAGGAAAAATGGTGGACACTTACAATTACATCTCGGGTGACCTCCTTTTTGCACTTCTCCCGCTGTTTGTGGACGGAATTTTAAGAAGCACAAACATGAAAAAATTTAGCAAATGGCATCACCAAACTATTTTTGCGAACTTTTTGGTTTAACTAGGCCCAAATGCCTATTGCTATATCTTTTGTTGCTGGGAGGGGAGTTCAGTTCTCTTCGCAAATGAGCAAGAAATGACAAGGAAAAACTTAAAAGGGAACATTTGAACCCTGAACTCTCCATTGAATTCACATTTGATATGTAATGTTTGAAATGAAAAGGCAGTTGGAAAGCCCAGAGACAATAGAAGGTGGAAAGGGATTAGGGACGGGTCGTCGTTTCTTCCTGGAGAGGGGGTGGAAGACATTTAAGAAAATTTGAGAAAATTTTCGTAGACCCTCTTTAATTTTCTTGAGAATTTTGGTGCCCCTTCCAACATTGGCAAGCATTGTTTCCCTCCGACGTTTGAAAATATTTTCAAACCGCTCCCAGTACACGTGCACGTGTAGATGTGGTAACAATCTCACTATTCTGTCATGATTTCAAGTTCGTGAAGATTTACATCATCGAACAGGAGAGAAAGCTACAATTTCAGATGTGAGAAGAAAAAAAGTAAACTGTTGCATTTAAGAAATAGTTTCAAAATGTTGAAGATTTACTTGGTAACGAGCTAACTTTTTAGAAAAATAGACAATTTATCGCAGGATATTTACATTCCCCTCCCTGAAATGTGCTTTATTTTGCCCCCCCCCCCACTCATTCAGTTGGCAAAATTTTGGTGGCCCCCCATAGCAAGAAATAATGGTCCGGCTCTTACATGGCTTGACATATCAATGGCTTCATTTGAGACATTAGACAATGCTTATGTCGAAAACTCATGTATGGGAAAACTTTAAGGGACAGAAATCATCCGACAGGCAGCTTCTTGCTTGTGTACCGGATGCACCAGAAAATATTATCTACTTTTGACAGGCTAGGATGAATCTCTAGTCGATTTCTCTGATAACGCTTGGAATTGTCATCTTATCTTTTTCGTTTTTACTTGGACAATTGGAAAATGCGGACCATTACTGAAATGAATAACAAGGCAGAGTCGGCAAGACAATTGCATCAAGTGCTTTTAATTGAAATCGCAGTTCAAAACGATTAGGGTTGCAGACAAAGGAATCTCTCTCAACTAATAATTCAGAACAAACAAATCCGCGAAATTCACCCGGAAACAAGTGGGGCAAGTTGTCGCTTTGTTATATTAGGCTGAATTGTTTCGTAAGGATATTAGTTTGAAACGAAAAAGTTTAAATTAAATCGCCATGTCATTCCCACTACGCGATGAGCTTCCATCGGTCATGAACAATCCACCTTTTCAAGATAAGAGGTGCGAAGGCGGAATTCTTTTGTTGTTTCAGATTTTGCATTTTTAGGCTAAAATCCTTTTCCGTGTGCAAGTTTCGTGTTCACACAAAATTTCACATTCATAGTTGTCTTCATTTGGAAATGATGGCGATATAAAGAATCAGAAATCATAAGGGCTTTGACCGTTTAGTCAAAGTTAGGAGAAATATTTGGCTAAACTTTGATTTTACGGTCAAAACCATTATAACTTTCAATTCATTATATCGCCAAAGTTTCCAAATAAAGACATATATGAACGTGAATATTTGGCCTTTTAGTAAACCTTATACGCAGGACAAGATTTTAGCCTCAAAAATGCAAAATCTCAAACAACAAAAGACTTTTGCTTTCGCTCCTTTTATCCTGAGAAGGTGGACTAGCAATGAGTAAAGTGAATGCAGTGGGAACCCACCGTTGGGTACTTCATAAATGTATTATGATTTCTTTATTTCGTTGCAGTTGCGAAATTTGTGTTACTTAATCATTCGTCGCGAAAGAGTCAAGAAGGAAGTGCACAAAGCATCTCAAGACATCTTTTACAAACAAAATGATATTCTGGAATCGAAAGAGTCAACTCTATCAGAGGAAGACTTCAACAGTATTGCATCCGGCAATGAATTAATGAGATTTACAAAGTTCCCTTCGTATTCCATGTATGGACCCCCGTTCGCGGATCATCTTGGTGAAGACGGGCCTTCAGAGGACACAGCAAGTTCATCTGGTGTTTGCTTCAGCGGCGGGGGTACTGTCGGCGTCCACAATGAAGATAGTTGCAGCTATACGAGTTACACTGGTGACGGAGTTGTTGTTCGATCAGGGATTGAAGCTAGCAGTAGTAACACTATTTCATGTGGGGATGGAAACGAGAGCGTAGAAGTTGGAGAGGTGATTGCGATGAAAGACACTGATCAGCCACCGCCAGGGAATGCTAAAAATGATAACATGCAAGGAAGTACCAATGAAAAACCCTTGAATTTGAACGGTATCAAGAAAAATCTGATAGAAGATGCGAAAGAAAAGATTAGTAAATCGAACATTAGCTCGCAAAACAAAGCTGAAAGTTTCACGGAAACTGATTCAAACACTGATTCTATTCAGAATCCCGACAGTCAAGCAAAATACAAAGATACAATCAATGTTTTGCAGAAACAAACCGTTGATTCTAGTGATGAACAAAGTGATTTTATTAATTCTTCATATGAATCTCCAATGATCGAGACTAAAAGCGCCAAAGAAGTTGACAGTTCAAATTGTGTAGCCTCGGAAAGAAGTTGTCGAACACCGAAACGATATCGTAAAAGCCACCATGGGCAAAACAGCACCGTGAAGCGTGTTCTGAGGTCCAGTCCAAGGCATGTTAAAGGTAATTTAGAAATAGAACTACCAATGAAGAATGATATAGTTTCAAGATTGGGGAACATGGATTTGCGTTCTCCTGCTGGGCCTGCTGAAGATGAAAGTGTCATATGCCAAAATGTAGATATTGAACTAAAGAAACGTCTAGGTTTAGGTCATGCAGATGAGGAAGTTAGTAGGAGACCTCCGCGTCGTATCACGAGAAGCTGTGATCGGTCTATAGACTCGGCTTTATGCGAAGCAGATAGTAGTATCTTACAACGAAAGGAACATAAAAAGCAGACTCAGCCAGATGAGATCAATGAAAACAGGGACTCAGAATCGAATGTTTGTTTTGATAAACAGGAGTCAATCGCTGTTGATACTCAAGAGACAACTAATGTCGATTGTTCAGGCACGCCAGCTGATGGTCACAGTGAGTCATCGTTCCTTAGAAAACCGCTCGAGCAGTCAGAAGTTACTGAAAAGGATTCAACCGATATTTTAAACAATAGCGACTTACTTAGCGATAAAAATTTGGAGACAAACGTTGACGAATTCATTCAAGTGACAGATCTTCCAAATGGCACGGTTGACCTTGGCTGCAAGGTCGATCGGGACAGCAACGATGACCGAGATTGCAGCGTTGATCCGGATTGCAAATTTGACACTGATTGCAACGTTGACCGGAAGACTGATCAAATAAAACATAATGATAAAGACAATGAGGTACATTCCAGAAAAATAGACTGTTTAAAATCACCATCAGGGCCAGAAAATGTGACTCAGGCTGTATGTGATAAAGAGAAGGATTCTCTTAGCGATTCAAACTTTACGGAGAATCGTTCTCTAGAAAATTTGGAGAAATTTCGCAACGTAGACTCGAGCTCTGAGGTTTGCGTACAGCCTGACGTCAAAAACACTCCAAGTACAGAAACTGCAGCTCTAGAGACTGACACTTTGTGTAGTATCAAAAAGTGTGCTCAGGAAAATGCTGAAGTCATGAAGAGTCCATGCTTACCATCTAGTGCACTCTCAGAACATGATGTCAAGGAGTCAACAACTATCGAAACCGGAGCTCCAGAGACTGACACTTCTGTGGGTAATTGTGCCGAAACAATTGGAGATCATGATGGCACTATTCATGAGAAGGAAGACTTGAAACCGGATTCAGTGTCATTATCAAAAGAATATGAACTGGAGCCTTCATCAACGTTGCAGGCGGCTTCATCGGTCGTGCAATCATCACTCGTGGACACACCAGCTGTGGAGTCACCAGTTGTAAACACCCCGGCCACGGAATCGCTACTTGTAGACACACCGGCCGCACAGTCATCACTCGTTGACACGCCTCAGTTATGTGTTGAACAACAAGTTTTAAATGACGATGAAACTGTCACTGCAGAGAGTAGTTTCAATGAAAACTTTACAGATGGTTTTCAAACTATTACTGGTATCAACGCAAATGATGCTGTCGTGAACGGCCATTGTTCCGAGTCTTCATTCTCTCAGAAGGAAAATGATTCACCAAATAATGACACGACAACGCTGTCCAAACATGAACCAAACGGTACAGAGGCAAAGGAAGGGCCAGGACCGGTAGTGCCTCGAAGATTATCATTCGATCTGGAAAGGCGAGACGAAACTTATTTAAATGATCGAAATTTTTTCGATAAATTCATGGATTCATCAAAAAACCCAGTTGTGTTGTTAAATGAACTATCAGGCATCGAAAGAATGAAAGAAGATAGGCCTACTGATTTAATTGGATTGAACTCGTCACCCCGAAAGACAAAGAAAATTTCGGACGTTCCCAGCCCTGCGTTTCCACATACTGTTATAGATGATCTTATCGCGTGTCCGCAAAGATTAACCCGCGGACGTACGCAGTTAATGATGATGGATGAGCATAGGAATGCCCTTTCCCGCAAGGGGTACAAGAACCGCAGAAAGACACATCATTTCACGAATCGGACATCTGACCCTGATGTCCCACGATTAACTCGCAGAAGATTGAGATCATTTGGATTAGAAAAGTTAGATTTGATAAACAATGAACTTATAAATGAAGTTGGTATGACTTCGAGCCACTCACCTAGAAAAAGAGATATTGATTCAGACAATAGAAGTACGCCGAACGGTAACACAGAATTAGAAGAGGTTTTTTTGAAAGATATATCAGAGACCACCAGTGTGCTGGAGGAGATCACAGGGAGCCCAACACGACTTACGAGAGCACGTGTTCGATCCTTAGGCCTTGGTTATGGGAAAGGATGACAAGATTGTTTTCTTAATCGAATCGAATTCAGAATGGAATTATTTTCATATTCGCAGACTTAGTTTGTTATTTAGGATATCAGTTTGCTGTTGAGCTTTGTTTAGACAGAAAGCCTAGAAAATAATTTGAGATGGGTCTAGCTCGTTTAGGCATCATGTCGACCAATCAGTGAGGGGTGTCGAAATGGTTTGGCTTCTTCGTCTTATCCAATTTTTAGCTGATTACTTGAACAAGGGCAGACATTGTAATACAATAGCCTCAGTTACTTTTGATTGACACCTCAATTCAAAGCAGTTAGCGACTGCAGACAAAGGACATTCTCTCAACCAATAATTCTAAACAAACGAAGCAAAAACTTTGCGTCGAAACCAGTAGGGCAAACTATAGCATTGTGAATCGGCATAGTTAAAAACTGGCCTGGGCCATGTTTAAAATATGATTGAAATTGTATTGGATAACTTTGAAACGTGTAGTTTCATTGTGTGACTGAAGAGACGATAGTCGTGTGGGCGTTTTTGGAGCCTTTTAGCGGCTACAAGATATAGCTATGTCTATTCCTTTTCGAGAAGCTATCTTCTGGTAACGAAAGACGAGGGGTAAATGTAAAGTCATTCTGGCGGATTTTGTATATTTGATCCAGGAGCTGTTTGGTAATTGTTAAGCCTTAAATACGCGAGAATTAAAATTCTTTCTTGGCGTCGTATTGAAATAAACAAAATCCACCAGGCAGAACTGTCGATGTCTTAAGAACCACCTTTCTCGTTTGAATTGAGGTGTCAATCACAAGCAACTTGTGCTGTTGAGTTACAAAATCTGTTCCCGTTTGATAATACAAAAAGGGGTCTGCAGGTTCTATTTTCAAACTTGGCCACACGGTAGTCTGGTACACGTATTTTTTTTATAAGAAACTGCTTATAAGAAATTCAACTCTCAGATCGCTAAAAAATTAAAGGAAACTCCTCTACTGGGAAAAATTAACTTAAGAAACTATTTATTTTTACAAAATCAGTCCTGAACATAACTTAATTTCCACTTGTTTCTTGTACAATAGTACTAATAAGGTACTTGAGTGATGTGTAAACATTGGACAGGCTTCAAAAGCAGTGTTTTGAACTTTCCTCGAGGGAGCTCGTAGTGAACATGAAGATTGTTACGGGACCTTTAAGAAACTGGTAAGAAACTCTCAGCACTCAAAATCTGATAATTTTAAGAAACTTTCAGTACTGGCCCAAATTCTTAGTTTCTTATGAAAAAAATACGTGTTATAGACCATGGTCGTAAAAGTTTATTGGGTTAGTAAACAAATTAAAGCGTTCCAAGACTTTAGATTGTTGCTCATTCATCGGATGCCTCAAAATTGGTTATCATTTTACAGTTAACATGTCAATGTTGTAAAATCATACGTTCCTGGCAATGATATTGTATAGAAGGGTATACCAGTATACCACCTTCAAAAGCTATATTTCGTACCCTTGCGTTTGAGGTAATAACATCTAACTCAATCTAACAAGATCTCAAAGCTTCCAAAGTGTGTCTCAGATGCCTCAAATACCTCCTTCTTTTGAAAATATGCGTTTTCAAATATTTGCACAGTATTTCTCTTCCCTTCAAATTTCATTTCAACGTTCTGAGACGCGCTTTGCATGCCTGATGCCTCGTGTGTCAGTGTGCAAAATTTTGAGCTATTTGATTTGTTCATAGGGTGCAAAATAGCCCTCTCTGACCTGTACGTAATGGATTTTGTCAGTTGTTGGAAAGGGACTTTTACTGCTGCCACTCAATACAGTAGTGTCTTGCATATAAGAAACAACGTTTTCAATTTGAGATCTGATGTGTTTCTTATAAAATAAGATATAAACTTAAAATCAGGGTGAACCACTGAGACACGAGCTTTGATTGCCATACAAAACATACTGTTTTCATTTGTATTTGTAAATATTTACTGCCAAGAAAGGCTACATTTACTCCAGAAGGTCCTTTTGCTTCATTTGCATCAGGGAGAGTAAGTAATCTCCCTTATTTGCATGCAAAGTTCTCGTCTTCATTTGAATAGGTACAGGCTGATTCAACCATAAAAGCTGAATTTGTCATGCTTTCAAATTTCTAATGGATACATGTATTTTTGAATAAGAAACAAGTCTTTTTCAGACCTGGACAAGTTTCTTATAAGTGGGGATATTATTTTGAAAATCAAGGTCTGGTGTTTCTTAGCGTTGTAAACATGTGAGCCGAAGAAGCCATAAGGTAGTATCATTGAACCACATCAGAAAACTTTCTGTGAAAATTTCAGCTTCTTTTCATCAGGATTTTCCCCTTTTTAACACTTTGTTACCTCCATCCAACAATGGTATATTTGTGTTTCACAAAACTTGGGCCGTGACATTTGAGGAAATCCAAAACTGGACATTTTATGCTTACGAACTTAAATGAGGCCCAACTTAAAGATTCTATGAAAAGCGAATTACAGATATCACTTTCAGGTTTGTCCGATTTTCCCGCCTTATAAGAGGTACCTTGCCAAGGCCATCATAAGCGACTAGACATTTTAGCTATTCTGTATGTAAAGGGTCTGGATCGAGCAATATTTTTTGTATATCTGTCGAACTTTTCGAATGTGCAGAACACTTTCATCGCCACAAAATCGAAGCTTGCGTTTCAAACGTTTTAAAATATATTCCTCGATCCAAACAGCAACATTGTTGTTTTTACGTATGAGCAACTTTGCGTCGATTTAGATGTATCACAATTCCTCTTCTTATTAGAATCAATTATGATATGGAATAAGGAATGCCGTTATTATTGCCCTTGGTGTCTTAGCCACAGTTTCGCCTATTTATGCTTATGTTCATTTCAATGATGTTTCGCTTCTCCAAGAAATCTCAAAAACGTTGCTGTCATGAAAACGCTTGCATAATGATAAAATTGCATCTTTCCTCTAGATAGGTGCTTTACCCAATTGACCTTCGTCACTAGACTGATGACATGTTCGCAGTGATCGCTATTGATAGACTGATTGACGCTCCAACTACGACTCATGGACTTTGACACTGAAATTTCCCTATCGATCTCAAAACTTGATATGGAAACCATGGCAACACTGTACGAACTCCAGGCGCAATGGTTGTGGACCAGAATGAACAAAAATAAAGTGTCGTTGTTGTTAATATTATTATTGTTGTTGCTGTTGCGATATCAGGGACTATATCGTGAGGCGACTTCATCACAATAAAAATCAGTTCGAGGCAAATGGATGAGATTCCCTCTGCAGCAATAAATCTGCACCAGAGCTACTATGGTGCAAACGTATTCAAAAAGCTATTTCATGCGTTGCTGAGATCAATGCTCGCCGTTGTGATCTGGATCCACATCGCATCGAGGCAAATGACGTGCCAGGATTTACTTCAAAAGATCTCCCATCATTGTGAAAATGATCAATTATACCACAAATATTTCTTCTAACTTTGGATTAGGGTACTACACGCTTTTTTATAAGAAACCGGTTGATAAGAAACTAGTACTAAGAAGGCCAACGTTTTAAGAAACTCTAGTACTATGTCTGAGAAGTATTCAGAAACTTTTCAAAGTTAAAAGCATGGATATTATAACAAATAGATCCTTGAACCTCTGTTCTTTTGCAATGTCAACTAATCATTTGTGTTTTCATTATGGAAGCGCACTGTTTATTCCTACATGATGTTTTAAATGTCAAGAAACATTTCTGCAGCAGTGTTAGCGACCACACTGAAAATTCATGCATTCAAAAATAAGAAATTAATTAAGAAACTTTTAGTACTAAAATAGAAAAATTTCATGTTGAATTAAGAAACTTTTAGTACTATGGCCTGATCCAAGTTTCTAACAAAAAACGTGTATACCAAGTCGGCAGGGTTTGTTTACACCCATTTCAATTCATGTGATCAATCTTGACAAAACATCTTGATTTCCCTAACACATTTTCATGCCATACAAAGTTGTGCCATGAATGCGAAAGGTGGAATAATATTGAATCTTCTCAAAGGTATGAGGTATGGTCACATGACTTGAAACGGGTAAAATAAACCTTAGCCAATACGGGCTAGCATGACAGTCAGTCAGAGAAAAAGAAAACAATTTGGGGCTTTCACAATTTTTTATATACATTTAGTCTATTCATCTGACTCAACATTTTTCGTTTGCAGTCCTGAAATGAAAAATTATAAGGATTAATGGTTTGTTATTGGATAGTTTAAAACTGGCAAAATGCTGCAATCAATAGAAAGCCAAACAGGAAAATGCATCTACGGTGAGGCGCGGTGGTAACGTTACCAAGAACCCAGGGCAAAAAGAGCCGGCGGCAGCAAGAGCCAAGGGTAGTCTATTTTGGTATAGACAATAGGATTACGTTATGGCGTCTGGTGAATGTTTGTGTCAGTCAAGTGATTGTGTGATTGAATCATTAATAGTAAGATGTCGATGACAGATATTCATCAACAGTCGGGGATATCACAATAACATAAAATTGCTAATCGCCATAAATCAACCTTGGAGAGGAATTGGAGTAGGCCATATCTTGGGGCAAGAGTGGAGGACAGTCGTTCACTGCAGCCATTTCAAAGCGAAATTTGATGTAACTTTGTGGAATCAATGACTGAAACAGTCTAGCTACGTCAAAGTAACAAAGTTACGTCAAAGTTTGCTTTGAAATGGCCGCAGTGAACGACTGTCCTCCACTCTTGCCACAAGATATGGCCTACTCCAATTCCTCTCCAAGGTTGATTTATGGCGATTAGCAATTTTATGTTATTGTGATATCCCCGACTGTTGATGAATATCTGTCATCGACATCTTACTATCAATGATTCAATCACACAATCACTTGACTGACACAAACATTCACCAGACGTCATAACGTAATCTTATTGTCTATGCCAAAATAGACTACCCTTGGCTCTTGCTGCCGCCGGCTCTTTTTGCCCCGGGTTCTTGGTAACGTTACCAACATGGGTGTCTACGGTAAACATTAGTGTACTTGAAGAAAACTCTTGGGGGTTGCCTAACAAAAAGCAGTTTTTTTACCAAATATATTTCCAACCAGACCAATGGCTGATTTCACCTGACTGGGGCTGGTTTTCAAAAGATTTTCAAATGATAGGGGCTACCAGCCCTTGTGGCCCGTACAACTATGAAGGCAAATAAGTACAGCACATTGCATGTGTTGTTTCATCAGCAGAGCCCTCAACATTGAGGTTGCGGATTAACCTATGGTAGAATGTAGATGCTATTTCTCATGTAGAATATTTTCACTTGTGCTGTTATGGTTCACTTAATGGAGTCTAAAAACTTCTATTTGATGAGAGGATCATGCCACAAAAAAATTAAGCAGTGAAATTTTAGTGGAACCAATTGATACCCAACTACAAACAGCTTCTACAAATATATGTAAACAGTTAATCCCTGATAACCGAAAATGTGTTTATTTAACTGTCAATATCACAAAACAGTATCTCTAGTAAGGGTAGAGCTATATGGACATCTCAATGACAGGACCAACTAGTTTCACCTCACAGTTTTAGAGCTAAGAAGGCTGAACAGGAAAGAGCTCATTTTCAGCTACTGAAATTTTACTTAAGTCTGTCTCAAGTAAGATCTCACATGAAAATGCCCATGAAAGAATTAGAGTTCTAAATGGGTAATTTGCATTATTCTAAGTGTCTACTTTTAGATAGATGGGAAGTAGTAGTGATGAGGATGTTGCCTGATTCCAATGGACAATATCTGCAAGGAAGCTTACACAGGAGAGGCAATAACTTCAGCTTAAGAAAGACCCATGCATTCATGGATGAAACATGGCAGAAACATGCTTGATACGACTTGAGTTTTCCGAAAATGAAGCGCCTACCTTTGAATGAGTCAACTCTGACATGAGTGACAAGGGTGTACAGCTTGTGTGTTGAATCTTCATCCTCATTTCTTCTCCTTGCAAGTCTTACTCTTACTCGGAAAGGAACATTTCTGAAAAGAACAAAAGTATATGAAAGTTTGCTCACTTTGGGTGTGATCAAACAAATGAAGATTTTTAACAACCGCATTTTGTCTTGATTGTGCTAAAGATGGTTGCAAAGGAACTTTGTGCCCTTGAATCAAGTTCCTATAGAATTGTGAAAGGCAGGGGTGGAAAAAGTGTTTTCATTTCTCAGAACAAAACAAGTCTTGAAAATTTCTGGAAGAATCACTTCACCAAAAGTATCAACTTTTGACATTTCATGATATGTCATCAACTGGAAAGAATTTAAAAACTGATTATCAGTCTTTAAACAATTAGTAATGATACTTTTTGGGCAAATTTTGTTGATTTTTTGGATGATCACTTTCATACTCAAAAACAAACCCTTCTTAAAAAACTCCTTGGTATGGTACAGCCAACCAGTAAAGAGAACCTTGCAAATTTTGACTCAAACTTGACTTTCTATTTTTTCACCATCTGTCTTTATCCCTTTTCCTGTCTCCTCATGTTCTTTCTGGAGGCCTGAAAAATTTCTGGGACCATTGGTGCCAAGGTCCGCTATTTTTCTAGCCCCTGGTTAAAGGTTCGTAATTAGAACACAATGCATCTCAGTAAAAAGTACCTCACAATGGTCTATTAGCAATTACAAACAAAGTTCTTATTTTATGACCAAGTTGTCAAATACTGAAGTACAAAGCACACTAGTGAGTGGTAAAACTAAAGTAAAATCCTTGCATAGCAAGTCATTCACCAGTACAGCTTGGAATCAGCAAAGATTGCAGCCCAGGAGCATGAGTAAAGTCTTGCAATCAATATGGATTGTACTGAGCACTTCTATGATTTATTGGTGCAATCACCACTGGTTCTTAGTCTTTAATATTGTATATATGCACAACTGCATAAAATATGACAGACACTGATATATTCCACTACCATTGACCTCTGGTTTTCAAAAGGGGCATACCTGTGTTCACATAAAGGTGATAGGAAGGTCCAGCAATCTATTCGTTATCAAACAAGGGTCTTGTTATGAAAAGGAAAGGTCAACCAAATATCAAATGCATCCTGTTTCAAAGACTGTCAGATGATGACCAGGCTAATGTAAATGCAATTTTGCACACTTTGACTTTGGTGTAGAGAAGCTCATTCTGAAGTAAATTTTTGTGTCTCTGAGGCAAGGATTGAGGTTTTGCTCTAAGTTTCATCAACAAAATGCCACACAGATGGTGGTATTATACCCAGTCATAATTGCAACTCTTTCTATTCCAATTTACAAAAACAAGCTACAAAAAAGAGACAGCACTGACATACCTGATACCCTTTGACCAGATGTGTTTATTGAGACCAGTGTCAATCCTGACATCTGGAGTTCCCATCATTTTTTCTGCAAATGCACGGACTTCTTTTATGGCTCTTGGTGCTCTATATTTGAAACCACTGTAAACAAACGAGGGTGAACAATTGAATCATATTTCAACAACCCAACATCATCTGGTTTCAGAGTTAGCAGGTTTTAGTGAACGGAGAATGGAGACTATTAGAGGATTCGACGAAAAGGAGGGTATTAGCATTTCATATCATATTCCCACGAGCCAAAAAACATTGCTTACAGCTCTCCGTTGTTGGCGTCATAAAGGCTCCATGAAGCATAGTGCATTGGAAATCATGAAAAAGAAACTGAATAAAACCAGTACACTTACACGCCGTGAATTCTCTTGTGAATATGAATTGTGTATTCTCGAGTAGCCACCTCATTCATGGCCAAACGGCCCTTCTTCTTTTCGCCCTTAGTTTTTGCCATTGCCTGTAAAATGGTAACAATGAAATTGCTAGGAATATATGTTTTATACAATGTTTTGATTTTAAATGGCACATCAACAACGTGAAATACGGAGCGATGCTGAAGAAATTTATGGATTATATGGGCTGGACAGAAATGTTTGCTTACCGCTGCAGAAGTCTTGTTCGGAAAGGGCCTATTTGCGTCAGCCTCATAACCAAATTCATTCGTTCCCAGATCCCTTCAAAATTAATAACATTCTTGACAATCAAGAAAATACTACAAAGAAACATTTTATGATGTGATGGAGTTTCCCAGCCTTGGTAAATATTGTGCTTTAACAGAATGCAAGCAACTTGGTAAGAACAGACATTTTCTGGCTATTATGTTATGACTCAACAAACAAAACCCATGAAGACCCAAGAAATTTCAAAAGGCTTTTCAGGGCCTAAGCTAAAGTGTCCAATTTTTTGCTGACGAATGAAAAGAGTGCTGTTTGTGAATTGTGATATAATTCAATGGAGTCAAGCAATATGATTCACTTGCCAGCCATTATCAACCATCAGCCTAAAAATGTTATTATACAGTAAAGGGAAGAGTTAGGTTGTGCTTTGCTGCTCCGTTTGATATTCTCATTGAGCTGATGGCCTAAACAAAATGGTAGATGAGATTTTTTCAATAGATTGGCAGGCTTATGTACATTTGTAACATTAACTTAACCAATCCCAATGCGTTATCTTGCATCACTTGACGAACTGTGACATATTGTAAAAACAGAATATGTGGGGATAGATAACAAATTTAAAATTACCTTCCCCCAAGACCTGGCGGGCAACGTGCAAGTGGATATTTGATAAATCGTAAATATTTCTGGATTTTTGAGAGAAAACAAGCTGATCTAAAATTCTACCACCTCAGATTTTGATCTTCAGCTTAGATTGGAAGAAATTGGCATTTGAATAATGCCTTCAAATCAAGGTGCCTGTCAATGCTTTAGGCCCAGCAGAAAGTTATATCCTTGACTAGTTACTTTATTCTGTTGCACACTGACAATAAATAACGAGTTGTAGTCAAGAGAAGACTGATCTATGTGATTGTTTTTATGTTTTACATTATTCAAATGGTAGAGTATAATCTTCCATCTTAAGCGCTTAATATTTTCCCAGTGCGCTACCAACAAACTGGGCCAAAGTCATGACACAAGACTCAATGAGAAACTCCAAATAATGTCACTATAAAATGATGGAGATAACAAGTTATATACTTAGCAATCTTTCATTTGCTGTTTATGAACCAAAACTGGAAAAGCCCAAACATCCACAGGTTCCATGAAACAAGCAAATTTAGCAATAAACTCAATCATTTCCTTCAGCTTGACTAGATAGGTTGATTTCTGCTCCTTTGGTAATTCTTGTTTATTTTGGTATATGTAAAGTGTTTTGAAATAGATAACCCTATAAAAACTTTTGATGAAGGGGTCACGTCAGATGAAAGATGCTGCTCATTTATGCTCCTGCCCTTCAAGGATATCATGTGATTGAAGAGATGTAGAAAACGCAAAAAAGGCTCTTATAAGGGGATTGTTTCCCTTGTGGTCTATTAAAAGCAGTGCGCTCTCTGCAAACTGGTTTAGATTCTTCAGTTCCATCTTCTTTCCTAGAGATTTATATCCACTCTTTCTTTCAACGCTAATTTTTCGATCAGATCCTTGGCTTTGATATTCATATCATTTTTCGGTGTTCTAAATTTTGACACAGTTTTTACAGCCTGATGTTTCTTGGCCTTGAGCTGACATCTACTGTAATTGCATATACCAGAGTTTCCTAATTTTCTAGTAGGAGCTTCTAGAGTTCCTAGTTATAAAAAGTTTCTTAAAGAAGAAGAGATGAAATGTAGCTGTGCTCCCTTGCTCTCAGTCCTTTTGCATTCTGCTCTCTTGCTCGTATTTCATTGAACCTGACCTCTTTCATCAAAAGTTTATATACTGTACGATTATTGAATTCTCAACTTTTTTGCACCAAAATGAAAAAGAATCATCAAAGGATCAGAAATCAACTTTGTCAAACAAACAAATCCTAATTTGATAATTTGATTGATGCAAACACTTTCACACAATGTCAGACTTTACGATGAAGACATTCAGGTCAGACCTACGATGAAGACATTTTATTAGCATGGTTGGGTGGTCACCACTGGTGAAAACTACACATGCCAAACTTATGGAAATGATTGAATTTTCACATGGACCAGTGGGTATCTGGGCTTTTCCAGTCTTGTTTCATAAACATCAAATGAAAGACTGGTAGGTACCATGTTCTTTCTGTTGTTTTATGGCAACATTATTTGGAGTTTCTTGTGAAGCTTCACATCAGGACTTTAGCCCAATTTGAGAGTGATGGTAGTGCTTTGGGAAACGTTATGCACTTAGGATCGGAGAGTTACCATTTGAATGGTGTAAAAAATTTCACAGGAATTAATCTTATCTTTCTTTTTCTGCCTGTGTGCAACAAAAGGAAGTAGCTTGTCAATGATATATCTTTCTGCTGGGCCTAAAGCATTGACAGGCACCCTGATTTGAAAGCATTATTCAAATATATATTAATTTCTTCCAATTGAATATCAAAATCCAAGGCAGTATAATTTTAGATCAGCTTGTATTCTCACAGAAAATCTAAAAATATTTACGATCTGTTAAAAATCTACTTGCATGCTGCCACGTTTTGAAAGTATTTTGTTATTGCCCCCACAGCTTCTGTTTTTGCACAACGTCACAGTTTGTCACATGGTGCAAGATGACGCATTGTGATTGGTTAATGTCACAGATGTAAACAAACCTGCCAATCAATTGAAAACACTATATATCTGCCCTTATTGCTTCCCCGTGTTATTGAAATGACATCAGTGCATAGGCTAATTAATGTAAATTCAGAAAATGTATACATACGGCATAACTTTGTATGATTTACACTTCTTCTTGCCTCAGCATGATTGAAATACAGTATACTATGAAAATTTAGTGAAATCAATAAGAATCCAGTAATTGTACTGACGGCTGTGTATACGTGGATATGAAATTATGTAGCATTTCGATAAAACAAGATATGGCTCAGAAAAAAAGCTAATTGAAGTCACCAAATTGAAAAGCACTTCATGCAGTATGTTCTTAGTCATAGTTTTCATGGCTACTTTCCAAAAGATATTATTGATTGACATTATTAGTGAAAATAAGTTTTGCAATATGTTTTGGGTCCGTTTTGTTATATTCGTGCCTGCTTTAGCAGCTATTAATGGCATGCTGTATTAGTATCTGTTTGACCCAAAAGCTTTGAGAAAATCTCAATCAGATAGCTTGTCAAGAATTTTTTACTACTTCAAGACTTAAAAATAGCTCTCTTTGCAAAAGCTATTGAATAGTTTTCCATATGCTGTGAATTATTCCATAAGTCACAACATGCTTTTTTATCCAGATTTCTTGCCAATCAATTGTGATTCTTGCAACAAAGTGTTTTGGTAAGTACCAATACCACTATAGCTGATATTCAATTTTCTGTGTTATGTGTCACATGCACCAGAGTTTAATTTATCCAGCTTTTACACATTGACCTACTTCATGGTAGAGTGAATGGCCAAGTGGCTTCTGTATATTTCCATCAGGTAACTGAAGTTAAGCTCCACAGTTGTGTGAGGTCATACTCCAGATGGGTGACCTCTCTGAGGTCTAGCCACAGTGTTGCCATACTTGGGATTTTATTCCAAGATCTTGGGACTTTCAGGTGTCATATCATTATTTTGGGAACAGTGTAGAAAACCAGGCTAAACTCTATGATGATTGAATCCTAGGTAAGAATCTTTGGATAGAAAGCCATTGAAATCTGATTTAAATGCAAGCTGATGGTGGTTCGTTTTGTTTCAGTGCCTTCCTTCCAGTTGCAAAACCCAAAAGGATCTGACAAAAATGTATTCAGATTTTTGGAAAACATTCTGTGAGACATACTGCATTACAGTATTTACTTCATTTGTGATAGTGAGTCAGATAGGAAAAGGGGGGATTTAATTAAATTTGGTGGGTTCAAAAGGGAGGTTCATCTTCATGACCTTGGGATTTTAAGATCAAACATTGCATTTTGGGATTATTTTACCCTTTTTTGGGAAATTGTGTCATTATTCACACTGGCAACAGCAATTTACTTTGTGATCCAAGGGTTCCATTGCCTATGTGGCATACTTAGTGGGCCTAAATTAGCTTTGAATTACTAGAAATCCATCAAGCCCTTAGAATAAAGTACTGAATGAATAAATGAATGAAGGAATGAATGGATGAATGAATGAATGAATGAAAAGCAGTTTATTCATTGCAGTCTGAAAAGTGTCATAAACAGCACTTTGAGTGTGAATTCAGCTAAAATGCCTTTGAATAGAAATATAATCCAAAGAATTTCTTTTCCAACATTTATATAACTGAGTGAGCTAATTCTGTTTTTATTTCTAGCAAAGATCATGTAGGATATGAGCAACATAATTGTACAGAGTCATATAAAAAGGTACTTTTGTTACAATATTTTATACTCTTCTGTTTCCTGAAGAAAATTTCTACAAGAATGCTTTTACCTTGACAGAGGAGTCCTATCAATATTAGTGTGACATTACATTTCATTGAAAGTCAAACCATGTCTCAGGAGATGAGAGAACAGAAAGTGACCATAATTCTTTTTGTCGTGATTGTTATTTTTTCCTAACATTATCTTTCATCAATGATCAGAATTCCTTATTATAGAAAGTAGAGAGGCCATTTACATTTGAGAAATTTCAGCCCGAGTTGAGTTGAACAAGGGTTGAGTTTTGACATCATTTCTTATTTTGCTTTGCAATTACATGACTTTTGAACACAAGGTGAAATTAGGTCATATGATATGAATGTGGTTGGAAACAACGAAGTAGGAATGTGATCTCCATTCATAAATTTGATTGATTGCTAACTACAGTAGATTCAGTCTCCTTTGTTCACATTCCATCTTTAATTTCAACATACCTGGGGTTGGGATTTTTTGCATTTACATGAGAATGCCAACAAGGGTTGAAATTTCATGGCTTGAGTTGCCTAGTTGAACTGAGCTCGTGTTGACTTTTAACTCAGCCTCCTTCATCTAAATGTGATGAAGGCTTAAACCCTCAACTGAGTTGAAATTCAGCTCATGTTGAAGAACATTAGGAGTCAGGAACACCATACAGCAATGAAAAAGCAAAGACAACTATTTTGTTACACTTAGATTTTATAATATAGCTGTATAATGTGTCACATACAATTCTTATTACCTTGTGATTATTGCAATGCAAAAAGCAACTTACTATTTTTGTTTATCAGGATAAAAGAGTTCCTGTTTGTCCTCTGTGTAACCAGCCAGTTTCTATAAAACCTGGGGAAGTTCCTGATAGAAGAGTAAGTACTTTCTATCCTTATCTTAGGAAGGAGAGTAAGTAACTTTGTTTTGTTTTGTCATCTTATTTATACAGCATATACATCTTTCAGTCTAGCTTTCAATCGACATTTTTTCTCCGTTCACTTTTTTATGCAATACTTTGTTTCCCTGTGGCCTATCATTTCTACACATAAAACGTAATATTAGATTTCAATTAAGGATTCATGTGACGCGGTATTCGGCATCACGTGACCCCTTTTTTATCACGTGACTGCAAAAATGGCTATAAAAGGGGCATACCACTAGGTAAATCCTCATTCCTCTGACGATGACCAAGAAGTCGAAACGCGTCATGAATAGCAGATCAGATTAAAAGAAAAGAATAGAACTCCAAGGTGTCTTTCTTGTGTTCATCTGTAGCTTATTGAAAGATGTATATGCTTACAGAGTATAGCATACAGTCTTCATTTCTCTTCCCTGTACCCTTCTATTACTCTAATTCCTCAATATTGATGCGACAGCAAATGAAGTAAGATAAAGAATACCAAAGATTTCCTTGAATAGAAATTTTTCTTCCAATTGTTGGAGCTTCTTAGTTTTTAGTGACCTAAGAGTTAAGATTCGTATACTGTAAGCCATTTCTTACAAAAAGTACATTTATTTTAGACTTGCAACAAATGCTATCAATAATGTAGTACTACCTTGGAATTCTTGATTTGTGACCAGATATGTGGATCTCTTTATAGTTCTTGCCTCGCAGGATTTGTTTCTTTGTTAATTTGTTTTGGATCACCGCTAGTTTTCTAAAGATAGGAATCAAATATTTTAGCTGCTTTTCGCTCATGGCCCATGGCCAAACCTCCAAAGCCTCACTTTCACCGGTCAGTCAGTGGGTGAATATAGGAAGAAAACAAAAGAAATCTGTGAATTTCCAGATTTTACCTACCTTCATCAAATGCAAGCAGGACAGAAAACTGCTGGAAATTTCTCAATTTTTTTGTGAAAGTCGATAATCACCAAATGGTTGGGTAGCCAGGCCTGGATGCTGGTTAAAATGCTTAACGGTTTTGCGGAGGGATATTGTAGCATTTCCAACGGACAAGATCGGTTGAAGCTTGCCAAGGCCTCTTTAAACCACTTCAAGTCAGGTATTAAAACCTCTTGATAAAACCCATGTCCCAAAAGTTCTGATCAAGGTAATCACTGACAGAAATAGACCATTCATAGAGCAAGAAGTAAGCGATGAACAAAATGGATTTATGACAGGAAAAGGAATGCGAGAAGGACTGTTCAACATACGAATCATTACGGAAAAATGCCTAGATCTAGGAATTGATTTATACGTATGCTTCATTGATTACGGAAAGGCATTCGACCGAGTTGATCACGTAAAACTTATAGAAAATCCCAACGATACTGCAATGTGTGCGAAAGAGATAAAATTAATAAGAAAGATATACTGAAGCCAAAAGGCATTTGTGGAAACAAGCAACGACAACTCAAAAAAACCAATAAGCATAACAAGAGGAGTGAAACATGATTGTGTCTTGTCACCACAGTTATTCAACTGGTATACTGAGAGAATATTTAGAAAACTAAGAGGAAAACCAGGGATAAACATCGGCGGACATATCATCAACAATCGCAGATAAGCAGACGATACGGTACTTCTAGCAACATCAAAAGAAGACCTCTCTAAGACATACTAGAAACGGTTAATAGGGAAGGAGAGAAGTACGGGATGAGAATGAACATAGAAAAGACGAAATCAATGATTTTGAGCAGAAATAATGAGAACAGACAGATGAATTTAAAGTTAAATGGGGAATCAATGGATCAAGTAAATGGATTTACATACCTACGTCAGCTTCGTGTATCTAATGGAAAATCAGATGATGAAATCAAGAGCAGTATAGAGATTGCACTAGGTGCTTTCAGGAGTATGTCCAGCACCGAGGTGCTTTTAGGAGTATGTCCAACACATTAACTTCCAGAGATCTGTCAATCAAAATAAAGAAAAGACTAGTCAATTGTTATTTATGGTCTACACTCTTGTACGGTGTAGAAACTTGGACTATATATAAAAATATGATTTATAGGATTAGAGCCTTTGAGATGTGGGTTTGGCGGAAAATACAGAGAATTTCGTGGCAAAGCCACATGAAGAGTGATACAGTACTGGAAAGAATAGGAGAGAATAGAAACATCATGCAGTTAATCATGTCAAGGAAACTAACGTTCTTCGGCCACATGATAAGGAGGAACAACTTACATCGTGTCATATTGGAAGGTCGCATGCCATCAAGACGACCCAGAGGAAGGCCAAGATCTATGTGGATAGACAACATCGGAGATTGGGTAGGAAGAAAGCATTATGGATGGCTCGTAAGAAAAGCACAGGATAGAGAAAAGTGGAGACAGTTCGTAGCAGCCTGCCTACAGCACGTAGACGGCACATAAGAAGAAGAAGGTAAGGTAAAACCTACCTTGTCTGTTGGATGCACGCTTTTTTTCTAATGAATATAGCCAACTTCAACGGGCTAGAAATCTTGTATCCCATTGAGGTAAATTCCTGTAATTTTTAGATGGACTCCTTCGTGGACACTTTTGTAAACGTCACCTAGCATGCATCTGTTGTGCTCATTTGGAATGACCCTCACTAAGTTTAGGTTCTGAACAGGTACCAAGTATGATAAAAATTTTTGTTCTGATTGTTATTGTCCGGCTTTAATTTGTGGTCCTTCTTACTAGGTAAATGAACACATTGAGAATGACTGTAAATCTGACTTAGCACTTGCGAAGAGAAAGGTGAGTCCTTACCCTTAATTTCTTTACCATTTGAATAATAACAAAGCTGTTAGCTGTCCCTGTTTTTAGCAAGGTAGATGATTTAATAAGAGCTGAAGTATCAGTTAAAACTTTACCAGAGGTTGGATGTGTCAGTCTGTGACATTACTGGACACCTATAATTTGGCGTACCATAAGCTGAGGGATGGTTTTAAAAATCAACTAGATATCCCAGGTGAATCAATGCCTGGTGAGTGAAAAAAGTGAAGACGCTTGCAAGCCTGTATTGTACCAGGGGTACTGTGGACTCAAATTTCTTGAAATGTGAATTGAATCGTATGTTTTTCAATTTTATCTGTCTGTGTTTTTATTACATTTCTTTATATTCTTCACAGTAAAAACAACTCGCTCATGTCTCCTGACTGCAGATTTACATGCTAAATCGCTCACCTCATTCATTTAGATCTTTCCTCCCCCGTCACTGGCAGATTCGAGAGAAATAACTTGACAAGGGCTTGAAGGTTTTTCCGCTCTGAAATGTCATATTTATTGTAATGGTACGGTTATTCTTTGTGTAGCACTTCATTTGGGTTTCGTAGCTCATTTTATGTGGTGTAGCGTTCTCTCATGAGTAAAGGGACTTTTTTCGATTGCAGACATACACTAACAAGTGCTCGGTGAAAGGCTGTAAACAAAGAGAGGTGAGGTAATTACTTCTTTGTTTGGTAAATGACATCCACCCCTCCCCCCACCTGTTTGATATCGTGTAAACAAGTCGCAAAAGTCGGTTGGCTCGTGCAGCGCAGTATAAGATGATCTCCATATGTCAGTTTATATCTGAAACGAATAGACCCTTTCACGGTAGATCGAACGGGGGATTCGAATGGAGTTTTCCAGACCATACGGCGTGAAATTTTGGATTTTAGAATTTTTTGGTTATCATCACATATTGCAAGATTTCTCTGGGTTAACTTATTGGAACCTGATGAAAACTTAACTGGACCTACCTGAGTGACCAAGGAACGTATCTTTTGTTTTCGTTCTTTCTAAACTTTCTCAGAAATGCTGAAGAAACTTCGCAAACACCGACGACTCTTTGCTCCTTTCACAAAACCGCTGCCAAGGTCCAGCGACCGCCCTAAACCCTTTCAGCAATGAATTCTGTGCCGAGGCAGCCATCAACTTGATTTCCAAAATGAAGAGTCTTTATACATTTATGATGAACCTCTGAAATTTCCACCCTTCGATCTCTCGTCATTTTTGCGAAATTTCCCGTTGATTTCACTCTTGCTGTGTTTCCAAGAAGGTTCGCCGTCACAAGCCGATGACAGAAAAGTTAGCTTGTCGTAAAAGGGATCGGGGAAACCCTTTCGCCTGGGACGGGGGAAACCTACCCTTTCCTTTCATTTAAATGTTGAGGTTCTGGTATCCAGGGTAGGGGAAACCAAACAGGGGTGAATATGTAACTTGATGAATCAGCTGACAACTTCCCGCCAAATTTAGACTCGGTCTCCAAATCATCATCTGTATATTTGCAGTGGGTTTCGTCCCTTTCATCAAGTTTAATACAAATTGTGCAAATATGCTGATGTTGTGGCAAGAAAAGAAAAGAACAAGTTTGTGTAGCAGGGGCAACATGGTGAACTTTCTTATAAGAGAATTTGAGCCACCACAGAAGGTTTCTTTCAGGATTTGAGTGCTCAGTGTTTCTTACAACTATCTTACGAGTTTCATGACAATCTTCATGTTCACTAGTTGTGAGCTCGCGAATATTTAAAGCTATGGTTTAGCAGCCTTTAGCAACGTTTAGACATTGCCACAATTACCTTCCTAGTAATATGATACAGGAAACAAGTGAAAATATAGTAAAACTATGCTAAGGACTACCTAATTACGATTTGTTAGCTAGATATTTGCTCATACATGTTTTTTAAGAAACTGGTTTTTAAGAAACTACTTCTAAGATAGCTAGATCTTAAGAAACTTTAGTAATATATCGGAGGAGGATTGAGAAACTCTTAAAAGCTAAATGCAAGAAAATTATAGCGATTACCGTAAAAGCTCTGGATAGCCCTCTCGATCCCCCTCCATAATAAGACCCTCTTCTCAGAGCCAAAATTTTTAATGAACCCTCTCTGTTAACCCCCCATGCTTATATAAAACTCGAGTGTTTATCAAAGATTTTGAACATTCATTTGGCTTAAAACGTTTGCATGTTAATTTTGATGTGGTTTGGAATAAAACTTTGTCGAATGTTTGTACTTGACTTGTGAAAATGCACGTCGAATACGTAAGATATGGTGCAAAAAGAACAGAAAAGCCATCGCCCTTTGGTTTTGACAATAAACCCCACTCTCCAATAAGCCCCCTCTCTTTTAAGTCTCTTCTTGACTGTCTAAAATTAGATAAGCTCCTGGGAGATTAAAAGAGCCTTCCGGGTATACCTATCGTTGAACTTTTATCATTGAGTAACAATAACTTATTGTTTATGTTTTGAACAGCAGAACACTATTATTCCTACACGTTTTTTATTTCCTAAGAAACTTTAATCAGGCCATAGTACTGAAAGTTTCTTAATTTCACATAAAATTTTCTCCATTTTAGTACTAAAAGTTTCTTAATTGGCTTCAATGCAGAATTATTCATGTGGTCGCTAACACTGCGGCAGATATGTCTCTTAACATTTAAAACATTATATTGGAATAAACAGTGTTCTGTTATGTTGAAAACACAAATGGTTAGTGACTATTGCTCAAGGATGAAGGTTCAACGATCTATTTGCCATAATATCAATGCCTTTAACTTTTAAAGGTTTCTTATTACTTCTCAGACATAGTACTAGAGCTTCTTAAAATTTTGTCCATCTTAGTACTAGTTTCTTATAAACCAGTTTCTTGTAAAAAACGTGTATATGGTGTTTAATAACTGTCAAGAAATATATCTGGAGCAGTGTTAGAGATCATACTGATAATCATGCATTCAAAACATAAGAAACCCATTAAGAAACATTTAGAATCACAATGGACAAATTTTCATCCTGAAATGAGAAATTTTTAGTACTACAGTGACCTAATACATGTTTCGTATAGAAAACATATGCTGGAGTTTCTTAATTTTTAGCGATCTGAGAGTTGATATTCACGTATATTTTTATAACAAACTACCTCATAAAAATCTCAACTCTTCGATCGCCACAAAATTAAGAAACCCCAATCCTGGGAAAATAAACCTATGGTTAGAAACCAATAATTTTGTTTCTTCTCATGGTTGGGACCCGGTGACCTCGTGTCTTTCTTCGCCATAAACGTCACAGTTTAATGTAATTGTAGTTTTGTAGTCGTAAATATATTATTGTTGCTTTTAATTGATGAAAAAATGTGGTTAGAGGAAATCCTTAACATAGTTTTACTTTATTTTCATGTGTTTCATGTATCATCTTACTCAGAAGGTAGACATTGGAAAGGCTTCAAAAAGATACTTTTGAAATGTTCGCGAGCGTACAGGTAGGTAAAGATATTTATGAAACCTTTCAGAGACTCGCAAGAAATCCAAAGTACTAAAAATATTTCGTCAATTTAAATATTTATCCCTGTTTGGCTCCCCCGTCCCAGGTGAAAGGGTTTCCCCGATCCTTTTTACAACAAGCTAACTTTTCTGTCATCGGCTTGTGACGGCGAGCCTACTTGGAAACACAGCAAGAGTGAAATCAACGGGAAATTTCGCAAAAATGACGAGAGATCGAAGGGTGGAAATTTCAGAGGTTCATCATAAATGTATAAAGACTCTTCATTTTGGAAATCAAGTTGATGGCTGCCTCGGCACAGAATTTATTGCTGAAAGGGTTTAGGGCGGTCGCTGGGCCTTGGCAGCGGTTTTGTGCAAGGAGCAAAGAGTCGTCGGTGTTTGTGAAGTTTCTTCATCATTTCTGAGAAAGTTTAGAAAGAACGAAAACAAAAGATACGTTCCTTGGTCACTCAGGTAGGTCCAGTTAAGTTTTAATCAGGATCCAATTCGTTGATGTAGAGAAATCTTGCAATATGTGACGATAACCAAAAAGTTCTAAAATCCAAAATTTCACGCCGCATAGTCTCGAAAACTCCATTCGAATCCCCCGTTCGATCTACCGTGAAAGGGTCTATTGTACTGTAAAAGCGCTATGTTGCTCCTCTCTTCCAAACCGAAACTTTCGAATAAAGCTGTCCTCGCTGTTAAGCCTCGCACGTATATCAATTGCGAAGAGCTATCAAAGAATTTCCATTCATTCAGCAAAGCAAGCCTGCTTGTTATTTTTTGCGAGGGGCATTTCACTACCCAAAATGGCGTACGAGATTTCTGGGATTTCCGAAATCCCAAAAATTTTTACCAGGATTTCCGGATTTCCAGACAGATTTGTCTGGGATTTCCGGATTTCGAGGGATTTCCTAAGGATTTCCAAAGTTTTCAAAGGCGTTAAAAAACCAATAAATCATCGTAAATGTTTCAAAAACTACGCTGTTGTTGGTTGTTCAGTGGCGTAACGGACTAAAGTTATCTTTAGTTCAAAGACTAAGGGCCCCCGACCTCCCTAGCGATAACTTTCCTTTTGTTATTTCACAATACGTTTCTTGTTATTTTACGTAAAGCTGGTTCTCTGGCTATGACAAAAAGGGCAAGGGGCCCCAGTCTGCATGATATCTCATTCTATTAATGGGAAGTATGTTGATTAGCTATCAATTGTAATCTATCGTGAAGTAATAATCCACATGTGTATGGAAGTTTTAAAGTTACTGCTTTTTTGTGAAAATGGATGAGTCAGATTTATTGTAGATTTGCACTTTTCCGTCAATAGAGGCTCTGACTAAAGGAGTCGCCAAGTAAGGCAATGAGGGCATTGGTGCCGTTTGTCAAATATGGTATTCAAGGTTCTTTCAAAACAAGGTGAACGTGGCAGGGTATTTTTGCGAGAAAGGCTGGAACTTTATTGATGAGGCCTTCTGTGCCAAAGTTAAGCCTTCTGGCCATCTGTTGCCGTTCTTAAAAATATTCCCAGAGATTCAAAACTATCAGAATTTTCAAGGCTTCCATGTTCTTTGGGGCAGGCAAACACTAAATTGCGAGAGGCATTCTAAGCCAAAGTCAAGGTGGCAAAGCTAATTCCAAGAGAAGTGATCCCTAGAAAACTTTGACAAACTTGTCAAGGAGTCCAATCTGACACATTAGACATGGGATTGATATGGTCTTCGAAGCAAAGTAGGTGATTTGTCTCAAAAAGTTGGAATGGAATCGGGAGATGCTGTCTAAGCCAAAGTAGCAGGCATGTCCTCAAAATTTCCTGGAGGCTTCGTCCCCAGACTCTCCCATTATACCTGCAATAATTCATCCTAGCCACTACAAAAACCATATGTCGTGAATCATTAGTCTCTAGGTTCTAACTGGGCACGGTGTTTCATGTATCTATAATATCATTTTACAAATGCTTCTACCTGAGGGGCCCCGAACTGAAAAATCCTAAAGGGCGCCGACCACCTCCGTTATGCTACTGCTGAGTTGTTGCCACTACTCTATCACAAAACATTACTACTGTTACCCTCTGAACCATTTAAAACCTACTCCCTTCGAGCAATATCCACAATTACTTAGAAATGTAACCATTTGAAAGGGGCAATCCTACTTCTCAAAAATTGCGGGAATAGACATGAACGGCAGTGGTATGGCAAACCATATGGGTAAACAGAGTTTCTTAATCACATCATGAAGGATTACAGCAACCTTGAAAACAACAAAAATAAGCCATGCCTGGTGTGGATGTTGTTCTGACATTCTCTCGTAGTGTTTTATCATTGCTAGATTTGTTTTGTTCGTCCAATTTTCCATTTAACATTTTGTTGTTAGAGTGAAGATTGCAGAGGAATACTGATCTCCGCAGCTTCCCTATCATTAAAACAACTCATCATTCTCCTTCGTAAAGGTTTTTTAAATCATGCTTGTGAAAAGTGCTAAAATTCGAAAATTGGCGTCAAAATAGGATAGGTACGTATGAAAAACATAATGACCATGCATGGAAATCGAAAAGTTACTACAACTGTCGGGACATTTGCTGAAGACGCCAAATACGGCATGTTTGTCTTCGATGACTTCCCTCATGGACGTCACAAACGTGAACATTTTGTCCCTCTTATCTTTTTCTTTAAGCTTCACGATTGATTCTTTCCTTGTGTAACCACAGAACTCCATAATTTTCTTTAAGTAGTGTCCATATGGAAGAATAATATTCCACACTTCTTGAGGTATTTCTTCAGTCTGAACATCCATAGTTTCGGAACCACCGTCGTCCACCTCCATGATTTGGACCAGGTAGGAACTGCACTTGCATTTGTGGTGTGGTTGTGGTTGTGGTTATCACTAGGGCTCCATGGCAACCAAGGAAAGCTCCTGCACTGCGGCTTCGACATTGCACTCCGCCCCGAGTTGTCTCTCAACTGCTCAGGGTTTGTCGAAGTTTATGACACTTATTTACCGATTTATTAAGACATCTTTAGTTCTATTATAAAGATTTTGCAAAAGATTGCTGCAAATGGAGCATTTGCGGAATTTGAGGATTCTAGGGATTTCCGGAAGATTTCCGGATTTCGGAAGAATCTCTTTAGGATTTCCGGATTTCCTAAGAATTTCTTAAGGATTTCGGGATTTTTTTTCGGATTTCCGAGCAAGGTGTATGGGATTTCCGAAGTGAAATGCCCCTCGATTTTTTATCTAATTTGTATAAAAGCTTCGTCGAATTTGCCTGACTTGTAAAATTGTCTGTTAATTTCACAAAATGTGGAGTAAAACAACTCGTATCCTTGTCATATGACTTTGTAAATAAGACGCCCCCGCAGGGGGATACTTCTATATTTTTTCATACGGAGACATGCCGCTGGACAGGTTATCATTTTCAGAATTGTTCGAGAAAAGGTATCATATTTCTTTAACCAGCTCCATGACAGGTCCATAATGGATTCTGTAACGTTGTTGTATGCTATTTGCACCACGCAAGTGTGATTCAGGTTTTTTGGATGGCAACATTGCCTCATTTTCTAATAGTTATCCGGCAAATGTCCGTGACAGCGTACAAGTTTCATGAGGAACTTCAAGGACAGGTTGTTGTGTTTGAAAATTTTAATGCATTTAAATCATTTTCGGGGAATTTGACTCCAGGACAGGGTGCTTTTTCATATTTACCAGCGGCACCTCCCCGTATGCTCGAAGACTAAGTACCTCCTTCTGGAATACGCTTCTCTTTTAATCGTCGCTGGGGTCTTCAACCTCCACAGCAACCCCGAGGGGCTTAGCGGAGCTTTTGCGGCATACATTTGAATTTTTGAAGGGGCTGAGTCACGTAATGTCAACAAACTTCTTTCGAAACGACGGTTTTGCAGTATTTTTTGATAATCCATATCACAAAGATCCTCCACCATTTTGCTCAAAATAAAGGTGGTATTTTGAAGACGGACTCTTGAATTTCGCAGAGAAACAAACCAAGCACTCGTATATTGTAGGATTGCAGAGATATTGGTGGGCTTTTTAAAAGTAACTTTTTTGTCGATTCAACCCAATCCACCAAAATCTGAGCAGAACACAGTGACCACATTTGGGCAACAATATAGATAGATAACAGGTTTTTTTACGGTGACGTGACCCTGCCCCTTTAAGCATCCAGATATAAAGATATTACTACCAGTCATTCATCAGGGAAAGGATGTGGTACAATTACCTCGTTCAAATCGTTTTGCAAATTTAAGCCATTTTGTAAAGTATGATGAATCAACAGTCAAATAGCAAGGATGATAAAACATGAAAGGCAATGTGACGTTGTGCAATTTTGACCTAAGAATCCTCAGCTGATTTTTACAAGAGAATCAAACCGTAGTTCATTATTTCGTAAAATGGATTGGTTGTCACCTTAAATTAGTTTTGTTCTGGTGTTTTTGTGAATCATCGAGCTTCAGCCATACTTGATGTTTCTTCGATCATCTTCTTCCAGTTAGTTCCAGTGTCTTGTGCAACTTGTAAGAAGAATTATTGCCTGCGGCATCGTCACGAGAATGATCATGAATGTGTTGGTGTTGCAGCAGCATCAAGCAACAGGTATTTCGAATTGCTGATACATGAATTCTCTTTTTTTATCATCAAGTGTGCCATAATAGCTGGCCAGAGTGCAATTTAGCGGGCGGTATTCGATTATTGTGTCGATTGATGTCATACGAAAGGGGTTATGGGTAGTTTCAGGAAAGGGTTTTGGGGTAACTTTTGAGTATGTTAGGGTTAGGGTAAGCTGGGGCTAGGTAGGGTTGGAGGCTTGTTCGGTTCAATACTTGCAAAAGGAATCTGACAGTTTGCGCCGCCCGCTAATCTGCACCCTTTCATAAAAGTTTTTTCTTACAGACTTTTTAGTTATTCTGCGAAGGAATTCAAATCCAGCGATATTTTGATGAATTTTGTAGAATTTTCGAATGTGTAAAACAGGAATAGAAGCTTTAACGCAATGCATTCTAACTTCTGATATAAAAGTCTGTAAAACATATCGCTCGATTTGAACTGTTCTATACAAAGGCTAAGAAGTCTATGTCAGATGGCCTGATAAGCAGGCCTAATTTCAAAAGAAACAGTGTTTCAATAAAAATACTATTTCTTTGGAGATTGGATCTGGTTGTCAAGCTATACGCCAGATAGACAGAAGAGCACCCTTCGGTTGTGAAATGGCCTGGTGATAACCAGCTGTTTTTTGTTTTCCCATGTCCTATCCTGCAAGACGAAGTTTTAGATTACATTGTTTTTGGCTCGCAAACAGATGAGCAAATAAATTCCGCACGTTTAATCTATCATGGTGTTGTCTTTCAACTAATTAGATTTGATGAATCTGAATTTATGTCTGTTTTCTTTGCTAAGACAACACAAAAACTACCCAAACGATATTAATTCTTTCTGCTATCAAAAACTATGTTATTCATCCACATCCATCATGTACATTAGGCTCCGTCCGCACATATCCGAATATTTTTGAAAACACATCTTTTTTATCCGTAAGAAAAAGATCTGTGTCCACACGAGGAGCGTTTTCCAAATATCCCCGTCCTCACGAAAACGCTGTGATGCTCAAAATTCGAAAACAGACCAACAAACTTCCCTCATGTAATCTCCAAACATCCAAACGCATGCTCTTATCGGGAATAAATCGACGCTGTGACGTCAGCGTTTTCGAAAAGCTCCATTTTCACCCGTCCACGCGACAACAGGAAAACGTCGCTTTCAAAAAGATCCACCTTGGAGGCCGCCTTCGAAAAGCCTCGTTTTGGTGACCGAAAACGCCGTCCACGTGTGAACGCTAACCCAAAACGGATAAAAAAGGATGCGTTTTCAAAAATATCCGGATACGTGTGGACGGGGCCTTAGTTACAACAACCTTTCAAATGCCCGAACTTTCCTCTTTGGTGCTCTGGTAGAATTTTTTTCCTTGAACTGCATAGCACCAAAGCATTTGAAAATTATTTCACAAGGGCAGTCACAATATGAATACTAGCAAAAATAACACCTTAAATACTCCTAAATACGCTAATTGCCTCGAATGCAAAAGTCATCAAGGTAAGTATGAAATACAGTCATTCATCACAGCGTTTGCGATAAATCGCTGCAAGCCTTTCTTCTCGCAAACATGTTTCGCCAGTCATGTGGTAATGTTCTTTTTAGAGCCTTCTTACTTGTTTCTTTTATATTTCTTATCAAAGTATGTTCAAAAATAGTAACAAGGTGAGTTTTCTTCCCCGACAGTCACTATCACTCTTGCATAGCTTGATATCCATTGAAATCCCCCGAATGGCTGATCGCGGTATTTTGGGAAGACTTTCAGTTACTTTTAAGTTGCCGCAGGGTTGTTGTGAAATTCTATGCTCCCTGTGACAGACATCGTTGTGTGGTTTTGTGTGATTGTATTTGGGTTTTAGATTGGCTATGTTGTGAATATTGTGAGCATGTATGAAAGAACAACAACAACAAAAGGGTAGTCGTGGGAATGAAACTGGATGCAAAGCCTTCACATTTCAAGGAGCAAAGATCTTTGACGATTTACCTGATAACTTACACACTGAAACATCACTTTTTAAGTTCAAAGGATCCAACAAGGACACAGGCTTAGATTTTATGCTATTTCTCAATTGTAAATAGCAACTTTTACTTTGTAACATACAAATTTTTGATTGATAACAGCAATTTTGCAGAACAAGTGTTTTACACGCTGACTTCATGGAATGCTTTCAGCTTGTAAAACACTGCAAGCAACTCGTGGAAATGATCACAGTTAACTGCTCCCAATAGCAGAATTGGAAGCCGGACGGAAACATTTGCATTCTAGCGTGCAAAAATATTCAATAAAGTTCGTAAAGAGTAAAACATCAGTACTGAATTTCAGTTGCTGCAAGGATTTTATCTTTGACTTTTAGCAATTTCTTTAAACCTTCTTAGTGTATAGCTTCTGAAGATATATTGCTGTAAATTATGCATTTTAGGTTAAATAAAGTTGACGGGTGCTTGGTTGATAGCAGTAAATTCACTTTGTTGAGGAATTTTACCTGTATAGATATGGTTTCATTACCATTATTACTCTTTTGCCTACTGACAAAATTAACTTGTGTAGATATGAAAGATTGTATTTTTATTTTATGTACCCAGTACTGTTTGCTGTAAGTTGCTTAAAGGTGATCTGAAGCGAAAATTTTTATTGGTTCAAATGAATAGTACTGTTGAATGATGAAGAATGTCATTAAAAAGTATTTGATTTTTTGCTTCATTTTCGAGTTATCCACAAATTTGTATAATTGGTCGATGACGTCATTTTGTTTGCAAAAAGTACGATAAAGTATACAAGGTTGACCACATTTCCAAAGGGAAATAAAGTCAAAGACCTTTCCTTTAAAGTAAATGCCTTTCTATAGGTCACATCAATTCACGAGACAATGCTTATTGCATTTATTCCCCTCAGCTGAAATGTCTCCTACAAATGTAACCTTTCAAAGATTAGATGCAGGTTCTTTCCATACAGAGCCCTAATAATTTGGCAAACAAAATGACGTCATCAACTGAAATTTTAAATCATTGGATAACTTAAAAACGAAATGAGATATCAAACAAATTTTAACAGGATTTCTTATCAATCGACCGCGCCCTTCGTTTGCACCGATAAAAAATTTCGCTTCAGATCACCTTTAACGATGACGGGAAAACTGCCGTTCCTGGAAGTTGTTTGTTGCAGCATAAACCATTGCATAATTTCCCTGTTATATCTATCAGGTTTATAATATACCTTATGCCTCCATCTTTAGATTTCTTCCTTGCGTTTCAGTGGGAGTCATAGGTCTGCTGCCTCGAATGCTGCTGGGTAAGTTTTATAAGTTTGAAGTAAGAAAGAAGGGCCGCTATATCAACGTCGCTCGCCGGATCTGAGGAAACTTGTGATGAAGTAAAATTTGAAATAGACTCGTTAGCCTGCTTCTGCTTGCTTGTCGTGGCAGGGGTGGAAAAACGTTCAGATTTCTGGGACCAAAACAAGTCTTGATAAAATTTTCCGCGAGAATCTTTCCAAAAAATATCCCTTATTGAAAACTCACAACATGTAATGAATCAGACAAAACTTAAAGACTGATAATCGATCGTTAATGATCATCTTTAATGACACTTTTCGGGCTAATTTTGTTCGGGTTTCAGGTGACCACTTCCATACTTATGAACAACATCTTTCTTAGGAAAGTCCGCGTTCTGCCAACAGCCTATATTTCTTTGTTAATGGCTATGAATAAAAAGATCCCTTAGGATTTTGACGTAAAATTTGCATCATTTTTCTCGCTTTTCTGTCTTGATCCCTTTTCCTTTTTTCTTTTCATTCTTCTGGAGGCCTGAAAAATTTCTGGGACCATTGGTGCCATGGTTTGCTTTTTTTCCACCCCTGTGTCGTGGTTTAGTATTCTGTATTTCTTGAGAAATGAGTAGAAAGAAAGCATCGCTGTATAATAGTTGGCTGTGAAATGTCCACAGAGCAAAAGATTCACCTCTGTGAAAACTGTCATAGGAAAGTCTTACTGATGTTTCAGATGTCAGATTTGTGAATTCTTGCGAAACTTTCAATACTGCATCAGATACTTACTTAGTTTGTTTTTATTGGAATGCGTGTACTTTAAGCACAGTAGAAATATTTTGGTCGACAGTTCGCTTTTATTAGCCGATGTAAACATTTCGTCTTTCAGGAAGCTGCTTAGATTCCAGGATTTCTTAAGAAATATTCAGGGACGATGCCATCTTATCATCAGTGGGAAGGCTGTTTCATATTCTTGCTCCCAGAAAAGAAAAGTATGTTTGGCCATTCGCTGACTGCCCACTACAACTTAAATCCCTCTTAGTATTACATAGGCTACGGGAGAAGCATTCAGAGTTTCTGAAGAAGGTATTGTGAAGTTACGCATATATTGAGTTGCCAAATCAAACCATAGTTTTAGACTCATTGTCTTTGTAAATCGCTTCGGGAGAGCTTTCTTAAGTAACCAGTGTATGGAATTCCCTTACAATGTATGTAAGTATTTGAGCTATTGCGGACTCTTTCTCCATAGACAGGCAGCAGCAGCAAGGGTTAATTCTTATAACACGTCAAGAAGGAAAGAACCCCAAAAATCGTCATTGTCCACTATTGGTGGTGACTTGAATCGGTGAGCTATGTATTTTCTTCTTCAGTCACTCATCCATGAAAATTTGATAGTCTTGTTTTTTTCTTCAAGTGCTGAAATAGATCATGCACATTTTCCATTTAATAACTAAGGACGGCTTAGAAGAGTCCGTATTCTTGCAATAGATCGACTGTATCAAGGAGGAGATCGCAAGGTTGAACCCATTTTCAGAGAAGATTGGTCCACCCACTTTCTTAGGCTGCGCGCACTTTCTCAAATCGGTATTTATCCTGAATTCAAGCATTAAAGCTTGTTAGATATAACTTATGCTGGCATCAATGTTCACTCCTGGCCTGGCTCTGATGCCACCTCATGAAAGGAAGCTGAAAATAGCTATCTGTAAATGAGACCGTAATTTTTCCAAATCCTCTGACATGCTTTGCCAGTTACAGTATCTCAATGCATCAATATTTTCTTTTTTCTGCAGAGAGAGGCAACTGAGAAGCCAACAAAAGACGCAAAATATGATGACTCAACAGCATAGCATACAAAATCAACAAATGGGAATGGTAAGTTACTACTTAAGACACTTGTTGTTCTTGGGTAGGTACAGGACTAACTCTTACTTTACCTGTTTCAACCTAAGGACACTGAGGGGCTAAACTTATCGAAGCTGCGTTCTGGAACTTCCTCTCGATATGACAATATATCATGATCCTTTTGGCCAGGAATTAGAGTTGGTGGCTTTCTATACTCTGTTTTGACAAGGCGGGGACTCGAACGAGACTTATTACTTGGAGTCCCATGTTTGCCTGTGCTCTTTGCCTTGATGATGGCTCCTCGGTCTACAGAGACTCGTAATATTACGCAAAAAAAGCCTCACACTATTTAGGCCCAGACTCTGATCTTTCTAGAGTACTAATTAGACTGTGATACATGTGAAATACCGTGGTTACAGCAAATGTGATAGAATTTTCGATTTGAGTGCTGAACTGTTAATATTTGGACGAGATTCGAGATTCGAGGCAGTGGGTCGAGATCAGCAACCATGATTCAAGATTCGAGGCCGTGATTCAATCATAGTTCGGTTAATCAAATGTAGAAAATAGGGTCAGCTTTTTCACTGTTTAATGATGAGTCTCTGATGAGCAAGGTTTACCGCAGGGATACAAGGGACTCGTCGTCATTAGTCTAGACTCAAACGACCAGCGTTGAGATTGGTAGTTGAGCGCGCTACCACTGAACAGTTAGCCATTCTTATAATCCCCTTGAATCTCATATCTCTGGTTAGTGATGCTCATTTATAGGCGTGTTTGGTTGGTAATTCCAAACCTGTAAAATTCTGAAATCGGTAGACATCGCAGGGACGGAAACACATTTCTCAATCAAACACAACATTCTTTAAAACAGGAGGTTTCAGAATCATCCTGGCGAAGAGGAGGTTTTCAGTTGAAAAACATGAGGACGTGTCTGGTGCTTAGCAACACCATAACAAGGCGAGCAGGTTGGCTTCATTTTTTCAGAGTCTTGCAAATGAAAACGAAAATCTCTCCCATATCTTCCAACGTTTTGAAGCAGAATGTTCAGCAGGCCTTCCAAACCCGCCAAACCTGCCGTTTTCGGAATTCAGGACTCAATCAAACACGAATTCGGAGGCCATTGCTACCAATTGTGACTGTTTTCAGAATTGCTGCCGATAAAACACACATCATGTCTGCTTTCATGACGAATAATGCCATACGATCAATAACAGGGATGCTTTTTCCCTGTCTAAGAATATTAGAATTTGATTAAATTCCTCGTTGTTAGAAATGATATACCCAGTGAGTTTGAAAATCTACCACTACGCCTCGCCGAAGATTCATAAATGTAGCATAAATCTAAACCGAAAGAAAAGTACACATAGTGTATGGAAACGTATATGTATTACAGCAAAACATCCCACAGACCCCCAAACCACAGCATGCATTGTCTCAATGCTTATATCCGTCACGAACGGGTATACAATCATGAAGGTGCAAAGATCACGCATGCTTTATTTGACCTAAAGCATGCGCCAAACAGCCCTTAAAACAGACGATATTGTTGCCAAGCCCTGCAAGGGAAAAAACATCGTTCTGGTAACAAAACTGCGTCCAAGAAGCAACTAATGTTATTGAAGAATTCAGAAACATTTATTGCATGTTTCTGCTACAAAGTTTTCTCGTTTTCGCCGGCCTTTAGGGTTATACTAACGCAAAATACTGCCAAAGCTGTGCTAGCAGGGGTGTGCAACAGAGATGAAACTCAGAGCTCTTAACGAAGAGCTCACCGAATGCTCCAAAAAAGTTGAAAGTGTACAGGTATTGCTTGATGCAGCAATGTGAATTTATCTTCAATCGATGGCTAATCGCGCTGAAATACTCCTCGGTAGTTAGCATAAACAAAGATGCCTTGCTTGTTGGTATTGGTGCTTTGAGAGCAGAAATATTAATCTTGCCCACTTCCAAGCCAGGGCTTTGGCCTTTCGGCCTAAAACAAATTCTTCAGGCACAGCGAATGAATCAATGATCGTCTTAATAGAATTTTAACAACATTAGATCATGCCATATTCTGTTTTCCAGAAGAGACTTACTGGGCAGTAAATGAATTTTTCCTTAACTTCAGCCTTTAGGCTGCGTTCACATTGCATAATCTTTTGTAAACGCTCAAACGCTCGTGCAGATTTCCGCCATTCTTATCCCTTATAGTGCTCGGAATGCAAAATATTCACATTGGGAAAGAAGCTTGCTCATGCGAAAAAGCTTGTTGGTTTGCAAGCAGAGTACTTACACACGCGTGCAAGTGAGATGGATTTTGAGCTTTTCATTGCAGAAGTAAAAGGGACCTGCTATATGGGATCCAAGGGACTTATCAATCTGAATGGGAATACCCAAACAAAAGCGCATTTACACAAGCAAAAGGATACACGCAAAAACCAGCCTTGAATGTAAACGCAGCCTTCATGTCGATGTGTGTCAAGATTTTCCTTAAGCTGAACGGCCAAAAGTCTGGTTTGGAGATGGACCAAACGAAGTATCTATGTTCAAGCTAACTATCGAGAAACATTTCGAGACTGATTAGCTACTGATTACAGTTAAAATCACATCGTTGGACCCAACGAAATCTGCAAACATTTTTGGGACACCCGGCAGGACCCTAAAGTCTTCATGTTGCCACGGGTCTGGTCTTACATACCGAGTAAGTCAAAACAAGTTTACGCTCAAGTACCGAAGAAACGGGGGGATGAGAATAATCGGTGGGGGGGTTGGAAATGGTTCGACATAACAATAATCGGGGGTTGGAATAATCGGGGGGGGCTGCTTGGAGAAATAGAAAACAGCCCTTTTCTTAGGTAAACACGTATCTGTTATATATTCATGTGAAGAGTGATGTTACTGATACATTTACTTTTGAACTCTGGTTCTATTGAATGCACTTCTTGAGACTTTTCTTGCGTTTATTCAGAAATTATGTCTAATATCATGTCATTTTTCCAAAAATTAATAAAAGGGGGGTTGGAATAAGAGCGGGGGGTTGGAAAATTTTTCAAAATTTTTTAATAAGCGGGGGGGACGATTATTCGGTACTCGAGAGTACGCGTTTGAGGGGCTGTGAATTGTGAAAAGTATGAGGCCGATATTCAAAATTGAAATGTTAATCTATCAGTCATTGGCTAACTTAAATGAGAAAATTTTGTTTGGTAAGATCATTCACCATTTAGACCCGGAAATTAGGAAATCGCTGGTAAAGGGCATGTTTAGGAATGAGGATCACAGATTCCATTCTAGTCTATTACTCACTTGCTATTGAAATCAAGATTCTATTTCTGAAACTGACAATGTAAACTTTAATGCCAATAAATTATGGACCAGAATGGAATATGGAATTATCGATTCGCACACAAACCCCTTATAGGAACTTTTCTAATAGACGATTCTTAAAGATGTGTGTGCTAGTGCTAAACAAAGTTTTTTCATCTAAGTTAGCCTTTGACTGATATACTAACATCTTTCTTTTGAATGTTGGTCGCATACACGTTTTTTCATAAGAAACTTGGATCGGGCCATAGTAGTAAAAGTTTCTTAATTTCACATGAAATTTTGTCCGTTTTAATACTAAAAGTTTCTTAATTGGTTTCTTATTATTTGAATGCAGAATTATCGATGTGGCCGCTAACACTGCGGCAGATATGTTTCTTGACATATAAAACATCATATAGGAATAAACAGTGTTCTGAACACAAATGGTTAGTGAATATTGCTCAAGAATAAAGCTTCAACAGTCTATTAGCTATAATATCGATGCCTTTAACTTTTAAAGGTTTCTTAGTACTTCTCAGGCATGGTACTAGAGTTTCTCAAAATTTTGGCCATCTTAGTACTAGTTTCTTATGAACCAGTTTCTTATAAAAAACATGTACTTTTTATTCCCCAAGCAGCCAAACGGGTAAACCCTCTTTGACTCACCCTGTATTTCTAACCTCAATTTGGCTTTTCATTATAGACGGAGGACGAAGCCCTAGCATTTGCACTTCAAGCATCCTTAGCAGATACGCCAAATAGAAGTCCTGAACCAAAACCCCCAAATCAAACAACCTTGAGTGAAGATGATGCATTAGCACAAGCGATTGCACAATCCGAAATTGATGAGAGAGATCGACAACGACGTGCAGCACAGGTTTGTGAAATTCTCCACTATTTTGTATCTCTGAGGCGAGTAGAGAAGAAACGATCCTTGTTGTAAAGGCCACTACTCCCTGGATAATCTTTCCAAATTACTTATTGCGGTGCGAGCCGCAGCTTATTCGAGTTGAATGAAAAAGTTGCAATATCCAAATTTCCAGACACATGTGGAGATGAAACTCTGCTTTGTCTCAAAATGAATTTTGCCGCTGCAAAGATAATACGGTGAGATGA
This sequence comes from Aurelia sp. 4 Dawson et al 2005, assembly GCA_964019985.1. Lineage (NCBI taxonomy): Eukaryota > Metazoa > Cnidaria > Scyphozoa > Semaeostomeae > Ulmaridae > Aurelia > Aurelia sp. 4 Dawson et al 2005. The sequence goes on from OZ026492.1 coordinate 17,740,459, forward strand.
AAGTGAAACAAACAACCTATTGTGAAAACATAATCATGAAACATCAAAGGACATGGTGACAAAACTTTCTTAACCTGTCTTTTGTTTTGTAGAATGTCGATTTGCCTAATTTCAATTGTCGTCACAAAGCGGCTTTCATGGATGATCTAACGGGCATTGAAGACAGCGACTGACCTTCCGATTTTGTAATACCAGCAAATCGAGAAAGGCCCATTTCAATTTTTTCCCATATGTTGGAGTAGTTTGTTTTCAATGCCGTAATCGCCGCACTCACGACTAATGTTATTTCTGGTATAATGGTGGATACTTTGTTGATCGAATTTTCGAAAAATCTAGAAATTCGAGAAAAATAGAAGAATAGACCTTATCCAGTAAAACTAAGAATTTTTTCCTTTTGTGAATCTACGCATCAAGTTCTTTCCCAATTTTTGAAAATCGGCGTAGTCAGAGCATTCGGCAGCCCATCATTGTTATACAGTAAGAACTGTATCCAGGGGCAGTGGGATCCTAGAACTCTCACGTACGGATTTGAAATGAGGCCCTTGACGTCGGAGAGTCATCATACAATGCATTTTGTTTTATCATTATTGTTCAGACCATATGAACATTATGGTGGAACCTATTGTTTTAAAAGGTGGTGTTTAAACTTCGTGTTGCTGAATGATCAAATTTTTATATTTATACGGTATATATTCAGCTAAAATTTTACAATACAAGTTACATCTACATCCCACTATACTTTCTAATTACATACATACTATACAAAGACTACAGAGACAGAACCACAAGGAGCAAAGGACAGTGACTACCCTGTGACCATTAACATAAGGACATGCAAATATTAGTAACTAAATGAAATAATTACAAAGTGCAAAACATACAATTTAGCATCATACACATAAAAACACGAGTCCGTTTCACATTGGATGTCAGGCCAGCATAGGAGAAAGATGCTGAACAACAGAAACCACGGACGAGAGAAAAGCAACAACAGCGATTGCTACCGTCTATGATCCTCCCCCAGAGGCCAGGGTTTCTAATTGTAATATCGATGATCTGAAATACTGTGGTTTAGCCTCAAGGGGGGGAGGTAACTTAGTACTGTTCATGGTACGTGGACGTGCCATTTTTAGGGGTACTTTTTTCAAACCGGTACGGAATTATGGGTATCTTTTTCACAATTTTTAGACATTTAACGGAATTATGGGTGTCCTTTTCAGGGGATTTGTCATAATTTCCGGAATTATGGCCCGAATTTTCGTTCGATTTACGGAATCATGACCCTAAAATCCAACTGAACTTACGGAATTATGGGTACCAATTTTTCGGGCAAAATGGCACGTCCCCGTCAGATGATAGGTCGAGATACCCCCCCCAAGGGTTTAGCACAGAGAAGTTTCCATTGATCTAAGTCAAATGTTTAAAAACCATGATCTAAACAGTGAAAATCATATAATGATGACAAAATAATAGCAATGATAATGATAAGACACGTACAAATTTGCATTCTATCTTCTGATGAGAGTAATGACCTTCCAGTGTTTAGTACCTATCTAATATTAGTACTAAAGGATTCCAAGAGTCTCAGGGTCTGCTTTTTACTGTATGCCTCCATCGATAGTGATAACTACAACCATGTAATCAGTCTATTTCAAGGAACGTGCTTGCAAATTGCTTACTGTTGTTCCTTCTTGCAGGCACATGCAAACAACAAAGAATCTGCATGTCAAATTACGTGATGGGACTGGGAATTTAGGAATTGAAGCTTTTGGAAATTCAGATAAAGGTACTTTGCGGTAAATATCCTCTCAAGCGGAGAGAAGACAATAGGTCAAACGTTGCAATCAAAGGGATAATTTGATTATATCTTCATGTAAAATTAATTTTTCTTTGTTTTAAGATGGCTTTGAAAAACAAATATTCATCTAGGACATATACGGCAATGAGCTCTACATTTTAGCTTCGGTCGGTTGTTAGTTGATTGCTTAAAAATTTACGTCATCGTCATGAGGTTAGGGTGCAACGATATTTGTTGGTTCATATAACAGGTGGATCGCGAATAAGTTGTACCTTTTAAACCCCTTCGACGATTCCTCAGTTGGTGTAATTGATTAGTTTAAAAGCAAACTGTCGTGGCCCTGATGACATAGCGACGAAACGTAAACGAATGCACGGAGTCTCAAAAGCATTGTGACCCGTTTTTGTGGCTTCTGTGAAGGAGCTGTAGCTTTTATTGTGTCAGTTTTTGCACAGTTGCATAGTTCAGCCTTGAACTTAGAGTTTGAGAATTTGTCTAATACTGGATTCATACTGACACAGTTAAACCAGTTTTATTTAAACCAGTTTAAATTTCAACCAATCAGATGACTGGATTTCTCGGATTGACCAATCAGAAGGCCTTATTCGAAAACCTGGTTTAGTTTAAACTGGTTTAACTCGCAGTGTGAATGGGGCATAAGTCAATCTGACAAGTGGTTGCTGATTTAGGACAGAGGAAGGCAAATTAAGTAGTCTTTTTCAGAACTGAGCTTGCAAGTCAAAATTCAGAAATGTCAACATGTAATAAATTTTACAGGAAAGTGTGCTGGCGCTGTCTTTAATCTTTTTTTCATTTTTGAAGGATTAATAGTGTTCTTTATGTGTAGGCAAACACCACCGTCAATCCTTTTCAAAGAAACTATTCAAATATTAAAGCACAACCCCTTCCTTTCAAATATTACATTATTTTGGCATTGCCGGAGAATACCCTATTTGCCCCTTTTGGCAATCAATTAGCAACCACTTGTTTTGTTAGATTGACTCGAACAAGATCTCAGTCCATGAGCGATAGAACACCCGGTGTGTAGCAGTTTGAAATTTAAATCAGTAGCGAGCCACCTTAGCTCATTATTTTATATGTTTTGAAATTATTTTTCCTTGGTATGCAGCCACCTTTCACCGTTTTGAAATTTTGAAATTTTCGGTAGTGAGCCATCTTAAGTGCAGCCCTTAACGCATCTTTTATTATATGATGACAAAGACTTCCCCAATGACCTTAACAAAAATATTCTCGAATTGACTCCATCTAGAATTCATCCATGAAACTGGTCGATTCGATTAGGACCGCATCATAGTTTGAGTAAGTTCTGTTTTGTCGATGTACATTAATTTCCAAAATTTTCGGACGTTTAACTTTCGGACATTTAATTTTCGGACAAAAATTTTCGGACGAAATTATTATCGATTTCGGACAATTTCGGACAAAATTTCGGACATTTTGAAATAGGTGAATAAAATTTCGGACATACAGTAAGGCCCCGCATTTAAGAAACCACCTAAAAGAAACTTTTAGGCTACTGAAAAATCATCAGCCCTCCTGCCTATAAGAAACTCTTTGAGGCTCACACCCAAAATAAGTTTCTTGTATTTTGAGTAACATTAATTGCAGGTCTGATAGAGTGAGAGCATTACACGTTATACATGATTCTCTAGGAAATTACTAGTGAGATGTTTTGGATTTAACAGATTTTTGCCTAGATTTCAATTCATGTCCTTGACAATCATTGTTGACAAACATAAATGGCTGAATATGGATGATATACCCATAGACAATCTCATTTTGGTTTAACTTATTTGTTTAGGACTTCAAAGAAAGTAAATTAGAAACTTAAGAAACTTGAGCCTAAAACATGAGAAGTATCAGAGATATAAGAAACATTTTAGGCTATGGTGTGAAAAAGTAGTTTCTTAAATGCGGGGGCTTACTGTATACGATTTGATAATGAGTAGGCAAATAATACACCAGATGTAGCAAAATTTCTTCACTCTATGTCTCAAAACCGGAACCAGCATAGTAATCAAGTGTAAAATACAAGTATTATAAGGATAATCATGAATTAAAGTTGGGGCAAAAAGACTTGTCCCCCATGTAACAACAGTAACATCAACAATGATGAGAGTAACAAAACAACAATAATAGAGGTCAAATATACGTCTTTCATTAGGAACTTAGAATTTGAGCCAGTGCTGAGAGTTTCCTAAATGATCAGAATTTCAGCACTCCAGGATTTCAAATCAGTTTCATAAGATCCGTCACAATCTTCAAGTTCACTAAAAATTATTATGTTTTTCTTTCATTGAGACATTGCCTGTCCTTCATTGAGATTTCCAAGGTTCCTCCATTAGAACAATAGTAATCTTATAACAGAATTTCATTTCTTATCCAAAGAAATTTTTGTCATTGTGATTGGCCAGACAATTAAATTTTCGGACCACTGAATATTCAGACACTTAACTTTTTGGACAATTAAATTTTCGGACCACTAAAAAATTCGGACACTTAAATTTTCGGACAATTTTTTTCGGACTACTCATTTGTCCGAAAATTAAAACGTCCGAAAATTTTGGAAATTAATTCATGTGTATTTTTATGTAATTTGTGGGTCGGGGGAGGGGTGTTGCTTGCTCGGGAAGTCATGATGCAGGGTCACACTCCCGATTCATCCCAAATTCTAATTTTTGAATTCCACAACTCAGGCCGGGGCATAGTTTTGTAAAAGCCTCTTTAATGCGTCGTCAATTCGCAATGAATTGTGCGAATCGGTTGGTGGCTCTTGGGTGCGGCTTTGCGGGCGGGTGATCCATCTTTCCTGATTCACCCAGTAGCATCTATTTCTTTCTCTGCTAATCGCCGCGGGGTTGTCATAGTCTATCACTCCCCTTGGTATTATTTTTATTATTATTATTATTATTATTATTATTATTATTATTATTATTATTATTATTATTATTATTATTATTATTATTATTATTATTATCGATTTATTTCAAGTTGGCAACTTACATAGCTATGTGAAATTAAAAAGCTAATTCAAGCCAACAAAATTATTGTCCTTGTAGTGTTTCCTAGAGTAATTAGTAGGTAATGTAATAGGCAATTTGTCTTGTAAATCCTTAATTGAATTTCAAAAATGTGCAGATCCTTTAATCGTGGAAGAACCGAAAGGCCAAATCTATGCTTTCCACTTTTGTATTAGTGTACTTTGGTACCATACCTAAAGTATTTTTTCTCCATATAGCTATTCTTCAGACATTCATTTACTTATCTGATTTTTCTGTAATAATGTATTTTGATATATTCCATAAAATCTGAAATGAATATGTAAAGCTCTGTTGATTATGAGTGTTTATTCGATATTTTTTACAATTTGGTCAGGATGACAACTTATTTCTTTTGTGAAAAATATGAATGATTGATCTAGCTCGAAAGAGTTTCAAAATCTTGCACCAGTGTTATGATGCCGAGGAAACGTACCTACACACTAAGAATCGATCAGTCTCCTTCCAAAAGCGTCAAAAATGTTCTGCTTTCATCATTTTCAATCGTTCCGGGGGGGGGGGGATAAATACCATATGTGCTATTTTTGGGTGCCTTTTTTCAAGCAGAAAATAGATTTTGAGGTGTCAATTTTGGTAAAATTGCAAACAGACATGAATTTTTGGGGCGTCATTTTAGAACGAGAACTCTTTAGGATATCGATTTTGATCAAATTCCACGTACTTGGTTCTAATTATGGATTCTTTATAATTTTAGGGTATTTATTCTAGTGGCCTGTAAGCTTTTGGGTATCTTTTTCGCAAAAGTTTATAAATTTTAGGATGTGACTTCAGACTTCGAAATGGCATACCCCCGTCACCCACCTATGAAGTTATCCACCGGGGCACTCGATGCCGTTTCCAAAATTTGCCGGTTAGAGTTCCATTTTCAGAATCCACCATTTTTAATATCTATTGGCAAAGAATATGCCGTTTTCTTGTTAACGGGAGGCCTATCCGTCACATTTTGCACCGTTTTCAAAATGCAGCGGCATCGGAATGCAGTCGTGATTTTCGATTTGCATCAAAGTCAATGTTTTGAGCATTGTTTGAAGAATCAGTGTTGCTACGAATTCATTGATGTTTCATGAAAATTTTCCGCGGTTCCTAAATGAATAGGTTTTATTATGCAACTCGTCTAAGCTTGAGCTATCTTAAAGGATCTGTTTTATCCAGCATTCCTTGCACTTGTTGGCTCAAGGTTGGCCTTTGTTTGTCACCATTTTCATTGCCTATGAAAATGGCGAGAAACAAAGGCCAACCAAGATACGACCAGTGCAAGGCATGCTTGATGAAACAGACCCTTTCAGATATACAAAGAGGGACAACTTAATTTGATTCGTCATTGTCCATGTAAGTACAGCCACTTATACACTTTCCCCCTTGGTCCCCTGTGATACAGCAAAGCACTGCGAAGCACCATGCGCAGTCACTCAAGATGGCGCTGACAGAAGATATGACACAAACACAAAAGCAATAAAACAACACACATTCGGTGAGTGTACATTATGTGTTTCTTATTGCGCAGGCCTAGAAACGGGAAAATCCTGGCAAGTGGTTTGTGTGTAAACGAAAATTCCACGTTCGATTCTGATCCATGAGTTACTTGCAATTGAAACCTATATTCTGTTTCTGAAGCTGAAACTGATCCAATTTTAACCCTATCTGACCTGGGGGGCGGATTCCGCCCCTCCTACATTTTCATTTATACGTTTTTCCGTGTTTGCTGGATGCCTCTGAGACTTAGCAAATTTAACTTTCTATCATACAGCAATGAAACGGTAACAATTTTGGCGTTCTATTTTTAGCCTTGTTTCCATGGTAACCAAGTTGTGGTGCACCCATAGAGATTATTTTCCTATCTCTATGCGTGCACCACTCTGTGAAAAATATACATTGTATCTCTCGTAATCCTTTGTAATACACCACTTTAATTAACAGCCTCGTTTTGGAAATTATTCAAGATTCTGTCATATGAAATTTTAGAAGCCAAATTCAGATTTAGTACCCAAACTTTAGTCAGACCACAAGTTTTCATGTTGCTAGCGGTCATCGTGTGAATTTTATGACAATGCAAAGTTTGAAAATCTATAAGGGATTTGACCGTGAAAAATGACTCGGGGTGTAAAGTTTCACCCCGAAAGGTTTTACGGTAAAATCCCTTATAAATCTTGGAACTTTACACCGTTATAAAATCAACATCACAATTGCTAGCAGTTTAAAAACATGCAACAAGACTAAAGTTTGGGTGATAAATCCGAATATGCGCTCAAAATTTTCATATGAACAATAGGAAGAGATTTTGACAAATTTTCAAAACGAGGCTGCTTAATTAAAGTGGTGTATTAGTCCAGTTAAGTCTAAACTATGAATTTACATCTATTTTGATCAATATATTTCATTTCTACACAAAAATTCAAGTTTTACGACCTTTAACACACTTTCATGTTTATGACGTCACATGACGTCATAATATCAATAATGCTCTAGCAACAACAACAACAATGCTAATTAAACCATTGTTTCAAAAATTCATTGTTTATGTAATGAACAACCTTTGTGCCAAATTTGGTTGCCATATCTCAAGCAACAACAGAGATAAACAGGGGGCGGAATCCGCCCCCCCCCCAGGAATTGTGTGTTTCAAATCACCCAGGTCAGATAGGATTAAATCATGAACCAGAATCGAAAGTGGAAATTTTGTTCTCACATAAACCTGTTACCAGCTTTTTTCCAATTTCAAGATGAGTGATGCATTCAAACCCCGCAAATAAGAGCATACTTTTCTAAAAAGAAAACAAACTAACTAGGTTCTTATAAATGAGGTACTTATGACATTTTCAAGGTGTTGTTCTTATCGCAAGGGCACTCGTTACTACGATGAATGTATAGCTATGCAGTATGTGTTAAACAAAGTTAAAAATATTAGAGGGTATGGTATTTTGTTGTTAACAAAGTCATCTATATCATACAGCTTGATGAAACAATTTGCATATCCCTGAAAACTGTTAGAGGTGTTCATGTATCAATAGTTAGGAGTTGCTTTACACTGATATGATAAAATTTATTTATGAAGTGTGCTATCCCGATCCCATAAGAACATTGGAGTGAAAAGAACCAAAGACAGACAGATTCAGTGAATCAGTCTGTCTTTGGTTCTTATTTTTGAGTGTCTTTTTCACAAAATCAGTCTGCAGGTTCTTACTTTGCTATGTTCCTGTTTGCGGGGTTTTACTGTATCACGAAAGAAATTATTTCACATCGAAGTTAGTATTCGATTGGTAGAATATCACCATTTTAGTAGATAGCTGCATATACTCGCTTTTCCACAGCCCGCCAAACACGTTAATTTTGTTTACTCACGCGGTATTTGGAAGCGATAACTGATTAAGAGTGCTTTTAAAATGAGTGTAAAACTTGTATTACCTTAATTTAAATAGTTTTGCTCTAGCGCTGACCAAACTTAAACAGTTTTATGTCCACAATCTTTCTTTCTCATTTTTGATGCTAATCAGAAGAATCCTTCACTTGCTTGTGGCACCATTCTCACTGCGATATGTAAGAAGAAATGCGCGTCATGTTTACACGCATAATCAGTCTCATAAATCAATTACCCTATGAACATAAATCATTTATTGCCGTGATTGCCTTGGTGTAATAACAAAGGCGCTAGGTATCAAGAAATTCTTCCTGTGTAGCAACGGTTAACAACAGCGATGCTTTATGACGGGTGAAAACTTTCTGAAAATTCAGCAAAATTTGATAATGTTACGGATCTCTAAGTTTTCTACATTGCTTTTATTAGTTTATTCCTTTGGGAGAGCAGCGACGAATTAGAAAAATGAAACACCATAATTTGTGCAACGGTATTCTGCAAAACATAGCATCCTTATGAAGGATACTGAAAGTAGCGATTTCGAACATGCTTCAAAGGAGGTAGCTCCTAGACTGATCACAAGCCGTAGTTTCGCTCCTCCGCCAAACTGACACACCCCGCCAATTTGAACGGTCTCGGTTTGGCAGGCAGTAGTCTCGTTTTGGTGAGCGATAACAGGAACTCAGTTATCAGTAAAGATCATAAGATACTTTTTGGAGCTACTACTGCTTGAAATTTGAGAAATATGCCAATCACGTTGGATCTCGTACCTAAGTGTCTTGTAAAAAATTCTATATATTCCACAATATCAAACGTAAAGACATTGTTCATTCAGTACATGTACCGGTATTTATATAAAATTCAAGTACTTAAATACAATGCATGTGTATTCATGCAAATTGAAACATGGGAAATTGATGTAATTTGCTGATTGTAACGCATGGCGTTCTTGTTCTTCTCGTGTCTCCCTTCTGCCATTCTTTTGTGGAGCATCTATAAAAAATAGGTTTCGGAACCTGCAGTTTTGTGGGTTTTCCATTTATGACTTTCTGTTAGCTTTGGTCACGCTAAGGCAAGGGCAAATTTAGTGAAGCATAGAGGCCTTGTCTGATTCAGGGGCGGTCAAGTACGGTAGATTTTGTGACACCACCTGTGTCCTGGGAACGAAAATAAACCAACCCGGGTTTTACCGAAGTCCAAGCTACACAACTTAGAAAAAGCCAACTTTTGAGGACATAGCTGATAACCACCAGATTATACCAAATTATGGAACTCCTCACATAGTTTTCATGTAAAATGTTAGTTACTGCGCCGCTAACTCTGTCCTTTTTGTTGCAGCAACCTCACCCAATTGTTGCATCTTGAATAGAAAGATCTCAAGTACAACGGTGCTACCTCTGTCCCCAGTAATTGCTGAAACCTACCCAGTTTTTCCTTTGAAATCAGATACTGAAAGTACTGCGGTGCTACCTCTGTCCCAAATGATTATGGAAACCCACCCAGTTTTCGTGTGAAAATCCGACATTGAATACAAAGCGATGCTGCCTCTGTCCCAATCAGTTGCGGAAACCCACCCAGTTTTTGCATACATAGATTTAATATCAAAGGTATGATTTACGTCTGTCCAGTCTCTATGCAACAACCAACCCAGTTTCCTTGGTTTTGCTCTCAGTGTCAATGAATTCCTTGTGGCCTATCATGATGCACCTTCTTAGCTTGCTACATATTTGTACGAAATACCAGATATTTTTGAATGAATAGATATTTTTGAATGGGAAGAGAGATACTGAATACAGTAAGAACCAGCAAAATAGATACAGCTTTTTCAAAAATTCCTTGTTCAGTTTCCATTTAAACATATCTGACATCAAAGTTTTTTCTATGACGGTACCTTTTACTCAACCGAATCGGCCAGTTGTCTTATCTTGGAAGCATTGGTCGTATCGTTTCATCTTCCATAGCGCTCTGGCAACCTCGTCCCCAGGACTTTTATGACAAAAGGCCCTGGGGACGAGGTTGAGCGCTCTGGCAGTGCCTCCTTAGAAATTGGTCTCTGTTTTGCGGGTTCTTGCAATATACGAAGTTTCATTTATAAGGAACTTTGGTCCTGTGGTGGAGGGTGGCAAGTCTATTTAGTGTTAGTTTTGCTATCAAAAATGCTTTGGATCTACAGTTTCCCATACGCGCATCCTTGTACCAAAGAGGCTCAACCCGCCAAAACTCTAACAATGTTTACCTCCTCAACTCAGATTCAGCACAGCGGCAGTTTAACTTGGTTTCCCCTCAAAATGCAGAAAAGACACATTGGAATATGCCGAAGGCTGTAGAATGTAGTGTCTCTTAAAAACGGTTGCTTCAAACCCAGTTGAAGGTGCTAACAAAGATGCCAAAAAGCTCATGAGCTCGTACAAATGTTACACCTCTGACACCTGGAGGTATTCAAAAAAAACTTTTCGACAGATATTTCTTAACAAACCCTCTCGGAGGGTTTCGCAAAGAACCCGCGAGAGCGTTTTCCAGAAAAAATTTGAAACGGATTGCCTGAAAATCTCCAAGAAGGCTTTCAGAAAGCTCTCCGACAGGGTTTTTCAGAAAGCCTCCATCACAATATTTTTCAAGCACGCAGAGGGTAACGTAAATCCTGATAAACCTTCCAGCTTTTTCTCAGCGCCTTGATTTTCTTGATTGCACGTACTTTTTGTAAGAAGCTAAGAATTTGAGCCAATTCTGAAGTTTCTAAAAATCAGCAGATTTTGATGTTTCTTACAAGTTTCTTGAAAGTACCATGAAAATCTTCATGTTCACAGCTGTGTGTTCACAGCTGTGTTACTGTCATGTTCACAGCTGTGTTCACAGCAGCTATTTTAGACCATCAAAAAACCAGAAGAACGTAAATGTACCTTTTGTGATAACGTGGAGGATGAAATTCATCGTTTAATGACATGTAACAGGAAAGGAGAAAGCTTGTTGACGTAATATCATCATCGAAACCAATATTCAACTTTCTGAACACTAAGAACAAAGTTATATACCTGATGAATGAAACAAATATATTGCTAAATCACGCGATCAATAAATTCATTGAGCAAAGCAGCTAGGTGCATGAAATTGTGAACACCTAACATGACAGTAGTCTAATTATGATTATATTTTGTGCTAATGCCGCATTTTGTTATTTTTCGCGTTTCGTTGTCATGTTAATGTTATTCTGGTTTGTTATTTTTGCGTACCCGTCAGTTTTTTTTTTCATTTAATCTTATTTAAGCACAAAATCCATTCAGTTGAATACGATACCAAAAGAAAATAGAATAAATTACAATTAAAAGTTTACAATATAAGCTCAAGCTATGTTACACCCTTTCCCTCCCCCCGTGTACTGATCTTCCATGGATTCGTGCAAACCTATTTTATATCAGCTCAAAAGATGAGATTTCAGATCTTTTTTGAATCGAACAACGGATTCGGTGTCTCTGTTGAGCTGTGGGATACTATTCCAGGCTTTTGGACCAGTGTACAAAAAACTTTTTTTCATATGTTCTAATTTTAGTTTTTGCACATGGAGATCCTTCATGTTCCTCGTGTTATATTTTGATAAGGCAGACCTCTCTATGAACTTATTTTGTAGGCTTTCAGGACAAAGCTGATTGACAATCTTGAAAGTCATGACCGCTCGGTCAAATGTCATTAGTTGATTTACATTAAGGATGTTCTTATTGTAATCGTCTTTTATCTTGGAAGATTCTATCAGATCGAAAGCTCTGTCCTGATATCTTTGTAGAGTGCTAAGCTTAGTACTGGAGAGGGCGCCCCAGACCACGTTTGCATACCTTAGATGGCTCTCAACAAGTGCTTGATACACATTAAGCAACTGAGATTGTGGTAAGATGTTTTTCAGTTTCCTGAGAGATGCCAGGCCACCCGCTACTTTCCCTTTGACAGATTTGTACTGTTCATTCCAGCTTAGCTTGTCGTCAACAGTAAGTCCTAAGTACTTCGTTTTATGAACCTGCTTTATTCTAATATTATCCAGATAAAACGGTTGTAGCTCTGGTAGTTTGCTTTGCCTTCGAGGGTGGTCAATAACCATGAACTCGGTTTTCTCGGGGTGTATGCTTAGCTTATTAATTCTCATCCACTCAGAAATGTTTTTCAGTTCTGCCTGGAAGTTGCTCACCACATCACTAAGTTCGTTCGACGAGAATGAAACTTCCGTATCATCTGCATAGAGATTAGCCCTGGAGAACTTTAGGCAAGATTCAAAGTCATTAAGGTACAGGATGAATAATAATGGGCCGAGACAGGATCCCTGCGGTATCCCACATGTGACTTGTTGGGAACTCGACTTGTTACCGTTTAATGTACAATATTGTTGACGGCAACTAAGATAAGATCTGAACCATTCTAGCTCAATACCATCAATTCCATATACTTTCAGCTTTCTGATAAGTATTTCATGATCTACTGTATCAAAAGCTTTCTTGAGGTCGAGAAACAGCGCAAAGTTGACATCGTTTTTGTCTATATTCTCATACCAGTAATCTGAAACACTTATCAGAGAGGTGATGGTTGAATGCAGTTTACGATATGCATTAAGCATACACTGCATACATCAAAAGATTAAGTACCTTTCGAGCAACGTGATAAAGGAAACGAGTGAAAATAAAGGAAGAATGTACAAAGAATTTTCTTTATCAAAATAAATAGTTTCTGAAGTTAACTTTTTACAGAATTGAAGCTTCCAAATCATTTGGTGATCAGAGATTCGGATTTTTCTTACAGTTTCTTATTGAAAAGTCGTGTGGAATTCACCATAATGTGCCTCTCGCTGTATAGCTAAGATGATCATAGGCCTTGCAGACGCATGAAGCCATTCAGGCCATTGCATTGCAGATGGAGCCACTCGTTCCTGTTTGAACTGCTGGAACTATTGTTCGACACAATTGTGGTTAGAAGCAGAGCTTTTTAAACATTTTCAGCCAATCAGATTGGTCAACAGACAATTAAAAACCATCCTAGTTAAAGGAAAAATGTTAGATACCATTTGTAGATTTCGATGCAGGTAACCAGGATAACGCTAGTGAAAGAGAGAAACATTGAAACAAGAAACACGACTTTTAATATTTAACGGATCTGTGTGCTATCAAGCTAAGAGATTCGATCAGGGGATGAGGAAAGGAAACCCAACAGTTGAGGATGGAGAAGCTGTGGATGAAGGTAACGTTCAATGACGCAACAAGACAACTTGGAATAGGAGAAATCAAGAAGCAACTTCTGCATCTTTTCTCGGAAGGTATGGTAGCATTTAACTATTATCAAAGGGAATCGAGGGTCCTAAGCGTACAGAGGCAACTTTGATAAAAGTAGCCGTGCAGCTGCAGATACAATGCACATACCTTATTAGGGGTTCTGGGGGTTGATAGTCCATTTTTGGGTCATTTTGTTGCCAAAGTGTCTTACGTGTTTCTTAAATTTTTTAGATAATGACTTAGAAGATCATGTGCTCCCAATGATTCTTCCTGGTTTCACAACGAATTTAATGCTGTATGAAAATGATTTTGGCCTAGCAATAGCCAGGCTGTATTGCCTTTTCAGTCATTCGAACAAAAGACATTCCTGAAAATTGTCAAAGCACGTTGTTTACGTCAGTATGATGGTTTGGCTGGTTTGCGTGCACGCAAAGGACCCTGGAGAGTACAGGGTCTTTAAGGTTACTGAAACCCTTCAGGTAGTGAATAAGAAACTCTGTTTACCTTGTCCGCTCGTCAAAATATACCAAACACGCAGAATGTCATCGAAAAAATATATTCAATTGATTTGATAAAGGCACAAATGATTCATTCCAGGCTTTAGGCGAAATCATCCCCTTCCGAAAATATCTTTGTGTACCCCAGCGATCTTTGTTGGACAACGACTATATGTTTACCAAAGACTTAAAGATAATGAACTTCAAAACAATGTCACAAATTTTTCAAAGTAATGCCATTTTGAAATGTATAAGTCTGAATTGTCTTTTTAACTTTCAGACTTTTGTGAAAATCGGACCGGTGGATCTATCCAAAATCGGTGCCACTGTTTAATAGTTGTATGCTTCGTGACCATATGTGCCAAGTTTCAAGCGATTCGATTGGCCGGGTGGGTGTTTGGTAAACGGAGATTTTTAGTGCCCACCAGTACTCTGGAATCCTGTTTCAATAAATCAGGTTTTTGTCAAAACAAAGCAACAAATGAGGGAGAAATATATGATTATGCATGGCAGTGTAAACAGAAAATCTCAAAGATCAAGCAATGAAGCTTAAGTGCGGTCTTAGAAAAGCATTATGTCAATAAAATGGCAGCACGAGATGTTATGAATGCAGCTGCAAGGTCAAGTAAACTTGCACGTGTTTTTTTGCAAGAAACTGGTTTACAAGGAACTAGTACTAAGATTGCCAAAATCTTACGAAATTCTGGTGCTATGTCTGAGAAGTGCTAAGAAACTTTTAAAAGTTGGAGGCATGAATATTATAACAAATAGATGGTTGAACCTTTATTCTTGCACAATATTAACTAACCATTTGTGTTTTAACATAACAGAACACTGTCTATTCCTATATGATGTTTTAAATGTCAAGAAACATATCTGCAGCAGTGTTCGAGACCACATTGAAAATTCTGCATTCAGAAATAAAGAAACCAATTAAGAAACTTTTAGTACTAAAATGGACAAAATTTCATGTGAACTTAAGAAACTTTTAGTGCTATGGCCTGATCCTAGTTTTTATACAAAACGTGTACTTCAATCTGCTAATGCCTGTTCCCGAAATTTTTGAGAAACAGGATTGCTCCTTTTAAAATGCTCAAGCTTCTAGGTAATTGTGGCTATTTCTCGAAGCGATTTGGTTTAAACAGTATACACTCAAATACTAAAAATATCAGATTATGACAAAAATGACAATTGAGAATTTTTGGTCTGAGGGGTTACAGTAGCCTTAAAGGGCTTCCGAGGTATATAAGTAGTTAGATTTCAAAGCAAGTAGTAGCAAACTCTCACAAACACAGAAATATACTAATTCAATGTGGTAATTCGAGCAATGATAAAAGTATACAGAGCAATCAATATCAGTACTAACATAAAGTATTGATAATAAGAATTTGCATGAAGTTTATTTCCGGAAAGTTAAAAAGAAATCAGCAACACCTGAATTTGTTTCAGTTGGGAAAGTCAACTTAAGACTAAAATGGCATAAGAAGACTCAGAACAGCAATGAAAGTGAGGTAAGACTGCTACGATTTTTTGACACCTCAGTTACACATAGGCATCTTTAGTATCATCTTTATCGTGAATTCAACTTTTTGTCCCATTCTATCAATCATCAGTCACTTCAAAGGTAATAAAATGGTAAATCTTGAAACCATTTGTTCTGAACTGCACTCTCCAAGGAATACTGTACTTTATCCAATTAATTTATCCACTTTAATAATATATCCATTTTCACATTAAGCGTCAAAGGCAGCTTTCGACAGATCCATGTCGCCAGATGAAATACCAAAAATACGAACCTTTTTTTCGAATTTCGGTAATTTGTGAAATTGTCCACACCTTTTTTGGACAACCTGTATCTACTCTACAATTAATAACCTACTCTAGGCATACTGTACTTGTTAGATAAGTTACTTGTTTTTCCATAACAATTTCTGTTTTCTCCCAAGCTTCGTAATGCTGTTGTAATTTCTCATCCCTCTTTCAATCCCAGGTTTTCTGCATCATAAGCGCATCAAAGGAGACAATTGAAGTTATCCTGGAAAGAAAAGAGGTATAGGTACTGGTAAAAGTAATCCTAGCTGTTGTCTCTTGTACCGCATTTCTCACTGTCAACTATAACCGAGGCAGCTTTCACAATTTGAAAAGCTAAGTTGGGAGAATTTTGCGTTATGATAGGGCATCATTGTCCAATAACAACTCTTTCCTACGACAGTATCAACTGTCTGCGATTGTACAGAATGGTGTAGCCCTTGTTGACACTTATAACATGCTTAGTAATGTTGAAGGTGAATTGATTATCAATAATTTTTTTATCTTGGGACATATATACTTGAGAGGAAATTTAAATAGAAACTTTCAGAGATTTCAATGTTACGTAAATCGATAATAAACTTAAAGATGCCTGTCTATGCCAGGAATGCTTGTCCTACATGTGTTTATCAATCTACTTCACCACCCAATTATTCTCTCAGTTATAATATATCTTTAAATGATACTTAGCCTATGACAAACAAATCCTTCTCGCTTTCCACCAAATGCAGTCCACCAGGAAATGCTTGTCCTACATATGTTTATTAATCTACTTCACCACCCAATGATTCCCTCAGTTATTATATATCTTTAAATGTTACTTAGCCAATGACAAGCAAATCCTTCTCGCTTTGCACCAAATGCAGTCCACCAGGAAATGCTTGTCCTACATAAGTTTATTAATCTTTTTCATCACCCAATGATTCCCTCAGTTATTATATATCTTTAAATGTTACTTAGCCTATGACAAACAAATCCTTCTCGCTTTCCACCAAATGCAGTCCACCAGGAAATGCTTGTCCTACATATGTTTATTAATCTTTTTCACCACCCAATGATTCCCTCAGTTATTATATATCTTTAAATGTTACTAAGCCTATGACAAACAAATCCTTCTCGCTTTCCACTAAATGCAGTCCACCAGGAAATGCTTGTCCTACATGTGTTTATTAATCTACTTCACCACCCAATTACTCTCTCTGCTATTATATATCTTTACATGTTTTTAGCCTATGACAAACAAATCCTTCTCGCTTTCCACCAAATGCAGTCCACCAGGAAATGCTTGTCCTACATATGTTCATTAATCTTTTTCACCACCCAATGATTCCCTCAGTTATTATATATCTTTATATGTTACTAAGCCTATGACAAACAAATCCTTCTCGCTTTCCACCAAATGCAGTCCACCAGGAAATGCTTGTCCTACATATGTTTATTAATCTTTTTCACCAGCCAATGATTCCCTCAGTTATTATATATCTTTAAATGTTACTTAGCCTATGACAAACAAATCCTTCTCGCTTTCCACCAAATGCAGTCCACCAGGAAATGCTTGTCCTACATATGTTTATTAATCTTTTTCACCACCCAATGATTCCCTCAGTTATTATATATCTTTAAATGTTACTTAGCCTATGACAAACAAATCCTTCTCGCTTTCCACCAAATGCAGTCCACCAGGAAATGCTTGTCCTACATATGTTTATTAATCTTTTTCACCACCCAATGATTCCCTCAGTTATTATATATCTTTAAATGTTACTTAGCCTATGACAAACAAATCCTTCTCGCTTTCCACCAAATGCAGTCCACCAGGAAATGCTTGTCCTACATATGTTTATTAATCTTTTTCACCACCCAATGATTCCCTCAGTTATTATATATCTTTAAATGTTACTTAGCCTATGACAAACAAATCCTTCTCGCTTTCCACCAAATGCAGTCCACCAGGAAATGCTTGTCCTACATATGTTTATTAATCTTTTTCACCACCCAATGATTCCCTCAGTTATTATATATCTTTAAATGTTACTTAGCCAATGACAAACAAATCCTTCTCGCTTTGCACCAAATGCAGTCCACCAGGAAATGCTTGTCCTACATAAGTTTATTAATCTTTTTCATCACCCAATGATTCCCTCAGTTATTATATATCTTTAAATGTTACTTAGCCTATGACAAACAAATCCTTCTCGCTTTGCACCAAATGCAGTCCACCAGGAAATGCTTGTCCTACATAAGTTTATTAATCTTTTTCATCACCCAATGATTCCCTCAGTTATTATATATCTTTAAATGTTACTTAGCCTATGACAAACAAATCCTTCTCGCTTTCCACCAAATGCAGTCCACCAGGAAATGCTTGTCCTACATATGTTTATTAATCTACTTCACCACCCAATTACTCTCTCAGATATTATATATATATCTTTAAATGTTACTTAGCCTATGACAAACAAATCCTTCTCGCTTTCCACCAAATGCAGTCCACCAGGAAATGCTTGTCCTACATATGTTTATCAATCTTTTTCACCACCCAATGATTCCCTCAGTTATTATATATCTTTAAATATTACTTAGCCTATGACAAACAAATCCTTCCCGCTTTCCACTAAATACAGTCCACCAGGAAATGCTTGTCCTACACATATTTATCAATCTTTTTCACCACCCAATGATTCCCTCAGTTATCATATATCTTTAAATGTTACTTAGCCTATGACAAACAAATCCTTCTCGCTTTCCACTAAATGCAGTCCACCAGGAAATGCTTGTCCTACATATGTTTATTAATCTTTTTCACCACCCAATGATTCCCTCAGTTATTATATATCTTTAAATGTTACTTAGCCTATGACAAACAAATCCTTCTCGCTTTCCACCAAATGCAGTCCACCAGGAAATGCTTGTCCTACATATGTTTATTAATCTTTTTCACCACCCAATGATTCCCTCAGTTATTATATATCTTTATATGTTACTAAGCCTATGACAAACAAATCCTTCTCGCTTTCCACCAAATGCAGTCCACCAGGAAATGCTTGTCCTACATATGTTTATTAATCTTTTTCACCAGCCAATGATTCCCTCAGTTATTATATATCTTTAAATGTTACTTAGCCTATGACAAACAAATCCTTCTCGCTTTCCACCAAATGCAGTCCACCAGGAAATGCTTGTCCTACATATGTTTATTAATCTTTTTCACCACCCAATGATTCCCTCAGTTATTATATATCTTTAAATGTTACTTAGCCTATGACAAACAAATCCTTCTCGCTTTCCACCAAATGCAGTCCACCAGGAAATGCTTGTCCTACATATGTTTATTAATCTTTTTCACCACCCAATGATTCCCTCAGTTATTATATATCTTTAAATGTTACTTAGCCTATGACAAACAAATCCTTCTCGCTTTGCACCAAATGCAGTCCACCAGGAAATGCTTGTCCTACATAAGTTTATTAATCTTTTTCATCACCCAATGATTCCCTCCGTTATTATATATCTTTAAATGTTACTTAGCCTATGACAAACAAATCCTTCTCGCTTTCCACCAAATGCAGTCCACCAGGAAATGCTTGTCCTACATATGTTTATTAATCTTTTTCACCAGCCAATGATTCCCTCAGTTATTATATATCTTTAAATGTTACTTAGCCTATGACAAACAAATCCTTCTCGCTTTCCACCAAATGCAGTCCACCAGGAAATGCTTGTCCTACATATGTTTATTAATCTTTTTCACCACCCAATGATTCCCTCAGTTATTATATATCTTTAAATGTTACTTAGCCTATGACAAACAAATCCTTCTCGCTTTCCACTAAATGCAGTCCACCAGGAAATGCTTGTCCTACATATGTTTATTAATCTACTTCACCACCCAATGATTCCCTCAGTTATTATATATCTTTAAATGTTACTTAGCCAATGACAAGCAAATCCTTCTCGCTTTGCACCAAATGCAGTCCACCAGGAAATGCTTGTCCTACATAAGTTTATTAATCTTTTTCATCACCCAATGATTCCCTCAGTTATTATATATCTTTAAATGTTACTTAGCCTATGACAAACAAATTCTTCTCGCTTTCCACCAAATGCAGTCCACCAGGAAATGCTTGTCCTACATATGTTTATTAATCTTTTTCACCACCCAATGATTCCCTCAGTTATTATATATCTTTAAATGTTACTTAGCCTATGACAAACAAATCCTTCTCGCTTTCCACCAAATGCAGTCCACCAGGAAATGCTTGTCCTACATATGTTTATTAATCTACTTCACCACCCAATTATTCTCTCATTCTTTAAATGTTACTTAGCCTATGACAAACAAATCCTTCTCGCTTTCCACTAAATGCAGTCCACCAGGAAATGCTTGTCCTACATATGTTTATTAATCTTTTTCACCACCCAATGATTCCCTCAGTTATTATATATCTTTAAATGTTACTTAGCCTATGACAAACAAATCCTTCTCGCTTTCCACTAAATGCAGTCCACCAGGAAATGCTTGTCCTACATATGTTTATTAATCTACTTCACCACCCAATGATTCCCTCAGTTATTATATATCTTTAAATGTTACTTAGCCAATGACAAACAAATCCTTCTCGCTTTGCACCAAATGCAGTCCACCAGGAAATGCTTGTCCTACATAAGTTTATTAATCTTTTTCATCACCCAATGATTCCCTCAGTTATTATATATCTTTAAATGTTACTTAGCCTATGACAAACAAATCCTTCTCGCTTTCCACTAAATGCAGTCCACCAGGAAATGCTTGTCCTACATATGTTCATTAATCTACTTCACCACCCAATGATTCCCTCAGTTATTATATATCTTTAAATGTTACTTAGCCTATGACAAACAAATCCTTCTCGCTTTCCACCAAATGCAGTCCACCAGGAAATGCTTGTCCTACATATGTTTATTAATCTTTTTCACCACCCAATGATTCCCTCAGTTATTATATATCTTTAAATGTTACTTAGCCTATGACAAACAAATCCTTCTCGCTTTCCACTAAATGCAGTCCACCAGGAAATGCTTGTCCTACATATGTTTATTAATGTACTTCACCACCCAATTATTCTCTCATTCTTTAAATGTTACTAAGCCAATGACAAACAAATCCTTCTCGCTTTCCACCAAATGCAGTCCACCAGGAAATGCTTGTCCTACATATGTTTATTAATCTTTTTCATCACCCAATGATTCACTCAGTTATTATGTATCTTTAAATGTTACTTAGCCTATGACAAACAAATCCTTCTCGCTTTCCATTAAATGCAGTCCACCAGGAAATGCTTGTCCTACACATATTTATTAACCTTTTTCACCACCCAATGATTCCCTCAGTTATTATATATCTTTAAATGTTACTAAGCCTATGACAAACAAATCCTTCTCGCTTTCCACTAAATGCAGTCCACCAGGAAAGCCTTGTCCTACATATGTTTATTAATCTTTTTCACCACCCAATGATTCCCTCAGTTATTATGTATCTTTAAATGTTACTCAGCCTATGACAAACAAATCCTTCTCGCTTTCCACTAAATGCAGTCCACCAGGAAAAGCTTGTCCTACATATGTTTATTAATCTACTTCACCACCCAATTATTCTCTCATTCTTTAAATGTTACTTAGCCAATGACAAACAAATCCTTCTCGCTTTGCACCAAATGCAGTCCACCAGGAAATGCTTGTCCTACATATGTTTATTAATCTTTTTCATCACCCAATGATTCACTCAGTTATTATGTATCTTTAAATGTTACTTAGCCTATGACATACAAATCCTTCTCGCTTTCCACCAAATGCAGTCCACCAGGAAATGCTTGTCTCAAATATATTCATC
Source organism: Aurelia sp. 4 Dawson et al 2005 (assembly GCA_964019985.1). Lineage (NCBI taxonomy): Eukaryota > Metazoa > Cnidaria > Scyphozoa > Semaeostomeae > Ulmaridae > Aurelia > Aurelia sp. 4 Dawson et al 2005. The sequence goes on from OZ026492.1 coordinate 17,762,110, forward strand.
AAAGGCAGTCTGCGCCTTTTATGCTGACCTTAGTAACAGCTTTATTTACCTTACTATTTACACTGGAGCTAAATTCATGCATCACTGGGTCTCTATGAAATTAACTTCACTTGATAAAGTGCATTGGCACAAACCTCTAGAGTATACAATAGAGATCTTTATTGAGTTTATGTTCATTCTTTGAAGGGAACAGACTATCTTTAATATGCTTTCCCACCAGCTGTTAAACCTACTCTCTCAGTTATTGGCTTTAAATGCTACCGAACATTTGACTTAAACAGATCGTTCTTGCTTGTATGTTACTTTTTCAGTTCCTGTATTTGGAACAAAACTTTTTGCCTGTTATTCAGAGGTGTTCCTTGTGTAGAGGTGTCTGTTAATGATGGTTCTACCATTCATGTTAATCATGAAAGCAAAGTCTATGAAGATTATGAATATATAATGTAGAATTTTGATTTGCATCATACTTATCTTTCAAGGCAGGGAATAATGTGAACCATCCTTGCACATCATCAAAGCAAGATGTTCAATCCATTTGTGCTAAAGCAAGTTTATCATTGCAGCATCAGCCAAGTTAGTATCACTGCCCAGGGACCAATCTAAGAAGAAAGAAGAAACTCTGATGCAGATAGACTTATTTACTGTATGCTACCAGAGAAATGAATAATTGTGATTGATATAGTAGTTACAACAAATCTCATTGTTATCAATTTTTCTAATTCACAGTGGTAAGGATTTTGCTTGATTACAGTTATGACAGACTCACTTTCTGTGCTGTGTTTTGACGCGCTTTGGTGCCGCAAATACAAATTTTCCACCCTGGCATTCCCATCCCTACATTCAAAGCTAAATTTCTGGGTGCTCTTATGGAGGACAGCTGGTGGCTTTCAAAATCCTTCCACCATTCATATATGTGTATATATATTTATATATATACTGTATGTATCCATATTCCTACAAATTCTGTAACCAAGATTTTATTGTGCTAAGTAATCAGATTATATGGTCGTTGTTTTGCAGATAGGTCAGGTCAGTGAGCAGTATTTGGCCTATTCAAAACTTATCCTGTCATTGATAAAATTTGTCAACCCATAATAATTACAGTTTCAAGAGAAAGTGGTAGGGATAAAGGATGACTTAAACAAATCCGAGCTGATTCAAGGTCTTTCTTGCATTTATCAAGGCCCAGCTAGTAGCTTGCACTTTAGTAGAAACATTTTCAGCATGTCTCTGTGTTTGACTTTTGCAAGATTTTTAGATTTTTGATGGAAAAATGCGATCAAAGTATATCTACTGAATTAGCGGGGAATCTACAAATCCTCTTGTTCAAATTCTGCATCATCCGATCAGATGTTGGGATCTCTATCACTATTGTTTAGAAAACCTATTAGCAATTAGTTGTAACAATACAATTTAATTCAACCTCCATAGTTTCCTTCTTAAGTTATGTCCGCCCTTATCCGCCAAAAGTGCATGCATTTGCCCCCCGAAGGCCCTTGTGGCCTAGAGTAAAGGGAAGGAATCACACGTACCAGGCCATCCTTTGTACGTAAGACTCAGAGAAAAGAGAATGTAAAAGTCAGGGTACTTTGAGCATGCAGATTTCTGTAGATTTAAACGAGACAAGCATAAAGTTTAAGGCGCTTGGGCGGGCCTAGGCCTATAGGCCGATGATGGCGCCACTTGCACTACTGTGAACAACGGTGAACCATACTTTTATGCCTTTTCGTCCTACCATTGCTACACCATTCATCAGGAATCTAATTACGTAGAAAATTACATGTCTCACCTTTACTTTCTTCGCAACATTTCGCAGCACAAGCTTTGCGTGGTTCTTACAGTCTGCAGCAACTTCGTTTGACCAGGACGCTGTTCCTCGAAGCCAACGAATTGCTGTGCTGTTCAAATTTTGGCTCCAGGCCTAGAACTCGTCCCCAGGCCACGTACCACAAAGTCTCCTCACCAACTCGCACATACCATGGCGGATTTAGGGGGCAGATGGGGGCAACTGCCCCTTTCATGATAAAAATTCAGCTTTGGCGCCCCTTTCAGGCTTTCAGGCAAGGAAAGTGCCCCTTATCCTGACCCAATTGACTCTTTGTTCAGCGTTTTGTTCTGATCTTAAGCGGGCTAATCATTTTTCAGTGAGTTTCTTTAGGTGCTTTTGTTAAGTATGGGGCCTGTACTGTAGTAGGTAGTTTAATAGTTTAATTTTATGTTGATAATAAATTTATGTTGATAAAGGCTTCTGCTCTTATTATGAATTATTTTCTTGTTTATGCTTCTTATTTCCTTACATTCGTTATGCGCTAATGAACGTGATTTCGAAATGTCCTTAATTAATTAAGTATCCAAAGCCAGATGTCCATAGATTTTCTGGATTTTACCCCCAAAAAGCCAAATTTTCCAACGAAGGCACCCAATTTTTTGTCCGTGGATCTCAAGAAATAAACTAATAAGCCAAAGAATTTCAGCTTTGTCTTGCAATCGAATAGAAAAAACAGTGCTAACAAATGCTCATGCAAGCTGGTTTTTGGGACAAACCTTGCCCAGTGACAGATCGTCCAAAAATAGGAGGGAAAAAACCAACTTCTCTAAAAGCAATAAAAACAAACTTTTGGGGACAGAGCTGGCCCTGAATCAGAGAAAAAAAGCCAACTTTAGGGACAGACCTAGAACCACTGTCCCCATAGGGACATGACCACCCCTGTCTGATTGAAACCATGAGCAATAATGCGCCGTGTTTGTAGCTTAGATTTGAGTTCATGATCTCGATATCACTGCTTCTCTTTGTTATTTTCTCTTCAGCCCAAATCGAACAAGTGCGACAAATCACATTCATATGGCTCCTGCGCATCTGAACAGTTTGCTCCTACACAGCATTTATCCACATTTCAAACTTCCTCGTAAAGTTTGAAATGATGATAAATGCATAACTAAACTTGCGAAAAGGTCTCAACAGTTTATCCAAAGCAAGCTCCTGGACCACAGACTCGTCCGGTACAGCGTAAAAGGATACTTATATTGAACCTATAACTTAGTTGTTTCACTGGGAAGCAGTTTAACTTGGATGGACACAGCTCTAATGAAGACACTTTTTAGAATTGGGAAGAAGGACTTTTAATCCCCTACGAAGGTTGAGCAAATGGCTCTTAGGTTTTAAGATAAGACACGGTCAAGAATCATAGCACTTTGCTCCCTTCCTCTCAGAGTTCTCCACCTATGTTCAAGTCCTGTTCGTTGTATGTTTGTGCCCGTCTTTCTCTGGAGTTTAGGACAAGGAAAAATTTGTGAAGATGCATTTCTCAGTATGCTTGAAAAGCAGGCTAGACAGATCGAATCGGTATTTACCAATTTATTTCCTAAATCGGAGCTATAAATAGCAGCTTGAGGAATAATTTGATCCATGATCTACACATTAGTAATTTGTACAAGGAAGTTTGATCAACTCCTGGAGCCTACTAAGGTTCTTCAATTTGATTTACATGTTCTTTAATGAGAAATTTCCTTACTCGAGGTTTCAATTCTTTCTTTTTGTTTGGGAGGCAATATTGATGTGGTTGCTAAGATTACTGGCACACAGAGGGCACACAGACCAACATAAACTAAAATTGTTTCTGTCTTCAGTTGAAATGGGTACATTCAAGAATGGGAAAATTTTTTCTTCTCAGCAGCTTTTTTCTTGCAAGAAACTGATTTGTAGAAACTGAAGTATGTCTCAAATTTGATGTCAAGCGAATTGTTCACGAATAAAGATAACTGAAGTTTTGGATGAGAAGTTTTGAATTATGCATACCGCAAGTGATGTCCAATGTGAGGCATACTTCAAAATTAGGAGAGAACGGCACAAAATTGTAGCAACTTCATAAAGCAAGTAATATTTTGAAGCAATGCTCTGAAGTGCTATTCGGTGTGATAAACTTAAAGTCTTTTCGATGAAAATTTGCACTTAGTTTCACAAAACGTTCACGAATTTCAATTAGAGAGGTACTCATCACGTTCCGTTGCAGTATACCTGGTGAGTCAAGGAAAGTTAACATGTTTGGCGGGTTGTGGAACACTCATCATTTAAACTCAGAAATTCGGAAAATGATGTCAATGGACAGAGAATTTCCACGAATTCCATGTTCGATTCTCGTCCATGCTTTACTTGCCATTGACGTCTAAGTTATGTACGAACATGTCAGCTTTAAAAGTAGAATTTGAATAGCAATGACAAATGTCTTGGATTAGGATCGAACTTCGAGTGCTCGAGATCATGCTCTTTGGAATGGCTTAAGATGCATTCCAAGCATTTCCTGCTGCCAGACTGTTATAACTCTTCAATTATGAGGCCCCTTGGACCATGAGGCCCGGGGGCAAATTGTCCCTCCTGCCCCTCCTGCCCCCTCTCGGCGGCCTTCTAGCTCGATCTCCACTAGGCGGGAAAATGTCGAGCTACGAAAAGTAGAATTTGTTCCTACTATTCGCGACTCGACATTTTGCCGCGGCAAGAATTCAATTGGCCAATTAGATTTCATATGTATTTCATATTTCATATTTCATTTCTTTAGGGAGGTTTGTCCTTCAACCGAAGTTGTTTTTCAAGGGGAATTATTTTCCGTATGGAAATTGTTTGAAGTGCTGTTCTGTGTCGCAAAAAATTTTCATTGAAAATGTTACATTCATTTCACCAAACGTTCACCAAAATTCAATTCGAGGAGTGCCTGGTGGGGGCCTGGTACCGGCCATGTTTCGCCGAAGTATGCAGGGCGAGTCAAAAAAATGTTTCCATGTTTGGCGGGCTGTGGAATGAAAAGTAAATTGGCGATATTGAATATTGAAAATTGAAAACTTAATCTACCCAGGGATGCACAATAGGGGTGTGGGGGTGAGACACCTCCCAGTATTTTTAGAGTCGGTCCAAAATTAAACGAAAAGTCGGTCCTCGATAAAGCTTAGATAGTGTGAATCCAAGTTGGTTCGACTTCTGAATGTTTAGGGCAAAGGTCGGTCCACAACAGTTAGCAATTTCACAAGAAATGCTTGACACGGTGATCGGGAGAGTTGTTCTAAGCCAAAGAGGAGGACAGAATTTAAAAAAGATTTCACAGACATGCTATTTTCCCAGCTGTTACAAATACTCAAAATTTCCAGTCTAGTACTACCCTGGGTACCAGAGCCAAAAAGATAATAAAAAGACTTTTCCTCTTACCCTTACCAATTTCCTCTCATTTAAATTTGAGGCTCTGGTACCCTGGGTAGCCTAGTACTGGGGTGTCGGTAGTGGCTGAGAGTACCCTGGGTACCAGACTGGTACCCAGGGTAGGCTGAGAGGGGAGCAGTGTGCAAATTGTCCATGGGGCCCAAGGTTCTAGTGGGCCTCGTATTGGAAGACTTGTTATCATTTTGACTGCAGGAAATGTTCTATAATGCACTTTAGGCCATTCTAAGGCTGGGCGACCAAAACTTGTCGGTGGCCCTTGTGTCGGTGGTTGCATAGGAAATCGGGCACTGCTGAATGAATTCCAAAAATTGGAGGAAGAGTCGGTTATGAATTTTATCCATCAAACGTTGTTTATGTTTCAACTTAACGTTAGCATTGTGGATACTAAAAATCACGAGAGAATGCTTTCTTACAGGAAAAAAACATGCTAGAGCCAGCGCTTTTGCTGTGCTTTGGAGCGAAGAAGTCGTTTTATTGAAGATCACGTCGTTATTTGAAACTCCAAATCCATGATCAAATGAGGCAAAAATCTCAACACAAGAAAATTGATGCGTGACAAAAGATTGCGCTTAACACAAACAATTTTAGTGAAATCTCCAAAACATCATAACAAGAAATGCTATGCGGCACAAAATAGTCAGTAAGATGAAGCAAAAGGGTCTGTAGACGGTACACATTACGCATTGCAAGCACACACTGTCCGAAAACCACCGTCTGGCCTGACAGAAAAAACGTCTACTAACAGGCAAAGTCGAATAAAAAACTTTGAGAAAATATGTAAGAGGCTCCTCTCTCGCCCTTAAAGCGATCTTAGCTTTGTTTGCGATTAACGATTAACGTTTTGCGAAAAAAATCTGCTTATCTGAGTCACAGAGAGTGGTGTTTACTTGAACTTTATCCGGAAGATGCCAATTCATGAAAAAACCTGTTACAAAATGTCAAAAATTCTCTCTTAGAACCGGCGAATATCTGATTACTAAAAGTGTTCTAAGCCAAAGTAGACGGCGTGTCCTCAAAAAATTTCCTAGGGCCTTTGCCCCCAGAACCGTCGTTAATATCAAAGTTCCCAATGAGTACGGACAGCCCATATACGTTCAGTCGGTCCAAAACATGCTGACATCCCCCAAATAAGATTTGAATGTGCGCCCAAGTTTGGTAAAATCACTCATCAATGACTGATCGAAAAAATTTCTGCTCGCTTCGCAGTCTTGTCCCTGGGCCTCTAACAAGAGCTCTCGGCTGCTCTGCCCCTTGCATAACTGCTGACCAAAAATAATCAAGGCCACTAAAATTGGTGGCCATGTTGTGATAATGTGTTCCTTTACTCACTGCATTTTGATTGGTTGATTAAACAGCTGAATCGACCCAGGCCTCTTGTCCACGTTCTCCATGCGCGCATGTATAATGAACTTGCTTGGGTTTGCCTTTACAGTCACATGGCTGCCAAAAACCTTCGATCCTATGCTTTAGAATATCATAATTTACGCGTTAAATGGTGGATATGTGATTTATATTGACCAAATTTGTGTTCGTTGAAGATTTTGCTAACTGCCTAGCTGTTTACTTGAAGAACTTTGCCACGGGAAACACACAAGGTGTCAAGTTTTGCTGACTTAGGCCATCGTGTCATCGCGCTCCTAGTGAGGAGAAGGTATCGCCTCCGTCTCGACCATGAGCGGCGTTGAAGTTGCTTCTGCAACCGACAATAAATGTCTGGAAGAGGCAAGCACAAATGTGGAAGTTGCTGGCAGTGCTTCATCTCCTAGAGCAGATGCTGAAACGAAGGATATCCCCTGGGAAAGAGATCTGAAGAAAAGCCCAAACGATGAACATGCACCAGCAGTGCCTGCCAAAAATCCTTGGGCGAAATTGAAATCCAATGATCAAGGTAAAATGGCACATATGCTTGTCCTTTGTATTATTCCTTATCAACTAAATCTCTTGCGGATGTAACAGAGCAAAGTGTATTTTAGTAGCAATGCGTGATCGTTGTTTTTCTCGCAATTTGATCGCAGCAATTTTCTTTCAGATGAGAACCGTCCAGAAGTTCCTCCTCCAACAAGAGCAGAGGGATCACACACTGTTAAAGAACCTATAAAAGGCCATGCAAAGGTATCTTGAAGACTTTTTGGTTTCAGGAAGATATTACCCTATCACTTGGCAATACACGTCACATCGTATTATGGGAATAAGGCAACTTAAAGTCTAAAAACAAGCAATGAAAGTCGTGCGGATGAATTTTGTCTTTTGGGCACCCGGCTAGGCCGACACGCTCGACGTGTGGCATACTATCTTGAACACAAAGGTTTTGAAATACAGCTTATCTGCAGGTTTGAAAAGTATCGATACTTGGCGAAATAGAATGCTGAAAATGCACTATCGGTCGAGTTAACCGGGACTCTAATTCCTTGAGAGTTCCAGCCCTCAAAGACACTATCAAATAGCATTAGGACCAGCTTTTTCAAATAGGGAATCTCATTCAACGATTTCGGGTGGCAGAAAAGTCGTGTTTACATTTTAACCATGTGGAAGCCTGCAGACGGTAATGCGCGAAAGTTTGCATTGCTGTCCCTATTGATATTGTTATTGACGCCCCCAAACTAACGGAAATCTCTTATTATTTCCCTGTTAGTCATCCGAGCTGGCAGACATTTCAAATTGGCCAAGTCTTGGAGAAGCTGTGACCAACAGAACCCAGGTAAGGTCATTACATTAGCATGAAGTCTCAGCATGTCACGTAGCGTGGCCGAATTCTTCAAGTTGTTCTTCCTTGAACACCATCACATGTACTTTTTAGTACTCCTAAAATTTTTGATAACAGTTTCCTTTCAATAACACATTCTGTTTTACACGTTTTCATAAGAAACTGGTTTATAAGAAACTAGTACTAAGATGGCCAAAATTTTAAGAAACTCTAGTAGTCGGAGAAGTACAAAGAAACTTTTCAAAGTTAAAAGCATGGATATTATAGCAAATAGATCGTTGAACCTTTATTCTTGAGCAATATTATCTAACCATTTGTGTTTTCAACATAACAGAATACTGTTTATTCCTTAACCATGTTTGAATGTCAAGAAACATATCTGGTGCAGTGTTAGCAACTGCATTGATAATTCTGCATTCAAAACTAAGAAACCAAATAAGAAACTTTTAGTACTAAAATGGACAAATTTCATGTGAAATTAAGAAACTTTTAGTACTATGGCCTGATCCAAGTTTCTTATAAAAAAACGTGTATGAGAAACTTGGCTCCAAACATAATAGAATGGTTTCATAACTTTTTACTTCAATTCTCCAGTGCCTTGTTGAGTTTCTTAATCCTTGTACTATCTAATTTGGGACTGCAAATTTGGCTTTTTAAGCCTAGTTGATTCAAATTCAATAGAAACAAATTATGAAAAATATGTATATACTTTTCAGTATTATTTCATGGTCTGCAGTCTTTGTTGAAACATTTGCAACTCAGAACCTATTTTGAGTAAAAAATTTTCTTTATTTGGAATTGACTACTTTGGGGGACTTGACCTAATTTTCTACATCTACATCTACCAAGAACTGCCTTCCATCTAAAAAGAAGATTCTGACAGGGGTGACGGCCAGAGTGGATCTTAAGCAAATACTTGAAAGATCAGGGAAGTATGATCGCTGGCACTGTGAATACAGGGTAAATCAGGCCATTTTGTTGAGGTATCCATGAGCTTCAAATTGTGCATACTATCCACCCTGGATGTCACAGCAAAAAGAGAAATATATAAAAATTATTCAGCAATTTTTTTAAAAGAGTTTTCTAAAATGAAGTTTCATAAAAAGATGTCCTTATGTATTTAAATTGATGGTATATATATGTGGCACACAACTATAGTCAACCACGCTCACTCTATCTCTAAAACAGTCAATGCTTTTACTTGCGATTACATTTACAGGTAAGAGGTCCCATTGCTGTATTGTACTTGGGAAGAATGCGTATTTACGGTAGTTTCCTGATCTGTGCAGTTTATAGAAAGCCAGCTGGTGTGAGAATCGTGTGTGTCTTTGGTGAAGTTGTAGGCAATCTGCAGGAATGGCTATTAAATTGTAATGAATCTACTACAGTATGCAGAGTCTGGCATCTGTGAAAAGTTAACACACACTAAATAGTCACAGAGTTGGTTATATTTTCTTTCAGTAATTATAAACTAAACCCCACCGGTGAGACATCTACAATGAGAAGGAATATATAATGTTAGTTGTGGAATGTTCACAGATTCCCCTCTCTTCTTTTTGACTAAACAATATAATGCTCCCGGTGGACAACTATGGAAAACAAAGTTACATGCCAATGGCCAACAAAACTTGTAGAATATACCGAACATAAAATAAAGTTGTTCTTGTAACACTTGTCAATATCTGCCTGAGGATTGAGTCTAATATGAATTCAAATGTCCGCTTTCCATCACATGTAGTAATTTTGCGTTTGAAGCTCCTCTTTTGGTCAAGCTGTCCGCAATCTGGAATTCTGCATTTATCCATTTCACATGTGCAACTTCACCTCTATCGATCATTTGTTTAATGCTTGCTATGTCGATCCGTAGGCGTTTTTCATCCACCAGTTTTGTTGAGTATATGTTTTCAAACAAAGATTTGTTGTCAATATAACAGCATATAGGAATTCTCTGCGCTCCTAATATCTCTGAAAGCACTGAGCCAATGTAAATAGCCATGTCCAACCCGTCAACAAGTGCCAAGGTCTCGGCAGCGATGGTACTTTTCACCACTCGTCTTACTTTTCTTGATGACCATGACAATGGGCAACATCTTCCATCTCCACCCACAAGGAAGACCACGTATCCTTCTGCACTGGACACGCCATCACTCAAATTGGCATATGATGCATCAGAATATAGTGCTATGTGTAAATCTTTTGGATCTCCAAGATTGGGAAACCTAATCTTGGGCAACTCTCCTTTAACTTTCTTTATAATCTTGTTGGCTTGGTTCAAATGAGAGACCTGTGCACCTTTCACTGATACACTCAAATCTAAGACCTCAAAGCTTATGTCTGGTCTGGACTGGCCAGAGATCCAGTTGAGTTGTCCAATAATCTCTCTTAAAGTTGTCTTTTCACTCTCGTTTAGATCATCATGACTTCTCATCTTTCGAATGGGGGACACTGGTATCATCTGCATGGCCAATGTGTATTCGTTTTGGTGTAAAAGAATGCCATCCTCAGCATGCTCTACATCCAGTCCAATATACTTGAATGCATTGTCAGCTTCCTTTCCACAAAGAAATGCTGTGCGAACCTTTTCAATAACTTCATCACAAAAACGCCTGGTTCCAGACCATATGAAGTCGTCTACATGCATGATGAATAGGCCTTGGAGTTTGCCATCAGCACGGTAGTAAAATAATCCTGGATCTATTGAGGACTGCAAGCAGCCATGGGACAACAGTTCCTTGCGAACACTGAAATACCAGTGCCTTGCTGCATCGTTTAAACCATAAACACACTTCTTTAACCTCCAAATCTTCTTTCCTGCTTTGGCTTCTACGGGAGGCTTTAATAATACTTCTCGTTGTATCTTCTCCCCTTGAAGAAACGCTGCTTTTATGTCTATTGTTTTCGCTTCCCAGCCCATTGTTGAAGTCATTGCCAAGAACACACGCAAGGATTCTTTGTTAGCTGTGGGAGAATCAGCTCTTTCTTCTGAATTTTCTTCAAACCCTCTTGCAACAAGCCTTGCCTTTATAATCTTCTGTCCATCTTTCATTTTTTCTGTAAGAACCCATCGAGTACTCATTGTTGATTGCCCTTCATTGGGAATCTCTTCATACACATTAAATGACTTCCAATTCGCTAACTCAGTCAGCTTGGCTCTCTCTACTTGTGCAAGGTGATGAGATTCTGGTGTTGAGCTCAATTCAACTTCTTCGAGCGATTTCCACTCTTGAACATCTTTGTCAAAAAAAATGCCCTTCTTCTGGCATTCACCTTTATCCTGCACATTGAGGTAAGCCCAGTTTTTTCCAGTGGCTTTGCCACCTCTGCTGAGGACTACACTCTCTATCCAAGAGTCAGATCCATTTAGGCGGTAAACAATTTTCTGATTATTCCTGGGTAACTCAATTTTCTTTTGCATGCTTGGCTGGGGTTGCTCAGTGTTTGTACTCTGAAGCGGTTGCAGTGCTAGATTTGGTGTGGACATCTGGTCAGATTCTGTTGTGGGTTCTTCATCTGGGCTGTTCTTGTCTGCACTTGATTGCTTTGTTTCTTGTGTAGGTTGATGGTGAGCTGGCATGCTTGCTGTCTGATTAGATCGTGGAATATCACTTAACTCACTATGGGCTTCATCAATGGTTGACTCCATACCATCACTTCCACCCAAGGCCGCTTCATCGCCTGCGTCTATCTTGTGTTTGTTAAATTCTTTCCCAACATGCACTAGACGATATGATGGTACACGGATGTATACATTCCCATGCCTCACAAATACAACTTTTCCATCTTGACCAATCACTCTTCCTGGACCTTGCCACCTCTTCTTACCATCCCTCTTGAAATAAACTTGATCTCCTTCGTTAAAATGACCTCCTGTAGCTCGTACTTGATGCCTTAAAGCCTTTCTGATTCTCTCTGATGTTTCGGCTTGGAGAAAGGCTCTTCTCCCAGAATGGAGCGCATTAAGGTGTCTGGCAAATATCTCACTTGTAGTCAATCCTTCAAGAGCAGGAGGCTTGTCTATCATCACTGAAGGAAGGTTGGGATTTGAACCAAATACAAGCTGATATGGACTATAGCCATAAACCATCTGTAGGGCATTTTTTGCATTCACTGCCCAAACCAGGGCCACTTTCAGTGGTGTCTCTGGGTTTTCATCTAGTATCTTTAGAACACAGTCATCAACGACTGCATGGTTTCGCTCACAAATGCCATTTTGCCATGGGCTGTAGGCAGCAGTATTCATTATCTCTACGTTCAAATTTGCACACATATCCTTGTATTCTTCATTCGCGAATTCTCCTCCGTTGTCTGCTAAGAACTTCTTTGGTGCACCAAGTCCATTTCCCACCCAAAGAAGCATCACTTCATTGATGATAGTTTCAGGATTTTTATCACGTATTATTGATGCTAGACTGAATCGCGTTGCCATATCTATGAGGTGGAGAATGTATGTGCCTTGCCGCCAGACCTTCAAATCCATTGCTACCACGTCATTGAATTCTGTTGCCATTGGTAGACTAACAACTGGTCTTGCAGGGGTTCTTTGAAACCTTTTACAAGTGTCACATCTTTCGGTCACTTGTGCTACGTGCTCTAAAATTGCATCATCTTTTACACCAGCATCCTTCAATAATGATTTCAGCCGGGTGGCTGAGGGGTGTCCAAACTGTTTGTGCAACTTTTCCACAATCTTAATGCCTTCTTCACTCGGACTATCTTCACTACTAATCAGGACATCAAAGGTAGGCCTAACAGGTATCTCTGGCTCATGAAGTGGCACACAGTAATGGCCAGATGATGTACACTGGAGCTGAACATCTCTGCCAAAGATAGATGCTTGATCTTTTGTTAGGTCAAGCTTCACTTGAGCCTTTTTCATAGAAGCTTTACTCAGTAACAGCGGGATATCACTTTCCACTACATCTGTTGTTATCTTACAATGCACACCAGCCAACACACAAGGCAACACCCATTTTCCTTTGGACTCTAACCGGGTTCCTCCTCCAAATTTGAAGACGGTCTGACTTTCAGAATGTTCCACTGTAGCTCTATCTTTTGGGCTAAGGGATTCAAGATAATCTTTGAGCCATTGCTGACCAGTCACAGTAGAACTACAAGCACTGTCTAGTATGGCTGAGAAAGAACATTCGTTTGCAAGGACTTTCATTTCCGATGCTTGGTTGCCTGTGAACAGTACTGCATTCTCTAACTGTTCCCTTTTTCCTAAATTCTCATATGAATCTGGGCAATCTTTAACAAGATGGCGGATTGATTGGCAGCTTCTGCATTTCAAGGGGTATCCATCTGTCCCGATGGGATTTGTTTTCTTTTCCCACATACTATGGGCTCCATGGGAGGGTCTGCCTCGCTGTGTGGTGGCAAAAGAGTTAAATCCACTGGTCTGTTGTGGGGAGCGGCCCTGCATATAATAGCGTTGCTGATTAGCACTTGGTCCTCGTCGATAGCCACCACGAAAACTTCTGTAGCCCCGACCATGTGCTAAAAGTGTGCTCTCTTCGTTGGGGTACAATCTTGATTCTTCATCTGCCATAAATGCAGGCTCTATCTTAATGCTCTTTCCTTTGTCTGTGCCAATTGCCAAAGACTGCTTTCCAAAGAACTTCTTCAAAGAACTACACATTTGTGTAAAAAGAGTATCTTCTTTGTCATAGTTGACACCGGTCAACACCAGCTGTCTATCTTTCTGATCTAGGCCAGCTCCTTCTAACAGCTTGAATGCTTGAACTGCCTGTGGAAGTGTCATCTTAAACTTTGCTGTTTTGTTATACAGCTTCTCAAATTCCATTATATATGTATCCATTGTCATAGTATCTTTACGCTGGAATCTCTCAAAATCACTGAATGCCTCATATGCTTCAGACAACTGATCTTTCTTGAATAACTTGTCCATAAACTCCATTAATTTCTTCACACCATCATCACCTTTCAATTCATCTAGACTCAAATCACTAAACACTTTATCCCGTATGTTACTGCTATCTTTTTCTGGTAAAGATAGAGCAACCGCTAAACCCTGCTTGTCCTTCTTTACGTCTGTTAACTCTGTCCATGCTTTCAATTCTTCTACCCATCTACTGTATGACTTGCTCTCTACATCAAATGCCGGTGGGGTTTTGTACGCTGACGCCATCTTCACTCTTGCTTCTTTCAACACACTATGAACTGTCCTTTTTTCTTTTATCTACTCCAACTACCCTCTGCTACCATGAAAAGTTAACACACACTAAATAGTCACAGAGTTGGTTATATTTTCTTTCAGTAATTATAAACTAAACCCCACCGGTGAGACATCTACAATGAGAAGGAATATATAATGTTAGTTGTGGAATGTTCACAATCTGTATGTCTATATTGAAGGCTGTGCCAATTTAATTTTTGAAGCATATTTTGGTTGGGGATGTGCTATTAAAGCTTCAAAAACGTATATACCTGTTCGTTCTACCAGTCGTTCAGAAGTGTACAACTAAACTTGTACCAAATTAAAGAAAAATAACCCAACTTCATATGAATTTTTCAACAATGACCAAGTTATTCTTACTTCATACCAAGATAATGAAAATGGATGCTACTCCTACCAGAATTGTGAAAATCAACATGCTTCTTGATGGCATGCCCCTTACAAAGTATACATACATTGTGCCCCCACAGGAGTTGACTACTAATCAGTTCTAGCATAGTTTCTCAATTATCTTGAAGAGGCACCTACAGTTCTTTGTTAGTGGTTTGAAGAGCATTAGCATTTCAATCAAAAATTTTCATTTCAAGAAGTACTGAGAATTGGAATAGTTTTTTAAGTAATTTTGAACAACAATTCAAATTTTGAAATCCTTCCAAACAAGGCAGCTAATACAGGAGAACTTAAGGACTTTAGTGATAGAAAGAAAAGTTGATTGATCTTTCTTGTATATAATGTCTCAAAAATATGTTTCAACAGTATCAATTTTTTGGTAATTTTTCAAACACTAATTCATAGCCTTTGCCAAAGTAGGTATATAGATAGCGCCACTGGCAGGGCACATTTTTTTATTCAGTCAATATCTGCAGGCACATATTGAAAACAATTATTGCTTTCTAAAGTTATAACGGTCAGTTTGTAGGAATTGGGTAAGAATACAAATTTTGAAAGGCCAAGAGTAATGAAAGCATACTAGTTGATTTGAACTTCAATCTAATCTCTCAACATTTCACATGGGGAGCTGTCCCCCGCATGTTGTAGGTCATTAAGAACATTTAATCATACATATTGAAAAGATTGTGTTCAGTTTGAGCATTGTGATTTTACGAGACAATGGACTGAGTGTACAATGTCTAGAGCTTTTTTGATGTCTCGAGAAGTATGTTTTGCCACTTAATGAAAATTCTTTATATTGCAAAGAAATACTCAGAAAGCTTTGCTAAACAGCAAAACAAAGTGCTCAAGATGCTAATGTATTCCATCTGTGTTGTTGCAACGAGTATGTCTGTTGAACCATATGGTTTCCTTGTAAAAAATAATAACAAACACATAATCTAAGGGAAGAGGGCAGAACTGGAATGATGATTGCAGTCAACAACCCACAAGGTTCATCCATAGTACAAGTATGATTGCCAGACATCAGATTTGTCATTTCGTCAATCAACATGCATCAATACTAATGCAAAACCTTTCTTCCCAGTTAAAGTCCTTCCATATAAAAGCACCATACTGTTCACCCTGCCTAAACACAATTACGGCAGATAAAAATTTTGGTCTATATCAAAGAAGGACCAAGAAAATTGCCTGCCTAATGTCCAGAGTTGATAAATAGTAAGAACAAGCAGACTTCCAGAAACAGAAGATAGAAAGTAAAGATTCATTAGTTGTGGCGAGAAAAGATGAAAAAGACAATGGTGTCTGTGCTTACCATTTGATTGAATAGACTAACATTTAGTGTTCCAATGATTCATTCTCATTTGACAATAATAACATCAGGATTCATTGTAACTTGCTTTTTCCAGGAATAACAGTGCTTATGAATCTTTACCTAAGGGATCGCTGATGCAAATTGAATTATGCAAGCGCTTTGGCACTCCTGTGCAACTTTCCTCAAGAACGGGCATGATGTTGGAATGAATCTGGAAAAGGGAAAAAACTAATTGCATTTCATACCTTGCTCAGATAGATAAGGTACAAAGGACTTTAATGTATCTAAGGTTTTAGAGAGAATGAAAAAGTCATAAAGAGATTCAAATTCAACTCTGTAGCCAAGGTTGTGTAATGGAAAACATTTGTGATTTGAAGGAAGTTTCAGGTTCATCAGGTTCCTTGAAAAAAGATCATATGTATGTGTATATGTGGGTAATGTGTCAACTTACATAATGCAATTTGATTAGCTAAAAATAGCCATATTTTTTGCAGGTTTGATCTTGAAAAGTGTGTTATAGAGCAAGAAGTGATGTTCTTGAAGGAATCCGATGGGGGTGCCACAGGGGGGACTGGGGGGTTTTGTCCCCTAAGTCCCAAAAGTTGGCAAAAATTGTCAAAGAAAAGTGGCAAAAAATTGGTTGGGCATATCTTTTGATTGAAACTTTATGTCAAAACTCCCCCACTTCTCTTGGATTTTCAGAGCTGGCGCTGTCAAAGAAGCAATCCTTTTTTCAACTTACTTGTGCCACAGATCAGCTACCACTCATTCATTTGGAAAAAGCAAGGTTTCAGTTCGTTAGTCAAGGCCTATCCTAGCAATGGCAGAACAGCTGTAAAATGTCAAGACCTTTTGAGCATGATAAAATCAAGGCTACAAATTACAGAAGTTATTTAGATTTTTCAATCCAGGTAGCACATTTTCTAAACTTTTGAAAACTTCAGCCTACTGTGTCTTGTAAGCTGTTTCATGTAAGAGTAAGAGAATGAATTTATGAAATGACAGCCCTGCAACGTGGACCAGCTCCAAATCATATTTGGATAACTGATCTATGTCAACCATTGAACTATAAAAAAAGTCTGGAATGATAACACATGGTTCTGTTTGTTTAACCAATGGTGGCTGCCACAGAAATTCCCTGCGGATGTTCAATCCCCCACATCTCATTGCAATGCATGTGTAGTAGAATGGGCATAGAGTTTTTCAAGGTTTTCATGTTAAAAACAGTTCTAAATAATGAAGGAAAGAGTTTAGGTTATTGCAGGTCATGTTTACAGTTGTAGTGCATGAAAAACTAGGAAATTGTTTTGTCTTAATGCAACAGTTTGGAACTGAATTATCGAAAAATATTATCAAATTCCAAGTCATTGAAGAATCAAGACATATGGTGAAATTCCATTGACAATTACGACAGTATATAAGGCAAATGATTACGAAGCATCTTGAAAAATTTTAACATTAGTAGACACCTACTGTACAAAACCCTTTATGTACAGTTTGTTGGTTGTTGCCTATTGTGGGCTTCCCAGCCTTTGTGACAAAGCAACTGTCATTTATATTACTAATTGTATTATTTCGTTGTAATACTATGACATGGGGTATTGGCTCACAAGTTTTGGAGTGATTGGGATTTTTTAGGATTTTAGGGAAAAGCCTGATGAAATTACCAGAATATAAGTTTCATGACACTTTTCAACCTAGAAGTATGACAATAAAGTTACCAACCAAATTTCAGAACTAAAACAAAAAAATTACATGTTAAAGGTAGAAACTCAACAACTTTCAGGTGCTTGAAACAGCTACCCATTTCTAGTGGAACAATTACATTTCAAGACCCATAATTTACTTGTATATTTTGGGATTTCGAAGTTTTCTCACAACTATTTACTGTATATATGGAAGTTACCCAGTCACCCTCTCCCCCTGGAGGCAACAAAAGCCTTACAAAATCAAATGAACATTCCCTTTAAGTGATTTGAGTAACTGTTAAGATTCAGAGTTGCAACTAGCTGCCATAAAAATTTGTTTTTTTGTCCTGTGAGAGATTTCCAAAATGAAGGAAAAGCATCTGTTGCAAATATAGGTAAATGCTATTTATCAATTCTGGATGCAAAAATCACGTGTGATTTCACTTTTGTATGAATCAATAAAGAGACATTTCGGTCCCTTCCATATATCCATTTGTTGATCTGCAACTTATGTCTATGGAATTGCTGCACTCTGCATTCTGAGAGAATAATGGGTTTATCATCCCAGACTTTTATTTATAGTTCAATGATGTCAACAGCAAATAATGATCTCTGATATGCTGGAATATTATTTGCTTGGATTTCCTTTAAGATAACTGAAATAAAAACCAAACCAACAAATTGGAAGTGATATGTAACAGTTGTTCAGTGTGAATTGAAGGTGAATCATAACATATTAGATTTTACTTTGCCTTATTGTGCTTGTCCACATCAACTGTATCATGCTTTCATTCACAAGGAGCATCTTTGTCTAGAAAGATTTTGCAATAGGCAGCTTCAACTAACCTTGTATGTTTACACCAACTTTGGATCATGTGATTGTCCTCTCAAAGAAAGTTTCTTTTCATACAAGATTAAAACTTCATGCCATGAAAAGGGGACAAGGGTAACCTTATCAACAGACAAAGTGATTATTTCCCAAGTGTATCCTCACTTGACTTGGGGATGTGTTACTGTATTTATGTCTGCTCTTGTGGCTTTTTGCCAGGGACCAAACTGGCTTATTGGTCTGTGGATTTCAATTGTTCTGATTTTTCCTTTTTGAATTGAAATTGCTTCACATTTGCAGAACAATACCTTTATGACTGTAGAAGATAGAAGCTATGCGTTAATTTGATCTAATGGGTTTATGATTGGCCTATTGTATTTAAAGGAATTGAGTTGATATAGATAGTTGAGCGTTAACCCTGTCCTGAAATTTTGCTTACAAACTGCTGACCTATCTTTGTTGTCACACAATAGTACTAAAGTGATTAGTAGCGGAGACCAAAGACTTCTTAATCCTTGCATTATCCTAAGGAATTTCTTTGGTTTAATTTCAAAAGGGATTAAATGACAAGTTTTGTTTCATGAGTGAAAAGAAGTTGGCATTGGTCATGAGAGTGCTATTTTATATGGACTCAATGCCTTTAATAATCCAAAACGTGATGAAAGAAAGCATAACCAAAGAGAGCAAGAAGGTGTTTAGATTTATCTTTGTCCTTTTTATAGACAGACACCATATGGCGCAGGTCATTCACTTTATCATGTCTTTGTTCATCCATTTGCTGATTAGTGAAAAGAAGTCATCATATCAAGATTTATAAATGTTGATCAGTTCTTGACCAAAAGGCATGAAGAGAAATGTGATCAAAAAGTGGTTTCTGTATTGATATTTCCTCACTGTAATGGATGCCATTCAAGTTTTACCCCATGTGAAATTTGTCGATCAAAAGGCTGCTACTTCAAGCCAGGTTCTTAAAATAAATGAATGGAAATATATCAACATAGTCTAATTGTAGCACAAAGAATGGAAGGCCCCACTTATCTCCCTTTTGTTTTCATGGATCAAGAATGTCATATACATTAGGTTTTATTTAAATGGACCCAGTTCCCCCAGCTAAGTTGCTTTTAACTTTATTGATTTGCTTTAATGATCAAAGAGCCTGCAGGGGACAATCCAGACTCTAGCAACAGACACTTGTAGTGGCAGTAACAATTCTTGGGTATGTGGTCAGCCTTGATCTGGATTAGTATCTATGCTAATGTCTGGAGTTCATAGTTATTGGCTTAATGGAAAATAGTCTCACTGAGCATCCTTTTTCAGACATATTTATTGATTTTGAGTTCCTCAAAATGTGAAACATGTGAAATCATATTTCCCAAAGCTTATCTTTTCTTGTTAAAGGGTTTGCATATGTTTGTGATGTTTATTGCACCATGAACAATGGATAGCCAAAAGAAACAGTGTCTTTCTGAGTGTTTTATTTGTTCTATTCAGAGATAAGTGCTAATGGACATGCAAGCAAAAAAATGCTTATTTATGCAATTAACAGCACTTTTGAATGATGCAGATTCATGTTTAAATTCCTTCATATCTCATTTCATCGACAAGTTATCTACTTTTATTAAGTTTCAGTTGATGACATCATCTTGTTTGCAAATTACTAAAGGATGAAATATTGAAGTACAGCTGTGCTTGATCTCTGAAAGGTTGCAGTTGTAGGAGACATTTAAGTTGAGGTGAATAAAAGAAATTGGCAGATAGAAATTGGGTGATGGAAATTGGCTTTGATGTGTAGAAAAGCATGTCATGTGAAGAAATGTTCTTTGAGTCAATTTTCTATCAGAAACATAATGTCAGCCTCACACACTTCCTTTCCTTTTTGCCAACAAAATGATGTCATCAGCCAATTGCACAAAATTGTGGATAACTTGAAAATGAAACTAAGTATCACAAAATTATAAACATATCATGATTAAAAAATATCACATCAAGATCTGCTCGCTGGAATTGTTGAATTATTGCAACGGTTTTTACAAATCACTGATCTGTCAAGTCAAAGGATGTTTTGATACAGCTTTTACTATATGGTAATCAAAACCTTTCCTATGACTTAAACAGGAAAATACTCAAATTAACTTTACAATATATCCACGAAACTAGTCGGTTTGATTAAAGGTTCTTTTTGTGTCTTCAGTACTTAGCAACCACCAACCCCCTTTTTAAGTTCTTTTCCCTTGTTGATTCTTTTGCACATCAGATGTCAAGCATTTTCAAGCATTTTATCTGCTATCAACTAACGAGTTGCGCCTGATGTTTGATATGGAACAGAGTCTACTGTATTTTCCACCAGTTTTTAAGGCTACTGTAACCCTTCAGGCAAAAAATTCTCGATTTTTCGTTTTCGACATAATCCGATGGTATAAGCATTTGAGTACCATTCAAACCAGCTCACTTCCGGAAATAGCCACATTATTTGGAAATTTGACCATTTTAAAAGAAGCAGTCCTGTTTCTTGAAAATTGCGGGAAAAGACATCAGGGGATTATCAACCTTGCTTGACCTTGCAGCTGCATCAATAACATCCCGTGCTCCTATTTGATGGCATAACTCTTTACAAGACCGCGCATAAGCTTTATTGCTTGACCTTTGCGGGTTTTTGTGTAAAACTTTCATGCATAATCATTTCTCTTGCCTTTTTTGCTTCATTTTGATAAAAGCCTGATTTCTCAAAACTGGATTCTAGGGTACTGGTGGGTACTAAAATATCTTTGTGTACCCAACGGGCCAACCAAATCGCTTGAAACTTGACCAACAGGGTCACAAGGCATGTAACTATGGAACCGTATCAGCGATTTTCAATAGATCCACTGGTCTGATTTTTACAAAGGGTTGAAACTTAAGAAAGACATTTCAGATATTGACACAAACTTAAAATGGC
The DNA here is from genome assembly GCA_964019985.1 of Aurelia sp. 4 Dawson et al 2005. Lineage (NCBI taxonomy): Eukaryota > Metazoa > Cnidaria > Scyphozoa > Semaeostomeae > Ulmaridae > Aurelia > Aurelia sp. 4 Dawson et al 2005. Next base: position 17,783,373 of record OZ026492.1, read on the forward strand.
ATTATTGCTAGACAGTACATTTCATCAAAAATTTGTGACATGGTTTTGCAGTTCAGGACCTTTAGTCATTGGTAAATAAATGGTTATGGTCCTATAGCGCTGGCTTGGGTACACAAAGATTTTTTTGCAAGAGTGGTCCATTTTGTCTAAGATCTGAAATGAATCATTTGTGCTTTTACTAAATCAATTGCATATAATTTTATGAAATTCCGCATTTAATTCTGCATCGAATGATATCTAATCTTGTTTGGTATATATTGACGAATGGCGGTGGTGAACAGAGTTTCTTGATCACTGCCTGAATGGTTACAGGAACCTTAATCGTCTGTAGTGTAGTTGTATACTAGTTTAATGTTTTGATTCTTTTTTATTAGCCATGCGGTAATCATGATCTTTTGCTCCCCATGGTATCGTACCTGCAGTGCTGTATAGTAATTAGAATAGGTATAGTTAAATGTAAAAATATATTATGAATATTTGTATTTGAATAAAAAAATATAAACAAAATTTTTTATCATTTTAAAATGACATTCATTTGCACCAGGGAGCAAAATTTCATGATTTTACATGGAGAAAATAAAATCTAAATTACAACAACTACTACACAACTACAAGAAGGCTAAACATAAATGATTTTTGCTAATAAATAGTGGAGCCAGTTTGCACAGTAGATCTCATTGAGTATAAGTAAAATTCTTTGTAGTTAGAATATCTTTCCTGTTTTACATGATAACAGGAAGTTTCCACATGCTCCATTCATGCCAGACCCCCATGTGTTAGGATTAGGAAACCTTCCACCCATCATAATTCCAGTCTATTCAGCCTTGATTGTAGGTTGTACATTGTAAAATGCATGTTGTACCTCAATCTTGTGTGTTTTCTAATGATAACCAATGTTTCTTGCATTTATTAGGTGGAGAAGCCAGCTGAGAAAAATGGTTCTGCCAATGGTGCAAGAAAGGAAAACAGACCTGAAGAGGCTCCTCAATTACCTGAGCCAGTTCCATCCCCAAAAGGAACACCAAAGAGAAAAGGTATCTTTTCATTTCAAGTGTTAATCCACAGAAATATACATATGTATTTCTCACAGTGAAAATTTCTTTGAAATTCACTTTCCATGGTACTTAAGGGTGACATTGGCTATCAATCTTGTCAGCAGTATTAAAATGTTGCGAATGTTGTGCCTCAGAACAGCACAGTCAAAGTCGCTTAAATCAGCTCACTTTGGACTAGTGGAAATCATCCAACTTATACAAAATCTACCTTACTGTATGAGAATTAGAAAAGTGATGCTGATGGAACTTTCAGATATGTCCATACTTGTCCAACTTGTGCAGTTATTCAGCTTGTGCACTGCCAACTTTTGTGAGTTTGATCATTACTTGACTACCAGATGTGCCAAAATAAATTGTGTACTTTGGACAGGCCTTGAAATGAGCAAACATTAGCAAACATTAGGTACTTGGTTGATCAAGCGCCTCAATTCATTTAGGCACTTGATCAAGCTCCTAGATTATTTTTGTCTTTGTGGGAAACTAGGAAACCAAATAGAAAGTTCTGGGAAAATGAGCTTCAGTTACTGTTTTGTCTGAAGATTTTCAGTTAAAATCACATATATCATTGAAAAAGAATCAAACAAAATAAATGAAGGCCAGCATTGCTGTTTGAGCTGGGCCAAGCTGGGCTGCATGTCAAATAAGGTGGAACAGCCTTAGAATGCCTACTGCAAGGTTTGCACCAAACTTTTGTAACCTGCTGCTCTCCGTTGCAGTCCTTTTCATGAGAAATATGGCACGCGTGCGGCATGTTGCACTCGCAGATCATTTTGCGCGTGCGATTGCACACGCTAGAAAAGTGTCTAAATTGTTACCGACGTTTCATTTCGACAATGTTTCAACGTATGAATAGATGCACAATTTAGGCCTATTTAGCCACGAATTGAAAACTTCAGTGTAGAGACTTTTTAATTGTCTACAAGAACAAGTTCCATGAAATCCAAAGAAACTTAATTGGTAAGTTCAGGTGCCTTTCGTCCTTATGTCATTTCGATTTTAATTGGGCTATCTTGTAATTAGCTTCATCTTAAATGGTCGCCTGGTCATACAGTACAGTCTATTTTGAAAAGTTCTGTTATTTCAAATAGCTGTTTGATAACTTTTTCATGATGACAAATTTGCTGTCTTTTTAGAATCGTTTAATGAGACCGTTTTGCTATGATTCCAGGAAAAGTCAAGAAGTTAAGTCACCTACATATCCGACATCTGGTTTGATTAAGTGCTAAGCTCAATTGGGAATTAAGAAATACATCACCAAGGCCATTTCTAGATTAAAGAAGCATTGAATATTGTAAACTTGAGATAGACTTCATCCACTTGACTTTCTTGAAACAAAATTCACGTTGCTCTCTCACATCAAAGACAATACCAGGCCAGCTCACACCCTATTTTTAACCAAATCACCACATCAAAAGATCGTTCTGCGCGTGCTACAAAACACCCTCGTACCCCAACCTGTGCGTGTGCCAGCGTGTGCGAGTGCAATCGCACGCGTCAAATGAAAGGCCTGCCGTTGATAGCTTTAACTTCTGACCAATCCCACTGCCCTTTCCCAACTAATGAGCAGCATTGATTCTGCCATATAGTCCGCGCCAGCAGACCGGCAGAGGTTGCAGTTATTTTACTTCAACATGTGTGCTGAGCAAATTGTTCAGCAAAGAAGGGAGGCTGCTTGTTAATGGCGTAGACGATTTAGTGAAGGCTACTTTGGAAGCAAATGAAAATTTTATGAGTCAATGGGGAGAAGGAAAGACAGTTCATTGTAGTTTTACAGAGATGAAAAGGAAGGTTTGGGCTGAATATTTTATTTCAAATACATTCACAAATCATAATTATGGATCATTAAAAGAAATATCTTTGATCTGCAAGGTGCTTGAACAATTGAGCCAGTAGAATTTTTGAGGTGAGTGTGGAGGAGTGTGGGCTGGATAAAGCGCCTCTCATTTCAGGGCCTGACAATGGATGGACCCTTGAATGATTTTGAAGATTAAGGAGTTAACCCTTGGCTAATCCTCAATTAGATGCTGGTATTTTTTGGACATTTTTAGCCTTCTATTTCTGGAGCTATAAGTGAAAATTTTGGATTTCAAGAATCACTGAAAACGGTAAAAAAGTGATCAAATTTTCGGACTCAGCATGAATAGACTAAGAGAGACAGTTTTGGTGGTGATTTGGGGATTCAGAAATTGATCAAAACTCCAGACTTTCTTGACCTCATCATGTCACTTCATGGCTGTTTGTCATTTAACCCCTTTGACTCAAGGACACAGCATAAAGTATTGATTCAGTGAGAGTTCAGAAGGAAAGACATTTCTTTGTATCATTAAAAGTATTTTTACATTGCATCCAACATATAAATGACATTTGTGCATTGGATTATAAGCGATCAATTTCTAAATTCCCATATCGCCATGAAAACATTCTCTCTTTGTCCATTCATATTGAATCTTTAGGAAATTTGATCAACATTGGTCTTTTGGACCATTTTCAGTGATTTTTGAAATCCAAAATTATATGAAACTTGCCTATGGCCAGTGGCAGATTTAGGGGATGCAGTTGGGGGCAACTGCCCCCCCCCTTCATGATGAAAACGCAGCTTGGTGCCCCATTATCGGCAAGAAGGACACCCCTTATCCTGACCCAAATGCACTCTATTTTTCGTGTTTCATTCTGAATGTGGGAAACATATGAATTAAGGCGTTATTCAATTGAAAAAAACCAGAGAATTTTTCCTGGATAAAGGCCCAAAAATTTCTGTGTGCCTTCGGCGTGCTTACTTTTCACTACATCTTGGTGCCCACTCAACAAATTGCCCCCCTTCAACTTTGGGCTGGATCCACCCCTGCCTATAACTCCAAAAATAGAAGACTAAATAATGTACAAAACATAAACAAAACTAGCATCTATAAAATTGAGGATTTAGCAAAGATCAACTCTTCAAGATAGGTCAACTCTATGCTTACCATGGCGTGTCAAAAGACCATGATTTATTTTGGCACACCTGATGCAACATTTAAGTCAGCAGTCCCTCCTAAATAATTGTAAATACCTAACAAATGCCATCTTTCAGTCATTTGGTATCTGAAAGAGTATTTTTCATTCATTTACATTTTCATGAAAAAGAATCCCATTTTAGATTTATGGAAGGGCTCTGGTCTTGCAAAGCTTATTTTCAGTTATGCAGAAAGACTATTGTGGAAAACATGACTTCCATAAAACAGTTGGTACATTCAATCAAATAAGAAATGCATATGTGATTACTCTTGAGTACCGAATAATCGTCCCCTGCTTATTATTTTTTAAAAAGTTTTCCAGCCCCCTACCTTTATTCCAACCCCATTTTATTAATTTTTGAAAATGAGATGATAGTGAACAAAATTTCTGAATATATGCAAGAAAAAGTGCATTCAACAAAACCATAGTTTATAAGTAAATATATCAGTGACATCACTGTTCACATAAACATGTAAAAGGTATGCTTTCTTCAATTCCTCCAAACATCCCCCGATTGTTCCAACCCCTGATTATTGTTATATCGAACCATTTCCAAACCTCCAATTATTTTCACTTCCCCTTTATTTGGTACTCAAGAGTAACTAAGGAATTCAGTTTCTCAAAAACCAACCAAGCTAACTAGGCAGTATTAATTGTCTTTAAACAGCAGGCTAGGATTGCCAATGTTGCTTCTTATTTGTATGCACCTACCACTTTTCATACAAATTGGTACATAATCCATGTTTTTAGTACATATGAAAAGAGAGTTGTTTATTTATTTATTCTTTTTATGAAATTGATATCAGAGGACTTTAAAGGGGCAGGGTCACGTAATATACTTTCGAATTGACGATTTTGCAGTATTTTTGATAGGCCGTATCACAGAGATCTTCAACTGCATTTCTCAAGATGACAGTGCTATTTTGAAGATGGACTCTTGAGCTTTGTAGAGAAACAAACGAAACACTCATATGTTGTATGATTGCAGAGATATTGGTGGATTTTTGGAGGTAACTTTCTTGTGGATTCACCCCATCCACCAAAATCTGTGCAGAACACAATGGCCACGTGTGGGAAACAATATAGATTATAGAGATAACAGGTTTGTTTACGGTTACGTAACCCTGCGCGTTTAAGCCTAATTAAACTTAAGCTTCAGAATTATTTTAACAAAGCATGAAACAGGATTGGGTACAAATATATTAGATACAAGTTAAAAAGGGTATGTAGTCAGCTAATTCAGGTAAAGTATATTGATTGTAAGGTGATGATAAAATTTTTCTTTTAATAGGCCTGAAACAGAAGTGGGTGCCATTAAACATAGAGCCTCCAACATATTCAAACTCAGGATCTCAGAGTCTCAGTCCCAGGGGTGAACGGTCACCTGATGAGAGGAACTATGGACGTGGGAGAGATTATAGACCATACAATAATCATGGACCATACAGAGGTAGAGGAAGAGGGAGAGGACGTGGTAGAGGAAGGGGCCGTGGTAGAGGTAAGATTATGCTCTGAGACATTGTTTTCATTAGAGTTTTAGAATGTTGAACAGAGGGAAAACCTCCACTTTTGTGATTTTTCTTTATTTTTATAATGGCTAAAACATCTCTGTATACCTAACCAACCAATCAAGTCACACTTGGCACACAAGTCTTTGGAAGTTTGGTCCAGCTTCAAAACTTTGAAAGTTTGGACCAGCAATGTTCAGCAGAGTGCCCATAGATTTTTTATTAGGGTGGTCGATTTAGCTGAAAATCTTGAATGAGTCATTTCTGATTTTATTCTATCAATTAAAAGGAGAGGGTTGCTGTAGCTAGGATGGTAATTATGTCTATGTACATTTTGATATTTGTGCAGGGTATCCCAAAACAATTATGCCCTGTCTGTGTGGCTACTGTGGAGGAGCTCCAGTTTCAATTATCACGTTTTTTACATATTTGCAGAAGTAAGGCTTCAACTTGGAGACCTTGTTTGAGTCAATGTGACAAGTGGTTGCTGATTTATGGCAGAAAAAGGCAAAATAAGTGGTTGCTTGAAAAACAGCACCGCTATTGTTCTCCAGCAATGTCAAAATAAAATAAGTTTTCAAAGAAGGGACTCTCGCATCGTATTAAAATGTTCACAACATTTTGTAAAAGATAGAAGGTGCTCTCTTAGGAAAAGGCACCACTGCTAACCCTCTAAAAATTTTGACCAAAAATCTAACACGGTGGCAGAACCATTTCTTTGGAAACTTATTTGATTTGACGTTGATGGAGAACAATAGAAGTGCTGTTTTTGAAGCAGCTACATATTTTGCGCTTTCTCTGCCATAAAGGTACGGGGACACGGAAACAATTTTCGTGCAATAGCAACAAAAAAATTATTTGTTGCAACGGGATGAAAATGTTTCATTGTGTTCCCACGTTAAATGCCCTTATTTTGCTACTTTTTTGGTCGAAGTTTTCGTTGCTGAAACAAAACAAATTCAAATCGATCTGAATTTTTTTTGGTTTCAGCAACAATACCTTCATGTTGCAAATGAGAGTCTTAAAAAATCTCGTGTCCCCGCCCCCTGAGAACATTTTTTGCAACATTTTTTATTTATACAATCAAATTCGTACAACTCACAACGACAATATTTTATTAAAATGGTAGAAAGTCAACACATGCAGCCTAAGTAAAAGCTTTCTGACGAAGAAAAACATAAGCTTATCAATTTTTTAAAAAGAAAACAAAGCACTCTGGTCTTCAGAAGTCAACTTTTGGAACAAGGAAGAGAAAGCCGAGGTCAAAGAAGAATTAACCAAACGACAACAGCGCTTTTGCAACAACTACATATTTTGCTTTTTCTCTGCCATAAATCAGCAACCACTTGTCAGATTGACTCATACAAGGTCTTAAACTCTAAGTTGAAGCCTGATCCCATACAACTGTGAAAATGCCGAGATGATTGAATCTACAGCTCCTCCACAGTAGCCACACAAACAGGGCACAAATTTTTTGGGACACCCTGTAAGACCGCTGGCTCGGTTGTTCAATCTTAATGAGCTAATTCCGATTACTACACTTTTAGAAAATGTTTTATTCATTTTACAAGCTTGAGCAGATTGAGAGGTATTTGAGGTTATAACTGGGAAGCTGTTATGATAAGACACTCAATATTAAGTGTTTGGAGGCATTGCAGCACTGCACAGGATCGCAGATTTTTTCTTAGATTATGATTAATGAGATATCATTGCAAATCTTATCTCTTTTCTCATGTTTACGTCATTTCATTACGCAACACATTCTTGGAAAAGGTGTTCATTTTATTACCTGAGTCAGCCTTTGAGGTCATATTTTTGAAACAAAAGGTTCAGGTTTCCAAGAAGACAGATTGATTGTCTTTCTGCAAGATAGATTTCAGACCTCTTAATGTATTTGATCAAAGCAAAATGAACAGAAATATTAAAATTAGATATTTGGCTGTACTGAGAATGTGAACAATATTCCTGTTGCTCCTGGTATCATTATTCTTATTTTTATTCGGCTTTGGACTTCTATTTGGTTTCAAGTTTTTTCCTTCAACGTTTGAGTCATTCAAGATTTGGCAATTTGCGAATCATTAAAAGGCCGGCTGAATCCCGTGGAGGTTTGGTCCGTGATTATGTGATCTTCCAAGGTTAACATTTGCTAATGTGCCAATTATTTCACTTGTTTTTATTTTTGGCTCTTTTTTTTTGAAAATTCACTGAATTGTGAGATTTCAAAGGTAAAAGATACGGGATAGCTGAAACCAAGAGACCCCCCAGATTACTTGCATTGCAAAAAGCTTGAGGACGAAAGTAAGAGAAGCTTATTCAATGTCATACCTTTCGTCGATATCAGAGCAAACCAAATAGGACTTTTAAAGTAAATTATTTCTTGCGATCATTCTTAAAATATCCTTAACATTGCATAAGCCCAAAAACAGTGGTTCAAAACATAATCGACGAGAGACTGAATCTGTTTGCTCAAAGCATCCGTATGCTTGACCGTTAGGTTATCGAAAACCTGTTTGAATCCCACTTGGTTCGCTCTGAAACAATTGAGAAATAACAGAAACGACGGCCTATGGGACGTTCACCAAAAATACCATTTGGAGGCCTTTGGTTTCAGCCTTCGCACAAACTTGAACTTCAAAAGCTTGTAGCCCCAGGAATTTTTAGCGGATTTGCAAGATTCTTGTGTCAAAATTAATTCAAAATCTCAGGAGAAAGGTGACTTGGTCAAGGGTCAATTCAGCATATCGTTAGTTTTTAGTATTTAAGCAAACGTCGAACAGTTTTTTTGAGACACCCTGTAAAAAAAATTATCTTGAATAGCCTAAGTTCGCAATGAAAGTGCGACATAATTTGCAGGGACAGTTTTCCTATGCCAGTCTTTCGGATTCTGTATTGTTGTTGGTAAGATTTATCACACTTGCCTGCGTAACATTTGCCTGTGTTCAATACCGTCTTAGCCAGAGACTGTAATCCTTATTTCACAAAATTCACTTTTTGATATGATAGTGATAGTCCCAATCTGAATTCATTTCCAAAAATGGATAAACGTTATACACATATATTTATAAGAAACCTCTTATTAAAAAATTTTTATCTAGAAACTGTTTTTCTCATGAGATCTTCAACGTACCTTTATGTCATTTTCGCTTTATTCTATATCATTTTACTCGGAAAGTACTCGCGTATCGTCTTAAGATTGAAAATGTGTTTGGAAACATTTTGTTACGAAATATTTGCCTTGGAGCCTTGAAAGTAACATGAAGAGAAAGTAGTAAGAAAGTCGCATAACAAACTCTTGAACACTCAGGATCTGACAGTTATAAGAAGGTTTCAGTACTGGCTCAGATTCTTAATTTCGTGTAAAAATGTGTGCTTATCTACTTACCTTTTAATTTGAAGGTGGATACGATGGGTATGGTTATGGTGGAATGCCTGTTGCCACATATGTCGATGGCTTATTCATACCCCAACCGTATGCTGCACAGTATTATTACCAGAATGCAGCAGGTGTACAGCAGCAACAACCGCAGATAACAAATGCAGATGATGAGCTGTTAAAAGACGCAATCAAGAAGCAAATGTAAGTTTCCTTTTTTCATCATTCTTCAAGTCCTGAGGTCATGTTTCGTATTTTGCCCTCAAAAATATAGGTTGTGCTGCTGTAAAGTTTCTTTATAGGAAGAAACTTTTGCGGGAAGAAAATCTCTCGTTTTTCGCGTCTTTAGCCGAAATTCATGAAAGTTTATTCTGCAAGGTCTCCTATTTTGTGAATTTTGCGACATTCTGTTCCTGCAAAAATTCCCAAAATATAGAATGAAGTACATGCATGCTTTGATCGAATGCCAAGAAATTCAGTATGATCTTGTTTATAAGCAACCCTTCGATATATGCTACCAATGATCAGAGGTATAGAAGATTAAGAAGAGTCTTTGAAGAGTTAATGAACATTTGAGATCTTACAAAATTTGATACGAAACCTAATTTGTGAAGTTTAATTCCCGCAAAATTCACCATTTTAGCCGATTCGCAAAAATTCTAAAACTTTCACGCTCCTTCTAACTCGTGAAAGTTTCTTCCCGAGAAAGTTTCCTCTTTTAAAGCACTACCACGCCTTCCCAAATCACTGCAATGTCTTTCAGGAGATGCTTCGAATTCTCCATTTTGTTCATTACTACTATCGTAATAAAGACGGTAAGTCTGATTGGCTGGCGATCTTTGACATGTGCGTTCATCTTTAGAGTGTCCTCATTGGTCGACTAGATTGATTACTTCAACCCCCGGTGACCAGTAGCGAGGATTACTGTGCTTTTGGTGATCTTAAATGGGTGATTCACCCTATGTTGCAGAAAAGTCATCAGACTTTCTCCGGCACTATCCCGAAGCAAGCTCTTTACTTTCTTATGTTTATTTCTGTGCATTTGATTCGCGTTCTCACGTGCCAGCTCTCAACTGTCAAGCCAGTCGAACCAAGCGTGCTGGGCGATAGAATGTGGAGGAGGCCGCTCGATGCCAGGGTCATTGTTGGCGAATATTTTGCCAACGTTGGACATGTCTTTCGCCCGTACATAGCCAATTTTTTGCAAACTTTCCAATTGTCTTGGTTGACCAAGCCGCTTGCGAGCCTTAGCAGCCAAGCCATATGTCACTTAAGCTAATGATTGAGCTTCTCCACAGAATGCACCCCTCAAAATTTTCAGTTCCCCCCCCCCCCCAAACAAGGACGGTCGTTATTTGAATTATTTATGCTGTCGAGCAGTGAAGTCGAAATCGTATTTGTTAAAGAGGCATTGGACAATTCAGTTTTTTTCAAGTGAAAAATCATGCTGTTGTGTAGCTCAGTAATCCTTCGAGCAAGTAAAGGTCCATTTTAAAGAGCGGTGTGAAATAAATATTCAAGAAACCGTGATATTCTCCCCCAAAATGCAGGCAAACAAGTACTGATACATTGCTAGTAGAATGTTTTCTTCAGTTCTGAACTCCATAGAAGAAGTTATTGCAATGAAATTTTTCATGCTATCTACGATTGTAAAGAAACAGCTTGCTTCTATGTCTCAACCTAGCCTCACGACATAAGGATCCTCAAGTTACGCTCATCTCATTGAGTTTAATTGTTGTTGTTGTTGCTCTCGCTCTACTGAGGGCGTTATTTCCCAGGAGCTGTAAAAACGGTAAAAATTTCAATCGGCGACTAGTTTCTGTCGCCCCGTCGTCTACTCGTGAGAAGTAGAAGAAAGCGATTTTTGCTATTATGGTAAGAATGAACCGAAGTCCTGATACCTAATTTTTATGGTACTGCAGTTCTAGAAAACTGATTTTTGAGGTATTTTAGACCCAATGGTTTTGAGGAAAAAGCAGCGAGTGATTTAGGTCCAATAGATTTTTCAGCCACATTCTGAAAATGAATGCGTATCCAACGATAGATTGATACATTTTTTAGAGTGTTCGAATGTGCACAATAGTGATAGGAGTTCCAACACCGTGACCTGTAGTAGTGATAGGAGATCATGTAGGAGTGATAGGAGTTCGAACTCTTTGTAGAGCAGCTGAAAAATTTCACATAGAATTACGGAACTTTACCGTTTCTACAACCGTAGGGAAATGAGTCGTAGTTGTATCGTTATCAATTCAGGCAAAAGTTAAACTGCCACATGTAATCAAGGCTGATCTCAACCTTTAGGTGTGTTTAGCCTGAGCAACAATAGGCCATTCCAGGCTGCCATGCTTACTTTCTCATGTATGTTAGTGGGTAGCTGACCGTTTTTTCTTTTCGTAACTCTCGTCAACTCCTTTAAGAGCATCGTAAGGAATTTAAGTACCAGCCAAGGTTCACCCAAAGCCAAAAAGTAGAAAGAATATGTACCCAAGTCTGATTTGTCTGTAAAGATTACGGACTTGGGTTGATTCATTCCAATATGCTATTTGTAGCAGCAACTTGTGCTGTTATTTCCTTGTTAGAATGTTTCCGAAACAACGATACTAAGTGAATACCCTGCTCTTTAACCCCACTGCTTTAGGAGATACAACTGTTTTCCAGTACTTAATTTGTTCTTCAAAAATGCTGGTAACTCCAATATCGTAAAGGATGCAGAGCCCATGTAGGAGGGCGGGGTCTTGATATATTTCGAACGTTCTTCAAGGGAGAGGTACAGAGAAGCGAAGCGTGGATTCGAATACGAAGGCTATATTTCCAGGATCAACATTCTTGGTCAATCCGGCATTAAGTTTCCACGATATGACAATCGATATTCAAATTTATGTTCTGACGAGTTAAAACAAGTCGTTGAAACATTTTTTTTTTTGCTTTTTTGTCCCACAAATCAGGAACCACTTGTCAGATTGGCTAAAGCAAGATGTGTAACTCCAAGTCGATACGTATCCTATGCAATTGTGTCAAGAATGTGACTATAGAATGCACAACTCCTTCGCAGCAATCACACAAATTGGGCACAAATTTTTGGGAAACCCTTTAGTTAACACAAACAGTATGGCTTCTGAGGCTGGCTTAAGTTTGTTCAGCATTCAAGTTTCATTGCGTTTTATTTGCTGTTCAAACAACGTTTGAATGAAAATTGATGTTGCTGTTTGCGGAAAACCGCCCACGGTGGCTATTTCTATTGCAAAGTGCTGGAGGAGAAATTAATAACCATTTAAAATCTTAACTTAGGCAAAATTGTAGTGATAGATATCGAATTTCTGTGATTGCTTACGTTCGAAATTTTGATCGAGTTAATCATTCTTATCAAAGGTGCAATCACCGCAACTGACATGCAAACCCAAGAAATTTTTTTTATTTGCTTTTTGAAAACGAGCGCTTTTTGCATAAATTTGAAATATTTGAACATTTCTGTTTGTAAAAATTTTCACACTGGACTTTTAAACACCTACATAAATATTTTGATTTGGAAGAAACGGGAATGAAGTGGCATATTTGCGTTGTTATTTTGATGAGAAAATAAGAGCACATGTTGTGATTTCAAGTTTTCCCCTTCCAGATGTTTTAACCTAATTTCGTGAAAAGCCTCATGTTGCGTGGAATTTACTAATTTCCTCTGATAATGGCAATATTTTGATGGGAATGTGTGTGCGCTACTAGTTGCAGCAATTCGTCAGATAAAAGGGAAAGAGAACACGAGAATATAGTGGTGCTCGACTTGACCATTCAGAGAGCCAACTTAGTGACTTTGTGATGCCCGTGATCCTTTGCACTCGCGCAAACCATCAAAGCATCATATGCTCTGAAGTAGTTGTCACTGAAGTAACAAATTGGATGGAAAACTTCTTTCTAGCAGTATCAGAAGTGGACTATGTTTAAGGCTTGATACTCACAGCTTCTAAGGGCTAACTGAAGGCAGACCTTTTGCCTCCCTCTATTTCATTTCATTTCATTCATTTTTCGTTATTTAACCACGGTAATCCCGTCAATCTGCTTAGATTCCTTGCAGGGGGCCGTGCAAAAAATTATAATTACAAGCTTAAAGACCTTATTTACAGTCATTTGAACAAAAATGAAATAAGTCAAATATATCTTCATAAAAACACACCAACAACCCTCTACAATTTCTTTTAAGCCTCTGTTTGAAGGTAAGAAGAAGGGGAGGTGCAAGTCTGACGTCTGAGCTTAATTGGTTCCAAAGCTTAGGACCACGAAATGAAATAGATTTCTGCCCATTTGACGTATTAAAGAGAGGAACACGCAAGTCAGCTTCGGTGTTTCATAGTCTCATTGTATTGAGATCTGAGATTTTTACAGATAGGTCGGACAGGTATTCAAGAGCAAGACTATTTGTTGACTTATTCATAATGGTCGCAGTTTCACTTAGACCAGCTGCAGTATGGTAGCTGCTATTTGTAACGATTCTGGCATCTCGATTTTGCAATTTTTGAAGGTCATCAATTCGTGTTTTGCCGCAACATTCCCATACCGAGCAGCAATAATGAAAATGGGGCTCAACAATTCCTCTATACAGTTTACTGAGCGTGTCCTGTGAGAACAATTTCCAGAGCATCAGTAGTATCATAAAGAAATTATTCAGTAGGTGCTCAGCAGCAGGCCAGGGTTGGATGAAGTTTTTCAGATGACACATAACTTATTTTAAAGAGAAATTGTTCACGAGGTTGTCCGGCGATAGGATTTTGTGAAGGACTCTTAAAGCAACATAGCTATCCTATAGATTTTCTGATTCATGCACTAATGGGAAGCAATTTTTCGTTTCTGCAGTTATTGGTATATTGACTAGGCATTGTGCTGTTTCTGTCAGTTTCACGTTCATGTGTAATTAACAACAGTATCCATGTTGGGTTTTCAATCAGTTGACGAACGCTCAGTTAAAATACAAGCATGCTGTATTTGAACACGTGTCGTCTTGTATGATTATCTGCACAAGAATTAAAATTAGCAAGAGTTTTTACAGCAGACTAGACGTCTTGGTTCATATCAAATTCGAAGCATCAGTGTCATGCGAAAACATCCGCGCTTGATAACAAATAAAGTGATTTGCACGAGTGATTTCGCGTCATTGCAACTCTCACCTGAAATCTAAGATTAACAGCAACTTCAGTTCATTCGCTTATGCTGTCGACGAGTGAGGTTGTTTCACAGGAAAAGTAACCCAACGTTATTATTCCAAGTTCTTGAGGAAATGATAAAATTTGAATTGATTTGTTGCGTACATCCGAAAGCGCCACCTACCTTCCTTCCATTGATATCCAAGTTGGGAGTATCAATCTGATGATTCATCACTTAATTGATATTTTCGCCAGTATGGCCTAATTCAGGTGCTTGAAAAAGATAGGACATTTTGGTAGTCAAAAATCCACCCTTGTTAGAGCCACTCTTTACCACCATTTACCATTCTTAGTAAATGTATTTCTTCGGGCGAAAATTGTAACTTTCCTACCTCAGGGCCACATGGGCAAATTATGCTAAACAATGGCAACATTGGCGACTGCATACAAAGGATTTTCTTTCAGCCAGTAAATCAAAACAAACACGGCCGCAACAGTTGCCCCGAAACCAGCAGGGCAAACTCTCGCTTTTTGCAGGTGAAAGGTGGTTTTTAAGAGAAGTTATGTGCTTATAACGAAAGAATAAGGCCAATTTTAAAGTTCTTTCGGTGGATTTTGTTTATTTGATTCGCGAGCCGTGTGGTAGTTGTTTCATTTAAGTCCCAAATACTCGAGAATTATGGTGCTTTCTGCTCAAGTCCCAAAGCAAATAAACGAAATCCGCGGGATAGAACTTCAGATTTGCCCTTCTTTTTTCGTTATAAGCTCATAACTGCTCTTAAAAATTACCTCTTGATTGCACAAGGCGAGAGTTTGCCTTACTGGTTTCGGGGCAACTTTTGCTACCGTGTTTGTTCTTATTTACTGATTGACAGAATTTCCTTTGTCTGCAGTGGCTAATATTGCTGGCTGACGTCTTCTAGCCAACCACCGAAAATCACAACAGCCAGAGCAAACATTATATCAGTTGTAGCGTTATATCAGTTAGGCAAATAGCGAAACTACGACTCAGGATAAGTCTAACATTCACCGATGAAAGGTGGGGCCATCTTGATTATTAAAAAGATCACGGTCACCAGTATTCCGGAACTTGCAGGGTTTTTGTTTGTTTTGTTTTCAATTTGTTTTGAGTGGGCTTGTCAGGATTTCTAGCTACTAAAAGCTAATTTAGGCTCACTTTGTATGCCGCATCCAGGCATGGGACCCCTAGGTTATCGTCCCTTCCGAAGGACGACGAGGTTAGTTGTGAGGTCAGGCCTCCGAGGTCACCCATCCGGAGTTTGACCTCATTCGACCGAGCTTAACTTCAGTCACCTGACGAAGACTGTATAAGCCGCTCGGCAACACACCCCGTAGTGTAAAAATTTGCTTAACCACGAAAATGGCCGTATTGGTCGGTTTTGGGATCTGCTAGGACTCAATAAAGATCCAAGTGTTTGCAACACCAATTAGTGTAATAGCTGCTAGCAATTTGTTTATGATTTTAGCACCATCTTTATGCTGATCGATTTGAATTAAAACAAAATATCTTCTTCGTATTTTGATCCGAGGTATTTTTTATTACAGAGAATATTACTTCTCCGACGAAAATCTTATTGGTGATTTCTATTTGCGACAACAGGTAAGATCAATGATGTGTCTCTTTAAATTTGAAGAGTTCCTGAAGAGATTTGCATTCGAACTGAATCTCGTCCGTCGCGTTGCAACTGCACTAAACAAGCTGCTTGTCGTCAAATGTTAGGTGAATGATTGGACTTCTGTCTCCATGTAAAGCTGGAATGGTACTGGTGTAACATATCACTTGGCTTCTTTTAAAAAAAGCTGATGTTATCAAAACAATTGAAACTGTAGCTTTCACAGAATTTTCCAGCTGTTGGTGTATCATCGATATTATTTAATCAGCTATTCGTTTATGTTTATTATTATTCGTCTGTTCGTTAGTTTGATCATTCATTCATCCATCCATCCATTATTCATTCATTCATTCATTCATTCATTCATTCATTCATTCATTCATTCATTCAGTTATTCGTTCATTTGTTCGTTCTTCTGTAAAATATTCTTCTCTCCTTTGGTGTAGATGGATGAAAATGGTTGGATTCCATTGGCCATGGTAGCAAGCTTTAGAAGAATCCAACAATTAACACAGGACCTCAACATGATTTTAGAGGTGAATTTTGTCTTTCAAAACGTCATTTGGGAGAAATTCAACACTGGAATACGATAAGCAATCTGAAAAGTACGGAAATGGTCGGAAACAGAGCATGCCACCCAAAAGACAGTGCGAGACACACTTTTTTTGTTATGATCAATTGGTTGCAAACCTGAGTCAATACACCACTTCGATTAAGCAGCCTCGTTTTGGAAATTTGTCAAATTCCATCCTATTGTTTTTATGAAAATTTCGAGCCCAGATTCGGATTTTGCACCCAAACATTAGTCTAGTTACATGTTTTTAACCTGCTGGCATTTGTGATGTGGATTTTATGGCAATGTAAAGTTCAAACATTTATAAGGGATTTGACCGTCAAAAATCGTTCGGGGTGAAACTTTACACCCCGAGTCATTTACACGGTCAAATCCCTTACAGATTTCCAAACTTTATCTCGCCATAAAGTTTACACCACGTCTGCTAGCAACATGAAAACTTGTGGTTAGACTAAAGTTTTGGTGCTAAATCCGAATTTGGCCTCCAAAATTTCATATGAAAGAATTTTGAATAATTTCCAAACGAGGCTGTTAATCGAAGTGGTGTATATCCCACAAGTGTTTTTACGAAATTTGGGAAACAAAGTCTATTGCTTTATTTCAAATAGAACATGCTGTGTTACCCTTTTAGATGTGGAACTTACGTTTCAAGAAGATTTGAAAAATAGAATGGAAATTTAAGATTTTGTGTTACCTATAAACATTAAACGTCAATATGATAGTATATTATTTGAGTACCAAAAATGCAGAAAGTTTTAGGCTTCTTAAAAATGATAAGCCCTCCTACTTATAAGAAACGCATGTGGCTCGCACCCAAGATATAGTTTCTTATAATTCATAACAAATCTTATCTGGAGTAACCTATTTTTCCATGAATTTCTGGAAAAGAAATTAGAAAGTTGAGAAACTTTCAGCCAAAAATAGGCACAATCGGCTAAGGTTTGTTTACACCCATTTCAAGTCATGTAATTCATCTCTTTAAAAAACATCTTTTGATTTCTCTAACATTGTTTGTCCCATGCGAAGTTGTGTCATGTGTGCGAAAGGTGCATAGTACTAAAACCTATTAAGGGTATGGTCACATGACTTGAAATGAAAGTTTTGTTGTGCAGTGGTGTAATCCGCTTTCTTTGCGGCCAGAAGAGTCAGATGGACTGGGTTCGATACCCAGTAGGACCCCAGCACAGCATAGGTTTCAAATCTTTAAAAAGCTAGGTGTACCATTCAGTGACCTATATCTTTGAACTGAACGGCTTCAAAGAAACTTGAGCTATTTTACAGTAGATCTGCCGTTAGACTCTTCTGAATTCTTCAATATTTTCAGAATTTCAGTGTGTTTTTCTTTCTTATTAAGAATTCAAGAAAATTTTCTAAAAAAGCTTAAAACTATCGTAATCTCTAAACCTGTTAACAAAAAATCTAATAATTTTCAAGAAAACCATAGTTTATAGATGCCTACAATATGGTATCAAGCAAAACTGTTTCACTCTACTGGTTTGTGGTTTAGAAATTTGATGACGTCACATCATGAAATGAGCTGAAATGTAAAAAAGGATGTAATTTCGACAAATAATCAAGATTTCTGAAAAGTTCAACGGTAGAATAATAGAAAAGTGGCTAAAGTTTCTTTCAACTCATTTAAAGAAATAGGTCATTAAATTACACCCGCCTTTTTCGTAGATTTAAAGATTTGGAACCTATGCTCCCCACCACTTGAGCGTCATGGCAAGGGTTGCGGACTCTATTAGCACTTAGCTACTTCTGCGATCCCAGCGCTTGGCGTTAAAAACCGCACCTTCACCTTCACCAATGAGTAAAACAAACCTTAGCTGATTAGGTCTATTGAAAATGAACCATAGATTTTTTCTATGAAACATTTTAGGCTAAGGTGTGA
Source organism: Aurelia sp. 4 Dawson et al 2005 (assembly GCA_964019985.1). Taxonomy (NCBI): domain Eukaryota; kingdom Metazoa; phylum Cnidaria; class Scyphozoa; order Semaeostomeae; family Ulmaridae; genus Aurelia; species Aurelia sp. 4 Dawson et al 2005. The sequence goes on from OZ026492.1 coordinate 17,801,534, forward strand.
AAAATGATTCTTGAATGTGGGCCTTACTGTAGCTTCGATGTAAAAAGCACTTTTGTGCATGTCCTCATTATGATGCTTTTACTCGCTTGGAGAAGGTCTTTATAACAAGGACATGCTCAAAACATCTTTTCTTATATCAATGCTATACATATTCGAAAAAGAGCTGGCAAATGAAAGAATTGACTAGGTAACCTTATTATGTACTCAGGCATGGATGTATTTTGCCGGAATTTAAACTCTAATTCTTTCTGGCCATGCGAACATATTTTCCAGCTGAAGTTAATTCCCAGCCCTAACTGATTTTATTATTTCAAACAGTCTGTGAAAGAAAGTGATGTCGTTGAATCAGATGGAGCAAGAGTGAGACCCAAAGAAAATCCTTTGCAGTGGCCTGTTGGTGCCAGTAGAAGCATAACAGGTAGACAACAGCTACATATTTAGCCCCATTTACACTGCACGAACTAACCTAGGTTCGCCCCAGGTTAAAACTAACCCAGGTTTAAACCTGTTTTGTTTACACTGCATTTTGCACACATGACAGTGTAAACACGAACCTGTGTGTGAACCCATGTTTGTTGATACAAACATATGTGCATAGTGGAAGGTACCCAAATTCCAAAGGCCAAAATGATGGACAGGAATAGAGGAATAGAGGCGAAGAAGATCAGCTTTGGGGAATGCATTTCTTGAGACAAATCTTTTTCTTAAAGTAAATCGTAATTTATCTAGGCACCAAATTTCAAAGTGATAACATTTAGGAGCAGATGGCGTCAGGAAAGACAGTGTATTGCCAGGTCACCAACTCGCATCAACGTAACTTGAAAATGAATTCAGCGCTCACAGTAACTATTCGCACATGTTAAGAATTGGCGCACATTCACGAAAGTGCATGTGCCCAGCGCTGCCACACCCAGCTCCACCCAAAGGTTTGCGTTTACACTGCTTTTCATGAATGCTAACCCACGATCGCCCCAAGTTGAATCCACCTACATAGATTGGTTAGTTTAACCTAAGCCAAACCCAAGTATGTTGCGCTACACTACGAAAATCTAACCTAGGTTAGTTCAGGTTAGTTTGTGTAATGTGAAGATAGCTTTTTTTGCACTGCTTGTTGATGATCTAGTATGCATGGTGCTGTATACCGAGGCAAAGTTTCCTTCCCTTTGTAATAGTGGTCCCTTCAAAGAATAGATTTCTTGATCCTGAAACTCTGTAAGTTTTGTCTGATATGCCTTCTTACTTTTAGTTGAAAACACTGCTTACAAATTGGCACTGCTACATTCAGTTGAAATAGAAGGTTTGTTTTAAGGAGCTTTTTCATTTTCATGCCGACCTAACAACATACTGTTTGTTGGCTTTCTGTCTTGGTACTGGTGTTATTTCAAGATTTCTTCCTTCAAGAGAAGTTATGGATATAAAAGTGGAGAGTGCCAGAGTTGTTTTATATCATATTGAAATGGAAGATCTCTTCTAGTGCTGAATTAAAGAGACACAGCTTGCGCATGTCTATTTCGTCAAGCTATTTTGTAGGCAGCTCCACTTATCTCCTTTTGTGACTTTTAAGACATGAAAAGTTAATTGTGACAACTCTTGTCATATGGGATCCAGTAAAGTCCTGCCGTTAAGATATCTGTTGTCCAGTAATAAATTTATTGCTTCCTATTGTTCTTGCAAAAATTCAACGTTTGAGTAACTTAAGAAGTAGTTTCTTGTAGGCATAACTTTGCTTTAATTTATTTAGTTATTTCGAGGCAAATTCATCCTTTGAATGTAAGATTATCTCACGACAATTTGGGCGTAACAAACATTTACACAGTATTGCAAAGTTACTCTTGGTTGCTTCCTTGCTTCCTCATGTCCATCTTTTGTGCACGAGCTTCATTTGGTAGACGTGGGCTTTTATGTATCGTTGTTGAATAAGATACGATTGCAGTGTAAATTTAGCTTCAGGTAGCCTTTCAAGAGAATGCCAGTGCTCTCTGATCAAACGAAGATCAACATTATTTTGCTGCAGGCAATGAATTCATCCCAAATGGAGAACATTCTGAGCCAGTTAAAATGAATGATGACTCGCAAGAATCTTTGCAATCTCCACCTGGCACGAGTATGCTCAGTGCTCAAGTTGAAGCTCAAACACAAGTAGACACTCCAAGTAAAGAAACTCCAAGTAAAGAAACTCCGATTACACCAGAAATATCAATTTCCAGTAATACCAACGATTCATCTGAAAGTAAGTCATTATTTACCAGGAGCACCTGCGAATACGTTACAGTATGGCACTAGACAGTTAAGTTTATCGTTTACCTAGGTTAAGTAAGTCATAACGAGGAGATCCATATTTTGATCCAAAGTTTAGCCTAGATCGTTTACTTCTTAAAAGAGAAGTTTGGCAGGTGTCCAAATGTGGTAAATTTGTGATGGAAAGCAAAAGCATGACGCCCCTTCTCGGTAGAATGATGCTAGCTGTAGTAAGAAGTTGTTTCTGATTTCAGAACAGTTTTCAGAGTCTTAATCAACGATGACTTTACTCAAAGCGAGTTAGGAATGAATTTGTTCATGCACGGAAAGTTTTATCTGCCTTTTGTCCGTGTTTCCCGTTGTTTTCGTTCATTGTTAAGTGATTTTGTGCTGTGTGCTGTAATAACTAAAGCTAAAAACGTGTGAGCATGCAAGGGTTTCAAGGGTTTCATTTTGCGAGTTGCAAATCGAAGTTTGCTGTTTTCAACCGCTGTTACTCAACTGAAAGAAAAGTCAGCTAACAACGAAAAAAACGAGAAACAAAACAAGATGACAAATAGTGCGTGCCTGCGTGTAAACTGAACCATTGCCAACTCAGTTTTGTGCAAGTTTGTCGATAATAAACTCTCTGAAAATTGTTCTGAAATCCGAGGCAACTTCTTGCTACTGCTGCCAATGGTTATAGCAGAACGGAGGTCATTCTTTTCTTTTCCTTCACAAGTTTACTAGATTTAGATACTCCATACAAAACTACAAAACTCTTTTTTAAGAAGTAAAAAGGTCTATTCTCGGATGCAATATTGGATAATTTGGGCTTGAACTTGACAGCTTTGTTGCATTTTGCGTAGTTTTTATTTTCATCCTAACTCAGTCACAAGCACTTCCTCTAACTTTGCATATTGCCGGTGGAGAAGCGAAAATTGGGATTCAAATTTGAAATTCGTTGATGATATATTTTCAAATGGATTGTTTTCAGGCTGCTGGCCAGCTGAAGCGTTTTTTAGTGATGTTTACTGTGGCATTTCCATGAAGGTTTTTTGGAGTTTGTGTCGCAATATCTAATTGGTTCGCCAACGGCAGTATATTGATATGTCGTTGTTGTTCTCTTTTTGTTAGGATCGTACAAAACAAACAGCTATATAGCAAACTTCTTCCCTACCGGGCGAATGAACAAGTTCCCTCATTTGAAAGGCTACTGCATTCTAATTATACCGGGTGAGGCAATAAAAACGCTCGGCGTTTGAAAAAATCCTGATCCCTCAATATCAAAGCAATGATGTTGAAAACTGTCTTGTATTATTCCCGATACAGTAGTGTCCCGCATATAAGAAACAACATTTTCAATTTGAGGTCTGATGTGTTTCTTATAAAATGAGATATAAACTTCCAATCAGGGTAAAGTTTCTTAAGTTTCTTATTAGTAAAATTATGTACTATCAATGAACAAATCAGACACAAGCTGTATGATTGTCATATCAAAGACACTATTTTGATTTGCATTTGTAAATTTTCACTACGAAGAAAAGCTACAATTATTCAAGGAGGTACTTTTTGCTTCATTTGCATGCAAAATTATTGCTTTCATTTGAATCGGTACAGTTTAATGCAGCTGCAAAGCTGAATTTATCATGTTTTTCAAATTTCTAATATATACATAGTTTTTTGAATAAGAAACACACATTTTACAGACCTAGACCAGTTTCTTATAAAAGAGGGCATAAGTTTGAAAATCAAGGTCTGGTGTTTCTTAAATTCATGTTTCTTATATGCGGGACACTACTGTATGTCAAATTAGGTTCAATTATTTACCCGGCTTTAATCGGTCATTCCTTCCCGTCGAAACAGGAGATTTTCTGCAGAAAGCCCTTTTCGAAAACCTGCAAAAACGAGCGAAAACAGCAAGCAAAATTTTCCTTTGTTCTCCTTCCTAGCAATGATTACTCTTTGATTGGCTCATGTATTTTGTCCTCATGGGAGAATGGAATCCCGCGGAATAAGTTATTCACACTAGGGGGAAGACTTTTGAAGCACGTGCTAAGGTGTGCTGAAAGTCATCGCAGTGAGGTAAGCACATTAGGGACTTTTGCTTGTAATTTTAGCACGTTTTTTAACGTTTCTTAAAGGGACTCATTTCGTAAAATTGCCTACAGAATCTGAACGGAGTGACCGATTTTAGCCAGGAGAATTGCTAAAAATAATTGGACATGTTAGCTAGCTAGTCAATCAAATATTGCAAAGTTCATTGCTTATATATTCAGGGAGCAGTAGCCTTTCAAACGCCAGGCGTTTTTTTTACTCACCCGGTATAAGCAATGCTTTTTGCGATATCTGACTCAATAACTAACATGTTCAATTATTTTCAGAATTTTTCCGTGCTGAAATCGGTAAACCCGTTCAGCTTTGCAAGGGATTTTCCCTTCGAGAATTCTTAAAAAAAGTCCCAAAATTACTAGCAAGCTTACCTTATGTGTTGACTTCACAACGATGACTTCTACAAGCTTTGGCAGGTGCTATCCTCTTGAGGGGATGAAAAGGTCTTCTCCCTAGTATGAATAACTTATTCAGGGAGATTCCATTCTACCAAGAGGACTAAATATATGGACACATGCAAGTGTCATTATTACAAGGACGGAGATCAAACGGAATTAGTGCTTGTTATTCGCTCTCGTTTTTGCAGGGCTTCGAAAGGGGGCTTTCTGCAGAAAATCTCCTATTTTGACGGGAGGGAATGGCTGATTAAAGGGGGACAAATTGCTGAACCTAGTTGGACATATCGGGAATAAAACAAGACAGTTTCAATATCTTTGCTTTGATATTCAGGGAGCAGCATTTTTTCAAACGACGGGCTTTTGTATTGACTCACCCGATATATTACCCATTCTATATGTCAAAAACTCAGTCTGAAGATTTTTACTGGAATGTCTTAAAAGTAGCTTCGTGAACATTTTTTAGGAAAGAGCTATCTACTAGCTTTCAGGGTGTGTTTGATTGGTGATTCCAAACGTATCGAATTCTGAAAATAGTAGAGTTGACAAAGACGGAAATATATTTCCTAATCAAACACAAAGATTTCGAAATGATATTTTTTTGGATTCGCCAACAGGGCTTGCAAATGAAAATGAGAGTATCTCACAAGTCTGCCAATCCTCTGCCTATTGGAGCTGAAGGCTCAGAAGGCCTACCGTTTTGAGAATTTTGGAGTCAGTCAAGCAAAGATTTCAAGTCTGCATACTCTACTGTTTTCAAATTTGGTACCAATTGAATAAATCCTAAAGCTAGCAGATTTTTAACGTGTACCATCATTGAACCATTTTCAGAAAAGGAAGAAGTTCCGATGAGTCCACGAAAGTCATTAGAGGAATATGAATGGAAAGAAGTCAAACGAAGAAGCCGATCTAATTCTTTAAAAAGAGATGACAAGGTTCGTATACACGAATAAATGCTACATATGTTGGAGGGAGAGGATAGGGATTTACTGGTACTCTTGCCACGATTTTTGAATATAAGATCCATTGTATCCCGGACATAGAAATATCGTACGTCCAAAAGATCCCCCTTCATTTGCAATTCAACCAGTTGACATGATCTAGTTACATTGAGACGGATAAAAAAGATATATTCAAAGAGATCCGGATACGTGTGGTCGTGGCCTTAATCGAACTCTTTATAGAAGAGCTGAATGGTCTCATGGCTTCATATAGAATCATTACGGAGCTTTTCCGTTTCTAAATGCGAAGGGAAATGAATCACAGTTACATTGTTATCAGTTTAGGGAAAAGACGAAGCTACGACATGTAATCGAATCGAGTCTGGTAGGATTATAACAAATTATCTGAAGTTCTTTTCAAGTCATTTATTTGAAAGAAATAGGGCCTGTAATTTTCCCTAACAAATTCTAAGATCTGAAATCTTTGCTGAAAGCGGCCTCTTCACCTCCATTTTCCCCTTCAGGAATCAGTGTCATTATGTCGATTTTATATTTATAGAAAACTAATTCTCAATCGGATCTATTTGTTGACTCAAGAGAAGAACTGGATTTCAAATTTGATGAAGAATTGCAAGTGAATGAAAGGAAACGAACTGCTTCGAGCTCTTATGAATGGTAAGAGATCCTGTTTGCAGTGAGTTTGTAGTTAAAACTGGTACCTTTGAACTCATTTGCTTACCAGTTTGAATATCCCAATAATTGACCACATATGGCCCAAGCTATAGTGGCTACGGAGCGGGGCATTGATATACAATCCTCGCCAAATCCCTCGTCACAAAACAGGAAACACTGGATTCTGAAAATTGTGACCCCTCTCCCCCCAAGTCAATGTTGCTAATACCTGTAACTTTGAAAAAAATGATGCAGCAGGTGTCCTGAGTCAAGAAAAATAACATTTTTGTTTGGGGGAGGGGGGTTCAGAACATATTGGGCGAGGGGAGGGGGTTCAGGAAATATTTTCGCTTAGATATTAGGCATAGTGATTTTTTGACGAAAAAGCATGAAAAAGGTAGTTTGTGACAAGAGGTTTTAGCGAGGATTGTAGGTCCCAGTGCATTAATCTCCAAGATCTTTGGTTAGAATAGAATCTCTTGTTGACAGTTTTATCTACCAGTCATGTCCTCTTTCTGCGTCACTGTTCTTGAGAGCCTTGAAGACGACTAGCAGTCAGTGCGTAGTGATAACAGTGACTGAAACCCCGTTTGTTTGGAAATTGCGTTAGAATTGCTGTACTGCAGTATCGATGTATGATATACCATCCGCAAAGCAAGATGCCAGAGAAAGTGATCAAACATGGTTGATTTGGAAATATATAAGTGCACGGATGAAAGAATGGTTGCAAGAATTTTGCCGCACGCGAGAAGAAAAAGCATAAGCAGAGCATCACGAATGAACTTTCTCGGAAGCAAGATGCTCTCATGTGCACCGACACGATCGAGACTTGAACGAACAACTGTTTGAGCCAGTCCTATGCTAAATTGATTGTTATCGAGCCATCCATCAAGATCTACAAATTTCAGTTTTAGGGCACACTTCCTGTTTATACAGTAAATCCCCGCATATAAGAACCTACCAAAATAAGAACCTGCAGGCTGTTTTTTCCTAAATTATGTACCTTGCCATCAAGAACCTGTTTCAGTTTGATGAAAATTAGGTACAGTAAATCCCCGCATATAAGAACCTAATTTTTTGAGAGAGAGGCTGAAATAGGTTCTTTTTTCAAAGGCACTAACACTAATTTGAATGTATAGAGGTTCTTATTTGAAGGACACCTTTAGTAGGCCTTTTCAGAGTCTTACAAAAGATGTTCAGCCCCATTATTTGTTAAGGAAGGGTCTTTATGGACCTGATAACTAGTTGAGGAGGAGAATCGTACATTAACAACCAACTGGCACAAAAATGAACTTCATAGCAACAATCAAAAATCAACTTTGCTACCCCTACAATAAGAACCTATGTTTCACCATACTGAAACAGGTTCTTAATCAGAAGGTGCATAATTTGGGGAAAACAGCCTCTAGGTTCTTATTTTGGTAGGTTCTGTTAGGCGGGGATTTACTGAAGATAGGTTGTTTGCTGCATATTTGTCTATCAGTGTGATGTCACCTTGAGAGCCAGTTTTCAAAACGGAACTTCGCACCCTTCCCTCAATGATATTGAGTAAAATTTGGTATAAATGAAATCAGTAAAGCTTAGATATTTTCAAAATAGTGAAAGTTCAATTGTTGAAATTTGGCTGCACGAGGCGCTTTAAACTTGTACTCCTTTTATGAGGGTGCCGTTTCTTAGCAAGATCAGTCTCGGATATCTATGTCTTTACTGTAGCTTTGGGGTTTTTCTGATCTGAGCTAAAAAAACCTTGGTGCATGTTTCCTTTTGGGGAATATCCTTTGCAACCAGAAAAGAACAGAAAGTTCTCTTCTCATGTTTTTAACATAATTTCAGGTCTGAAGACTCCGAAGATGAAATGGATGATTTTGAAATCAGCAAACTTATGATTGTTACACAGACTCCACCTCCACCTAAAAAGCATGACAGAACTGGAAATTTCATGTCTCGTGCAAAAATGACGGCAGAATTGGCGCAAGTCATTAATGATGGGCTTTATTATTATGAACAAGACTTTCTTGATGATGAAGACGACAGTTATTTGCAGCGAAAGGTAATTTTCTGCAGAATTTTAGATGGTGGGGGCCTCATTTTGAAAGGGGGTATTAAAGTTTTGACACAAATGGTAAAACCTTTTCAACGCTGGTGCTTATTATCATCATTATTTTTATTGTCATTGTTATTTACTAGCAGCGATTGATCAAAGCATTATGACGTAAAATTATTGCAGTAATGTTCATTGTACTAATTGGCCGTTTCAGCTCGAGCTTTCATCTTCGTGGAAGACTGTAGGCGTTGTGAGCGAGCGTGACTTTCGTAAACAGAAAGGAGAAGAAGGCGAGATTCACAGGACAAGATCAGTCACATTTACGCCAAATATCTCAGTAGCTGAGCCAGCCAAGCCAAAACCTATGCCAGAAATTGTCCCATCAATACTTTCTGCCTCGCCATTGAATCTTCATGCTCCAGAATTTCGACCAAGAGCCAACACGTTACCGACGCAACCAATGTCGCATTCTTTACCCACAAATATTCCTTCACACCTTGAAAGACATGGAGATAAGAGGCAAAAGAGAAGTGATCAAGGAAAGAGGCACGGAACTGCAAGATTCTTTCCTGCCATATCCAAGGAAAATCTTCACGAGAAGGTAGGTGATGTGAAAAATTTTTTAGTCCATCTTGAACTCATGTCCAGACACAAATCTTAAGTTTAAAGTTTCAAGGTTGAAATTCACAAGGCGGGAACAAAGAAAAATAGTTAGATATGCATCATAAAATCTTACTTTTCGTGCCATTTAAGCATAGATACTACAATTGCTACCAAGGCGGCCCTCGTAGTCCCTGTTGAGCTAGAGTCCCTTGTCAGCATTTCACAACAGCAGACGCTTTGCTAATCCAAATATAGCCTAATGTTACCTATACGTGAAAGTAAGCTGTGAAATTGAAGAACAATACAAAGCTGTTGTGGTAGTAAATCTCTTTAAACCGTGGCAAAATGAGCGACCGTTGTTTACTAAACTTTTTTTAAGTTTAAAGTTTTAACAGATTTGCTTCCCAAGCTATTTTTCCCGTGTGAGCACGTCGTAGATATTTCTTGACCATTAAGCTCTATTTGGCAATGTTTCCTAACCAATTCAAAAACATTTTTTGTTTATCACAAGAGAAAATGTTTCTCCAGCAATGTTTTGCGATGTGGCCAACCAAAGCGACAAACAGTTTGCTTGGCAAGAGAATCTCACGAGCTATTCTCTTATCTGGTGAGGTTAATAAAAAGGCCCTGCGTTTGAACAAATGCTGCTGACTGAAGATCAGGCCGATAATATTGATAACTGTCTTATCGCATTTCCAATATGTCTAGTTAGGCTTAGTAATTACAAATCGTTAGAGATTCCATAGGAGTTCGATTAAAGAACACAGTTCATCTCGGTAAAAAGTTCCTCGCCGCCATCTTTAGCGCAATCCTCCATTCACCTGGCTTTAATTGGCCATTCCTTCCATCGATGTGGGGGATTTTCTGCAAAACTCTCCTGTCGAAAACCTGCAAAAGCGAGTGAAAAAAAAACGAGTAAGAATTTCCCTTTATTTTCCTTCCTAGCCATAATGACACTAACATACACTCATGTAGTTGTCCTCTTGGGACATTGGAATCCCCGTGATTAAGTTTTTCATACTAGGAGGAAGACTTTTCATTCCCTCAAGAGGAAAGCAGTGGTAAAGCGTGGCCAAGTTACTGCTATAAGTTAAAATATTAGGGAAGGTTGTTCTTGATTTTGGCACGTTTTTTAATATTTCTCGAAGTGAATTTTTTAAAGAAATCCCTTGGAAAATTTTTAAGTCTTACTGTCGTTATATAAAGAAAGCACGAACTATTGGCAGCCAATAATTCATTCGTTTGGTTTCTGTGCAGTGGAAGGTCACAAGAAAAGGTTCGGTTCCCTTTGACTCTTCCAATAGAATTTTCAGCACAATAGTGATTTAGGCTTCAGCATCATTCAACCGAGCCTTTCATACAAATATGTACGAAAATATCACTGCGAAAACAATGGGGTTTCATGACCGTCTCCTGTAGTGATTAAAAGTAACTGATAAAAGCGAGGCTATGATCATATTCATAGCGACAGAAAGACTTTAACTTAATGACCTATTTCAGCCAAGAAATGTTCTAAGAATAACTCTGAGAACGTGTTAGCTATTCAATCAGATATTGCTGATAATCGTGCGTAGATGTATGGGAAACAGTAGCCCTTCAAACGCTGGGCCTTTTTTGACTCGCCCGGTAGAGATGTTGCATATTTTGTGGCTATCATTATCAGCCCAACTTAATTGCAAGCACTTCCTCCAACTGTGCATATTGTCGGTGGAGGAACAAGGATTGGGATTCAAAGTAGAAATCCGTTGATAATATTTTTTTGAAATGGATTGTTTTCAGGCGGCTGGAATGCGTTGTTAGCGATGTTTACTGTGGCATTTCCATGAAGGTTGTTTGGATTTTGTGTCGCAATATCTAATTGGTTCGCTAACGGCAGTATATTGATATGTCGTTGTTGTTCTCTTTTTGTTAGCATTTTTTACTCACCCAGTGGTATTGACAATAAATGGTAACCCATGAGATCGTAATAGGGACTTCTTTAAAGGACAAGTCTGGGGTTGTTATAATTGCTGATTATTCAAGAGATTACACTGTTGTGAATGGTGTGTAGTACCCCTTTTCGATTTTTGTCTCTTTTTATCTGCGAAACTACATATTTCAGTCTACTAAGAAGTGCAAAATGGCGTCATTTTATTTGAGGTCACTTCACGTTGACCTGAACGAGGCTCCCAAATGTGTTGATATTATACCACTCACATTGCTAGCCTCCTTATCGCGTCTTATTTTATGAACGTTGGAGGCACCAAAACTTGGAAAGAACTCAAGATTTGTGTTCAGCAGTTTGTAAGGTTGCTTTTTAACAATAATTTTGTCAACCCCGGTCTTGCACATCAAATGGTGAAGTTAGAATCGTGCTTTGAGCTTTGATTTGCACAATTCCCTAGTTTTATTCTCCTTTCATTCTGTGCAATCTTTGGTTAACATCGTAACAATTTTAGAAATGTTTTTGTCTCACCCTTAAATCTTGAAATTGTAAATTCACATCAAGTAATAAACCGTGTCACGTATTATACTGCAAAGAGAAGCTGAAAACTTGTGTGGAAAGTTATTGAAGATCATAACTCGAGAAATGAAAAGCTGTCTGTGATCCTCGCTGATATGATGAATTAGACGTAATAGACGATTAAGCTAAAGATGATGGAAAAGAACTTTTCCAAGATGCATAGCATTCTTTACTTAAATACCTTTAGTGACGATTAAGATTCGTAATTCGACCGCAAGGCATCTTTGTAAGAAGTTCCTCACCTCCATCTATGGTGTAGGCATCTATGGAGGTAAAACAATGAGTCGTAATGCACGTTTTTTTTGTAAGAAACTATGATCAGGCCATAGAACTAAAAGTTTTTAATTTCACATGAAATTTTTTCGATTTTAGTACTAAAAGTTTCTTAATTGGTTTCTTATTTTTCTGAATGCAGAATTCGCAATGTGGTCGCTAACACTGCGGCAGATATGATTCTTGATATTTAAAACATCATAAAGGAATAAACAGAGTTTTGTTATGTCGAAAACACAAATGGTTAGATAATATTTCTCAAGAATGAAGGTTCAATGATCTATTCGCTATAAAATCCATGCTTTTAACTTTGAAAAGTTTCTTAGTACTTCTCAGACATAGTACTAGAGTTTCTTAAAATTTTGGCCTTCTTAGTACTAGTTTCTTATGAACCAGTTTCTCATAAAAAAACGTGTAGTCAATGAAATGTCTCTTCTAGCCACCACGATATCATAAGACAAAATATGGAGCAAATCCTCCAGTTGAACATCACGTTGGATGGGTGTTTGGATCTGGTGAACAGGCGCATAAAAGGTAACTTTGACAATCTTTAACATACTTCATGAATAGAATAGTTACATTAAGCGATGTCTTAGTTTCTTTTTACTCTGTAATTAGAAATGAATAGGTGCCCTAATTCTTCGAACAGATTTACTCAAATTGACCAATAAAGCTGGGCGGAAGATTTGATTTGAAGTTCATTGCAAAGATCGCTTCTTAACTTTAGATTTAACCTGCAACTGGGTCATTCCATATAATTTGATCAAATGCATGTCAAGTCATGTTTGAGAAACGTCTTCAAACTTTTCTCATGTAATTGTTACCTAGAGGAATGGTCAAATTTCAAATTTCACCTCCATATCTTAAACGGTTAATTCTCTATGGCAGGTTGAAGTTATTGATGACAGCTCAATCAAAGACGAAGTGGCACTTTCAACGATTTCTAATTTCAACTGCAACACTCTGCAAGAAAGTCTGATCAGTAAAAAGAATTGTAAATGCAGCATATAATCAAGAGAAAAATTCATTTGCAAATTGAAGAGTCCAATTTCGTGCAGATGTTCGTCAAAATCCTGACACGGTAATGAAAAATTCTGAATTAATCCATTGTGGAGGGATATTTCATTGGTTTTCCTGCTTCAATGGCATGGGCAAATTAACTACAAATGACAACCTTGATTTATCATGCTGTTTATGGTCAGAATAAAATAGGAAAACTCTGCTGCGAGTTCCCACTTGAAAAGTAACTAGGCATGGAAATTGCACAAAACCCATATTTGTGGAGTCTTAGCTGATTTGAAAAAATATTTTTGCAGATTTGGTACGACTGATTCCAAATTGATTTGTCATATGTTGATATGTACCAACTGAAGTTTGCCAAGAAGCAATATCGTCAATTGATTCCACTTGCTAGTCTGTGATTTCGCCTTTTGAAAATACCTCAGACACCAAAATGGCTGATATGGGTCATCTTCAGTGGCTTCAAAAAGTACCGGTCAGTAATGTCAGAGTCCTGAGAATTTTTCAATGAGTAATGTACTGTATTATCTTCTGTTGAAAAGAATTCCTTGTTTCAAATGGAATTATAACCCATGCATTAAAATATTTTAAATTGCCTTTTTCTTCCGAAACTAGTGATATTGAGGAAGCTCTCTTCAACATGAGCAAACCTAAAATCTCATAAAATCATCATTGATTATGATGAAAGTAACAGCAATGGTCACCATCAATGGTTAGAAGACTGTTATATATCCTAAATACTGGGTCATCGTGAATTCGTAGAAGGGGGGGGGGTAATTATGTAATGTAACTACGATCAAGTAACCCATTAGCTATAAGGACTCATCAAACTGGATTTTATATTGGACTGATCCATTAAGTGTATCAGACAATTTTGCTGGTAAGCTTCAGCCTTCAACATGGATATCACTGATATCAAAGTCTCGGCTTATAACATGTATAACCCCACCCCCTAAAAAAAATTTACAGTGACCGTGAACTTAGGATTTAGGATATATAACAGTCTTCTAACCATTGATGGTGACCATTGCTGTTACTTTCATCATAATCAATGATGATTTTATGAGATTTTAGGTTTGCTCATGTTGAAGAGAGCTTCCTCAATATTACTAGTTTCGGAAGAAAAAGGCAATTTAAAATATTTTAATGCATGGGTTATGATTCCATTTGAAACACGGAATTCTTTTCAACAGAAGATAATACAGTACATTACTCATTGAAAAATTCTCAGGACTCTGACATTACTGACCGGTACTTTTTGAAGCCACTTAAGATGACCCATATCAGCCATTTTGGTGTCTGAGGTATTTTCAAAAGGCGAAATCATAGACTAGCAAGTGGAATCAATTGACGATATTGCTTCTTGGCAAACTTCAGTTGGTACATATCAACATATGACAAATCAATTTGGAATCAGTCGTACCAAATCTGCAAAAATATTTTTTCAAATCAGCTAAGACTCCACAAATATGGGTTCTGTGCAATTTCCATGCCTAGTTATTTTTCAAGTGGGAACTCGCAGCAGAGTTTTCCTATTTTATTCTGACCATAAACAGCATGATAAATCAAGGTTATCATTTGTAGTTAATTTGCCCATGCCGTTGAAGCAGGAAAACCAATGAAATATTCCTCCAAAATGGATTAATTCAGAATTTTTCATTTCCGTGTCAGGATTTTGACGAGCATCTGCACAAAATTGGAATCTTCAATTTGCAAATGAATTTTTCTCCTGATTATATGCTGCATTTACAATACTTTTCACTGATCAGACTTTTTTGCAGAGTGTTGTAGTTGAAATTAGAAATCGTTGAAAGTTCCACTTCATCTTTGACTGAGCTGTCATCAAAAACTTCAACCTGCCATAGAAAATTAACCGTTTAAGATATGGAGCTGAAATTTGAAATTTGACCATTCCTCTAGGTGACAATTACATGAAAAAATTTTGAAGGCGTTTCTCAAACATGACTTGACATGCATTTGTTCAAATTATATGGAATGACCCAACTATGCGAATACTAACCGGTTTTATTTTGTACAGTAAAATATAAAGCCGGAGGTCTTAAAAGTACAGACTGAGTTTGTTTGTTTGCTTTTTTTCAATTTGTTTTGAGTTGGCTTGTGGGGATTTCTAGCTACTGAAAGCTAATTTAGGCCCACTGTACATGCCGCATCCAGGCATGGGACCCCTAGCTTAACGTCTCTTCCGAATGACGACGGGATGAGTTATGAGGTCAGGCGGCTGAGGTCAGCCATCCGGAGTTGACCTCACTCGACGGAGCTGAACTTCAGTCACCTGACGAAGACTCTACAAGCCACTCGGCCACTCACCCCGTGAGCTTTTGAGGTATGTGCATTAAGACCGAGGGCTTGATATTTTCCTGTACAACACAAAACCGGTTAATATGAATTTCATTACCTAATAGATTTATGTTACCGTCATGTCGTTTGAGTTTGTTGTAAATCTCGCAGGCCTAAAGCAGTTGCTGTGTCGAGAAAAACGCGTCCTTGCATCTTATTTTTCGCTACACAAAATGCTTTTCGTTTTGCCTCAATACAAAATATTTCTGGGCAACTTTTTTTCTTGTGGCGAGCAGGTTTACATTTTTGAACTTTTTCTGAAACATTTGCAAACATTTGAAAGCATTTTTTGTGTTTAGGTTTATTTTGGTTTATTCTTTTACGGGAGTTCGAAGTGTTGCTTTTTTCACAGGTCACACTGTCTAATGTTGCGTTGGTAGGTTTATTTAGATAGTTTCGTTATTGAAGGCTATTTTTAGGGTGTGTGTGATTGCTACCAATTCTGAAAATGGTAGACTTGGCAGACTCAGAATTTGTGCTTGATTTACTCCCAAATCCCGAAAAAGGCATGTTTGTCAGGTTTGGAAGGCCTGCTGAACCTTCTGATCCAAAAGGCAGCAGGTGTAGCAGACTTTGGAGAGATTCTCGTTTTCATTTACAAGACTCTGAAAACGAGGTGACTTTGCTCGCGATGCTACAAGTCAGTGCAATTATTTATGCCAAGTACCGGACTCATGTTCGTGTTTTTCAACTGGAAACCTCATTTTCGCCAGGATGAATCTGAAACCTGTTGCTTTGAGGAACGTTGTGCTTCATTGGGAGATATGTTTCCGTCTCTACGAAATCTACCGTTTTTAGAATTTGGCAGGTCTGGAATTACCAATCAAACTCACCCTTAAATTCTGTGTCTCCCAAATCATTTGTTTTAATATTTTTTCAGCACTTCCCATCGGCATGGACATCACTCCCACGAGATCGATAGCATGACTTCATCAAGTGTTGGTAGTCATAGTAGCAGTTATGGAAGCAGCTATGGCTCAGATTCCTTCCCTAATTTCCAGCATCCGTCTCATATGCTTCTTAAAGACAATGGTTTTGTACAACAAGTCTATTCCAAATATCATCACAAATGTTTGAAGGGTAAGATTAAAAATGATGTTTTTGGCGGGAAATCATTTCGGAAGTAAGGGCCTGAGCGAGGGGGGGATGCTTCATTAGAGAGTTTACGAAACCAGGACGACGACGCCAGCCAGAACGTCATCTGATATTCTGCAAAGAGAGTATTGTTTCCGTATGCTACCTTTAATTTATCGTCCAAAAGGCCAAATTGAGGCCTGCTATAACTCAGAGATACAAGAAAACCATATTTTACTCTTTGAAGATAAACATTCAGAAAGACAGGGTTTTACTTCGGAGGCCTAGATCTACAGTACAGAACGCCAGAAATAGGATTTCCAAGTTGTGAAATTGAAAAGGACAACTTCAGAGACTCTCAAGGGAAGCAAATTCGAACAGAAAACAAGAAATCTTTTGAATCTAAAGTTCTGAAACAAAAGCAATATTGGGTTGTAGTTGCCGTCGCCGTCATGGCTTCGTAAACTCCCTATTGTGACCATGATTTGACCTGAATCTGTACTTTGACAAAAGGAGCCATTTGTTAGACAGAATATTCAAGAATTTTGAGCCCTTTCGCATGAATTTCAGGAAGTTTCTAACCAATGTCTATGACTTTTGTCTATTCGAGGATGGCAGGTCTCTTCAAATTTCTTCAGTTATGACAAAATTTCGGGAAAACTACCCATCTACCACAATTGAGGTTAAAAACAGACCTATATCAATGGAATTCTAGATAAAAGACCCACAAATATAAACGGCACATGCAGTATCACCTGTTAATCCTTCAACCCCTCCCCTCCGGAGGGCCTAAGTTTTTTACATAAGGTGATAGAACTTTCGAACGTTTCAGCTGAAATGATGCACATGCGAGAGCCCCATAGTTTTATGTCGCTCCTTACTATTAGTTTGTCATACTCCCTAGCATTGTCGTGATGTCGAAAATTACTAGAATTAGAATTAATGCATTGATCCTTCTGGTGCAGCCTGATATTTATTTTGACGAAGCCTATAAGTAATGGATGAGTCTAGAATCGTGTAATTTTGCTGTTGCTGCTTTGAAATCGAAATTAACAAGAACATAATAGAATATCGGCTAAAGTTTGTTTACACCTATTTCAAGTCATGTCATCAATCTCTTGATAAAACTTGTTTTGATTTCTCCAACATATTTGGTGCCATGCAAAGTTGTGCCGTGAATGCAAAAAGTAGAATAATACGGAAACTTCCCAATAGAATGGTCACATGACTTGAAGTGGGTAAAGCAAACATTAGCCGATTAGGGCGATGATGGATGGCTGCAGCAGCTATTAGCATGTTTTCTCGCCACCCGACTGCTATTGGCATTAATATGGGAATTTTTTGTAGACCGAAGTAAACTTGGCGTTGGGCAATCACAGGAGATGAACACGCTTTTCAGGTTCTGGTCCTTCTTCTTGCGATCTCATTTCAATAGGTGAGTTTCAAAGCTGCACAGCTCTTGGTAAATGTCAGTCGAAAAGCTCACGTCCACACCTATCCTTTCTTTATATTTTAATCATGCCAACCCTGAACTTGTTTTTAAAGTCGAGTATATTTTTCAGTATCAGCTGCATAATATTGCCAAAGAATCAGCAAGCTCCGGTATCTCTCTCTCTGTTTTTCTTTCTGTCGTTTTGTGGAAACATCACATAACCTATTTTTATCAACACAGTAACGAAAACGTCAGAGGCGGTGTCATCAAAGCCGTCTTAATTATCTCTTATTCCATGGAATGAATGCGTGTTTGTCTGACTTCGTTTTGGTCTTCAGACAGTGGGTGGGGAGTCACTTTGTGATGCAATGCCATCAGAACTGAACTGACTGTAAGAATGAGGGATTGCGAGACAGGGAGGGGGGGGGGGCAAACGTATCTTGTATTGTCAACAGAATAAGAAAGGCCTATTACTTTAATTCCGTTCCATAAGATGGTGCAGTTTGTTTCCATTTCCCAAAAGGCTGCGCTCACTAACTGTTATTGCTAGTCTCTGCCATATAATTGCACGCAGATAACAGTAAAATGTAAGTTTAAATGCAAATGTACTTTGAATTTAAAAGTCAAAATAATGATAACGTAGGTTTTAAAGGGCTTAGTGAATCAAGATGTCTTTCTTTTTGTTCGCCTCTTTCATTGTATATGATATATGTTACTTGATGTTCAGTGAATTTTAACTCGGTAGTATAGTGGAGAACATAGAACAGTAGGGTATTCTGGGATAAAATGGGCGATTTTGGAGTGAAATTGGCGAAAAATTTTTGATAAATTTTGCTCAAGTCTTTGTTCACCAGTTTTCGTCAAGCTACAACCGGTCGAACTGCTCTCCATGGCATTGTGGATGTTGATTTTTCGATTCAGGGTCTACTGTTTCCCATCAATCGATACTACCCAATTACTCCAGCCTACCCATTTTACCCCTGTAGACCATACGCCTTATTAATAGTTAGGCCTTCCGAAAAGTATTCCGTGCCTGCGAGCAAATGGTTGGGGAAAATGTGTCTGCAATCAATTCTCTCAGAGTACATTGAACGTGCCAGCAAGTAATGTGTAATAATATTTCGTACCTGAACATTAATGAGACTTTTTTAATAGCAAAAATAGTACTCTTTGCTAATAGCAATGTGAAAGTTAAAGTTCCCAGTTTTTACACCATTACTATCCAACATAGAGTGCAATGCTTCATTTTGTTGTATTTTTGCAGGAATATGTATCAAGAATTTAAAAATTTAGCTGTTGAAGATGCTCAAGCTGGCTATAGGTAAGATAAACTGACACAGAGGTACTTCATGATATCCCGTTTATTTTTGTTCGATGTTATCTTGTAATTTGTGACCTCTCCAAGGAACTCCCATCAGGGTCCAAGTTTACATACGTTTACTTTCGCTTTAACTCAATAAGAATGATTGGAAAAACGAGGCGGATTTTGAAATATAATGATAAACAGACGAGAACCACGCAGAAAGAAAGTTGAGTTGTTTATGTTATATGGAAGCAGCTTTATATTTATCATTGTGAGAGGTTGTTCTACGATTGTTGATAGAAGGAATTGTTAGGTGGGGTTCATAGTCGGAAGGAATTGTTCAGTGCCATGCATAGTCGGAACCAGCTGACGTCGGGTCTGTTTTCTGCTTTGAACGGGACGGAATATCGTACCTCATAGTTGCTTTTAGTTTGACTGTGAAATGAAAAAAATCATATATTTTCAAACAATAGGCAAAGATTGCAACAGATTCTTGTTCGCAAAGAATGGTTTAATCATTTTCTTTTCATTTCGTAGGTTTATAAGGCTTCAGTGCGCCAATAACTAAGAAACTTTCTTCGTTTCTTGCAACTGCCATTTTTGTATTATTTTGTGTGAAGACAATATAGCTGCAGAATAATCTTAGTTGAAACGATAGCCTCGCCCCTCCATTGTACAAAGCTTCAACCGTGGTATCTGCATCGTTAATTCGTGCAAGCTAACAGCCACACGGCAGTGTATTGAAAGTCTTTCCTCCATGCAGGTATGGATTAGAATGCTTGTTCAGGTTTTACAGTTACGGATTGGAGAAGAAATTCAAGCAAGAATTGTTCAAAGATTTTCAAGAAGAGACTTTACGAGATTATCATCAGGGTAAGACACTTTTTCAGTCAAAGAAAATTGAGATATCATCACCATCACCACCATCATCGTCATCCTAATCATCATCATCATCATCATATCGTCATCATCATCATCATCATCACCATCATCATCATCATCATCCTAATCATCATCATCAGCATCATCATAATCATCACCATCATCATCATCATCATCATCATCGTAATCATCTGCATCATCATAATCATCATCACCATCACCATTGTCATCCTAATCATCATCATCATCAGCATCATCCTAATCATCATCATCATCATATCATCATCCTAATCATCATCGTCATCATCATCATCACCATCATCATCATCCTATTCATCATCATCAGCATCATCATCATCATCATCATCATCATCATCATCATCATCATCATCATCATCATCATCGTAATCATCAGCATCATCATAATCACCATCACCACCATCATCGTCATCCTAATCATCATCATCATCATCATATCGTCATCCTAATCATCATCGTCATCATCATCATCACCATCATCATCATCATCATCCTAATCATCATCATCAGCATCATCATAATCATCACCATCATCATCATCATCATCATCATCGTAATCATCAGCATCATCATAATCATCATCACCATCACCATTGTCATCCTAATCATCATCATCATCAGCATCATCCTAATCATCATCATCATCATATCGTCATCCTAATCATCATCGTCATCATCATCATCACCATCATCATCATCCTAATCATCATCATCAGCATCATCATCATCATCATCATCATCATCATCATCATCATCATCATCATCATCATCATCGTAATCATCAGCATCATCATAATCATCATCACCATCACCATTGTCATCCTAATCATCATCAGCATCATCATCATCATCATCATCATCGTCATCCTAATCATCATCATCATCATCATCATCATAATCATTACTATCATCATCATTAGACTACACGTAGACCCATTATTCCAAAAAAGAAAGGATCTGCGAAACAAAGGGCAAAGGCTTGCTATCGCCGCCCAATTAATCATTCTAATCCTCTTTTCAAATTATTCATGAAGCGCGTCTAAACAAAGGCTGCATGAATTAAGTTTCTGGAATTTGAGAAACCTTGTAGCAAGCTTTTGCTCTTTGTTTCGTGGACCCTTTCTTCTTTTGGAATAATGGATCTACACGTAGGCTACATCATCATCGTCATCATCATCTTCATCTTCATCCCATATCACAAACTCTGCCAGTGCTACCTATTTCTTGTTGTTTTCTTCAATGTGATTTCCCAGAAATCCCAGATTCGCTTAAATCTCTTCTTGCCAATTTGGTCATTTCCAGTTTCTCTTTATCGACTGATTTAGCTTGTTTGCCGAACACTCTTGCTGTATGCCTCGCCAAATCCCGTCTTCGGTGTCAAACTTCTTTCAGGATGTGTTTGATTGGTACAAATTCTAAGAGCCTTTGATTGACTCCAAAATGCTCGTAACGGTAGGTTTGGAAAGCCTTCTGGACATTCTGTTTCAAGAGGCAGAAGGTTTCGCAGATTTAAAGCGATTCTCGCTTCATTAGCAAACCCTAGTGGTGAATCTGAATCTACCGTTTCCAGAGTTTATTTATTTCTTGTTGGGAAATGTGCTTCCGTCTCTGTGAAGTCTACAGTTGTCAGAATTTGGTTGGTTTGAGCAACCAATCAAACACGCATTCAGTGATTAAGTCTTCTGGAGCTATAGACAGCGATGCTATTCCATAAGGTTTGTTTGTATATATTCATATTTCCAATATTAACCACTCAGTGGGAAGTTTCATTTAGAATAAGAAATTATTCCGACTCTTTTCTGTGCATTTTCTGTGGTAAGTTTTGCGCACGGCTGCTTCGCTGCAAATTCAAATGGTACAACAAGGATAATATGCCTGACCAATTTTCGCAAAAAGAAACGCGAAAAGGTGTTTTTTAATTGCTTTTTGAATTTTGTATAAATAAATTTCGCAATAGACCTAAAGTTACTCTAATACTTCATTCACACTTGGAAGATAAACCAGCATAAACTGCAATCAAGTTACTTGAGGAGGCCTTATGACTTTTTTAGCAACTTCTAGTGGGCTGTCAGGATTTGTAGGTAGTTAAAGGTAATTTAGGCCCAGTTTTCTTCCCTTCCGAAGGGCTGCTTGCTGAGGTGCGAGATGAGGCCTCCGATGTCACATATCCGGAGTTTGACCTCAATCAGAGCTTAACTTCAGTCACGTGACGAAAACTGTATAAGCTGTTCGGCAACTCGCCCAAATTGAGTCAATCCAACAAATTGCATCCATTGATTGATGGAAATTTTGACTGGTTTAGGTAAAGCTGGTTTTCCTGTCTCAGTGTGATTATGGCATAAAAAAGAATCTGGATTAACGAGATTTTCATACATTGTGTACAATTTTCGAGTATGCTTAATATCGGGCAGAAATTTTGAAATTAGGCCCCCATTATATAAGAACCCATTCAGCCGGAAAATTTTTAATGGGTTCTGATTAATAGTTACCATCAAACCAAATTAAGACTTCCGTTGTTGGGTCATTGAACTTATACAAAATGATAATGCCACACTTGCATTTTTGATAAACTCCAAAATTTTAGTATTCGATGTCCTGTTCAGATTTAAAATACTTCAGTTTCAAGTGGCTCTTTGAAAGGTTTTCATGGGATTATATCAAATTTCAGATTCTTCCAGAAACCCCTGTTGTGAATAACACTTTATAAACTCAAATGATGTTTTACTGCAGCTAGTTTTTACTGTTGCAACTCAATCGAACCTTTTATGTACAATGTATGAAATTATCACGCTTTCCAACTTCTTTTTGGTAATTTTTATCGGTTGTGTAGAATGCCAGGTGACATTGTCATGTTAGTTTCATTATATTTATGATAGTAACAGGATCATATTTATGACACAATGTAGTGAGAAAGTATCTTTATGTTATTTCTTTACTGAGGAACACTTCAGCCGAATAGACTTATTTACTTATTTTCTTTCACAGGTGATCTTTATGGGCTGGAGAAATTTTGGGCGTTTTTGAAGTACTATAAGGTTGGTGTTTGAATCGCATTTTTATTATCCACATAATGTTTCCCTCTCAATTGGTCATCATGAGGCTTGAGTCGTATTCCCGCTACTTCTCGTGTGATGTCCGGCAAGTTTTATGTGCAGATTGTAGGTGCAGGTATGGCAGGTGCAGGTGCAGGTTTAGTTGCGGTATTAAGCGCCAAGTGCTGGGATTGCAGAAGTAGCTAAGCAATAATCGAGTCTGCAAACCCTTGTCATGACTTTCAAGTGGTGGGGCCCTAGCGGGTCTTGAACCCACCACCTGACTGTTCTAGCTGCAAAATTAGGATAGGATTACACCACTGCGCCACAACACCTTCTAAAACCTTAAAGTAAAAGAGACCCTTTTGCCAGAGACACCAGTGCGTTAGTGCAGTTTTGACAGAGATGTGCCACAGGCAAAATGGTATTGAAGGTGGTCGCCAGCCATTGTTTTTAAGCCCATGTCTTTTAATGGGAAAATTCTTTCTACAGCCCCCAGGACGTGCGTCTATAGACTCAACTGTTTAGGTCTGAAATAAACCAGTCATACCTAGCCTGCGTGCAGACTAAACCCAAGAAAATCGTATAATCTGCGCAACGCCGCTCGCTGTTGTGTAGTGCTTGCCTCAGCATTTATGGGATAACAAAGACAATGTATTGTTGTATCAGCTAGTAATATTGCTTTCCTTCGAAACAAGGAAGCAATCAGATTTGAGAACGGCTATCATGTGATTAAATCTCAGGTTTCGCTTTGTTCTCTAAGCAAACTACTTTAACAACACAATACTCTGGAATTTTAAGTACCCTCACAGACAATACACAGACGCTAAGTAGAAAGGGCCATTCAAACTGCTGTTGAAATGAAATGCTGACTCATACAATACGCGATATTGAGCGGTGTTGCACAGACTATACGTTTGGGTATTGTCTGCACGCAGGCTAGTCATACCAAAATCTTTCAGCCATATATTTTCCACAGGGTCAGAAGAAACCCGGAAAGATTTGCATAATTTTCTGCACAAACGTATCTGAACTCGTAAGCTTTGGATTGCTCTATTTCTGGGTACCGATGTTTTATAAAGATATTGTACATCTTTTGCAGGGAAAAGCAAAATTTGTCATCAACGATGAACTCAAAGGATTAATTAGCAAATTTAAAACCATCGATGACTTTCGGGTTGAGGTTGGTAGAAGATTATAATTGGATTATTACTTCGTTACGGCTGGCTTTCAGTTTGTAAGGAGTTGTTTAGGGTGACATAGGGCTCAAATCTTTAACCCTTTCACCCCGGGAAGGACCAGATGACCCAACAATATTCATTGAGAACTGCGAATTTTGCAGGGGGTAAAGCATACTGAATTTTGATTGCTTTGATAGGTTATGCACATTGCATTTATCTATTGCTTACTGTATCACTGATGATGATACCCCCTGGGAAACGACACTCTGCATTAGGTTTTCCTGTCAAGCGTAATTTTAGCCGGGAGTGAAAGGGTTAAAAAGTTGAGTGTAAAATTCTATCAAGCTTTTCTTTGAATCGACTGACTAGAAAGAACGCAGGGTAGTTTGCTGTAAATCAGCCGTGGAAATCTTGTTATGTTTTGATTGGTTGCAAAATAGTGGCATTTCCATTAATCTTGAAAGGATTGATGGAAAATTGTGAAAACTTGAAGTCCTCGTGAATCCAAAATCAGTAGAGGGAAAATGATGCAATCTTCAAGGAAACCGTCGTTTATGAATCTACAACATGGTGCTAAGCTGAATTCTGTAGCTCTGCTAGTTTAGATTTAGCAAGATAGATACTCGTGAAGCCCTGTTCACACTAGATTGTTTGGGTCGTTGGGGTCGTGCAGAAAGATCCAAAAGCCTTATTTTCATTGGGTCGTAATTCATCGCCTATCATTTGCAAGCTTTTTGGACCAGCCAGGGCTTGGAATGGAATGGAAATTTGGAGCTTCAATGAAAATATACACAAGCATTATAAATATAGTTCCATTAAGCAATTAAAATTGGACACTTGCAATGTTTATATTTGCATACAATGAAAATATAGCTTGACCATAAAAATATGAATTTTTTGCTTTTGGCACTCCATACGTTCTCAGGGTGTTCTTACGTCATACGCTGATCACGAAGCCGAATGAACACCCTGGTACACTTCGATGAAATGCGCCCAGAATCTGGGTGCATTTGGAAGCCATTATGGATTTAACCGTGGCTAGGCAACGCTAAGCGGCGGAAAATGGCCGTTGCTCTAGCACTAATTCTGGTGAAAATAAATTGAGAAACTAAAAACAAACACTTCGAGGACCTTATTTCAATCTTTCTGAAGGAATTTGAGCAATAATCTGGGGTTGGTAAGTATGTTTAATGTGAAAATAAGCTCGATTTGTTTGGAGCGAAAATGGGCCTAAGTTGTAAATTCGGGAAACTTTCACCGCAGCTTCAAAAATAAAATGGCTCGTTATTCTTTGAATTTCGGAAATAAGTTGCAAGTGATGGTCGGTATAGGTAAAGAATGTGGTTTTACGTCGAATTTTGGCATGCCGAGGTCGTTTACCCCTCGCAAGTCGGAGTTACGGCCCAAAATAGCGAACAGCCAATCAGATTGCCGAGCGGCCTCTTGTATCCCAGAGTAGAGGTAGAGCAACGACTGGGGACGAGATTGATTAGTTACAATCATGTTAAGCTATTTTCGTGAGGTCTCCTCGGACAGATGAGTTGAAAATGTAAAATAATGTAAACAAGTGAAAATAGAAAAGCTCCAATGATTGTTTTGTGCCGTGTAGTTTTGTGCATATGGGTTACAAGTGCCGTATTTCACGTATTTCAACTGTCATTTTGAGATGCATTATGCATTACTGTAAGATTTTGTTGTTGTTGAAAAAGGCTTTGTAAAAAGTTCGAGCTTTCTGGTGTTTTTCGAACAGTGTAATTATGTTTCCGTTCCACAGGTAGCAGTATTAAGTGAAGTACTAAGCTTGCTCTTTGTGGTTATTCGCTGTTTTCTGATCTATTACTTCATTTTCATAGGCCTCCCGTCTCGGCGAAATGAAGCGCAAGGCGAAGGAAGGGGAGCAAGAACACGTGGAAGGTGCAAAAGAGAAAGTCGCAAAGGAAGGACATCATGAAACTAAAGCTGATGGAAATAAGAAAGAATCTCGGGAACATAAGAAGAATGAACCACCTAAAAAATCTGGGGCGAAGGACCATAATAAAAAGCACCCCGAAGCAAACAAAGCGTCTGCTTCTTCAAAATCTGTAGAGCCGAAGGTATCTAAGAGCTCTGGAAAACATTCGGAAAGTACAAAACATTCAGAAACCGGAAAACAATCGTCACACACAGAGCATGGAAAACCGGCAGAGCACGGAAAGTCGTCAGGCCACAGCAAATCTGCGGCGCACGGAAAAGGATCGGAACATGGAAAATCTAGTGGTCACGGTAAGTCGCCGGAACATGGAAAACCCGTTGGCCATGCAAAATCAGGAGATCATGGAAAGTCTGCTGGTCAGGGGAAAGGTGGAGAACATGGAAAATCGATGGACCACGCAAAATCAGCGGATCATGCTAAATCTGGTAAATCTGCAGACCATGGTAAATCGGTGGACCATGCTAAATCAGCGGATCATGCTAAATCCAATAAATCCATGGACCACGATAAAGCGGCAGAACATGCTAAAGTAGCGGACCATGGTAAATCAGGTAAATCATGGGACCACGCTAAATCCACGGAACACAATAAATCTCAGGGGAAGACAACGGATAGCGTTAAATCTAATGATTCAGAACAGAAACTGGACTCAGCCAAGGCTGTTGAATCGAAACCATCCAAAGGGACTGATGCAAAGTCTGATTCAAATAAATTGGCACAGGAATCTGAGAAAGCAAAAGACGTTAAGAATTCATCACCTACTGGAGAGGGCGCTGAAAAGAAACAGGAGTAAGTTGCTTTGTTGAGAATGGCTTTGTTGGCAGAACAAAACGTTTACAATCATTGAATGATTTGAAATCTTGGAAGCGGTGGCTAATTTTATTGCTAGATTTTGTTGTTGTTTATCCATTATCAAGGTGTGGGGACTTGAAGCTTAATGCTTACAAAACTGTGTTTTTAGAAAGACTTTGACGAGTTTTATTTTCAAATCGACTAGATTGATGTTGAATGCGAAAGCATCCGTATACCAAAGTACACTTGAGCTGACTTACTACTGTGTATGGTGACTGTGTATGGATTGAATTGCATCACCACAGATTTACTACAAACAATTATCATAGAAATATTTTCATATTAGCGCTGTTGGAAAAACCGTTGACGGACAATTGAATTTGTATATGTTTCATGTCGTATGAGAGTAAGAGTTCACTATTACCGTAAGCATCATCTGTAAGCTCTTTGTTGGTCACGTGATTGGTAGCAGATGCCGTCAGATGTATCCGGGATATCATGACGTAATCAGTTGTTGCTGGATATTCCGTCGGCGCTTCATGATTCAATTCAGATGCCCGAGAAACAAGTAGCAACTTGAAGAAGATTAGGATGTACCAAGCTGCACCAAATCGGTCTCCAACAGTTCAAACGTAAAATTACATTTAGCAAATTTAAATTAACTGCAATTCATCTGTCAAAAGTGAAATTTCAAAAATCTATGCCAGATTAGATTTGAATGTTTTTGGGAGGACTAGACCCCTTTGGTCAGTCTTTTTACCACAGCGATTGGATTGAATAGCTCTCGATGTAAATTATTCATAAAATCATTTACCGCCATCCCAGGATTCCAGGACAAACAACTCTCACCTCTCGCATGTAAAACGTTTGCAAATTTTACTAAAGGGGCTGGTGTTACAAATGTGTTCGAGTTATATATATATATATATATATATATATATATATATATATATATACACATACATATATGATATATGAAGAACAAATTTGTTTGTAGCTAGCAAGGTCTGAAGAATAGTTGTACATTATAGGAAACCTCATGCTCTGCCCCACCCCACCCCCGTCATCTGTCTCTCCTGGAATGCCGAGTTTAACGTGCGTTTCTGAACTTAACGCAATTAGCATTGCAGAATGGGGCTTCTTCGTGCATTGCAAGATATTTGTCCACAATGTCGATGATTTTCGCCAGTGCTTGGTTGTAGTGATCTTCCCAAAATATTTTCTAACCAGCCAAATTTTCATCCAGGCTGATTAAAGTCTGCTTTTAATATTTAGGAAAAATTTGAATTTGAAACTATTTTTAGCCTCGTCTGTTTGGCCGGCATGACCTCTTCATTTTACTAACTTGATAGTTGCATATGCCCATCAAATTGACGATTCTCGCTGTCAGGATTATGTGTTAAAATTTCGTGAATTTTCTGATTACCTTTCAGACCATGTTCATTAAAGGAGACGTTCATAAGAGTTATCATTAAGGAGGCTTATTGTGAGACTTGATGATGGTGCTTCTATCAACAGAGATTCATAGCATTACTCTGAAAATTCTGACCCTATTTAGGTCCAAACTCCGAGATTCTAAGAGTACCAGTCAAATTGTGACATTTGCGAATTACTATGGAGATTGCAAATATGATGGAACTTTCGATTCGATTGAAGAACAGATTACTTTCCCGCGGGATTCAAGATTCGAATCCGTGATTCCATCATAATTCGATTGATGAAGGTAAAACTAAGGGTCAGCTTTTTCACTGTTTCGTTATGAATCCCCATTGAGCAAGGTTTACCGCAGGGATACAAGGGACTCATCGTTACAAGTGTACAATTTCAGCAAACGTTGGTTGTACCAGCTTCTGGTCAAGTGACCATGCTCTTGGGAAAGCATGTCGTTATTTCTTGATATAGTTACCAACATCATACTTTTCTTGTTACGAAGTTTTAAAGAGCCATGGCTACCCAGGGTTCTTTGCGGATACGATGCAACTTCAGGCTGTCTGAAAATCAAATTGGCTTACAGTGAAAGCGGAACAAGCGTACCATTGAATTTCGAAAATTATTTGAAATAGATTTACATGACTGGATGATTATTCGAATATTGCTTTGTTATTTCCTTACATCCGATTCGAATGTTGCTTCTGTTGAGCAGAGCATCTGAATGATTACATTTGGAGTTTCTTTCCTTGGAAACCACAATGAATAAGAATGTTCAATGAATTCTTCATGCAGAGAAAACAAAATCCAATGGAGATACGATTCTATTTTGAATATTGACAACATGGTTGGTACGTTGCTTCTTCTTTCACTGTAAGCGGAAAGTGTGAATCCACACAATCGGGACCTTTAGCAGCCAGGACGGCAACGCCAGCCAGAACGTCATCTTGTATGATACAAACTGAGTATAGTTTCCCACTTTACCTTCCCACGTTATCTTCACATGTTGTAAAATAAGACGAGACAAAATCTCCTTTACCATCTAAATACTTCGCAACGCTCTGCTTCCATGATAATCAATATTTAAAATTACTGAGTTTCACTTTGAAGATCCAGATCTGAAGAGCAGCACGTTACAAATAGGATTTCCAAGTTGTGCAATTGAAAAGGACAGCTTCACAGACTCTCAAGGGAAGCAAATTCGAACGGAAAACAAAGAGTCTTGTCAAGCCAAAGTTCGGAAACAAAGGGACATTTGCGTTGTTGCAGTCGCCGTCCTAGCTGCTAAAGGTCCCTGATAGGAGTTGAACCGATAGACAAGAGCAAAGGTTCCAAACCTTTGGATCAGCGTAGCAAGGTGGGTGTTAAATTCTTTGACCTATTTCTTCTAACTGAATGGCTTAAAGGAAACTTTAGCTACATATCCAAAACTCTACCGTTGGAATTGTCAAAATTTTGGATACTTTTTCGAAATTACAGTGCATGTTTCATTCTAGCTCATTCGAGGATGTGACGACATCGAATGTCTAAATTATAAGAAACTAAAGTGGCAGACTTTTGCTTGATAATATGGTTTTCTTAGAAAGTTTTTCATGTTGGGTCAAACAGTTACGAAATCACGATGGTTTAATTTTTTTTTAGAATTTTCTTTGAATTCTTTAAAAAGAGGAAATCACTCGAATGTTGAAAATATTGAAGATTTTAGAAAAGTGCAGCGGCAGGATTCTAGCAAAATAGCTCAAGCTTCTCTGAAGGCATTCAGTTAAAAAATGGTCAATAAATTTACATCCACCCTTTAAGGATTTGGGACCCATGCAATAGACAAGTTTCAGCATCAGGCAAACCTTTCTGTCAGTTCATAAAAGATAGCAGTCATTGCTTGAAGGTATAACTTACTGTTTTTCGATCAGCCTTGCTTTATAAGATACCGACCCGAGAACAGTGGGGTGGACAACCCCATTCCAACCTTTGGCGCCTCCCTTGAGTTCAACTGCTGTATTGTGGACCCTAGTTTCCTGAAAGGCCAAATTTGATTTTCAGAACGTCTGAAATTGGTCTGAAATTGCAGCGCGCCCCCAAAGAACCCTGGGTAACAATGGCTTTTTTACTTTTTTGAAAGAAGTTTCCTCAAGAGGGCAATCATGTGATCTGAGGTTAGCGTAAAGAAACGTTCGCTGAACTTGTCTGTTATGATAAGTCAAACTTATACCGAGACTCCAACTGATCATGGGGGTTTCCTGAAGGCCTATCAATATCGATTCCTAAAACGACTGTAATAAGTCTAGGAATAGTTTGATTTCTGAATTTTTATTGCTTCGGGGGCCTTCTTTCGTTGATGTTTTCGTTCTTCCTGTCAACGGAGTTTCGTAAATTTGTTAGAAATCTATCTGAATTTATTAGATCTTGTACGTTATTCGTCGTGTTGATCTAGTGTCTTTGCCATTGTGTGAAAACGTTTAAATAGTATTCGTTCTGCTCGCTGTTGTTAGCTCCTTATAAAATAGTCATGGTATATAGTCATAGTGCTTTCATAGCCCTTGCACAAGATGATGTCACAAACGGTACTGATCAAATTAGACCCCAATTACATTTACTTGGTAACGATCGATCCAAGGACTGTGATACCGCCAAGGACCGAGGGCCTATTTTGCCTAAGGGCTACTGTAGAGTTAAGGGTGTGAGACAAGTTTGTTAGCTTGTGAACACCCCCCTCCCCTAAGGCTTCCTAGATTATACATAAGAACATGGTGTACCAACCTGATATTCAGAAACACTGCAATAAGAGAAGAATCAAGATTTACTGCAGCAACCACTGAAAATTTGTGAGGGGGCCGTGGTCCCATGGACCCCCTATGTCTCGGTCTTTGTATCGATCCGCAACAAAAGAGTATGGGATCAGCCTCCCGTTTACACTGGAGCAGTGTAAGCACCCTTGAACCGTAACAAATATATTGCGGGCCAAAAGTGTTCTGGTACAGTGTCTCTGTGGTCGTAGATTCATTCTAAGCGCTTAAAGATCAATTGCCGCCCAGACTCCTTTACGGGTATGCAGAAGCTGTGTGAAAACATAATTTGGGCTAAGCGAAAACGATGGATACACACTACAGTAGTTGAACGAATGAAATGCTTTAATTGATTTGAACCGTTCTACCGCCATGGTGATCCATAGTTTCAATTTTTGCTAAATTTTGATTTCAGAGTCTGAAATCGTAGGGTGCTTGCAAAGGACCGTGGGTAACAATGGCTCTTTAAATCTCCCACTTTTTCCAGTGCCTTTTCACACCTGAAGACGAACGACGAATAAGTTATGTGACATTGTTTTGCTTGCATTTGAGTCGGATTTTTGACGTCTTGTCTGTTTAGAAATGAAGTTACGTTTTTTACTCCCAAGTGCTGGGATTGCTGAAGTAGAGAGGACATAATAGAGTCCGCAATCCTTTGTCATGACGCTCGAAAATTGGGGCTAGAAGTTGGATCGACACTGTCGGTGTGACTGTTCTGGCTGCAAAGAGGATTACACCACTCTGCCAAAGCACTTTGAAACAAACGAAACATTATTCCAAAAATCGTCTTGGTGGACGGATAAAAAGAAGGATGAAATCAAATCAGGCGATTCGTACATCAGACATTTTGTCTGGCCCGTATTCACACGTACATCAGACATTTTGTCTGGCCCGTATTCACATTGGGCTAGTCTTTAATCTTCATCAACTTGTTCTTGCACGCGTTGTGTCCGTCTCTTAGTGTGAAAAGAGTTGATCCTGTTATACACAGAAAATCTGTCTTTGGGCAGGGAGAAGTTTGAACTTCATTCACGGAAATTGCATGTGACCTACAATATAGCTGAATTTGAACAGTGCAAAATGCAACGTTCCTTTGTAAGGAATTGTCAGTAGTGACCTTTGAGCATGGGTACACAGACACTGCCAGTGTGCAGCAACTAATTTTAGCAGTGCTGTGGAAGAATGATTTCCATGGTCCTGCGGAGGAGTTAACAAAAGATTTAAATTCTCTCTCTCTTCTCTCTTCGCTCGGCTTCTCTGTGAGCTCAATTTGATGAAGGAAAAGGCACGGAAAAACATGCTGACAGCAGGAAGTCATTCTTTTTTGTCATGAAGTCAATGTAAGTACATTTGCAGTGTCTAACTACCCATGCTTTGAGCAGTTTGACAAACTGTTTGTTGATGCCCCCTTCACCCCTTCGGATCTGCAGGGGTGAAATTGATAGGCTGGGGGTAAAGTTGCAGTGGTGATTGCTGGAAAATGGTAAGGCTGTGATCTTCCATGTCAGTAAATCCAGTGGTCAAAGGGAATCTTAGCATATGAAAATGGTTCAAGCCACTTGAGGTCAATTTTAGCCAATCCGATATCAGAATTACCTGTTGATGAAGATCAGTTCAGGACCGCTGAGTGGGGGAGCAGAGTGGGCAATTCGGGGTCTAGGGGACGTGATAAAGTGAGGTACTCCCCTGTGTTCTGCCCGCTTCGCTCTCAGCGGGCCTCTTATCGCACTTTTGTCCTTGGGCCTCCAATTCCTCTCTGCTGCCCCGGATCAGTCACCCAGATATGATTCGCCGCGCGTCTCCTTGCACACCTATTTTTTTGTCAAAGGCTTATGTATGCTTAGATTCCGTTGCTAGAGAAAGCCCGTGGATCAAGAAAATTATACGAAATTTTGCCATACCTGCTCTATCCTAAGCTTACCCATCTTACCGCTGCAGAATCTTTACCCGCACATGGTTGGTCATGCCTGCACTTGAGACATTTGCTGATATTTTCTAATAGTTGTATTTTAGTATGTAGATAGTGGGCTATTAGTCGTGATATAGCGATTAGATTTATATTGTGTTTACGATGATGCTTGTTTAGTGCATTTTAGGTGCTGGTTTAGCCTCTAAGCATTATTTTGCATGCTTAGCATAAGTTTCAAATCTTTAAAAAGCTGGGTGTAAAATTATATGACCTATTTCTTGGAACTCAGAACGGCTTCAAAGAAACTTTGACGATTTTATGGTAAATCTGCCGTTGGACTTTTCTGAAATCTTCAATATTTTCAGAATTAGTGTTTTTGTTCTTTTTTAAGAATTCAAGAAAACTTCTGAAATTAACTTAAAAAGCTATCGTAATTTCTAAACCTGTTGACGAAAGATCAACTAATGTTCAAGAAAACCATAGTTTATAGATGCTTGCAATAGGTTTCAAGCAAAACTCTTTCACTCCTCTGGTTTGTGATTTAGAATTTGATGACGTCACATCATAAAATGAGCTGGAATAAAAAATAGGCTGTAATTTTTCGACAAATGTTCAAGATTTCTGCAAAGTCCTAACGCTAGAATCATAGAAAAGTGACTAAAGTTTCTTGCAAGTCATTCAGTTTAAAGAAATAGGTCATTGAATTTTATACCCGCCGTTTTTCAAAGATTTAAGGATTTGGAACCTATGCTTGCATGCTTAGAATGTGCATGCTTTCAGATTCGCTCAACAACAAGTTGCAAGGGTTGTAATGGCCACTGATTTTTACTTCGGTCTCACCATACAAATGAGGTATGAAGTTGATCTTTAGTACCCTAGTACCCTGAAAAATATCTTCCAAAATATGACTTATGGTTCATTTCATTTTTAGGGATGTGAAATCCCTCAAGCAAGGAAATTTCACAGAGGATACGATCTGTTTGGGATTCTGCATTAATCTGCTTCCCCCTAGACGTCTCTCTTGCAATTTTACTGTTCGCAACATTCCCACCAATTTCTCTGCAGCATTGATCTTGTGGAAAGATTAGGCTTGTTCCTATTCTATTCCTCAATCCCGGGGGGGTACTTGACTAGGGAAGTGACGGGGTTGTGTGGCAAATCTCCCCACACTCTGTACCCTGTCGCATAAAAAATGGCCCAAAAGTATACCCTGTCGCATAACAATTTTGCCAAAATCTATTGTTTCAAGAGAACTCTAAAAGGCATCCTTCCACATAATACCCTGTCGCATAACTTTCTTATCAATTGTAATACCCTGTCGCATAAGTTTTTATCAGAAAGGACACCCTGTCGCATAATTTTTACCGTGAAATGATACCCTGTTGAGCGGCACATCCTGTCAAGTCAAGTATGGGAGTACCCCCCCCCCCTCGGGTCCTCAATATGGTAAAGTCCTATTTTTACTGAATGAGTGAAACATCTTAGTCAGCTTATTCGATCGTTCCTAGTATGAGCATACTCTTGACGCCTTGTAAATAGAGTTTAGTAAATTTGGAAGCACTTTGTTTTAACAAGCATTGTTCCTTGCATCCATACTAAGGGCGTATTCTTTTGGGCATGTTCTGAAAACGGTAGAGTTGGTAGAAGATAAAATCCCATTCTTTTGGTACCCTTCTATCAAAAACGGTAGACTTCGCAGACTTTAGATGCCCAAAAGAATACGCCCTAAGAATGCTTATGAGTGGTTTTCCAGCACCTCTTGTTAACGCATAATCTTACGTGATTATATCTAGTACCAACAATTATTTTAAAAAGTAGGCTAAAAAAAGAGAAAAAAACTTGCCAAACCAATGTTGTGTTGCTCCTTTTTCCTTCCTGCAGTTTAGAAATCAAGGAACTTTCCTTCCGTCTCATTCTTATTTATGTGCGTTTTCAGTGCTCAGAATACGCAAGAAAAATCACAAAACATTCATTAGTGGTTCCTCAATGGTCAGCAACTGCAACCAGCTGTAACTAAAGGCCGTCCTCCACTTGTATTTATAGCAGTTTAGTCAGCGACCAACGCGGTTGCCTTGTGTGCATGCTCCATTGCTAGAAAGAATACGCCTTAGGTTAGGGTTAGGGTTAGAAATGAAAGTTATTACTTTTGGGGGAGAGACGAGCAAACAGCATCTTGATCTTCGCTTTAGGGATTGTTCGATGTGATTGATTGTCTTCTAGCCGGCCAATTCTGCCGAGAGTAAGCGTTTTCTGCAGCTCTAGCATATGGATTTTGCGATGTTGGACATCAACTATTGTGCAAGTAACTTCGTCGCGCGGTTCCTTGCTGAACAACCGAATATCGGCTAAAAAGATCCGTATTCTCTTGATGTTAGATTGAAACATTCAGCATAAGTAGTAGGCAAAATCTTTTGTCCTAGGGCCAGTAATGAAGCGGTTTATCGGAAGTTGTTCCTTAACTTTGACTACCTTCATACACGCAAATAAACCGCGTACGTCATTAAGAAGGCAGAAATTATGCCTAACTGCTCTTAAATTATGTAACAATGTGTACATTGCCCGCACCGATGTAAAAGATGTTTGAAAACATGGAAGGGTGGATTCAATTTGCAATGAAATGTTTTTCGACACTCGTGAGAATATCAAAGAATAGTAGTTATAGTATAATTCTATTAAACTATAATTAGGGGTCGAGTGATGAAGGTTCCCCAGCACATGCCTTATTGTAAGCTGCGTTAAGAGTAAGTCAAATTTTTAGACTTCGTACGCGTGTCCTTGTTTTCACTCTATTCCCCGGAACGTATTCGATTCAATAGACCTAAACTTCGACGAATGTCATCAGTCTATTCCTCTGTTGTTCGCCTTAACCTTATTGCGCACACGCTTTACTTTCGTGCAGTAAAGTATTTACGAGATATCATTGTGCCAATGCCGAACGATAACCAATCAATTAAGACGATCACTTTCCCACTGCAGTTGTACGAGGGACATAATAATAATAATAATAATAACTAATATTTTAACAGGTTGACTTGTTCAGATGTAAAACTATCTGTTATCATTCAAGGACCTGTAATCCTACCTATTGACAATAGTTTTGGTTAAAATCAAGCTAAAAGTAAATAAAATGAAGCTACTTTAATGTACAATTAAGGATAAGAATTTATAAGTGTCAAAAAACAGTTTTCTTGGACATCTACAGAGACTTCGATAGTTTTAGTTTCCCTTTGAACAGCAAGATGGATCTTTCGTCACGGGTTGTTTTTTCGAGTCGGTTGAAAATGCGGGCTCCCTGGTACGCAAACGACTTTTCCCAGTTTCAGTGCGCATTTTCGGTAAAACAACACAAGAGCCATTGCCTCTTGTGTTTATTTCATGCTCACATCTTTTGAAGTAACCATTCAGGTCTTCGGGTAGTAGATTATGCAATGATTTAAACACGTCATTGACAACCCTTGTGTTTCGTGTTTTTTCAATACTGTCCCATGTCGTTATCTTTGCACTTGGGTTCACAATTCTGGCTGCTCTGTTTTGTATATACTGCAGCTTGTTTACTGTTCCTTGGGGTAGGGAAAGCTGTAGTGGGTAGCAGTACAACAGTAGTGGTCGTATCATTGACTTATATATCGATTCTGCTACATAAGGACTGACTTTTTCGCGAATACGAGATAATAGCTTTACTCTGGCTGACGCTTTTTTATAAACATTGTCAAAGTGTGATGCAGGTTTAGATGGTTATCCAAATCTACACCAAGGTACTTGTATGACTTTGTCTCATGGATAGTTTGATTGTAGATCTTGATCTCCACGTTTGGCTGTTTGGACAACTTTTGATGTGATCCATATAGAACAAACTCAGTTTTTCCTTTTTTCAAATTAATGAACAAGTTGTTTTCATCGAGCCAGCCTGCAACTTTTTGCAGCTCATTGTTAAGTAAATTTTCTATTTTGTTTGCGTTCTTTCCAGCACAGTATAAAACAGTATCATCGGCATATAATATAATGTCAGCATCAGTGAGCGGTATGTGGATGTCGTTGATTATCAGCCCAAAAAGAAGGGGCCCTAGGATGGATCCTTGTGGGACACCACATGTAACGTTTTCTTCGCATGAGCTGGTATTATCAAAAATTACTATTTGTTTCCTATTAAAGAGATAATCACCTATCCATTGTAATTCCACATCATCTATACCATAACTTGGCAATTTTTCCAGCAAGGTTGCATGACGTACTGTGTCGAAGGCTTTACGGAGATCAATATAGACAGCACCAGTACATAGCCCTTTATCGATGTTCTGTCTAACCTTTTCTGACAGTAAGGTAACTGCATGCTGAGTAGATCTCCCTTGTCTAAATCCAAACTGACGCGGGCACAACAGGCCATTTGATTCAAGGCACTGGGACAGTTGATTATAAATGATCTTCTCGATGACTTTTGATAGAGCAGGAATTACTGTGATAGGCCTATAGTTATCTAGCAATGTCGGATTGCCCGATTTAAAAACTGGGGTGATTTTCCCACATTTTTCTGATGTAGGAAATAATGACGCTTGCAAACTTTTATTAATCAGGCTACACAACGGGGCAGATAGCTCGTCTGCGGCGTCCTTTAACATTTTTGGTGGTAGATTATCAATGCCAGCCGCTTTCGAAGTATTGAGATTTTTGAGAATCTTCAAGACATCAGTTTCCTTTACCCTTGTAAACTGAAATCGCTTTCCTTCAGGATTTATCTTTGCTTTAAGATTACTTTCACGCTTGTATTTCCAGGCCTTATCCCCTATGTCACACACGATACCCTTCAATGTCGACGTTACATTGGTAAAAAATGAGCAAAAACTATTGCTAATTTTTTGCTTATCCATGATCGGATCTTCGTCAATTTTGAACACTTTTAAATTTGCAGTGTTATTTTCTTTTGGATAAATCTGTTTAATTTTCTTCCAAAACTCTTTTGGTGACTTGATATTTTCTCGAAATAGGGTTCGACTGTGATTTGCCTTGCTTTTTCTGATCATCAGCGTCACTTTGTTCCTCGTTCTCCGATACGTCGACCAGTCAAGCTCCGCCCCAGTCCTCTTAGCTTTTCGGAGGTAGAAATCGCGTTCTCTTATTTTGGATTTAATTTCTGAGGTGAGCCAAGGGCAGTCTCTCCCACTCACTTTTTTCTCAACAAGCGGGGCGTGTTTGTTTACACATTGCATCAACTGATTCTTGAAGTTATTCCATTCAGAATTAAAATCCAGGCCAGTACCATTTTCCCAGGGGATGTTCCTTACATCTGCTTTAAAGCTTGACTCATCATAGTTTTTATAGTTACGAGTAAAGATACGCCTCGGAACAAAGCGTTTGCAGTTCATTTTTCGAATAATTCCCGTAAGTTCATGGTCGCTGATTGCATTTGAATAAACGCTGGCTTTCGCTACACGATCACCATGACTACAAGCTATGATGTCAATAAGAGTTGCTGTTTCCTTTGTTATTCTAGTTGCACTTTTTATCATCTGCTTGAGGCCATTTGATTTTATTATTTCTTTTGTACTTTTCGATTCAGATTTCTTAGAATAATTACAATTTAGGTCCCCTGCGAGTATGACTTCCTTGTTTTCTGCATTTGCTGTTGTCAACATATCATCAAACAATGGATCAAAATCTTTGCGGAGGTAAGATGACGTATCTGGGGGTCGGTATAAAAAACAAATCAAAATTGATTTCGATTTTTGAGGAAATATTTCAATCCAAATAGCCTCTACCTTGTCGTTTTCGAGGTCTGTTCTGCGCAACCAAGACATATCGTTCCTGATAAAGACACAAACTCCCCCTCCAGATCCCTGCTTTCGGTCATTCCTTACAATTTCATATCCATCAATTTTAATTTCTGTGTCTTTTATGGACTTGTTAAGGTGCGTTTCTGTGATACCAAAAAATTTGAATACCCTTCGCGGTTTCTTGCAGCATGATTCGTATCAAATCAATTTTCGAAAAAATACCATTTACATTCTGGTGAAATATTTTAAGTCCACGGATCTTAAGGTCTTGCTTCAGGCCAGCATATGTCAGAGAGTCACGATCATTATCGTTCGAATCGCCATTACTGAAATCCGGTGTTGATTCAATGTCACACGAATTACAAATATAAGACTCAGTGGTATCATTAAGCTTGTCTATAATACACTTGGAATGGTATGTTTTCTTGCACGTGTCGCACTTGAGCTGCATTTGATTTTTTCGAATGGTTTTGAAGCAGCTGCTACACTTCATTGCTGGACCTGGGCAGAGCTCGATGTCTCCCGCGAGGATGAGTAGAATTTTTAGGCCATGTTTTGGTCGCAGCCTCAGTCCACGTTCCTGCTTGTACTCCCAAATGGATGAAAGAATAAAAGATTCCTTTACATCAGTCGCTTCTTGTGGGTAAAGTGAATAACAACATGAGTTACAGCTGATAAGTGATGTCTTTTTGATGCATAAAGTAATCAGAATTCCGACAATGATTCTCAGCGTGACTGTCACCGCCATCTTGTCTATGTCTTGTGTCACCGCCATCTTGTCTATGTCTATGTCTACCGCCATCTTGTCTATGACCGCCACTAACAGCCAGGCAAATCTTCACTAGATTTGAGAAAACAGAAGAGCTTGTTTGACTGCGTTCGCAAGATACCGGCAAAATTTGAGAAGGCTGTAGATAAGGTGGTACCTGACCTATATACTACAATAATGCATTCACACGGACACAGTTCAACCAGCTTTACCTAAACCAGTTTAAATTTCAGCCAGTCAAATGACTGGACTTTTTGGATTGGCCAATCAAAAGGTCTTATTCAAAAACCTGGTTTAGTTTGAATTGGTTTAACTTGCGGTGTGAATGGGGCATTGGCCAGCGTTGAGACAATACCGGCAAAAGTTGAAAACGGCACAAAGTTTTGCAGTAAGAATGTAGTCGCAATCTCTGAAATAGCAAGGCTAGAATTTGACGCAAAGGAATTGAATTTTTGCCTGAAGAAGAATTGAGCAGTCTAATGTTCCGTTTCAAACTTTTTCGAGTCGTCAAACGACCCCGTTCTTGAACTGTGCTAAGCTGATTACATGTCTTGTTGCGCTCCACAATAAACTGATACAATAGACGACTTTCACAATGACGTCAATTCTTTTGCAATGCTTCTAGGAACATCACTTGCCTCGCTATCATGTGAATATAAATCTCAACAGAGCATACCTTGTTCTCAGCAAAGCATGAAATAGTTTTGTCCGTGTTTAGCAACATAACGGTGTCAGGGACCGTTCATCATTTATAGAGGGTTGGTACTGAAGAGAAATGTTTTTAGTTCAAAAAATCTTCTTCTTACCCAACTGAAAAGGTGACTGAAAAAAGATGTACCCAGCAGTTTTCAGGTTGAAACCACTTTTACCAAACTCCCACGTATAACCATTATTTCAATGTCAATACTGTAAATTGTAAATGTCAATTACTGTAAATATTTTAAATATTCATGACAAAGATATAAAAAAGTTGATATTAAATGTGACATGGAAAGTGCTGATGATTTTGATGATGAAATTGACAATTTTGGACTCAAAATTTAGCATTAAACAGTCTACCAGATTAAGAAAGAGGTGTCCACCAGAGGAAGAAAAAGTGTATACAAGAGGAAGACATGCAGGCTAGTAGAGGAAGAGATGCAGTCTACCAGAGGAAGGCAAGCAGTCTACCTGAAGAAGAGAAGCAGTATACCAGAGGAAGACATTCACTCTACCACAGGAGGAAAGAGGAGTCTACCAGTGCAAGACAGGACTTCTGCCAGAGGAAGACAAGCAATATACCAGAGAAAGAAATAGGAGTCTACCATAGCAAGACATGGACTCCACAACAGGATGAAAGATGAGTCTACCTGAGGAAGATAAGCAGTTTACCAGAGGAAGAAAATGTATACGAGAGGAGGATATGCACTCTACTAGAGGAAGAGAGGCAGTCTTCCAGAGGAAGAGAAGCAGTCTTCCAGAGGAAGACATTCATTCTACCACAGAAGAATGGAGGAGTCTACAAGAGGAAGAAAGAGGAGTTTACCAGAGGAAGACAGCAGTCTAC
Organism: Aurelia sp. 4 Dawson et al 2005; assembly: GCA_964019985.1. Taxonomy (NCBI): domain Eukaryota; kingdom Metazoa; phylum Cnidaria; class Scyphozoa; order Semaeostomeae; family Ulmaridae; genus Aurelia; species Aurelia sp. 4 Dawson et al 2005. The sequence goes on from OZ026492.1 coordinate 17,842,582, forward strand.
CAGAGGAAGACAAGTAATATACCAGAGAAAGATGAAGGAGTCTGCCAGAGAAAGACAATCAGTCGAACAGTGGAAAACAAGTAGTGTACCAGAGGAAGACCGGCGATCTAGCAGAGGAAGAGAAGCAATATATCAGAGGAAGAATTCCTCAGCATTTTTTGAAATATCTGCATCTGATATAACTTGTAAGAGGGGTGAAACGCCCACTGCCTATTGATCCGTGTCAGGAGAGTCTTAAAGATGTGATTGACTTTTTATGCCCTTATTCCATCATTTTGCAAACATGAAATTTTTATGAAATTGAATTTAGCTGACGTCTGGTGTTTCTAAGGTAGCGAGAAAAATCACGAAAATACTTCGATCTGTTAGCTTTTAACTGTAATTGGAATCATTGAAATCTGTGATGTATTCTTAGTGCTATATGGGGTTTTAAAAGTGGAAACTTTTCACTGGCTCACCCGGTATGCTCATGTTGTCTGGAACGGTCTGGAAGATAACCAGCAATTCTTTTTCATGTGTGAAGTTCTTGCGCTTCATTTCATTCACAACTGTAGTCAATTCACTAAAAATTTAAGGCCCCATCTTAGATGGATCTTAAAGTATTCAGTGCAAATCAACACGTGTTTTCTACACATTCCAAGAAGTACTTTGCTTAATATCGACTGGGCCCTTAGGACGTGCTCCAATACCAACTACCTTTGTGCTTGATTTGAATTAGCTTATGAAAGATAACAGTTCCAGGGCCTTCTCTAATCAAAACTATAACGGCCACTGAAGGGTCCTGGTTATTTCTATGTAAATTAGCTCCTCCAACTTTCGTGAAAAGGGCCCGTAAATTCTTTTACTTTACATAGCAGAGGGCCCGCATGGCGATCGCCACTTTGCCACCTGGACCAGACTGCGTCTGAGCTTGCGTCAGATTTCGTCCAATGGGGGAGTGCTGTTTTCGCTCAGGGTATCGTTTCAACTCTCTCTCTAACGTTTATTATCAGAAGGGTATCAGAAGAGGGTAATTTCTGGAGCTGGTTGTCAAAGATGCTAAAGGAGGATATCTTTGTAAGAACTAGCGGATTTTTGCCCTGCAAAGTCTTAATCCTTAATGTTTTGTAGTATCCTTTTGATCGATTTTGTCCAGAATTGTCTATCGTTTGGAGCGAAAAATTCAGGAGCCTGGTAAAAGTCCAGCCTGGTTCCCTGTGTCAACTCAGCCGCGTTCGTTTGAGGGTACTGGGCGCCAGGGAAGCGATTCATTGACGCAAATGGACAAAAACCAGCGAAACTTCTCAAACTTCTCAATCCTTATTTCGAAAACCGGTTAAACGTAGCCTGCGTGCAGCCTTTCTTTCGTGTAAATTGAATTGTTTTGTGTAAATTGAAAGAACTTTACCTTCTCTCAATTTAACAAAAGACTGCACGCAGGCTACACGCAGGCTAGTTGAGCGTCGTTCTGTTGGCAGGCAAGATTTAAAGAATACCACGATGACAACAGAAGCCTGGTCCATAGTTACGGTGCGTGGTTACGGTTTTTGTCCAGACGCTATTTTGGACCGCTTCCGTGGAGCCCAGTTGCCCAGTGGAAAATGACGTCAGGGAAGCAGATTGGTAAAAAGTCAAGTTTCCAGTCCCTCTCATGTTCCGTAAGCTTTATAATACAACAACAACAACAAAGACATCTCAAACGGATTGCAACAACAACGCAAAACAAGAGTGGACTTTCTTCGAGTTCAAAGTCCAGCTTAGCAATGCAAAGAGACAAGAAATGGCGAACGAGCAAGAGCTCATCAACAGACGATTGAAAGTTCTCTCAGGGCATCTAGTAAAGACTTCATTTCAGCAGCAACCAAACCTTCAGTTTCAAAGGACTTCACTGACCTCAGACAATCTGCAGGCACCTCAATTCAAGTACACACTTGACAATGATTTTTTGACAAGAGAGCAGAGAGAATTCTACGAAAAGAATGGATATCTGGTGATCAAAGGTCTTTATCCCCAAGCAGAGCTGGAAATTTATAGAAATAGGTAATGGTTTTAAGTAATCTGAGCTCACTGCTTTGAACATAAAATGGGAAGTTTTGCAGAAGGACCCATATTTATTTCAATTTAGACCGCACAGACTGCTAAAGAAGAATTATATTGGTGACTGATGATATATTTTTGCCTTTATTCGGTAGAGGAGTATCGCCCTTTTGGAACACTCTCAAATACTGACACATTTGACTACAGAGCAAAACTTCGCTATGGCCCGGGCCTTGGTCTAGTTTCCCACAAGAAGCACGTTAAAACGGTTTGGTGACGCCATCTTCTTTGTTGCCATTTGTATTTGTTGTTATATTTCCCTTCGCTGCTTTACAAATTGAAGATAAAAGTACCGACCTGAAATGAATGCGTAAGTGTCTTCATTTTTTCAAGCTGCCTTTCTACAAGTCTGTTTTATTTTACTTCTTTCGTTGAAATTTTTCGGCAATGACTAAACCTGCATGGTCTGGTTGTTGACATTGAGCCTTTGAAATGAAACCTCTGCGGGATCCTGAACGATTGCTTGAACAGTTGAGGCACCGGATGTGTTGATTTTACAGCCACACTGAGTGGCCTAAGCCTCCCTTATGGTGCACCTGTGACCGCTTGAGCCTTCAATGTGACTTCTTCCTGTGTCACATGCTCAAACGTCATTTCCATGTAGGAAACTGGGCGGAAGCAACGGGAGATGTTGGAATATCAGAAAGCATGTTTCCAAGCACTTGGGGTTGGTAAGGGGAAGGGGTAAGATCACGAAGAAATAATAGTCTTTTCACGTTGCACATCAATTACATTAATATTGGCTTTTCATGCTTCACGCAAGGCGCTCATAACAATTTTGCCCACGTTCCAAATGGACGAATGCTGGACATTAGGCCGCTCAAACCTCTCGGTACTAAAACTAATAGAATGGAAAGATTGAGCGACAATCAGACACGTTGCTTTTAGAAAGGTGATATGAATAGCAAAGGATTAAAATAATGGTAAGCACTATCTTGTAATTGTAACTAAAATTACAAAATTCTACTTAGTTCAACAGAGTGTTCCAAAAGGGCGATACTCCTCTACAGAATAAACATTTTAAGAGCCATATTTTTGACCTGAGGATGTTTATTTGCCTGTCTTTAGGAAGGTACATGTGTCGTATCTCACTTTGATCTTTGTAAAGGTCATTAAAAGATTTGCTTGACCCCCCTCCCCCCAGCCAGCTTGGAAAGTATGGCACTTTTTGACGAGATCTTGGGTGTGCTCGAAAAAGATTTGGATTGTACAGTGGGCAACGCTTAGCAAGTGTGTACTTCAAGTGTGCACATACTGAAACTTTTTAAATAGAAAGTCTTTCAAGCGACTGGTAAATTTCTTGTTCCATATCAGTATTCATGATTGCACTCTTATTCTTCTCTTTTATGCTCAAATCTTTAGTCAGTCTATGCATCTGCTGTGCTATTCTTGTGTATCCCATGATCATGATCAGTTGAGCTGCAGGGGGCTCAAGTTGTAAGATTTCATGCATATGCACACAGATCTTGTTCTGTTCTTTTGTTGTAAATCACTCAGGTGTGCAACCAGCAACTCAAGCAAAAATCTCAGGTGTGCATCTGCCATACTTTCCATACTGGCCCCTAAACTGTAAAGTTTGGTCTGCACGCCAGAGAACACATTCCCAATGCAAAAATCTCTGGCTTTTTTCTGTCAGCGCAAAGTTCCGAGCGGCTATAGAATGCAGGACCTTGCAGGACCTACTCATAAAATGAATGGCAAATATCATGAAATGAACAGCAAATATCATAAAAGGAATAGGCAAATATCACAGTAGGACCTGCACTCCATAATCAGGCATGAAGTTCTTTGTGAGGCCAATATCTGTGCAGATTTGCCTACCAGTTTGTTGTGTTTTCAAAAGGGGGATTGGAAATTTTACTTCTGCTCAGAATGGTGTACACTCAACACTATCCTCATTGCTTTGCTTTTCTACTGGATGGCTCTATGAAGCAACAACAAGAATAATATGAGAGACAGTCAAGCCGTTGATGGAGTCAGGCTGCAGTGGAGATCTTACCTTTTCGTTCTGTGCCACACTGTGCGTAATTACAATATTCTGCAAAAGAATCCTTGCACCAATATTTTGTGATAGAATTTCTTCTGTGCAATTATTTCCAGTTAAAACCAACAGCCTAACTGTCTGACTGCCCCCTTCTTAAAGGTATTGAGTCCATATAAATAGTGCTCTCATGATCAATATCAACTTCTTTTCAATCATAAAACAAAAGTTGTCATTTAATCCTTACTGATATTAAACCAAAGAATTTCTTGAGGATAATGCAAAGATTAAGAAGTCTTTGGTCTCCACAGCTAATAACATAAGCACTATTGTTCGATAACAAAGGGCCATCAGTGGCTTGTCAGCATAAATTCTGGACAGGGTTAATGGTCAACTATTTATATGGACTCAATTCCTTTAATGAACCACTAAATTTGTCATTAGATTTTCTCTTGCCTTGGGCTTCAACAAACTCTCTCCATAGGCCTACTTTGTGTCTTGGATTGAGGTCAAGGCCTGATTGTGACTCCTTCCTCCAGCTTGTGACGTTGAGAATGAAGTAGCACACTGCCAAAAAATTTAATGCTACAAGTTATTCTTTATAGATTGATGAAATATATATTGCTTATTTCAATTTTTGTCACAAAAGTAACATTTTCAATGGATTTTAGCTGCACCTCCCCCCTAACACCTGATTTCTGTTAACTGTGACAAAAATTGTTTATTGGTGACCCCTTAGTATATTAGAAATCCATCCTTCATCAGTTGTATTTGATATAACTGCATATCTCAATCTTGGATTTAAGATGCTATGTAGATTCTCAGCAGTAACATGTGATTAACTTTCTGCAACTCTTTCAATGTTAAGCGAAGTGAACCTCAGAAATAGGCTTATTCAAATACCATTTGTGTCAACTTGCTAAGAAGTTATCTTGTCACATGTGGCATGTGAAAAGACAATTTTATCCTCTTGCTAAGTTGATATGTCTTGACAATTTGCTTTTGTAGTGTAGGGCTTGCGTAAAATGTTCACATTAAACCATATGATTAAACCAGTTTTCTTATTGCAAAATAAAGTAATCAGAGCTTGCTTTTCAAAGCTTTTCTGCCTATCTTCTCCTATTTTCTTTTACTTGAAGATCTTGCATGACCAGTTTCAATTACTAACACTTTTTCCTTTGTCTAAGAATATCATCAATATGGCACTTAACAGGCTTCGAAGAATGACATTTTCTTGATGCAGAAAACTGATCTTTGATATGACATAAGATCTGTTCGCTTTACTGGTGCTGAATCTTGGAATATTCCAACAGCTTTCAAAGAATCTGTATCCTTGGTTTCTTTTTGTATCACATCTGCTTGCAAAAAGCTTAGAAAACTAACCTTTGAAGTTTCTCACATTCTTTTTCATCCACTCACAATGGAAATCAGAGATTCATTTTCTATACAAATTACTTTTAACAAATTAATTTTGATTAAAATAATTCAAAACATTAATAGGCAAATAATTAGCCACAGTTTCTTCTGCCACTTTTTTGATGAACAACATGGGGGTAATTTTTCAGTCAGTATTAAGGATAATCGATGGGGCAGATAATGTCTATTCACTTCGTAGGAAAGAGCTATTTTGGCAGTACAAACTTGGAACGTTCTCACCTGCTGGCCTAAACAAAAGAGCAGCAGACATTGAACTCGATATGTTTGCTTGTGGGTCGGCATAAATTCTATCGTTACATTTAGGAGTTAGGATCTGCATGGGTGGGGCACTTCAACCTTTGGCTTTGTGTTTTCTGCACATGGTGGAAGGGTGGAATCCCCTTCCTTGTCATCTGGAATTTAGCATTAGCTAAAATAGTTCTTAGCTGTTTTGCAAATCCTTAGAGGGCTACTGGGCATGTGTTTTTCCTTAAAGGTCTTTACTCCAACTACAGAAGAGTTTCCAGTCCCAAGTGCATTAATAAACGATGCCACGCATGGATTTCAATATGGTTGTTTACTGGGATGGGAGTCATAAAAGTTTAAAATACTTTGAAACTTGGTTTGCGCTGGGTCTTTCGGGTCGTTGAGTTCGTGCGGAAAGACCTGAGAGACAAAGCACTGAGACTTTTACTCTTTGTCTTGTGGTTCTTTCTGCACGGTCTTGGCGGCCCGGAGGGCCCGGTGTGAACCAGTTTTAATGCAATTTCATTGTTGGCAATATCATTTTGGAATAATTTTAGCTTAGGTCTTGTAAAGACATTGTTTTGTAAATAGGTTTTCAACATGTATAAATACTCAGTTGTCTTCTGGTTTAGTTTAACTGAAGAAGATTTTAATATCGAAACGTCTTTTAATAAACAGTTGTGTTTTTATATTCTTTGTTCTGTTTATTTTTTATGGTGGTTTAGTTTACATAGGCAAATAATTATTTAGTGTGGTGCGGCGGAGTGGTTAAGGTGCAGTGTTTTGAATCTTGTGGGGTCTGCCTGCGTGGGTTCAAATCATTTTTGGAGCTTGAAACCACAAGCCAACAGCCAACTCAGCTGTCCATCCTTATGAGGTTGATAGGCAATTCTTAGGGCTCAAGCTGTAGTGCTGCAGGCCCACATCAGCTGTATAGCTGCCACATACCTGGCCTGCATCCTTCATCTCTATGCAATGCTTTAGATATTTTTGTTAATACAGGGCTTCTCTCCTTGATGAGCCATTCTACTGAGGGAGTTCCTCCTTGAAGTGATTCTCATTACATATATATCCCACTTATACTCTTTGCTCACATTATTTGCATCTTTCCCATTTAATCATACAATTCTTTTTTATTTGAATTTCTTCTTTATTGTGTGGAATGTATGTGCAGTAAAGTAAACATGATGAATCTGATCGTGGAACAAATTTAGGGCAAATTGGTGAAAAACCCCTTCTCTGAAAGTTGCATCAACTTTTAAGATTTAATTTGAAAACATTTTCTTCAAGTGTAAATACACCTTTAGCTGTTCAATTGTTTTGCTCTGTGAAATGTGACATTTTCATTACTCTGAAGCAAGTCCCTTCTCTAGTTGTCCATATCTTTTCAGAAATGATCAAGATCTCTCCTTATGCATTTTACAGGTGTGCACTGGATAAGGAAAAGTGCAAGAGAGCAAATTGTTGCCTGTTTCTTTGAGTTGTTAGGCCCTTTTCTAACTGTACACTGTATTTTACAGGTTCAAAGATATTTGTGATGGGAAAGTGTCAGTACCTTTTCTAACTGTGATGAAAGATGTTACGTTAGTGAAACAAGGTGAAGACAGAAAGGAAACAACAATAAATAAAATACAAGATTACCAGCTAGATCCAGTCCTTTCAGAATACTTTCGTCAACCTGAAATTGTTAAGTATGTTGAATGCTTTACTGGACCTGATATCATGGCAGCACATACAATGCTCATCAACAAGGTAAAGTTTGTCATGGTTATCAATACTGTAGTTTAGTTTTCATGGTATTAAGCACTTTTCAGTTTCTCTCTTGACTGTCATGCATGTAACACAGCATGGTTGAATTACAGTACATCTTTTGATTAGTATTTCATTAACATTGAGAACTGCAGTACCATAAGTCCTTGAATAAGTCCCCACTTTTGAATAAGCCCTGCGGCAGAGCCAGCCGCCACAAAGTGGGGGGTAAGGAATGATGGGGGTGCGGGGGCGAAGCCCCCGGAAAAATTTTTGAGACCACGCCCTTAAGAACTTTGGGAAACGCCCACTTTAAATATAGAAATACTCCCTCTTGAACATAGGGCTACGCCCAATTTGGATAAGAAATGACAGATGAAATCATGTTAGTATACGACAAACCTTAATGCACGGTTTTGAATTGTATTTCAACGAGTATCACAGCTTGTGAAACTGTAAACAGGTCATGTAATAATGTTAGATATATATTCGATCTTGAACACAAATGAACTAAATGCAGAGAGCTGAAGCATATGCTCTAAAGAAAGGCAAAGTGACGATGTACGCAGACGATACGAGTATTTCTTATTCCTCCTCGAGTTTAGTAGACATAGAACAAACTCTAAATAGTGAACTGAATGATTTGAAGCTATGGATGCAAGGTAATAAACTCTCTTTGAATGTCCTAAAAACTCAGGCTATGGTTGTAGCCTCTCAGCCCAAAATTAAGAAAATTACTGACAAAATTATTGATCATCCACAGTTTTTTATTGGTGGCTCTCAAGTTGAAAATGTTGACCGAGCAAAATACCTGGATGTGATAATCGATAAGAACTTAAATTTGGAAGAGCACATTAGCAATGTCCGTACCAAAGTTTCTCGTGCAATTGGGTTTCTGAAATACTCCAGGAAATTTTTACCTCAAAACATATTGAGTAAAATGTATTCGAGTATCGTCGAGCCCCATTTTCGGTTCTGTTGTTCGGTATGGGGGTGCTGCGGGGTGACCAAGCTGCAAACCTTACAAAAGTTGCAAAATCGAGCGGCTAGAATCGTTACGAAAAGCAATTTTGATACCCCTTCTATAGGTTTGATACAAAGTTTGAATTGGCCTACTGTAAGCGACATCATTAGAGGCGAAACCGCAACTACAGTGTACAAATCGCTAAACGGTCTCGTCCCGGAGTACCCTTTCCAGCTTGTTTGAAAAAAGGTCGACTCGAAATGTCAGGGAACTCAGAAGCACCGAAACTGATCTTTCGATACCTTTACGAAAAACTAACAATGGGCAGAGAGCTATATCTTTTCGTGGACCTAAGCTTTGGAATAGCCTTGAACTTGATGTTAAACAGGCACCATCTCTTGCCACCTTTAAGAGAAGAATCAAATCGTAAACTGGCAACATTTGTGCCACGGCCCCCTGAAAAGCAGTTCTCATGGACTGACGGGGCTACCGTGCCTAAATAAATAAAAATGAAATGAAATGAAATGAAATGCTCACATGCTTCTTTTGAATAGGTTTCTGCAACTCGCTTAACAGGAGATCCAAAAATGGGAAATAGAATTCTCGCCTAAAAACGTCAATTGCTGCAGTGTTTTCTTCTTGATTTCGAGTAGCAATGCTGTGGCTGAAAGCTGCATCAATAATAGTAAACCAGAAAAAGCATGAACGGGAGCAGATAAAATGACAAAGACAGGAAAAGATTCCAGAACAATGAGTTCATATCTTTTTCGATCGAATTGCACTGTGGCAGTAGTTGATTGAGAAACCGAGATTAAAATCTGAAGGTATACCTACCCCTACCTTATGATTTTTATGAGGTTTTTGGACGAATCTAAATTACCATATCTTCAAAAAAGTGGGGGGTATTTACCCCCGATACCCCCCGTGGATCCGCCACTGAGTAAGCCCCAATTGAACAAGCCCCCACCAAAGATATTTTTTCTGAAAGCGGCCCCCACCCTAGAATGAGCCCCATGGGGTTAAGCAATCTTGTGATAGCCTGGCCTCTGAAGGGTCTAGGCTCCACTCACTTGGCACTTCCAGCAGTTTCTGGTTTGTAGTGCTTCATGGTGGGGCTGCGGCTCCCGGGGGGGGGGTACATAACATGTTCAGGGTACGAGTATGTGCTGCCCATATGGGTGGGCTTTTGGGCCAAGAATTCTCTAAACACGGGTCCCTTTTTCGGCAGATTTTCCAGAAACATGGGTAGGTTATCTAAAAATTGGCAAAAATAGCCAAAATGGGTCATTTTCCGCCCAAATTTATCATAAAAGTGGGAACAAGGCACCTTTCTGAAAACTAGGCGGGAGACCCCCGTCCATCCACAAGTCATGTGCCCCACCTTGTCTCTTTTGTTTTGTTCTTGAAATCAGTGTGTGGGAAGTGCCATGCCCCCTACTGTAGGTGTAATGGCTTCCAGTGGCCCTGTTTTAGAGGTTTGCCATAACTTTAGTCAGCCATTGCAAAATGTCAAATGACAGTCAAGCTCTACTGGTGAAATGATTAAAAGCTTATTATCATCTTGCTTATGAAATTTTGTGGGTCATTTTTTTACTTTGTAATTTGCACCAGATGTTTCATATCCTGTTCAAAAATTCTACTAATTTGTCTGCTGATAATGGAATGGAGGATAGCAAATTTTGCGCAATTGCATTTTCACTAAGGGAATGCAAAAAATTCCCAAGAGCTCTTGTGATGTGAATATTTTGAATTGTGGACACAACTGTGCATCTGTTTTAGCTCTTTTGAATCTTTCTTCTTACAGCCACCAGATCCTGGAACTAAAACTTCAAGACATCCTTTGCACCAAGACCTTCATTACTTCCCATTCAGGCCAGCTGATCGCATTGTATGTTCTTGGACTGCCATGGAGAAGGTTGATCAGTCTAATGGTTGCTTGGTTGTCTTGCCAGGAACACACACAGGAACCCTGTTGGCACATGAATACCCAAACTGGGAGGTAAGATATTTTGTAAAACAGGTTTTTTGGATCTTACTCCTTTCGAAAGAACAGTGTTGTGAGCCGAGTTGAGTTGCCAGCAAGCCGAGTCGAGTTGCCGGCAAGCCGAGTTGAGTGCCGGCAAGTTGAGTTGAGTGAGCAAGCGCATGTGAGTTGGTAGCAGCCCCTTTTTCTTTGAAATTCTTTACCTATCATTTGCTTTATCCTTCAGGTGTTGTGACTTCCTTGCGTCATATATTTTGAAATTCCAATAAACCTTTACATGAAACTGCGCGAATTATGCAATCCATTGAGCAGCGAGTTATGTTTGCTAAGTCACTCTTGTTAGAAAGCAGTTAATATCCCAAAAACAATTCAGCCGGATTGAAAACTGGTAAGCGGCTTTTAGACTGGGTCAATGAATATCAGTTTTAGAGGCAGTGGAAGGATTGTCTCTATAGTTTTTGTCCCGTTGCTATGGATCTGGGAGCCAAGATAATTTATGCTGCATACCTCCCATATGGTTGATGAAGATTTAACTTGAAGCAAGCCAAGGAAACCTGACAAACTGTGGAGTGTATAAAAATATTTGTTGTCAGTTGCATTGAGACTGTATACAGGGAGGGAAACCAGATTAAATGTTAACCGTTGCATTTATTGTTTGATAATCTATATATTATTTTCATTAACTTTGTTATTTGGTAGTTTCCTCTATTTTCTATGTAGCTCCATTTCGCATTCATTTTCCGTGACCTCTAATGTGCCACGCAGCTAACTTTATTGCGAGTAAGTTAGCTGCCCCGCACATTAGAGGTCACGGAAAATGAATAAGAAATCAAGCTACATAGAAAATAGAAGAAATTACCAAATAACGAAGTTAATGAAAAATAATATAGATTATCGAACAATAAATGCAACGGTTAACATTTAATCTGGTTTCCCTGTGGACTGTATCAAAGTATTTTTCACTGGAATCAAAGGACTAGTCTTGCCCGAAATTCTCTTAGTAACCCTTACCAACTTGCCCATTCTATTCATACTGGACACCCAACCAAACTAAATGTCATGGCTTGAGAATCTTTACTACATTGTCGTAGTAGAATTGCGTACATGAATCACTTAAGTTGGGCCATGTGGACCTTGCGGTTATTAGTGGGTCTCCAAGAAAACGCAAATTTGATGGACAGACAAAGTTCTTTGGGCCGTATGGCCCTTCCGGCATGAAAGGGTTAATGTGTATTTAGATTTTAGATGCAAGTTCCTGCATTGTAAAATATCCTGCAAGGCTTTATTAGAGAAGAGGAATGTTCACTTTGCTCATGCGATGCAAGATAGTTTGCTTGTTACAATGAAGGTAACATTTTTGAGTGAATGTTTGTTTTCTTCTGTTTTCACAGTCAGGAGTGAATAAATTTTATCATGGCATCCGAGATTTCGACCCAAATGCCCCAAGAGTACATTTGGAAATGGAAGCTGGTGACACAGTGTTCTTTCACCCAATTCTCATTCATGGATCTGGAGCAAATAAAACCAAAAGATTTAGAAAGGTGATTCATCTCAATTAATATTGCTGCAATTCTACATTTCATGAACAAGTACAAATTTTGCTCTATAAAACTTTAAACTTTACTGAAAACTTTCAACTTTAACTTTAAAACTTTCGTTACATTTGTAGGCAATTTCGTGTCATTTTGCCAGCTCCCATTGCCATTACATTGACATTCGAGGCACAAGCCAAGAGAAACTTGCGGATGAAATCAAAGAATTAGCAAAACGAAGATATGGTAATGACTTCGAAATTAGTTTTGAGGTTGGTGTTATTTTGTATGTGGTATTTAATGAAAATCACATCGTGATCCGAAAAGTGCATCTTTTCGTAGGATCATCAAGATTTGATATGCTTCTGATCTTGAAACTTGCTACTTTCAATTTTTATAAAATCAAGGGCCTTTGCATTGTGGAGTCTATCGGGTGAGTCAAAAAAAGTTTGTGCGTTTGGCGAGCTATGGAATAAGAAATACGTGACTGATATTCGAAACTGAAATGCTAATCTATCAGCGAAAGGCTAACGTAGACAAGAAAGCTTTGTTTCGTAAAATCACACATCTTTAACTTCCAACAATTAGATAAATTCTTATAAGTGGTTTGTATGGGGATCGATAGACTGATGACGATGAGTCTCTTGTTGCCCTGTGCTCTTTGACTTGATGATGGCGCTACAGGCAATAGAGACTCATAGTATTACTCTGAAAAACTGGGCCCTATTTAGGCCCAAACTCCGCAATTCCTAACGTACCAATCAGATTGCGAGATTTGTGAATTTCTATTGTGAAGGTGTAAATGTGATAGAATGTTTGATTCGATTGCAGAATTGAAAACACTCCCACGGGATGGAGATTCGAAGCCGTGATTCCTTCATAATCCCATTGATGATTGAAGAAAATAGGGCCAATTTTTTCACTTTTTCATTATGAGTCCCTCTTGAGCAAGGTTTACTGCAGGGATATAAGGGACTCATCGTCATAAGTCTAGGGGATCGAGAATTCCGTGTCCCATTCTGGTTCATGATTTATAAGACATTGAAGTTTACCTTGCCAATCTTTGAAATAGAATTTTAATTTCAATAGCAAGTAAAGTATGGACCAGAATGGAAGAGTGATTTTACCAAACCAAATTTTCTCACCTAAGCTAGCCTTCGACTGATAGATGATGAGCATTTTAGTTTTGAATAGCGGCCACATACTTTTCATTCTATAGCCCATCTAACGCGTAAGTTATTTTGACTCACCCTGTATATATCTCCTGTTTAGAAATCTGTTATCATAAAGGAAACGGATGGACTTATTACGTAAGTTTAGATACGGCACAATGAATAGGATGATCACTAGAGAAAAGAATTGACATATTAAATTAAAGGTATTGAATGGATACAAGTAATCAGTTTGTAAGTCTTGGCATCGAACTTCATTGTTTAATGTTAGATAGTGAGTCATATATGTTTTAGCGGAGTATCTGATTTTCTAATTACTTACGTCCTATTTGATCATGTCTTAGTTACTTGATTATGTTTTAACCCTTTCACGCCCAGCTAAAATTAAGCTTAACAGGAAAACCTAATGTAGATAGTCGTTTTCCAGGGGGTATCATAATCAGTGATTCAGTAAGCAATAGATACATGCAATGTGCATAGCCTTTTAAATCAATTAGAATTCCAAATGCTTTACCCCCTGAAAAATTCGCAGTTCTCAATGAATACTGTTGGGCCATATGGCCCTTCCGGGGGTGAAAGGGTCAATCATCATTACTAGATTTGTTGCCAACAAGGACTTGTCAACATATGCCACGTGAGCCAGAAAAATTTTCCCATTTTTGATAATTCACAGCACCAAGAATATTTCACAGATCCGAATGCTTCAAATTTTAGTTAAAAGCCGAAAGATGGGAGTATTTTCGTGATTTCTTCTTTATCTTACAAGCACTAGGAGTACAGGTCAATTCGGCTTTATAAAATTTTCATGGTTGCAAAATGACTGAAATAGAGCCCAAAACGGTGATCGGATTGTAAGGACTCTCTTTACACAGAACAATACGCAGTTAGCGTTTCCTTTCTCTCAAGATTTAGAAGACAGATTTTGAAACAAGTACTAAAGATTTTCAATCCCATGGCAGTAAATGTACCGATGATATCTCTCACCTATGAGAATTTGTATCTTCGTCATTGTTCTGTCAGAGGAGTCCTTTATGATTTGATCAATGTTCTAGGTCCTTTTTCAGTAATTTTGCTACCATGAAACTTTGGTAAAGTTGAATTTACATATATAATTCTAATGCTCGTAAGATAATGAGAAAAACCAAGAAAATGATTCGATCTTTCAGCTTTTAACAAGAATATGGATCATTCAAATCCGTGAAGCACTCTTGATGCCAACCGGATTACTTGGATGCTACCGGCCCACCCGCTTTACTTCGATTTTTCGAATGATACGATGGTATATTTTTAACGCCTTAATCTTTTTATTATGTTATCCTATGGGTCAAAAATGGAGAATAGTGAAGCTTTTCGTCGTTACACTGCTCATTAGCTTTATATTCTGGCTGCGTTTTTCTAAGAATATTCCATTACCTGATACTAAGAATGAAATACCGCTTGAGCCAGAGAAAAGTTCCCACTTTTAAAAATTCATAGCACCAAGAGTAAATCAAAGATTTGAATGATTGAAACTTCAGTGAAAAGCCGAAAGATCGAAGTATTTTTGTGATTTTTCTTGATGCTTTGCCAGCATTAGAAGTATAGGTAAATTTAACTTTATAAAAATTTCATGTTTGCAAAATGACTGAAAAAGGCCTGAAACGTCGATCAAATTGTAACGACTCTCCTCGCACAGAATAATAGGCAATGGGCTTTTCACCTCTCTCGAGAGTTATAAGATGTAGGTTTTCCAACAAATACTAAGGATTTTCAATCCCATGGCGATAATTATAGAGATGATAGCTCTCACCCATGAGAAATGGCATTTTCTTTATTGCTCAGCATGGGGGGTCCTTTGTCGTTTGATCAATGTTTTAGACCCTTTTTCAGTCATTTTACAAACATGAAATTTTTGTAAAGTTCAATTTCATTATATTTCGCTCGCTCTTAAGACATCCAGAAAAATCACAAAAATACTTCGATATCTTGGCTTTTAACCAGACTTTGAATCATTCAGATCTGTGAATGGCTTTTCAATCTATGAATTTTCAAAAGTGGGAACTTTCTTCTGGCTTACCCGGTAGATAAATCAAAATGCAACACAGTCACCTGTGAGATTAAGTTGGCATAGGTATGCGAAAGACCTTTCCCGGGGGGGGGGGACACTTCATTGTGACCGTGACTCAGCATGAATCTATACTTTCAGAAAAAGACCCATTTGTATGAAGGAATATTCAAGAATTCAGAAGCCTTTGGCATGGATATCAAGGAGTTTCTATAACATGTTATGAATTTTGTCAAGATATCTTGATTTTGTCGATTCGAAGAAGCAAGGTCTATTCAGATTTCTTCATTATGAGAGACTTCTGAGACCCCGAATGGGAGGGTGGCTGGAGCCCATCATTTGAAAGCGTAGAGCCCTGGAGCCCAAACAATTCCCATGGTGGTCTCCTCCCATTTTGAGACATGAAACCCATGGAGCCCTGAAAAGCACTCAGTGGTGCCCTGGAGCACGGGCAGTTTTGCCATTCGGAGCCTGGAGCCCATTCAAATGTGCCCTGGAGACTCGGAGCCCGAGATCCCTTAGGAGGCCTCAATTCTGGACAAGCTATCCATATACCAGAATTAAGGTTAAAATAGAGCTATATGTAGTGAATTTCCGTTGAAAACCCACCCATATGAGCGGCGTGTCCAGTATCACTTAACAGTAAAGGAGTTTTCCACCCCGGACCTTTTTAGGATCAGCTATCAAAACTCTGTGGAGAATAACGATGTGGAACCGATAAAAAGGATAATTTGTAACTTGATGTGGCACACGCTTTCGTAAAAGCTCGTTATATTGGCGGTTTACTTCCTGGGACCTGGTACTGCTTTATTTTAATAAACTAATTACCAAATACATAACAGGAAGGGCCATAGTTTGCTTCTTCGATTATTTTAGGTGCCACTGTTATATGATGCCTGTTCAATTTTGTTTATTTTAGCATGTTTGGAAGCTGAGGAGAGTGCTGGTACAAGGAAAAGAAGGGACATTGTGAGCTGCTCGAATTGACAATGTGATATTTGCTGTACTGGGTGAGTCAAGAAAGAGTTCGATCAGCGATCAGTCATATATCTGGGACATGATTATGTTTAAATTTTTATGCCTCGGGGCTCAAATATTTCGGAGTTTTGGAAGGGTGGATGTGGAATCTTTTACATTTTTCTTGGAACTGAGTGGGGGGGGGGGACTTAGAGTACTTTGCTGTCACCCTACCGCCTAATTTTTTTGACACTTATTACTGTCAGAATATCGGCATTTTTATTTCTGTTGAAAGAAATCATGAAAGGCTCGGGAAAAATTAAGAATAATATTGTAAATCTTAAATTGATGGAAGAACGACGGTAGAATTTGCAAAGTGGTCATAGTTTATGATGGTGCACAATTTGGCGGCAAGCTGAAAACTGTCGCTCCTTCTGGTTTAGGATTTAGAACTTGATAACGTCACAGCCTCAGATATGATAAAGGCTGCTGTTTTGACAATTATCAAGATTTTAGATTTCAAGGTAGCATATCACGGCAAAGTAAATTCCTTTTGAGCCAATTTTACACCAGGCGAAATCTTTTGGCGGCATTGGGCTATTCTTCCCAAACGTATGCGTAGAAAAAATTTTAAGATCCAGTTTTAGCGGAATAATTCTGTGGAGGAAGACTGAAATCATTTTAACTTTTCCGTGTCGAAAAATCCCACTTCATGTTTTCCACCAATAAATTCAAAGAATGACGGCGCCAACCAAAATTGGGTAATCTTCCACCGTTCTTTCCAAAATGGCGTTTCATCACGAAGGCCTAGGTTCACTGCTAGATTTATTCGCGCTTCGAAAGTTCAGTTTTGGGCTTTCTTTCAACATACACCATGCGCAGGGACATCGTTGCGATATCGCCACGAAATCTTGATTCCGCATGGCACAAAAGAAGCTCTTTAAGCAATTCCTTTCAAATAAAGAGAATACGAAATCTTGATTCCGCATGGCACAAAAGAAGCTCTTTAAGCCATTCCTTTCAAATAAAGAGAAGAAAACTTTGCATTGCATTTTCTAAGGATTTGGACCCAAAGATGTGTTGATTGCAACTCTCATATGTCTTGTTGAAATAAGTAATCAACATAGATACCTGGTCTTTCCTTTTCCTCAGTTTCTGTGCTATCAAGGAAACATTTTCTTCAGAAGTTTTTTGCCAGAATGCCTGTAGGTTCAAACTTCTTGACAGCGGGATCGAGAACAATATCAGAGCTTTAGGATATTGCATTGAGAATTGAAACAGCTTCCATGCGGTCGGATTCAAGAAAGTAGTTCCCTTTATGGTTATGACTAGTTGAGCATGGGGTGCAAGTCTTCAAAAAAGTATTTGTTAAATTATATTGCCATTTTCTTTGAATTAAATGACTTGGAAGGAGTCAGGGTATTTTCTGCAAATCTGCCGTGGAAATATTATGATATCTTGATTAGTTTCAAAATGATAGCATTTATCATTTTTAAAGCTGTGACGTCATCAAAAGTATAAATTCGAAACAAGAAGAGCTACAGACTTCTTGCCACCGTATTGTAGACCTTTATCAAGTTCAAGTTTCATTTTTTAAAATTCCAATTTTACAAATTTAATCTAATAACAGCAACAACAAAAGATGAATATAGATACCGATGTAGAAAATGATTTGTAGGAAATTTGTATTTTGGAATTGTATGGAGGAAATCGAGGAGATGGCACCCCCTGTGCTAAAAATTAAATTAACATTTGTTGTGTAGTTTGGTAAATGTAAAGATTAGAGATATTTAGACCTGATATTTTGTAGAGAATATATGAGATTTGGGTTTACGACGAAAGGTGAAAACTGAAGGAGATTTTTTGATGTCATCATTAATACTGTTCCAGGATTTGGCACCTGCAAATCTAACAGATCTTACACCATATTGTGATGTATTACTACGAATCATAAAGATATCACCTCTAGAAGCCTGTTTTGTATCGTAATGATGAACAGTTGTCAAGGTTTCAAAAAAAAGATTGCGAAAAAAGGATATGTCATATGTTATAAACTATGGCAGTCTCGAGGATATGTCATTTTCCGGTATTGATTTAGAATTTACAATGATTATTATATTTTCAAAATTTTTCATGCATTCTTTCAAAAGTAATTGAAATACCACCATTTTGAAGAGATCAAGATTTCAAATATTTCCACGGCATATTTACAGCTAAGTAGTCGAAGTTCCTCCCAAGTCAACTGATTCAAAGAAACTTGCACTAGAATTTTACACCCAGAATTTTAGATTAGTTCCTGTAACTAATGACTGAAACACGTGGAACTCTTTTTTGGCATACCCGGTACGTTCCAATCAGATGCTTGCGTGGTAACTGTGAACTGCATAGAACACTTTGTGATTTTGAATAATAGCTTGTAATACGCAAAATACAGCTTGTAAAAGAGTGCAATATGGTGATTCTTTGAAGAGAGGAATATCTGATCAAACTGTAGTCCGTACGTAGCTGAAGAATCTGTCAAAGTTTTAAGAAAGGAAGTAACGTGGTTTTGAAACCGATTTCAGGCAGAGAAGTTCTGAGATATTTGACATGTTGTATATTAAATAATATGTTGTTAAATGATGTTGCTTTGGTATTTTGGAAGCATTAGCTTTTCAAGCGGCATGCATTTTTTCTGACACGCTAGCTAGACTAGGTACCTGTCCTTCCAAAATTTCAACTTATGCTCCTAGAGAAATGTTACTTCTTTGCACAGATTTGCTTGATCATAGATAAAATATATAGCTTTAATGCTTATCTGCAAATATATGTGAATAATCGAATTTTATAGAATTGTTGTCAAGATGAGTGGGATGACTTTCAACATTTAGCAATGCCAGTGTAGATAATCAATTTACTTTGCGTTTTCTGCAGTTACTATGTTGTGTTGCTCCCTTTATTCTACCAGGTGTAAAAGTTATTCCTTGTGTACAAGGCCCGGCGTACGGGTCAAAAATGTTGACGAAATTTATTGCGGTTTTGTGCCATTTTCGAAGATCTCTTGAAGGGGATTTGTTGAGGAAGTTAACCCTTTCACGCCCGACTAAAATCAAGCTTAACAGGAAAACCTAATGTAGATTGTCGTTTTCCAGGGGGTATCAAAATCAGTGATACAGCAAGCAATAGATAAATGCAATATGCATAACCTTTAAAATCAATCAAAATTCCAAATGCTTTACCCCATGAAAAATTCGCAATTCTCAATGAATACAGTTGGGCCATATGGCCGCCCTTCCGGGGGTGAAAGGGTTAAACGTGATTTCTGAACAGAGTGCCTGACTGCTTGAAGGCTTATTTCAAAATTTATTTGAAAGGGCTACCATTCAATGAAGTACTTCCCACTATCATGGCCGTGATATCCGGGGAGCAGTTTGGATTTGTTTTGTTGGTGCACGCGTCAAGATTGTTATGTAAAATACCCATAGACATATGACAGCTCGTATTTTTTTGTCCAGTTATGAATTTAATCCTATTTAATCGGTTAGGGAGAATGTCCGCCAGTGTTTTGGAAAATTAGTTCACTTTCAAGCCAAGTTTGTTTTGCAAAAATGCAAAGACAACAGCTTGACCTTTAGCCCCCATTTGTTCACTCTTCAAATTTTAACTTTGCGAAAATGCAAAGCATATAGCCGTGCGTTTTGCTTATAGTTGTTCGCTCTTCAAACACAGTTTATTTTTGCAAAAATGCAAAGCTTATAACAATTACGTTTTGCCAAAGTGTGCTCGCTCTTCACACACAGTTTATTTTTGTTCAATTTTCAAATCCAGTTTATGTTTGGAAAATGCTATAGCTTTACGTCTTGCCTATATTTGAAATGTAGTTTATTTTTGCAAAAATGCATTGCCTAAAGCTTTACTTTTTACCTCAATTTGTTCACTTTTCAAATAGCAATCACAGATGCAGCATATCAAATGGCGACAAAGCCTTTCAACAAAACGGTGATACAAAACAGTATTCGATAACTTTTGATTTAAGAGAACTTCTTTGGATCTAGCTAGTGAAGTCTTTTGGGGGTAACCCTGTAGTACAAAATGCCTGTGGATTTAAATCTTTGCTGGTTCACGATGACGAGAGAATGACACAAGAAAGAGAAAAAGTGATATGCATAGTTTTGATTCTTTAAACGGCAAAGTTCGAAAGGGCATATTTGCCCAGTGATATCATTCTATTTCAGCAACAACAGCTACATATAAGCATTTAATGTACGCCATCACTAGATTCAAAACCATATCAAAACATCAAGAGATATTTAATTGACCCAATGCAGCTACTCTGCCTTCAGTTACTCACTTCACACATTTTCTTTGCTGCTGCTCAGGAGTTCATGTGTATTTCCACTGAACAGCCTGAAGTCTTGCCTCACGACATAGTCCCACATATCGCAAAACTAGCAACAACGACAACAACAACAATACAGCAACAACAACAACATTTCTTATTTTTGCCCAATCTGGTCCTTATGGACTTTGATACAAAATTTTGAGACGGAGTTGAACACGTTTACGTGTGCCCTCTGGAATGAGGCTGCAGTGTAGTCTCAGAAGTGAGGCAAGCGATCCTCGACAGTTGGTGCTGCGGTGAAGTTCATGGAAGCTAATTGGCCTTAAAAATGAGGAAACCCTGGTCAGAGAAAGGTTTGTTGACTCTTGGATTGAGGAAGCGTTCGTATGGATACTTGTGACTTTTGTTCATGGCCAATATCACTGTAAACCTGAACTCTGAGCTGCTTTAACATTGGCGGTTCGAGCCGGCAACCTAGGCCCATCCACCATTGCCTGGAGTTCGTACAGTGTTGCTATGGTTTCCATATCTTGTTATGAAATCGATAGGGAAAACTTCATCCCAAATTTCAGTATGAACGTCCATAAGTCGTACCTGAAGTCCCTCTCAAATAAGATTTCACGTGAAACTTTTCGCTTATAAAAACGATTAGAGTGTTCTCCATTATCAATTTTGCATTTTGGCAAATAATACGTGATATTTAACTTTGTCAGACAGACTTTGATTAGCTGGGGAATTCTGATTATTAATGGATCAAATTACTTGTTGACTAACTGCTCGACTGGCTCTTAGACAACGTTCACACGATGCCAACACATTTTGAAAACAGTGAAAAATAAGACGGTCAAGGACGGCGCCACGGGGTGGATATGTCCACCCCATTTTCCTCAGGTAGCATTTATTCCCAAGCAAAAACGATATAAAAAACATTAGGTATACCTTCAGGCAATAAATTTTACCTCTTGTCCACCCCACTTTCTCAACCGCCCCTGAAGACGTTAGCAAACTTTGAGCTAGCGTTCACACGATACCAGAACAATTTGAAAACGGTAGGAATTTGGGTCGTTGCAAAAACTCGTTGCAAGACTTTGATGCCAAAAAAAGTTCCTACACCATAAGAATAGAGCAGTCTCGGTCTAACAGCATTCGTTGTAAAGTGCTCTGTTCAATCATTTTTGGATGTTGACATAATGCCGTTTCCAAGATGTTCCGGTTAGAGAGCCTGTTTCAAGATCTACAGTTTATAGATCAAGAGTAATATAATGTCATGACCCTCCTGGATGTTTAAAAATGTATGTTTACATTGTTTGATAGATGAAATATCATTGTTTTGAAAAAATGATTTATGTAAAATGTAAGTGCTTCGTAATGTAAGAAAGATTTGACATTTGAAAACATTGAGGAGGGCCATGCCATAATACTACTCTTGAGTCGTGACACAAGACTGTCTCGTGTATTTGTCAACAGTGAAGAGATGTTGCGTTTGTCGACATAACATGGAACGTGGAAGCTTCTTCAAATTCGCACACAACTGTTTGCTTTCTGTCGAAGTGCCCCAATTTGATGGCTAAATGAGCTCAAATGGGTGCTGGAGTCAACGGTGAGTGAATAACCTTGCTCAGGGCTATATATTTCGCCGATTCCGGGCCCAAGAAGGGGGTTTTATCAACGATGAGTGTAGGTCGATTTGCCTTGCCTGTTAGAAATCACTTATGTTTGTCAAATATCTTTAGATCTTAGGAAAGCAAATGCATCTGAGTTATTGCCATGGTTTACATACATGTTCTGTGGAATGTTCAACAATATATCTCCTCTCTAGCAATTTATATGAATTTTCGAAGAAAGGTCAAGTTTTCTTGGCCGGTAAACGCTCGTAGCTCCGGCTCCAAATAAGATATTTGCCTAAACATTTAAACAACTCTGGACGGACATCTCAGCAACCGATTTATCAAAAAATATTTTAAATAAGTGCAATACTTTGAGAATCCATTTCAGTTTATGAGAGGGTACTAGAAACATCACCACAAATGACCGATTTTGTCTTAAAAGGTTAGAAGCGGCGATGTCATTGGCAGAGTTTCGTGAGGTTGAATGATTTCCGCTTGAACTGACAACCAGTAAGGTTTTGGGTTTTATCCTGATTAAGCGTAGGTGGGGGGACGGGGCAGGAGGTTTTTTGTTTATGGTAAGAAGCTCTCTAGAGAGATGCCTCGTTGATGAAATAATTTAGTGGATCGAGAATTAATTCTCACTCCTCGATCGATATTCATTGGGATTTAGAGCATTGACTTGAGATGCTTGTGTAAACTTTATGGACATTCTTTAGCTGCTGAAGTGTACATATTGTAAATACTACTGCTGCTGCGTTGCTGTTGCTGTTCATTTGTTTATGGTCATCATGCTCGCCAGTTTGTAAGGCAAGGATAGATATAGCCGACCATTACACAAATATGATAAAACACAACACTATCCTCCGTGAACTTGCTACAAGTCTCTCTCGCGGCAAAGACGGGAGAAGAAATAAAAGCGAGAGAGACTTGTAATACTTGGTAGCCTGGGTCGTTGGCTGGACAGGATTCTGTCCAGTCAGCATCCTTTTACAAAAAACCAATATCCAATCATCTGCTTAGAGAGGACAATGATACAACAGAGCGAGGCTCTGCGATGTTTTTTGACAATGGCACACTCGAGCTTCGATGAAACAGTTGACAACAACCCCGTCATTTTTGAAAATGGAAGCAAGGCTCGACTACTCATGAATATTAATGAGCATGCCAAGTATTACAAGTCTCTCTCGCTTTTTTCCTTCTCCTGTTTTTTCCGCGAGAGAGACTTGTAACAAGTCCATATCCTCCGCCACTGTATCAAGAAAGGGGCAACAGATGGTACAGCTCCTCTACAGTCGCCAAAACAATCGGATACAATTATTTTGGGATACCCTGCACATGGCATAAGTAACAAGCATGGGAATTGATATATCTCTTGCAAAAAAAGAGCTTTACTTAGAAATAAGAATCCATCAAAAGGCAAAGTTAATGTTAAATAATTAATGAAAAAACCAAGCAAAATAGTCTATTTTAAGTGCTTAGTAACATTATCTATCTCGTTTTCAGTTTCAAACCAGTTCAACGAAAAGTTCATCTGGCACGAGAACTAAATTATCGTTCTGGTGATCGCTACTGCTTTAAACATCACCTCCCTACCGCTCAAACTACCAGACCTGGTAACACCACAGCTCAAAAACAAGTCTGTGGAAGGCAAACACTTTAACCTCGCAAGAATGGAGGCCATCAAGTATTTTATTGACGCTGTGAAGTTTTTAAAGAGTCCAGTCTTATTTCTTAGCAGTAAGGGAGGTAGTAGTTAACATAGGGCTGAAATCTTTAGAAAATGTGATGTAAAATTCCATTACCTGTCTCTCTAAACTGAATTGCTCGAGAGAAAACCTGGTACCTTTCTCTAATTCCACCATGGATAATTTTTTGATTTCTGGACTATTTTCAAAACGGCGGCGCTAACACTTTGAGGCTGTGGCGTCATCGAATTTTCAAATCGCAAACCATAAGAGCAACAGATTTCGGCTCGCCCCTACACTGTAGACTCTAGTGGATTTACACTGCAGGCACTGGATTGGCTTTCTAGGGTAGTTACCGCGTACAGTTTTTTGACTATAAATTTAGAAATTATGGCGATTCAAATTTTTTCAAACTTCTCATGAATTTTTTCAATAAAAATAAGAAACACGCCGTGATTTAGAATATACCGTTAAAGCTCTATCAAGCCCCCTCTCTAATAACCCCCTCCCCTCTGAATCAAAATTTGAAGTAAGCCCCCTCTCTAATAAGCCCCTCCCTCTGAATCAAAATTTGAAGTAAGTGCCCCTCTCTATTAAGCCCCCCAAATTATACAAAATTCTAGAATTTGCCAAATATTTTCCATTTGTTTAGCTGCACAACCTTGTACCGGGCGTCCAAAAAAATTTTCCCCGTTTGAACAGTTCCAGAACAACAACCACTGCCTCGTTTTGAGCGATGTAAACGGCAATCTCTTACTTAAAGGCCACTTGGATCCATATCATTTTTACACGATTTTTTGCTCATCAAAAGACTTCCAAAATATGGATTTTTCGAAAATCGCATGCTGGAGAAGTCCTTGAAAAGGTGGGAAATCTAGCGATGGAGGTGTGTTCCATTCCTTCCATGTTTTGCATCACAGGTGTGAAGGCATACAAGCGCTTGTCAATTTCTTAGATTTTGGTATTCAAAGTCGGCAACACACTAAAGTGCGGACCACAGGACCTTGTCTTGTGTACCATGCTTTTTCCTCGAACATCCAGCATAATCAATGTGCGCAGATACAGAAATGAAACAAAGGCTCAAATCTAAGTTGAGCATTGTATGACAGATTTCTTTAAAAACCTTATCAAATTAAACACACTTTTACTAAAATAACAGCTCAAATGGGGAAAATTTTTTGGTGGAGACCTGGTCTGTCAATGTTAGTTTCGTTTGGGATAAGAAATGTGCCAAATTTCTGCATTTGCGCCGTAAAGTTGTATGTTGATTCTGCAAAATATAGGATAAAGGAACTGAAAAGCTACCAAATATATCTTTGTCACTTGATTTTGTGAATAGGCCTCCCTCTCTAATAAGCCCCCTCTTTTTTAAGCCCCCCCTCTGAAAGGTCCGAAATCAAATAAGCCCCTCCGGGGGCTTAGTAAAGCTTTTACGGTAATAAAGGTGCCAAAATATTTTGATTGTCAGAATTACAGCAAATCAGGCTGAATTCAATTCAAGTCATTCAGTGCACGGATTTAAATATTTGAGCCCTATGTTGTAGTACCTGATGTAGTAGCAGGAATATTTCAGTTAATCATAAACTAAAAAAAACGTCCCATGATCAAGGTTAACTAAACGTCTAATATGAAATTTGAGTTATCGTGATAATGATTTCGTTCACAGTTAGTGTACTCAGCACAGGCCTTGGTAGCAAAATAGTTAGTTGGAAAAATAATGTTGAAACTATACCGTATGCTTGCAGTTAGCATCTATAGGGCGGCAGCAAACACTGGCATTGTCCTCGAGAATGACAGAATAGAAATGCTCTTTTGAAGCAACCATTTATTTGCCTTTCCTTGCCAAATTGACTCAAGCAAGGTCTCATGCTCTAAGTTGAAGCCAGGTCTATGCAACCGTGTAAAGATCGAGACAATTGAGCGTAAATTTTTCCACAGCATCCACACCATCGGGGCACACATTTTTTTGGATGACCTGCACATATACTGTCAGTAATTAACTCGCGAATCGCAAGATAAAAACATCACCCATCTAGCCATTTCAAAAAGTGCTCGTTTGCTACCGCCCTTGGTGTCTCTTTCGAGATATGTCCATATTCAGATTACTTTTAGTCTCTGTCTATTCTATTATTAATGTTTAAAAATGCAGATTATATCTTAACGGTATTGCAAATCGAAACTAATGCTTTAGTGCTCAATATTTACCAAAGTTCCGACGACGGAGAATGGATATGTTGCATCAGGCAATGCAGATTTAAGTCAAATAAATGCCAGGATCTTTCGCTTTTAATAAATGAACTATATCACTCGTGCACGAACGCAAAAACAATGAAAGATAGTGCTACTATGGGATCTGCCACTTTTTAGTGACACCGAAGTTCGAAGCGATCAATGACTGCAGAGAAAAAGGTGAATTCCACACGCCGTCAAGTCATAAACAAAAGCAAGGCAAGCTATGCAAGTATCTCTGAAGCTAAGGTAGCTAGCTCGCTTGTTGCGCACTCCTGAGATCGCTTTGAACCTGGTTTTGAAGAGCAAACACGAGAATGTATCAAATAAAGAAGGAAATATCTGAACATCTGCCTCGGGAGCTAGTTTTCTGCTTCAGAAGTTGATTGGGATGCGATTAAATTCTTTGAATTTTCTGGGTGAATCAAAACACTTACTTCCTAACTGAGTTTTTAAAAACGAGGCAATACCAAATCTAGCAACTCCTATTGGTCAATCGTAGATCTCCCGCGGGTTTCCCGTTGCCTTGTATAATACGATACAAGGACGCGTTTTTGTCGCCACAGCAGCTGCTTCAGGTCTGTGAGATTTGCAGTAAACTCAAACCATATGATTGTAACAAAATGCGTTTGATTAAATCATGCGAGTCAAGATTAGAAGCTGTCAGGCAATAACACTCGTACTAACCGGTTTTAGTCGTTGTACTGGAAAATATGAAGCCCTTGGTCTTAATGCACTGACCTCGCAAGCTCGGTCTGTACTTTAAGACTGCGGGCTTATATTTTCCTGTACAACACAAAACCGGTTATTATACGTCTATTGCTGCCCAGCTTCGGAAACAAACAAATAATATGCCCAAGCATATGGTTAGATATATCCTTCTTCTTTCGATATATGCTCATGTCGCTTACAACCATTTCTAAGATGCAAAAGGAGCGAGCTAGCCACTTGGGCTTCTGAACATTTGTCGCCTGGGGGACCTTAGCAGGTACGCAGAAATCCTTGACTGTATGAAATCAAGGGGAAACAATAGATAAAGTTTTCGTTTAGGCCAAATTCGATTTTAGACCGTGTTTTAGCATGCCTACAAAGGACCTTGGGTAGCGATGACTCCTTAAAAAGTTTGCTAAATGACACAAATTGAATCTGCATGCCTTTAGCAACTTATCAGCAATTTAACAACGTTAAGCAAACACCGATAACTTACTATAGTGCGTAGCAATTAACCATATTATACTATTTCAGATTCATTTATAAACGGATTTCCATTTAATCAAAATTCAGAATCCTGACTTTGGCAGTCTACTACAGCAGCTAAATATCAAATTTACTGATCGGTAGCGATGGGTGCAGCTCCGGAGGGAGCCTTTCCCTCCTTCTCTGACTGTGTCTTCCGGATAAATTTTGAAGCAAAACTATGCTGGTCTGTTTCAAGTCCGAAATTCATAAAATTTCTAAGATTGGACCAAATTTTGATTGTGTTTATAGGCCTACCCTTTTAGGAAATGGAGTAAGATGAATCCATGATTTGCCCAGTTTTTATCAAATACTGCATCCAATGCTAATAAAACTGAAACTTAAACAGTTTTGGTCCGCTAAAAGTTGCTACGGTTCAAGCGCATTTACGCCGTTCCAGAGCCAAGTTGCTTAGTAAACAAAAGGAATAAAGCGCGTTACAAATTAGATGGGGGTAGTGTAAACAGGAGGCTGATTCGTTACGCTTTTGTTATGAAGCCAAAGCTGCACTGGGCAAGTGTAAACGGGGTCTTATATTGCATCTACAAGGACAAAGTTAATCCAGCTTTGTCTGAGCCAGGTTCAATTTCAACCAATGAAATGCATTCGACTCCTTGGTTTGACCAATTAGAAGGCCCTACTCAGTAACCTAGTTTAGTTTCAGCTCGCTTGCCTTGCAAGTGTAAACAGGATCTTAGAAGACAGCTATTAGCCCGGGGGTACTCTCATTATGGCCTAACAGGGGGCCCCAGTCGGTTTGAGGGTCTTAACGAATGGCTACCAAATGGCCCTTTTTCCAAACACTTACCACCAATAGGGGGTATCCTAAGATCCAGGGCCAATAACAAGATTTCAATTTGGAACACTCCGCCGCATGCCAACTTGGTCGTTGTAGCAAAGATAACAAATCAATTCTTAAGTTTTCTTGCTTTGTCTCATCAGTTTTTGCAATAGAAATTATGAAAAACTGCAAAAATTTTCATGACTAGCTGCTACCAATTTTAGGTCTATGAAGTACCATTTGAGGGTTCTTCGTAAGAAGATACTACCATTAGAGGGTATTTTTCAAAACGTTTGCTTTGGCCCTCGTTAACTCTGACTGGCTTCTGTCAGGCCGCAATATGAGAACCCCCTCCCCCAAGGGCTACTAGTGAAGTAGATCTCACTAAAGTATAGGTCCTGTGCAACCAAACTGGCCAGGCAAATTTCTCATTGAGATTTGATTAAATGGAATCCAACTAAGCATCACTGTAAAAGCAACAGCATGATTCGGGCAGCTTGTTCATTAAAAACTAAAGTTCTCTCGCCGTCAAAAGTTAACAAAGTCAGCTTCTTTTTCGATCCCTGACTCAGGCATATTAATATTGTAAACCCATTCCAGAAACGCCCCAAATAGCTCATAATCAAGAATAACCTTTCAAAATATTTCTGACTTAGCAACGATTTCAGGGCTTTCAGCACAAATCACCCTGGAAAAATGTTATCATAGTCCAAGGGATGGCACTTCCATCCTCCCAGAGGGACAACACGTGCTAAAGCATGTAAAAGCCAATGCTTCAAGGCTGAAAACTCGATCGTGATTTAAGGCCAGTTTTTACCGTTTCCTGAAAGGGCTTTCTTAGGAAAATCCCTCGTAATTTCATAGCGATGTCTCGGGGCGGGGGGGGGGGCTTGACTGTGAACGTGATTCACTCGACCCGAATATGGACTTCGACAAAAGGACCCATTTGCATGACAGAATTTTTCAAGAATTTGAACCCTTATGCATGAATTTCAAGAAGTTTCGTAACCATGTCTATGAATTTTCAAATTTCTTCTGTTGTGATGAAGATTCTCAAAAAGCTACCCATCTACCAGAAGTAAGGTTTAAAACAGGGAATTTCATGCGAAAAACTCACCCGTATGAATGGCACATTCAGTATCATTTAACAATCAAGTACCCTTCGCGGGCGGGAGCAACGTAGCCGATTTCACAGAGATAATTGAACAGGTCAACTATATTGAATCGTACTGAATAACACACCATCCAATCTTGCTGCTTTAAAGTCGCCCGTCATCATCAGGATGAAACTGTGCTTCAGGTTACAAACGTCACTCAAACTTACTCACTCATCCGGTTGAGTTTCATTTCAAAATTTTGACTGTCTCATCGGCTGACTGTTGCAGACGGCCTATGAAGGTCCCATAATTAAAACTAAGTGCTTGGATTGATAGGTGTACTATATCTCATCATTAAATACTCATGCTTACTCATACCTGTGCTCAATTGTTCATTTCTGCTAAGCTGCCTCTACACATGACATTTCCAGCTTCTCTATTTGTCCGTGGAAGAAATAATCGGCTCTGTCTCTATAGATGAAATGAATAAAATTGGTAAATTTTAGCAATACACGCATGGGCATAAGTTCCATATCTTTTAAGTTGTTGATGGAAAATTCTATGACTTATTTCCTTGACTGAAACTTTGGCAAATTTGCTTCAATTCTACCGTTGGACTATTTAAAAACCTTCCAATATTTTTCAAAATCACACGTAGCCTATACTGAACTGATTTGAGGATGTGAAAAAGTCAAATTTCTAAATCATAAACCAGAAGACTGACAGACTTGTGTTAGATAATTCTCTTGACACCATTCACCTTCCTGCGGACAAAAAATTTTTTTGCAGGAGCCAACCTCAAATTTGCATGAAAAAAGTGCATTTTGGGTGTGCAATATGAATTTATCTTCGCTTTCAAGGGAATTTGTCTAAATTTTCAATAACCATTTTCCCCTGCGAGTTCATACAACTTTTTCTGCACGATTTTCGCATTCCACGCAGAAATGCAAGTACCCACAAGGTCATAAAAAAATGCACACAAAAATCGAAAGGTAAATACTTTATTTTCGATTTCATTACCAAGTGATGAATACGAAAATGAAGGTTATTTCTTTGTTTAGAGAGCCATTCCTCCAAGTCATTGATCATGTGACCATAACGTTTTCTCCATGAATCTGATTCTGAAGTCTGTCTCAAAATAGATGTCACGAACATGGCACGCGAGAACAATAATTTCCTGATAAACTAAGATCATCAGAGATAAACCTGGTATATTTGCTGATCAACTAGGTTCATGTGAATGAATTGCGACTATCTGCTGACAATCTTATTTAACCACTTTTGAGTGGTTATGGCAGGCGAGAATCACAATTTTCTTATAAACTAGGATCATAGCAGATAAACCTGGTTTATTTGCTGATAAACTAGGTTTATCTGAATGAATCGCGATTATCTGCTGATAATCTCAGTTAATCACTTTTGAGTGGTTATGGCAGGCGAGAATCACAATTTTCTTATAAACTAGGATCATCGCAGAATAAACCTTTTTTATCCGCTGATAAACTAGGTTTATTTGAATGAATTGCGATAATATGCTGATAATCTCAGTTCATCACTTTGAGTGGTTATGGCAGGCGAGAATCACAATTACCGAATAAACTAGGACTATCACAGATAAACCTGATTCATCTGCTAATAAACTAGATTTATCTCAACGAATTGCAATTATCTGCTGATAATCTCAGTTTATCACTTTTGAGTGGTTATGGCAGGCGAGAATAACAATTTCTAGATAAACTAGAATTAAACCAGGTTTATCTACATGAATTGTGCTTATCTGCTGATAATCTCAGTTTATCACTTTTCAGTGGTGATTAACACATGTTATGTCGCATATCACAGATAACATACTTTGTCAAACTGCAATTCCAATTATCAAGTGATAATCAGAGTATGCTTCAGAATGCTGTAGACTCAGTTTATCCAAATAACCTTCATTATCGCAACCAAAACACAGGAAAAGATGGGTTTTCAAATTAACAGATGACAATAGAGTTACTGTCATAGTCTAAGTTTATCTATTAGATAAACCGAGTTTATCAGCAAGGTGGAGCATGACTCTGATTATCAGGTGATAATTGGAATTGCAGTTTGATAAACTAGGCTTCTCTATGATCATCTTGGTTTATGAGTCATAACAAGAGTTACTCACCACTGAAAAGTGATAAACCAAGATGAACAGCAGATAATTGTAATTCATGGAGATAAACCTAGTTTATCAGCAGATAAACCAGGTTTATCTGTGATCATCCTAGTTTATCAGGAAATTGTTATTCTCACGTGCAATACACGTAGGCTTTGCTATAAGCAAAATTAATCACGCAAACAGTACTGGGTACGCCAGAGAACAGTTCCCATTTTGGACAACTCATAGCACCAAAATCACCCTGTGATTTGAATGATTCAAATGCTGGTCAGAAGCCGAAAGATCGAAGAATTTTTGTGACTTTTCTCGCCTTCTTACAATCACTGGAAATATAGGTAAATCAAACTTTTACAAAATTTTCATGGTTTCAAAATCATTGAAAAAGGGCCTAAAACATAGATCAAATCGTAAGAAATTTCCTCACGCAGAACAATACGCACGCGGACATCTAGACATAGATTTTGAAACCAATACTAAAGATTTTCAATCCAATGGCAATAAATATGCAGATGATATGTAACAGATGATATGTAACAGATGATATGTAACAGATGATATGTAACAGATGATATGTAACAGATGATATGTAACAGATGATATGTAACAGATGATATGTAACAGATGATATGTAACAGATGATATGTAACAGATGATATGTAACAGATGATATGTAACAGATGATATGTAACAGATGATATGTAACAGATGATATGTAACAGATGATATGTAACAGATGATATGTAACAGATGATATGTAACAGATGATATGTAACAGATGATATGTCTCAATGATATGTAACAGATGATATGTAACAGATGATATGTAACAGATGATATGTAACAGATGATATGTAACAGATGATATGTAACAGATGATATGTAACAGATGATATGTAACAGATGATATGTAACAGATGATATGTAACAGATGATATGTCTCAATGATATGTAACAGATGATATGTAACAGATGATATGTAACAGATGATATGTAACAGATGGTATGTAACAGATGATATGTAACAGATGATATGTAACAGATGATGTGTAACAGATGATATGTAACAGATGATATGTAACAGATGATATGTAACAGATGATATGTAACAGATGATATGTAACAGATGATATGTAACAGATGATATGTAACAGATGATATGTCTCACCCATGCAAAATTGAATGTTCTTTATAAAAGTTTAATTTACAAATATTTCCAGTGCTCGTAAGAAGGCGAGAAAAAGCACGAAAATACTTCGATCTCTTGGCTGTCAAGGAAATATTGGCTCTTTTCAATCTATCTAGTACTCTTGATGTTGTGAGTTTTCAGAAGGGAGAACCCTTTTCTGCCTCACAAGGTACAAATGGTGTTATTCGCAGGGCTTTTCACGTGGCATTTTACTTTGAGACCAACTACAGCAACTTTTTTATTTCAAATGGTATGCGAGATATGCTAACAAATCATCCGCCAATTCCATAAACCAGAAACCGCCGCTTATGGTCGAAATGCTCACTGCTGCTCTAAAGTTATCAGTGTTCTTGTTTGTAGAGATCTCTGAAATTGCGAAGTCTCCACCGCAAAGATTTCTTGCCGGGCAATCGAAGCAGATTAAAGAAAGGCGTAGCCCCTCCCGTCTTTTTGAGGTTTTCCCTCGTTTGGCAACGCGGTCTCTGCAGCAGTGAGGCGAAGAAGTTGGAAAATGACTGGAAATGTCAATGAAATTTTTTCATTTTTTCAGGCTCCAAGGAACTACTATCGTCGAAAGTTCTGTTTTTCAATTTGTAACTCCGTTGGCCTAATCGTTCATCGCCCCCCCCCCAATATGTAAAGGAAACAATAAAAAGACAACTTTTATTGACTTTGTTGACATTATGGATAGTCAAAACATTATTTATTCGTACATGATTTAATAAACAAAATATAAAATCTTGAACGAAATTATACAAAAAGTGCAATCAACGCACGTCGTTAATAAACAAACGGAAAATTAAGCTTTTAGGCAGAAGAATCTTACTGGGGGTGCAATGACGATTTGCCAAAAAGAGTACTCGAGCAATCTATATTTGATGAACAAATTCATTGAATTAGGAGAAACATTTTTGAAGGGAAGTTCGAACACATAGATCTGATAATATAAGCCTGGTTCACACCAAGTCTTTTGGTCGTTAGGGTCGTGCAGAAAGACCCACACACAAGACAAAGATTCATAGCTGGAATCCTTTGTCTTTTGAGTCTTTCTGCACGACCCTAACGACCAAAAGACCCAGTGCTAACCTAGCCTTAAGGTTGACCAATTAACCCTTGAATCAAATGCCAACGCAATGTTATTATATAGTTTGGGCTGCGCGGTAAAACATAGTCCTAGTAAAATAAGAATCTTTGAATTTGCAATCAGAGCCAAAAGACGGCTGGACCGTATTCTGTTCAGGTGGAAAATGACGACATAAGTTATAAAGGTTCATGTCGTACAACGCAAGCTTAGCAGTATACTACTAAATTTGGGCACAAAACAATTGGAAATATTCCTTATGTTCTATGGTGCCGAGTAATCAAGTCAAAGTGCACTACGACTGCACCATGCAGACTTTATGACTGCAGTTAGTGAAGTGCAGTGCTATCCACTTAAATGACAAGCCCGGGGATGGTATAATTGCTGATTATTCAAGAGATTACACTGTTGTGAATGGTGTGTAGTACTTTTTTCTCTTTAAATCTGCGAAACTACATATTTCAATCTGCTAAGAAATGCGAAATGACGTCATTTTACATGACGTCACTTCATTTTGACCTGAACAAGGCTGCCAAATGCATTGATATTATCCGACTCACATTGCTAGCCACCTTGTCGTGCCTTCGCACACTCGTACAAAATACAACGATATTTGACTCAAGTTACGAAGATTCATTAACCAATTGATGTAAGTTGGAGGAATCAAAACTCAGAAAGAACTGAAGACTGGTGTTCAGCAGTTGGTAAGGTTGCTTCTTAATAATGATTTTATCAACCCCGGACTTGTCTTTAAGGCAGCGATTGTTGCGCAGCTGGATATGGTGGTAAACGTTCTCCGAAAGAAAATATTTGTCATGAAGGGGTCATGATACATTCCTTATTTGTCAGCCGTCCAAAATTGACAAATTTTCATCATTACAGTCCCCAATAAGAACATCCCCGATTCTGAATAACCCACTAAAGCATGCAGCAACCCAAACGAAGTTACAGCAAGAAACATGGACAGATTTCGTATGACAATAGCATCAGTTACTCTTTGATTGACTCAAGCGATTAGCGACTGATTGGGCCTAAACCAATATTGAACTGTCAACGGAACTGCGCATTTCAAATCGCGCTTGTTTAAGAGATATCTGCATTTAATGTCCAAAGGAGAATGGCAGATCTAGACATCTGACTGAGGGGCCGAGTAGTAATAATTTCATTTATGCAGTAAATATATAAGAATTGCAATGCCTTCTGCTCGGCTCCTAGATCGATAAACAAAATCCTTCTTCTTTCCTTTTAAACGTATCACTTTTCTTACTGATAAAGCCATAATCAACTGCATTAATGAGCATGACTGACTAACTTTTGCGGCATTTTTTTTGAATTATTGTTTGAGAGAATTTACTTTGTCAACAATTCCTATTTGTTTTTGATTGCGGTGAACAAGGGCAGATTTTGTAACACAATAGCATCAGTTGCTTCGGTTCACACCTCAATTCAAAGCGATTAGCGAATGTAGACAATAGAAATCCTCTCAACCGGTAAGTCAAAAACAAACATAGCTGCAAACTAGCCCTGAAACCAATGCGGCAAAGTCTCACCTGGTGCGGGCGAAGGGAGGTTTTCAAACGAAGTAATGTGCTTAAGGCGAAAGAAGAAGAGTAAATCTAAAGTTCCGTCTGGCGGATTTTGTTTATGTGATTCAGAAGCCAAGCAGAAGAAACTACAATTCTTGCATATGTAGCACTCAAATGTTAGCAGTTAATCCTCAGCTCCTAAATCATGTAAACAAAATCCGCCAAAGAGAACTTTAGATTTACCCTTCTTCTTCTGTTATAAGCACCTAACTTCTATTACAAACCTCCCTTCGCCCGCACCAAGTGAGACTTTGCCGTGCTAGTTTCAGGGCAATTTTGCGGCTACGTTTGTTTTTGTGAACCAAAGCAAAATGCTATTGTGTTACAAAATCTGCCCTTGTTATCGCGGTGTCAATCAAATTGAATTGATGCCATTGTGTTCCAAAATCTGCCCCCGTTACAGCAGGATGCCTTGTAAGATATTACAAGTTGCTATGTGTTGCAGAGTGGATTGAGGCTAAATTGGTCCGAGCAGTGCAAAATGGGCCACTAATCGAGGAAAACAAAGTTTCCTTGCCTGTAAACATGCAACTTTATCAATGAATAAAATCGCCTTTGTTTATGGTACAAGATTATTCTGATAGAAGCACAATAACGTGAAACCTACGAATTTGCTAGTGACTCGTTCTCCCCATTCTGACCCATTGTGCCCCAACTTACCTGATAGACTGAGCTTCGAACACTTCCTAAATCAAGTCTAAATGACGGTACTAAAACAGATTATGGGCCTAAATTGCATTCTCAATAGTTTGTAGTATTTAGAAAATCATTTTCCATCATCTATGATTAGACATTCTTAAAGATTTGCCGCCAGCTCAGCTGCGCTGTAGCCTTACAAAAGTAATTCATTCTCTAATGAACTTTTACGTGGCTCAACTTAATCCCCACGAAGAATCGTTCGATTTCCCTTGATTCGTTATCATCTCCCAACATCTGCACTAC
The DNA here is from genome assembly GCA_964019985.1 of Aurelia sp. 4 Dawson et al 2005. Lineage (NCBI taxonomy): Eukaryota > Metazoa > Cnidaria > Scyphozoa > Semaeostomeae > Ulmaridae > Aurelia > Aurelia sp. 4 Dawson et al 2005. The sequence continues at coordinate 17,878,603 of OZ026492.1, forward strand.
CAGGCTAGCTTCTAATGACTTTTTATTTCACCATTCTCCCCTTAATATGAATTCGTACAGCAAAATGCTTTTAAAGGGAATCCAAGCATATGCAAGTCGCTCAAGCCATTTCAGGTCAAAGTCTAGCACCAGTTACCAAAATATGATTCAGTCCCTGCTATAAGTCTTCAATGTGACTGGCAACAACTAGCTGAGGAATTGGCTTACTTGGTGAACACAATGTAGGTAAGGGTTTTCCGTGATAAATCTATTCTGCATATCAAACTTTAAATCAAGGATATCAACTGAAATCTTTTTTCGTTGAAAAAAGAAACAGTGCAAAAGCAACTGATCTGACCAATTTTAATGACTTCGAACAAAACCATTATGAGTGGCAACTAAATAACCATTTTAGAAGGAACGAATTTTCCTGTGGCCCGAAAACTATCACAAATACTTCTCTTGGCGCAGTACTCTAGTGTTCGCAGACTCTTGGCGCAGTACTCTAGTGTTCTGCTGGAAACTCTAAATTGAAAAAGTATTGACTTCACAAACTCCTAAATATTGAAAGGGATTGACAGGGACAGGGAGCAGGGGAGACTTTAAGGAGATCCTTAAAATTCGACTGCTGTATACTGAAACTACTATGTACTATGCTGAAGATCTATAACTGAATAACCTCCAAAAGTGACAACGATCTTATTCATTATTGATGATGTTCAAGTAGCATTGATACCTGCAAAGACAGCCTTGAAACAAAACATGATACACATATCAGCATTTAAAGAGCCATCGTTCTCTGGAGGGTTCTCTGCAGGCACAATACAAATGCAAGCTCGAATTTGGCCGGAACGGAAACTAAAAAAGTGACCATGCAGCAGTTTACCTGATGGAAAAGTCCAACTCAACTTTTTTCTATAAATTAATATGATGCTGCAGTGTGGACTAATGGTTTCCGCTAAGGGACAGATCATTATTTCTTACTGCGGAGGGCGGGGGGGGGGGGGGGTGGAGGACACTTACAAATATTTCATGAAATTTTCGTAACCCCTGTCCGATTATCGTGAATATGTTATCGCCCCCTGCAACATTGTAGAAAATATTTTCAGTCCCCCTGCAAGTACATAAAAATGAGGTAACAATGTCATCATACTTTCATGATTTCAACAGCATGAAGATTTACATTATGACAGTAGCAGTTGAAAGATATGATGAAAATGTGAAGTAACTGCAAGATGAATTATCTAATGTTAGAAGTTAATTTACTTCCTGGAGAACTAGGATTTTAGGAATTTGCATGATTTACCTGAGATTATTTTCATACCCCTTCCTAAAATTTGCAATATTTTTGCCCCTCCCATTCTATAAGTAAGTAAGATTTTGGTACCCCTTCCAAGATGTCTTCCATCTCCTCCCCGGCAAGAAATAATGAGCGTTCCCAAAGGCTAAGCTTGATTTGAGAAAGCCAAGTCGAGATTTCAGCGTGCCCACAAAGAATCATAGGTGACAATGACTGCTTCAGTGCTCAGAGCCTTATCGAGGGCACACCCAAACAATGAAAGTTTCACGTGAAACGTGTTTGCAATGACACTGCATCGTGTAAGATTCAGAAAGAACGCTACACTTTCAAATTCCCAGTGTGACCGTAGCGACGCAGTTCACGAATACTGTTTTCTTGTAACAACAATCTTTTTTGTTTTCGTGTTCTGTTTGTGTTTGCTTTGTTTTCCATCAAATTTTCTATATTTGTCTGAAGCTTCAAATTACTGCAAATTTGTGATTATGCTAGTTTAGCTCTGAAGAAGCCCCGTATTGCCGAGGAGAAATATCAGCTCGCATATGTATAATCAACATTTAATCTATAAAATGTTCGCCTTTTCTTTCGCATCGTTTTGAAGTGTTCCTGCCTTGACACTTTCTTAAATCTTTCTTTCGACGAAATGGGTTGAAAGGAATCAAAGGTAATTTACTTTCAACAGCTGACTTTTTTTCGAAATCTCTATTATTTACCATTACCAACAACGTGTTTTCTTCTTTTGAACAAAAACTAAGCCATTGTCACGTCGAAACTAACAGCGAAAATGGTAGAATTGTAGAATTTAGCCAAAGTTTATGAGAGTCTACAATCAAGTTAGAAAGAGGTCTGTCGCAATCTGGTTCGAGATTTAGAAATTTGATGACTTCACCATCTCTAGCAAGATGAAATGTAAAAATCCCAAAATTTACCAAGATCTAAAAGAAGTCCATGGCAAAATTACAGTAAAATACCCGAAATTCATTGGTGTTTTGCAATCTAAAGAGCGATACAATAGCCAATTAAAGTATCCTCCTTAATGAATTCAAGGCTATGCATTTGCAACCAGATTTCACAGAAAACTTCATCGTGTAAAATGGCCTCTGGCAAACTCAGGTAACAAACAGCCCTGTCTCAAAGGTTAGTTTCAATACGATTGATAAGTGGACCATTACCGTCACTGGCGTCGATCGTGTCCACCAAGGTTGCCGATGGGGTGGCTGGCTCTTCTGCACTGGGTGGGGGGCTGAATCCGGTTCCAACTGGGCCAACAAGTGAATTGAAAACAGCTGGTGATATTATGTTCATGGTACGCTGTCTGTGGTCCATACCAGTTTTGAAAGCATTGACGACACGAATCTGAAACGAAATAGAAGGCGATTAAAATCTGCAACTTTTGAATGGCAGGTCGTACGTGAAAGTGATGAGGTGCCAGTACGGGCAGCCCACTCAGCTCTGGATGGAGACCTTCGAGCAGACAAGTTATCAAATTAGCGTCTGTCTCAAATTAGCGGTCACGTGAGATTTGCGACAACGCAAAATTAATAATGGAAGACACTTAATTTTTTTCTTTTTGTGGTTATTTTCACGTAATACCTTATATGAGACAGACTAAAAATATCTGAGCAAAGAAGAAAGGAAATTTTATTATCATTATCACTGATTTATTCATAGTAATACCTTATATGAGACAGACTAAAAATATCTGAGCAAAGAAGAAAGGAAATTTTATTATCATTATCACTGATTTATTCATAGTAGACATACACATAAATATAGCTACAAAACAAGAGCTAATTCAGGCCAACTATCTAAAAAAGTAAAGTTGGTAAAAGAGAAATTAAATTTATACAGGATAATTATCTAAAAATAAATACATGAATTTACAGATGTTTACATTGTTTTCCATATTTACAATGTTCTTTTTCCCCTGTAAAGGCTGTATGACATCGGAGACAAAGCTATAAACTAACCAGTATACCAGGTGTGCAAAATTGAATAACCGGCTGGTATGAAGATTCACTGTACAAGAAATACATAATATCTACATGGACGAAAATTACATTCACCAATGGAAGGAAGGCCACATTAAATTTTGATTTGAAGACCACGTACACGTAATATATGTGGATATAAAAGAAACATTTTCATCAATGCGAAAAAGAGTAAATCAATTTTTAAACTTCAAAAAAGTACATTTGCATGGAGAACCTATTCAATTTGAGTGATGCTGCAAAGTCTACAAAAAGTTCTGAACCTCTACGAATTTGTGCTTTTACAATATGTTCGAGTACCGAATAATCTCCCCCCCCCCGCATATCAATTTTTGAAAAATTTTATCCCAACCCCCTCCTTTTATCAATTTTTGAAAACTGAACTGATTAAACATAATTTCTGAATAAACGCAAGAAAAAGTCTCAAGAAGTGTATTCAACAGCACCAGAGTGCATAAGTTAATATATCAGTAACATCACTGTCCACATATATATGTAAAAAATATGTGTTTAGCTAAGAAAACAATTATTTTCACTTTCTCCAAGCAATCCCCCTCCCCAATTGTTCCAGCCCCCCGAATATTGTTATATCAGACCTTTTCCAACCCCCCTCGTTTATTCGGTACTCGAGAGTAAGCAACCCGGCTTTCAAGTATACCGTGATTCAAAAAATGATGGTTACAAAACTGAGCGATATTTATCTCATAAGTTGGCAGTTTGGCCAATATATTTTCTGAAGCTTGAAATGTCATTTAAAATTGCCTTTTGCCACAAATATGAAACTAAGACTTACCTGGTACTGTAAACGTGTTAGACCTCTCAGCCATAACACTCTTCCAGAGCTCTCTGTTGCATCTGGTGTGATAACAGCCTTGTCCGGTATGCCTCGGGTGACAAAACGGAGTCTCTTCGATAGGAACGATTTCGGTATGCTAAGGACCACCTGACCCCAAATCAGCTCAGTGAAACCAAGGAAAACACACCACATCCATTGTTCTGCTGTCAGTCCTCTTACACTGAAGAATCGGCCAGTGAACTCAACTAGAAGGACCTGCAAGAAAATTTGCGTCGTAAGATTCCAGATAAAGATGACTAACTATACCGTGTTTCGTCTAAAACCAAAGCGCAGCATTACCAGCGACATTACCAGCGAACGAGTGGTGCATGAATGTTGGCGACGTATGACCAGGATTTTAGCACATATTTCGTGCAAAGCTTGTTAGCACTGCTGTGAAAAAAGTGTGAAAATTGCTCACTTTCAATGAAGATTTTTTAGGTTAGACTGGAAAATTGTAAAATGTACTTAGTGCAAAAGAAAAAAATCTGCTATTTTGGAAAATTCATAGCACCAAAAGTAATCGAAAGATTTTAATGATTCAAAATCCCTGTCAAAAACAGAAAGACGAAGGCATTTTTTGTGATTTTGCTTTCGTTTTTATGAACAATAAAGATATAGGTATACGCGACGCGACTGAAAGAAAATTCATGGTTGAAAAAAGGCCAGAAAGGCCTAAAACACTTATCAAACATAAGGAGTCTCCTCACACAGAACTATAAGCAACAGCATTTCACCTTACTCAGGGAGTATAAAAAATGGAAGCTCAAACAAATACTGAATTTTTTCAATCTCATGGCAATGGAAGTGCAAACGATGTCTCTCATCCGTGAAAGACTGTATATACTATTTATTTCTCCCGAGGAAAAATTTCTTCAGGATTTGATCCAAGTGTTTTCGGCCTTTCTGCCATTTTGCAACATTGGAGTTCCATAAAGTCGAATTCATCTGTATTTCTGTTGCTCAAAACAAGATAAAATCTAAAAAAAATACTTCAATATATCGGCTATCAAAAATTATCTAATTCATTCCAATCCATCAAGTCCCCTTGGTGCTATCAAGTGTCAAAGGTGGGCACTCTTCAGGCTCACCCAGTACTACGGATGAGCTTTCCATGGCATGTCTAATCGTACGATTCTCAGGATTATACAGAAACCAGGCATAATAGATAAAAAGCTGACAAACCTGGACTATAAGAGTTCCAATGAGGATGCCAAGGAAGAGACGATTGGTGAAAATGCCTGCAAATACATTTCTTTCGCCATGCACTTTTCTTGAATTAATCTCATTGAATACTTGCATCAAAACAAATGTGTTGAATACTATTGTAAGATGCTGCGTTGGAGCAGCTCCATGCGGACGGTGGAACCCATACTCGATGTCAAACAATGTATGACCATAAAAAGTGAGTATGAACATCACAGTCAGCTGATAGACACCATGGCCTAAGATATGTCGCATCATTGATAAGGACACAAGTGGTTTGGTTCGTCCGTATGGCTTTCGCTCTAACAAGGCATCGGTTGGCTGTTCCGTTGCAAGTGCAAGTGATGCTAAAGAGTCCATGATGAGGTTCACCCACAGAAGTTGAATGGCTGTCAAAGGACTTTTCTGAGGAAAATCAGAGTAATTCATTAAGGGAGAATGAATTGAGCTAAGTCAAGGTAATTTATAACCTGGCAAAGAGAATGGAGGTGGCAAACTATACATCTGTTCCTACAACAAGGCAATATCCATGCCAGTGATGAAATCATCAAATATATTGCCGTAAAACCCTCATATAAGAACCTAAAATTTTCAAACTAAGCTGCGTTGGTTCTTAAGGATAATACCGCATTCACTCTGACACAGTTAAACCAGCTAAAATTTCCAGGTTAAATTTCAGCCCCAGGGGGGTACTCCATAACTTTCAATAAGTTTTTATGGTCATACATTCTTTCAATGCCAATACTTGGGGTTCGAAACTTTACATTAAATCAATATTGGGGTCCTTGAATTACAACATGGACAAAAACTTAATATTCTGGGTCCACAAATCTGAATGGAAGAATTGTGGAATTTGGTGCGGGCCTCCAAAATATTAGACTCAATATTTGGGTTCCCCAAAACATTAGGCATAATATTTAGGGGTCAGCAAAGAAATAGTGGCATGGACCCCCCCCCCCGTATTGAAAGTTAGGGAGTACCTTCCCTGAGATTTCAGCAAATACAATGCACTCGATTCATTGGATTGTCCAATCAGATGGTTCCATTCCATAATCCGGTTTAGTTTGAACTGGTTTTCCTTGCAAATGTGAATGGGGTATAAGATTCATGAAATGAGGCTGTAGGTTCTTAAATTTGATTCTTTATTATGCCCAGGAATTTTCCAAAGCTGTTTCTTTGTCTCCTGTCTTTGAAAAATCTCTGCTTGAAGTCAAATAAGGTGATAGAGGATGGAACACCAGCATGGTGGTGGAATTAGACTGGTTTGAGCCTATTGGATGACAGAAAAGCAATACCTTTTTATTTCACACAACAATCAAATTAGTGCTTTATCAAAATAAAGAAAAAGAAAAAGCAGTGTAGTAAAAACCAAGAAGAACCTACAATTTTGCAAGTAAGACTACGTGCACAAGATGTCGGCACATTGTGAAAAAGGTGAAGGATGTGAAGGTAGCAAACTTTGAGCTAGCGTTCTGATGCTGCTGGAACAATTTGAAAACGGTAGGCAAAAAACTCGCTGCAAGACTTAAATGCCAAAGAAATGTACTTACACTTTAAGAGTCGATCAGTCTTGTTCCAAAACGTTCTGTTTTCATCATTTTGAAGTATTCAAACGATGCCGGTTCCAAAATGTACCGGTTAGAGTTTCGTTTTCAAAATCTACCGCTTTCAAATTCTGTCGGCAAAAAATGTGCCGTTTTTGAAGAATTGGAGGCCTATCCGTCACAATTTCATTCTGTGAACGCAGTCTCAGTCTGCGCTCTTAAACAATGAATACATTGGATAGGTTCTTGTGAATAGTAGCCTAAATGGACAATTTCAGCCTGTAAGTTCTTAATCCATTTGGTTCCTATGCAATGGCTTTACTGTATCACATCAACTGGTATGCTAAAAAATCTTACATTGACGACAATAGCACCAACGATTGATGTTATGATTGCAACCAAGTTGACAGTCAGTTGAAACTGGATGAATTTCGAGATGCTGTCATAAACATTACGTCCCCACTTTACAGCTTGTACAATGCTGTTGAAGTTGTCATCTGTCAAAATGATATCTGATGCTTCTTTGGCTACGTCAGTTCCTTGTATCCCCTTAAACAGAAGCAACACAAATGATTATACCGGCAATAACAATAGTCAGCAAGTGCTGCGTAATGGGGAGAGTTCTATATGTGACACCATTGAATCATGGTGCAGTAGTCCAATGGTAGAATGGTCCAAGGCTTTGTAGATAGAACATACCGCTGAATGATCGTCAAAATATTTCAATATGTCACACCCCCTCTGGCTTTACTAATCACCAACCTGGTTCCCAGGGGGTTCTTACGTCATACGCTGATCATGAAGCCAAATGATCAACCTGGTGCACATTGATCAAATGCGCCCAGAAAATGGGTGCTACTACTACTACTACTACTATCGTTCAGAACATGCGATATTCTGTACTTTGTCATGTCTCAGTGCTTTCTGTCTTTCTCTGCTGTATCGTTGATAACTTTCCTGTATATTACTGTTGCAAGGTCCTAATGGGTGCATAAGCATCTATTTTTATGGATTTTACTGCTGGCTAGGCAACGCTAATTATGTGACCTCGATTCCAAACAACAAAGCAAAAACGTAATGTTGCTTAGCGACAAGATTTCATTGTTTTTATTCGATTGATTAGCGAGTTTTCGAGGAACAATTTTTGTTTGCTATCGTTTTCGAATAGCCAATCAAATCGCAGGACGGCCTCCTGTATCCCAAAGTAGGGGTAGAGCAACGGACTCACTCTAGGGACCACATTGACTGTTTTTTTATTACAATGGCAAGTGTATGCGTGACAAATCCATAGTTGGAATCAAAACCTTTATTAAAATTGTTGGGGATATATGGTACTCCTTCTATTGTCTCTTAGCTTTGCTTTTGAGTCAACTTGACAGCCAATCAGCGCGGGGACTATGAACGCATGCGCTGTAGCTAGTGGCTGATCATTCAAATATCTGCAGCCGTTGCAATGACAAGGGAGTGACAAGGGACGATTCGCAGCTGGATTTACGGGAAACTTTGCTTATGTTTTATCACTTCTGGACTGCAGGTCTGTTTGATATGTGCCTGCAAGAAACAGCAAAGAAAGATTTAATGGATCGCTCGGGAAGCCTGGTAAAGAAGCAAATGTTGAGCGATTGATCTCGTGTGGAGAAATCGGCCTAAGCAAAACATCAGCGCTCTTCCCAGGGTGTTCTTACGTCGTACGCTGATCACGAAGCCGAATGAACACCATGGTACACTTCGATCACATTTGCCCAGAAAATGGGCAAATTTGGAATCCATTATGGATTTCACCGTTGGCTGGGCAACGCCAGCGACGGAAAATGGCCGTTGCTCTAGCGCTAATTCTGCAGAAGATGAATGGAGAAAATGAAAACAAACACTTTGAGGGCCTTATTTGAACCTTTTTGCAGGTATTTGAACAATAATCTTGGGTCGGCAAATGTGTTTAATATGAAAATAAGCTCGGTTTATATGGAGCGAAAATGGGCCTAAGTTACAAATTCCGGAAACTTTCACCGCAGCTTCAAAAATAAAATGGCTCGTTATTCTTCGAATTTCGGAAATAAGTTGCAAATGATGGTCGGAATATGTAAAGAATGTGGTTTTACGTCGAATTTTGACATGCCGAGGTCGTTTACCCCATGCAAATCGGATTTACGGCCCAAAATGGCGAACAGCCAATCAGATTGCCGAACGGCCTCTTGTATCCCAGGGTAGAGGTAGAGTAACAAACTCACTCTGGGGACGAGATTACGCTCTGAGCATTGCTGTCGAAAGCCCAGTTAACTTATGAGATGTATACATTTCTCTGCTAAGCTTCCATGGAACGATGTTGTGAGGGATTTTGAAAACTGTTATCATTGTTCCCCAATCGAGAATTCATTGTTCTGTGGCGGATGTGGCTTGCTTCGAATGTTTGACTTGACTACCGGCTGCCTTTCAAAAGACTAAAAAATTCTTGATGAAAATAGTGACATCACGTAATCGAATCGACGAAATTTTTCACACTACACATGCGTTCATAGTCCCTAAGGTGATATCCATTGCCTCGTCAGCTTGAGCTAGCACGTATCCCCAACATGAAAGAAGTGGTGTAACAGCTACGCTGCGCAGCAACCATATACTGTTTGAGTAGGACTTGTTTTATATGTCACATTGGGCCCTACCAGTCTACTGAAATTTTATTTCGACCTTGGTTTAACCCGAAGCACCTGTGGGGGAAACTTTTGACATGCAAAGCCATGCTAAACAATGTGAAAGGCATTGCAATCCTTTCTTCGCTAAATAACAAAAAATTGATCTGAGGATAAATATTTTGTTTATTTTCTCTCCAACGCCACACATTTTGAAATGCAAACGTCCTGATGTGGAGAGTTTGCTGCTTTGAAGTGGATAGAGATCTGTTTGTGTCAAATGGTCTCCAGTCAGTTTGTACTAGAAACTTGGATCGGGAGCTGGTGGGTGGCTCAACAAATTTAGGAAAGTTTTGCTGTCAAGTTTCTTACGCGAGGAAAGTTGGCAATTTGCAGAGTCTAATCAACCCTTACTGGTAATTATCAAAGTTTTATGCACAGCTACACGCTTGAAACATAAAAAATTAACAAAATCAAACGTAGACATTGATCTGGCAAGATTCTGATCACTGATGAAAGCCACAGAAAACTGTTGGCTCACAACTTTGGAAGAAAATTTGCTTTGGGCTTAAATATTTCAGCACGACATAAAGAGCCTACTTTCAACAGATCAATGCACTTACAAATAAACATGATATCTTACAAGAGAATTACCCATCTTGTTATTAATTTATGTTTCAGCATCGCACATACTGCTAATTGTTGGTTTCGGTGTTACGGTCATGTGCCTTTGGATTTGGCATGTTCTATCTACCGGACCCTCTGGACCATTGGACCATTGGAACATTGGACAATGCCGCAGACCCCTGGCCGCCAAGATATTGTGCATTTTGTCTTGTATCTTCCAATAAAAATTGAGTAATAAAATTTTCCTGTGTTCTCAGTTATGCATCATAATCCTTTTGTTCGAAGAGACAAAAGGAAATCAAGAGGGACTAACAACCATAGAATTTCAATGTTTACAACACAAGCAACAATGCAGCAGAGCGAGGGGGCATTTCACTCATTCAAAAGAGGATACGAGATTCCTTCAAGAGGTTTCTGGTGGATTTATGATAGATTTTCCCTGAAAGCAAGAGAATTTCTGCCTAAGGTGTACGAGATTTTGGAAGTGAAATGCCCCGTGCCGCAGAATAGAAAGAGAATCGGTTGTTGGCCTGACGATTTTACCAGACTAAGCTGAAGCCAAAATCAAAGGTTCACGTCAATTTGTTGCATACAAGAACAAAACCATGTCTACCCAAAGTTCACCTCGGGAAGAATGGATACAAGCTGCTCTGTTTCGCTGTATGTTGAGTAATTCAAGTATTCTGCACCACCCAATTTTCGTCAAGAGAAGGTGCTGTGACGCAGCCACGGGGGGGGGGATTCTCGGCCAAATTTCAAGTAGGGGTGTGCTGCCCACAGTTTCACAATGTAACCGTTGGCTAGACCAATTTTTGTGAATGATCCCCCCTTGGCTAGACTAATTTCTCCATCAAAAGTGCCCTACGTTGGAGTTTTCTAGATAAAACTTGCCAAATTTCGTAATTTCGTCTGAATTCCATCTTCACCGAGAAGTGCTTGCCTGCATGTTTTTTTCTTAATATAACAAAAATAGGTCTGTGCTTTTATTGCATGATTCAACCATTCAAAATGCGAATATTTATTCTACCAGGAAAAGTACAATCAATAGTACAAAGAAGCTTCAATAGAGCCCAGGGTAAATGATTCAAATAATTACAACAAGGAAAAACCATTGAACGGAAAAAACAGCCCGAAGCAAAGTCGCGGCCAGGGGGTCTACGGCATGGTCCAATGGTCCAATGGTCCAGAGGGTCCGGTAGATAGAACATGCCTTTGGATTTTCTTTTGTTCGTCTGGTGTTAAAGGGTCTCTTTCATCCAGCATGCCTTGCACGTGTCGTTACTTGACTGGCCTTTGTTTCTCGCCATTTTCATGGGCCATGGAAATGGCGACAACAAAGGAAAAGCAGGAGACGACACGTGCAAGGCATGCTGGATGAAACAGACCCTTTAAAGGGTCTCTTTCATCCAGCATGCCTTGCACGTGTCGTCGCTTTGTTTGCCTCTGTTGCTGCCATTTTCACGTTCCACAAAAATGGCGACGAACAAAGGCAAGCCAAACGATAACAAGTGCAAGGAATGCTGGAGGAAAGAGACCCTTTAAAGTGGCCTGTTAGTATCATTAACTTGTTCTTCGCACGAACCGAATAGACGAGGGTGTGACGAAACGCAGTTTTGAATATCCAACGTTGTTCTTCCTTGCAGTTACAAACTTGTTTCTTTCCTTTCAAGCTTCAAGATAAAATTCGTTATTCTCTTGCAGAATTCAACAGTTTTCTCTCTAATTACCGGTTTATTGGGGCTGCTCTTCTTTCAAAGGAGTTAACAAGTTTCCTCCGACTTTTGACGGTATTTTTGCTCGTCGCGATTATGACTTATTTTTATTTCATTTTCATTCTAAATTTATTTATACAGGGTAACAATTCAGAATTGAAATCTGCTTTACAATTGGCCCTGTGAAAAAAAAACACTACAAAATAAAGTATTCAAACCTACAACTAAAAACCTATTTTCACTTTAAACCTATTACAATTTATCAATGCCATGTCAACTATGGAATGAAGTAAAAGGGGAAAAGGAAAGCGGAATTATCCAGTATTAGAGGCCCAAGTAATTTTTTAGTCTCGATTTGAAGCACTGAATAGAGGATGCCAACTTTTCAGAGGAGACGCCATTGACATTGCAGAACTGTTTGCGGTTATTTAAATAAGAACAAAACCAATTATGCTCGATGCCATTGATGCCATAATGATGCATTTTAGCTAGGAGTATGTCATGATCCACAGTGTCAAACGCCTTTTTTAGATCAATAAAGATGACAACGTTGACTTTACTATTGTCATACCAGTTAACATACCAGTCATTGGTGGATTTAAGCAAACATGTCACAACCGAGTGAAGGGCTCGGAAACTAGACTGATGCAAGTACAGATATTTGTTTTTGTCAAGGTGATTATAAAAGCTGATCATATATCAGTTTTTCAAACAGGCGAGATACAACAGGTAGAACAGAGATGGATCGATAGTTGGACCGATCATCATGCTCCCCATTCTTGAAAATAAGTGCAACACGTGCACTTTTCCAACTGTCAGGATGAGTCCGATATTCAAGCCTGTTTTCATATTTTGTGCTCTTAATTTTTCACGATAGGATTACAAATATCCAGCTGACTCAATTATTACACGCTAACGATTTATCAAAAACAGTCTTCCATTTCTATTCTATTGCCGTTCTTGTCGTTAAGAGAGATTTATTTAAGCCGATATTCTATTAATATAAATATACCTAATTTTGCAATGGCGGAAATTACCCAGGTTGCCAGATACTTCACGTACGGAATAAAATGCATAAGATTAGAATCATGCACATAATCTTATCGCAACCGGGTGATATCCATCCAGGCTAACTGCGAAATGAGGGCCCATGCGAGTGAAGCGGGCATAAGACAGAGGAGTAAACTGCTTTGCGAGTCCCACAAGTCCTGAGACTCTGGTTCAAATTGCCCCCTTCTACAGTGGATCCAAAAAAGCATATAGTGAAACAATTGTAGTGCACAGAGAAGCGTTTTGTGTAAACAGGACGCCAATCAGATATGAAACGAAAACGGTTTCGTGTAAATAGAACCCCAAGACGTAATGAAAAAATGAGAACGGTATCGCATAAACTGTCTAATTTTCATATCGGATTGGAGATGGTAATCCGATATGAAAACGGTATCGTGTAAACGGGGCCTAAATATCAATTAGAAAATAATATCTCACTACCAATGCTGAAGTAAACGCAAGTAACCCAAGCAATGATCAACCCTAGTGAAACCGTAAACGCAAGATCGATCTAACATCAGAAGATCCTTCTTAAAGAGGTTCATTTGGTAGAAGTTATAGCATTGATTTCGGTTATTTTACCATTTGTCAAAGAGTACCAAATCTAAAAAGGTTCACGGCATGGAAAAGGAGAGGCAATCTTTTGAAGGAAGAGATTTACGCATCGGACACTTCTGTCTTTGGTCAAACTTAGATGGAGTTTATGCTACTGTCATAAAAGTCATGCTCGGCTTTGGAGTCAAACCTGAAAAGGATTGCACAAATTCTTATTGCATCTTTAGGTAGCAAGGGCAAATTACGTAAAATAAAAGGATGCAGGTCTGATTAACAGAAAGCTATTTGGCACTAGATTCCGACACGGCAAAGGAGAATACAGACAACGGAATTCTGGTTTGATAGGGAATGATGGGCATTTCTTACTCGCAACATATGTCCAACGAAGAGGTGCTAAGAAAAGCCGCAACACAAGAGAAAGTGATTAATAACATAAGACAGACAACTAGAGTTCCCAGATCACGAAATGAGAACGGGTCGTATGGAGAGCTTGTTCATTACTAGCTTTATCGATGGTAAACAAAGCAGGAGCTGGCAGCGGACAACATTCGTAGGGATCTTACGCAAGAGGGTGAGAGAAAGCTCCTGAACCTAGTATGAACATATCGAAGGTTCTAGCGACAACTCGAATAAGGAAAGAGTGGAAGGCCATGGTCACCTACGTCCTACATGGACTTGGTACCTGAAGGAGAAGAAGACTTGGCACCCTCAAAAGTAGCATTCACACCTTTTGCACACCTAATCAAAATTCTATTCCTTCTCTATTGAGTTTGATTTGAATGAGTGCAACCAAAGGTGTGAGATCTATTCTTCTGGAATGCAAATCGCTTTGTTTTCTCGGAAATTTAAATGTTTTGTTTGAAAAATTGGCCGTACATCTTCATGTTGATTTAATGGCCTGTAAGAAATTTCAGGTAATTCCATAATGTTGTTTTTGCAATGTTTTATATCTTAATCACTTTGAGAATTAAAGTTTTTCTATTCCTCAAATACATTCGTGAAAGGACCAAAAAAATTAAAAATCATCGTTAATATACGAAGATTGCTGCAATCTTCAACAAAACCATAGTTTATCAAGGTCCATGATGTGGTGGGAAGTAGAAATCTATAACTATTCTGAAATCAGTTTAACAGTTTCGCGACATCACAATCTCAAAACTGGTTGACACACAGAAACACGCAGAAAGCGCTTTAATTTCCGAAAGGTGATCGGAAGAGAAATTTTTTATCGATTTCAGTGAATAGAACTACGGTCAGATGCAAAATCTTATGAAGATTTTTTGATGCCTTGTTTCGTCTTCGAGTCACCCACTATTTTGTAGGATCGGCTTATGACGTCATTTTGTTTGCGCAAAATGAAGAAAGTATGCATGGTTTACTATATCTCCAAAGATAAATCGAATAAAAGAAGTTGTTCTTGGCATCTGTAACTTTCCAATGATAAGATACAGCTATATCTCTACAGGGCCGCCGAGAGGGGAGGGTAGGAGGTGCAATTTGCCCCAGGGCCTCAGGGTCTAAGGGGCCTCATAATTGAAGATTTTTGACATTTTGACCGCAGGAAATGCTCTGAAATGCATTTTAAGCCTATGTAAAAGGGTGTGATCGAAGAAATTCTCTGCTCCCTTCGCTCGCAGGGAGCCTCAATTTGCAGTTTTGCCCCTGGGCCTCGAAAAGCTCTCGGCGGCCCTGTATCTCTATATTGTATCCTAAGTTATTTGCAAACAAAATGAAGTCATCAATCACTGAATGAAATCAGAGGGTAACTTCAAAACGAAAAGAAATATTAAAAAATGTAAACGGGATCTTTTATCATTCAACAATGCTATTCATTTAGAAAAATAAAATTTTCGCTTCACGCCACGTTCATAATAATCAAGATATCATTGTCCACCAATAACAATAGCGAATTACATAAGTTCCTTCTACTAGACTTATGACCCTGTGCTCTTTAAATTGATGATGGCGCCTCGATCAACAGAGACTCATAATATTACTCTGAAAGACCTGGCATTATTTAGGCCCAAACTCCGCGATTCCTAGAGTACCAATCAGATTGCGAGATTTGGCAGAGAACAATGCTATCGAATTTCAATTCGAATGATGCAGTAGACTAGATTTTGAACAAAGTTGCTGCGGCCGGTAGCTGAAGATTTCTCTGGTATGTTTTAGTCTTAAAAGAATGCAAAATCTAGCGCTGAAAGATTTATTTTGCACTCACCACGTAAAATGAACTTTCATATTCAAATTTCAACCAACGTTCTTTGATCAAACGTCTGCATAACGTGGTCTTATCGCATTTTCTTTCGAAGGAGTGACCGTCGAACAGAGCTACAGCAGTCGTTCGATCCTGATTCGATAGATCGAATGTAGAAAATAGGGCCAACTTTTTTACTGTTTCATTATGAGTCCTTGTTAATTAAGATTTACCGCAGGGATACAAAGGACTCACCTCCATAAGTCTAAGTTGCTTTCGCACCATCAAATCCAAAGGAACAATAATCATTTGTGCACAAATCTGTGTATCGTTCGACGCATCCATGCCTAACCCGTCAAATTCAGAATATAATCAACCCCATGATAGAAAAAAGCAAATCTCAGATAACAATGCATCACTTACCATAGCAAACCCAACATCGGCCTTCTTGAGAGCAGGTCCATCATTTGTTCCATCACCAGTAACAGCTACGATCTCACGAGTCTTTGATATTTCACTGTCGATGATTCCCTTCACTAGTGTGTATTTATCTTCAGGAGATGAGCGAGCCAACACTCGTAATTTTGGCCAAACTTCATCAAGCAGCGTTTGTCGAACCTATGTACATGAGTATTAGATACTGTTTTAAAGTTTGATTTAATCAATAACTTCTACATGTGCTTCTCACATTGCAATTAAACACGTTAACAGAGAGCCCCTTGACAATCAGCTTCCACCGAAGGGCAACCCTAATAAAGAATTATATACGAAAAAGAAAGAATTGCAATATAAAATATACCGGGTGTGTCAAAATAGAGTTCAAACGTTTGGTGGGCAGTGGACTAACGATATAGAGCCAATAGTCAAAACTGAAATGTTCATCTGTCAGTCAAAGACAAACTAAGATGTGAACATTTTATTTCATAAAATCACTCATCTTTAGACCCAGAAAATAGGAAATGCTGGAAAGGGATTTGTATAGGAACGAACACTCCATGTTCCATTCTGGTCCACGATTTACTTGCCATTGAAATTGAAATTGAACTCGACTGCTAGTTTAAGAAATAGAATTATATTTCAATAAAAGGAAAAGCATGGACCAGAATTAAGATGTGGAAGTACCGTTCCGATACAAAGCCCCTACCAGCATTTTCCTCACTTTTGGGTCTAAAAGGTAAGTAATTTCACCAAACAAAATTTTCACATCTAAGATAGTCTTTGACAAATAGATCAACATTTTAGTTTTGGATATCGGCTGCATACTCTTTATTCCACAGCCCGCTAAACGTGTTAACTTTTTGCTCACTTGTTATATGAATACATAGAAAGAATACCTTCAACCGTTTGGGATATGAACACAAGGGCATCAGTTTAGATATTCTTATTTATCATTTAGTATTTCCCGATATTTCTACTTTGAATGTTTTCACTTATTTCTCGATACTGTTTTCTTTCTTGCTTCTAAAGAGCCGCGAATACTTTGACCAGTGCGAAGGTGAGCAGGAAATGAGAAAGAAGTGAGGGAGAGGAAAGTGGAGGAGGAGCCTCACTTCCTTCGCATTTCCTGCTCTCCTTCGCATTGGTCAAAGTATTCGCGTCTCTTCAGAAACAAGAAAGAGAACAGTATCGAGAAATAAGTGAAAATATTCAAAATAGAAATATCGAGAAATACTAAATAATAACTAAGAATATCTAAAATGATGCCCTTGTGATATGAACAGGCTAAGTTGTGAGCCTCAAGGATTCCCCCAAAAGAGAGCTCCAGATCGTATGCGCAATAACGATTTACTTCAATGATGTAATACGCAAATTAGCTTGACCGTTGAGAACAAGAGCAGGAAACACTAGCACCGATGCGCATGACAATGTGAGCCCCAGCGTTGATTCGCTATCAACAAAGCTGAATTACAATGTGTCAGCACAAAATGGTGAGTATTTCGTCTCCCCAACAATGAATGTTTATCATAATGAACGGAGCAAGGCAAGTCAGACAAAGGAAATAAAAATTGGAGGAGCCTCAGAGAACTACGATGGCAGTTCTTAGAGGCCCCCCTCCCCTCGAAGTATCGCGATCAAAGTGTTTGCACAGTTTATTACTCTCTGCTAGGAGATCGCTTCCAAATCACGTGATCCAACCGCTATTTAAAGAAACAAATAACAATGCTTCTACTACGGTACATAAAGACCAATTTCCAGTCAGCGGAATTCTCCAAGCGGGCGGAATCTTGGACAATAAAGGGTTGCTCGGCCGTAACTATCTACTCAATTTCAGAGTGACATATTCTCTCACAAATAATATAATTTCCGCCCGCTCGGAAAATTCCGCTGGCTGGAAATCAGCCTTGAGGGCTAATACCTGTATCCCAGCTCGCGGAAAAGTAGCGAGGAAGAACATCAATATGGTATCAACGATATTGCCATTTTTATGATGCGAAAACGAATTCCCCTGGAGTTATAAAACATTACATAGGCCAAAAAAGAATGAAAGCGTTTGGAGGGCTGATAAATAAAAAAGTTTGGGGCCAATATGAAAAGCTAAAAACATAAATTTTACTCTGTCAGTCAGAGGCTTAGATGTGAAACCTTTTTGGTAAAAGCATCCATCTTTGGACCTCAAAATACGGGATAAGCTGGAAAAGGGTTTGTATGAGTATGAGAACACTGCATACATCAGATAAAAACCACAAACTGCGTTGTTCTTTGCCGCTTGAATGGATCACGATAAATCTCCTTTACGTTCTGGCGAATCAATGATTTAACAAGAGGGCAACAAAGGGGCCAAAGACAGCATCACAGGGTAAGGAAGCCAGCACAACAAGAATACGAATTACGAAGACGCAGTTTCGACTGGGCCAGCAGATTGACTGATTAATGTCGGTAAAAGACGAATTAACCTTATTTGGCGAAAACCAAGCGTCAAGATTGTGGCAATGCGAAGAGCAAAACAGCTGAATCCGTTGATAATCAGATTGAAGCCTTATGCTGGAGAGATACAGATCAATGGGGGATAATTAACAATTTCGGTCGGCTTTGGAAACAATAAAGCAAGAGTTCGAGGTCCGACGAAGAAAATGTCAAGTACTGTCTTATTTTCGGGTCTGTAGCGGAGAGCTAAGGGTCTTCAATGTCTTGAAGTTTCATGCATGCGTGCGCGGTTTTTGTTCTGTCTATCCGATGTACTTTTAAGAAGCTAAATTTTTAGCGCTTTTTCACGTGCCAGCAGATTCTGTTATGACACCAAACCCAGAATTTTGGAGGGATTTGTGAGACCAAAACCCAGAATATGGATGTGGTTTCCGACCACTGCTTGCGCTACAAGTATTAGGAAAACTGCTCATGATCCAAACCTGTGTAATCCCAGAATTCCTAGCAAAACTCAAACTCAAATCCCAGAATTTTTCCTTGAAACGTATATCTCGTACCCAGAATTTTCGCGTCAAAATCCACCCAAAACTGGCGCACATCCCCATACGATCGAATTATGACGTTCGCATGCCCAGGGGGCTCTGGCCGATGCTGCCGTCCTGGTTTCGAAAACTCTCGAACATATCTCAATGTCTAACGCCGCACAGATCTTTGTTATTGCTTTATTACAATCCCTCCATCGAACCTATTGACCTTGAACCCTTCGCTTCGTGATAGAAAAGCTCTTCATATCTTATGGCCTGTCGTTGGTCAGTCTGATTAGCAGGGAGTGCCCACATTGATAAAAAATTCAAAGATGGTCGCTATCTCTTAATCTGCATCTACATTTTATTAAGTCAATGGGATTACACAGATCTCGGTTCATTAAGCTGTTTGGATTTGTAAGAATTGCAATATATATATCCAAGTTTATTCTCTGTAACAAAGGGCGTGTTTTGTAATCCTTTAACCAATTTCTGTGCACCTGGTTATCCAAGTATGATCATTTTGGCGTATCTTTAATCAACCTGACTATAAAATCAATAATCTCACGAGATTTGCTAAAATTGAAGAAGGCGCAAAAATACGATTTGCCACTTATAAAACTAGTACAATAGCTTTACAGTCCTTGAAAAAAATTATGATTTTCCTGTGTCTCGATTTCATTAGGATAAAACAACTGATAAAGTGCTTCTTTTCAGACTGATCTCAACTGCCTAGCAGGTGCCTGGTTCTCTTTAAAGGACAAGTCCAGGGTTGTTATGAATGTTGACTATTCAAGAGATTACACCGTTGTGAATGGTGTGCAAATACACTTTTTCAAATTTTTCCTCGTTTAATCTGCGATACCACATATTTCAATCTGCTAAGAAGTGCGAAATGACTTCATTTCATATGACGTCACTTCACGTTGAGCTGAACGAGGCTGCCAAATGTGTTGATATCATACCACTCACATTGCTAGCCTCCTCATCGCGCCTTCGCACACTCGTACAAAATACAAAATGGCGACGATATTTGGCCTAACTTACGAAGATTCATTAACCAATTAATGAAAGTTGGAGGCATCAAAACTTGGAAAGAACTCACGATTGGTGTTCAGCAGTTGGTAAAGTTGCTATTTGACAATAACTTTATCAACGCCAGACTTGTCCTTTAAAGGGCAAGTCTGGGGTTGGTATGGTTGATGATAAAATACAAGAAAACCCTGCTGTGAATGGTATATCATACTTCGCATTTTCTTTGCGAAATTACGGATTCAAATAAGCGATTTTAGCAAAGTGACGTCATATCGCCCCAAAGAAAATGAGGCTGTCGTGTTGTTTTCTCGCCTTTAATCGTTCCTAGCCTCTTTATCATGTGCTCATGCAAGAATATGGCGACACAGTGACCAGACTGGACCTAAATTATCAGATGTTCAAGGAATTAACAGCTGTTATAGAGCTCAAAATGTGAAAATCAGGGCAAGAATTTGCAATGATCATACCAACCCAAGACTGGGTAGCCTAACCTTGCAATTCCTACCAGGTGAGTACGGAGGCGCGAAAACAAATTTTGCAAATCGTCGCCATGTTTTGTCGTGGAAGGGGAATCGAGCTCCGGCACTTGCTGTACTTGGCAGGAATTGCAAGGTTAGGATACGACAGCGAAGAACGCAAGTAAGTATTCATTACATCTTTACATTTTAATTGCAAACTGAATCAACTACGTCGGGCAAATCACTACGAGAGTACCCCAGCTTAGGCCCAATCGACTCAGTTCGTGTCCCATAGCTCATGCTAGATCTCGCTCCAGGGTCGGCACAGCTCTAAGTGGACATCGAAGGAGTAACTATGGGGCTTTGTTCCTTGGAACTTTCGACGAAGAACATCAACAGACCTGCTTAGATCCGTAAATTTTGGCCTATAGAATCTCTTTCCTCTACCGCTACAGCTCGTCCAAAACATAAGGTACAGTTCTTACAATATTCACTCGCTTTTTAGATGCTATTCCTTGTCGAGTTTAAAGTTCGATTGTAAAGGTAATTCAGTCTCCAATGTCTGTTTATCTGCAGATAAGTAAAATTTCCTCTCCTTTCTCGGGTTTCTTCCTGTCTACTGTAGCCTATAATTATTTCCTCCCATTTGCGTAACCCTGACTATCCACAGTAAAAATATACACCTAAATACATTGTTTATGGACTAAAGAAGCCATCGACGTAATTCGTCTGTGGGGAAGAGCATTCCAACCCCGCAAAGGATGCTGGTCGGTCATGGGTCTTTAATATTGCAGACTTGAAGGAAAATGAAGAAATCTCACTATATGGCTCCTAGGCAAGATAAACGAAGTAGATTAACAAGTATAGCTCAGAATGCTGGTTTTCAATGCGTTTTTCTATACCTTTTAAGTGACGAAAAGATACAATTTACCATCCTCAAATAATTTTGGATCGTTGATAAAGAAATCAAAAAGAAAATTATACGATATCTTCGCCATGATTCGAATGAGCGTACTTTTCATTAGGCCCGCTAGATTTATTGACCTTGAGCTAAATTCAAAATTGAAGGTTGAAGGCTTAAGTAAGGTAACGCACTGGTAACAGAGATTAATGTTCTTCAATTTGAGCTCAGAAAACCCACAACAAAGCTTCTTGACTGGTGCGGACCAACTCTGAGGAAAAGAAAACTTATCGTTGAGGAAGAGTATTTACTAAGAGTATCTACTCCTAACTGCTAGTTCAACAAAGTTGGGTCGAAGCAGCCTTCAAATAAATCTGGTAACGATTTGCAGCTTTTGGTGAAGGGCTAGCTCAGTAATGCCATTCTGAATTTACTAATTAAAATAATCTCAAATAAGCAAGTCACAATATTCAAATGAAAGTAATAGTTCTGGCATTCATAAAACTGCGATGGTGAAATTTGCAACTTGTCCTAAACAATGGGCCACCAGATGGCCGCGTTACAACCAGTTAGAACGGGTAAGTTCTCCACTGATCTGAGCAAACGTTTCCGTTATCATCCAACACTTGAGAAAGGAAGACCACTCCTTTCCATCCCAAAAACTGAAAGTGAAGTTGCAGCTCATACAAACAAGCGTTACACCTTACTAAGTAGAGATGACTTAAAGGATCTGAGTCCATATAAATACTTGAGCGTTAACGCTGTCCTGGATTTTTGCTGACAAACCGCTGATGGCCTTTCGTTATTGCATAATAGTACTAAAATCATTAGCAAAGTGGGCCGAAGAATTCTTAATCCTTGCATTATCCTCCGGAATTTCTTTGGTTTAATTCCACGAATGACAACTTTTGTTTCATAACTGAAAAGAAGTTGATATTGAACCATGCCCATCTGAATGTTTTTGCTACAGGCCCCGTTTACACGATACCGTTTTCATTTCATATCGGATTGGGTAAGGCAATCCGATATGAAAATTTCTTCTGTTTACACGATGCCGTTTTCATTTCTTATCGGATTGGTTTCATGCCACTGTCAGAGCGTTTTCATTTGAAAACGCGAAAACAGTATGAAGCATATCGGATTGGTGCGTTCTCGTGTAAACAGGAGGCCAATCCGATATGAAATGAAAACGGTATCGTGTAAACGGGGCCACAGACTCAGAGAACTACGCGACAGTGTCACAATGCTCATCTCTGCTACTTCCCAGTAGACGCGATAAACGACACCGTCTCCGCAAGCTAAACTATCACAAATTTAAACATAATTTTAGAGATACCACAAACCCAATGTGTCCAACGAATGATGGCATTGAAGATACGGAACACTTGTTGTTGCTCTCCCTTGCTTTGATGTACGAAGACGGGACTTCCTCGCTGGAATCTATGCATTATTACGACCACTTGGATATGCAGATCTTGCAAATGAATTTTCGTTACAACTGTTATTGTATAGTGATAAAGATTTTCCTGACTCAGTGAATAGGCATATCCTTGAACTTACATTAAATTTTATCCATAGAACTGGTCGATTCAGTTGAAATCTCGTACCCCACCTTTCCATAAGCCACCCAATCGACCCAATCGTAGGCGTTGTTTTTGTAACCAT
Organism: Aurelia sp. 4 Dawson et al 2005; assembly: GCA_964019985.1. NCBI lineage: Eukaryota > Metazoa > Cnidaria > Scyphozoa > Semaeostomeae > Ulmaridae > Aurelia > Aurelia sp. 4 Dawson et al 2005. The sequence goes on from OZ026492.1 coordinate 17,901,668, forward strand.
TTTGTTCAACTTTAATTTTTTCGTTTTTGTCTCCGGATATTGTAGTATTACCGTATAGTAGTTTTTAAGTAGTATAATTAGCAAACTGTATCGTAGTCGTTAGTCTAGTTCCATGTTAGCGTCACTACCATAAGGACCCTCAAGTTACGCTCATTTCAACTGAGTTGAACTGTTGGTGTTGTTATCGCTCCACTGAGGGCCTTATCGATATAGATCTGTAAAACCGGCAAAAAATTTCAATCGGCGACAGGATTCTGTCGCCCCGTCGTCTACCGATCAGCATGTGGCTTAGACCAAGGCGGCTTTTGCTTTTATGGCAAGAATGATCCTTTATCGAAGTACTGATACTAATTGGATGGTGCAGCAGTTCTAGAAAACTGATTTTTAAGGCATTTTAGGCCCAGTGGTTGTGAGGAAAAAATAGCAGATGATTTAGGCCTACAGCTACACTCTAAAAAAGAATACTATTCGAGCAACAGATTGATACACTGCGCAGAATGTTCGAATGTACACAATAGTGATAAAAACTCCAACACTGCTCATTCGAACTGTCTGTGGAGCAGCGGAAAGGTTTCAAATAGAATCAGTACGAAACTTTACCGTTTCCGCCAACGTATGGGAATGAGTCGTAGTTGTAGCGATATCAGTTCAGGCAAAGAGCGCAACTACGACATGTTGGGCGTATTTTTTTGGGCATCTGAAGCCTGCGAAGTCTTCTGAAAACGGTAGGCTTCGCAGAGAAAAATTTCAGTTACCAAAATAATGGGAATTCTGAAAACGGTAGAGTTGGCAGACTTCGCAGATAAAAATGCCAAAAGAATACACATTCTGAAAATGGTAGGGTTGGCAGACTTCGCAGAGAAAAATGCCAAAAGAATGGGAATGGAATGCTGAAAAAATGATAATTCGAATGTTTTTATTCGACCGAGCGAATTGAAACCATTGTAATGCAATGTACTTTTGCTATGCCAATCCTAAGAGAAAAGAATCTGCGAAGTGACATTGTTTTTCGATTGTTTTTGAAAACTTTCGGATCTTCAAAGCAGCGATTCGAAATTCGTGACCATTCTCCATATTTTCAAATTAACGATCTAAAGAGCTGAAACCACTAATCGACGTCTTAATAAAATCGAATTTCGTTCTTAACGAGGATAAGGGTCTCCTGAGATAACTTTCAATTAAACGAGGTCACAAAGGGGCAATCAAGATTTAACAAGATCACAGCTGAAGCGCCCAAACCGCAAACATGTTTAATCAAATTTTCAAAGAAGGGAGCTCATATTTCTGCGAAAATGTCAACCTCGATACAACGGCCATTACTCCTGTGTCGATACTGCCAGACGTGCCCAAATCGGTAGCCAAATCGTAGAATTCCTCAATCGGTCGGCGGCTGAGGTTGCGAAAAGACCGATTGGGATTTGGGAACGAAGTTGCAAACATGTCACAATTCGTCAATGGAAAAGTTGTAGGGGGAGAGTGAATACACCCGCGTCTAAGCCCCTCAGCATCAAATTCTACTCCCTGGTAATTTCCTGGTAAGAATGAAGCAAAACCTGTTCCCTGACAATACAAGTGAATCTCCCTAGTACAATCGCTTCACGAGTGAAACCACAATTGCAAACTGTACCAAGCACCAGCAAACCAGAGTCAAAAGCAAAATGTATCACCAAATCTTTATATTCTAACGTCTAGCCCAACCTCATCGACCTGTTCGGCCTCTCATCAAATATGATACACTCCTGCACAAATGTGGGCAAGTACCCCATCACGTGTTCATTATAACTAACAACACCACAAAGTGAAGCTCAGGTTTGGCTTGGACAAAGAAAAGTAGGAATACCGTCGATTAAAAACAACAGCCCTATGTATAAGAGTCCCATGATAGGAAATGGGCTAGCGCACAGAAGATAGATCTCATTTCATCCTAACTTCTATTTGTAAAACTGCGTTCATATGAGACAGGGACGAGCATAGTTACAATATAATAATCAGGGGCATTACATAGCTATGTACAGCAAACGGATTAACTAAAGGGATCCTTTAGCCATGCAGGAAGAGCACTGGCACATGACGACGTTTAAAACAGCTTAGGGAAAAAGTTTTGAAATAAACCATGGCAAACAGGAAAGAGCAAATGTTGACCTGATCACGTACGGTCGTATCAAGGTATCAACCTTAAATATCTCTGAGTGACATTTCTAAATGACAGCAAGCAGCTTCTTGGAAGCCGCAGCAACAAACACCAAAAGTTTCATTATAATACTCATGAAATAAAGTCAACTGGTAAATTATTCAATGTAATGATATGTTAGAGAACGGCAACATCCGTTTTCAGACCTTTACTCTCTGCCTTATTACAAACATGTTCCAATGCATAAAGGCCAGTACCTTGGCACAGCATATACAACAATAACTTAAACATTTGTCATAGACAGCAAAGTTACGAATCATCAGTTGAGACCTAATGGTTTCGCTGCCAGCGTTGGCTGCTGGATAATGTTAGCCTCTGAAGGCGCCACTGAATCGGAATGAAACATCTGGCCCATTGAGCTGGGCTGACATTCACCTTAAGCCCAGAATCACCCTACCTGAATGAGCTAGGTGAGTGGCCTTTGCGAGGTGTGTAGCCGAGTGGCTTATACAGTCTTCGTCAGGTGACTGAAGTTAACGTCGGTCGAGTGAGGTCAAAGTCCGGACGGATGACCTTGGAGGCCTGACCTCACACCTCACCTCGTCGTAATTCAGAAGGGGCGTTAAACTAGGGGTCCTATGCCTGGATGTAGCATTCACAGTGGACCTACAATAGCTTTCAGTAGCTACACATCCTGACAAGCCCACTCAAAACAAATTGAAAACAAACAAACAAAGCTAGCTCACTTGGTTACCTCATACGAACATAATCTAACTTTATAGCGAGTGGCAGAAAATACCAAAAAAGACTTACATTTCCTTTCCTGTCTCTGATCCTCCTGTTAAATTCTTTACCATCAAGAACAAGGAAATCACTATCTGGTTGTAGAATTCCACATTTCGTTGCAATTGCTCTGGCTGTACTGACATTGTCTCCTGTCACCATGCGAACACACACTCCTGCGCTCTGGCATTTTTCTATCGCGGGAGGCACCTAAAATTTGAAACAGTATAAGAATTACTAATTAACATTAACGATAGCAAGCTTCACAAGATAAACACCTTTTTGTATAATCAATTAAAAGAATAAAACACAAAAAAATACATCTACTGTGCCGATCATGGCAGGAATCAAGGCCTAAAATAAGTGTGGCTCTGACTCATTTTGTGGTTTTGTAAATCAAAACTGTGGTTCTGTAATTGGGGAAAGTGTGGATTTGAAAAAAGGCAAAAATTAATACCACTCCAGGTCATGCATGACTCCATCCCCAGTCCGATCATATGTTTTATAATACTATTTCCGCTCTAAAGAGGTGCTACATATTAACGGATGCTTTCCATATAATAATGACGATCTGTTTGGCAATTGCCACATATTTGACTGAGATTCGGAAGTCGTCCATGTTTTTTAGAATCTTTGAAAGCCCCTGGATATTCACGATTCACTTCAGATTATCATTTGCTTTGCTTAAGATGGATCGTTTTATTATAAGAAAAGTTAAGTTGGATGCTTCTACCGTACCAACAAGTATACAAGAGGAAGAGACAAGTGAAAAGGCCAATGGCGAGGAGAAAAGTGCACGTGAGAATCCAGAAGGAGAACCAGTGAGTGAGGCAGGAACATCCACGGAGCAGCAAGACAAGTTGACCAATGCTGAACCAATGAAAACTAGCAAGCAAAAGCAAGTAAATGTATTCCAAAAGCTGCCGTCCGTCAAAGGCGCAAATAGAAAGTTGGTACGCTGTAGTGTATGCTATCGTAACATAGAAACAGCCAAGATTTATGCGCCAAAAGGAAAGGTGCCAGATATATGCCAAGAGCTTGGAGTGGTCTCCCGAGCAAGAATTCTGGATAACCACTTGCAGTCAAAAGTGCACGTGGAGTGTTTAAAGGCCGACAGGCTTCGTGTCCTTTCACCATCAGAATTGGCTGTTACGGCTCCAATGGACAATGCATTGACAATTGCTAACAAGAACGAGTTAAGTTATGTTGGAAAGTTAATGCACACGATCTACAACGACGCAAAAAGGGGTACGTTGAGCGCCTATTCCTGGCCATCACGTTATGCTGCCTATAAAATCAGCGAAAAGTTCCAGATGGACTCTTTTCGACCATTCTCACCTAACGAAATTGATTTAAGATACATCAATCCTGTTTACTACAATGAACTGCTAACATCAATTGTGGACTCATATAAACCCATCATGCGTGCAGAAATAGATGAAGCCCTTGCAGTAAGTTTAAGGTTTGATGGATCCATCGACAGAATGCAACTGGACAACGAGCATGTAATGGCACACATTGTTGAGAAGAATGGAAACGATAAGTTGATTTTTCTTGGGTTTTCCGAACCGCCAGAAAGAGGAGCACGTGGCAGTTTAATGGCAATCCAATCAGCTGTCAACCAAACCTTAGATTGGGATACAGTTTTTGGAAAGGTGTCATCACTTGCTTCTGATGGTGAAAACAAAAACACTGGTGTAAAGAATGGCTTGTGGTCCAAGTTAGATGAAATGAGAAAAGAAAGTTCCACTGACCTTCCCCTTCTAAAACTCTGGTGTGCTTGTCATAGATCAAATCTTGCCTGGGTATCTGTGACAAAAAGTGTTCCTGAGGTGCAGAAGGCAATTAGAAAAGCTAGTGCTGTGTCCACTTTTTTCCACCAACATGGTACAAGATGGAGAGAGCTTAGAAAGGTGGCACAAGAAAACGATCTGCGGGCCATGAGACTGCCATGCTTTTTCGAAGTCAGATGGACCCAGTACACAGCACAACTTTTTCACAACTTAATTTCAAGCTGGTGCGCACTGATGACTTACTTCAACAAGAGCACTGAGCCTCAAGAACAAGGATTTTTTGAGACGCTACGAGATTTTGACTTTCTGCGCTTGATATGCTTTATGGTTGACGTGACCTCTTTGTTCAGCCGATTTCAGAAGAAACTACAAAGCGATAAAGTGATGGTTTTTGACATTGGAGAAGCATTAGAGAGATTCATCTCAAGACTGCAGCAACTAAATGATGGCAAGACCCTTATTGGTGGCTTTGAAGAGCACCTGGTTGCAAATGTTAGCGAGGAAGATGGGAAGAAGATCCTTCATGGATATACCCTACGTGAGAAAAGAAGAAGAAGCAACATACATAATTTCAATGTATCAGAAAAAAGAAGCTATGATGCCATTCGAAATGAAGTACTTCTGAGCATCAATACATTCCTAAGACAAAGATTTGATGATAAAGATTTTGCAGACCTTGCTGCTATTAAAAACCTGCCATCAGCAAAAGAAGAGGACTTGAGAAAACTCCATGCAGCAATTGTTCCTGACCAAAGTTTGGCTGATTTTGTGCAGTCGTGCCTCGAAGTTGGACAGATGACAGAACTTAACAATTCTGACCCAAGGCTTTTGCTAAAGGCCATAATAGGAGACAAGAGCACGAAGTCATTACATGTGGCTCTTGCTAGAATTATTGCAGCAAAACCACAATCGGCCGATGTAGAAAGGCTGATCTCGACATACAACAAGATCAAAACTGATGGGAGAAGCAGCATTTCACCAGAAACACTTTGCAAATGCATATTTATTGCAATAAATATGCCTGATCTTGCAAGCTTCGATTTCCGCTCACCTGCAAAGTTATGGCTTGAAAAAAAACGAAGACGTTTCAATCATGCCACTGAAAAGGCTTGGAAGCAAGATTGGTTCAAGGGAGTGTTTGAAGGCGCAGGAATGCAAGAAGAAAGCACCGAGGAAGATTGCAGCAAAACATTTAAACGTGTTTCTTTTAAATAAAGTAAGGCCACGTCAAATTTTCAACTTTAAGTGCAGACCACACCCAACTTTCAAAAATGTGCACTTGTAAAAATTTGTTATTTTAGGGCCTGGCAGGAATAGACACTACGACATCGAAGTTTCCACCATGAAAAGCACTTACGACTCAACCTTTACAATTTAACAGGAAAAAATAACTACATAGGAAAATTTAATGTCGGTCTCACATCAGACGCCAGGCAACAATATCAGCGAGTATTAAAGAATTTGAATGGACACAGGTGCTAGGTAATGAAGAGGGGACCCCACTCTGCCGATGGACAGCCGCCGACCAATGCCACATGCACCATTCCAATCGGGACAACGCCGAAACCAAAGGGCAGCAGCCACTCATCCGCACAGCAGGAACCCCAGGAAAACCTTTACAGCAGGTGAAATCCTTTACCTATAAGAGCTACAAAAAGGCAATGGAAAGTTCTGGAAAACAAGACCGACTATAAAAAACATACGTATTTTCTTCGTATGAAAATACGGAAGGTTAAGGTGAAGGTGAAGTTGCGGTTTTTAGCGCCTAGCGCTGGGATCGCAGACGTAGCCAAGCGCTAATCGAGTCAGCGGCCCCCTGTCATGACGCTCAAGTAGTATGGTCCTTCACAGTATCGAGCCCACTCCACTTGACTCTTCTGACTGCAAAGTGAGAGGATTACACCACTGCGCCCAATACCTTCAAACTTACAACTGCTTACAAGAAACTCAACTTTCAGATCGCCAAAAATTAAAAAAAAAACTCCACTACTGGGAAAATGTAACTGGAAAAGTTAGATCTTTTCATGATTGAACCCCTTGTATCATCAGAAGGTACTTTTGTCATGCTTACATACTGGAAGAGCTTAAAAATCTTTGTCTTTTATAGACCTGTTAATTCTATGCTGCTTGAGTCATCTTATTGTGTACGAAGAACCTTTCTCACAAATATAAACCGCAAGGGGATATGGTGCCGTTCTTGCAACATTCCTTTAAATATACATTTTTTACTTCTTAAAAAAGATGTTGGGATCGAGAGTCCAAATCTGGTAAATTTGTAAAAGAAAACAAAAGCTTGGCCCCGTTCTCGGTATAATGATGCTAGCAGTGGCAAAAAGTAGCTTCGGACTCCAGAACACTTTTCAGAGAGAGTTAATCAACGATGACCTTACTCAAAGAAAGTTATGAATAGGTAGTTATTTAGTTAGTTAGTTAGTTAGTTAATTAGTTAGTTTATGTAGTTAGTTCATACACAGGCGAAGTTTTATTTGCCTTCTTGTTTTGTTTCTAGCTATTTTCTTTCATTGCTATCTGGTTTTGTGATGTAACAGTTACAGCTCAAAAGTGCAAGTATGCAACGGTTTCACTTTGCGAGTTGCAAATGTTTTCAACCGTTGTTATTCAATTGAAAAAAGTCTGCTAAAAATGAATGAAAATAATCAGAAGCAAAGGAAAAAGACCAATCAAACTTGCCTCAGCGTAAACTAAACCATTACTAACTCACTATGCCTAAATCTGTGGATGGTGCAATCTAAAAAAAGTGCTCTGAAATCAGCAGCAACTTCTTACCACAGTGTTTATACCGAGAATGGGCCATCAAAAATTTACCAGATTTGGACGCTCGATGCAAACCTCGTTTCTAAGAAGTACGTAAAAAGGTCAGTTGTTATGGACATTTTGAGAAACTCGTACTCAAAATTTGATAATCTCATACTGGATTCACACTGACACAGTTAAACCAGCTTTATCTAAACCAGTTTAAATTTCAACCGATCAAATCACTGGATTTGTTTGATTGACAAATCAGAAGGCCCTATTAAAAAACCTGGTTTGATTTAGGCTGGTTTAATTTGCAGCGTGAACGGGGCATTAAGTAACTTTCAGGACTGGCGAAAATTCTTTGTTTCTTACAGGTAAAGATGTGTTGAAAAGAATTTCCATGGTGAGTACTGATATTTGGAATTGGCTCCATACACGTGGTACAAAGCAAGTACTTGATTCAATGGTACTTGTACCAAAAGTTTAAAATTCTCATTTCTGTTGAAAGATTCTCTGCATTCTATGTACAACAGGCTCAAAATGCTGGACTTGCTGTAAGTGCCTCTCGCCGAAAAAACAGGAGAAGGAAAAACAGGGAGAGAGACTTGTAATACTTGGCATGCTCATTAATATTCATGAGCAATCGAGCCTTGCTTCCATTTTCAAAAATGACGGGGCTGTTGTCAACTGTTTCATCAAAGCTTGAGTCTGCCATGGTCAAAGAGCATCGCAGAGCCTCGCTCTGTATTATCATTGTCCTTTGTAAGCATATGATTGGATATTGGTTTTTTGTAAAAGGATGCCAACTGGACAGAATCCTGTCCAGCCAATGACCCAGGCTGCCAAGTATTACAAGTCTCTCTCGCTTTTATTCCTTCTCCCGTTTTTGCTGTGAGAGAGACTTGTAGCAAGTCCACAAAATGCTGATATTCAAAAATTTCACGATATATATCTTATGGAAAAAATACACTCGATTCCTATAACATGGGCTTGAGGAATTTCTTGAGATCAATGTAGAATCAACTGAAAATCAATTTTCGATGAAACTGTGGGACAAACAGGTATAAAAGGATTTGCCTTTCTAAAGAACAGATTTTACACTTCTGCGTACATTTAATCAAATCAAAATAAGCAGATAGAAAGTGAGAAAGAGAGATAGACAGCAACAGGTTTTGCTTCGATGCACTGAAGGTGTGAAATAAATTCTTTTCAGAACAAAAAATGGCTTTATTCGTTGGAGACCTGATTATTCTATTTACGAAATTCTCCCCAGCTTGCCAGAACAAGAATCTTAGCTGAGATTTCAATATCAAGAATTTCGACCAATTCACAATAAGAAAATCAAATGGGTTTCCAATGTATCAAGTCAAAATGAAAAGGAAAAGCAGAAAAGCAGGGACGTAGGAAGCATCTCAAACTTGGGGGGGGGCACGACACTTCGAGGGCACATTTTCCTCAAGAAAATGGGGGCATTTTCTAAAAACGAAAAGGGCACTTCTTTGTTTATTGCAAAATCTTGGGGGGGGGGCACGTGCCCCCAGTGCCCCCGGTTCCTACGTCTATGCAGAAAAGGTTTTAAAAATGTAGCTAAAATGGGCAACATCTGCTACGAAATGTATAGATGGCATCAGGCAAAAGGAGTAAGATGCTTAATATGGATAAGCACAACTATGATCTCATGTACAAAAACAACAATGATATCTCTGCAAGCGGCAGACACATGGTATAATATTGAGAAGACAGCCTTTTGTTTTCATCAGCACATGTGATAACGTTTATCTTTGTTTCATCCACTGTTTCCAAACAAAGGATCAACGTTCAATTTACTCTGTGAAAGGATTTCTTTTTGCTTCAAGTACCGATCGCTTTCTAGTCTCCAGACAGAAATAACCTTCACTTGTCAAGTCAGATTTTTGGTTCCCAAAACACTAAACCTTGTATGGCAGCATTTCAGGCTGGCTTTCTACTAGCCTACGTTGAAATAAAATCCTTTTAAAGTGGTCTATTTTCAAAGTGAATCGATGGACAAGGGCAGATTTTGTGAAACATAGCGTCAGTTGCTCTGGTTCATACCTCAATTCAAAGAAATTAGCGAATGCAGACAAAAAATTCTCTCAACCAGTAATCCAAACCGAACATAGCCACAAAGTTAGCTGGAAATCAGCAAGGCTAGCTCTCCCTTGGTGGGGGCGATGGGAAGTTTTAAGAGAAGTTGTGTGCTTGTAACGACAGAAGAAGGGTAAATCTAAAGTTCTGTCTGGCGGATTCTGCTTACGTTGTTCAGAAACGAAGCAGCAGCCATTACAATTCTTGCATACTTAGCACTCAAATGTTAACAGTATCTCCTCAGCTCCAGAATCAAATAAACCAAATGCGTCACACAGAACTTTAGATTTACCCTCTTCCGTCGTTATAAGCACATAACTTCTCTTAAAAACCTAGTAATACCAGTTATCATACCCTTGATCTTCCATGAAAAAGCTCTTTTTATACATTCCCAACCATTTGAAAGATGCACTCACCATCTTCCTTTCTTTAAGAAAATAGAGATAATTTTAAAAGCTCGAGCCTAACCCCTTCAACTTTTTCAAAGTAAACGAAGGCCAAGTCCTTGAAGACGATGATACGAGAACAGCCTCTTTACAATTACATCAACAGCACTTGACAATTACAGAAATGTCTCCACGTGAGCACACTGCTTCAAAACTTGGAATAGATAGTGTGGCGAAGAGCTGTTAAAAGTTCATCGCGTTTACCAAAGTTGATGACAATTTTTCGGCGTAGATAGTGGAACTTGATGTTATGTTGCTGGTGAATGGCCTTGCTGCAGCAAAGAAGCCGATTTGGAACGGAATAATGGCATTCTGTAGTGGACGAAAGTAGGCCCAACAGCTTTCTTCGTAGCAAATAGCTGTAACTCGTCAAGGATTTTGGAAACTTAAGCAAAGAAACATCTTAAGCTTATTCCTTGCTATGATTCACGTAACGTGTGAAATTTCGAGAGCTATATCTTATTTGTTGCGTTCCCAAATGATATTTGAATACGGCCTATTTTCGGAGGGAAGAAATTCGATGTAGTGCTGATCCCTGGTGAGATTTTGCTGAAATGTAAAGCGTATATGTATATGGGGTAGGGCCTGTAGAATCGACTCGTGGCAAAACCAGCTCTGTACCTTTATTCCTCGAGTGTCCATTTTGATTTTCGTAAGGGTACTCGAAAATTCCTCTCAAGGAGCCAATTTTCAGTAACGTGACGGAAATAAGGCAACGACATTGGCAGATAAGCGTGAAATTGACAGATTTCTGGGTTTCCCTGTGCCCTATTGAAAGACTTGACTTGCATGCTCATACAGAGCAGATCATTTTGTAAGAATGTTGTCAATGTCAATCGCAAGAAGAATAAAAGCAGGTGAACAATCTTCGTTTTAGCGCGAATTTTACGGGCTAATATCTTACACAAGACCTTTTTCGGATCGGATAGGATCGGATCAAATCGGATCCAATCCAAATGCGATCACTTTCGAAAGTGACCCCGTTTGGGTACAGATAGCAGGTCCAAATGGGTTCGGATCCGTTCGGTCCTCCCGTGCAAACGCAAGTCCTATCCGGTACAGTTTGGGTACGGATCCATTTGGATCCGATCACGTGTAAACGGGGCCTCAAAGGCTCCATAACAGTCTTCATCTTTACTACCTAAGCCCTCAAGCACATTGCAAAACTAAAGTTTTTCTAAGCCTGTACAATGTTTAAATTCGGGTACTGTGATACAGGAAACAATTAAAATTAAAGTAAAACCATCCCGAGGATTTCCTCATTAAACTAAATAATTTCTTACATGAAATATTCACAGTGTTTGGGTTTTTCAACATTTTAACGATTCTAGAGACGAGATTCTTATAACCAGTTTCTTACAAAAACTACGTACTATACGATTGCTTACCTCCGGTCGAACAGGGTCTTCTATGCCAAAAATTGCAAGCATTGTCAGGTTAGAAACAACGGCAGCTTCATCTTCCCAGTCAAGTTCACCTTGAAAATTAAAAATAAAATTTGTCAATGAATGTCCTGTTATATACCTACCTTACGTAAGTATTGCACCACCTTATCCAAAATGGCGGCAGAAAGCACCCTGTAAGTCAAGCAACAAAATTTGCATGATAAAAGACTCACCATTTAAGGGTTTCTCTAGCGGGTGCTTTGGCCGGAAAACAAGTATATAATTCGTTGTTGGTTTCTTTGATGAAATAACACAAACACCAGTTAACATCGAACGAGATCTCAGCAGCATAACTGGAGGAGTAGCCTTAACAAAATGAAGAATGGATAGATTCCTCACAGCAAACGATAACAAAACGGCACAGTTTTCAAATCTGGACTCAGCAAACTTTATTGCTTTGCCAAAGATTTTCTATGAGAAATGCAACCAGGATAGAACACAAAGAGGAACTATGAGAAGCCAGACTAAGGTAATAATAGGTGCGTACGAAATCCAACCCCCTCATTCCTGATGACGTAATTGGACGTCACAGATAGCAACCACAACAACAAAGATAAAATGGAGCAAAATGGCTGCCGACCTGCTGCGCAAATGCCGTTCAATCTTTGAAATGCTCCAGCTATCTGATGTTTTTATCCTTGCGTTCCTTTGGCAATCAAAGCAATCATGATTTCATTCAAAGTCAGCCAGCTGTATCTAACTTCTTTGAAACGAAACAATGTTAAAATCTCAAACAAAACAATCATGATTGTTTTGATTGCCAAAGGAACGCAAGGTATACATTTCATCTGAAAACTTACAATACATATTACCTAATAACATTACTTACAAAATACTATACCCTACTACGAGAACAATGCCATTTGGAGCGATAACTACGTCTACCTAATGTCAACAAAGAACTGAAAACACGAACATAGCACTACACGACATGACGTGAGATAAAAAGGCTGCACATAAAATTACACGTAATTACTAACACATAACTACTACAAAGACGGAAAGGACGTTCACTTTAAAGGGACTTGGTGGTTGTATGGCTTATACCTGAGATCTAAATTTCGAATCAAAAGGACCAGTTTCATGGATAAAGCGGAGCGTTAAGAGAAGTATATCTTAACTGAGACTATCGGCAAAAGCTTTTTCACTGTACAATAAAATATGCATTAGAAACTACTTTGAAAGATCGGTAGTTCCAAGTGGTCGTAATAAAGCGGAGACTCTTGCGAGAAGACCTCTACGTGGTACTTGCAGAGACGGGCAGAGCAACAAAAAGTGCTCCGTATCAAAAGTGCTCCTTAGCCATCTGATTGGTCAACAGTGCAATAGGACACTCAGACAAAGGAATGATGGCTGCTGTGAAAAATTTTCCCTACTTTTGTGAAATATCGATTGATCAGTTCTCTTTCTAAGACCAGCATTTTGGGCTGGAAATTTATTTACCCATATAATGTACAATGATGAGTGACTAGCCTCTACAGGAGCAAAAATTTTAACAATTGACTGTCTGACATCCTAATAGTAAACATGGTAACTGGAAGTAACAAGTTAACCTCGTGTCAAAAAATTCCACATGTAGACTACAATAGAGCTACTTCCAGAGTTCAGATTCATGGCTTCCACGTTTCAGGCTTCTTCCTCTTCATTATCGATAATCGAATTACAAAAGACAACACAGCAAGAAGCAAACAACGTCCTCTTTGACGACACATCAATATCTCTATCATTCTCTGTCTATATCTTACATGCACCGTAAGTCTTGGCACATCTCAATAGCGTACCTAACGTTTCGAAGTCCGAGGTTGGTATAATAAAATTCGAAGAATATACTATCAAGATTGGTGTAAAGTACTTTTGCCAACCATTTGTCATCTGCTCTCAGCGAAATCGTATATTCTAATAAGCAACCATAGGATTGTGAAGCCACGTAAGAAAAGAATCTGTGCTTTTCTTACGTCACAGTCTACAAACACGAGGCCGCCATTTCGTTTTCTTGGGTCGTAACCATAGACTCATTCCAAAATTCTCTTGTTTCGCTCCCCCTGCAGATTTGTAGCTAAAACTGAAGATAACAACAACAACAACAACAAGTGAAAGTTAGAGGGATTTACGTCATGAGTCTATCGTAACCATTGCTAGGCCTTTTACTGTGTTTTGATGAAAAAATGGCGACGATGTTTGGCCTAAACTCACACAACGTTTAACTAATTCACATCTTTTACGGACGTCACTATGTGGAAAGAAGTTCATAATTCGCGGCAGAGGTTTGTTTTCTAGCATTAATCATACCAGCCCTGGACTTGGAAGTAAAGAAACGATATCCGTTCCAATTCAAATCTTCTCAAATGGCAACAGCTAATTCATATTTGAACGAGGCAGCCTTTAAAGGGAGCACAAAGACCAGCAGCCTTTGTGATTGTTTGTATTTGTGTTTTGTTAATTTCGTACAGCCAATCATTCTGGAAGCTGTGCTGAGCAAGTCGCTGACTTCCCGCAATGCATGCTGGTCTTTGTACTCCCTTTAATGGAAGAGATCTTATCAAATTTCTTCATCAGTATGAGATAAAGATTGAAGAAAAACTAACCTTTTCCACTGGGAATATCTTTGTAAGCAACTCCAATGGTTCTGAGACCATTCGATGCCATTGGATCGATAACATTCTTTACAACTTCTTGTTGATCGGCCTCACCAAACGCTTGCACAGCTCCATCTTTGCCCATACTTTGGGAACACTTAGACAGGACCATTTCTGAGGCACCTTTGGTGTAGACTCTATAGCCACCGCCTACCAAAGGCACTACGGTTGTCATTGATTTGCGGCTTGAGTTGAAGGTGAAAACTTTCGTGTAATTCTCTTCTGGTGTTTCATCACGGTAAAATTGATATGTTTCACCAATCTGCAGCACGAAGCCTAGAAGGGCACATTCCGTCTTGTTTCCAACTTGAACTGGTAATGCATTTTCTTGGTTGGGCGGTGGTGGCTACCGAAATAAAAAAAATGTTATAATAGCTACAACGTTTCTAGTGGTTTCGCTACTCAAAGCAATGTTGAAACATCAAACACTGACCGGGTGACTCAAAGAATGAAACCTATTTTGAAAAGACATCAAAATTTGATGTTGTCAATCTTGGAAAATTTTATTACATGACCTTCTGTCAAAGATCAACTAACTTATCTTAGACATTTTGCATAGCCTCGAAATCGTCTTCTAGCGATGGGATTTCATGATTCACAAGCTACCTGGATTATAAGCGTACTTTTCAATCATAATTCATAAGAAACTGTGGCTTATTACGCTGATTATTGGCCATTTTATGCACCATCATACAAATGTGTAAGACTCATTTCAGCCTTGACGGAAATCACAGTTTTTTTCATGCGAGATTTCACCACACCTGTTCTAGTAGCACGTAGCACAATGGATGGACATATAGGCCTTCATAATATGTATAACCCATTCGAATCTTAGCAACGGATGAAGTACACCCCCCCCACTGTGTAGTTGTACAACCTCCTTTACGTCCAGACTCATTTTCATTTCTTTGATGTTCGTGCTTTTCGAGGTTGACAGTGGATTGCAGAAATGGAATATCCCAAAACGCTTCACCTACCAAGAAATTAGTCCTCTCCAACTGCTATTTTCGATAATCCGTAACACTAACTAACAATACTTTTTCCGCTCCTTATATGGAATGTGTGATGTTTATATTAGTTACCTATTAAAGACTAATACTCCTTTAACCCTTGTAGATAGCATAAATAGTTTAGTTCAGTTTCAACTCTCCTGTGGGAAGTATGAAGTTGAAAATAATTAAGTTATGTATGTTCATGAAGGCCTTATAAGAATTTCACATTGGTTGTCAATTTTCTACCTCTGGCACCACGTCTACTACCCTGGGTACCAGACTCTCTCTAAAAGAAAATTGAGATTGAGATTCTCAATTTTCTTTTAGAGAGAGTCTGGTACCCAGGGTACACGTCTACGAAATCAATCACAACTGAAGGCGAATCGCAAAGAGTATTGCAAATCTTCCTTAAGGAAATTCCAGCTTCTGGAATTTTGCCAGAATTTCAGATTGGTCAAGTTATGGCAGGACATGCTAAACCTGCAAAAACGAAATGCATACCTGAATTCGAGACTGCGAATTTGTGTTCAAAGCAATACTACGGCATAACAGATCGACATATTCTTTTGGCAAATTATCTGCGGAGGGCGTTTCCTTCAGATGTTCTCCAAGCAAGTAACTTTCAACTACAGTCATGCGGTTTGTAGTCAGCGTTCCAGTCTTGTCTGAACAAATTGCAGTTGCATTTCCCATCGTTTCACATGCATCTAAATGTCGCACCAAATTCTTGTCTTCAAGCATACGTTTAACGGAGTACGCAAGAGCAATAGTGACAGCGAGAGGCAGCCCTTCTGGGATAGCAACGACCATGATTGTCAGACCAGTGATGAAAGCTTGAAGGAACTGAAGAACATGCTTATTATCCCATTTCTCTTTCTTGACTGCATAAGTTTCAATGACAAATCTTAAGATTAGGACGAGCGTAGTTACAGCAGCAGCCCCTACACCCATCCAGCCAATTGTCACAGCTAGCTTAGTAAGCTTGGCTTGTAATACAGATTTGGAATTGTCCTTTTTGTCGTCTGTCTCATCATCACTACTCGAGCCAGCACCATCATTCAGGTCGACATCCTCGAATTTTCCGTCTCCCTCTGTTGGTGGTTTATGTTCCGCCGCAGCATTTTTCTTACCTGCAGCTTTTTCATCAACTGCACCAAGGAGAGAAAAGATGAGCCCAGCTTGCGAATTCTGACCTACAGCTGTGACCACCATTTTGCAGCTACCCTCGGTGACATGGGTACCGGAGTACATACTAGGATCTCTCTCGCTCTTTTTCACCATGTCTGATTCCCCTGTAAGTGAGCTTTCGTCGACCTTGATATCATTATTCTGTAGGATGATCCCATCCGCGGGAACCACGTCTCCATACTTCAACTGACACAAATCACCAACTACTAAATCCTTGGTGACAATTTCATCTTGGTGTCCATTTCTGATGACGGAGATTTTGTGCTCACTCTCGATCTTTCCTTGCAAATTCCTAAACTGTAACTCTTTCTGATAATCATTGACGGCAGTAACTAGTGACACTATCATTACGGCAATAAGAATAGCGAAACCTTCTACCCATCCCGTTTTAACACCTTCAAAAACCATGCCAAGAATGAGGGAAAATATCGCGGCAACTATAAGAATTCTCAATATAGTGTCTTCTAATGATTCCCAAATTAGTCTTAAAAATGTTTTCGGTGGCTTTGGTGGTATATAGTTGCTTCCAAACACATTAATTCTGTGCTGCACATCGTCAGGTAACCCTAATATCCCCTCCACAGAAGATGTCCGTAATGATCGGAGCAACCCACGGGTGCCACCAAATTTCTCGTCTAATGCTTTAGCTGCATCCTCCTTCTTCTGCTTCATAAGATATTTCAGCTCTTCCAAAGTTACGGGGAATTCTGCTCCATCTACGTCACCGTCCGTGACATCACGTGAGCTTCTTCTGCTGCCATTGTCAACAGCTTGAAGGTTTGTCAGTGATCCTTTTTCGGACATTTTGCACTATGTTTGCTTCTTCCACTCCAACTGTTATCAAAGACTGACTAAATCCAGTTGTAGTATCATATCATTCCTGTAAAGAAAACAGAATGAACAATATAATGCGATTCACTGCAACTGGAATCTTATCAATCGAACAAGGGCAAATTTTGTAATACAATAGCATCAGTTGCTTTGATTCACACCTCAATTCAAAGCGATTAGCGAATGCAGACAAAGGAAATTCTCTAAACCAGTAATTCAAAAACAAACATAGCCGCAAAGTTGCCCTGAAATCAGTACGGCTAACTCTCGCTTGGTGCGGGCGAAGGGAGGTTTTTAAGAGAAGTTATGTGCTTATAATGAAAGAAGAAGTCTCTTTGTCTCTGCTTCGTCTCTTTTAACCAAGCAAATTCCTAAAGCACATCGAATACAAACCAGAATAAAAAAAAATGGAAAAGTGGCACAATGGTTGGCTTTTAGCAAACTGATTATAACATGATCTACATTTTGTCCAAATCTTATCAATGATAATATCGATATATTCGCTTTGCTCCAAGAATTTGCTTAGGCTAACAAGCCAACGCTCTGGTTTGGAGGTGACAGCAAATTTGAACTTTCCGCTTTAAATTTCAACATTAAAAGTGTTATATAAGCGCTCATGTTTTTTCATAAGCGTTTTGGAAAAGGTCCGTTTTCACAGCGGAGCAATGTGAACTGAAGGCAAACACGGAGAAGCTTTACTCCTTTTTCATATGAAAACGGAGCAGTGTGAACGGGGCCAAGAGCTAAATTTTCAACGCTAGGCCGCACCAAATCTGTATGATCCTTTCCTAGGACAACCGATACAGGTGAAAGTACGCGATGAGGCGTTATTGATCAAGCCAGTAATGATGATGACATGATCAACATCTCTCAAAGTTACAAAGATCTAAGAAGTTACTAAGAGCCAGTGCCATCCAGAATTTGTTTGTGGGCACCCTGAAATGTCAGGCAACAACTGCCGTCGTCACTGCTCCCCACAAGGAGTTCCTATAGCTCAAGACAACACGCCCACATTAACAGGTCAGGTCCCTTTTCACACTCGGGATGTTTGTGGTCGTTCGGATCGTTAAAATGTAAAACGACTCAAATGACAACTGAAAAGGAAGCATATTTTTGAGCGATCGTAGCGACCCACAACGACAGAAACGACCAATCAAAAACCAAGCTTTACTTTGGCTAAATTAAGAAGATAAAAGTTATACCGGTTGACTCGCTCAGTTTGAAAATAATAGCAGCACAAGGATTCACTCCATTTAATGGAATTTATTTCATTCCATAGCCAGAAGACAAAAATACATTGCGTGAAAATTTGGTTGCGTTTATGTGGAGCCTAAAGTCACAACAATCACACAGCAGTGTCACAAAACCATACTACAAGGAAGATGGGAATACATAGCAACCCTTCAGAAGTTGATCAAGTTATCGTAATGAAAGTATGTTAAGGCTCAAAAATTAAATTCTGCAAGAAAACTTTCTGTATGGCGTGAATAGATGACGAAAAACTCCTCGAGCAAAAGAGAAAAGAAGATAAAATTTTATGAATGAAGAGTTAGTCTGTTCTGTTATTTCAGCATTTTGGTAAATAATGAAAATAATATGATCAGGGACACTCTGATGCAATTATTAATTTTCAAATTATTGATCCAGCAATAAAAATTGTTCAGATGTTTCAAATTCTGATGCTTTAAAATAATTGTACCAGGTTCCTATAAACAGATAATACCTGTGTAGCTAACACATCACAGATAGGAGATGAGATATGATGAGATAGGAGATTTTGTTGACCGAAATCGGTCGTATCGCTCAAAAACTACAAGGAATTTTATAAAACTGACTATCTCAAAATCCTTCAATACAAGCCTTAAAGTCCTCGATTAAATATGCTAGCGATCCAGTTTCATTAAAGCAAGAAATAGACGAAGAGGTTGAAGGATGATTTAGCTCTGCAACAGTGACTATATTTACCAAGTAAATTTAGTGAAGATGAAGGTGAAGGTGTGGTTTTTACCGCCAAGCGCTGGGATCGCAGAAGTAGCCAAGCGCTAATCGAGTCCAAGACCCCTTGCCATGACGCTCAAGTTGTGGGGATCTACTAGGCATCGAACCCACTCTGCCTGATAGTGCTGACTGCAAGGTCAGAGGATTACATCACTACGCCACAACACCTTCCTAAATGTTTGAGCGATACGATAAACAGGTAGAGATTGATCATGATAGCTGAGGGGCATAATTACTGGAAATTCTATCACCTTTTTGAGCATGTTTTGCGGATTTCCAGGAGAAGCGATTTTATGACATTAACTGCAATATGAGAACGATACAGAGGTAACATCAGTTCATAGGAATCGGATAACTGGTTGCGAGCTCAGGGGAGACACCCAGCATATGCACACACGGGAGGTAAGTCCGAAATTTCTGGGTCTGAATGTTGCCAAAAGTGACATTTTTGGATCTGAAATAACTGAAATTATTGCGATGGTACTGTATGGCATACAACGTGGTCAATTTGATGCTTCTGGGCTCTGTAGAGGCAAAGCTAGTTTCTACTTGCATTGTTTCAGGATTCTTATGTTCGTTGGCAGGTATCTAAGTATAAAATTAGGTAATGTTATATATTTGGGTTGCAGAGAAGTTCACATGATATTTTTTGGGTTTCCAGAAAACTTCTAAGATTGACTCTCTTCCACCGATATGCGTATGTGCTGAGTGCTTCCCTTGGGTTTGCGAGCAACAGGCTTTCAAATGCCTGAAGAATTTTCTGACTCAACTAGTATGACATCCTTGCCACTTACGAAGAAATTCATCACAGCACGAATCTATCACAAATAAGTTTCTGCAAAGAAGTGCATCTTTCACAATACATTCTTACGTTCAGGGCAAAAAATAAACCAGACTCGGGTAAGACTATCTAAATCAAATCCGAAAGGTCGAGAAGTTGAACAAATTCTGGCCTTGGAAGATCTGATCGAATTAAGAGATGTTAACTGCACTTACCAAGTGAGAAAACCTGTTTAATGTATCAGCAAATCTTTCAACTACGATGTCAACAAAAAGACAAAGACTCGAAGGAGGCTGTTGACTTCGAAGAAACAAAAACGACGTTCTCCTCCGAAATCAAAGCATTCAGAAGATTTAACAGTACGAGTTTGAAAGAAGCGGAGTAAAGTCGACTCGCGTATCATTTATTAATGAGAGGAAAGGTTCGACAAAACACCTTTGATTCATATTCATTCATTAGGTCACGCAAAGCTAATTCAATAAGCCAACATTTCAAAGCTGATAGATTAACAAGACAGCCAGATGACACTTGAATTAAGCCTGCTTTTCTTACCGAGTCGGGCAGAAAAACGTGGCGAAGTTGCAGGGTTTAGCAGTAATATTGCTGGCAACCTTAAAGAGAGTGGCAATGGTAAATAGGCTTCTCTATAAATAGAACAGACAAAATTCGCAAACACAGCATTGTTTCTTTAGCTATCGATTATCAACAACAAGTGTGGGCGATCGATTTCAATGGGCTATTTTTAAATTTTTTTCTGCTCGGTGCAAATGCAGGCTTATAGCCTTGCACAGACTTTGTAATCATCCAAAAAGATCTTATGTTCGTATGTGCAGCGGATGCAATTTCGACTTTGTTGTTGAGGTTTTGTCGCAAATGATTGCCAACTGTACTGGTTTTGTCGTAAGCAGGAAGGCTGATAGGGTGTGTCTGATTGGTACCAACTCTGAATACGGTTGACTTGGTAGGTTTGGTACGTTCAGAATGCCTTCCTAACCTTTGGTCTAAAAGGCAGGAGACTTGGCAGACTACAGAGAGAGTCCTCGAACTCTCATTTTCGTCATGGCGAATTAAAGGCTACATAAAACTACATATAACCATTACAGAAAAAGGAATTATAAGATACAAACTGAAAATAATAAGGATACAAGCAAAAGAAGCCTGCAACCAAATACAGTAACTGCATGGGTAGATTTATAGGTTGAGAACCAAACAGGGTAATCTGCAAATTCGATTATTTGGTTGCAAGCTTCCTTGAGACACTACATGATTACAAAACAAAGAACTACTAAAACAAACACACGGGAGGGGTTTGGGTGTTCTTTGTAGGGATATGCGTAGTTATCATTACTTTATTACTTTAACTGCAACTTATTACTTTATTTCACGATAACACTTAGGGGTGACATTGTTATCAATAACGGTGGAGTACCATGGTCGATTGAAACAAGTGAAGACTGCTTCATATTTACGTCATCTTTTCGGCTACATAGCAAGATCTTTACCAGCTTGTAAAGGGGTTCGTCTTCAGCTATGATCGAGCAATAGGAAATTTTGCGTTTTCTGCGAATTTGCCTGCCAGATTAATTTGCAAGAAATGAGAATAAGAATTGTTTATGGAAGCAGGCAGGCCGCAAATGATCCATGATGTCGATTTGTTGACATTGTGCAAATCTGCCAACAATGCTCTTTAGCAGAAGTCAATTAATTAAACTTAGTCTAAATTTAGATCCCTTGGATAAGAAAGACAGAAATGATTATTAGTGTTACTGACCGAAGACAAGAAACTCAATTCTCAGATCACCAAACTAGAAGGGGTCCTTCTACCTTCGGCAAAGCTCTGAACGTAAAGCTTTATGGGACTAGATTATGGAGCAGAACATCAAGAAACAATACTAGCATAGACTTTGCCAAACAATAACGAAGACCTTGCCAAAAGAAACGCTAATGAGAGAGATCGCTCAATGTTCAACGTACTTTAAACGTAATTAAGTTGCTAATTAGGTCAAGTTCGTGCCAATTCAGGTTAAAGTTGTGCTCTATCAGTGAAAACATCATAGCCATATGTCAATCTTATGGTGTCAAATCTGTCCAACATGAAATAAGCCGACGTCAAATTTTGCTATAGGATCGCAGGAAACTTGTGTCTCGTATGCGCTTTCCGTGCGCTTTCTTTATTTCACTCCCAATTAGCAGAGATAAAACGGCAATCAATTGCATTAACGAGCGTGACTGACTTACTTACTGACATCGAGTCCCCTCTTAGATTACAAAGTTGGAATTTGTTATCAAAAATGGTGCATTACACGTTTTTTTTATAAGAAACTAGGATCAGGCCATAGAACTAAAAGTTTCTTAATTTCACATGAAATTTTGTCCATTTTAGTACTAAAAGTTTCTTAATTGGTTTCTTATTTTTCTGAACGCAGAATTAGCAATGTGGTCGCTAACACTGCGGCAGATATGTTTCTTGATATTTAAAACATCATAAAGGAATAAACAGTGTTCTGTTATGTTGAAAACACACATGGTTAGATAATATTGCTCAAGAATGAAGGTTCAATGATCTATTCGCTATAAAATCCATGCCTTTAACTTTGAAAAGTTTCTTAATACTTCTCAGACATAGTACTAGAGTTTCCTAAAATTTGGCCTTCTTAGTACTAGTTTCTTATAAACCAGTTTCTTATAAAAAAAACGTGTAATCGTTATACTAAGAGAAACTAATCCATGCTTGGGTCACAGGTGAAACTTCAACGAAATTTTCTCACAACCTGAAGCCTCTGCTCAAAATATTCACACAAAATAACCAACACGCATGGAACGAAAGAACTAAGCGAAACCCGAGCAATTCCCAGCCAACCCAAATGACAAACTGACAAATTAGCTTGCCAAATCCCTTCCTAGACATTAGCAAATATAGTTTGCAAGCCTTCTAAGCATTATATTTTTGTAGATACCAGGGGAAATGTTACTTCATAGTCGAGCTAACTAAATTACAATTGAAATGAAGATAGTCCCTTTTTGTCAGAAGGTATTCCTCCTTGAGACAAATAGCAGCATTGCTGCTAAAGTGCTGTAAGACAGCTACGTTTAGCGTTGTTTTCTGCATTTCATAAAAGCAACTAGATACTCTGTGTATGGGGAGAGTGTGAGCTTGCTCTCAAAGTATGCAACAGAACACCTGAAACCGCACAGTCTATTCTTAGCAAATCAAGTCCAAGCATGAATTGAGATTTCCAAGTGAGTTTCAAATTCCATGCAAAGCAGAAGTCTTAAGTCCTATCAGGTACATGGGGCAGGGGGAATCGTGGAATTTATCACATAAGAATTAAAACTGGATCCTGATGAAGCATGGACTTGCTGCAAGTCCCTCTCGCCGAAAAAAACAGGAGAAGGAAAAAAAACGAGAGAGACTTGCTTTTATTCCTTCTCCCGTTTTTGCTGTGAGAGAGACTTGTAGCAAGTCCAGATGAAGCAAGGTTTTAATACGACCGAATAGCCTGTATTCTCTGCGTAAATAACCTGAACGTCTACCTCACCAGTTAACATCGCAAATGTCAAATGTTATTAGCTAATAAGCAACAGTGTAGACTTTGAGCGACGAATACATTGCCACAGACTTTTGGGATCTACAATGCAACATTAAAATTGATTTGCAGCCGTCTGCATGATGATATGCAAATGCAAGTTATAGCACAGCTGAGTCATAGAGATGAATAGTTATTAGATCTCACTGATTAGCTTTAATTAGTTCGACAGAGGTGTGGTTTTATCGATGTTCATAAACAAAGCAACCAGGAGCTACAGCCAGCAGATTAGTGAAGGGTTTAGCACATCACAAAGAATGACTCATTACACTTTCAAGTTGCTCTCACAGTGGCCTATTGTTCTTGTCTCAGTTTCTTTGCTAACATATGTAACTTTCTATTGTTTTTCAATAATATCCTTTCTAATAGCTGTAACATGCAAGCCAGTTAGACCAGACTCAGGTTAAACCGAGTTCACGCTCAACAGAGCATTATCACGCAGATGATTGACCCCCAGAAACAATAGGATCCAACAGTTACACACAGGCAAAGAAAATGGCAACTTTTACCCGAGATTTACCCGGGTAAAGAAACTGGTTTGTAAGAAACTAGTACTAAGATGGCCAAAATTTTAAGAAACTCTAGTACTATGTCTGAGAAGTAATAAGAAACTTTTCAAAGTTAAAGCATGGATATTATAGCAAATAGATCGTTGAACCTTTATTCTTGAGCAATATTATCTAATCATTTGTGTTTTCAACATAACAGAACACTGTTTATTCCTTTATGATGTTTTAAATGTCAAGAATCATATCTGTCACAGTGTTATCGACAACATTGATCATTCCACCTTCAAAAAATAAGAAACCAATTAAGAAACTTTTAGTACTAAAATGGACAAAATTTCATGTGAAATTAAGAAACTTTTAGTACTATGGCCTGATCCTAGTTTCTTTAAAAAAACGTGTAGTTTATCAAAAGAGGGCGTATGGTTTATTACAAAGGATGCATACACACAAACAAAGCTTATACACACGCAACAGGTGCAAGAACACGACTACAAAGCTGCCTCACATGACTGAAAACGATATGCTTATGATGCCTGATCCTTTTCTGGATTGGCTGATAAGCATTCGATTAACTATAACAGGGTGTGTAACTACTAGCTTATTAATAGAACAAATCAACTCCATTTTTTCTGTTTGGAGTGTTACCATTTACCATCAAGTGGTCTCGAAAAAATTGTTCGACAAATAAATTATTTTTCAAATTAAATATTGAAAAATAACGATAACATGAACAGGCTCAATGGAAGATAACTCCGTACCTAAGATTTCGAAATAATTTTAGAGACCAGAATCTTGCAAATCGGTTGTGAATTCATTGAGTTGCGAGCTATCAAAGATAAAAAATAAGCAGCAGCTGAAACCAGAGACCCCTAGATGACTTGTAATGCAAAAAAGCTCGAAGATGGAGGTAAAGGAAGGTTATGCTATGTCACCTCTTATTGATATCAGACCAAAACGAAAAGGACTTCTCAAGTAGTTTATCCTTATAATCATTATTAAAACCTGCTAAAAGATGCATGTATTCAAAAACAGTAGCTCAAAACATAATCGATGAGAGAGTGAATTTTACCCTCATAGCATCCATACGCTGGAAAGTTAGGTTATTGAAAACCTGTCCAAATCCCATTTGATTTGCGCAGAAACAATTGAGAGATAATATAAAGGATGGCCCAATGGACTTCAACCAAAAATGCCCCTCAGAGGCCCCTGGTTCCAGCCTTCCCACAAAAAAGATCTTCAAAGGTTTGTAACCCAATGAATATCCAGCGGAATTGCAAGATCCTTGTGTCAAAAATTAATTGAAAATCTCAGGAGAAAGGTTAGTTGGCCAAGTTCCCATTCAGCGTATCGCTATCACTTAGCATCTAATCACATGTTGAACAATTTTTTCGCGACACCCTGTATACAATATCACCAAATAACATATAACAAAATTACCATGTACTTTTATGCAACTGAGTAAACATGATATCTGCTTCGAGTCAAATCACTCAACTACCCCGTATCCCAAGAAATACCCCAGTAGGAAGGAGAAATGTTGTAAACAAAATACTCAGGTTTCTGAAACAACAATGTGATTCGCCTTTCTAAAGAACAGATTTCACATCTGCATGCACTTTGTCACATCAAAATAAACAGAGAAAGCAAAACAGGCTGAAAAGGCTTTGGTCAGATATTGTCCATCCTTAGTTATTCCTACAGAGTGTATCACATAAGATTTCTTTGAAGGGGAAAGAGCTATGTCAAGCCATAGATTAAACAAAATATCATAAAACTCATCGGTATTCTTAAAGGTAGTGAGTCTAATTTCTGAATAAACGTAAGAAAAAGTCTCAAGAGGTGCATTCAATAGAACTAGAGTTTGTAGGTAAATGTACATCACTGGACACACAAAGATATAAAAAAGATGTGTGTTTAGCTAACAAATCAACCATTTTCAATTTCTCCAAATACCCCCCCCCCCCAATTGTTCCAGCCCCCTTATTACTGTTATATCAAACCATTTCCAACCCCCCTGATTATTCTCATCCCTCATCCCATTTATTCGGTACTCAAGAGTATGCCTCAAAACAGGGTAGGTTACTGCCACTTTTAAACAATTGCTATTCAATGTTGACAAGCATAGATGTAAGAACCAGAGGGCCATGGGGGCATATGCCCCCAGATTTTGCTATAAACAAAGCAGTGCTCTTTTATTTTTAGGAGATGCCCCCTTTTCCCAAGGAAAAAATGCCTTTAAAGTGTCATGCCCCCAAGTTTGAGATCTTCCTACATCCCTGTTGATAAATCCATTCAATCATTGGTTTGCCACCCTTGCCACCTCATTTAGGAAGCTACAAATTTGTCATACTTTAAAATTTATTTCTTTCCCAAACCAATAGTCCATTTCATTTCTGAATTTCCTTCATGTTTTTAAGAAGTATCTATATCTTGAATTTTAAAAAGATACCTTCATGATCGCATTTGACTGACAATGAATTAAAAATGGAGATTTGGAAGGCATTTTGGCACAAAATTTTTCGGTTGGCGGCTTAAAAAAATATATTCCGGTTCTGATGGCCAGCTGCATTTAAGGTGTGAATTTATTTCTGAGATGGTCAAATCGCTTTGTCTCAACAGAACTGCATCCTCTGTTTTACAAAATTCACTCCTTGCTGTTGTCCGTTTCATTCACTGTTGACCTATTAAATATGGATGCAAAATTAAACAATATTCATTTTCATGTGACAAGTGTAAATATTTAATCACTTAATCAGAAAAATATTTAGGTGTCATGGTGTCAATATTAACATCTTGATATCTACATTAGCCTGCAAACTTCTTGACTTTGAGCTGTGAAAGGTAAGTTAATAAAAAAATCAAAACATTCCAGTTTACAATAACAATCTAGTGACAAATGGATCCAATATTTGTCGCTTCAGATAAAATTTAATGAATTTTCTTTCATTTCAGAAATCCTCAAGTACATAAGAAAATAACTTTGCAATTTGAATACATTGAAATACAGGGGGAAAGGTCTACTTTCTAGGCCTTCTAAAATATGATTTTTCTTTTTATAAACTCCAAAGCTAATTAACAAGGTGACAACATAAGTTAAACTGGTTTTGGAGAGCTGATTGGCTCCCGGGAAATTGATGCTGGCTTGGGACATTGGGGCGAGCTTTCCATGCTCCTTGGGATGGAGAGTGGAGTGGCCCTACACACATGGGCCTGGACTAATGACATAACATAGTATCATAATCTCTAAGGTATGATATGTCATAGCTGCTACACATACATTAAAGAAACATCTACACATCCATTGTTCCCCTGGCTACACAGAGGGGAGTTTCAACCCAAAAAATCTCGTACACCTTTGGCAAAAATTGCTCTGCTTCTGAGAAACATTCATCAAAAACCCACAAAAATCCTTTTGTTCTCAAACATCTTGTATGCTTTTTGATGGAATGAAATGCCCTTGGGCTAAATAATAAGACCATGTGTCAAAGTTGTCAAATGCAAGAAATTTTATTTTCTCGGCCCAGGCCAGCTCTTAACTCTGTCAATTCCCTTTCAACAGCTATTCACTTCCTTGTAAAACAATACCACCCATTTATTCTAAGTTATGATCTTTGTTGACTCAACAGTAATCATTTGAATTTTTGAATTTACAAAAGCTTTAAGTTTTAAGAACTAAAGGCCTTTAACAATCTTATTTGCTGAGGTAAGGCTGTTTTGCTGAGAATAAATAGCATTATATACTGAAATTTCTTCAACAAATTCTAAGCTGATATGACAAGACAACTGAGCTATGAAATTAAATATGACCTTTAGACCACACTGCTGTTATCATCACTAATTAATGTGATCCAATGAAAACAAAAATATTGAAAATACTCTACTGACAATCTGAGAATGAAGCCTGAAATTGATTGAGAATGTGCTCTGTATATTAGCAAATCAGTTCATATCATTTTATGTGATCAATGATTGCATTCAAAAGTTCTGATCTACTTTTTCCTAATCCAACAAAATCCTTCAGTCCTTCCAAATTACAGGCCTCACACACATTAACACAAAAATTTCTTGACATTACCATGAACCGTAAGAACAACCAGGACCGTTGAGAAGGGGTACAGCCAGGGTAGTTATCAGGGGCCCTGGGTCATTAGGGGCCTGGAAAAAATAAGGTGCTTTTTGTTTTCAAATTTCAGTTTCCTATGGGCTCACTAGCATTCTAAACTTCAGCTTTACACACAAGGTATACTTTGAACAGGCAGGATTGACAGAACAGGAATTGCAACAACACTTGGGAGACACATTTCACGCACAGTTTGGAGAGTAAGAAGCAAAAACTAAATCAAATAACATGGGCCCTAGCTGCCTGATAAGCAATTACAATTCATTACATAAAAAGTAGAACTAGAAAGAGGGCCTGTCAAGGATGTCTATCATTTGGCAGCAAGAACATTATTGTTATTATTATGTGGTAAATGTGATTTGGTCTTTATGTAGAAAGAAAAAAAGGTCAAACACAAAGTTGCCCTGTGGCTTTCAAAGAAAACAATAAGATACACACCCACACAATTCAAACTAGCTTGAAATCTTGCAGTGGGTCTTTTACAGGATGGCAACTATGTAAAATGTATATATATAATATTTGATTACAGCAAGTGTTGACTTCTGGTGCGAACAAATATTAACTCCAAGCAGATCTGAAGGCTTTTGAAGTTAATTTTATGGATGGACTATGAAGATATAAGATGATCCAAACAATGCTATGGAATTAATACAATTGATCATGTATGCACATAACTTACATCGTTTAAACATTATATATGTGGGTACAAAGCCTCTTTTAACAATGAAAGTTCAACAGTCCTAAACAAGCAAATTCTCTCATTGGCCAAACAGATCTAAAGCAGGGTATAAATCTCAATCTAATAATGGTTATAAACAAAGCCAGCAAAAGTTATATCAGAAATATATGGCACTGTGTTATTAACTGTAGATGGGCAGGCAACAGTCTACGGGGTGCGCCAGAATAAACTGTATGCAGGCCACAATTAATCGTATATTGGACCGATTTTGAAGATTTATGAGTTAATCTTTAGCTAAGATCCTCAATTAGATGCTAGTAGTTTTTGTATATTTTTTGGTCATCTATCTATGGAGCTATAGCCAGTTTCTAGAAAATTTCAGGTTTGAAAACACTGAAAATGACCCAAAAAATGTTCATCAATTTTCTAAAGACTCAACATCAATTGACAAGGAGAGAATGTTTTTGTGATGATTTGGGGATTTAGAAGTTGATCAAATATAAAATCCAATGCACATGTATATATTAGTTCTATGTTGCAAGGAACAAAAAAAACAATTCTAATGGTACAAAGAACTTCATTTCCTCTTCAAATTTCATTGAATTTATACTTTTATATAGGTACTGCATTCCTGTCACAAGGGGGTGAAAAGACAAACAGTAGTCCCTGTATCGTAAGAAAACAATTCCAGGCCTATATACCAATTTCGAAAGCTTGTCACCGAGTAAATATAAGGTTATTCTTATCACAGTCCTGGTTTATCCCGCGTTTCATATTTTTTCCCTCTTATGGGCATTTTCACCACCAACTGTGAAACATCAAACGATTTCTACGGCAAAACTGCTTCCCCAGCATCTTATCGACAAACTCATTAAGAAGTTTTTGGATGGGCAATATATACCCAAAATAAGACTGGCAACCACATTGAAACTCCCCGTAATTTTTCGTTTGCCTTACTTTGTCCAGTACAGTCTTGGGGTGAAAAAGAAACTAATATGTCTATTTCTAGGTAACACACACCCCTATGTCGATTTTTGAATTGTTTTTCAATCAGCTAAACGCATTGAAAACTTTTTCCCTCTCAAAGATCCTGTCCCTGCACACATTTGTTCTTCTGTTGTTTATGTGTAGTAGCTGCCAGGCTACTTATTTATGGCAAAACATCACGCCACTTTATTGTTTGTTGCAGGGAACATTTAGGAATAAACAAGAAAGGGATAAGTATAAAGGGTGCTTCTGCATCCATTAGGGACCATATTAATTAAACTGGTCATGCCGTGTCTTTCAATGATTTTTGTATTTTGGACAAAGCCAACAACAACTTTGATTTCCTGATACACAACAGTCTTCTAATTTTGAGGGACCGCCTGACACTCAATCAACTGAACTCTTCTATACCGTTGCATCTTTTCTAATCTCATTGGACTTTCTTATTTGGTTAAATTTCAATGGACTGTCCTTATTTAGATATTGTATGATCGTCAACTTAATTATACATTCCTCTGAATAATTACTGCTATAAAAAACCGCGCACCTGTAACTTTTATTTTAGCTGAAGATGAGACAAGCTCGTCTCGAAATGTTCTAAACAACCATGGCTTAGTCGAATAACTTATTGATCATTACTGGATTTTTCTTGATGTATCAATTAACTGGACTTATCAATACTGGTTTGTCTCTCTCTGCAATGACCCTCAAGATGTTCATCGTGGTCCTAGCGTTCAAACA
The DNA here is from genome assembly GCA_964019985.1 of Aurelia sp. 4 Dawson et al 2005. Taxonomy (NCBI): domain Eukaryota; kingdom Metazoa; phylum Cnidaria; class Scyphozoa; order Semaeostomeae; family Ulmaridae; genus Aurelia; species Aurelia sp. 4 Dawson et al 2005. Next base: position 17,932,178 of record OZ026492.1, read on the forward strand.
AGCAGTATCGATGCAACATTATGAGGTTAAACGAGTATCCCTGTATCTCTTTGTCCATTCATGTTGAGACCTTAGAAAATCAACTCAACATTTTTGGGTCATTTTCCATGTTTTTGAAATACTTTAAGACACTTGCTTGTGCAAGAGACTAAAAAATTTACAAAAAATACTAGCATGTAGTTGATGACCTAAGCTACAGATTAACTCTTAAGTTGTCAAAATCAGTCCAGTAAACGATTTATCGTGGCCTGTCAAAAGTGCATAGTTTATTTTAGTGCACTCTGTAATAAAATTCCTTCATTCTACTGATTACAGGACATTCGGAAGTATTGATGTCTATGCCTAGCAATAGACACTGAATAAAGTAATAACGTTTTTACTGAAATATTGTCATAGATTCAGCAGGTGCTGGAAATGCATGGGATTTTCACTCAAAGGATTTCTCTAACTGATCAATCTTGTAATCAGTTGTGATTAAACATACTAAAGAACAAAATGCACTCTTGTGAGATTCTCAATGGAGTTAAACACAACATACAACAGCTTGCCTTCTTGTTTGACAAAGCACTGAACAATGAGACAACAAGGTAAGAATTGTAAAACAATTAGACAAGTAAGGCTATCCTCTATGAGAACTGCTTTTCTCAATCTTTAACAATAGACAATAAACAATTGTGTTCAAGTTCACTAGTAAGAAAATGTGATTTCACTTTTTCACATTTCATGAAGCTCAGAATGAAAAAATTTGCATTGACTGAGGATGTTCTTGGCACAGAAATATTTGAATGGGGTTTAGGGAACAACCTGTGTGCAGATCCTCTGTGAGGTTTGATACAATCAATCAAACATGTTTTAACAGTGTAAGAAACTTGCTTGCGGAAGTACTGATCTTTTACACCCTGCAGTAGGTTTAGGTAAATGTATCAGGATGGGGCTGGAATAAAATCAGGGGTTGGCATCTGTTCCATACCTAAAGGAAATGTAAGCATATAAAAGTGGTTCAACCAACTTGTGGTCCAATTCTATCCTATCAGATATCAGTATTTCTTACTGCCGCTGATCAGTTATATACCCAAATATGGCGTGGTATGTGTTACAGCCAATTGTCTTGGTACCAAAACATAGTACAGTATATATATATACTTCAATTCCCTTTAGAGAATTTGCTTTTCTTGTACCATCTCGAATCAGCTTTTTGCAGCTTAAAGAATTTTAATTGTGAATGTTTTTCTATTTGCTCCTTATCTTGTTGGTGCAAATGATGTTTTTAACTTATGCATATATATATATTTTTGAGAACAGAAGAAAAGAAATAAAGATTTAACGAACTCAAAGACGTCTTTTTCTTGTGTACATCTTTATACATATGTATATCTATATATGTATATATAGGTCGAAACGAAAGGTGTCTAGGTACCCTAAAATATAAGTCGACACACAAATGTCAACAAGCCACTTGAGACTCAATAAAGTGATTTTATAAATAAATGCTCGCGACTAGTTTCATCTGTTCATGCGGAATCTTCAGGCAGATATGTATATATATCTGTCTAGACATATTTACTGGGAAATAATAACCTTTGGCAAGAGAAAAAGAGTTCCAATTTCCTCATAAACATGGGATGGCGGCAAAGATAAATAGGTTTGATCTGGACTCTTGTGTTTTCCAAGTAATACATGGAAGATATATATTTGTTCTTCAGGCTGACTTTTCTGGCGCCCTTGCCATCGACCAATACATATCCATAGCATTCCTGAAATCAGAATGTTCAACCACCTTCTATGATGCAGATTGGAAAATGGGCCAAAGTTTATGGGGACACACAGACAACATGGTGTGAGAAGGATAACAAAAACGTAATTTGGAGTTTGATGTCATAAAAAACTTTGAATTCATTGTTGTAAAGTTTCAGAATCTAGCAATTTATGAATTTAGTGTCCAACATGCACCTCTGAAATGTGGTACTAAGTGTGTCTTGAATACAAAATTTTCTTTTTGTGAAGGTGATATTTTCTTGCAGTGGTAGTAGATTTTATTACATTTTTGTGAACAAAAATCAACACTGGTGGCACACACAATTCAAATATATATATATATAATGAAATGCCATCTGACTTCCAGACTGGAAAGCTTGAATAACATGTGCAATCCATACTGGACAACACATATGTTATGCTGGAGATCTCCAGCATGGATTAATGTTGGAAACAATGGTAGAACAATAGGTATATTGCTTAGAAACAACTGGTATGGTATAAATCTTTGGTGTGGTAAAAACAAACTTTCCACCCAGGTGTGCACCATTTTGGCTGCAAATGAACATACATGGTTTTCAATCTGAAAGGCACAGTTGGAAATAAATGAAACATCTATTTTTCTCAACTATGAAATTTCCGCACAATCTTGCTTAGGCTACCTCAACTTGCATGTGCAAAGTGCAAACTTTGCAGTCTGGTCTTGCACCTGGCTTTCAAAATGCACTCCCATTGTACCACTTCACATAGATATGGCACAAGACCAATTCAACTGTGTCAATTCCCTTGAAACTGAAAGCTGAATGTCTAATAAAATGTTTTCTCATCAGCTAATTTTGAGTAGTGAAAGCAATTTTTCTCATGTGAATTTGCTGGTTGAATTTGCAGACCTGGGGATTTTTCAAACACAGATTTTGAAATTTGCATTCAGGGACATCTACATGTAATATGTGAAAGTCAAATTTTTCACCTCATTTTACAATTCAAACTGGAAACAAAAGCAAAATAACACAAAATGGGGAGGACGGTTGGTATTGTCCTGATTTCTCACATGATTCATTTACACTGCAAAACAGTCATCCCTGGATATATCAGTGCTGCATGCCTGAAAACATCAACGAAGAAGAAAAAATTGCACGCTATACGTATCACTTTTACCATCAAAATGAATTTGTACGACTAGATAAAATAGTCGTACCACAAGAAGGAGGAAGCTATCATTTTCCCACCTCATCGTTTAAGCAAGTTTAGAGTGTTTGGCTAATGTTTCGAAAAGTTTCACCAAAAGAATGTGAAAGTAAATATGGCCAAACGTGCATGTGTTTCCATCAAAACAACCACCAGGCGCTGAAGTAATTTCCCAGCAACATGCACACCCCGCATTGTACGGCAAGGACAAGGAAAATATACCCACAATAGGTATTTGATATCAACATTGAGGGAACCGCAATCTCTGATAAGTCCAAACACTTAAACCATCTTCAAAATTAATGAAAAAAGACCAAACGGACAAACGACTTCCACTGGAATATTCGACAATGCCAAATATTGATTCTAAAAATCTCCACCATACATTCATAGCGTATTTCGAGCGAATGTGCAAATTGAATCGGGTGAACTCGCAGTTATTGTTTAGGCCTCCCCTTCCCAACAGCAAAAATAGGCCAATGTCTGTTGCCTGGTTGTTCGCCAGTATAGCTTATTTCCACAGTTTACAAATAAAATTTTAAGCATAAGCATAATCCTAAAAATATGAAAGTGAATGAGCTTACCAACGATAACGGATTTTAAGTCTTCCATGCAGTCAAACGAGGATAAAACTTGAGAAGCCTCACCCACAAAGTCCAGTTTCAAGATCTGCAAACACTGCTTTGCGCCTACCCTGAGCACGGGGGTCAACTATTGACAATTAGATTCCTGTTTGATCGATTGTTCTGATTGTTTGGGCGTGTATCATGCTTATCAAAAGGAATAACAAGATTTTTTCGAAACAAAAGTGTTTTTTGATACTTCGGGATGTTTTCACGCAAAAGCATTTTGCATAACCATAGCCATCTGTTGTGCCCTTTTCCTTGTTTCCTTGACCATTTGAGCACTGGTAGTCAGAGTCACAGGCCTCGTTTTGGAAACTGTTAAATTTCTTGATACGAAATTTCTGACCACGGATTTGAATTCAGTACCTGCCCCAAGTTCAGCCATAATGCACATTTTGATATTCCTTTAGTCTGCGCTTTCGATTTTTTATGGCGATCATAAATTTGAGAATTTATATGGGATTTGACCGTCAAGATCATTCGGGGTGTAACCTTACAGCCTCAGTCATTATTCACAGTCAAATGCTTTATAAATTTTCAAATTTGTTATCCTAGTAAAGTTAAATCCGCTGACGCTAATATCGTGAAACTTTGCAACTAGACTGAAATTATGCTGCTGAATGTAAATATGGGGCCAGAAATTTCGTATGACACTGGCTACAGAAATTTTGAAAAATTCCGAAACGAGGCCGCTTGGTTGAAAAGGTGTATTGCATATTGCATATAAATTTAGCGCAACGGGACCGTTTCATCAAATCTTGTGCTCAAGGAACGTAAATGTATATTTTTATGAAAAATCCTCTCGTAAGGATCTCTACTCTCAGGTCGTCAAGAAAGTTAAGAAACCCTAGCATTTGGAAAACATAATATATAAGAAATCCTAGCATTTGTTAGGAAATGCAACGTCTCTTATGCGTGTTGCACAATGTTACACCGATAAACAAACGAATAAAATATTAGTAATTGCGCTACGAACAGAGCTTTGTGGTGTACAAAGCTCTGTTCGTAGCGCAATTACTAATATATTACAACAAAAGGTGATCAGATCCGTTTTTGAGGACAAGTGTGAACACCGCACTCGAAAGATATCCGTTTTTGTTTAAAAACGAAGTAATGTGAACGTGGCCTTACTCTATTACCCAGGGTACGAGTGGGGGTATTTTCTTCTTCTTCTTCTTCTTCTTCTTCTTCTTCTTCTTCTCTCAGCCAGTCCCGCCACTGCATTCGGATAGCCTCCACATATAATTCCACTCTTGACGATTTTGTGCCACTTGCATCCAGTTGCTTCCCGCCTTTTGCTCGATATCATCTCTCCATCTGCGCTTTGGTCTTCCTCTCGTTCTTCTTCTGGGGGTATCACTCTCTGAAAATCCCGACCCATCCCAAACACCTTTGGTATAAGTCCTTTGTTTTCAAGACAAATCTGCTGAAATCCCTAAAAATGCTTTTACGTAAAAAATCTCATTTGCTTTTTTGGAAGTGTGATACACTCCTGATATTCTCACTTTGTTTAGCATGATCTCATGCAAGATATATCCCTCGACTTGCATCATATTGTTGCTCTCAGAGGAAAATGTGAAAATTAGTACATATTTTTGTTACTTACTTTTCATATGAAAATCCCTGCAAGAAACTCAAAATGCCAGTACTGGCAAGTATTACTTCAGAAAATTTGTATTTTATGCATTGCACGAATTTTGAATCTCAAGAAAACTTCGCCTGTTTGTATTTCATTAGTCAATATTTTTAGTTATGCCTAGATGGAGGAAAGACGGAAGCATGGCCTAAAAAAATTAGGCCAAGAACCAGGGGATCTCGCCGATAAAAACGACGAGAGTTTGAACAATCTACGAAACTTTTACTACATGACTGCACTACAGAAAACCTAATCAAACTTTCAGTTTTGCACCAAATTACTCGTCATTTTTAAAAGACATGCATAACCCCCCCGGCTTGATTGTAGTCCACCGCAGCGGTCAATGATCAGTTGATCGAACCTGATTGGTTAACTCAGTCTATAGTTGTTTTTCAAAAATGGCGTGCCGAAGAGAATCCTCATTCAAAACATTGATCCTTCTCAAAACAAAACACTGATCTGAAAACAAGAAAAGCTGGCCAGTTTGAGGAATCTTCCCTCTGAAGTTAAACCATTTGCAGATCCTTGCCAGCCAATGGAATTGTGGAAGTTCAGTTGGTACGCAAGGCCATTTCAAATGGCCTAAAGGGTACTTCGGGGGGTCCCAATACCGCAATACTTCACGAAAAAGATGCCAAATACCGCAATACCGCATCGAAATATAGCAAAATACCACAAACAGTAGGGAAATGAAAACCACGCTGTTAATACAGTTGCGAGATGGACGCTAGTAGCCAGACTACATATAGTCCATATTTACGCCCTATATATTGGATAGTATTTTGTCATGGGATTGCTGTTGCAAGCTTTCAAATGGATTTCTGCTTTCTCCAGTAAATTCTAACTGAGGAAACATGTACCGGTTGAGGTTACAGGTTACGATAAGCATTTGTAACACGAGATGATTTTTAGTTTTCTCTCCCGTTCGATGCTCAAGAATGTGGGGATTTTATCAATATCAACATGATTGGCAAATATCGTAATATGATATTTTCCATGCAAATTTATTGCTTAGAAGAGTGTACCACTTTCAAAAGCTATCTTGTACCCTCTTGCGTTAACAGTGACCAAATCTGACTTACAGCAGTAGGCAGTGCAAATCCTAAGCTTTTACAGTGTGTTTGGGATTTTTCTAATCCCTTCTCCTTTTGAAACTACATGCTGTCAAAAATTGGCAAAAGATTTGGCTGCCCTCCTACCGTTATATTTGAATATACTGTCTTGGCCGAGAAAAAATTTTCGAGCCATTCGATTGATTCAGGGGATACAAAATAACTCTTTCGTACCTGTACCTCGTGGATTTGTGGATTGGACTTTGAAGGCCTCAAATAAAACTTTGCGTAGAAAATCATGAAGACCTTAGTTTACACGAGACTTCTTCCATTTGCAAAACTTATTTTGGCTTCCAACAAGGTATCATTGTGTGCCTTGAAAGTTCGGCTACCAGAGTATGAAGAAATCGAAAAAATGGATGTATTCAGCCAGAAAACGTTTACAGCAGCCTTAAAGATCTTAAAGGCAATTTGATTCCGACTTTTCTCCATCCGAAATTGTAGTTTGATCTTCTTAGATCGTACTAAAGAACGGTATTATAACTGTGAATGGATGCAGCAAAACCATGCATTGACGGAAGAAATTATAACCATATATAATTGTTCTTGTATCACTGTCTTCCCGTAAAATATTTAAAAATTCAAAGTTTAATTTTACTTTCAAATCATTTTTGAGTTGAATTAAGATAAATCATGTCATGATTTGAGTGTCTCTTTTTTATAATCCAACCTTTAAAAGTAAAAAGTTTAAAATCCAAGATTATATAGAAAGTTCATATTGACAGTGAGAGACAGTCAAAAAATACAACGTTCAGATTTTACAAGTTGTGATGCATATCTCTAAGATCTTTTTTGATGTAGAATCTCAATTTGAAATCGTCTTGAGCAAACCTCTCCCCAAACGTCCAAACGACGTTGTTGGGGAAAAATCAATATGTTTGCGTCCCCTAAAAACAACCTTGAAAAGATGAGGGGAATTCACCCGGTGAGTCGTGGGACTGAAGATCAAGTTTTCTTGCCTTGGGCCACTCGAAGATCTGTCTTCCTTATAAAATGAAGAGCAAATGATTCTTTTTGGTTGGATAACATGATTAAAAACACGAAACATGAAAGCTGGAGTGTTGAGCCATAAGGTTCTAGGACAAGGAAATGATTGCGTGATAACCAATTATGGGGCTTCAGTAAAGATTACTAAATCAACTAATCTCTGTGGTTTCTGCAGCTGAAAAATTCGCAAGGACACTCAGGAAAACATCTGTGACTTTGTGGCCAATGTTATCAGAGCATCAAAAACACTTGAAACATAATCTACGTTATTAGTTAATACGGTTTTCAAAGTAATTTGGTAAAAATTGTTGATCTGTGCTACCAGGACAGGATGCTAATTTTGCCTGTGATGGCGATCATCCAAACGCAAAAGTATGCCGTTTTGCGACGGAGGCTGCTGCAAAGTTTGTCATCAAAATAACAAAAGATCCAACTGGTGGTAACCTTGCACTTTCCTCTTTGTCCAATAATTTCCTTCCTTTCTGTAGAAAGTACTTCTCTATGGAAGAAATTTGGAACATGCAAAATAACCCCCTTGATCTGAAGATTCCATGCAACATTTATAAGATAAGTAGTATTAGTATATTCAATACCAATTCCATTATTTATGTTAACTTGCTGATATGGGAAGCAGATGCAACTAATGCACATTGCGATAAAAATTTACTGTATCGGTGATAAATGGCTGTCTCTATCAGACCTTCACTCACCATTGCATCATTATTTGTGGGAGGAAACTTTCGCGGTTTTGGCTTATTCGCAAAAGTTTATTCCGCTAACTTTCTTTAAATTTGAAATGCACAAAAGTTCACCGTTACGAAATTTCCTAAAACATAGAATCAAATAGTCCATATTCAAGCAAATCTATGGAAGATTAGGGTTTGAAGTCTGTATGAAGTTTACTGGGTGAGTCAATAAAAGGCGAACAGCGTTTGAAAGGATGCTACTTCTGGAGTATCAAAGCAATGACCTAGAAAACTGTACTGTTTATTCCTGATACATCCAATTAGGTTCAGTAGTGGCTTCAAACGGCCCATCCTTCCTATCGAAATGGGAGATTTTCTGTTGAGAGGGCTCCCTGCAAAATTAGCAAAAGCAACAAGCTAGATTTTCCTTTGTTCTCCTTAGTAGCAATATTGACACATGTTCATGCATTTTGTCCTCCTGGAAGAATGGAAATTTACCCTGGATAAGTTACTCATAATAGGAAGAAGACTTTCTCAATCCCTAAGAGGATAGCACGTCCTAAGGTGCACTGAAATCATCGCTTTGAGGGAAACGTATCAGGGAAGCTTGCTCGTAATTCTAACATGTTTCAAGGTTTCTCGAAGGGAATTTTCTTAGAAAATCGCTTACAGAATTAGAACGGAGTGACCGATTTCAGCCAGGAAAAAATCTTAAAATAATTGAACATGTCAGCCATTCAATAAGATATTGCAGAATATCATTGCTTATATACTCAGGAAGCAGTAATCTTTCAAACGCCGCACTTTTTTGACTCACCCAGCACTGTCTGTGATCCATTAGGCCCTTTTTGTCAAATTGATGCCAAAAAATAAAGTTCCTGATACTAATAAAATCTTAAGACTTGTGACATGCACCATAACCTAGGGGTTCATGCGCTGCAAAAATTTTCGAGATCAATCAACCGAAGGCGAAGATATTGAATTTTGAAGTCGGGCCTAAATCAGGTCTTTGTTTACATGGCTGGAAGAGGCATGGTACCGTTTTGACAGCAAATTGCAGTTGCTTCTATCTAGGCTCAAACTTCACCGATCTCTTTCATTATAGTCTCATGCTGATCCTCTAAATGTGTGCTTTGAGGCAATGTAAAGCATGCTAAAATATTTTTCCTTTTTATGACCATATTTAGATCATTTCACAATGGTACTTTTCAAAAACATTTTTGTCTTAAAAAATCAATTGTCAGACTAAAAGCAAAAGATAAAAACGTTTGTTTTCGCTATGCTCTTCAGAATATTTTCAGCAATTGGAAACGCCTTTCTAACAAGTTTCTACCAAAGGGCTGGTGCCAATTCGCCCCCAAAAAATTTTGACAACGATCTTGATTTTACAAGTTTTGTGCATGATGTTAACACTTTTGCACATTTCGTGATGAAAAATTAGTTAAAGTCAAACGGAAAGCTTTCCAATTGTTTGAAACCGATGCAGAGTCAAAAGTATGCCATCTATTTGTCCTTTAAACCTGCCAAAGCCTCAAGTCAAAAATTTTCAAGGCCAAAATGGTATTTTGCAGCCATTTGTCCCTAAAAGAATTGAAGCTTAGTGGTTATTATATGCAAAATCTAAGAAATCAAATTGAAGACTTGAAATGAAAATAGTCATAAAAGAACGAGAAAACATTTCTCAGCCTGGTCCGTAACGCGGAATTCGCGGAACCCGCGGAACTCGCTAAATTTTTTTTCCGCGAAATCAAGTTTCGCGTTTTGTCCTCGCGGTATAGGGCCAAAAACCAAAACGCGGAACTCGCGGAACTTCATCTGAACTCTATAAAATAAAGCCTGTTCTTCCTTCATTTGCCTACGAAGGGGTTTATCTGCCTTTTATATGCCTTGCTCGAATCGGTTTTCGATCGAAGATATTCATCAATGGGCCTAAATCGTGATCTGGCCAGACAACGACAAAACCAAGGCCTACGAAGAACGTTTTGCTCACTTGAATTGCGAAATTACAATGCCAGTTGTACGTAAAGAAATAAACTTCAGTTTATCGATCAAACTCGACGTAAAAAGAGTTTCTTATGTTGACAGACAAGCTCCGCGAAATCAAGTTCCGCGTTTTGTCCTCACGGTATAGGGCCAAAAACCAAAACGCGGAACTCGCGGAACTTCATTTGAACTCTATGAAATAAAGCCTGTTCTTCCTTCCTTTGCCTACGAAGGGGTTTATCTGCCTTTTATATGCCTTGCTCGAATCGGTTTTCGAACGAAGATATTCATCAATGGGCCTAAATCGTGGTCTGGCCAGACAACGACAAAACCAAGGCCTACGAAGATTGTTGTGCTCTTACTGCCAGTTGTGCGTAAAGAAATAAACTTCGGTTTATCGATCAAACTCGACGTAAAAAGAGTTTCTTATGTTGACAGACTAGGTGACGAAACACGGAACTCGCGGAAGTTTTGTCGGGTTTCGAAAATGTGAATTCGTGAACAACTTTCCTGGTCGATTTTTTGTCCCAGTATTTCATTCGACAGCTTTATCATGAAAAGTACCCTGGCAGACGAGTCTGGTACCCAGGGTATATGAAAAGTTGATACAAAATGTTTCTTTTTAAATATTTGCTGATAGGGTATTGTGCTTAAACAAGAACGAAGAAAAGTAAATACGGCTTTTTGATAAATTCCGCGAGTTCCGCGTTTTGGTTTTTGGCCCTATACCGTGAGGACAAAACGCGGAACTTGATTTCGGGGAAAAAAATTCCGCGAGTTCCGCGGGTTCCGCGTTATGGACCTGGCCAACATTTCTCTTCAATACAAATGACTCTGTAAATAGCGAACGTTCCCTTATTTCCGTGTATCAATATAATACGAAGAATCTTTAACTTCGAAACGCATGGAAAGGGGACAAGAAACCCTCGATTGAAATCATAAAGAACGTCGCCATCAAGCGCAATCTTATCCTCCTCTAGGCCGAATCCTCATACAGAAGCAACTCTCATATGATACCTCATTGATAATAACATGTGTCTGTCTGTGAGCAACTGGTTGGCAAACCTGTGTCTGCAATCAAAGCACTTGGAATACATTTAAAGTTCCACCAACTGCTGAACACAAAGCGTGAGTTCTTTCCAAATTTTGATGCCTCCAACTTTCATAAACTGAATAATTAATCAAAAATAAGTTAGGCCAAATATCATCGCCATTTTGTTTGGCAGCCTCGTTTAGGTCAACGTGAAGAGACGTCATATTAAATGATGTCATTTCGCACTTCATAGCAGATTGAAATATGAAGTTTCGCAGATTAAAAGGGAAAATTGGAAGAAAGTACCACACACCATTCACAACTGTGTAATCTCTTGAAAAATCAACAATCATAATAACCCCAGACTTGTTCTTTAAAATCCAAATTGTCAATTTCATCATCAAAATGTAATATCTTGGCGTTCGGAATTCGGCTACTGGGCCGGGCAACGGAGCAATTTGATTGGTTCTTGATCAGTCCACAAAAGCCGTATTTTCGAAGTCGTATTGGACCGGCGTTGCCTGAGAAATAAAAACCAGAGGAAGAGCTTCCTCGTGTGTACCTAAGCCGCTAAAATGGAAAAATAATTTTTTGGATACTGCTCGAAGGCATTTTGGCTCAAGTTTTGAAAAAGAACTTCCAATCATACACGAAGAAAATGTAAATGTAGCGAGCGTAAACTACCAACAACAATGATGAACAGGATCGAAGACAGTGGAAAAGTTTACAAAAATGTGAACAATGTTTCTGAAAAGCTTCTGTCATATATCTAATCTTTATCAAACGATTACTCGATCCATGATGGAAAGTATTTGGACCTTAGTTCCCTGTACGGATTTCACTGCCTTCCGTCTGTACGCCAAATTTCAGTCATTCCACCACTGATCTCGTAATTGTTTAAGCCTGGTTCACATTAGGTCGTTTGGGTCGTTAAGGCAGTGCAGAAGGACCCAAAAAACAAAGAGCAAAAGCTCCGAGTGTTTCTGCACGACCATAACGACCCAAACGACCTGGTATGAACCAGGCCTTAACAACCGCATAGTATTTTGTGCCTGCAAGTAGCGCTCGTACGCACTCTCATATCACTGAGGCCTGGTCTAATACTTTTGTACTTAGCTCTCGGGGAAAATGGAACGGATTTGCATATTGCTCCAGAGAAAAGAAATTCTTTATAATTTGATTGAAGGTTACAGGCCATTTTGACGCATATCGAAGTAAAGGAATCATCGCAAATTCAACTTTATCTACTTTTCAAATTCTTTGATAAGAGAAGAAAATCATAAAAGATACTTTAGCCTTGCAGTTATCAACTAAGGGCCTGATTAAATGTGTGAATTGATCCGCTTGGAGCTTGGATCTGGCTCGGCTATGGTTCACCAGCAATCCCGATCACATGGGAAGGTTGATTCGCCCGAAGCTCAGCTCTGAACCTCAGCCAACCTGGCTAAAACTAAAACAAGGCTATGATTGACGAGTGACGGTCAAAACGCATGCGCGTATTCAACCCTGTGCTGACTCGGTTACTGCCATTACATGGGAACGTCAACCCCGTTTAAGTCGGTTGATGTGATTATTTGGAAAAGACCAGCTTGTCTGGTCGGATTGAACCACTTTTGAAAAACAAGGCAACCCGGCAAGGAGGGCTCTTCACGTAATCGCAAAATGTCTTGATGAATGATTTGACCAAAGCATCGGGATAATAGACAAAATCGGCTAAGGTTTGTTTACACCCATTTCAAGTCATGTGATCCATCACTTGATAAAACGTCTTTTGATTTCTCTTACATATTTTGTGTCATGCAAGGTGGTGCAATTAGTGCAAAAAATAGCATAATACTGAAACTTCCCAAGAGTATGGTCACATGACTTGAAATAGGTAAAACAAACCTTAGCTGATTTGGTGTATTCACTGAGCCCAAAGAGAGCCACAAGTGGGTCAACTCGCACATGTAATCAGGCACTAAAATTTTATTCACAATAATTTATCAAGCATTCTCAATATAACGAATTTTCAAACGTACAAAATTCCCTTTGGCTCACTCAATAGAAAAGATGTTAACTAAACATAAGGCAAGAACACAGTGAAAAGGTGCAGAGTCCATACAAGAGACGATCGAATAGGAAAATACCTTGCTTTTGTGACAATATCATTCCACATACCTAAGCTTACAAAAGGATTGCTCGAAATCAAACAGTAATATAAATATCACCATTGATATACACACTAGGATTAGTAAAATTACAAGTAAATTGAATTGAATAACCTGACATTTGCTAGAAGTTTGGTAACACCCAGTTTAAGAATCTCATCGCAAGTTCATATCCAAGGAAGCACGCCTGTAAAACGAATCCTTGATTTAGAAACGTACAGTGTGATTGTTCAAAAATAAAGATATATAATGAACAAGCTCCGTGGTAAGATATCCATCCCCAAAGATCTTGAATTAGTATCAGACTCTAGAATCTTGCAAATTAGTCGAATGTCGAATTTGTAGTAGCATACATCCATTTCAGTTCAAATTTTAATTTTCTTTTTCATAAAGGTTTTTTGAAGGGTCTGTTTGTTGATGTATTTATGTATTTGTGCATTTAGTACCTTTTGTAATTAGGTTTTTAACAAGGCAGTTTGTAAGGAAATTTTATCATTGTAAACTTTACCCTGAAAAAGAATTTAAAATGAAATGCTATGAAATGAATATTCACGGAATTTTCAAGCTTCTGAAGTTCAAGTCTGTGAAAAGCTGAAACCAGAGACTCCTCGTTTGTAGCCTTTCAGGCAGGCATGCAGAAAGCATGGCATCAAACCCCCTGACCGTGAGACCAGGAGATTTCATAATTTATTATCACAAGTCCACTCCGAATAAATTACTTGCTAATATTATCGTACTGATACCAAGGAGGCAATGGCCCTTCAGAAGGGGATTGCTTTTTTCACTCACCGGAATTAGCTACTGTTTATATGTGTCCAAACATTTCAGCCGTTTAATATGCGCATACTAACCGGTTTTGTGTTGTACAGGAAAATATAAATTTCGAGGGATTATAAGACCGAGGCCTTGATATTTTTCTGTACAAGGACAAAACCGGTTAGCATGAGTTTTATTACCAGATACCTTCTAATTTTGACTCGTATCATTTAGTCAAACACATTTCGTTACTGTCAAGTCGTTTGAGTTCAAAGGCCTAAGGCAGTTGCTATGGCGACAAAAACGTGTCCTTGTATTGCATTGTACAAAGCTACAGAAACCCGCGGGAACTGGCGATTAACCAATAGGAGTGGCTTGATTCTGTATTGCCTCGTGTTTGAAACTTCACTCAGGTAATAAAGACTTGTACAGCCCTGAATTAACTACCAATGTTAAAAAACAATAGCTTCAAGTCCTCAATGAATTATGATAAACTATGATATTCAAATCTGACGAAAATTTAAAAACTATTATAACTGGGCAAACTTGGATAAACCATGCAACGAGACCAGAGCCGAGTTTGTTATAAAAATGTATGTGAAGCCCACATTTGATGCGAGTATCATCAATGCTGCGCCAAAATATATCAATATCACTGTAAGAACTGGGCAACTTTAGATAAACCCTGCAACGAGGCCAGAGCGGAGTTTATTATGAAAATATCAGTATTTGAAGCACGCACTTAATATTAGTATTATCAATACTGTGACAAAAAATATCAACATTAATGAATATTGATCTATGATGACAATTTCTAAATTCCTAATTCACCTCCAAGAATCTCCTAACTTTACTCTCTTGCTTTGAATCTAGAACGATTGATTTTGTGCTTCTCAATCGATCTACCTAGACTGCTTCCAGATTAAGGATTTGCAAGATAGGTTTTGAGATGCAGGAGGCTAGAACTCGAACATAAGAGGTAAAAAATAGTTTATGATATTGACCACAGGTCGAACCAAATCGATACCTCTATAAAATAGAATCAGTGTAGTGTACATAGAGTGTCCCAAAACATTGTTGGACGCTTGATTAAATATTAACAAATAACGATATAAAGAAAGGGGCTCCACGATGAGATAACCCGATTCCAGAGGTCTTTAATTAATTTTAGACACAAGAATCTTGCAAATCCTCTGAATATTCACGGAGCTACAAGCTTCTGAAGTTAAGTTTTTGTGAAAGCTGAAACCAGAGAACTTTAAATAGTATTTGTTGCAAAAGTAGCATGGAATATCGTTTGTTTTGCTTCTCATTTATTTCAGAGCAAACCAAATGGGATGTGAAAGGATTTTCGATAACCTAACTATCAAGCGTACAGACTTTTGAGGATTCTGTTGAGCAAAGTTTGAAAATGATTCAGCCTCTGGTCGAGTATGTTTTCAATTGATATTTTCTAGTGTAAACACAAAAATTCCTTATCAAATTTTTGACCGTAGCTATAATCATTGAATAATAATTGATGTCTCATGATGTGTGGACTTCAGCTCAACTAAAGTCGATCGACATCGATCGATTGAAAAATTGAAATCATTTGAACTTTGTCATCGATCGATTGGACAGTCGTAGATATATTCACCAATTAGATTCAAGAAACACCTACGCATAATGACAAATAATACTACGATGGAATCCATCACTTTTGATTAATACCCAAGTACAAAATAATTGGCGATTGTAGACATAGGGAATTCTGTACCCGGTCAGTACAGTCATGAACAATGACAACGGCAGCTGCGAAAGGTGCTCTGAAACCCAGGTAGATATCTCGCTCGTTGTGCATTCCAGAAATGGCTTGCAAACGTATGAGAGTTCCATTACTTACCAATCAACTTCTGAACCAAACAAATTAAGTGGCCGAGGCAGATGTGTAGATCTATCATTCTTTTGAACATATGCTCATGTGTGGTCATAGACCAAATTACGAGCGAGCTAGCTACTGGGTTTCGGGGCGATTTTGGCAGCCAGCTTTGTTTTTGCTCTTATGCGTTCCTTTGGCAATGATAACATAGGTTTGAAAGGCCTCAGTGTGCCAATTAATTAGACTATTTCGGGGTTTTTTGCATCTGCCATTTTAGTAATGCAAATAGAACCTTTTTATATCAATTATAGAATCTAAAATATAAACACAAATGCTACCTACGTGTAACCAAGTTTTGCTATAAATGTTTTGCAAAGCATGAAGTTGCGTTTGTCTGTAGTCCAGCTTTTGACGCGACCCTTAAAAATTTCTAGGATGCGAGACTCTTTGGTTTTACTTGGTAATTCATGTCAAAGTCTGCTTCCAACATATTGTATGGTTTCTGGACCATAAGCAGTTGGATCTGCCCTTGGTACTAGAAGACTATCATTATAACATGTACCTTGGTGTCAACTAAAGTAGAGGATCCTATTCAAACATCTTGTTCTACATGCCATAAACGTATTGTTTGAGGAACAAGACGAAGGAAATAAGAGGTATCAAACCAAACAGTCCAAGATGTCGAGAAAAGATTGATAATGATAAGAAACTAAAGATAAATCGATACCGATTATGAATGTGTTCGACTAAAGCCGCTTCTGAAAACGGTAGACTTGGGAGACTCGGCATTCGTCTTTCATCGCGTCTGAAAGTTGTAAGAGGTAGACCCGGTAGGCTTGCGGGCCTCCTGAACCTTCTACCCCCAAAAGCAGGGCGTTCGACAGACTTCGGAGAGATTCTCGTTTTCAGTGCAAACCCTGGAGGTGAATCCGAAATCTGCTCTTCGTGATTGATTGGGAAATATCTTTAATCTCTGCAAAGTCTACTGTTTAAGAATTTGGTAGGTGTAAACTTACCAATCAAACACACCCATAATCGAACTCTGACGCTTTAAGTGGACGATGTTCAGTAGCAGTTAATAGCAACTTACCGCATTTGCTGGGAAAGCCCTTGCCATAACAGGAGACAATCCTCTAAAAAGTGCTAGTGGTCCTTCATTCTTCATCTATTTTGGAAAAAAGAACAGAGAAAATATTATTCAATCTGTGCAAGTACAGCGTTTTTGAATTCCCCGTAATAGACCTTTTAGCTATTCAGGGAAAGAGTCCGGATCGAGCGTTATTTTTATACATTTTATGTGCGAGGTTTGATCGAGAGCGTTAGAGCTTCTATCACTATTGTGCACATTCGAAAATTCTATAAAATGTAGCAAAGTATCATTCGATTGAGATTCTTTTTCAGAATAGCTATTTACTACACTTGTAGGTAATAATTCATTTAATGATTCCATCATTATATCTAAACTGCTTATCGCTATAAAGTAGAGAGGCTGTGCTTACAGAAGGCAAAAATAATTCCTGACACTTTCTAGTCATCGTTGGGTTGGGTTTTGCTTTCGGGAAACCCAGCACAGCAAATTTGATCAGGAACTTTGCCTGTTTTCTAGGATTCTGAGAAGAAAATATATAAAATCACTCGTTACTTGAGAATGTTACGACCGGCTTTGAAAAACTGAATTTTAACATCTTAGTTCACCGTTTAGTTATGCAAATGTTGTTAGGGACAGTGAAGTGTTTATCTTATAACATGATCAGTGTAAAACGTAGCGGGGCAACTGCTTTTTGAATTTTGGGACAGAACTGGATCAATACCGTTCATAAAGCAAATATAAAAACATTAGCATTTGAAAATCCCAAGATGAAGTCTGAAATATAGAATCGTTCATTTTGAGGACAAAACTGCAAATCATGCAATATGAGTCATGCTTGGAAGGTGTATATAAAATGACGCAAACTTCCCTTGCTGCTTGCAAGAACTATTCGCAAGTCATGTCTTTTCATTTCAAAGTAAATTTTTTCGTTGCCAAAGATTCGAAAGGGCAAGAACTGATTTTAATATGGTCTTATATATTATACTTAAATACTTAAATATGGTCGACGGTACTATACCAGGTGTCCCAAAAAGGACTGGTTCGAATACGGGGCAGATAAATTTCTAAGGAGAGGGTGACAAGATATGCAATAAATTCATACGGGGCGAGCAGATCCTTTGCAAGAATGTTTCTTCTCAATCAGCCATGTCATGCAATAAAATTTGCACTGTACCTTAGATAATGAGAATCTAGTTCGTAGTTTGAGAGCTAGATGCTTTCCTGTTTTACCCGGTACCATTATCATCAGATTTTGATTTGATTTTTCTGTCTGAAATCATTCATTGTCGGTCACCCTTATGCTAGTAATACCCCATTCGCACTGCCTAGTTTTACCAGCTTAAACTAAGCAATCTTTTCAAATTTTGCATTTCGATTGGTTAATCCAAAAATTCGATGGCATTGATTGGTTGAAATCTAACCTAGCTTAGATTAAGGTAAATTAGCTGTATCAGTATGAATGGGATATAAGACATCAGACGCTAAAAGTTTACAGATCCAGCTTTACCTTTAAGAGATTTTCGTCAAATGACATTTATTCAGCTGATGAGAATGATAGCTAAAATTTAGTTGAAACATTTGATGTTGTTTCGTTTTGACATTTAAGACTTTAAGGAGAAAAAGGGATTTCCTGAACTGAAAGCCATTTTTTCTGTTTTCCAAAAAATTTCGGACAGTGACAACTGGGGGTGACAAAAACTTTTGGACGTTAAATATTCAAATGTTTAAAATATCGAAAAACATCAAATTCCAAAAATTGCGTGCATCTAATGTACCAGTTTTAAAATTTAAACTAAAAGCCAAGAACTTCCAAAAACCCGTAACTTTCTCTCCTTAATGCCAACAAATAGCTGCAGATGCATCGCAAATAAGGATATTCTCTATACTTTTGAACGCCTTAGAATTTGCCAGTGAAATCAGATTGTTCATGCTATTACCGATTATAACAATATAGATAGATTTTGAGCGGTGAGTTTCAGAAGTGTTAAGCTTTCAATGTGTTTCAAAAATTGTTCGACGTTTGATAAAACTTTGAAAAACAACTATAACATAAACAGGCTCATAGGAAGACAACCCTGTCCCTAAGAGTTTCAAATGATTTTAGGGACCAGAATCTTGCAAATGGGTTGAAAATTCACCGAGTTACGAGCTGTAAAAGATAAGAAATATGCGACAGCTGAAACCATGGGCCTAAAGATAACTGGTAATGCAAAAGAGCTCGAAGACAGAGGTAAGAGAAAGCTATCCAATGTCATACCTCTCGTTGATATCAGAGCAAACCAAGTAGGATTTCTAAAAAAATTTAATCCTTATAATCAATGCTCAAGATGCTCAAGATTGCAGGTATCCATAAAACAGCAGTTTAAAACATAATAAGCGAGAGACTGAACGCTTTCCCTCAAAGAGTCTACATACTAGAAAGTTCAGGTATTAAAAACGTCTTCAAATCCTATTTGGCTTGCCCTGAAGCAATTGAGAAATAACAGAAACTACATTCCATGTTTCTTTTACCAAATGTGCCACTTAGAGGCCTCTGATTTCAGCTTTCCCACAAACTTGAACTTCACAGGAGCGTAACTCCATCAATCTTTAGCGGATTTGCAAGATTCTGGTGTCAAAAATTAAATTAAAGTCTTTGAAGAAGGATTACGTGAACAATTATCCATTCAGCGCACTGTATCGTTGTTCGAAAGTACTTCATCAAACGTCGAACAATTTTTGTGAGACATCCAGTATACATGAAAAGCAACTTGCAGCCTAAAGAAATTGTACATCAAGCACCAATTAGTGAAGAATTTCTCATTGAATTCGACAACATTGGTCAGCTGATATTCATTTTTGTTTACAAAAATCTCGTAGAGCCCTTTTAACTCACCATATCTTTGAAAACACTTCGAACACCTCGGGGATATGTTCCTTCTGGTGCTATAATAAGAGATAAGCTTCATTCAACGGGTGAACTGTTACAATGAATACTGAAGGAAGGATTGGTTGGTGTAACAACTAGCAGGTGTCCCAAAAAGGAACTCCTGTTTAAAAAACCAGCAAAATTAGATCATGATATCCTTCATAAAAAGTCCGTTTGATCTCTTTTGTCAGTGGTCCAAAGATGTCTAAGATGTCTGCAGATGATAAATATTTGTTTTTAGTACTTAAAGAGTATAAAATGACACCTTATTCAGAGCTATAAATTCTAAGCGACATCGTACCCTGGGTACAAGAGCCTCAAAAATAAAAATAAATAAAAGAAGCAAGTCTACGTTTAGTCTACAAGAATATCTAGTTTCAATTTATCGAAGTCTAGAGAACATATACCAGAAGATCATAAAATGTAGTCTGTTGTTCAGTATCATGATCGTTCCTCTCCAAAATCATGGAAATATTGTAAACGCAGATGAATTTAAACCATTTTTGTGGTCATTATTTTGCTTTAAATCTTTTTCAAACACATGTAAAAACAAGAACAGAATGGTTGTAAACCATGTACTTTCACGAAATTACAGATCATTCATGGCAAAGTGTTGGCTGGTTCATTATCATTCCGTTTATCTTTTTGAAATAACGTTCATTTGCATTTCTTCACTAGGAATCTTCCATGTGTGTTTGGCAAGAGACCCATTAGAAATCTACCAAACTGTAAATTGTTTTGTGTTTCTGAATTCATTTTAAGAATACGCTTCAAATAGCTATCAACTATGAACGAGCTTCCGATTTTCCGTCGTTCTTAACCTATACTGGATTTTAACATTTTTGTACAAAATGCTCAAATATGGCAGATTTGATATAACCTGGCCCCAAATCCACCATTTTCAGTTAAAATAAACTTTCGGTGGTTACAATATTCTTCAAGCCATGCTCGTAGAAAATCAGTATTATTTCCTTCCATAAATTGCCATTAAATTTCCAAAATCAGCATTCTGGGCTCAGTGTGTATTGTATGTCTCAGAGGTAAAAACTCTTCCATTCTTGCCAATTAATCAAAAAGGAGAAATTTCGAAAGCATTGGGAGAGAATTAAATAAGAAACAAGAACAAGATAGGAAACAAAAAGGATGCTAGATAGGAAAAGGTCGGTAGAAATTTGAAGTGTAGAGTTCAGCAACTAGACATTCCTGGATGCTTTTTACCTATGTTGATGATTAATTCTGAGCGTATCGAGTAAAGTTTGAAAGTCTTCACTCCTAGTATATTTATTTTTGAACTAATGAAAAAGGTTTATGTCTAGAGTTCAGAATTTAGGAACCACGAGGTAGTTGTATAGTCGATATGTGGGCCTATAGATAGATTCCTAGGGGATTAATTTAGTTAGAATCATCACCTGTTTGTAATCGAGACTTCAAGGTATCAGGTCCGATGGCGACCACCCAATTGAAAATACCAGCAGTACCTAGAACAGTAAAAGGATACAATATATTTATTTTAAGCACACTGAAATATTGGCCTACGAAGGTTTGATAGCGCCTCAGCAGAGAACGAGCTAGGACTTCAGCTACCAAAAAATAAAACCATTTCCATACGTCATATGTAATCAAAATTTGGCCGTCAGGGATAGAAATAGGCTTTTTACCTGTTTTTGATTAATGATAAATGCCATCTTGAGGAAAGGGGAGGAGAGGGGGTGGCAGAAATGCCTACTCCAGTACATCTCATGTTGCTACACGCTGATAGCTATCCTCATTTCACAATTGCGTCAAGAATATTTCAGCATTCTTAGCCAGCCTGCTTCAAGTGCCGTATTCTACATCAGTTCCAAAACAGGCAGGCGGCAGAGTCTCCTTGAAACACGAGGACGAGGTTCTCACACAAAGAGATTTCGAGACAAGGTTTCAAAGTTAATAGAACATTACACTTACCACCAGCGAAGAGAATCCTCAACGGACTTAACTGATCCCTCCTGGAATAAAGAGGTTAGAGGAGGGTGAAAATAGCTATTTTTTGTTCACAAAATGGTAATTTGAAGTGAACTTTGATAATGTTTGGACATAGGATAGAAGTTATTAAATAAGGGTCTTTCACTTGTATTAGCTTATTTATAAAATCAATTGAATACGCCATGACTTCATGATCAAAAATGCAATGTAGAGATCTCCAAATCCCTAGATATAGTAGTAAATTTGCCAAAAAAGCTTTCATTACCTAACCCTCACATAATGGAATAAGGCACCAGCCGAAATTCGTGAGCTATCCACATTAGGTCCTTTTACAAAACAACTCAAAACAAGTGGCGGCGCCAGCTCTGAAAAATCCGAAATAAATGAGGGGGGGGGGGATTTCGACATTATTTTTCAGTCTAAAGTATACCTTACTAATTTTATGTCATTTCCTTTGACAATTTTTGCCGACTTTGGGGATCTGTGAGGACAAGTCTCCTCAAGTCTCCCCGTGGCGCAGCCACTACTTAAAACGCATCTAAAGAGCTAGACTCTCAAACACAACACCCAGGAAGAACAGTAATGCTTTGGTTTTATAGGGCTGTATGCTTTTTTTCTTAGAATTTTGTTGATCGTAAATAGGTGTTATGTACTTTGATTTGCTGTAAGGTTTCTTTTGTGTATAAATAAATAATAATATCAAAATGAAAAAATCGAAAAGAGCTTTCAGCAGCTTGTTTGGTGCCTTCAGAAAAGCCATCAAATATTGTGAATTGTTTCGAGAAAAAACCACTATGGCAGGCTGTGCATCGGATCTTCTTTGAGCAAAAGATGCTTGCAGCGAAAGACGAGTGAAAATATTAGAAGGCAGGAACACCACAATACGACGCAAAAGAAATGACGACTATTATTTGGATTAAATATTGATTATTTATTGTATGTAAGAGCTGATATTTCGCCTCGGCATACGAGGCTTCCTCAGAGCTCCTCGTATGCCGAGGCGAAATATCAGCTCTTACATACAATATATTATCAATATTTAATCCAAATAATATTCGTCATTTCTTTTGCGTCGTATTGTGGTGTTCCTGCCTTCTAATATAATCAAATATTAACCTTTAAAGTCTTACTGTCGTTGCATAAAGAAAGCACGAATTATTGGCTGCCAATAATTCATTCGTTTGGTTTCTGTGCAGAGGAAGGTCGTCAAAAATGGTTCGGTTCCCTTTGACTCTTGCCAATGGAATTTTCAGCACAATGGTGATTTAGGCTTCAGCATCATTCAACCGAGCCTTTCATACAAATGTGTACAAACAATGGGGTTTCATGACCGTCTCCTGTAGTGATTAAAAGCAACTGATAAAAGCGAGGCTATGACCATATTCATAGCGACAGTAAGACTTTAAGACTTCTCTTATTGTCGAGCAATTGTAAGAGATATAAATATCTAGTTCGTTCCTTCCTGAAGCAAAAGGTTTTTAATCTGTTAACTAACCAACTTATTTTGGAAAAAAGGATGAAAAGTCTGTTTGGCACTGTCTTTTAAAATACAGCAAATCACAGTTTCGATAAAAATTTGGAGATCAAACCCCTTCAAATAGTTGGTTGAGTGATTCGAACTACTCTTTGCCTCAAAATATTGACGATACTGCACTCACATTGACACAGTTAAAGGACGAGGCTGGACTTGGTATGATTAATGTTACAAAACAAACTTACCAACGACTGACCCGAATTCTTATATTTCACATTTTGAACTTACCAACGACAGTCAATTCCTTAACAATTATGATAATTTAGGCCGAATCTGGTCATTGGTTCGCCATTTTCTTGCAAGAGCAAAGGATAAAGAGGTTAGCAATGATAAAGAGACGAGGAACAAGAGGAAAGCGTCCGTAGCTTTCGTTTGGGCTAAATGACGTCACATCACTCAAATCGCTTATTTGAATACGTAATTTCACAAGGGGAAGGCGAAAATTGTGGAAAAGTACAATACATCATTTACAGCAGTAACTTGTATTTCATCATTAATCCTACTAACCACGACTTTGTCCTTTAAACCAGATTCATCGAAAATAGGCTTATTTCAACCGATCAAATGGATTCAGCTTGTTTGACTGACCAACTACTAGGCCCTGTTCGATGACCTAATTTATGCTGGCTCAATTTGCAAGTATGGGTCGGGTATTAGTTACAAACAATAAAACTCACGTTTGACCCTTTGGTGTTAGATTCTCCAAGAGTAATTCGTAGGACATGAAGTACATACCAGATGCAGGCACATCTACAAAATAAGAGGTATGTGTCTAATCTTCGTTATATACACTCTTGATTGAGATTGTACCGGGTGAATTAAAAAAGAATCCCGTTTGAATGGCCACTGCTCCGTCACTATCAAAGCAATGATATCGAAAAACTGTCTTGTTTATTGCCGATATATTCAATAAGGTTCAGTGATTTACCCGGCTTGGATTGGCCATTCCTTCCCGAGGACAAGGGAGATTTTCTGCAGAAAGCCCCTTCCAAAAACCTGCAAAAGCGAGTACAAACGACGATCAAAGTTTCCTTGGATTCTTCCTAGCAATGATGACACTTAAAAGTGTTCATGTATTTTGTCCCCTTAGGAGAATAGAGTCCCTTAAATAAGTTATTCATACTGAAGGGTGGGGGAAGTCTTGTTCATCCTTAAGAGGATAGCACGTGCTAAAGAGCACAAGTGCTAAAGAGCGACGATCAAAGTTTCCTTGGTTTCTTCCTAGCAATGATGACACCTGAAAGTGTTCATGTATTTTGTCCCCTTAGGGGAATAGAATCCCTTGAATAAGCTATTCATACCGGAGGGTGGGGGGAAGTCTTGTTCATCCTTAAGAAGATAGCACGTGCTAAAGCATGCAGGTGTCATTGCTGTAACGCCGGTGCAAGGCAAAAATGTTAGGAAAATTTGGTCTTGCTTTGGGGCATGATTTGAAGGTTTCTTGACAAGGCCTTCACAAGAAAATCCTTCATAACTTCATAGCTGAGTGCCTAATTTCAGTCAGGTATACTTCAAAGTAGATGTGAAAATGTCTGCCATTAAGTTCTTTATTTCCTGATATAATCATCTTGATATCAAGGACCAGTGGAGTTTCAAACGAGGATCGTTTTGACGGATTCACCATGCTCAAAGACGTTGGTTCACATGTCGAATGTAGCTAAATCTAATTTTGGGAAACTTGGAAGAACAAGTATATGTAGTTCACGGTAGCTGGCAAGCTAACCTGAGCAGGTATTTAGTCTAGATAGCCCCTTCTGAGCTCTTTCCATGTGTCCAGCAACCAATTTCATTGAACCGTATTTCTGATACGTAATTCCTTGACTTACCCTAATTAACGCTTCGTATCCTTAAATTGCTGATCTGGATCATTGTAGTGAGAGTCGAGTTTGAGTTGAGCTGAGTTTGAGTTAACTTTTCAAGCGCTAGTCATTTGCAAGCATCAGAACGTCGTCACATCCTTGCGGCTTTAAGTCCTACGGCTTGGACCAGACGACATGGCAAAACGTTATTTGACAAAAGAATGCACAGCATTGTTATCAAAATGTAGATCGCAGATCTCAAATGATGATTTTCTGCGAACAAGTTTAGGAAAATCCGTGGCAGAATCGAAGCAATACTCTCGAGTACCGAATAATCGTCCCCCCTCCGCTTATTAATTTTGGAAAAATTTTCCAACCCCCCCGCTCTTATTCCAACCCCCCCTTTTATTAATTTTTGGAAAAATGAAATGATATTAGACATAATTTCTGGAGAAACGCAAGAAAAAGTCTCAAGAAGTGCATTCAACAGAACCAGAGTTCAAATGTATATGCGTCAGTAACATCACTATGCACATAGATATATAACAGATACGTGTTTACCAAAGAAAAGGGCTATTTTCTATTTCTCCAAGCACCCCCCCCCCCCCGATTATTCCAACCCCCCCGATTATTGCTATCTCGAACCATTTCCAACCCCCCCGATTATTCTCACCCCCCCCCCGTTTATTCGGTACTCGAGAGTATATATAACAGGAGAAAATAAGAAATGAATTTTTCAAAAAGGTTACCTCTCAAAAGAGTTGCACAGGTACCCTTGTAAATTCCTCTGAACAAGCCAGCTTCTCTATATATTTGTTTGGCACAATCCACTGGGCCTGCGTATTTAGCCTTCGAAGGATCACCCCCTTGCTGAATCTTAAGAAAACAGAGAGATTTTTGAAAAATCATGTCCAGCCTCTCGAAATAGAAAAGCACTGCATGTTGACCAGTGATTTACACAGTACAATTAACTTGGAAACAACGAAGAGAGACGCTACTGTTATAGACAAAATCAAAAGTTACCAACCTACATCTTTGGAAATATAGTTATTTGAGAATGGTTAAGAATTCACTTAAGCCTTTTCCTTTACGTAAGTGTTGTCGTTCTAAACTCTTGAGCTCCGTTATGAATCTTTACTGAAAACACTGAACTTGTGGAGAGAGGAAGCGGAAATCAGTTCAAATTAGGAAACCTTCAAATTTAGGAGTAGCAGGAACAAGAACGACCAAAAGCGAAGGGAAGGCGTATGACCGCTTCAGACGATCCAAGAGTAAACTTTGAACTTTGAACTTTGACCTTTCAACTGTTACTGACTTGGTAAAGGCCTAAGAATTCATTTGTCAAAACAACGTTCATCACACCATGTAAACGTTCACCAAACCACCAAACCATCTTTTAAAATAAAACTAGTGTACCAGGTGAGTCAGAAGAAACGTGGCACGTTTAATAAGCCATATTTGGATGAAAAACTAGTCACATCAGGTGTGTCGAAGTTTTATTTTGCAGACGAAAGATGGAATTCATTACATAAATTTCATTTCGCTAAACAAATCATTTCTTTCTATTACCCAATTCACATTGAAACATTCAAACCAACTTTATCTTAACCAGATTGAATTTTAGCCAATCGAATGAGTTCGATTTGTTGGACTGACCAATTAGAATGCAGTATTGAAGTATTCGATAACAAGGTAAATTTAACCTGGTTTAACTTGAATAGGGTATATGTTTATTTGCTATTTTGTGAATGTAGCCACTTTGAGAGCAGTAGTGCTCAAGAAAATTTCTACTTCCTAGCAATGACAGAAGCAATATTTTTGTCATTGTTTAGGACTATTCACGGGCAAGGATATGAATCTGATTGAAGGCCTATTTGAAAAATCTTGCAAAAATTTTTACTAATTTTACGAGAATACATTTCGCAAAAAAAATAAAATTTTACTAAGTCGCTCGAAATCATGGAACGACCGATATCGACCAAACAATTTTAATATCTAAGGCTGCTTCACACGATGCCCGCACATTTAGAAAACGGCAAAAAATGTGACGGATAGGCCTGCCGTTCACACGAAGACGGCACATTTTTTTGTGGGCAGATCTTGAAAACGGTAGATTTCGAAAATGGAACTCTAGCCGGTACATTGTGAAAACAGCATCATGTGAATACCCGAAAACGATGAAAACAGAACATATATCGACGCTTTCGAAACGAGGCTGATCGGTTCTTAAGGTGCAGGTGCCTTTCTTTGGCGTTGATTTTTGGGGAGACGGCAATATGTTTAAAAATTTCCTACCATTTTCAAATTTTGCCGGTATCGTGTGAACGCTAGCTCAAATTTTGCTACGGTCATATTTGTCACTGTTTCAAAATGTGCCAGCATCGTGTGAACATAGTCTAAATTAGCCTTTCTTCCTTGCAATGAATTCTGTAGAAACACATTTACGAAGTAGACTGCATCAACAAAATTTGGCAAGCACCAAATGTTTTTTGACACAACTGTGAAAAGTTCGGCAAGGGTGGCCAGAGATAAAATTTCACCATATAGCTATTCGATTTTTCCCTCCTCATTTCATTTCATTTCATTTCATTTCATTTCCTTTCATTTCATTTCATTTCATTTCATTTCAATTTATTAAGGAGGGAGGCCCTTCACCATATTGGCTGATTTTCAAGGCGCCCTCTGCATAAAAACTTAGAATGAAAATTAGATAAAAGTACCTAAAAACTATATACAATGTATATACTCTAATATCATCATTTCTTCATAACCAAGGCTAGGTATAATCTTGGGCACACCAATGCCCAAAATACGAAAATACGAAATAAACAACGGTCATATCTCAACAGTCTTCCTAAAGCACTGATAGCTATACAGCAAACACAGTCTTGCTGCGAGACGCATGAAATGACCAAGGCAACAAGAGCTTTCACAACCCTTGTGCCGACTGTCTGTATATAACCAACCTTTCGAGACCATAACTGTCTTTTTGAACAGAAATATGTTATCTACATATTCCGGGGGAGTCAAGAAAAGTTTACTTGTTTGGCCGGCTATAGAATAAACAGTATTTCACCGATATTCACAATTAAAATGCCAATCCATCAGTCAAAGGTTGACTTAGACTTGTTTGGGAAATCACACATCTTTAAGACCCAATACTGAGAAAAATGCTTGCAAGGGTTTAGTATGGGGATTGAGAATTCCATGTTCCATTTTGGTCAATGCTTTACATTGGCATTGAAGCTTGCATTGTCAGTTTCAGAAACAGAATTTTAATTTCAATGGGAAATAAATCATGGACCACAATGGAATGTGGAAAATTCGTTCCCAAATATGCTCCTTACCCGCATTTTCCTCATTTGTAGGTCTAAATGACAAGTGATTTTACCAAACAAGTTTTGTCATCAAAGTTAGCCTTTGACTAAAGCCTGGTTTCCATATGATCGTAACAGTCGGCGACGCGTCGCCGGGGCAGGCTCAAGGACACATCAAGGACAATGGCGTCGAATGGAAACATTTTCTGAGTGATGTCTCTGACGTCACTGATCAGACGGGGCCAGTACGCGGACGCATCGAAAAAGTTGTGATGAGTTTAAAGCCTGCTTTCCATATGATCGTCACAGTGATGGTTTACATATGTCACCGACTGATCAGGGACACGTCGTCGATGTGTCGCAGTAGGTCGCCGACTGTTACGATCATATGGAAACCTGGCTTCATGGATTAACATTTCAGTTTTGAATATCGTTAGCATACTTTAATATTCATTAGCCTGCCAAACACGTAAACTTTATTTGACTCACCCAGTACATAAATGGATGTCTAAAACTAAAATGACTAACAATGACAAAGCTTTTCTAGCATCACATCTGGCATCTTCGAAGTATCATGCTACAATTTGCAACATATCTAAATGAGGTAATGAGATGCTAGCACCTGCAATACTTCCAAATAATGTACTGGGTTATCATAACCTTGAAGTAAAATGGCTTACGTAGGAGAAATCTATAATACTTGTACACAAAGGGAACGCAAGTGGGAGATTTCACGACATACATCTAATATATTTACTTGATATTTTGATATTTAATTTTATCAAGGAGGGTTGCCCTTCAACAGAGTTGATTTACAAGGGGCCCTCCACTTAAAAAAAACTACTTACAGTATATAATGTACAATTACCGAATAAAAAAGCAAATGCCTCTCTGATGCAAGTTGGGATGCCTACTTCAATGCAGATAGTGACACGTAATAGGCAACGCCCAGGGGTTACACCAAATAATGCGACAGGATCTAAGTGAATTGTTCACGCAAGGGCCTAAATCTAAAACCATAGTTTCTTATCAGGGAAATCCTAATGCCTAAAATTAGCCACATTACACATGCAGAATCTATTGCGGGATATTTTCGCAGCACTTGTCTGAAGAAAGGACCCATTGTACAGCCTAGCAAATCAACATTTTGTTTGATAAATATGATCAAGAATGAATATACATATAATTTTCATTGGAAGTGTCACAACGAACAGTCTCATGGTTTCGTTTTATTAAATCTCAGGATACTCAGGATGACATGATAAAAAGACAAATCCAGTAGCAAAAAAATCGATAATCCAGTAGTTACGACATATCCAGTAGACAATCCAGTAGCTAAGAAATATTAAATAAATTAAGACATGATCAAGTAAGTTAGTACGTTTCGGCACTCAAGCTCGTGCCATCCTCAGCTAATAGATCAAAAAACATGTGCAGTTTACATAGCACTGATTATATATATACTGAATATATATACATATATATATATATTCATGTATATTCATATATATATTCATGTATTCATATATATATATATATATTGTGCCACGGTATACATATATATATATATATATATATATATATCATTTCATACTAAAATGTTCGACAAATGAAGAAAATGGAAAAATTGAGGTGAGACCGAGGATTGAACTCGGAACCTCAACTGGGAGAGCGTCTGCCTAGATAGCAGAAGGTCCCGAGTTCAATCCTCGGTCTCACCTCAAATTTTCCATTTTCTCCATTTGTCGAACATTTTAGTATGAAATAAATGGTTACATAAATTCTTAGTATCAAAAATATATATATTTATATATATATACTGGGTGTCCCAGAAAGAACGCAACAGATTTGAATAATTCTAATGGCAGCTGTTTCATACTTGTTAGCAAACAATTATTTTTATTGAAATCTGCAATTATTAGAAAAAATTTTGATATATTTTCCAGTATTTTTGGTGATTTAATTGTAAAGTTAAAAATCAGCAAAGTTAAAAATTGCTTCCACATCTAAACCAGAGCTGCTACATTAGCAATAGCGGATTAAATTGTCAAACCATAAAAAATGACAGTCTTAGCAATTACCGAAGATTACTGAAAAGCTCTCAAACACAAAAGTTGATTGAACATTGAACAGATACTTGTATGAAGATTTCGGTCATGACGAAGTCGCTTTTTCTAATATGGCTAGGCCATTGTTACAGTTATGCTTTCAATTGGAAATGAACACTGAGAGCTCCTTCGAAACTAGATAACTCATAAATCATTAAGGGATCTTTTTGATCAACTTATGTGCTTGTCTGTAATCCTGTAAAGTTGTAGATAATGCGACGCTGGTAATTTCGCATTATGCTTTGCACTAGTTGTGGGAGGTCTGGTTTTGCCATGACAGCAAATTTTGAGTTTGTCGATTTGTAACTCTGCAACCAGGTCACCTAAGATTCTGAAAAATATCTCAAAATTTAATCAAATTATTGTAAATTTTGAGAAAAGTTATTATCAAATTTTTAGTTTGAAACAGCTTGTGTTAGAATTTTTTAAATCCGTTGCGTTTTTCTTGGGACACCCGGTATATATATATATATATATATATATATATATATATATATATATATATATATATATGTATATATATATATATATATATGTATGTATATATATACTGAATACATATATCACATCATCATTGAGTTAAAACAGTAATCCGTAGCCTAACCTGCAACAGGCATTTTATTCTCTCTCCAGGAGCCATAATCACGGTTGTGCAAACTCCTGCCAACATACCAGCATTCCAGTTTTGTAATGGCCTATGAAAGGAAAACAAGTTTAGAGAGTACAACTGAAAGTGACTGACTGTGCATTTGAAAGTGCGAGAAACTGTAGAAGAGAGCACATAAGAAATTTTAATTAACAATACAAACATGCAAGACAACAAGAAATGCTCTTATCAATGATTAAGAGACTTCCAATTGTTGACTATTTGGCAACCACTCACTTATTACACCAGGTGTAGCATAACAAACTACTCATTTTGACAGGCAATGATGAATAACAAACAAGGTTGACTTTAAAAACTGACGACCAAATTTGCAGTAAACATTCAAATTAATTATTTGGTGAATATTTATCCCTTTTGATGGGCTGATTCCTGAGTTGTAAGCATACTTATAAATAAGATTTGGTTTGCAATAACCTAAACTGATTTAAAAATTGGGCACTTTTTCAAAAAGACTAAACTAGAGAGGGCAAAGGGAAATCTAAATCTACTACACTGTCATCATTTCAAATGCACTATTGAACCTACAAGAAATGAAACTTTTTGCAATGATAAACATTACACTAAAACTGCACAACAGATCATAACCAATCCATTTCTAAATTTCAAGTCAAAGGACTTTCACCTTGTCTTTTCCAGGTCAGTCTTAGAGAATTTGATGAATTATCTTCCATCGATGTAGGGTGTTTCAGAGCAAATAATTTTGGAACAATCGCTTATATCCTCAGAAGCAGTCGACAAAAATATGCAAAATTTGAAAAGAATAATTTTGGATTTTGACTGAAAGATTAGCCATCTATCTTTAAAATCAGTATAGAATTTTTCTCTATTGAGAAAGCAAAATTTGATAAAGTGTGCCAATATCCAAATCAAGATAAGATGTAATATAAAAAGAATTAACACAAATATAACATGCATACTTCTGTTAAGAGGATAATGTGAAAGTACTCCTTTCTAATGCATGAAAATAATGAGTTTTTGCTATTTGTGATTACATTTGTACTACACGTACTTTTACCAAAATATGTGTCAAATATGCAAGTTAAATGTTTGTTTAAATAAACTTGGGGCTTTTTGAGGCTGAGATTGTGAATTCTGATAATTTCATAGTCCATTATTTGAACAAGTTTTCCTTCTTAATACATTTGATAATAGTCTACAAGAAAGTAAGAAAATTAAAAAAATTCTTCAGCTCTTACGTTAAAACATCATTTGGGTCCTTGATTTGTAATTTCTTTCCAATGCTGAAACCCCAGAAACACACTGCATAAAGAGGTGTAACACCAATGATTGGAGCAGTCATTCCTTTGTACAGACCTCTGAAGCCCTGTAAGAAAAAAGTATGTTCAGGAAAAGTAAAAAAGGTCAATAAGGTCTCCGTAACCAACAATATATACAATAAATTACTGATACATCAGTCCTGGTGGTAAATCATAGTGGCACATGGTTGTAAATCACACACCTTGCATGATGAGGTGCATCATTCTTGAGTATTTTATTTCACTCTGTGAAGAGGGGCTTTGGAGGCTGAGGATGAAGAAACGGGTGCTCCAGTACCTGATGTTACAAAACAACACTGGAAATGAATTGAAATAACAGTGATCAATGGTGCATTTTGAACTGTGTTTAGTTCATTTGATGATGAGCATCCTTTTACTCCATACCACTGAGGCAGCCCTGGGATGAGGAGGAGCTTAATACCTTCAATTCTTTCACATCAAATCATCGTTGCCACACATCAAACTCATGACTAAGAGATGGAAAGCGAATTCCTTAAATTGCATTTAATTTCCATACTAAATGAATTTGTTGATTTCCTTTTTGCAAAAAGACATATCCTGTATTACACTCATGCCACAACGATAAAAGCCAAGCTGCATGATTTTGAGGCAAAGATGTTTTAAGCTCATTACAAATCACGCTTGTTAAGGGCATGATGAGGCACACACACCCGATTGCACACCTCAAACAGCCAGGTCTGATGCTAAATTGAAAATCAAAATACATTTTCCAATGTGATGGATCATTATATGCCAAAGATAACAGTAAGGGACATTTTACCAAGATGCATCTAATTCTTTGATTGATTTCCAAGAAATTCATTAAAGATTCATAATTCAACACAATGGATATTTGATATCCACCACCAGATTACCAAATGGATATTTGATAAAAGTTCTTCACAGCCATCTTTAGCACAATTGTCCATTGAGTGTGACATTTTTTCACTTCAATCTTTAAGAAATTGCATTCAGATGTGAAAACAATAGACCAGCATAATGAATCCCTCAAACCTCAGCGTGGAATTCACACAACGATTTATGATATGAGGCAAATAAACCTGAATTTGAAGTTTGGAAACTTACATCCAAACATAGCTCTGTATTGGGCACTCATCAGATTTGTGCTCTCTCCATAATTTCGGATTTAGCAAACCTTACCATACACCTCAATAGTTTGACACTAGTCTATATATGGATACAAAATATTGATTCACTTTCAGTCATGGCAACTTTGTTTTGTGACAAACTTTCAGTTTTGTAAAGGACTATCAAAACGCATTATATACAATTCTGTACCTGTGGAAAAATAAAAACCCAGATGAATATGAGTAAGAAATTAAAAATACTGCCCAAGTTTTTGTTAGGTGATTCTCATTAACTTCTAGAAAAGCATCTTTTAATATGTGGAGTACTCTCAAGGACTGAATAAATGGGGGGGGTAAGAATAATCAGGGG
Organism: Aurelia sp. 4 Dawson et al 2005; assembly: GCA_964019985.1. Classification (NCBI taxonomy): domain Eukaryota; kingdom Metazoa; phylum Cnidaria; class Scyphozoa; order Semaeostomeae; family Ulmaridae; genus Aurelia; species Aurelia sp. 4 Dawson et al 2005. The sequence continues at coordinate 17,966,068 of OZ026492.1, forward strand.
GGTTGGACATGGATCGACATAACAATAATTGTGGGGTTTGAATAATCAGGGGGAGGTGCCTGGAGAAATCAAAAATAGTCATGTTCTTAGGTAAACAGTTATCTTTTATATATTTATGTGAACAGTGATGTTACTGATCAATCTAGTTTTGAACTCTGGTTCTGTTGAATGAACTTTTGAGACTTTTTCTTTTGTTTATTCAGAAATTATGTTTACTATCATTTCTCTTTTCCAAAAATTAATAAAAGGGGGGTTGAAATAAGAGCGGGGGGTTGGAAAATTTTTCAAAAATTAACAAACGGAGGGGGGGACGATTATTCGATACTTGAGAGTAGTAGAGTTCATACAGTATTACCTCTTTGGCCACAGTCTTTTTTGCACAATCAATAACTCCAGAGTAGAGTGGAGCATCCTTGGGCTGTGTCTGGAGCCTGACCTGCAAAACAGAGACAAGGACACTAAGGAACTTAGTAAGGAAGAACATTCCAAACAAAGAACATTTCAAAATAATTTCAGCCTGCATTCCATGCACTTAAGCCCAAAAATCTTTGGTGTAAAGACTTCAGTACGGTCTAAAGTCTATGTGATATCAAGGTGCTAAACTTTGGAATATATTACCCTTGGAGCTCCAAAATACTCCAACAAAAATAATGTTCAAAACAAAACTAAAAATTCATTTATTGAACAAGCTTGACCGTTGAATCTAGGCTATTTTGGTACTGTAAATGCACAATTATCTAAACTTTAAAAAAATTCATCTCATTATATCTTAGGATAGGGGTGGGGGGTTCTCCTTGATTAGTTTACCTATTGAAAGAACTCCTCCTTTTAAGTAATTCCCTGCATACAATTTATTTAGACCTCTTTGTATTTGTATATTGTATCAATTTTCTGTACCATTGTATTAATCTTTTGTGACATTATTTTTCATATTTGTAGTTTAGTTACTGTATTTGTTTGCATTGTTAGCATAAATTGTACTGTATGTAGTGAATTTAAATAAAATGAAACTGAAACTGGTTTAGACCTGACTTTCCTTTGGCGCAGCAGCATAATTTCTCCAATAAAATTGGTTAAAGAGATTGATGTGATGGTGTTTGAAAATCTGCCTACCTTGACATGGATGTGAAGTTGTCCTTGATCTTTTAGCAGTTTCTTTTGATAACGCATGTTTCTAAGAAACTTAGGATTTGGGTCAGTACTTGAAGTTTCTTAAAATCATCAGATTTTGAGTACTCTGATATTTTAGCACCTTCTCTCTCCCTGAAAATACCTGGTGTACAAAAGCTTAGAGCTTGGCGTAACTTTGGTGTAGGTTTTACATGAAATGGACCCTCGCAATAATTCTAACAGCCACCTATGCAGTGGTGGCACCAGCTATGAAAAATCTGAAAAGGTGGGGGGGGGGGATTTTAACGTAATTTTTCAACCTAAAGGTATACCCAACAAATCGTATGCCATTTTTCTTTGACAATTTTTGCCAAGTTTTGGAATTTGGGGGTGGCAAGCCCCCAAACAGAGGAATGTTCCCTCACAGCATGCCTCTGTACCTATTGTCTTGCCTTGAAAATGGTACCTATGTGTTCCCCTTTCAAAACAAATTTTAAGCACACTAAAGCCAGTTTATATTGTTTAATTTCAGCTAGATGACCCAGTATGGAAAGTAAGGCCAGACTGCTAACTATGCCATGTGCACGGAACATCTTCCATGAACAGTTCCAGGGAGAACAATAGTTCATTGTTTAAAAACAATGGCCAGGCATTTATCTTCCACGCGCACTTTGCAAAGCTATCAGTCTAGAAGTAAAGTACTTTTTGCCGAGACCTTGGTTGTGGAAGAAGGGTCCACTATTCTTTATATACTGTTTGTTATTTTTTGAATACCTAAAGGTACAGTACCCTTGGGCCAGTCTGTAAAGTATGGCATTTTTTGACAAGATCCCCATACTGCGAGAAGAAGTTTCTTATGTTCTTGTTGTCTATTTTGAAAAGTCTATTGAAAAATTTGCAGTGTGTAAGTGCCCCAATGCCATACAGGCACTGTATTTACCAGTAAATTGAATGAATCATAAAATATGGTCGATTTGTTCTTTTAAACACCCAAGAACACCTAAAAAACATTGGACTTGGTTATGCATGCATCAGCTGGCCAGCTGGATGCATGCATAACCAAGTCCAAACCACAAAACAAATCACTTTTGATGTCATCTTGGACTTTTTGGATGGATATGTGCCTATCAGCACCATTCCTGTTACTCTGTGCAATGGTAGTAAGTAGATCTTCACCTGCAAATTCAATCTTGTGTAAGCTCGCTCACTTGCATTTCAGAATTTAGGAGCATTTAGGCCACGCAGGAAAGAAACGATGTGGCCTGTGGACTTTGGACTCAGTTTTTCAACAAAGGGCCTAAATTTCAACCATGTTCAGAATATTGCTCGTCTTACTTTTATTGTATCTAATGGATGTCCAGACGCAACCAAGCAAACGCCTCCAACTCCACCAGCAAGAAAACTCTTCAGTGCAGAAGGTGGTTTCTTCACAGGGTGCTCAACATGCTCTTCCACTTCTACAATATCAGTTGCCGCCATTTTTCGAACCAATAGCCAGAGCAGGTGAGTTGATATGCAATATCACATCACAGGGGTCACAGGACACCATCGACTTCACCATCAACATTACTCTCTGGTACTACGGCATCCTGCAGCCGTGGAGGGCGGTGGGAAGGCTGGCAAAATATTGCTATGAGGCGAAGCTGTGTTCCAGACGGAATCCCGACGGAATGCTTTCGGACAAAACAATTTCAGAAGTTTTTGCCAGAAAATTTCGGACTGCTTCTTTTACAGCCTTCCTTGATAGTAACTGTGTGACCCGAAAAAAATTTTACGAGCTAGAGCGTAACTAGCTCCCTGAAATTAAAAGTTATTGTCAAATGCTTTGTATCATCTTAGTTGAAAGGCTTGGCTATCTTTTGAGATGCTGCATGATCATCTTAGGCAATAATTACCATCCGAAAAAACAGATTCAAAGAAAATTTCAAACTCCCAATTCGTCATTTCAGTGAAATCATCGCCACCATTTTCCGAGCCATTTTCCAGCCAACATTTTGTGAAAACTCAACGTAGCGTTGGGTTTGAAGTCGTCTGAGGAAATTTTTTGTTTGCAAAATGATTGACCTCTGTTCCTCATTCAAATTCCGTGCTACAAACCAAATTTGGAATTCAGTTTTTTCACATCTTCCAAACCATCGACTGGAAAACGAGGGAACAGTCCGAGGAGTGAATTATTTTCCATGATTTTGGAACTGTTTTTTCGGAAGGTAGGAGCACAGGCTAACCTTGAACTAACCGACCAAGCAATGTCTCAAAAGATAGTTCAGCTTTTCAATTACATGTCGACTTTTTTTGCGTTCTTTGCTTCCAGGAAACTGTATGTGATCTAGCCCCTGACCCGGGGTGGAGGGGGTGGGGGGTCTGTACTTGACTGTGCTCTCAAATTGATTGGTAAAACGCTGCCTTTAGATGCAACTGCCCTCCTAAGACTAATGCCCCATTCACACTTACACGTAAAGCTAGTTTAAACTAAACTAGGTCATCGAATGGAGCCTTCTGATTGGACCCAACAAATCAATGGCATTTGATTGTCTCAAATAATAGTCACATGCTAAAATTTTACCTGGTTTAGATAAAGCTGGTTTAACTGTGTCAGTTTGAAAGCGGTATAAGTTTAGAATGGGCCTCGAAACGTTCCTCGAGGAAAACTGAAAACAAAGGAAAATGCAAGATACATATCCTGCCGGCCCCTAAAATCCCCGGGGCCCCCTGGTAACCACCCCGGTTACCCCCTTCTTCTCGACGGTCCTGCATACACCGTTCCTCTTAGAACACGAGTATGATTTTGGCCCAATTTGGGTAATTTCTTGTTTTCGTGTAGTACAGGAAAGATGGATACACATTAGTATACATTGTTCCTCTAACAACATGATTATGACTTCAGCCAAATCCGGAAAACATCTTGTTCTCGTGCAGTAACGGGGAAGGTATATACATAGAGAGTAAGAATCTAGCGAGAGTAAAGATATCAAATTTATTAACATCATTTCATGAAAATTTCCTTTATTTCCTAGATTCAGGTAAAAACTTCTAAAAATAGATACTTCTAATTGCTAAATAAATGATTATACTTCTTGAACACTCATATTTCATAAGAAACCAGTTCTCAGAAAGGATAGGCTGAATGAGTCGAAAGTTAAGAAATTACCCTACCTGAATTAAGAAGCTAAGGAGCTTTGCTAATTTGCAGCTTTACCTTTCTCAGGTCATTGCATGGGTGAAAGGAAACAAACTTTCTATTCTTTGATAATTGTATACGCAAATCATGCTTTTGTCTTTATCGTTGTTTCTTTCCGCCTTTCCTTGCTTTCCTGTGCAGCCCTACCTCAGCTCAACTGGTTGATTCAAGTTTGCAATCACGTAATCTCAGTTTCCCTTTAAAAGCGAGGCTACCCTCGTTTGCGGTTTTTTGATACTGAGAAACTGAAATTAGGCCGTTGCAAACTTGAATCAACGAGACGAGCTGAGGTAGGGCAGCAATGGAAAGCAAGGAAAGGCGGAAAGAAGCAACGATGAAGACCGGGTATGATCTGCGTATGCATTTATTAAAGAATAAACTTTTTGATTCCTGTCACCTATGCATGAGATTCTTACAAGAAATGAATATTCTTTAATGAAATGATGCATACAACATCTACGATGAAGATTATATAAACATTCAATACGATAAAATGTATTTATTATAAACTCAGTAAAAGTAACCAGGCAATATATTCGTTACAAATCAAGGTTTTAAGAACACGGAACTTTTCATAGATTTTTTATTTGCCTTGTTTCGATCCTCGTGTCTTGTTTTCTCGTCTTGTTTCTGTTCTGTTTCGTCATCAAAGTGGTGATAAGAAAGATTTCAAACCGCAAAGCCTGAAAGAACATCTTTTTAAAAGGTTTTGCTATAGCTTTAGTGTTTGAAACCATTCTTGTGCGGAGGTGCATAATTACAAAGGAGTGATATTTGAACAATTTGAGAGCGATTGGGCCCAAACCCACGTTCAGTTGCACACATCAGTTTAGAGACGAAACAGAGCAGAAAACAAGACAAGAAAACAAGACACAGGGATCAAAGCGATGTAAATAAATAATCAATCAAAACATCCGTGCCCTAACACCCTTGTACAAATCAGTTCGTTTCATCATTTCGTATCAAATGAATAACACAAACGAAGTAGACATACCAGGCAAGACTTGACAATAACTGCTGGACACCGAAGGCATCGAAATTTCACAATTCGTAGAGGGTAAATGGTTATTACATTTCTTTTTCAAATGAATTGCTCTGGAGTAACGTTAGAGCACTCTACCGTAAATTTACCGTGCTATTTAGGATGTGATTTTGTGAAACTGCTAAATCCTAAACTGGTAAAGCGACAGGCTTGCGGAAAGGGAAAAACGGTAGACTTCTACGAACAATGATTTTCTCGAAATATCTGCTAGTTATTTTCGACATCAATGTTATTGCCAATTTTTCCAAAATTTGCACAATCTCTTTTGATAAGAAATGAAACTCCAATTATCAAAGAAGAAGTAACATCCTCTTCAACAATCCAGGCGATTCATTCGATAAAAGATGCACTAAATTCACAATGGTTTTCAAGGTTTGACGGCAATGCTCCACTTGAAAGATTTCTTGCATATGGGTAGGGTTGAGCAGATTTACCAGAATTCAGAAGATCTAAAAATGCCTGCATATTAATAGGTCAACAATACCCTTTCCATAGAAGGCTGTCTGGCAATGACTTGACGAGTAAAGCAAATGTAGTGCGACGCGACAAGTGGTGAGATTAGGCTGTCCTAGGAAAAGTCGTTGGTTCGCTAAGCGAACTTTTTCTGTCAAAATGTACTTGGAATCAATCCTATATTCTTACGAAAAACTGTTCACGTCATTTCTCGTGCGACGATTGTCGCACCGCACTACATTCATCGCATAACGGAAAAGCAACGTTTGTCTAAGCAAACAAGAGCGCTCGGAGCCCCACTTGGTAGGGTTGGTTTTGCAGATATTTTTGGGGTGAGAAGGGAGTTGGAGGTGGGGGGGGGGGGTAGAACGGTCAAACAAATATGGTCAGACAATGTTGTAATGTAGTCTTCCAGCTACTTTTTCCAGGGGCAAGAAATGAGGAGCCGAGAAGTAGATTCATAATCAAGAAGGAGGCTGCAGTTTCAAAATGTACCCTATAGATGCGGGGCCTACAGGTGCGCAGTCAACGAATCAATCAACACAGAACTATTTCCCCAATCTGACCAATTTGTCCACACCTTACCCTATATAAAAACACAATCCCTAAGAATTCATTGTTACTTAATGAGTAGAAAATACTGTATCCCAAACTTTAACTGAAGCTTCATAACCAAGGAAACAAGCCTACGAAAGAAAACGAAAATAAGTTACTGCTACTACTGCTACCATGGGTGGCTGGGACCAAAAATAAATATCTATTCAAATATTAGGAAGGAGAGCCCTCCCAAGAGAAGGGTGTGGAGCATGCCTCCCTCTAGAAAATTTTAGTTTTACAAATTCTAAAACGTCGCAGAGAGCCCTTCATAGTTTGTTCTCAAGAAAAATTTCTCTTTAGCAATCATCATACAAAAGAACTTAATAGTGTGGCGAATGTCAATGCAATGAAAGCCTTCTAAGTAAGACGTCTAAGTCTTCTAGGTTTGGAAAAAACTGGCAAAATCCTTGATCTTATGAAGCTTAGGAAAAACAGAAATTTGAAAGCCTCAGGTGAATAGGAGGAAGGGAAAGTCTTTTGGGGTTTAAACCGTGGGGATTGCCGTTTCCGTCAAAGATCATATTGCAATCAAAACTCGAGGAGACTCGGCGCCGCAAGATAGCCACCACTGAGATTTAGACTTGAATACCACAGCCACTCACAAGGACTTCATCTTCTCATAAATGCTTACGCATTCTGAAGCTCGCTGAAACATTTCTTGCTACTGTTAAATGTTCTACATAGTAAATCGGGTAGAATCCGAAAGTTGTTTTCATTCAAGATAGGACCCTTTAATCGATGGGCAATTCAATCACAAAAAATCCGGCACGCTTCTGAAAAAATTATTTGTTTTCAAGGGAAATTCCTCTCACGTGGCTCTAAAAAGCCTCTTTCGCTTCTTCAAATGAATGAAATGTCCCTCACCCTTTAAGACCTATAGCAATAGCACACTCATAAAATGACTCCTACAAGGTTAAAAAACAGTATTATTGGCATCCTAATTTACCATTGGATGCTGCTCAGGAAAGTGATCTGATCTCTTCATTCCGATCACAAAAATTGTTTTCTGAAACACCCAAACGACACAAGCTTCCAAACACCCAGTCAAATATGCACAACGGCAGCTGAAAGCAAAGACAAAAGGGAACCACTAACTAACTGCTAACTACCTACTAACTACTGCCTACTAACTACTTAACTACTAACTAATAACTTCTAACTACTAACTACCAGTACTAACACTGCTACCACTATCACTATCACTACCACTATCACTACCACTACCACTACCACAACCAATACCACTATCACTACCACAACGACAACCACTGCCACTACCAATACCACAGCCTATACCACAACCAATACAACTATCACTACCACTACCACTGCAACTACCACTACAACTGCCACTATCACTACCACTACCACAACGACAACCACTGCCACTACCAATACCACAACTTATACCACAACCAATAAAAATTATCAGTACCACTACCACTGCAACTACCACTACAACTACCACTGCCACTACCAATACCACAACCAATACCACAATCAATACCACAACCAATATCACTATCACTATCACTACCACTACAACTACCACTACACCTACCGCTACCACTGCCACTACCAATGCCACAACCTATACCACAACCAATACCACTACAACTACCACTACAACTACCACTACCACTACAACTACCGCTACCACTGCCACTACCAATACCACAACCAATACCACAACCAATACCACAACCAACACCACTACCAATACCACTACCAGTACCAATACCACTACCACTACCACGGCCACTACCACAACCAACACCACTACCACTATCAATACCACTACCACTACCACTACCACTACCACTACCACTACCACTACCACTACCACTACCACTACCACTACCACTACCAATACCACACCAATACCACTACCACTACTAATACCAATACCACAACCTATACCAAAACCTATACCACAACCAATACCACTACCAATACCACTGCCACTACCACAACCACTACCAATACCACTACCAATACCACTGCCACTACCACCATCACTACCAATACCAAGACCACTACCACCACCACCACCACCACCACCACCACTACTTTTACTACTGTCGGACATCACTACAGTTTTCGACACCAGAGAAGCAGAAACTTTGATTTGCATATTCTAAGTGAACTTTAGGGATTTGCACATCTCCCTAGTTCTGTACTCTGAAATCTGGGATCTTTCAACGACTTTTCTGCGACGATTTTAAAGATAAAATTAATGCAAAGTTTTATATCTCATGACTCCTTGGTCAAAAGAGTCGTTAGAGAGCCATGTGCAATTTCATCCGTTCTCGTGATTAGAAACACTGAGCATGAACCCGAGCATTAAAGTCAACTCGGGGAACTTCGAAAGTCGAAATGGGAATCTTTGAAGATGAACAGCGGACAACTTTACTTGAGGAAATTGAAAGGTCAAACAAGACACCATCTTTTTGCTTGGTGAACGAAAAGAATTTGTTTGTTTTAAAGCAGTATGATCTGAGTCTCAACTTACCGCATTAGCAGGAAATGCTCTGGTCATCATTGGAGAAGCACCTCGGAACAATGCAGATGGGCCTTCCTCTCGAAGCTGAATAATAATAAGGTTAAGTAATATCAAAGCCGGTAAATTGTAGGGTGTGTCAAAAAAGGATTCTGGTCGAAAAATTCAAACTTCTCTGGAGCGAAAGTTCTACCATGAGAGAGAAAGTGATATTCTGCAAGCATGACTCATGTGCTTTCATTTTCTATACCGGGTGACCCAAAAAAAGTGACCCGACGCGATCCGTTATAGAAACACAATTAAGAGGCCAACTGAGATGATTCAAACGTAGTTCTGTCGCTGAAAGACTACGCTACATTATGAGTATTTTTCGAATGAGTTGCCTATTCCCAGCCTGAAATAAAGCACGTTCCTCATTGTTTTGAAGATCTGAAATGACTGTAAATCGATCCCCTGTTTTTGACGACTTTTCCAGGATTTCAAGCTTGCCATTTTCCTCGAAATCCTTAATTCTGGAAATTTACCGTGCTTAAAAAATTGCGAAAAATACTCACAATGTAGCGTGGTCTTTCAGCGACAGAATTACGTTTGAATCATCTCAATCGGCCTCTTAGTTGTTTTTCTATAATGGATCGCATTGGGTCACATTTTGCTGGGTCACCCGGTATAGTTTTTGCAAAACAGGTTCCTAGGGAATTCGTAACCAGAAAGAAAATAACCATATGTCAACATGAGATAGCGTCTCTTTTTAGCATCGTCCAAATTGCATCGTTTGATGTCAGTGTTTGGCCTTTGCTCTTCACTTTGTATTGGTTACGTCATTCAAGAGTTTAAAAGCAGGCAGTAGGCCAAATAGTTCTTTGATTGAATTGCTATACAATCGTTGAGGATTCGGAATACACGACTGCAATACACCTTTTCAACTAACGGCCTCGTTTAGGAAATTTTTGTTGGCCTTTAATTCAGATGCAAATATTTTGAATAACTTTCAGAACAAGGTTGTTAATTGTAGTGGTGTATTGGGACACCAACTGCATCTTGGTAAAAAGCTCCACGCCGCTTTCTTTAGTAATCATCTATTAGTAACTGATTGTAGAGGTCTAATGAATAATGGGACAGCTACTAGCCTGATAACCAGACCCGATCGGGCCTGGTTATCAGGCTTGACAGCTACAGGTTTCGAAACATCTAACCATTTTATTGACCGAACCACTACAATATAGTATGCCCGCTAAACTTTCTAGCAAAAATCTATCCATTTGTTGTACTTTCTCAAGTACCCAATAAACGCGGGGAAGTGAGAATAATCGAGTGTTGGAAATGACTAGACATAACAATTTTTGGGGACGGGAACAGTCAGGGTGGGGGAAAGTGAAAATAGTCGTTTTCTTAGTTAAGCACGTATTTTTTGTATATTTATGTGAAAAATAGCGTTACTGACACATTTACTGATGAATTCTGGTCTTTTGAATGCGCATCTTGAGACTTCTTCTGGTGTTTACTCAAAATTTGTGTTTACTACCATTTCATTTTTCCAAAACTTAATACAGGAGGATTGAATAAAAGTGAGAGGGTCTGGAAAATTTTTTAAAACTTTAAGAGGGGGAGGACGATTATTCAGTACTCGAGAGTAAAGAGCAAGTTGTAGCACTTCATTTTCTTTACATGAAATATCAACTAACCGTCGTTAGCAAAACGTCTAGTAATCCTTTTTTGTATTTATTCACTGGAGCTGCAAAGAGAACCAAATTGGGGGTTAGAAAGATCTGTGTATTATTGTGACAAGCCAATGAAAGTAACAAGTCAGCTGACTGATTTCTGTTTCAAAGTAGACGTCAGGTGAAATTTATTTATGATGCACAGGTATTTCTCCAGACAACAATGCGTCCAAGTTTGCCTGCACGGCATTTTATCTATCATAATTCATTTGTTTATTATTTGTACAATTGCACTACACGCCACAAGATGATCTTTGATCATCTATCAGTACGAAGCAACCACCAAATAAATGTTTTTTCCTTGTTATCAGGCAGCTTTTCCGCCGTAAACGTCACCAACGAGATACGCATGTCACATCATCCACTTCTTTGCCGCCTTGGTCTGACATCTAATGTCAAACAGAATCTAGTATTAGTAGCTATTAGTTTTTAATTGTTAGTACTGTAATTGTATGTAGTTTAACGTTGTGTGTCTTAATTTATTGGCCATGAGGTAGTCCCTGTCTTTTGCTTCCCGTGGTATCGTTCCCGTGGTTTAGTATAGTATTTAAGATAAGTTTATTAGAAAGTAAGATGTCATTGTGATGGTTAATACGGTGTGAGTCAAAAAAACGCCCCATGTTTGAATGGCTACTGCTCCATGAGTATCTGAGCAATGATATTTTGCAATACCTGATTCAATAGCTAGCGCGTTCAATTATTTTTGGAAATTTTTTCTGACAAAAATCCGTCACTCCATTCAGATTCTGGAAGCGATTTTCTAAAATGAACCTTTGAGAAACCTTAAAAAACATGCTAAAATCACAAGCAAGAATCCCTTATGTGTTAATCCCTTATATGTGAATAGCTAACATGATCAATCAGCACGCTTTCGCAAATGCTTTCCTTTTGGCAGATTGAAAAGTCTTCCCCTGGTGTGAATAACTCATTCAGTGGATGCCATTCTCCCATGAGGACAAAGTACATAAACACATCCAAGAGTCATTATTGCTTGGAAGGAAAACAAAGGGAAATCTCTGTTTTCACTCGTTTTTGCAGGTTTTCGAAAGGGGCTTTCTGTTCTGCAGAGGATCTCCTATTTCGACAGGAAGAAATGGCCGATTAAAGCCGGGTAAATTACCGAACCTAATTTGAAACATCGGACATAAAATAAGACAGTTTTCAATTTCATTGCTCTGATATTCAGGAAGAAGGATTTTTTCAAACGCCGAGCGTTTTTATTGACTCACCCGGCATAAGTATATATGCATAAACAATTATGATAAAATCAAATTAATCGAATAAAGTCTATTAATTGTTGTGTCCCATGGCCACGCGGCCAGATGAAATATGATTTGCACATTACCTGTCTGATATCTTGATTTCAATACATCAGCGGGAAGTCCAATTATATTTGCGCATATTCCAGCGAAACCTGCCAAAAAATTAGACAAAAAGGTAAATGTTGATGAAAATCGAAAAAAAGGAAAAACTTTTCCAGCCCTCGAATACAATGCACAGCCTCTTGTAATAAAGACTGGGTTTTGCTGTTTGAAATAATTGGTGTTCTAAGGAATTACTCCTGCTTAAAAATCGCCGAGGTCTTATACAAGGCCGATCTGCAAATTTCTTCTCTTTTGGTTAGTAGATCCAAGGCCAAATTATTTTTCAAGGCATAGCTGATCTTGTGATTGGCTTTTGGCTTTAAGATAAGTGAATTAGATTGCTTAAAATGAATTAGGTATTTCCAGGGCCGCTTTGTTTTGAACCATACCGCAAAAGGTAAGGATGATTACCAAATTAATATCTTATTGTGTATATTTCTGCTTTGCAATTGTCAGAAAGAAACGCAACGTGATATTGCAGACCTCTCGGATAATAAAAAGTCTCAATGTAATGGCTCTTAGGCAAGATTAACAAAAATTCGATTATGGAACCTAACGTAAAATTCATTCCGGCTTCTTTTCTCCACGATCCAATTAATCGCTTTCCCCGGGTAGGGTACTTAGTATATTTTGCTGACAGGATGTGCACTCACTCTGGAGGTATCATTTTCGCCTCTCTTTACTAACGCCGAGAATCAAATAGAGGAAATTTTCTAAAGCCAGTTGTCAAAAGAGTTCCTTCATTGCTTTCCTATGAAATTTCTTCGTTCTGGAGTATAGTTTTCGTCAGCTATCAAATCCCCACATTTGAATGGCATTGTTTCTCCAGGGCACTTAAGATCATGCCATCCTGCCGCTACGCGCTCGGATTACAATGGCGCCTTCGCAGGAGACGTATAAACAGTAGGAAAATAAGTTGATACATCACCAACGAAATGATGAATTAGGATAGGAATGACTCGGTGGTAAGAACAATCTTAGCCATTTACAAACAGGAATTGCAATCGAACTCAAAATGGGTCCACAAATTTGATTAACAATATTTGATACTGACTGTTGTCATTGCAAAGGTCACCTTTTGTCGGGGATTAACGTTCAGTCGGCACCACTATTTGAATACTCACCGCCAGCGAGGATGATTTTCCATGGGCTGCGTTTCTTACTGTGAAAGAACAAGTCAAACATTGGAACAATAGACCTTTTAGCTATTCTACAAAAGAGTCTGGATCGAGTGACATTTTCATACATTTTTATATACGAAGCTCGACTGAGTGGCGGTAGCGCTTCGATCGCAATTGTGCACATTCGAAATTCTATAAAACGTAATGTAATATCCTTCGATCCAGATTCTTTTTTAGAATAGCTAAAAGGTCTTTTCCAGTATAATCTGAACAAATAATATTGACCACAAAATGCTTGAAAGCAACGCCATCTCTGAATATCGAGGGACGTGATTCAAGCTGAAACAACTGATGCAATTTCAATTTGATGAGTAATTTGTGACGCACAGTACAATGTAACTTTGTTTTGTTTTTCAATTTGTTTTGAGCGGGTTTGTCAGGATTTCTAGTTACTGAAAGCAAATTTAGGCCTACTGTGCATGCTGCATCCATGCATGGGACCCCTTGTTTAAGGTCCCTTCCGAAGGACGACGAGGTGAGTTGTGAGGTCACCCATTCGGAGTTTGACCTCTCTCGACCGAGATTACCTTCAGTTACCCGACGAATATTGTTTAAGCCACTCGGCCACTCACCCTGTGCCGTGGAATGCACGATTGCAAACGCCGAATGCAACTGCAGGAAGGGAAACGAATGCAGCTACCGATTATACAAGACATTTGTAGCACAGGTTGGGTTCTTGCACTAACTTAGCTGTATCTACTTTCAAAACTTTGCACTTTATAATTACTTCATCTTAATTTCTTACTTTAGTAGGTATTAATCAGTTGTAATTTAGCTATCTGATAAACACCTATTATAAAGAAATTAATAACAATAGTACAATGTGACAAGCTGTGTAGACTGATTACGACAAGTCCCAGTAATCACTACCGAGACCGCTCAAACTGGGACTCATAGCATTACGGCAATTTTTGGACTGACTTAGTTGTGTTGCACCTTTGAACGCTCTTTGGAACGAGTTTGTTTGCAAATTCGATTGATTGATGTCGACCAACGGAAACTCGAAGCTAAAAGCAGAGTTTCAAGGAACTTAGCTTGACAGAAAATAGTCTTACAATTAAGAATACCATGAAAACAGTTGGTGAGAATGTCAAACCATATAAGTAGGAACCTTTTTTTGCTTTCGTTAAGCATTTAATATGAAGCTTTTAGATCAATATGCTTCATTTGAGAAATACGAGTTCTTGTTTTTTTGCCCAGGCCCCATGCCCTTATCATAACGAGGCAGATAGAATCATTTCAAAATTAAGGCGTTTGATTATTACTGCATTCACACTGACACTGTTAAACCAGCTTTATCTAAACCAGTTTAAATTTCAACCAATCAAATGACTGGATTTTTTTTTGATTGACCAATCAGAAGGCCCTATTCAAAAACCTGGTTGAATTTAAGCTGGTTTAACTTGCAGTGTGAAGGGGCATATGAGTCGTAGTTACGAGCGTCCAGCATAGCGATTACTACGGCCATATAATCAGTCTATAAGCTGTGATCAATTTCTACAGAAAAGGGTAGTTCATTCTATTCAATTAAAATGCTTTTCCGTATTCGCATAAAATATTACAATTCACGTTTCACCCTACTGTACTTTCGAATTGCTTGGGTCTACTGGGATAAATTGGGTAGGCTGGGGTTAAAAAGGGCAGTACCGATTACTGGAAAACAGAATCTCACAACTTACAAAGCAACATTCGCAATGTCTAGGGGGATAATTCAAGCAGCTATAGCTAGGGAAAAATTTTGAACAAAGCATTAGCAAAGTTTATCGAGATCCTACCCATTATACCCCGAAATTCCCATCTTACTTCAATAGACCCTATATAGCTATACAAAACTACAGGAACGGGACCACCAAGAGCAAAAGACGATCATTACCTTATGGCCCTTAACATAAAGACATGAAAATAGTAGCAACTAGTTAGACAACTAAAAAATGCTACACACACGACTGAACAAGGTATCATTTTCAGCCCTACTCCAGGACGGGGTATCACTTTTCTACAGCCAATAGTAATTACTGAGAAATACTACATTCTGTTTCAAGTTGGATGTCAAGCCAGCAAAGGAAAATGATGCTGTACAATATGAACACAGGGCGATAGAACAACAAAAACAGCAGTTGCTAGCGCCACTAACCCGCCTTCAGAATCCCTACCGCTCAACGCATTGCACATACTGTATACTGTCAGGTCAGGGTTCGTGATTTGCAGTATTAATGATTTGAGATACTTTCAATGTTTTGTGGAGGATTTTCAAAATCAAAATGCTGCATGAGTATTAGCCTGATGATATGTTCGTAGTGATCGCTATTGATAGACTGATGGACGCTCCAACTACGCCTCGTGGACTTTGACACTGAAATTTGGGATGAAGTTATCCCCTAGCGATTTCATAACTTGATATGGAAACCTTAACAACACTGTACGAACTCCAGGCAATTGTGGATGGGCCTAAGTTGCCGGCTCGAAACTCCAATGTCAAAGCAGCTCAGATTTCAAGTTTTCAGTGACATTAGCCATGAACAAAAGCCACAAGTATCCGTACAAATGTTTCCTCAATCCAAGAATCAACAAACCTTTCACTGTTAACCAAGGGCTCCTCATTTCTAAGGCCAATTTGTTTCCATGAACTTCACCGCAGCAAGGTCGCTTGCCTCGCTTCTGATACTACACTGCAGCCTCGTTCCAGAGGGCACACGTAAACGTGTTCATCTCCGTCTCAAAATTTTATATCAAAGTCCATAAGGCCCAGATTGAGCAAAAATAAAAAATGTTGTTGTTGTTGTTATCATTGTTGCTGTTGTTGCGATATCTGGGACTATGTCGTGAGGCTACATGAGTATAAGCAAAGACATCAATAGCACTATAAGAATGAAGGATAATACTGACACTGATACAGAACGATTATCCCAATGAATAGACTTACCATAAACAGGTCAATTCTTTTGCAATGCAACCTGTGCCTCCATATGATGTGGAGTTAGATCCCCAACGCATGGAATGCTATTAGCAACACATGGAAAGCCCCTTTTTGTATCTTTGCATCGAAGTAAGTATGACCTTGATTCCATGCTGTGCTGGGATTTACGTCCCCCCGGAAGGCGACACTCGCATATTTTTTCCTACGTGATGGGGACGTGTCACTAAACAAGGTATCATTTTCAGACCTACTCCAGGACGGGGTATCACTTTTCTACAGCCAGCTCCATGACAGGGTCCATATTTTTCATAATTGACTCCTTAACGTCGTTGTGGGCCATTTTCACTATGCAAATACAAGTACAATCGTCTTTATTGAATCATCTCTGCGTTTTCTGATAAATGTCCTACGCACTTTCAGGGCAGCGCACAAGTTTGTTTGAAAGACTCAGGGACATGGTATTGTTTAAGAAAATGTTTCTCCGCAACAAGGTATCATTTTCATGAAATTTACTCCGGGACGGGGTGCCTTCTCAGATCTTCCAGCAGCACCTCACTGTATGTTCGTAGACCAAGTGCCCCCTTCAGGTTCCGTCCTTCTCTTCAAAGCGAATCTAATTATGAAGAGGTCTATTAGATATAATGTGAAAGGGGAAAATACTTTTGTACCAAACTTTTTCCCTCACCTTTTATCTTCCACTCCTAATTGCCTCATTAAATACTCGTAACCAACGAAGTAAGCTCCACTTGAAGGAACATCTGTTAAGAAGCAAAGAAACTTATTAACTACAAAATGTACTCTGCAGTGTTTCTCTAAAGTTGAATAGCCTAAAAACAAATATGGAATTGAAAGATCACCCTTATCTTAGTCAGAGGACATGTATGTGCATGTGAATACTGCTGCATAGGGAAATAACATAAAACCTCTATTAAGCCTCCTCTCCACTAAAAGCCACCCTCTCTAATAAACTCCTCCCCTCTGAGTCAAAATTTGTAACAACCCCCCTCTCTATTAAGCCCCCCACTTATACAAAATTCTAGAATTCACGAGATGTTTTCCATTTATTTAGCTATACAACCTTGCATGTTAATTTTGGCAAGGCTTGGGATAAAACCGGTGCCGAATTTATGTATTTGAGCCTTAAAATTGTATGTTGATTCCGCAAATATTGGATAAAAGAACTGAAAAGCTAACAAACATATCCTTGTCACTTGATTTTGTGAATAAGCCCCTCTCTCATGAGCCCAAGTCTCTAATAAGCCCCCTCTGGAAGGTCCGAAATCAAATAAGCCCCCTGGGGGCTTAATAGAGCTATTACGGTACACTCTGTCTAAATATGCTGACAAGATACTGACGAAGAGCTCATTCATTCATTCATTCATTCATTCATTCATTCATTCATTCATTCATTCATTCATTCATTCATTCATTCATTCATTCATTCATTCATTCATTCATTCATTCGTTCATTTTTACACGAATCAGCTATAAACCTAGTACAATGTAAACCTAGCTTGAAGGTGTAGTGGCACCGTGTTGTAATCCATTGACTTTGCAGCCAGAACAGTCCTCGGACGGGGTTTAAATTCCACCAGCACCTCTTGAGCGTCATGACAAGGGGCCGCAAACTCGATTAGCGCTTAGCTATTTCTGCGATCCCAGCGCTTGGCGCTGAAAACCGCAACTTCACCTTCACCTTAAACAGCGCACTGCAAATGGCAGCATTTAAAGGTAATCTGTCCATCAAATAAACCTGTGTAAACACTCTGTCAAAATCTGATGACAAGATGCTGATGAAGAGCCTCAAACAGGCCCTGTGATTGGTAGAATTTTACTGTGATTACAAGCAAACTAAGGGTTGAATGTCATAACGAGGTTACTTCTGTGGTTCAGTTCTGGAAAAGCAGCCCAAGTAAGTCATCAGTTTGCTTGGACTTAAGCTTGCATCGCAAGGTTGTAAATGCTTGAGGGCCCTTGAGTGATCACATAAAACTAAACATGACATTGGCACGCCCCCCGCAAAGCTGCTGTAATTGCATGGACACATTACCTTTAACTGATCAAATGCAATCTTGAAGTTGAATTTCACAACGAGGATGCCGGCTGTGGTTCAGCTGTAGAAAGGCAGCCGCAAGTAAGTGATCGGTCTGCTTAAGTGATCAGATGAAAATTCAGGTATAAAGGTTCCATTTACATGGACACATTACCTTTAAACATAAATTTTAGGTCTGCGACCTCATGAGCTATACTACAATACATTTGGCTTCCTGAAACCAAAATCTGTTGACAAATCAAAATCTATGGACAAGTGCTTTATATCATAGTTCACTTGAAGGCCTTGGCTACCTGTTGATATCTTGCGTGATCTCATGAAGCCAAAAGCAACTGTACCCTCTCAAAAATCGGATTCAAAGTAATTGTCAACAATTGCCAACTTTTTGCAGTCAACATATCTTAAAGGACAAGTCTGGGGTTGTCATAATTGTTGATTATTCAAGAGATTACACTGTTTTGAATGGTGTGCAGTACTTTTTCAATCTTTTCTCTTTTAATCTGCGAAACTACATATTTCAATCTGCTAAGAAGTGCGAAATGATGTCATTTTTATGACGTCACTTCATGTTGATCTGAACGAGCCTGCCAAATGTGTTGATATTATACCACTCACATTGCTAGCCTCCTTATCGCGCCTTAACGCACTCGTACAAAATACAAAATGGCGACGATATTAGGCCTAACTTACGAATATTCATTAACCAATTCATTAAAGTTGGAGACATCAAAACTTGGAAAGAAATTTCAATTGGTGTTCAGCAGTTGGTAAGGTTGCTTTTTAACAATAATTTTATCAACCCTGGACTTGTCCTTTAGAGAATCAACATAAAAGAAGATTTGAAGCTGTTTTGGGAGCCCTATCGTTTGTAAAAGGCATGTTAGATATAGTATCTATGTCTAGTAAACCCAAACAAAATTTGAAGTCAGCTTTGTTTTAAATGTTCCCAAACATATACTTACAAAGGTTGGCTCTAATTCAAGCTTAACTGAGAAACGACAGAATCAACACGACGTATCTTTCAAACTGCTTTTTGGACAGTAGTCATACGGAAGTTCTCTGCCTACGAGGAACGCCAATTTAAGGGACACACATGCTGAGTTTCAAAACGATGACCCATTTCATAAGAAACTGGTACAGGTCTGAGAAAAGCTTGTTTCTCATTTAGAATTTCCAGTTGAATTGAACCGTACCAATTCAATTGAAAACATAAATTCTGTATGCAAACTAGGTAAAAAGCACTTTCCTGGAAAAATTTCAGCATTTCCTGGAAGCGAAAATTGACAAATATAAATCAAAGCAATATGTTTTGTATCGAATCATAAAAGGTCGTTTCTGAGTAGTTGGTCGATAGTACATGATCTTCTAATATGAAACTTTAACCTGGTTTGAAGTATATCTCATTTCATAACAAACACGTCCAGCCTGCAATTGAAAAAGTTGTTTCTTATATGCGGGATATACTATGGCCGAAATTTCTATTGACACTAGACCAACATCTAAGAAATCTCCAATGAAACCATACCCCATTCCCAGAATTTTCTGGCCGAAAGCTATCCCAACACTTTCGTTGAAGAATTTCGAGTTTAAGAAACAAGACATGATTTCGCTCGTTAAATGTTTTTGGGTCACTGGTTACATAAGCTTATAACTCAGGCAGCCATGCGCAGTAAGGGTTAGGCAGTATTAAGCTCCAAAGAAACAAGGACAGATTTTGTAAGATAACAGCATCAGTTGCTTTTATTGACACCTAAATTCAAAGGGATTTGCGATTGCAGACAAAGGAAGTTCTCTCAAGCGGAAATTGAAAACAAACGAAGGCATAAAGTTTCTCTGAAACCCTGGTAGCTATCTCGCTTGTTGTGCATTCCAGAAATGGTTTTTAAGAGCAAACATGAGCGTATATTGAAAGAAGAAGGATATATCTAGATATCTAGAACGGGCATTTTACTTGTTTGGTATAGGAACCGATTCGGAGGCGATTCAATTATCGTATTTTTTGGGTGCAATCAAAGAACTTTCTTCTCAGCTTCTGAGCAGCAAAAATAAGATGCTCGCGGTAGATGTTTAGACATATGTTCCTTCTTTCAATATATGCTCATGTTTGCTCTTAAAAACCATTTCTGGAATGCACAACAAGCGAGATAGCTAACTAGGTCTCAGAGAAACTTTGCGCCTTCATTTGTTTTGATTTCCGCTTCAGAGAATTTCCTTTGTCTGCAATCGCAAATCTCTTTGAATTTAGGTGTCAATAAAAGCAACTGATGCTATTGTCTTACAAAATCTGTCCTTGCTGCTCCAAAGCATCTAATGTATACCCGACAGGTTTTTTAATTGAAGGGCGGACGATCTTGCAGTTTTTTTGATGGGCCATATCACACCAGATATTCCTGTACTTTTCTCAAAATGAAGCTGTTGTTTTGAAGGTGGATTATTGAATTTCGTTATGAAACAAACGAAAAATGATGCTGTAAGATTACAGAAATATCAGTGGACTCTCTGAAGTAACTTTATTGTAGCTCTACCCAATTCACCAAAATTTGTGCAGAACTCAATGGACAAGCGCATGAAACAATGTTCGTTGGGGGGACGAGATATGCTTTGTCCGAAGAAACTTATGTGTCCCTCCGTGGAGTGGGTTAAAGCTCATGCGCTGTAGCGTTTTGAGGTTGAAGCTCTAACGGGCGCATGATCTTTAACCCACTGCACGGGGGATACATTATTTCCCCAGACAAAGCGTATATCGTGTCCCCAACAAAAATAGATCACAGAGATAGCAGGCTTGTTTGCAGTTACGTGAGCCAGTCCCTTTAATAAAGAGGCTTGATACATCATCGCACATTTCGGAAAGCGTCAAAATACGTTTTCACTCATCTAAATAATATCTTTCTCTGTACTTTTTCCCGGGGAATGGGGTTAACTTCAATAGGCAGGTGAAGGGGATGTGCCATTTCCACGTTTGAAATTACACCCTAAAATTTATAAATTTTTGTGAAAACGATACCCCAAAATTTACGGGCCACTCAAACATATACCCTACAATTGTAAAAACGATCTAAAATTCTAACCAAGTTTGTGAAATTTGATCAAAATCATATCCTAAGGCGTTATCTTTCTGAAAAAACACCCCAAAATTTATGTCTATCTGTGATTTTGCCAAAAATGACACCCAAGATTTATTTTCTGCCTGAAAGAAGGTCCCATCAAAAAATGCCACATCCTATACCGGAATATATGGTAGATTTCCCCACAAGAATTTTTTTATAGGTTGTCAGCAAGCTCCCAAAACAATCCCTTACGTAAACCAGTTTCTCTTACTCTCGTTGATCACTCTCAACATCATGACATTTGTTTTCCCATCAAAATATAAAATGATACCTCGACAAATTGTAAATCCTAGACCTCTGTATAAGCCTTTAAACCCAGATTCCTTGTAAATCTGTCGTGCACAATGGACAGGTCCCGTGAATTTCGCTTTTGCTGGGTCAGCACCTCTTTGAACCTACAAAAACAAAACGTATCATCATTTCAAAGCACGTCTTTGGAATGATATGTTAACAGAGACTTCTCGGATTTGTAGAAGAACCTTTTGACTCTTTTCAGGCATTGAACATAATGGATACTTTCCCTTGGGATCTGCGATAGAAACACCTTCCCCATGTATATGAATGTATAATTTTGCCATCAAAACTAAATGCAACTATTTATAAAAGTAAAAAAAAATTACAGAATCTATGAATATAGAATAATTACAGGCAAAATGTCTAATTTAATAATCTAGTTCAAAAACACCCCATGTGGTAAAAGCTGGCAAGGCATTAAAAGGTCAATGCGACCTTGTTTCCAAAATGGTCCTCCATGAGTGCTATTCAAAAGGAAAAGAAAGAATAGTTTTCGAGAAAGAAATAAAAAGCTTTCATGGAAAATAGAATTCTAACCTTAACCTCTAACCTTAACCTCTAACCCATAACCTCTAACCCAGGGTATTTTAGACTGAGTTCACAAGATGCCGGCACATTTTGAAATCAATGAAAAATGTGACGGATAGGCCTCCGTTTACACGAAAATGGCACATTTTTAAAGGCAGATTTTGAAACGGTAGATTTTCAAAACGGATCTCTAACCGCCACGTTTAGAAATGACATCGTGCGAGCACTCGAAAATGATGTAAACAGAACATCTTTCGACGCTTTGCAATGAGACTGGTCGATTCTTAGGGTATAAGTAGATTTTTTTGACACCAAAGGCTTGCAACGAGATTTTCACCGTAAAATTTTCGTTTTCAAAATGTGCAGGCATCGTGTGAACGTAGTCTTATTGTACAGTTACGCACAGTCCATGTACTGCAAAATCACACAAAAAGTGGAATTATGATGTTAAAAGCCGACTTTCTGCTTTTTCAGAATAAAAATAAGTGTGAAACCATGAGTAGCTGGACACTACCGCAGTTACGTTTCAGCATGTAAGCTCCTGCGAAGGAAAGTGTATAGTTTTCTGCACTCTACCGGGTGAGCCAGAAAAAAGTTCCCACTTTTGAAAATTCATAACAGCAAGAGTATTTCACAGATTTGAATGATTCCAATTCTAGTTAAAAGACAGAAGATCGAAATATTTTTGTGATTTTTCTCGTTGTCTCAAGAGCACTAGAAATATAGGTACATTCAACTTTTAAAAAAATTCATGGCTGCAAAATGACTAAAAAATGGCCTAAAACATCGATCAAATCATAAATGACTCCTCGCACAAAGTAATGAAGGAAATACAACTTCTCATGGATGGGACATATCCTCTGTACATTAATTGCCATGGGATTGAAAATCTTTCGTATTTGTTTGAAGATCGTTATCTTATAACTCTTGAGGGAGGTGAAACGCCCATGGCCTATTGTTCGGTGTGAATAGAGTCCTTACAATTTGATCAATATTTTAGGCCATTTTTTCCATCCTTTTGCAACCATGAAATTTATAAAGTTGAATTTACCTATACTTCTAGCGCTGGTAGGACAGCGAGAAAAATCACAAAAATACTTTGATCTTTCAATTTTTAACTAGAATTTGAATGATTCAAATCAGTTAAGTAGTCTTGGTGCTATGAACTTTCAAAAAAGGGAACTTTTTCTGGCTCACCCGGTATGATTTCGCTAGCTCCTCCCCAGTAGTAACAATTTTATCCTCCATAAAAGAACAATGCTTTTCCTCCTTATGTTATTTTAGACACTAATGCTAAGCTTCTTTTCAGAAGGTATTCAATGTACTGGTAGATATATGTTAGATAGAATGCTGCGGTAACATAGACTTAGGCCCCAAGTCTAGTTCGCCAAAAAAATTGGGATAGGGAAGAGCAAAATTAATCATTCAAGGGGGCTGGTGTTCAACAAGTCTATTTCATTTCAACTTTCAGATAGACTTATTAGATGACGAAATAGACTTGGGGTAAGTCTACGGCAATAATGCACAACTGCGGCGTCTAAGCATCCATGGTAAAAGTGAAAATGCGTGCACTTTTAAAGTCAACGATGAACAGCATGCAATGAATCCTAAGGCGACAAATAATCTGCGATGATGTGTTTGTATTTATTCAGCAAAGCTAGAAGATTTAATGAAATAATAGAAAATCAAAACTAACCTGCAAAAGACATTTTATTCTTTCTCCTGGAGCATTCATGAATGCTATGAAAAGTCCTGAGAGCATGCCAGCCTTGAAAATTTGAAAATTGCTATGGAAAAGTTGATATGAATCATGGCAGTAAATTACTTACATTCACGGTATAATCCAACATACTACTTTTCTGAGTTGAAAAGATGCGAAAAGATATCTATTTGGAATTGACCTTCGCGAACCTACCAAAATGATAAATTTCATGGGAATAAACCTTCACAAATTAAGTTCCTTAGGGGTTCTTTATCAACATTTGTAGTGTCTCCGATGCTACTCAACTCTTCAGTGACTCTTTAGTATCTTCGATGCCTATGGTTATCGGTAGCATAGTTCAAAACGGTTGTTGTTGATGTATTTGGGGTACTTCTATTGGAACGCTACTTGGTTGACGGCCTACATGCTAACAGGCTAAGCTTCGACTAATCTACGCGTGCTCCTACGTTATACTAATGATTCTACTATATGCGAATGATTCGTCGTTAAACAAGATCACACTGAATTCCTTGGCATTTTATGAGCATTCAATTAAGAACATTTAATATGCAGAGGAATATCACCATTTGATATTTCTATTTCAGGAACTTGTCGAGAATAAACTTGCGTGGATGTCACGGTTTTGGAAATTTTGCGAAATAGGGTTTCGAGAATTTCTGGCAAAATGTTACTATAAAGCCTTCCAAGTGTGCTTGATGCAGACAAAGAATCATCTACCGGGTGAGCCAGAAAAAAATTCCCACTTTTGAAAATTCATAGCACCAAGAAAACTTCACAGATTAAATGATTCTACTTTCAATTGGAAGCGGAAAGATTGAAGTATTTTTGTGATTTTTCTCGCTGTCTTGCACGTACTACAAGTATCAGTAATTGCAATTTCATGAAAACTCCATAATTGCAAAATGACTATGAAAAGGAATCTAAAACATTGATCAAATTGAAAGGACTCTACTTACACAGAACAATACGCAATGAGCGTTTTGTCTCTCTCAAGAGTTGTAAGACATCAATTTCAAACAAATACCCAGGATTTTCAGTCCCAAGGCAATAAGTGTGCAGTGGATATCTCTCGCCCATGAACAACGGTACTTCCTTTGTTGATCTGTGCGAGGAGTCCTTTATGATTTGATCAATGTTTTAGGCCATTTTCAGTCATTTAGCAATGACAAAATTTTTATTAAGTTGAATTTACCTACATACCTAGTGCTCATCAGACAGTGAGAAAAATCACAAAAATACTTTGGCCTTTTGGCTTTTGATTAGAAGCTGAATAATTCAAATATGGGAAGTACTCTTGATGCCATGAATTTTCAAAAAAGAGGGACTTTTTTTCTGGCTCATCCAGTATGAAATAGAACTTTGTAGTCATAAACAAAAATGTGTTCCAGACAGCGCCATCTTCGTCAGTTCCCTGTCATTGAGTCTTCCCATGTGGTCTCAAGCGCTAATTAACAAACTGACTGACAACAACGCTGATATCTCATCCTCGCTAATGAATTTGTCCCTCAACTGAAGGAAATATAGCCTAGCTCTTTCAGTCAGAATTTGCAAGGTTGTAGATCAGCACACGAAGAAAAGTAAAAATGTATTCTCCAAGTACTGCTGGTGATAAATGGGGTGATAAAATCATTTTTCAAAATCAAGGAACACTTTTTGAAGAGAATTCTGTGAGGCCACTGTTGAAAGTTAATTATTATGATTCACATATAGGGTGAGTCAAAAAAGGTTACGTGTTTGTCGGGCTGTTCAATGAAAATTTTGTGGCTGATATTCAAAACTGAAATGCTCATCTATCAGTAAAGGCTAACTGAGATGTGAAAATTTTGTTTGGTAATATCACTCATCTTTACAGACGCAGATCTTAGGAAAATGCAGGAAAGGGGTTTGATTGGGAACCAAGATTCCAGATTCCATCCTAGTCCATGATTTACTTGCAATTGAAATTAAAATTAATTTCAGGAAACTGACAATGACATTGAATCTGAATTTCAAAGCCAAATAAATCATGGACCAGAATGGAATGTGGAATTCTCAATTCCCATACAAACCCCTTACAAGCATTTTTCTCATTTTTGGGTCTTAAAGATGGAAAATGAAAACAGGCTCACGGGAATACGAACACATCTCTGAGATTTCAAAATAATTTTAGAGACCAGAATCTTGCAAATCTGTAGAAACATTTCTGAGCTGCAAGCTTTGAAAGATGAAAATGTTCAACAGCTGAAACAGCAACAGCTGGATGATTTCAAACTGTGCTCTACAAAATTCCTCAAAACATCTATAAACTTTAAAGTTCAATTATCAAAATTCTTTCAAAATTCCATTCAGTTTGCTCTCAAATAAACGGGAAATGAACAAAGATTTATAGCTCATGCTAATTTTACTACAAGTGTCATTTACAGGCCTCTTGTTTCAGTGTTTATACAAACTTGCAACTTAAAAGCTTGTGGCTCCATGAAGATTTAGTTGATTTGGAAGATTCTGGTGTCTAAAACTAATAAAAAATTTCAGGAATTGGGCTATCTAATTACTGAGTTCCTTCATCATATTGTCTGTTTTGATATTTTATCAAACATCAAACAACTCTTTGGAAAACCCTGTATATTTTGATTGCAAGACAAGATGAAGCAACATCCTTTTTACACTCTTCAATGGGATGAATAGAGTTGATAAAATGGCAACTCACTGCTCATAAAAGCAGCAAGCAGGAGCTTTTTAACATTATCCTTTAGGAAATTCCAGAATTAGATTCACAGATTTACATTTTTAGTCTGCCGGTGATGCTAAAGTACTGAAAAGGATGACATATGTCAATCAAGTTTTCTTGAAACTCAGCATGAATGGGCAAAAGGAAACCTCACCATACATAGCTATTTTAGGATTTTGTAATTGATTGATTGTAATCTGTTATACAAGCATTAGTTCAATGACCAGCCTGCTGGAGGTGTTGCAATGACATTCTGCACCCAACATTCCTGTATGGCAATTCAAGAAGATTTCATGGTTGCTTGACCCCTTTGTAATTCAATTTTTGTCTTTTTAACCCCTTTGGGAAAGGAGGACAGTACCTGCATAAGGGAAATGTGATGTAACATTTGTCCCAACATCAAACCAATGCTTATTAAGCTGACTATTACAAACCAAACTCACCCTCCTAATTACTATGAATGATTTTTCTCTTTGTCCATTCATGTCAATTCTTTCAAAACATTTCATTTAATGTGATCACTATCCTTAATAATTTCACTGTTTAAGGCTGAAAACTTCAAAAAAGTCATCTTTAGAAACAGATGGCTGTAAACAATCTGCAAAATTGACCAAGAATCTAATTTTGAATATTAAAGTATTAAATTCTCAAAATTGGATTGGTCAATTCTACAGCTTATCATGGTCTGTGATTCTTAAGCCTGAAAGGTTATGATTAAAGTGTGAAGATTACATATTTTGACTTGGAGTAAACACTATTTAGTACTTACCTAAGCTCCAGAGTTGCATGTGTAGTCTGCAAACTTCTTCCAAGTCCATAGCCCCAGAATCCAACTGCACACATTGGAGTTGCAATGAGAATGGGAGTTCCCATCCCTTTGTATAGACCCCTAACACCCTGCAATAAAGAGAACAAGGCTGAAGGTTAAGATTTGGAACATGAACAGGCTTTGATTCTCTAAAAATGAATAATATACTGTATGAAAGATTTTGCTGATAATCTTCATTCTGATATGAAAGACCAAATCATGTATTGTCTGTGAAATAGATAACTATGCCATGGTGGGGAGGTACATAAAATGTTGAAGGTATGTGTATGTGCTACAGATATGGGTGGGTCTTTGGGCCAAAAAGTCTCTAAACAAGGGTCCTTTTTGGCAGATCTTCATTAACCATGGGAGGAGGGCTTGGCTAGAATTCACAAAAAATGGTTAAAAATGGGCAGTTTTTGACTAAAATTAAACATTAAAGAGGGTGTAAAGAGGGTGCCTTTCTGAAAGTTGGGCAGCAGACTCCCACCCACAAGTCATGCAACCCCCACCCCCTTGGAAGTTACTTTCCAGTGGCCCACAGTGGGCTAGAGGTATACTACATTCAATGATTTTAAGATACTCAAATCAATATTTTTCCACTGCTTAAAGTGAATAACTTGACTTAAACTTACTTCACATGGGGTATTTTTGCAATATGTTGGCATTGGGGGGGATTTAACAAAGATATAACGATGACACTACCTACTATTGTTTGTTACGCAATCAGCTTTTCAAATATAACAATGGTAGTCAATTAACCATATGATTGGTTGCTAGGCAACCAAAGAGCAAAGGAAAATTGGCAAATTTATTTGCTTCCTCATAAAAAAGATTTTCAACCGACTTTACTGAGAATTAGCCTTAAAGGATGGAAAATACAAGGTAAAATTAAAAATATATACTTTGAAGCAGTTAAGAGAAGAGCTTGATCATCCTTTGTTTGCAAAAAAGGATGACCCTTTTTAATTTTTCTGAAAATTTTGGTAAATAGCATCATTCTTTGTTTGGTTTGGAAACCTTACTGATACACGGAAACTGGTGAAACCGCTCGGAATCCACCCCTGCATTCTGGTCCACTGTCCATCCAGTAAAATAGATTTCATATTTCTTCTTTGAAAAACCTTATTTCTAGAGCTGTGAGCATGAAGGTGTTATGGCACAGTGGTGTAATCCTCTGATTTTGCAGCCAGAACAGTCAGGTAGAGTGGGTTTGAGACCCGGCAGGACCCCACCACTTGAACGTCATGACAAGGGGTTACAGACTCGATTAGCGCTTAGCTACTTCTGTTGCAATAAAAAAATGACATAGGGACACATTTGTTGAAAGATACCTCATGCTTTATTGTTTTCTTTGCACAGTCAATGAGGCCATTGAATTGCGCCACTTCTCCAGGTCTTGGAATTGCTTGAGTCTGCAATCTTACCTGCAATGGAATGTTAGAAGCAAATAGATAAAAGGATTAAATGAAAAACGATGTGGAGTGAGGGTGTTTGGCCAAACACCAAAGGTCCTGAAGTGTCGGCCTTGCGAAGGACGTCAGTGGTCTATCTTCTCACTTGAAGCGTTGAATATTGAAAATACCTTAATTGTATCCAGAGGATGTCCTGCTAATACAAGTGAGACTCCACCACAGCCACCGGAGACAAAGTTTTTCAGATTTGAATGTTTGCTCTTCATCTTTTTGTGGAGCAAAAAACATTTTCTTCGTGCAACCTCGTTCTGGATCTGATGGGTCAGGGTTCAAGGGTTCAGGGGTAGAGGCAACCTCGTCCCCATGCCACGCCAACGCCATTTGCCAACCTGTCAATGTTACTGACGCAGGAAACTGGCCCTCGGTACCAGGTTGGGGTAGAGGTTCTGCGTTCCATAATTCCGGGTTCAGAATACCCTGGGTACCAGAGCCTCAAAAATTGTTGCATTATCATTTTGCATTTACTATTTTTCATCTTTATTATATCTGGTATACAGGGCTTTTCCAAAAAAACGGTATACTTCAGGAACGTAGGAAGCATCTCTAACTTGGAGGTGGCCCCCCAAGCGATCTGGCGTGATACGTGATTAGCCGATTTATTGCTCGTGATGGCGTGAAAGCTGTCTTTTTCGCACGTTATTGCGTGATCAGCGTTGCTTGCGTGCACATGAAAACTGATTTTTGAGCGCGTGATTACGTGAAGGAGGACTGAAATTTCGTGATAACGTGATGAAAAAATTAGAAAAGAACGCAACAAAACGAGTGTATAGTAGGCGTGTAGAGCTGTAGAACATTACTTGAGAGAAACTGAGATGGAAGGAAAGTGAAGCAATAAACCCCGTTAGAAGGTCAACTAAGGTCTATGCACTGTTTCCGTACCGTAACTTCAACATGATATTCTCTATTCTCCGCCTGGTCTAAACGGGGCACCAATTTTTTGGGACACCATGGTTGTGAACATACTCTGTTGTGAATGAGTTTTACTGCAATACTTATGCTCAAACTTTATTAATGAAAATGAATAGTGATGGTGCATATCAGATCTTTGAAAAAGATGCTTATACTGAGAAATTGTGCACGTGAACGTGATATGGAAAATATTTCGGCGTGATGGGGTGAAATGGGGGAAAATTGACGTGATGGCGTGATGAGAGGCCCCGCTTGGGGGGCCACTTGGAGGGGCACAACACTTCGAGGGGACGCTTTTCTTAAGAAATGGCACTTCTTTGTTTATTGCAAAATCTCGGGAGTTCCTACGTCTATATGGGATACTTTCACGGATGTATCTCTTGATTTTGGGTGCATAGCGCAGGGTTACTGTGGTCTTAGTTTCCACACTGTTTTAGAATAGCTGCTACAAGGTTGTCATGGCTGAAGGGAACCAGGGGAGCCATGGCTCACCCTAGAATTCAGATTGTCCAACTTTTCGGAAATTTCAAGGTTTCCTCAGCAAATCACTTACTCTGGGCTTGCGATAAGTATATTTGCTCCGTTCAAAGTTTTTGCAACCCTTTCAGTTCTTCTTGCAACATTTGCTCTTGTTTTTTGCTATTCCGTAGAAATTTTCCAGATATTAGTTCTGGTCTTGGCAGTTTTGAGGCCTTGGCCCCTCTGATAGACAGGTCCCACAAGCCCATGAGCTACTACAATATAAGCGGTGCATTCTTTGTTGGCTGCAGTCATTGATCAATGCCTGCATGCAGTTGGTTCAGTTTACTGTATGGGTTGTCGGTGGGCACATAGGAACATGCATGGCATGCATTTGCATCCCAAAGTTGCTTGCCTCTTGGGATTAACGTATTCAAAATCTTTTTTTTATGCAAATATAAAAAGTTTACAATGTGTGCTACATCTAACTAAACGTTTCTAATTACTATACGACACTACAGGTACGATGCCATGGGGAGCGAAAGATAATGACTACCCCATGGCCAATATAAAAGGACATGCAACGTTGAACTGACTACGACTACATTACAAACGACTAAAAACTAATGGATAATGTACCAGAGTCTGTTCCACATCAGATGTCAGGTCAGTGTTGAAATGACTGAAATGATGTTGCAAACATAACTCGTTCGATTTAGTGGATAAAGTGCCTGACATCTGATGTGAAAAAGAATTTACAATGAAAAAGAACGTTTACATAACGGGACGTGGTGGTTGCATAGTACTCAGGTTGCAAAGATCTCAATCAAACCGACCAGTTTCATGGATAAAACGTAAAGTTAATTCGAGCATACTTCTATTCACGTTATTTGAAAGGTCGTTATCGCCATATAACAAAAGCTGGGTCAAAGCATCATTTGAGAGATCGGCAATTTGTACGACTGGTCGTAGTAATTCAGCAATTCCAGCGAGAAGATCTTGCCGTTGAACATCAAATGAAGGGCAGAGCAACAAAAAGTGCTCCGTATCCTCAATCCCATCGCTTGTTGGGCACATTGGGTTTTCGGTATCCCTAAAATTATGCTTGAATTTGTGGAAATTCAATTTGCTGAGACCAACCCTGAGTTGAGTAAGATAGGATAATCCTTCTGGATCGTGAATTCCATAAACAGATTTTGCAGGGGGGCGGATTATCGACAAGAGCTTTTTCTTGAAAACAGCAACAGAAGGTGTCTGTCTTAATTCAGGCTCAAGCTTGTTCCATTCAGATAGACAGTTGGGATAGAAGCTAGACTTGAATTTTTCTGTCCTTGCCTTTAATTGCCCAATTACATCCTGGTTACGAAGACGGTACTGTGACTGGTGAAGAGGGGGAATCGGATCTACTGTATACTCAGGGCTAAGATTATTCAAAAACTTGTAGAACAAGGTGAGACGTCTACTCCATCTTCGGGAACTTAGTGACTCCCAACCAAGGTCTATGTACAGCTTCTCTCGAGATGTTCCCCTCCACGTTCCTGTTTCAGCCAAAGCAGCAGAATACTGAACAGACTCTAGCTTTTCCATTAAATTTGGTAGAACGAAATTTCCACTGAATTCACATACTTTAGCAGGAATATGATAAATAACGTCACCATAGTCCAAGTGGGGTCGAACATAAAGTTTATATATTTCGTTTAGAGTATGCCTGGACAGGTATTTGGAGAGATATTTCAGCAAGCCAATACCCTTCCTCGTTTTAGAGATAGCTGACTTGATATGAGCTGAGAAGGATGGCTTTGAGTCCAGGATAATTCCTGAGTGTTTATGCTCATGTACTTTCTTCACAGGCATGTTATTAAAAAGGATCACAGGATGATCAATTTCAGATTTCTTCCTTGAAAATTTTAATTCAACGGCTTGCTTCTGCGGATCAGGATTGAAAGACATTCTCCAAGTGTAGGCCCAATGACTTATCAAGTCCAAGTCATGGTTCAAAATCGGTTGTGGAACAAATCATTCCTGAAAAGTTTTTTGAATCAAATTGATGCCTGGATAAAACCGTGATGCATATTCTGGGAATAAATCACATGAACGATACGAGGGGCATTTCACTCATTCGAAAAAGCGTACGAGATTTTTTCAGAACAAAAGGATTTGTGCGGACTTTTTGTGGGTTTTTCTTGAAAACAAAAGGACTTTTGCCAAAGGTGTACGAGATTTTTTGGGAGTGAAATACCCCTCGCCTGACAGGGCTATTTCAGTTATGTATCAAGTGAGCCAATAAAAGTGACCATGTTTGGCAAAATGTAGACAGGAAATGTTCAAATTAAAGTCTTACACGTTTCTTTTTTATAAGAAACTAGGATCAGACCATAGTACTAAAAGTTTCTTAATTTCGCATGAAATTTTGTCCATTTTAGTACTAAAAGTTTCTTAATTGGTTTCTTATTTTTTGAATGCAGAATTAGCAATGTGGTTGCTAACACTGTGGCAGATATGTTTCTTGACATTTAAAACATCATAAAGGAATAAACAGTGTTCTTTTATGTTGAAAACACAAATCTTTAGATAATGTTGCTCAAGAATAAAGGTTCAACGATCTATTTGCTATAATATCCATGCTTTTAGCTTTGAAAAGTTTCTTAGTACTTCTCAGACATAGTACTAGAGTTTCTTAACATTTCGGCCATCTTAGT
The DNA here is from genome assembly GCA_964019985.1 of Aurelia sp. 4 Dawson et al 2005. Taxonomy (NCBI): domain Eukaryota; kingdom Metazoa; phylum Cnidaria; class Scyphozoa; order Semaeostomeae; family Ulmaridae; genus Aurelia; species Aurelia sp. 4 Dawson et al 2005. Next base: position 17,998,890 of record OZ026492.1, read on the forward strand.
ACTAGTTTCTTATAAACCAGTTTCTCAAAAAAAAATGTGTAATCGATCAATCAATCAATCAATCAATCAATCAATCAATCAATCAATCAATCAATCAATCAATCAATCAGAGAGCCAACTTCGATGAATGAGAAGATGTTGTTTGGTAAAATTGTCATTTAGAGCTAGAAATTAGCAAACTCTTGCTAAGGGGACTGTATACAAATGAGAATTTTGTGTTTTTGAGATAGAATTTGTATTTTGAGAACACGGAATTGTCTTTCCAAATCAAACATCTTACAATTTTTGCTATTTTCCTTGTCTAAATGATGAATGATTTCATTACCCAAAACAAAAATTTCACAGCTAAGCTCCTAGCTTCCAATTGATAGATAAATAAGTCAATCTTGCAAATCAGACGCATACTATTCATTTCACAATCTGCCAAACATATTAACCTTTTTCTGATTCACCAAGTTTTCAGACTGCCAAGACTGAAATTTCAGGCTGCAGTACCAAATCATTTGATGGGAGCTGCTGCCAAGAATGAGGACCACCAAATGAAAAATCAAATGCCCAAGTATTGATTTGCTTTCATCACTTTCATCTTGATAAACCATGACAAGTGAGTGTTTTTGTTCTTTCTGGATACATTGCAATGATGCAACTAGGCTTAAAACATTACATCTTAAACCTTTTGCTGGAGCAATTTACAGTTAATGAATAACTAAATAGGAATGATAAGATATTTTCATTGGTATCTCCATGAATCTCTTGTCTTCTTTTTGAATTTTTCATATAAATAGTCATCAGAGGCTTCATCTTTATTCTTCCTTTTTCCTTGCTCAGCTCTGCCTAGATTCTTTGACGAACAAGAGTCTGGACTATGCACCTCAGCCTGAACAACAGGACCTTTAGATTTTTCAGCCCCAAGCTGCTGCTCTTCTAACTTATTCCTTTCTTTCTGCTTCTCAGCATCTAAAGCCTTCTTTTCATTGAAGAACCTTTCATGCAGTAAAAAGTTTGATGCAAGGTTTGTTGGAACAAATTCAGATGCAGTCTTTTTCTTATTTCTCATTTCGTTTATGATTTTACCTTTTGCTTCTTCAGTTGCTTCAATGTTTTTGATCTTAGCATGGATTCCAAGATCTACTTCTGGAATACCAGATAACATTTGATTTGACAGCATTTCTTCTGATTTCATTACTTTTGATGAGACATTTATGTTATCTGGAAGTTGGTACAGAAGATCTTCCTTAGTTTTAGGTTTCTCTGCTTGTATACTTTCTTTTTTTTCGACCCCCCTGCGCCGTGATATTTCATCTTCAATAAACTTCAACATTTCTACATCTTCATCTCGCCTGTTAGTCTCTTGCGAGAAATTACTGCCCAAGCTTGTGACATCCTTATCTGACCCTTCTCCTGAACGATCTCTGTCCCTATCTTTTACAGTGCTTAAGTCTAAAATGCCTCCTGTTTTCAACTTAAATGGATCATGCACTACATCTTCACTAGCGTCCGTTTTGGCCCCAAAAGCTAGGCCAGAAGCCGAGACACCTTTTGGTCTAATTCTGAATTTCTGTATCTCTTTTAATTCGACAAGTCTCTCTTGAATATCCATATCATTAGATTGTTCATCATCTTCTTCATCGCTGTCATTTCTTCTCCGGTAATTTCGTCGTTTTGAACTCATTTTGACAATTTACGTCAGTTATGCAGTGGCGGATTTCCGTACGCCAAACAACCACACAACATCACAACTACAACAACATTAAGGCTCCAGCCTCGAGTTCATGTCGAACGACCCAGTCAAAAGTCAAAAATGTCAAAAACCCAGTTGACCAGGAAGCGCATGGCACTCGGCACTCGAGAACAGGGAGCGCCGACTCGAGAACCCAGAACGAGTGTGCAACGAGTGTGTGGTTGTTGGCTCTCAAAAGCCACGGAGCAACTGCCAACCACCTCTGGCATATTGCAATGTGATTGGCCGAACCTTAGGTGATTCCCATCACGAACCAATCAGGACTCAAGTTACCTCCGTGACTCAAGGGATTGTCCTACAGGAAGACTGACCAATCACAGACGCCGTTAGATGGAGTTTATTTATTTATTTATTTCACATGTTTAAGGAGGGTAGCCCTTCAACACTGTTGATTTTCAAGGGAACCTCCATTTAAAAAGCTTACAAACAAAAATAAATCTAAAACTAAATTAACCTAATTACAATTCGAAAAATACATACTACTAAAAAGCCTATTGAAAACCCTATTAAAATCTAAAGTAAATATCTACAATAAAAGAAAATCCCAACCACCATCACCTATTTACAACTAAACAGGGACTGTTTAAAGCTGTACAGGGAGGATGCCTGCTTACACTCAGCTGTGAGGCCATTCCAAGACCTTGCACCACTAAAGGAGAAACATTTCTGTCCATTTTTTTTTTAGTTTTTCTTAGGTAACCTTAGGTCAGTTGCTGTATTCCTAAGATTCCTGGAGGACACCTGGGATGTTTTTGTAAAAAGATTACACATGTACGGCGGGGCCAGCTCATGAAGAGATTTGAAGACCATGATATTTGACTCACTATCAATTAGCTCTTCTATGGCCTTCCAGCCAAGTTTCTTTATGAGTGGCCTGCCTGGGGCATCAAAACTGCTGCCAGTTACAATACGAGCAGCACGGTTTTGTAATTTTTGCAGCTGGTTGATCTCAGTCAAGCCACAACAGCCCCATACAGAACAACAATAGCGAAAGTGTGGCTCCACAATACCTGTGTACATGGTCTTCAGAGTTTCTTCTGGGAGAAGAGATTTAGCATGCTTCAAAAAGCCAGCACCCCTGGAGACCTTAGAAGAAACAGTCTGAATGTGCTCCTTCCAATCCTGGTTGTTGTCAATCTGAATACCAAAATATTTGGATTTTTGAACAACTTCCAATTCATTGTCCCGGATTTTTAGCTTCAAAGATTCTCCTTGATTTTTCAGAGTTTTATGCTTTGGTTTTGTGGAAATCAGCATGGAATGTGTTTTCATTACATTAAGTGAAAGCTTGTTTCCTTTAAGCCATTTTCAACTTGTGCAAGGTCACTGTTAATGGCCTCATTCAGCTGAGTGATGTCAGAGGACTGATGGCAAAGGCTCGTGTCATCAGCATACATGGACACACTTGATTTACGGACAGCTTGTGGGAGATCATTAATATAAATGAGGAAAAGAAGGGGCCCAAGACATGAGCCTTGAGGTACACCAACGTTTATTCCCTCAACTGATGAGTCAACACCATTAACCCTGGAAAGTGTTTTCGATTGGAAAGGTAGGATTTGAACCATGCCAACTGCTGCTGCTGAATGCCATAATATTCTAGCTTTCTGCATAGTATGTCATGGTCAATTGTGTCAAATGTCTTTTTCAGGTCAATAAATACTACTCCCACTAACTTTCCGAGATCCAATCCATTGTACCAGTCATCAGTGTTTTTAAGCAAACATGTTACTGTAGAATGAAGGCGTAAAAAGCCAGACTGTTCCAAGGAAAAGTAGCCATTATCATTCACGTGTTGGTACAATTGGTTGGCCACAAGTCTTTCAAAGAGCCTTGAAATGACTGGTAAAACCGAAATAGGCCAATAATTCGACTTTTCAGTTTTGTCTCCCTCCTTGAAAATTGGTGTAACTCTGGCCAATTTCCATGAGTCTGGAAACTGGCTAGTTACAAGTGATGTATTGAACAGGCATGCCAAAGAGTTCTCAATAAAAGGTAAGGCCAGTTTTAAAAAATAGCAGGAGATATTGTCATTACCAAAGCTCTTTGAAGTTTTAGCCTTGGCAAGTGCATCCCTGATTTCCTGTACTTCAATGGTCCTAAACCTAAACCCAACATTGTTATTGGTGTCACCATAGTCACCAGATAGAAGCGGGTTAAAGGCAGTCTGTCACGCTTTTTATTGGGTGATAATGACAATACAAAGAATAGGAAATTTGAATGGCTGATGATCCTCTGACTTTCTACGGCCTTAGAAAGTCAAGAAGATTAGCCCTCCTTTGTGCCAAATACATAGATTCACAAAGAAATCCGTTGTGTTGAGTTCTGTTTGTAGCGGCCAATCAGATACGTGACAGACTGCCTTTAAGGGTAGCATCAATTTTGCTGGCTAATTTCTCACCAATTGTGCAAAAGAAATTATTCATTGTGTTTGAAATTTCTTTTCTGTTAACAATCGCATTGCCAGAATCCTTAATACAATCAATGTTGCAAGACTTTGATCTTTTGTTCAAAAGCTCATTGATTGTTTTCCACGACTCTTTCATGTTCCCTTTACATTCAGAAATTTTTGTAGAGAAATACTGCTTCTTAAGCTGGATGTTAAGAGAGTTGACCTTATTCCGAGCCTGCCTATAAGAATCCATGAGGATTGGTGACTTACTTTTACGAGCTGCTTTTTTCAGTCTATCCCTAGTCATCATCAGGCCCTTGAGGTCTTTGTCAATCCAGGGGCAGTATTTTTCAGAAACGCGCATTTCCCTTAGAGGGGCATGTTTTTCTATGATTAAAGAGAATAAAGCAGACCAATCATTGACAAGAGTATTTATATCATCAGTCTGTTGGAACATATGCTCCCAACATATGCCAGAGAAATCAGACAGGAATTCATCCTCTTTGAAGTTTCTCATGCTCCGAGTTTTAATTTGTTTATGGTCTTTTTCAACTGCCCCGTTGAATTTACGAATGCAGTAGACCATAAAATGATCACTGAGAGAAACCTCATGAACCCCTACCCCAACAATGTCTCTGGCACACGTTGTGGCAATGTGGTCAATGATTGTTGCAGTTTCAAGGGTGACCCTTGTTGGTTGCTCAACAAGCTGCTTAAAACTGAACAGGTCATAGATATTTGCCATATGTTTAGCATTGTTATCTATGAGCTGATCATTTTGTTTCCCTGTGAAATCACAATTTGTGTCACCAAGGAGGATCATCTCCTTCCCTTCCCTATCTAGGTAGGCAAGGACTTTTTCCAGCTTACCAAAGGAACCAACAGGGCCACCGGGTGGTCGGTACCATGCGATAACAAGAAAAGGCTTACTTTTGGGTGGTTCAATTTCAATGCAGATGAGTTCAAGCCCATCAGCTGGAATATCATCTCGTGGTTTGAAATTGACTGAATCTTTGATATAAATGGAGATTCCCCCACCATGGCACGTTCTATCATGACTACTGTGATTTTCGCGTGTCATAGACGCGGTAAAACAATAGTCACGTGCTCATGAAGATGTTACGCTTGCAACGATGCAACATTTACCAACCAAATGGGTGTAGGGGCTACGTACATAAGCTATGACCCAAACAATCACTGTCCCTCAAGGCCTCTCAGTGTGAATAGACCACGCTATCTGCAGTTGCTCTGGAAATTTTAGACACATTTGCAAATCCCAAAACAGCTAGCTTGTGACCCATGAAAATGGCTGTAAAATGTTCCGAACTTTTAGAAATGCGAGCACAAGGGCCTAGAAATGGTCCCAAAGCGGTGAAATGCGCACCCACTAAAGAAGCCGAAGACTGTGCAGGCAAAAGTAAATAGGCCCAAAGCACACCTCGTAAGGTGTGCTGAGGGTCCAACAACGATGATCCATACAAATCTTCTGATCAAATCTATGACACGTTTGCCCACCGAATGACACTGAAACAACACCTACGAAAGATTACAACAAAGACCAATGAAAAGAAATTTGGAGAAGATCTTTGGAATAGGAAAATAACAACTTGGCCAACATGGAATTCTCCAAGAAAAACAAGCTGTTAGAGGATTCTTATTCCCTCGTTGGGAGTTTCCTTCCTGTTGTCGCCAAAGTAAATCCTGTGAAACGGAAAATGGTCTTCAAGATCAAATCTGCTATCAGCATAAAAGACGCTTAGGAAATTTCAGGTGAGCTGCTTTATTTTTTTCAACTTGGGTCTTTGGTCTTGTATGTTATTGATAATGCTACACTTGAATTTTGCATGCTGTAAAAGCTACTGACACCTCTTCTATCTATGATGGTAGAGATGATAAGTATAACACTTCTATGTCAGCTAAGTTAACCATAAATCTTTTTCAAGTCCCGTCAAGTCCAACAGCCCTGAAGAAGTAAGATGGAATGCACTTTGAAACATAAGAGTAAGTACGGGAAGAAAAAACCAAGGGGAGGGAGGGGGTCCCGGACAAAAATTACATCTCTTACCTACATTTCAGCCTGACTAATTATAAGGCCAAGATTTTACCCTTACTACGAGCTGAGTCGAGGGGCATTTGCATTAGTTTTGCATTTCACTCGTTCGAACGGGCACACGAGACTATTTCAGAACAAAGGGATTCTTACGGCTTTTTCTAAGGATTTTTCTTGAAAAACAAAAGGGTTGTTGTGAAAAGTGTACGAGATTTTCAGGAGTGAAATGCTCCTCGGACTAATCTGGAAGATTTTCCAACGTTGGGCAGCTAACACGGAGAAAATGCAAAAAATTCGACATAGTTTTTGTAAGGAAATTTGGAAGAAGTTGGCAATTTTCTTTGGGAAATTAAAAGGAAAAGGAAATTTCCTTTTCCCTCTCAGGAAATGATGGGGATTCAAAAAGCTATTCAAAAAGGGCGTTGTCCCAAAAAATTTTTCCGGGCGCTATCGATTTGAGCTATAGTCAGATTTATCCCTGGATCCGCTCCTGGAGAAACAGTCCGTTTCCTCTAAGCTTCCTCCAGAATAACCACATTGAAAATTCATGACTTTTTGAAGTGTACAGCCCCAGCCCCCCAGCTCTTATGCTTATGCTATGAACTAAGTTTAGAAATGTCTGCAATTACAATTTACGCCATTATTGCGTATGACTGAATATTGCTTTGCCTTAAGAAAAATGAAAACTGGGGTGGACATGGCCATCTTCTGTTGGCACTCTTGAAGTCAAAGTGATTACATTTTGAGCCTTGTAAATCATTACCTTCGAAGGGTGCATCACGTAATTCAAAAAAGCATACAAGAGTATTAAAAAATATGATTTCCAGGAATTCTTATCTTGAAAATGAGAATCTTTTTCCAAAGATATACATGGGATTTTTAGACGGGAGGCACTGACTTTGCATGACTTTGCATGGTTTTTGCCACACAACAGATATTGTTAGAATCTTCTTGGTGTAGATTTAGTGCCGTTGAAAGTAAGCATTTTTTCCCCAGGTGAATTCACAACTAAATAAAGAAAATGAAGATGTTGCTGGTAGTCCTACTTATATCGATCCTTACGTGCCAAGGTATGAGCGGCCTTCCCTATTGCCCATAGCCTGAGATCAGGCTCACTCGCAAAGAAATTTAAAGTAAATCTCAGGCTACATTGCCCGATATTGTCCTTCGATTGTCATTCAAGTCTCGTTCTCTGTGGTTGCCCGTTTTTCATCATCGGAACTTGATGGCAAGAAACTAGCAAATAGGATGGCAAGAAGCAGTGTTATTGTTACATTACAGCAGAAATAAGAGAATACACGTCTTTTTTTAACAAAAAACTGGTTTATAAGGAACTAGCACTAAGATGACCGAACTTTTAAGAAACTAGTACCATATCTGAGAACTATTAAGAAACTTTTTAGCAATACTAACTACAGTGTAACCGTTGATGTTTTGAACAACAGCAATGCAATGGAAAAATGTTCATGTTGAATTAAGAAACTTTTTGTACTATAGCCTAATCCATCCATTTATAATAAAAACGTGTAGGCGGCATAAATTTGAAATAGAATCTGGAAACGGCAGAGTTATAAACTTTGCCGTTGCTGACCAACACATTCACCTAGCCAGAAACTTTCCGTAATACATCACTTCGATTAACAGCCTCGTTTTGGTAATTATTCAAAATTCTTCCATATGAAATTTTGGAGGCCAAATGCGGATTTAGCACCCAAACTTTAGCCTAACCACAAGTTTTCATGTTGCCAGCAGTCTTGGTGTTAACTTTATGGCGACGTAAAGTTTGGAAATTTGTAAGGGATTTGACCGTGAAAATGACTCGCGGTGTAAAATTTCACCCAGAACTATTTTTGACGGTCAAATCCTTTATAAATCTTTGAACTTTACCTTGCCATAAAATCAACATCACAAATGCCAGCATGTTAAAAACATGTGACAAAACTAACGTTTGGGTGATAAATCCGAATCTGGGCTCGAAATTTTCATAAGAACAACAGGAAGGGATTTGGAAAAATTTTTGAAACGAGGCTGCTTAATCGAAGTGCTGCATGGCAAAGTTCTTACTTTCTTACAACAAAATATGTTTAGCTTGCCAAGACCTACAATATGAATGATTCAAAGTTTCAAGAGATTTTCAATAAGATTTTGCAGCTCGACTGTTCGTTGCAATGAAACAAGTACAACTTGTCACGCTCTACAAGATTAGATCAATGCTTCTTTTTGGAAGGTGCACCAGTGGACGAAGATTACGAAGATGAGGATGATGGTCTCATTGATGCCACTTATATGGAAGAACCTGAAATCGAAAATGAGCAATCTGACGCATTTGGAGATAATCTTAATGCTGAGGAAGAAAACGAAATAGGTAGGGAAAGGTGGAAGATTTAGGCTCATTATTTGTCTGGTTTTGGTCTTCTGTTGTGGCTGTTCTGTTTTCTTCATGTGCTTTATTTCGGTGCTTTACGTACAGAGGGGCACAATTATGGAACAACCTTAGCGCTGAAGTTAAGACAGCATCGATAGCGCACACATTGAGTCAATTCAAAGCTGCTTATAAAAACAGCAAGTAATCTTCCTGCTTCATTCGTTAATACATAGTTTTTCTTCCCTTTCTACCTTTATTCTAGCATGTAGAATTGTTATGAGTAGAAATGTTAGGTTTATTGTAATTATTTTAACAGGGCAGTTTGGAATTCAGTATGTATTCAAGCTGTAACTAAACCCTGCATAAAGAAGATAATCAATCAATCAATCAATCAATCAATCAATCAATCATTCATGACAGTGCTAATCCCAACGTCCGTCCTCTGTACAGAAAAGACAACGGTGCACCATAGTGGAGCCGCCTTTACTTTACAGTCAGCGACATAAAAGATTTTGAGCGTTTCTGTTGGGCGATGAAGTGAATCAACTCCGAAGCCACTGTTTGAAAACTGGAAGGCCTAGATCTCCACAGCCTTACAATATCTGAATGTTGCACCAATTTTCGTGCGGATAAGCAGGACCAAGCAGGTCTCGTGTAAACGGGAAAGTTATCCGTATTAAGATGCATCCAGTACCGTGTAAACGTCGGTGTAAACGGAGTTTTTGTTCTGAGTTTGAAACATACTGCTGCCACTTTCTATCTTATCGTAGAAAAGGACCCATTACCACGACGAGCCGGACCATCCGGACCAACTGGACCATCCGGACCAAGTGGACCATCCGGACCGTCTGGACCATCCGGACCGTCTGGACCATCCGGACCATCATCTGGACCATCACCATCATCTGGACCATCTTCGCAACAGCCGTCCGGATCTTCACCGCCACCATCCGTACCATCGCCATCACCATCTGGACCACCACTTCCTATCAAGTATCTGAGAAAAGTAGAAGCAGCTATCAGATGTGCACCTGAAAATCGTTTCTGCAAATCACATACCAACTGCGACATAGTAGAAGGAAGGTCACAGTGTAAGGTGAACAGATTCTGCGTATGCAGCCATTGTCCAAGAGGAAGCGGCCGATTATGTGGATTTGAGGAGAAATGTAATGGGGCATTTTGCAAAAACGAATTGAAGTGTAAATGTGTGAGACAGACCACTTAGATCTTTAACGGGTAAGTTTGATTAATCTTGTTCTTACTCCCTGCCTACTGTTGCAAAATCGGGCTGGAAGGGTTTTCTTTGTCTCCAGTAGCAGTTATGATACATCTGCAACCATTTTGATATGATCAAGAACCTTAAATGGCTTACTGTAACCGACATGATTAAAAGTGAAACAGTTACGGTGACGTAAAAAGCAATAACTGGTCTTACACTTAGCTACTTTTCTAATTTGTTCAGAAAAAATACTGACCGAAATATTGATATTAGCTTGCAAAGTGCAGCAAACGATCTTATCCCCACAATGACAACTAGTAAAGGACAAAAGGCGATATCTTTTCGTGGGGCCAAAACTTAGAATCAGTAAAACATCACTTGCAGCTTATACTGTTCGAATCAGAGAGAGCCTTAGCCTTCACCAATTTTGATTTCACTCGCGATTTCAATCCTTTTTATCACCAGTCATATGTACTTTAGTTTGACTCTTTAGATATTAGCACTTGTAATTAGGTTACTTTAGGTTTTAGCTCTTGTACTTAAGTTTGTTTGTTTGTTTGTTACATCTGTTTCCGTATCGAACCCGTATATGGTTAAGCACGTAAAACAATTAGAGGCAGTTCAAAGAAGAGCGACAAAACTCGTTCGTGGCATCAGCCAGTTATCATACAATGAAAGATAAAAGCTTTAAAGCTGCCAACCCTTCAGCATAGGAGAAAGCGTGGTGACATGATCACAACTTACAAAATAATTCATGGCCTTGTTGATACTGATCCTTGTAATTTCTTCAAGATCAATCAAAATAAGACAAGAGGTCATAGATACAAAATAGTATTGAATAAATGCAGACTAAATGCAAAAAAGAACTTCTATTCTCAACGAATCGTCAAAGAGTGGAACTGCTTGCCAGCGAACATCGTCGAAGCGAAGGATGTAATAACTTTTGAAAAACTCTTTGACCGCCTACACGGAGACTCAAAATTCGAGTTCAAACTAAACTAGATTATAAGTCATGACAATCAGGGTTTTATAGGCCTTGGCCTTCCAGCCCCTTTATCAACATTTATTTATTATATTATATTAAGTTATTTTAGTAAGGTATCAATCATTTTGTAAGTTTCTAAGACGGCCCCCTGCAAACCAGTCTTAGACTGATGGAGCCACGGTGTATGAGAAGTCAAAAATGAATTGAAATGAAATGCCTAGAGGAGCTTAGATTCAGAAATGAGATTTTTCAGGGCCTTCAACTTTCTGTAATCTCTTAACCCTAATCCATATGGGCTTTTTTCGAGCTATTATTTATGGGGGGGGGGGGGTTCTTTCCACCCCCCTCTGAAAACTGCCTTAGCCTGATCAGAATTCAATGCAACTTGGCACCATTATAGATCAGGTAATTTCTAGCTTGTAGCGTAATTTGGGTGTGGCTGCCACACCTTATGACGTCATAGTGACGTCATGAAGTTTGAAATCAGTGAAAATCAGGTTTCCAAGTTAAATTTGAATTCAGAGAAGGTTTTCCATGAAAATTTGGTAGTTTTTGGTTCAACTTAGCCACAAATTTGATATGAAGGTATCATTTTATTGAAATTAATGAATTTGGAGTGATATTTTGGCAGAAATTAGCCAATCTGAATGACGTCATTAATGCATTGAATTTGTTCTCTGTAGAAATAGACAAAAAGAAGCTGCAAAGTGGTAATACTCCATCACAAACGTATCATTGGAGTGTGTTGAATCGAAAAATTTCGAAAATGTTCAAAAAGCTTGCTAATTAGCCCAAAATGGCGGCCAAAATGACGTCATCATCAAAAAATGCTGACATCATCAAATTCCAGAAATTCCGGTATCAAATTAAAGCTCTTCGTTTACTGGTTCATTTGGTGTATGATGCTTCGTAGTTTGATCAAATATTTCCATTCAAATCAACAAAAACAATGATTTATCTACTACCTGCTTCCAAATATGGGCATGTCACGTGACCTGTGAGCTCTATTGTTTAAAAATCTTTTGATCAAAATGTGGCGAACAGATAATTAGTAAAAATCAGAGGGGTTTGGGGGACATAAGTGATGTCTTTTAAACACACGGCAAGAAAAACCTCGAGGGGGGTGGAAAACACCCCCCCCCATGCGGTTTAGGGTTAAGAGTCCTTTTGTTAGACAACAGAACCTTGATATTTTACTTTAGGTATTCGTGACTGATAGCCAATACCGTGCCACACGCAAGTGGCTGAACCATAGAAATCGGCTGAACAGTAGAAGAAAGAATTTGTATTGACGTTGCCTGTTTACCTAAATTACTTTGTACTTTGCCTTTGATGCCAGTTGTCGTAAACAAGTCGCTAAGAAGAGACGCAAAATAGAAGCTCGTTGTTAGCATTTTTGTCGAATATTTTAGGCCCGTGTGAAACTGGACGAATTTAGAAGATTGTTGAGTTATTGTCGAACTTGCCGTTTAATTGTCGATTGTTGAAGGGGACGTTTTTGCCGTGTGATAGACGATACTTGCCGCTGAACAGATATGACGATGAACTGGTTCATTTGCTGCTAAACTTTGTGTTTTTCTTACTTTGTCGACATCCTTCTAGCCGAACCCACTTGTGAAGGTCCCTAGAGAACCTTTACATTGGTGGCCAGTGTGGGTCAGCATCATCAGCCTTGAAAGATCGTACGCAAACAGCCAAGAACAAGATCAGCAAACACTCATCAAATAAAACAAAATGGGGACGCCGATTTGGATAAATGAGTTAAAAGAAGAACTTGCGTCAATTGTCCATCGCGAAGTCAATGTTTTAGCTCAACGATACCAAGATCCACGGAGCTTTAAACACCCTAACTTTAGGACAGTCAATGGATTGCCAATCTGTTTTTATTGCAAGCGTTTAGGGCACGTCAAAAAGTACTGCCGAAGCCATTTAGCAAGAAGTGAGCAGCGACGACCTAAAGTTGTCAATGAGACCCTTGGTTTGCCTCAAGTTAATGAGATGACTTTTGACAAGGAAGAAATGGAACTATCTGAGCAGGCTGCTGAAAGCGCTAGCAAAGAAAGTATAGTGGTCATTGGTCAGTTATTTATGAGAATTCAAGCGATCATGGATGAAATTACAGGAATGGTTGAATCAAGTATAAAAGCTCCTGTCCACAAAGTTACAGATGAGTTTGACAGAGCGCTATTTAAAGGGGCACTGCTAGATGTAGTGAAAAGAGTAAGCTCCCTTAACAACGCACTTGACGTTGTCGACCAAGCCGAAAAAAGATCATCAAATTTCACAGGAAGATGTCACCTCGAAAGGCTTGAGCCTGTGCACGGACTCAGTTTATTCAGTGAAAATTCTGCACCCAGAGACTCGATAACTTGAAAGGTAGAAGCCGGGAGGCTTCTCGCTAGGGAGGGTGCTATGTTAGACAACAGAACCTTGATATTTTACTTTAGGTATTCGTGACTGATAGCCAATACCGTGCCACACGCAAGTGGCTGAACCATAGAAATCGGCTGAACAGTAGAAGAAAGAATTTGTATTGACGTTGCCTGTTTACCTAAATTACTTTGTACTTTGCCTTTGATGCCAGTTGTCGTAAACAAGTCGCTAAGAAGAGACGCAAAATAGAAGCTCGTTGTTAGCATTTTTGTCGAATATTTTAGGCCCGTGTGAAACTGGACGAATTTAGAAGATTGTTGAGTTATTGTCGAACTTGCCGTTTAATTGTCGATTGTTGAAGGGGACGTTTTTGCCGTGTGATAGACGATACTTGCCGCTGAACAGATATGACGATGAACTGGTTCATTTGCTGCTAAACTTTGTGTTTTTCTTACTTTGTCGACATCCTTCTAGCCGAACCCACTTGTGAAGGTCCCTAGAGAACCTTTACACTTTTCTTCCTTCTCTCTTATCTCGCTCCTCCTCCGCTTTTCTCTCCCTCACTTTCTTCGCATTTTCTGCTCTCCTTCGCATTGGTCAAAGTATTCGCGGCTCTTCAGAAGCAAAAAAGACAACAGTATCGAGAAATAGTGAAAATATCAAAAATAACAATATCGAGAAATACTAAATAATAATTACGAATATTTAAACTGATGCCCCTGTGGTTTCAAACGTAGTTCTGTCGCTCAAAGACTACGCTACATTATGAGTATTTTTTGCAATCTTTTTAAGCTCGGTAAATTTCTAGAATTAAGGATTTCGAGGAAAATGGCAAGCTTAAAATCCTGAAAAAGTCGCCAAAAGCAGGAGATCGATTTAAAGCCACTTCAGATCTTGAAAAGAATGGCAAGGATTCTTGAAAATTCTGAGAGATTCTGAAGACACGAAACTTATTATATATAAGTTATAAAACATAAGAATTATTTCTCTTCCTCTGCCAGGTACCATGCCATGATCATTCATATCAGAAAGCTGGCGCCCAATGTCATCCAACTTCAAACATGACTTTCTGGATACAACGTTTACTCATTTGTTTACATGTATGAAATTTTTTAGCTAACTTATTCAACGCATAGAAAAGAAGTATTTTCTTTCTCTCTTCTATTGTCTCTAAGAAAAACGGATACTAAAGATGGTGGCACAGAAACCTACGCTAAGATGCATTGCGTTCCAATATAGAATCTGGAAGATTTTCCAGGGATTCGATTACTGTATATCGGGTGAGCAAGAAAAAAGTTCCCACTTTTGAAAATTCGTAACACCAAGAGTACTTCATCGATTTCAGTGCTTTGAATTCTAGTTAGAAGCCAAAGATCGAAAAATTTTTTATGATTTTTCTCGTTGTCTTACCAGCACTAGGAGTATCGGTAAATTAAAACCCACAAAAACTACATGGTTGCATAATGACTGAATATGGGCCTAAAACATTGACCAAATTGCAAGAACTCTCCTTACACGTAACAAGACGCAATGGGCCTTTCACCTAGCCTGCGTGCAGACTCTACAGTCTGTAGAGTCTGCACGCAGGCTACTTTCACCTGTCTCAAGAGTTATATGACATCCATTTTCAAACAAATACTACAGTAAAGTCGCGCCTTTAAGCAATTGCATTATAAGAATGTCCTGGCTGTCCTTGTGTAACAAGTTTCTTAAAGGCGGGACTTTACTGTAAAGATTTTCAGTCCCATGGTAATATATCTGCAGTGGATATCTCTCACCCATGGACAATTGCACTTTCTTTATTGATCTGTACGATGAGTCCTTTTTGACTTGATCAATGTTTTAGGCCATATTTTAGTCATTTTGCAACCATGAAATTCTTTTAAAGTTGAATTTACCTATATTTCTAGTGCCCTTGAGGCAACGAGAAAAATTACAAAAATAATTCAATCTTTTCTTTGAACTACAATTTGAATAATTCAAATCTGTGAAGTACAGTACTCTTGATGCTATTAATTTTCAAAAGTGAGAACATTTTTCTGGCCCACCCGGTAGAACACAATGCATCTTGGCAAAAGAGTTCCCCGCCTCCATTTTAGTGTAATCGCATATTACGCAGTCGAATGATTTATGTCCGAGCCTTGGTTCATTACACGTTTTTTTAATAAGAAACTGGTTTATTAGAAACTAGTACTAAGATGGCCAAAATTTTAAGAAACTCTAGTACTATGTCTGAGAAGTGCTAAGAAACTTTTCAAAGTTAAAAAGCATGGATATTATAGGAAACAGATCTTTGAACCTTTATTCTTGAGCAATATTATCTAAACATTTGTGTTTTCGACATAACAGAACACGGTTTATTCCTTTATGATGTTTTAAATGTCAAGAAATGTATCTGCCGCAGTGTTAGCGACCACATTGCTAATTCTACATTCAGAAAAATAAGAAACCAATTAAAAAACTTTTAGTACTGAAATTGACAGAATTTCATGTGAAATTAAGAAACTTTTAGCACTATGGCCTGATCAAAGCATCTTATAAAAAAAGCGTGTATGGTTATAGTCACAAATCAAAATTTCTGCATAAGTTATATGCTTTTTTATCATTTCATGGTCAAATGATGCACTTATTTATGCAATCGCCTACATACTCAGCTATATTACGTTTCTTGTCACAAAGTGCGATAAAATGTGCATCATGATCTACGGGGTGTCCCAACAAATTGTATATCATTTGTTTGGCTGCTGTGGAGGAGGCATATGTTCTGTTGTCCCTGTCTTGGTACAGTGGCATTGGACAGGCCTCAACCACGGGTTTGAGACCTCATCTTAGCCAATCATGTAAGTGGGGCAAGTGGCTACTGATGGCACACCAAAGTCAGATCAGTGATTGCTTCAAAAGCACCACTTCTTTCCTTCTCCAGCAATGTCGAGATTACGTCGGTTTTGAACCAAATCGTTCTAAGCATTGAAAATACAGTGGGGCAAAAATTACGAAAGCATACATTTTCACCGGGGATACATTTTTAACCCTATAGTGGTTAGGCTATTTGATAGTCCTATTTTGATTGGAGGGGGCAAAAAAGTCCCCCTAACCTAACTCTTGACTGGTAATAGGTAGAGCGACCAAATTTGGTGTGCTAATAGCATTGGGCATGTACTTTCTGTAAATATAAAAATTAACCTAAGATTGGCCATCATTTTTGCTCACGTCAGCATTTTTCTTTGTGTGGTCAAGAAAAGCGGCAAAATTTGCCAAAACCAGGGAAATCGCGGTAAAATTAGATTTGAGAATTTGCAATTTTTCCACGGTCAGTCCCAGAAAATTATCTCCCGCCCCCTCATTTTTCAAAATACTTCGATGAAACTTTTTGAGACGTTGCACAATGAGTAGTTGCTAAAAGTCCAGAAGTTTCATGGCTATAAATATCTTTATTTAAAAGGGGCCCTTATTGGTTATCCCGGGTACCGGTACCAGACTCTCTCAAAAAAGTGGCAAGCCGTAAACAAGGGTTGTATCACTCCACGAAAAGGCGTACGAGATTTTTCGGATCTAAAAATCCTTCCAATTTGGGACCAGATGTGCAGATTTTCCCATTTTTAACGGATTTTTCGGATTTTTTTTATTTTTTATCTTTCTACCATAACTTTTCCCTCCAACAAAATCTATAGAAATGGCAGTTAGCTTGATAACAAAACTCTTCGGTCATCAGAAAGTAAGGAACTCCAATACTGGGAAATGCAACAGACAATCTTTTGATGCTTCTTTGTCAACCTTTTGCAGCTGTATTCGTAGCACCGTGCCTTGAAACAATTTGTAAACTCTCCAACCTTATGTAAGACTCCTTTGTTAGGTCCAAATTATCGGATGAATTTTCAATGCGAAAATTTTATAAAACAACTCTCCCTCTAAAGAATTTAAGGTGCCCTCTCCTTAAAATGCACTAGTCATCAGCCTGTAAACTATTTCATTGAGCCGAGATCGGTTTTTGCAAGATATTGGTTGGTCGAAGAACAGCAAAAACATAGGTTCCTCCGAGGTGGGGAAACATATGCAACGACAACCGAAACGACAACGACAAAAACAACAACAACAACAACAACAACAACAACAAAATGGCTCATTAACATTCATCAGTGATTCCATTAATTCTTCTTCTAAAACTTAGTTTTATGACTGATTTATCATTCATCTGTCCAGAGATCGATGCCATTTCTTCAATTTATTTACGATTTATTGGACGTTTTTGAGGTTGATCGGAATTTTGGATTTTCTGGTATGTGTGGATTTGCGGATTTTCGAAAAGATTTTTGCAAATTTTTTTGAACTTTTGGCAAGGTGTACGAGGATTTCTGGAGTGATACACCCCTCGGCCGTAACGTAACCACCGCCGGCTACGCCACTGAGGAGGAGAGCAGATTACATTTTCGGCAAGAACGTAATAATGTCATATTTTCAAAGTGACAAAACTCTGGAATTTGAATGAATAAAACATAAGGGGCTCATGAAAATCTCATCACTGGCAACAGAGACTCTGCTGGCAACAATGACACATTTACAAATCAAAACGGGTACATGGGCTGAATTTCCATAAGCAATAACTAAAACAGTCACTATCCCCCAAGGCCTCCCAATGAATAGGCCACGCTATCTGCAGCTGCTCAGATGTGTGTCACACGTTTGCAACTCCCAAAACAGCTGTCCTGAGACATATGACACCGGCCTTGAAAGTTAAGAATCTTAGAAATGTGAGCGCCAAGGGCCAGGGATTGGCCTAAAGTTGTGAAAAGCCAACCCACTAAAAGAAGCTGGGGACTGTTCTGGAAGAAGTAAATAACCCCAAAGTGCTTATCCTTGGCGTGCGACATGTGCGATGATAATCCATAAAGATTTTCTTATTAAAGCTGCGACACGTTAATCTACCGAAAGAAACCGAAGCAACACTTATGCAAGGTTGCAAAAACGAATGAAAACAAATTAGGAAAAGATCTTTGGAATCGAAAGCTAACAACTTGGCCATTATGGAATTTTGTGATCAACAAGCTGTCATGAGATTTCATTCCCTTGCTGGTTGTTTTATTTTCCCTTTTCCCAAAGCAAACCCTATAAAAGAAAAAATATGATCTTCATCATCACATCTTCTCTCATTTCTGGTGCAAGAAACATCGTAAATATTTCACGTGAGTGCCTTAGATTTTTATCCAGTGTCTTTTATGTTATCGATAATGCTACATATCAGCTTTGCATACTTCACATATGACTTTTTCAATCTATCGTGGTACATTTAAAGCAACGCTTCTCTGTCCGCTAAGCATACATCTATTTTAAAGTCAAATTAGATTTTCAATTTAATTTTGAGCCTACACATTTACTGTGAACTGACTTTGCATGCTACGCCTCCTTTGTTTTTGATTTTGAGGCTCTGGTACCCGGAGTCCTTTACCACAGACGTCATTAGAATCGATTTTGTTTTGTTGCAAGTAAGCATTATATATCAAGGAATCTTCTTTCTACAGGTAGACTAAAGCAATAAAATGAAGGTGTTACTGGTAGTTCTCTTTGGATTAATCCTCACGTGCCAAGGTATGAGCCATGTTACAATAATTCCCCTTCATGTCTCATTTTGAGGTTGCACATTTCTATAAAGAAAAAGCTCGTAAGAAAGCAGTGCTAGAATGGCAAAATATCGTCGAAATGTTTGCATTAAATTTTGGCAGCAATAAGATACTTTTCAAAACTTGCTGTGACAAGGGGTCATTTTTAACTCGGGGGGGGGGTAACTTAGTACTTTTCATGGCACGGGGACGTGCCATTTTTAGGGGTACTTTTTTGAAACCGTTACGGAATTGTGGGTTGCATTTTCACAATTTTTGGACATTTAACGGAATTATGGGTGTCCTTTTCAGGAGATTTTTCGTAATTTCCGGTATTATGGCTCAGATTTTCATTCGATTTACGGCTTGTGTAAAATGCAGGTCAAATTTTTGCAGGTCACCGCGAGGGCCAAAGGCTCATAGGCTGCACAAAGGAATTCTGTTGTGTATGAGACACTGAGAGCCGCTAGTGCGTTGACGTGTAATGTGTCAAAGTGAAGCGGCTAGATGTGTCCCAGGACTAAGCCAAGACGAGAAGGTCTTCAGCACGGGTGGCAGTATTCTTGACCAAATTTCAGATTAAGCTTGCTGCAAGCATTTTCGAAATGAAACCGTGACTGACTAGGTTAACTTTCGTGAAAATCATACCCTTGGCCAAATTCCCCATTTAGAGTGCCATGAGATACCACTTTTGGACAAAATTGCCAACTTTTCGCTTTACCTCGACCAAAAGTTTTCCAAGGGAAATATGCAACTCTGGGTGTGTGCAATAAGACCGCTTTTGTCTTCCTTATTCAAGAGGACTTTATTACCAGTTAATTATTGAGAATTATAGCACCAATTCTCTGATCAGAGTTACATCACCAGCTGGTTAATGCTTTCAGTCGTTTGATTTATGCGCAGAGTACCGTCATGGGGTTAGGGCGGCTTTCTTCTATGTCAAGTTATCGTCACTTTGTGTAACATGAAAATCAAAAGGATTTGATAACCATCTCTCACGGTGTAACCAGACATTGTGTAATGACAAAAGCGAGCCTAGGATTGCGTTCCCATTTAACACCAGAAGGAAGAGGCATTATCACACAGTTTTGTGAGCTTTCGGAGAAATAAAAAAATTATTTTGCCACCCTCTTATCTTTAGCGAATCCTGAAATTAGCAAATACATACAAATTAAGGAATACGTCAATGCACTAGCGGTTCGCTGTATCTGATACACAACAGAATTCCTTTGTGCAGCCTATGAGCCCTCGGTCCTCGCGGTGACCTGCTGCGGTAACCTGCAAAAATTTGACCTGCATTTTACACAAGCCGTTCGATTTACGGAATTATGACCCTAAAATGCACCAGAATTTACGGAATTATGGGTACCAATTTTTCGGGCAAAATGGCACGTCCTTATTAGAAAATAGGTCGAGTTACCCCCCTCCCCCCGAGATTTTTAATCCTGGGTACAAGGGTGGAAGATTTTTGGTAGGGATGTGAAACTTTTTTCCATTATTTTGTTGGGTAAGAAAATTTTAAGAGCAATTTCATAGGGTGCAAAGCTATTTTGCTTGAAAAAACTCTCAGTGAAGTCAGCGATCAAAGATTGAAAGAAAATTTAACAGAATTGGTGTAAGTCTTATCTCCAAAATAGGCATCAATACTGCAATGTAAATGGTAAGGTTTCTAATACAGATGTCGTAAATTGTGGTGTACCACAAGGGTCATGCCTAGGGTTACTTCTCTTCTTAGCGTTCATCAACGATCTCCCAAATTGTCTCGAAAAATCAAATGCGTCAATATACGCCGATGACACTTGTTTATTTTATTCTTTTGAAGCCGTTGATGCAATGAATCAAGCCATTAACGCGTATTCAATAGCTTTGAAGGGTTGGCTAGACCGGGCTGGCTAGCTGGAGAGCGCGTTGCCGAGTGGTTAAGGCGTCTGACTCGTAAACCAACGGTCAGAACAGACGTAGGTTCAAATCCCACGCTGGACAGTTTGGTCGCTGTCCGTAACTCTAACCCAGGTCGACCAGAGCCATGTGAGGGAAATCTGGTAGCTGCGGCGGGTAGCTGCGGCGAACTGATGGTAAACATCCCTGGCCCTTGCTGGAAATAAGTCTCTCAGACTTTCGCGGGCTAACCACGTTAAATAGAAATACCTACCTACCTAACACATTGTCCTTAAAACGTTGCAAAAACAGAAGCAGTGATAATTGGTAGCAACAAAAAGCTACGCAAGATAGATACTCATGACGCCCAAAAGCCGTAGTCTAGAATAGGTTCTGAAGATGTCAAGCTTGTAAGTTGATGTAAAATACCTCGGAGTTCAATTGGATCAAGAACTAAACTGGACGAATCATTTAACCACTGTCACGAAAAAGATCTCCAGGGGTACTGACATTCTTCGTTATGCAAAGCAATATCTTCCACCCGCTACGATTGAAACAATGTATTGAAGTTTGGTAGAGCCCTATTTTAGATACTGCTGCCCGGTTTGGGGGTAATTCTTGTATATCAATCACAGAAAAATTGCAAAAACTGCAAAATCGAGCGGCAAAATTGATCACTAACAGCCCATTCGATGCTTCGCCAGTCCCAGTCATTTGTGCACTTGGATGGTCAATAGTAGGGGAAATAATCCATCTTGAATCTGCTACCGTTGTTTACAGATCCCTGAATGGTGATGCACCGTCCTATATGAGTGACATGTTTACTAAAGTCAACGTCTCTACAACACGGTCTCTCAGAAATTCGGATTATGACCTAAGAGTCCCTTTTTCAAAGAACGACCACAGGACAGAGATGCTTCTCTTACCAGGGTGCAAAACTTTGGAATGGTTTTTCTAAACAGACAAGAAAAACGTCAACTTTAAAGCCATAAAATTATCATCTGTATATGACGAATCAAAGATGTCACCCTTTTCATTTTTTAAAGGGAGTACAAAGACCAGCATGCTTTGCGCGAATTCAACGACCTTTGTACTCCCTTTAAATGTGCTTTCTTTTCTGTAAGTTTCTTTTAACGATTGTAATTCTCTTGAACCATGACCTCCAGGAAGAACATTGAAACTATTGCCAATGCAAAATACTTAGGTGTTCAAGTAGATAGTCAACTAAACTGGGACAAAAAAGTCGATACTATCAAGACCAAGGCTAATCGAGCCCTTGGACTTATTAAGTATTCTAAGAAATATCTTCCATCTGATGTGCTCAACAAAATGTACAGAGGGATTGTCGAGCCCCATTTGAGTTACTGTAGCTCTGTTTGGGGCTGCTGTAGTAATTCAAAAATTAACGTCCTGCAGAAAATTCAAAACAGGGCTGCAAGAATTGTAACAAATAGCCCATACGATGCCTCTGCTGCTCCACTAATTCAGAACCTTGGCTGGCCGACTATCAACAATCTTATAAGAAAAGAGACCGCCACGCTAACATATAAATCTTTGAATTCACTTGCCCCAGTCTACATGAGAAAACTATTTACAAAATATTCAGATGATAGAGAACGGTCTTTGCGCTCAACAGAAACTGATCTAAGGTTACCGTTACTAAAGACTGTCAATGGCCAAAAGGCTTTTTCATATCGCGGTGCAAAACTTTGGAACAGTTTGGAAAAAGAAGCAAAATTGGCACCCTCCCTGAAAACTTTCAAGGAACGACTATGAGGGCGGTGTAACTTTATTTTCTATTTCATTTTTATTATGTTTTATTGTAAATTAGGTATTATAGCATTGTATATTGTAAATTAGGCATATAAATTTCTTTTGTTCTTAGTTTAGCCTATTTTCCTTTATTTTATGTTATTTTTTAACAGGTCAGTTTGAAAAACATGTATAAATATATGAAACTTATACCTGTATGAATATTTTAAAATGAAATGAAATGAAATGAAATTAGATGAAAATTCATCTTTATCTCTATTTTTGTTTTTTTATATATTTAGCTAATGGAGTATCATGTATAAAAAAGATTAAATGAAAAACTACGATTTATGAAAACGAAGTGCTTTGGAGCATCGGCGATCGTCGGCGACCATCGCCGATCAACTTTCAGAATAAAGCCTATGGTTTTCATTAAATCGCAATTTATCGCCGATTATCAGCGATCTCATCGGCGACCATCGCCGATGAATTACGATTTATGAAAACCAAGCTCTTTCTTGCTTGGGAGCATCGGCGACCATCGCCGATCAACTTTCGGAATCAAAAAATTTTGTTTTCTACAGCAAATTGGCGATCATCGCCGATGCTGCAAGCCAACAATTTCGTATGAAAGAGAAACATCGGCGATGGGATCGTCGACAATCGCCGATGACTTACAATTTCATTAGAACTAGGCTTTACTGTGACACATCGGCGACTTGTCCCCGATCAGTCGATGATGGCTCCCACCGCGAACTTGGCAACTATGTTGAAGCATTTATTGAATCATCATCATCATTAACATTATTTAAAGTTGGGTTTAACCTAGTACATAATACTAATTTATTCCAACTGTAAAGTAAACTATTTGATAATATACAAAATGTACTGTATATATCTAAACAAAAACGTTATAAACATAGTCTGCAGGTCCACTTGTCACCAGTCCATGATTTTATTTGATTCTCAAATGCTGCAAGAGATGGACTTTGCTTGATTTGGTCACTAAGTGTGTTCCAAAGGAGACTTCCTCTGAAGGAGAGTGACTCCGCGCCATAACGTTTCTTGATCTTTGGAAGTTTACACACGTCCTTAGTTCTTAGTTCATACGTTACTTCTTTCCTCTCGTGAAATTCCCATAAATATGAGGGGTTTAGCTTTTTGGTTGACTTGTAGATATCAGTCGTTAATTTCTGGAGATTTTTAACATGGATAGTTTGGCTGTTATTTCGGCTCAATAGTAGCTGGAAAGGAGATTCATAGTCCTGGTAGAGTTTCCGCAGACAACGTTTATGTGCTCTATTTATTTCATCGTTTGCAGCATCACTGCAAAAAAGCCATACCAGGGGGCAGTAATTGAAATTCGATAGGATTATGGTGTTACAGATTTTAGTTGCTTGATCTGGTGATAGATATGTATTTAACCTTGCAAAAGCGCTAACTTTCTGATTAACCTTTGAAAAGAGTCCGTGTATGTGTTTATACTAGGGGGAAGACTTTTCAACCCACAAAAACCAAAGCACGTGTTAAAGAGTGCTGAAAGTCATCGCTGTGAGGTAAACATATTAGGGAATTTTGCTTGTAGTTTTAGCACGTTTTAAGGTTTCTCAAAGGGACTCATTTTAGAAAATTGCCTACAGAATCTGAAAGGAGTGATCGATTTTAGTTAGAAAAATTTCTAAAAATTATTGAACATATTAGCTATTTAATCAAATATTGCAAAATATCGTTGCTTATATATTCAGGCAGCAGTAGTCTTTCAAACGCCGGGCGTTTTTTCTGACTCACCCGCACCCGGTATTATGTATGATTTAAAGGCATAGTCCGGCGGCATAGTTCACTAAAATGGTTAGATTGTGCACTTCGTAGTAGAATTATGAAATTTGGCATACATGATCAGTCTGAGATGCTGAAAATTTCTGGATATAGTGACAAGTGAAATTTTATGTTTGGGCTATTTTAAAGACTGGAATGATTCATCTATCACATTTCAAGTCATCTATGACATTTTCTTAGGCCTGGCCTCACAACTCAACTCGTCGTCCTTCGGCAGGGACGTTAATCAAAGGAGTCCCACGCCTGGGTGCGGCGTGCGAAGTGGGCCTAAATTAGCTTTCAGTACCTTGAAATCCTGACAAGCCCACTCAAAAAATAATTGAAGAAAAACAGCAACGGCTTGACAGCTGATGTCTACCAGCCTCTTTTGAAAACTAAGCGAGAAGCTTCAAAGTACGCCTACTGTTGATGCAAGAAGGGATGCACAGGACGTTGCAATCATTGCAATGCTGAATTGCAATGTACCAACTTTTTCCGCATGTGAAGGTCAACACAATTCGTAAGATGGAATGCAAGAATGATATGTCGATGCAACTCACAGCGTTATGTTGTCAATATTCTGAAGAGAGTTTATAACGGATGTTTTTGCAGCAACGAGGATTGCATCCGGTCTAGATTTTGTGTATAACATGAAGGAAAAATTTCAGGATGCTACATTTAGATGATAAACTCCATTTTGTTAACCTTGATATTGGCATGGAGGTTAATTATATTCCAGTCCACAAAATAGCTTAAGCCAGAAATTCACTAGCTGTAATATAAAAGTTGATGTAGCTATGAGTGCCAAAGCACATGGGAACAGTTCAGAATGACTATCTTACTTCATATGTGATTATACTAGCAAAGACAGTGGTCTGCATATTAATCACTTTCCAGACCGTAAAATAGCCCAGACATGAAATTCTTCTTGGGACAATAGAAATCTTTATGTAATTGGCAACTGGCAATAGATATCAGTGTATTTCAGATTCTTACGCTTACTTGAAAGGCAACGTTGATACTGGTCCGCACTTTAATCACATTCGAGTCTGTAAAATAGCCCAAACACAAGATTTCGCTTGGCACTATATCGAGAAGTTTTCAGCATTTCAGACTGATCATGTATGCCCAATTTCATAATTCTACTACGAAGTGCACAATTCTGCAGCTAATCCGCCGGACTAGCAGTCTGTCACGTATCTGATTGGCCGCTACAATCAGAGATCAACACAACGGATTTCTTTGTGAATCTGTGTATTTGAAACAAAGGAGGGCTAATCTTCTTGACTTTTCATGGCCGTAGAAACTCAGAAGATCATCAGCCATTCAAATTTCCCATTCTTTGCATTTTCATTATCACCCAATCAAATGTGTGACAGACTGCCTTTAAGAAAATCATTCCTTGCAGCGCGCTAAACACTTTATTATTCAATAAATGCTTCTGGTTACCAAATCTGAATCCATCTCAACTCTTTGATATTGATGTATTGGTAGGGAACTTCAGTTTCAGAATAATTGTAATAGTAAAACTGCGATGATAATACTCATTTTTTCGAACCAATAGGAAGACACACTAAACGGTCAGATCGATTATTTCATCATATTCGAAAAATCAAGTTTTAAGATTTAAGAAACTTTTATCCAACCCATATCTGACTAGTCTATGTTTAAATTTTAAGCGTTAAAGTTTCAAAGCATGCAATGCTCCAACTTCAGAACCCAAAAATTACTGATGATGAATTCGATTAGAGATCTCAACGCTTCCGAAGCGTCCCCGTACTGTCCCCGGTCTAGTCGACGACACCGGCGAAATCGTTTAGCAAAATATTTCCTTTCTCGGCGACACGCCGCCGACCGCTATGATCATATGGAAACCAGGCTGTAAAATGGAAACTATGCATAGGACCAAGGGTGTTAGGACGCGGATGTTTTGATTGATTATTTATTTACCTTCAACTGAGCGTGGTTAGGCCCAACCACTCTCAAGTTGTTCGAATAGAGCTCCCTCATATTTCTGTGTCTTTTGGTAGATTTTCCTGTGGCTTTGCGGTCTTTAAAACCTGTCTTGTACGAAGCCGCACTAAGACACAGAAATACGAGGGAGCTCTATTCGAACAACTTGAGAGCGGTTGGGCCTAACAACGCTCAGTCGAAGACGAAACAGAACAGAAAACAAAACAACAAAACAAGACACAGGGATCAAAACAAGGTAAATAAATGATCAATCAAAACTCCCGTGTCCTAACACCCTTGATAAGACCTATTTCTATTTCTATTTTTATTTCTAATTCTTTATACACCGAGACCCTTCAGCAACAAATAACTTTAGCTAAAAAACATAAATCTAATTACAATCATTTTTAAAACAGAAAACAAACTACTGCTGATCTTCCAGGGGGCCGTGTTTGTATTGGTTTTCAGCTCATCAAATGACTTTTTAGCTGTTTTTTATATTGATACAAGATACAAGGTAGGGAGCTCCCTAATATTCATAGGAATCTCGTTCCAAGCCTTTAGAGCTGTGTAAGAAAATCTCTTTTTAGAATATTCCAGATTATACTTTGGGATTTGAAGGTTCTCACAAAATCTAGTATTATAGTTAGAGTGATGAGATCTCCGTTGAAATTTATTCCAAAGGTTTTCTCGACATAGCCTGTTCATGATCTTATATGTCATGACTGATCGATCGAACGTAATGAGTTGTTTAACTTGTAAAAAATTCTTCGACCAGTCATCCTTTATCCTGGCAGTGTCAATTATCGAAATGGCCCTGTCTTGAAAACGCTGTAATGATTCCATTTTGGAGTTGGATACACTACCCCATATAACATCAGCGTATCTTATATGACTCTCTACGAGCGCACGATAGACATTGCTTAATTGAGATTGCGAAACAATTTTTTTTAGGGTTTTTAAAGAAGCAAGGCCCCAGCGTACTTTCGCTTTGATAGCTTTAAATTGGTCCTCCCAATTGAGTCCTTGATCGATAATTACCCCCAATGATTTCGTTTTCTTCACTCGTTTATTTCTGAGCCATTAAATTTTAGTTTTTCTTGCTCGGTTATGTTATTAGTTCTATTTGGGTGGCCCATAAACATACATTCTGTTTTTTGTGGATTAGCACTTAATTTATTTAGTCGCATCCACTCAGAAATATTACTTGATTCATCTTGGGCTTTGCGAACCAGCTCATCGATACTTGAAGATGCCAACGATACTTGAGTATCATCAGCATACATGCCAGCCTTAAATGCTTTCAAACATTTTTCAAAGTCATTTAGATACACTATGAACAGAAGAGGGCCCAAACAGGATCCTTGAGGAATCCCGCATGTGACAGTCTTAGTCCTAGACTTAAGACCCTCTAGACTCAAGACTCAAGACCTTAGTCCTAGAACCACCGACGATTCAAGCTTTGAAAACTTTCAAGCAAATTCAAGAACGGCTGCTTTCTCTCCATATCCAGCGTTTTGAGCGCGCAGGTGCTGCGACCAAGATTGATTCCTTCGGTAGCGATCGCAAACACCAGCAATGGGAGTGGAATTTGTTCCTACTACCAAAGCGCCCAAAAATCGGTCGCTTGCGATCAGATTGATCACCAAGTTTTGTCAACTGTGCATGCTTCTATTGGTCGCAGTGCCCGCGCGCTCAAAACCTAACACGCCCAATATATAACATACTTCCTTTTGGTAGGTGCACCAGTAGACGAAGATTACGAAGATGAGGATGATGGTCTCATTGATGCCACTTATATGGAAGAACCTGAAATCGAAAATGAGCAATCTGACGCATTTGGAGATAATCTCAATGCTGAGGATGAAGACGAAATAGGTAAGGAAAGGAAGTAGATTTCAGATATTTTAAGTCTTCCGTTCTGTTTTCATTTTGATCACAGGGAGCCCAGGAATAATTGGCAAACTAAAAACATAAATTGTCTAGAATAGGAGCTCCGTAGGAAACTGCGAAGGACTTGCGAAGCCTTGAAATGAATGCTGCGAAGGACTCGTAGCGCGTTGAGCTGCGAAGGAACTATGAAAAACGGAACTGCGAAGGAGAGAAAAGCGAGAAGGAGAGAAGAAAAATGAGTCTTCTCTCCTTCTCGCTTTTCTTCTTTCTTCTCGCTTTTCTCGAAATTTTTCTTCTCTCCTTCTCGCTTTTCTCTCCTTCGCAGTTCCGTTTTTCACAGTTCCTTCGCAGCTCAACGCGCTACGAGTCCTTCGCAGCATTCATTTCAAGGCTTCGCAAATCCTTCGCAGTTTCCTACGGAGCTCCTATTCTCGACAATTTATGTTTTGAGTTTGCCAATTATTCCTGGGCTCCCTGTGATTTTGATGGGATATTTCAATGTGAATCCGCCTACATCTCTGAAATCGTGCAACACCTGAACTCCTATGTGAAGTATGAGGATTCAACGTAAAAAAGCAGTTTCAGCGACAGAATCTCAAAGAGAAAATTTTCGAAATCATGATTATTGTTGGGAATTACAGCGTTTTTAGGTTATATGAAAGGATGCACGAGAGGAGGTAGCTCAAGGTTTGATAAACATTGAAACGTGGTGTTTACATTTTGAACGAACTGAGGAAAATCGATATTACCAACGTTAAAGCTACACTCCCATAAATCTGCCCAAGGCTGCTGGGGCTTGGCTGTCCTTCAGATATTTTTCAACCTTTTCGTAAATCTTTCCTCATAAGCATCAGACAAACATAAGGTTGCATTTCCTCATCATTAGGGCAATTTGGGCTTTGAGGGAACTAGCCCATCTCCCGAAAAGCAAATAACCCTCCCGAAGGTTGGGTTGGAAGGAAAAACCTGCATTTTCCCCGCAAAACTAATCCCCTCGTCCATGTTGGACAAAACTTTCCAGATGCATCTGCAAAAGAACGAAGATCCAACATGAAAATGTGAAGAGGAGGGGGGGGGGTGGGAGATTTTGATTTGCAACCACTCAGCACGAGTGTGCAAAATATACTAAACTCTCAAATCAAACTCTGTTTTATACTGCATGGAAGAAACCATGCCACATGTATGACCATCAATGAACACGCAGATGATGAAAACATTACATCTCTAGAGAGTTAAAACAATAGTAGTTTAAATTGCCAGATTTGTAAATCTGTGAAATGAACAATACACAGCATGTTCGTTGCTTTAACTCCGATTAGGATTTCATTCTAATAGTCATCAAGAAATACTCATATTTTGAAAGTCTACAAGGCGGTAACAAGCAAAGTTTGTAGCTTAAAGGGAGTACAAAGACCAACGGCCTTTGCCATCGTTTGTTGTTGCTTTTGTGAACTTTGTGCAGTCAGTTATTCTAGAAGCAGTGCAGAGCAAGTTAGTTGGCGCAAAGCATAATGGTCGTTGCACTCTCTTTATAGAGCGTGGCAATGATGTATTTTACATCGAAACTGATAAATCAACTTTTAATTTCGAAGTTTTGCAACGATTCGACAAATAAGCTGCCACCATGCCCCCCACTTTACCCCTGAAAACCAAACTGAGCATAACTTTCCATCTTATCGCAGAGGAAGACCCCCTTATTCCTAAACCAGGAGGAGGACCATTGGCACCGCCAGTGAAGCATTTGAAAAAAGTAGCAGCAGCTATCAGATGCCCACCTAAATATCGTTTCTGCAAATCACATACTAACTGTGACATTGTACAAGGAAGATCACAGTGTAAGGTGAACAGATTCTGCGTATGCAGCCATTGCCCAACAGAAACCAGCCGAATATGTGGATTTGAGGAGAAATGTAATGGTGCATTCTGCAAAAACGAGTTGAAATGCAAATGTGTGAAAAAGAAGACTCCTACTACTTAAATCGCAAACGGGTGAGTTTGATCAATGGTCCTTTGTACTTCTTGACTCGTAGTCAATTTATTTTAATTGAAGGAGTCGGGTAGATTTTCCGGGCGGAGGGGGGACTATGTACATTTTGAGCACTTGGGACGTGGCATCAGAAAGGGTATCAATTTGCACAATTTTCGAATAAAGACCAGTATCGATTTCCCCAAATTTGGTATACTACATAGTTTTTTGGTAAACCTCATTTCATCCAGATGTCGGTGACAACGCAATTGAAACTGAGTGATTATGGATACAGCCAGTGGCGGACTGCCTCGCGATTTTTACCGGCCACGGAGACTAAAGAGGGCCCTCGTGGGTGCGGTCTGAAAATGAGGCTGCAGTCAAGCAATGACGTCGCCCCGATAAATAAAGTAAGAGGCTAAGATGATTAGGAGTCTGGGGCAAAGCCCCTGGAAAATTTCTGAGGTCACACCCTATAATTTAGCTTATAACACTGCTACAGATCAATTTTAGCCGAAAGCAAATGAAATTTTTCTATCTTTTTGTAGCAGTTTTCTTCTAAATTAGCATCCAGAGGAAAACTATTGAGAACACATCATTCAGTTTTCCATCAATCATCCACGGTTAAGAACATTTTGTTGAGACATCTTTTACTTTTACTTAGAATATGTGTATGTATGTAAAATTGCACCATAAATTCAAAATTAAAAACTTGCTACAAAAATTTACAGGAAAATAAACGGAAAGGTAATTACATGTGTACAAAGATAATAAAAAGAAAAGGTGAACAAAGATCTAGTATAAAAATCCATCACAAAAGCACCCCCCCCCAGTTAAAAATGGCAGGGACAGCATTAAAAGGCCAGCATGACCTTGTTTCCATAATGGTCCCCCTAGCGATGTTCTTAGAAGAAAAGTTTTCCTGAAAAAAGAAAGAAAAGTGCAAAATGTATATTCTATATCAATGTAGAGAGTAATGATCGGCCCGCACCAAGAACACTTCTCACAAGCCAACAAATCCATTGTTTGCCTGCCACATGATGAAAGTCCTGTCAATTCTGTGATATTGGTGTAGAAAGACTCTCCCAGTCACTTTCCAACTTTTTATCGGGAAAAAGTTTTTATCCTTCTCTTTATACAACCAACTACCTTTTCCTCGTCGTTGAACTATCGAGGATCATGTTTTGATAGAAATTGGAGGGGGTGGCAACATCCGCACCCATGGAGATGCCACTTTGGTCATCGCTGCAATCCCTCGATTTCTTCCTTGCTTATTGTGAGCAAGCTATGAATGATGTTTTCATTTCTCAAACTGTTGAGCAACCTTGTACTCAATACTCTCAAACTGTCGAGCAAACTTATTCATTTCTCATTAAACTCGATGCAACAAGGGCAGATTTTGTAATACAATGGTGTCGGTTTCTTTTGGTTCAAGCCTCAATTCAAAACGATTAGCGACTACAGACAAAAGAAATTCTCTCAACCGGTAATTCAAAACAAGCATATCCGCAAAGTTGCCCTGAAACCAGTAAGGCAAACTCTCACTTGGTGCGGGCGAAGGGAGGTTTGTGCTTACAACAAAAAGTTACGTGCTTACAACAAAACGAGGAGGGTAAATCTAAAGTGATGTCTGGTGGATTTGTGTTTTTTATTCAGGAGCTGAGGAGTAACTGTTTGTAATTGAGTAACAAATGTGCAAGAATTGTAATGCCCTCAGCTCGGCTTCTGAATCACATAAACAAATCCGCCAGGCAGAACTTTAGATTTACCCTTCTCCTTTCATCTTAAACATAAAACTTCTCCCTTTGCCCACAACAAGTGACAGCTTACCCCACTGGTTTCAGGGCAGCTTTGCGGCTATGTCTGATTTGAATTACCGGTTGAGAGAATTTTCTTTGTATGCAGTCAGTAATCTCTTTGAATTGAGGTGTGAACCAAAGCAATTAATGCTATTGTATTACAAAATCTGCCCTTGTCTTTGTAATGTACTTTGCGAGAGGGGCCCTTACTCAGCGAAAAGGGGGCCTCTCTTACCGTGGGACGGCGGGCCAATCCGCGACTGGGTACAGCTTCAACAATTGCCAATGTTTCTGATTTAGTTGTAAATCAATAGAAAAAGTCGGCTTAGGTTTGTTTGCGTCCATTTCAAGACATGTATCTGATCAATCTCTTGATCGAACATCTATTGACTTCTCTTAGATATTTCGTGTTCCATTGGTGCAAAAATTACAACAATACTTCTTCCCAAGAGTATGGTCACCTGGCTTGAAATGGGTAAAGCAAGTCTTGGCCGATTAGGTCTATGACCGTAGTCTATTGCCCCCCTATTGGCCCATTCACACTGCAAGTAAAACCAGTTTAAACTAAACCAGGTTTTCGAATAAGGCCTTCTTATTGGTCAATCCAAAAAATCTGGTCGTTTGATTGGTTGATGAAATTTAAACTTGTTTAGATAAACCTAGTTTAACTGTGTCAATGTGAATGCAGTCTATGATATGATAATCAAAACATCTTTCTCTTCCTTCCACAGGTACCATGATATGATCATTCATATCATGAAACTGGCGCCTGGTGTGATTATCAAACATTCTACATGACTTTTTAGACAGATCTTTTACTCATGTACTCATGTGTTTATATGTAAGAAACTTTTTAGCCAACTTATTCAAAGCACACAAAAACAGGTTGCCTTCTTTGTTCAATGTCTCTCAATTGGTTATTGTTTTGAGCCATCAAGGAAAATGTTTGATCAACATTGCACTGAACATCACTCAACATTTGTAGAGCGATTGTTAGTTGAGTGGTGGCGTTAAAGCGGTCTCAACAATTTGACTCACCGTTTGTTCAGCGATGAACTTGAACTTGTTGCATTCTTCTTGGTATTTTAGCTTTCTTTCCCCCTCGAAATTAGTTGCCTGATAGCTAACTTTCTTACTGCCAGGTTTTCAGGCGCAACGATTCATTTCCAAGATCGACCTGCTCTTCTTGCCCTTCTTCAGAAGCCTGCTCTGTCTTGTTGCTTTTCTTGTATAATCATATCTTCTTATTCGCTTTCACTGCCAACTGCATCAATACTTTTGTAGGGTTTTGCCATAGCGATTCATAAACTTCGACTTCTCTGATCTCTCTCACCAACTTGGACATGTTTTGAAGTTTCTTTCGTTTTCTTTCTTTGGCGCGAAAGAATGAGTCTGATGCGCTTGCACCGACTGGGCATTGTTGGATAGGGTGTTTAAACGCTCTCAACATCGCTCAACAACACCTAGAACAATAGAAATGTTGAGTTGACCCACTGAACATTTTTGACTTCTTTCAAACTCCACTCAACATCGCTGAACACTGCTCAACATCACTGAATATCACTCAACAAGGTGTTAAAAGGCCCTCAACATTTGCCCTCTACAAATGTTGAGCGATGTTCAGTGAATTGTTGAGAGCATTTTAACAGGGCTTTAAAAATCGTATTTTGCCGTGTCGAAGTTAGTGGCTGCAAGTGGCGTGGCATCGGAGGTATGGGGGGGGGGTATTGACCCCACTCTTGCCCAAAGATGGTCTTCGACACTGCATTCCTGTAAAATCGAAGAGAAAACCGCGGGATGTTAGTTTGGTAACTTTTCCGAGAAATGCAAGGAAATGTGAGAAATGTAACTTTTCTGAGATTGCTCCTTTGGTTCATGTCACCTAAATATGGAACCAAGGATGCCCTCTGAGCCAAAGTAAAGGACGATTCTTCAAAATTTTCCTCGCACCCAGAGATATAGATATGGTTGTGACCAAGACAAATTGTCAAACTTTTCTTGTTACTACCGGGTGTCCCAAAAATAACCCAACGGATTTAAAAAATTCTGACACCAGCTGTTTCAAATTAATAATTGAACTATTATTTTTCTCTAAGTCTGCAATGATTAGTTTAAATTTTGATATATTTCTCAGAATTTTTGGTGACTTGGTTGCAGAGTTAAAAATCAACAAACTTTAAATTTGTTGTCAGGGCAAAACCAGAGCTGCAAACTACTATACTGCATTAGTGCAAACTACTATACTGCAAAATTGCAAGCATGACATACATGAATCTTCACAGGGTTACAGACAAGCACACAATTTGATCAAGAATGTGTGACAAAGGGATCCCTTGCTGATTCATGAGTTATCTTGTTGTGAGGGAGTTTTCAGTGTTAATTTCCAATTAAAAGTATAACCCTAATTGAGGAGGGCCTAGTCATTTTAGAAAGAGTAACTGTGTCTTGACTAAAATCTTGATAAAAGTGTCTGTTAAATGTTTAATCAACTAGTGGGTTGCATCCTTGTCAGCAGTCTTCGGTAATTGCTGGGACTGTCATGTTTTATAATATGACAGTATAATTCAGTATTGCTAATGCAGCAGCTCTGGTTTTGACGAAGGGGCAATTTTGAAGTTTGCTGATTTTAACTTTAAAACCAAGTCCCTAAAAATAATGAAAAATATATCAAAATTCATTCTAATCATTGCAGATTTCAATAGAAATAATCGTTTGATAATGAGTATGAAACAGTTGCCATTAGAATTTTTCAAATCTGTTGCGTTTTTTCTGGGACACCCAGTAGTGGCCAGCATGATGATAAGAAATGCATTCTAAGGCAAATTACAGAGCGTGGCTCCAGAATTTTGCCCCTACCTAGCTTATCGCAATTTAAGCTTGCCATGCCGCTGCGATGCAAAATATTTCGAAGGGCCAGCTAAATTCGACATGAAAACGATACCAGCCGTGTCAATTTGTTAAAAAGGCATGAGTGCAAAAGCTCTGTCGTGTCAAACGGCAGAAACATGACTTTATTTCTTTTTTGTGCTGTGTTATGTGGGATCAGCCACTGCACTTACAAATTTTAAATATGGCCATTTTAACCACTCTTTATTTTCAATCCGACACGGCAAAAGAAGTCGTTTAAATCAGAGCTTTAAACACGACCGATTCTGCTTTTTTGATACAGTTTGATTCGACACGGCGAGATTTCGATGCACCAACAAGGTGTTATGCAGGGTGTTACAGAAAAATTGCAACCCAAAAATGATTTAAAATCTCCAAAAAATTGACAAAATTTGAGCAGATGTAATGTATGCCATCTGAAAGTACAATCTTTCCTCTCCCAAATGATATGCAGTTTGGATTCATTAATGCGATTATTGATGATTAAATTGATGCTTTCTTAAGCCTGGCCATTTTCAAATGCAATGCTGCAAAAGCAAAATCCACGCCGTTTTCCGGAAAAATTATGTTGAAACTAGCCGTTAACATAGTTAAGTGAGTGCAGCTCAGCACATCTTTATTAAGAAACTGCATGCAATGCCTTAATTAGCAGTAGGCCTTAATAAGCTCTAATTCTAGCTATTGTCTCGTTTTCATCTACTACATAAATAAAGAAATGATGATGATGATGATGATGATGATGATGATGTTGATGATGATGATGAATGCTCTATGTTAAAAAAGCACAAAAAGACAACTAAAGCAGCAACAAAAGCCAGCAGAGGATGACTGCAACATTTAGTTCAAATAGCTATCATATTGCTTCCAATTCAACTACAAAATTGCAACTTTCAAGTGCAGTTACTGTAATTAGCTTTAGGTGTGTGCAATCTATACTGCCGCTACGCAGGCCCTTCGCGCTGCAGCGCTGCAAATATTTTCAAAATATTTCAGAGCTAGAAGCACTTGAGGTGATGCCTTGAGAAAGGAAAAGACAATTTCATCGTCATGAGATGCATTTGTAGATTATGATAAATGTAGGAGTCATCAAAGGGGTAGAAATCCGCCGTTCCGCGCGATTTTCAGATATAATCCACCATTCCGGTCATTTTAGCCAAAGTTCCACATCTCGCCACTTCGTTATCAATGATGGAGCAAACGAGTATTGTTAGACCTTTCCATCCATCCAGGTGACAAGAAGAGGAGAGTGGCAGTTAAAATTCTTAGAAAATATCCTCATTGTGCTGGCAGAAAAACAAAGCTGTGACCACCACCTTTTTTGCAAGAAACAAATGAAGGATCTGCAAATTCATGCAAAATACCGCATTCCGTTTATCATTTTCGAAAAAACCCATATCCGGTAGGGATGAAGAATTCTATCGTTCCGCCGATAAAATTGCTAGAATTCCGTATTCCGCGACAAATTTCTTCAATTTCCGCCGTGCCGCAAATCCTGATGCACCCATTTAAATGCTCTCACAAAAGTGGATCATCAAAGAAGATAGATTGTGCTTTCTATGCAGTCACATCGTGGACAAAAGTCCTAGTCTTCAGATCGGGTCGTAGGTGTCAGTTCGGGCTGTCCCAACTCGTAAATCACTTCGTGATTCATAGCTGACACCTTACGAGCCGATCTGAGGGATATGACTTTTGTCCACGATGCGACCCCATAACTTATAGATAATATGCCTCAAATTGATTCAAATCTTGGGTTGCGTTTTTCTGAAACACCGTGTAGAGTCATTGTCATAGAGGATTCTTTGCCGGTGTGCGCTGTTATTCGAGTCTGGTTTGAGTAGCAGATCTGATCACTCAGACCGACTCAAACGCTTCAGTTGTGTTTGATTGGTAATTCAAAACCTACCAAATTCTGAAAGCGGTAGACTGGACTACGCAGAGATGGAAAGTCATTTCCCAATCAATGACAAAAATTCTTCAAAATAGCTGGTTTCAGATTCATCCCCACGAAAACGAGGTTTCAAGTTGAAAAGCACGATTCAAGATTACGAGTCTGCTTGGCAACAAAGAGCAGCAAATTCGCCTCGTCTTCGGAGTTCAGCAATGAGAACGAGAATCTCTCAAAGGTTTGCCAAACATCACAGGCCCTCCAAACTTGCCAACAATTTTCAAACAATTGAAGCAGTCAAAGCTCTGTTTGGTCAAAACACAGTACGTTTCTTGTGACAAAATTGATTCAAGAAATATTCATTTTAGACTGGTTCCTTTTTGGTAGTTATAAGTTATCACAAGGAAGATGGTTGTCACTGTTGCTAGACTGAAAACACGTTGTTGTTGTTGTCATTGTTGTTGCGATAACGGTCTAAAAACTGCCATTTGGGGTTTTTGCAAGAATCTACAACCATTAAACGGTAATTCCTAATTTTTTAACTTCGACCATCTTGAACCCTGACTGGACACCCATTGTTAAGCCGTACACGTACTTTTTTGACGAGAACCTGCCCCAATTGCTTACAAGAAAGACACTGAACTGCCCAGGGGGGACACTCAAGATATACGCATACGGGGGGGGGGGAGGGATCAGTCCAAGAAATCTCAAAACCAAAAAATATCACTTCAGCGTCATTGCAACCCAGAAATATCAGCTCGTTTTATACTCAGAAACCTGTAAATTAACTTAAAATATCCTGAAAAATTGTAAATATAGGTCAGGATTGCCTCTAGCAAATCCAGAAATATCAGTTCAACGATATATGATGTCAAAAATATCCTGATTTTGATTTCAGCTTATTTGGACTCAAAAATATCACTTTTGGCTGGCAATATTTTAACCCAAAAATACTTTCCTCCCCGTATTTGCATGTACTGAATGCCCCCCCCCCCTGGGCTGAACTGTAACTCTCAGATCGCCAAAAAATCAAGAAACGCCAGTACTGGTAAAATAAGAAACCAGTTATGTTGAAAAAGGAAGTTCTGGATTTCACTTTTTCCTGTTACTCGAAAGGAAGTAAATATCAGAAGGACTTCAAAACCTTTCTTTGCAATGTTCACGGGGAAACCGGAAGTAAATATGAAGATACCGACTACTCAAATATTGATAATTTTAAGAAACTTTCAGTAGTTGCCCAATTTCTTGGATTCGTAAAAAAATGTGTAATGGGAGTACCTCTTGAGTGCTTATTGGTCACTTTTACGAGAGAGCACAAGTAAACGAGGAGGGAAGGAAAAGTAAAACATAAAGATAACACTCGCTGGCTGGGAAACGATAACAGCGGGGGAAAGGTGAAAATATTTTTCAAATAAAAATAATCGAAGACAGCTGAAGGAAAAAATATTCCAACCACAATGACAGGAAAAAGTTTTCAAATCTAAAATAAAGAAATAAACATGATTCATGTTTTCAATGCTTGGAAAAACTGTTGAAATGCAAATGAGGCATAGGTCTTTTGAAAAAGCAAAATGTTCAATAGGAGGAAGAAGTTTTGAAAATATGACAAGGGGGGAAAATCTTTTCAAAGTCAAGAGTCACCATTGGCTTCCAAAAGTCAGAAAAGATAAATATCGATCGCAGATGCTTTTCAATTCTTTCACCCCAGAGCAGACAAATCAGAAATTATCTTTTGTAGCCATTGACGCAAGTGATATGTGGTCATAGAGATGGCACTCCCTATAAATTCTGGCGTAAGGTTTATTTAGTTACCAGTCAGCAAGTAAACGCGCAACAAAAGCTAGAGTGAGTATTGTTCGGCAGCGATTTTGCAATTGTTGTTGTTAGTTTCTTTAGCAAGTGAGGGGCGCTTGTTGAAAATTTCGTCTTGTCAATAAGCTTCTTGAAAATATTTGTTTTTCGCAAAATT
This sequence comes from Aurelia sp. 4 Dawson et al 2005, assembly GCA_964019985.1. Classification (NCBI taxonomy): domain Eukaryota; kingdom Metazoa; phylum Cnidaria; class Scyphozoa; order Semaeostomeae; family Ulmaridae; genus Aurelia; species Aurelia sp. 4 Dawson et al 2005. The sequence continues at coordinate 18,037,405 of OZ026492.1, forward strand.
AACATATGGATTGTTGATTGCAGATCAAAAAGCAAATCATGAAGGTCCTTTTGGTACTTCTTTTCGGTGTTGTCTTGACTTGCCAGGGTAAGTACTTTTTTCTACTTGCTGCTTGTTCAAAGGTGCTAACCATCATCGCTTGTGGCGTAGAGTTTACCCTGGGTACCAGAGGTTAGGGAATGCGGGGACTGGCACCCATAGTACGCCAGATTCCACTGGCGAATATCAGAATGTCGTTTCTGACCTAAATTATTTTTGCTTGCCTTTCACTCAGCGAAAAAAGAGTTTTGTTTAACAATTGATCTTAAACATAGACGAAAGTGGCGAGTCAAAATTTTGATAGTTCTCTTTCTCCAATTTCAAAAGGGGCATACCTCGCACGGGCCGTCCCAAGTTGTTCGTTTGCCCGTTAAAAAGAATGGCCGGAAAGCCCCAAGAGAAGAGAAGTGGCTAATTTTTTGCAGAAAGTGCATTATTTCGCATTTTCGGTGTGGCTGGATCTGAACCAATGTCGTTTACCATCGTAAAAAATTTGCTTGTTGAATGGAAAGCCTTCGTTGTTTGTTGTCGTAAAAATCTTGCTGTACATTTCGCGGGAAGTGAGTGGCACACCCCTCAGCTTGGTGATGGAGACTAACTTTTGCGACGTGTGAGGTGAGGGGTCGGACCCCTCAATTCCCTCGTGGCCTTGCCACTGGGCGTGATTGCCCCTTGCACAAATCAGTTTACATGCAAGGTTTTATCAACACGTGCGTTTTTCTCGCTGTAGGCGTTCCAGTGAACGAGGAGAGCGAGTTGGAAGATGTAATTCAGATGGATGAACCTGAAATCGAGAACGAGCAGAATGAAGCATTTGGAGATGACATGAGCGAATACGAGGAAAATGAAGACACGGAGAGTGATGAAGAGGAGGAAGATACTGAAGTTGGTAAGGCTACGTGTCGAATAATGTTTGAAGGGTCTTTTTTCTCGAGGCTGGCAGGCTGTGGGGCTCTAAGGTACACCTAGCTGATATTTTTACATAACTTATTCGAGTGAAAATCGGAGCTAGTATGCGATGGTGTGCCAACTTTTCCCCCCAGGCTCCCAGCTGCCAAAAAGCAAAAGTGTGGCTAGTGGCTAGGAGAGCAATCTTTTCGCTTTACGGCCGAGAACCTATGGGCCTATTTTTTCAACACAACCTTTTGAGCATGGTCAGAGAAAAACACAATTGAAAATAAGAAATACAACTTAAGGACGCATTTGCACCTTTTCATATTTGATGCTATCCTTGTTAGGTCAACACTGTCCAATTCAAGTTGAATCGCAATGCATTGCAATGGATTTAGTCGAATCTTGTGGGCCGGATTGCCACGAGTTTGTGTGTTGAAGCGGAGATCGGGTCACGTTTTTCACCAAAGTATTTCGAGTCCTCTTTTGACCGAAGTGACGTCTGCAAGTTGAAGAGCACTGCGAAAAAAGATACTCTGGTAATTGGTCAGTCTTGTTCTGCGAGCAGCAACTGCAGTTTTGTAAAACAAGATTGAGAGGTTTCCGAGAAGACGAAGCGATTTGCCATCTTGAAGAATGTGTTTCTCACCAAGTGCAGTCACAATCAAAACATGGGTAGCAAAACATGATCGGCTGCGCCGAGGTGCCAAATCGTTTTCTCTTGAACAGAACTGCATCCTTTGTTTTGCAAAGCTTGCCCTTGCTCCCATCAGTATGTACCCCTTCTTGATTCTTCGTATTCAGGGCCGCCGAGAGCCTTTCTGAGGCGCAAGGAGACCCAAGGAGAAAGCTGCGAATTGAGGCTTACTTTAGAGCGGAAATTTTTTCAATCGAATACGTTTCACTTGACTGCATTTTGGAGAATTTTCGGAGCATTGCCTGCAGTCAAATTATTAGAAATCTTCAATTATGAAGGTCCCCGAGGCCCTAGGGCAAACTGCACCACCTGCCCCCTCTCGACGGCACTTTGTATTTCTAAAACACTTTTCATTATAGCTGGTTTAAAATTAAATTCATTTTTTCAGCTGAGTCGGACCCTGCAAAGAAGAAGAAACCCAAAAAGAAGCGGTGCCCTCTGAAACACCTTTTCTGTAGAGCAGTAAAAACTTGCAACATTACTTACAAGAAGGGCAAGGCGGGAGCAAAATGCAAAGCAAACAAATATTGTGTGTGCAGTAAATGCCCGAAAAAGACAGTACCATCGTGTCATTTCACAGAGAAGAAGAACAAGAAAGGCCTGAGATACAGTTTAGAATGCAAGTGCAGGAAGTAAGCAAGACTGAACAGACGTGATAGACAAACTTGTTCCGGATAATCTGTATAATTTTTCTGGGTTTTGAATTGATTTTATCTATTGCAGTAAACCAATTGTTTCCTTTTGTTTACTGCAGTGCCTCTACGCACATGCTCCATGCAGGAGCGAAGCACTCGCTGGACTAGCCAAAGTCGTCTTGTGAGAAAGAACGGCACTTTTTCCTTACCAGCTCTTTTTATAAGACGACTTGAACAAGTCCCTGCGAGTTCACGCGATGCCGGCACAGTTTGAAAACGCTAAAAAATGTGACGGCAGCAAAATTTGAGCTATTTTTCACACGATACCGGCACAATTTGAAAACGGTAGGAAATTTGATGGTAAAAAGTCGTTGCAGGACTTTGATGCCAAAGAAAAGTACCTACACCCTGACAATCGACCAGTCTCGATCCAAAAGCATCGAAAAATGTTCTGTTTACATCATTGTCGAGTGTTTACATGATGCTGTTTCAAACTTATGCCGGTTAGGGTTCTGTTTTCAAAATCTACCGTTTTCGAAATCTGCCGGCAAAAAATATGCCGTTTTCGTGTGAACGGGAGGCCTATCCGTCGCATTTTCACCGTTTTCAAAGTGTTGTCAGCATCGTGTGAACGCAGTCGTAATTCCAGATCTCGAGTTGGTGGCCCTCGAGGCCAATGCTTACCTGGTACTGTTGTCATGCGCGTACAAAAAACACTGGGAAGGATGCCTCCCCTGACCCTTGCCTGAAAGTATGGGCGTTTGGAAACGTTTGGATTGACTTTGAACAAACGGGTTTAATGGCGACTGAATGAAATTTAATCCTAATTAATGGAACGTTAGTTCCTTGGTCAATGGGGTTGTGTCCCTTGTGGCTATAATTTTGACTTTTTTGCCCTTTTTCCTGCAAAGATGTTGGTAAACAATGGGCTTTATGGGGCAGCCCCCTAGACTTATGACACATGGCTGCTGATTTATGACGGAGAAGAAGTAAAATTAGTGGTTGCCTTAAAACGCTTAAAAACAGCACTTCTATTGTTCTCCAGCAATGTCCAAATACAGTAAGTTCTTAGGGAACGGGTTCCAGCGTCGTATTAAAATTTTAGCTACATTTTTCAAAGGGTTAACAGTCTTGTCTATTCATAAGAGAGCACTGTCTGCCTTTACAAAATTCAGTTAAAATTTGGATACGCGCCCAGAACCCTAGACTTGCTCCAAGTCTCGTCCGTACCAGAACCCTTTCTTTGAAAATTTACTTTCTTTTGACATTGCTTGAGAAAACTAGAAGTGCTGTTTTCGAAGGAACCACTAATGTTACCTTTTCTCTGCCATAAATCAGCAACCTTTAGCCAGATTGACTCATCCCAGATTGACTCGTCCCATCCCAGGTCTCAAAATCTCAAGTTGAAGCACAGGGAGCCCCCTTAAAAAGTAGCGAAAACCAGACTGGTTTTCGCTACTTTTTAAGGGGGCTCCCTGTGGTTGAAGCATGACCGACCTATGCAGATGTGTAAAAGCCGAGATAATTGAATCCACGAATCCTCCGCAGCCGCTACACAAACTGGGCATAATTTTTTGGGACACCCTGTACAGCCACCTTGCACTGGTTTGTAATTCGGAAGGCTTCAGTAGTGAGAACATCAAGTCCAGATCTACCTTGATCATAATGCTCCAACGGTAAAATCTTTTCAGGTGCAGATTTCCTCTTGAATATTGTCTATTTTGCTACTTCAAGACAGGGGTAACTGTAAATTGTCTCGAAACATACGAAATAAACTGATTAACACTGGAAATAACAACTTCCCGTGAGTATAAGGCCATATTGACAAACACCTCCAGAAGGACACTCTACTGAAATCTTGGAGAAAATGATACCCAGAAAATGACTGACTCTATTGAATAAATGCAGTCATCAGAATTTCAGAATTTTTATATCTCGTAATGGCCTATCACAAAAATGCATTTGTATATGTAAATACAGCTACTCTGTAGAAACTCGTACGAAACTCTGTAGAAGAAACTCACTAACCCTCGCCTCAGGTGACCAAATAGATCAGAAACTTTTGTACTGAGACATTTCAATTGAGCCCTTGTGGAAATAAGAGAAAACTGGAAAATACCCTTTCCCCTATATTTAAAATCAAAGATTAAGATCAATTCCTTTTTATTGGGATTTGACATACTCAGAACCTTGTTCAAATTTGTAATGAACTGATCTTTTAGTCAGCTGATCAATTTCCTGAGATTTCAGGGCAAAGAATGCCACATCAAAGACCCAGAAATGGAAACACATTTGTAGATTTCCCTCTCGTAACTGGGGAAATCTCCCCTTGGTTTTGGCACAGAGGGAATCATCAACCATCTCAGCTCTTATCTTGCCCTTTTCAACCCTCAGGTGACCAACTACATACGGAATTTTGGTACTGAGAAATTTCAAGTAAGAAAAACAGTGGAAAATACCCTTTCCCCTAATTTTAAAACCAACGACCAATGGCAATTCCTTTTTATCGGGACTTGCCCAGTGGGACGTAGGAAGCCTCTCAAACTTGGGGGCCTGACAGTTCGAGGGAACTTTTTCCTGAAGAAAAAGGGAGCATTTTCTAGAAATAACGAGGGTACTTCATGGTTCATTGCAAAATCTTGGGGGCGTGTGCCACCAGTGCCCCCATTCCTAGGTCTATGGATTTGCCCTGGTCAAAACCTTGTTCAAGCTTGTAATGGACTGACCCGTGAGTCAATTCGTTAATTTCCGTGGCGGTGCCTCGGGGGAACGAGGGGATTTGTTCCCGCAAATTCCAAAGTCGGCAAACTTTGCCAAACAAAAATGGCAGAAAGTAACCTGGGTACCCAGGGTAAGCATAAAGTTGGTTGGGTATAGTTACATTTAGATTGAAGAGCTGCATTAAAATCCCCCCACACTTCTGTCAGATTTTTAAAGTTGGTTGGGTATAGTTACATTTAGATTGAAGAGCTGCATTAAAATCCCCCCACTTCTGTCAGATTTTTTAGAGCTTGGACCAGCAATAGTCATTTTCCCACCAATTTCCAGAGATTTCATCGCAATCAAAAACCTAGTATGGAACAACACAGAGATATCCGTCTAGAGTTGTTTACATGTTTAGGAATGCAAACTGACCTAAGCAATAACCTGAACTCATACACTCCTATCGTATCTCAAAATTTGAGGCAATTTTCAGTGATTTCAGGCAGAGACATCATTTGGGCCTACCCTGTCCTCGCTTGAAGCCTGTTCCATTGCACTGAAGGAGTTCTGGTAAAATTCTTTAACTCGATGAATAATTTACTTACTAATGACTAAGTTACCTGTTTGACTTCGTTTTCCTGTTGTAATGCATCAAATTTTTATAAGAAGCAACCATTTGTTGGTGAATTGCAAAAACTTTCCTTCGGTGGAGTTTTCGACTTCGACATACATCGTATCACAAACCTCTTGCCTGACAGAATATCTCTGTAGTCCCTCTTGAACGATTCAAGAACAATTGCATGCGCTTGAAGGCTTCAACGAAGCACCTGTGACTGTGAATTTTTGTGTTTGCTATTTTGTTTGTTGGCATCGATTGACTAAATCAAATGCGTGAAAACAATTCACAAGCGCTTTGTTCCAGCATAGTTTATGGTTCCAGATGATCACATCATTCCACAGAAATATTCCTGTGATAACTAGGATAACTAGTAACTTGTAAATTACAACATGCGGCCGGGTAGCTGAATCATAGTATAGTTGGATATAAAATGATTTCGAATCAGGAAAGATTGCCCCCAGAAGTGTAGACTTGCCTAAAGTCTTTCAGGTAGACTTATCACCGATGACGAAATAAACTTGGGACAAGTCTACCAGAAGTACTGTTTGGCTACAAGGGGCTCTTCAACTGGATTGCCTCTGCGGAGGATTTGAAATGATGCAACGAATATTTGAAAGAGACAAACAATTTGCTTTCAGTACTTTGACGTTGCAACCATGGAAATGAATTACACTGTTATTCAAATTTGTTTTCATTGACCTGTGTTGAAAGGAAGGAATCTATAAGAGGAAGTTGATTTTAGGACGCATCTCGAAGCAAATTTACCGAGTGTTTGTGACTTTGCAGTGCTTGGAAATTTGAAGGTAGACTTCTCGAGCTTGTTACGTTCTATAGAAAGAATGTTACAGTTGCTGTGACGTAACAAACTGTTTTGGTGGAGAGTTTGCTTCTTTTATTGAACCAATGTGGAATTTAGCTTTGATCCCGAGGAACTGAAGCTTGAAAGTGAGTTTGTTTTGGTTTCTTGTGTTATCCACTGATATCGAGCGCAGCATTGCATCTCTGTAAGTTTTGGATCTTTCTTGTTGTTTACCGGTCCCATAAAAGCTTCCACCTTCCACATTGGCAATTTCCAAGTATTTGTTCGTAACTTGAAATGAAATCTCGAACTCCAGCGCAGCGGCGGAGCCAGCCGCCACGAAGTGGGGGGGTAAGGAACGGTGGGGGTCCGGGGGCGAAGCCCCCGGAAAATTTTTGGGACCACGCCCTTGAGAACTTTGGGAAACGCCCATTTTAAATAAAGAAATACTCCCTTTTGAATATAGGGATACGCCCAATTTGGATAAAAAATGACTGATGAAATCATGTTAGTATACGAAAAGCCTTAATACAGGGTTTTGAATTGTATTACAACGAGTATCACAGCTTGTGAAACTGTAAATAGGTCATGTAATAATGTTAAATATATATTCGATCTTGAACACAAATGGACTAAACGCAGAGAACTGAACCATATCCTCACATGCTTCTTCTGAAAATCGTTACTGCAACTCACTTAACAGGAGATCCAAGAATGGCAAATAGAATTCTCGCCTAAAAACATCAATTGTTGCGGTGTTTTCATCTTGATTTCAAGTGACAATGCCGTGGGTGAAAGCTGCATCAATAATAATAAATCGGAAAAGACATGAACTGGAGTAGGTAAAATGACAAAGACAGAAAAAGATTTCAGAACAATTAGTTCATATCTTTTTCGATCAAATCGAACTGTGGCAGTAGTTGATTGAGGAAGCGAGATTAAACGCTGAAGGTATACCTACCCCTACCCTATGATTTTTATGAGGTTTTTGGACGAATCTAAATTACCATATTTTCAAAAAAGTGGGGGGGTATTTACCCCCCCATACCCCCCCGTGGCTCCGCCACTGCTCCAGCGCCTTTCCAACTTCACAGCAAAGTCACTGCAATATTTCGTTCTGATCAGTCGCAGTCACTGTGTTGCCCTATTGTTGGTTATTCTTTTCTTCGAGTCAGCCAATGAAAACCCAACTAATTGTTAGGCCGGCCAATGATAACCCATTCATTCTTCCCTTCCACCAATCAACTAAAGTCGTGGCATGTGACTGCCATTATTTTAACAATTGTCTAATTAGCAAGGTATGCGCTCAAATCTCAAATTCACTCAGCTACACAGAGTAGTAAGCGACCTTCGGCCGCAATCACCTCAAAGTTCACCTTTTGTTGTTTGACGGAGAGACTGAGGACCGAAGGAAAGTTTTGCAATTTACCAACAAATGACATGGCTGTTTCTTGCTTTCTTATAAAATTTTGCTGTTATAAAAGGCGAATTAATTCACATTGCTGCCTTGGTCATTTGTAAATGCATTGTTGAGTCCAAGAATTTTACGAGAACTTTTTCATTGCATGGAACTTTTCAAGCAAGGAAAGCTTAGGCCCAAATGATGTTTCTGCCAGGAATCGTTAAGAATTGCCTCAGATTTTGAGACATGATAGAAGTGAATGAGTTTGGGTTATTGCTCACGTCATTACGCATAATTACTGAACTTCTTGCTTGCATATCTCATATGTAGCGATTTCCATCGATATTGCAACAAAGGTCGATATTTTTCCACCGCAATATGAACGCTCCTCCGCCCCTAAACAAGCCATGTCCCGGAGGGAAACATCTCTGACCGGATATCTTTGCAACCGATTTATCAATCAACTGATGATCTCCGCGGGTTCTGGGAACAAGCAGTAAGGATTTTAGCCTTATCTTTCTTGGGATACAGTAGTGTCGGCATATGAGAAACACACATAGACCTTTTCACGGAAAGAAATGTATGCTGGGAAAAGGGAACATTTCAAGATTTCGACACCACGCAGCTTCGAATTTCGCCAGGTTTTATCGAGGCTTATTTTTGCAATTATCATTGGTACCTCAGTTCCTTTCAGTATCAGCTGACAGGGCCGCCGAGAGGGGGGGCAGGAGGGGCAATTTGCCCTCCTCAGGGTCTAGGTGGGCTTCATCAATAAAGATTTTTGCATTTTGACTGGGCGAAACGCTGCGAAACGCATTTTAGACCAATCAAGAAAATGATAACTGCATAATGGGCGTAATCGAGAACATTTTCTGCTCGCTTCGCTCGCAGGAGGGCCTCATTCCCAGTTTTGCCCCTGGGCCAACAAAAGCTCTCGGTGGCCCTGTCAGCTGATGACCTAATTTTGTTTGCACAGGCCCGTCGGAAGCGGGGGAGCTGGAGGGCTTTAGCCCCCCAATAATTTGCTGGAGTTTGTTGATTTTGTACGTGAAATGGCCGCAAAAGCCAAGGTCATAGGAATGAAGATTCAAACTCGCATGTATTGGAAGCTACCAGAATCTACCCAAAATGCAATGTCTTTTGATGTCATGCAAGTCAAAATTTCAAAATTTTCATGGAAAGACTCTAATGAGTCGTGACCCTTCGTTTCCATTCGTTTCCGTCAATAGCACATTTTCAGAAAATGGGGGGTTTTCCAACGATCTAGAGGGCGTGGTCATAAAAAATTGTCCCGGGAGCAAGCCCCCGTTTTTGCTCGCTTCGCTCACACCTCGTTTCCTCCCCCCCCCAATATGAATTTCGTTTCGACGGGCTTGTATGCAAATTATCGAATCATCAGGACTTTTTGAAAATATTGCTGCATCTTACCCTTGAGAAGTAAAGTAACAGTTGTAGAATACATTTCAGCTGAGAAGAATGTAATAAACATTGTCACATAGATTGGCATGACATCTAAAGACCTTAGGTTCAAATCACCTTTAAAATTCAAAAACCTTTCAGTAATGGCCATTGATCTAAACCAAGGGAATTCACTTTTGGGTCACATGGGGGTGGGGTGTGCCCTCCAAGAATTTCTGTCAGGATCTCATCCCAGAATATAGGTACGATTTTGAGGCCCAGTCTAAAAATATGGATGTGGTTCCAACAAATATTTTCACAACAAAAAAAAGGGAAAATTGTTTTTATTCCAAACCTGAGCATTCCCAGAGAATTTCTAGCAAAAAGGATCTCAATCTAGGATGCTTATTTTTTGAAAAGTACATCACATTCCCAGAATTTTCGTTCCGAAAACCAAGGGGCACATCACTTCTTAAACCAGCGTACGTGACTTTCGTAATTTTAAAATCACATGATTTTTGTCTGCGATTTTGGTGTAATCTTTCGGTAAAATCCCTCTCTTTTCTGATGAAACTCCAACAGTCCTTTTGTTCTCAAAATCTCATACTTTCCTTTTGAATAAGCGAAATACCTTCCACTTTGCTGGTTGTAGCTAAATATTGGAAAATTTGAAAACAGGATGATACTACGAAAGGAAAGGTTCAGGTAGAGTGCAAAATTATTAGCTATCCAGTCATACGAGGAGGTGCGTCAGTTTTGGGTGGTTTTAGGCTGGCAAATCACTGATCTTTTTTTCGTACGCCTTCCTTGAAATCACAAATACATCAAATGCAAAAAGCACTAAAATCACAAATCACTGAGAAATTATTGAAAAATCACACAACAATTCTCTATAAAATCACAAACTAACTTTTCAGGGAATGAAATTCCAGGGAACAAAACGTTCATGACCTTACAGAAGTGGCGTTGAAGGTTGAGGGCAAATCTTTTTCAAAGCACAATGACAGGAAAAAGTTTTGAAATCAAAATAAAGAGCAATATGTTAACAAATAACAGAGCAATGTAAAATGATTCATACTTTTTCAATGGGCGGAAAAAGTGTTGAAATGCAAATAAAGGAAAGATCTTTTGCAAATACAGAATCTTCTATGGGAGGAAGAAGTTTTGGAACTCTGATACGGCGGAAAATCTTTTGAAAGTCAAAGCCACAATGGTACAAGACAGAAGCTTCTGTCTCAAAATGACGTAAAGTATGTAGTGATTGACAGCTGCAAATGATGTATAAAAGAGATGCAACTGTTAGCGAAAGCATGCGGTGTCGAAGCAGCGATCTGAGGAAGTTGTATTGTAGAGGTGAGTCTGTAATATTAAATTGCGAGTTGTTTTCACAGTGATGACTGTAGAATGCAATAGAAATGAGAACTGGTAAATGAATACACGTTTTTTTGAAATTTTTTGAATTTTTGCCCATTTTAGTACTAAGTTTCGTAATTGGTTTCTTATTTTTCTGAATAATGCAGAATTAGCAATGTGGTCGCCAACACTGCGGCAGATATGGTTCTTGACATCTAAGACATCATAAAGGAATATCATAAAGGAATAAACAGTGTTCTGTTATGTCGAAAGAACGAATGTTTAGATAATATTGCTCAAGAATGAAGGTTCAATGATCTATTTGCAATAATATCCTTCCATTTAGCTTTGAAAAGTTTCTTAGTACTTCTCCGACATAGTACTAGAGTTTATTAAAATCTTGGCCATCTTAGTACTAGTTTCTTATGAACTAGTTTCTTATAAAAAAACGTACTAGGATACACGAAATTTTTAATTCTTTTAAGAGCTAAGAAATAAACAGCTTATTAAGTTGTTTTTGCAAATGTAATTGCATTCTTATTCCTGGATGATATCACCTAACCTTGCTATGTAGCGCAATATTACTTCTCACTTTGCTTGCTATGTTGTCAAGAAAGAGTTCTGCAGAAGTGTTCGAAGCAAGGTTGTGATGTAGCCAGCGCAAAGGAAGTTTGCAACAATTGAGAAACTTGCTGCGACAATGATCGGGAAATTTTTGCTAGAAATTACGGAACTCTGTTACATGGGCCTTTTTAGCAAGCTTCATGCAGGGAAGGCATTCATACAAATTTCTTTGGTGTGTTTGCTCGCGTTTTCTCTGTTTTTCCATTTGTGCTGGTAAATTCACTGCAAGTCATCGTCTTGTCAATGGAGTTCTCGTTCAGTTTTGTTCTTGTTGGATTGATGATGCGTTTTTGATTGCAGATAAAATATAAAATCATGAGGATTCTTGTGGTATTTCTTTTGGGCATTGTCCTGACCTGTCAAGGTAAGTGCACGTTGTCTACTATCAAATTCGTCAATTTTCGAAGTAAATTTCTTTTAGACGTAGCTGGTGAACCTTGCGTTGGTGTTTATTCCGAGATATTTTGACCGAGCGAGAAAATACTTCGCTTGCGGGATGCTTATTTTGAGTCCTCTTATCCCCCTCTGCCGTGGTCCCCTCCTACATGGCATATTCGCATTCCCCTTTAGTATGTATGTCCTGGTCTGTGGTGTGATTAAAATTTTGCTTCCACGTGTTGAGCATTCGGTCGTGGTTGTAGTTGGTGGTCTTGCTTGTTGAACTACACACTTTTTCGTCGAGGGTCATCCGTTCAGAGGGTTTCAGAGGGGGGCGTGATAACGAAGAATATTTACGAAGCACTATGTAAATTGATATCGTTTGTTGCTGCAGACGAGTAGCGAAGCCCTAGGAGTAAATAGTGTCGTTTACACAAATTGCTTGTTCAACGAATCGGAGCAGTCCCAGAATCGCATAAATCTTGGATACTGCAAAAATTTCCCATCATATCTTTAATATAAAGAGCCTAAAAAGTGCTAGGAGTAATCTTAGAATCTGGTCCACTTTGGGGGAAATAGGAAGCACCCCTTCAGGGTATGAATTTAAAAGCAGGCTTTGTTCAACAAAGTTTTTCTCGATGTAGGTGTTCCAGTTAACGAGGTGGAAGATGATCAAGAACTTGAAGACGTGATTGAGATGAATGAACCTGAAATTGAGAACGAGCAAAATGAAGCATTTGGAGACGACATGAGCGAATACGAGGAAGATGGAGATAATGAAAATGATGAAAGTGATGAGGAGGAAGATACCGAAGATGGTAAGATCGTTCGGCCATGCCTTTCGCCAAAAAATAATTTGCCTGCCCCGTGCATCTATTTATTACCCAAGACATCTTTTCACCCGTTGGTCTCGCGGGAGATGGTCAGGCTAGGAATTAAACGAGACAGTTGATTTCGAGACAAATGGGAGGAAAGGGTGTTCCGGTGTTCCTGCTTAACAAGGCTGGACTGACGCTTGTACATGGGTACCGAGTTGCAAATTGCTCCAAAGAAAGCTGACAAGATTTTGGGATCCAACAAGGTTTTTTTAAGATTTCTCAATCAGTGTGTCCAATTTAGTTGCAGAAGTTTCGAGAGATCTGGAGATTTGTTTCGTATATCACTTGTTGCGGGGGACATCGTATGGGATAGTTCTTAACCAAGTATTTTCAGAGGGAGTGTTTTTCTTTTTACGAGAATTCAAGGAAAATGTCAAAAACGTGCAACCATAGTAATTTCTAAAACTGTTCAGTGCAAACGTCAAATAACTTACAAGAAACATTATTATGTCTATGACGGGGTATCACCCAAAAATGTAATTTTCCGTGATTCATGTTTTAGAAATTCTTTGTCACACCTTCAAATGTGAATGAAATACAAGTATGCGAAACTCGCCAAAATTTAGGAATAATTCAATGGTAGAGTTGCGGATACTTGCTGAAGGTTCTTTCGTGCCTTTCGGTTCGAAGAAAAAGGTCGCTAAATTTTACACCCACCTTTTTCGCCGACTTGAAGATTTGAACCTATGCTATGCTTGCTCTTCCATATTTGTGATGTGTTCGTTAATAATGTTCAGTTTTGTTCGTAGCTGAATCGGATCCCAAGAAGAAGCCCAAGAAGAAGAAGAAGAAGAGTAAGATTGGAAAGGTCCTGAAAAAGCTAAAAAAATTCAGATGTCCGTTGACGCATCGTTTCTGCAGGACAAGAACAACGTGCAACATCACGTACAAGAAAGGCAAAAAAGGCGCCGTCTGCAAAAGCCACAGATACTGTGTTTGCAGTGGTTGCCCCAAGGGTAAATCGAGAAGGTGCGGTTTCAAAGAAAAGAAAGACAAGAAGGGTCTTACATACAGTTTGGAATGCAAGTGTAAGTAATGAGGATTGAGCGTGGACTTGAAGAGGGACCAGTTTCAGAGAAATTGAGTAATTCTTCATTTTAAAATTTGTTTTATCGATCTATTGCTGGAAGCTTGTATTTTTTGTCTGGTGTTGCTTCATATGCCACGAGACTGTGATGGGGGGGGGGAGCGGGGGCATTTCCGCGTGTCTGGTTTCAAAAGATCAGGGGCAGGTTCAGGTAACCGTAAAAAAAACCTGTGATTTCACGAATCTTTTCTTGCCTACATATGACCATTGTGTTCTGCAGAGATTTTAGTGGACTGGGTGGACCCACAACTAACGTTGCTTCTAAAATCCACTAATATCTCTGCAATCGTACAACAAGCGAGTGTCTCATTGTTTCTCTACGAAGTGCAAGAGTTCTTGGGAAATGTCTACGTAACGTGAACCTGCCAGTTCAGTAACAGTCGTATAACTCCAGGGTGAATCTCTGTGCTGCTCTGCGCCAAGGATTTCGGAGCACAACAATTCTGTGCGCCAGTGTGCGCCAAAGAATAATTGGTATCTATTGTTTAATACAATCAGACATTGAATTGCCCATTGTTTTATGGCCCCTTTCGACGCCAAAATGTGCGCCAAAAACCAGACTAGTTCTTTCTCGGCTCCGAAGATCATCTGGAAATGGGCACTCGGATTCACCCTGGGTATAACTGAATCTGGCTCTGCGTGCGTCCCCTACCCTTTGCGAAGAGTTGAAAATGAATTCAATTCAATTCAACGGCAAGTTTTAACTCTAGCAGTTGGAGATGCACTCGGGCTTGACTTTTTCAGGCACGATGAAATTTGACCGTTGGCAAATTCAATGTGGCCGCCGAAGAAGTGGCAACCATGGCTCGTAGTTGTTCAGTAGCCACGGTTGTTTCGCAGCAGTTGACTTGGTGAAGCGTAGCTGGCTCCAAAAAAATGTTTACGGTTCAGGAAACACCGCAATTTTAGGGCCTGATTATATGAGAAGAATCATCCCGTCTAGCCGGGACGGGACATTTGCCGACATCCTACCCCTGCGGTCAAACCCTTCTTAAAATCGAGTTGCGATTATATGAGAAAAACATCCCATCACGGCTAGACGGGATAATTTTCACAAACGGGATCCCGCCTTTGGCCAAGCGGGATCCCGTTCAGGCGGGACGTTTTTTCTCATGTAATCGCATCATCCCGGCTGGACGGGACAAATGCCGGGATACTTTTAACTGCAGTATAGGGGAAATATAGGGCCTAAGCATGTCAACCTGCTCATAGAACTTCTCTGTAGTTAAATGAAAGTTCTTCTTCCACTTTTCATCCCCATGTTTCCCGTTGACTAAATTTTGCCAGAACATATCATTACCACCATCTTTGTACCAAATTGATCTTGGCCTACGTTGCAAATGCTTCAGTCTCATCATTCCCATTCTGCGTACTAAGTGATTCTTCTTTCGTAAGGAAATGGCCAGAATTGCATCGATTATTCTTCTTTGATGTGTAAAATATGTTTGCACAATTTGTTGAAGCTGCATACTCGAAGATATCAAAATGAAATATGGTGTAACAATTGTTTGGCGCCAAAACGCAAATTTGTCCTGGCTTGCCGGGATGTTTTCTCTCATGTAATCGCAACTTGATTTCACAAGGGCTTTGACCGCAAGAGTAGGATCTCGACAAGTATCCCGTCCCGTCTTGCCGGGACGTTTTTCTCATATAATCGCAACTTGGTGTTTACAAGGGTTTGACCGCAGAGGCAGGATCTCGGCAAATGTCCCGTCCTGGCTAGACGGGATGTTTTTTCTCATATAATCAGGCCCTTAAAGTCTGAATCGGAGCAGTCCTTTTGATTACAAAGTCTAACTTTGTAAACCGAGAGGGGAAGTAAAAGTCAGTCGCGCTTGTTAATGTGATAGACTACTGTTTTATTTCTGCTATTTGGGAAATGAAGACGGCGCACACGGCACCGGCGATTGCGGAGAATCCAGACACGGGACCAATAGGATGGTCCTAACGGACCAGACTCACATAAATGCCCATTCCTTTCCGTGGTGAGTTTGTAACAGTAGTCCAGAAGTTTCATTCCAAAATGACTAAATGACCAGTACAATCATATGATGTTTGGCTGCACTAAACTCTGGAAACCATATAAACTGCAAGAATGCACGATCAACAACATTGATCACCCAATTAACAGACGAAATTCTAGTTGATATGAACGAAGTCCCACGACGAACCACACATGATCTGCTCTTTGCACGTCCCTGTAACTATTTGGGTATCCCCAGGACAAGATTCACATTGACATTCAGAACAATACTCAGATAGCACACAATACCAAAATTTTACATAGCAAAACTACAACAACCAACCTTAGCTTTCAACATTTTAGAATGATGCAATTTTGCACCTCCTGGAGCTTTCAAGGAACCATGGAAAAGTAGCCCATTATCAATGTACCCTATCGGGTATCTGCAAACAGAAATGAATGCGTATTCTGTCGGGGTCTAATCCGTTAGGGTGCGGTCCTACTGGTCCTGGATCTGGGTTTTCCGTTACGCCGTGATTTTGATCATAATTTGTAGGGGATCATTCCCCAAAAAGAGCTCCGGATCGCATGCGCAGTAACGATTTACTTCAAGGGCAAGAAACAAACCCATGCGCATGACAGTGTGAGCCCCAGCCTTGATTTGCTATCAACAAAGCTGAAAAATAAGTGTCAAAACAAAAGGGTCAGTCCTTTATCTCCCTAACAAAATATTTGGCAATGCGCATTAAATTGCAACCAGAATAACCAATTCAATAGCATAAAAGGCAAATTTCTACAAGGAGCATGTCATTCCCAAAAATCGTATACACCTTTCGCAGAATCCTTTTGTTCTCAAGGAAAATCCGCAACAAATGTTGTTCGGAGGTGTGCCGTATGGAGTGGCGGCAATCTTTGATAGTTACTCTCACGGAAAGTGTAGTGATTATTGTTGTGGTTGTTGTTGTTTTATGTTAATGGCGGCCGAGCAAGGAACGGTTAGGCCACGAGGCAAGGAGGCGAGTTGGCTTTAACATGCTATTTCATTGGCGACGACGATAAAGATCGGACGAATCGTACAGGATATCATACGAGGAATACGATGGCAAATCATTTACAACCGATGAGTCCATTTTTGCCACAAAGTGACCCCACGAATACGAGTGCACGATGGTCGTTATGGATGGAGCGATTTGACAATTATCTCAGGGCCCTCAATATCACAAATGAGGGTAGGAAACGTGCTTTACTTCTTTATCAAGTGGGAGATGACGTCTACAAAATATTCAAAACCCTCTCAGACACAGGGGAAGATAATGATTATGCCGCTGCGATGGATGCTCAGACTACAGCCCTATAACTTCAACGTTATTTACAAAAAGGGATCTCTGAATGAAGCAGACTTTTTAAGTCGACACCCAGTAATGCCAAGAATGCAAGAAACAACTGCTGAGAAGATGGCTGAGCATCATGTAAATTTTTTTAATCAGTCATGCAGTACCAAAGGCTATGAGTTTGACTGAAATAAGTGCAGAAACAGAGAATGATTCAGTTCTAATGAAAGTTAAGGAATGTTTAAAGTCTGGAAAATGGGATGAAAATGATCCAGAGATCACAATATATCACAGATGTTCAGAGGAAATCTCGTTTAATAAGGCAGAGAACATTTTGTTAAAGGGAAATCGTATCATAATACCAGCAAGTTTGCAAGAGAGAGCCACACAGATTGCACACTTAGGGCACCAGGGAGTAGAAAAAACAAAAAGTCTCATGAGAGAAAAAGTGTGGTTCCCAAACCTGGACAAGAAAGTCAGAGAAATTATTGATAGATGTAATGCTTGTCAAGGTACAGGACAGCAAAACCCACCAGAACCAATGCGTATCACACCAACGCCAGATACACCATGGCACACGGTTGCCATCGATTTCAAAGGGCCTGTTCCAAACACGTCAGAATATCTACTGGTTGTAACAGATGTTTACTCCAAGTATCCAGAAGTTGAAGTAGTTCGTTCCACAGAAGCGAAGACAGTCATTCCACAATTAGATAAAATATTTGCCCGCCATGGAATCCCAGCAAAGATCACAACTGATAACGGACCACCATTCAATGGCAAAGAATTTGAAAGATATATGGCACTGTTGGGAGTTAACTGGAAGCCAAGTACGCCACTATGGCCACAGGGTAATGCAAATGCTGAAAGTGTCATGAAACCCCTTGGCAAATTACTTCAGTCAGCAAAGATTGAAAACAAGAACTGGAGACAGGAACTTCAGAAATTTTTATTGTCCTTTCGAGTAACGCCCCACCGCACGACAAAAGTGGCACCATGTGAGCTCCTATTTAACCGAACAATTCGGGGAAAACTTCCCGAATTAACTTCAAATAAAGTAGTTAACAAACACAAGATGGCGAAAGCAAACATTGAAATGCAGAAAGAAATGAATAAAGCGTATTATGACAAAAGAAAGAGAGCGAAAGAGGCAGATATCGAAATTGGAGATACAGTCATATGCTTACAACCAGCTCGAAACAAACTGTCATCAAAGTTTAGTCCTAACAAATTGAGAGTAACAGAGAGGAAGGGAAGCAGAATCACAGCTAGGAACGGACGATATGTGATAACAAGGAACATTTCACACTTCAAGAAGGTTGCAGAAGTCGAGACAGAAGCTGAGGAGGAGAGTGAAGATGAATTAGAGAGCAGTGATGATGAAGAATTAGTTAGAGAAGAAGAGGCGAGGGAAGAAGTACATGCGGAACAGGGACCTAGGAGATCAGGACGCACACGTAAGCAAGTAGACAGGTATGGAGATTTATTTCCTACTGAATTTGTTTAGGTAATCGGAAAACCCATTAATTGTTTGTTTGGTTGATAATACTTTGTTAGTTTTGACATTTAGAAACTCTGGTAACTTTACGTTTCCTTTCAAAAGAAAGAGGGGAATGATGTAGTGATTATTGTTGTGGTTGTTGTTGTTTTATGTTAATGGCGGCCGAGCAAGGAACGGTTAGGCCACGAGGCAAGGAGGCGAGTTGGCTTTAACATGCTATTTCAGAAAGGTGTATCAAAATTTTGTAGTGAGGCAAGAATACCGGAATTTCTGCTAAATACATCACCGCACTGCCAGTGACATGCTCTTTTATGAACATAAGGCCCATTGGTAAACATGATCCTTTGCACGCCGAATGAGAAGCGGAATTAGGCCTCGAGGGATTTTCCTATAATAGGAAAGTCGACGTTGGCGCCGCAAAGGGTCATGGCTAGCAGTGGGTCTTTAATTGTATGTGCCTTGAACTCAGAAACGCATTGTTCTACATTAGAGGGGGCTGTGTGGGGTTACAAACCCAGACCAAAATTTCCGAAAGCCCAGAAACAAAAAACCGAAATGCGCTGCTGAATAAAAGTCTTCGATTTTCGTCAGTAATCTTCGATCATGTTCAACATTTTCGTATCCACTGACAGTCTGTGCATGTTTTAAGCAGATGATAGCTAGTTTTTCGATCTCGGCCAACTGGATGAACAGTGTGACTTCGAAAACCTGATCATGCCAGTGAAACATCTCAGATCCCGAAAACAGTGGGTGTACATGGGGTCAAAAAAATTAAGCGCTCCTCGCAACCTCGCATTTAACACCTTTAGGACTCCTCACAAACACGTTTTTCTAAAATTGTTTCCTCCTCGCATTTCGAAATTACTTGGTTGACTCCTCGCTCCTCGATTTTACAACGAAACAAATCTAACACACTAATTGGTTGGTTTAGACTGGGAAGATTCAAAATAAGACACAAAGACCTTTTTTGTGCATTTGACTAGATCAAACATAATTCTGCAGCCATCGTATAAATGTTGTGCAAACACAAACCGGAGTGTCAAACTGCATTTTTTCGGAAAGAACTGACCGTCGGATGTCAGTAACATCAGATTAACGGCTACCTTGTAAGAGCTGTGTTTATTCGTAGCCCTGTTTTCATGAACTAGTGCACAGAGTAATTGCTGTCCTGTTAATCCGTGTACAAAAGAAAAAGGCTTCTTTCGTTTTGCTAATTTTCAAATTTCAGCGTTTTAGTGGTGACCAGGGGCGTATTTTGGCCAATAATTTTGGAGGAGTGATAAAGGTCTTTACCCTCAAAAACAGAGTTATGCCCTGCAGACAATGGCATTGAAGGGTAAATCAAAGGCAATAGACAGAGGTATATACGACCGTCTCATTGGACAGTCTATAAATAGAACATAGAAAAACCCACACTCTCTTTTTGCTTCACCCCGTTCAATAAAAGTTTATTCATTAATGCCTATGCTTGGTTTGTTGTGGATCTTCAATAATGTGGCAAAGCCAGCTATTCTATTAGTCTCTTCGAGCGATCCGATCTAAACCAATACAACAAGCTGATGGCGTAAACGTGAAGCGTCCTTCCGCAAGTAAAACTATGTACAACTATTTACAAAGTCCAAGGCACGTTCAATTCTCATATCTATCGAAAACACCGCCTAAAAATATCAGTACTCGATTCTCGAATCTCAAAATACTCGTCTCAGTTCTCAATTCTCCTCGCTACAAATTCTCGTCGGTCTCGAGTCTCAACTGCAAAACTTCAAAATTCTACTTTGATCAATTCACTCTCTTCAACAACAACTGTCATCGATCTTAGTCTCGTGGATAAAAAAGGTCCTAATTATGCTAATTATGCGGAACTATTCAACTACCAATAAACTAAAGTTACGTAATGACATACGCAATCCCACAATTCATAACATGGTTGATGAACAAACCTTTTAACCCTGGCGATTAACTTGAAGCGGGGACAAATGAGGGATCTGAGGACCAAGCACCAGAAAAATTTCGGAGCCACACCCGGTACTTTGGCTTAAAATGCATCTCCCAATATCCTGCTTGTCATTAGCGACAAAGAAACTTTGATGATTTTCTAACAGTCATTTTATAAAAATCAGTGCAAAAGGAAAATTTTTGAAGAAAAATAGTTTACTTTAGGTTAGAAGGTATCCCCAGATTCCATATTTACCAGAGCTAATACGGAAGCTTTGAAAACACTATTCAAATTGACAGCATCTACAGCTTCGCATGGCCGCAACACTTGTTACGGTTACTTACTGCACTGCAACCAAATTCGACTGGGCATACTTCAAAATCGTCGATTACACTGTAAAATTCGCTTTATTTGAGCTTGAAGGTGTCACATCACCACATCCCACACCATTTTCGTCCTCGGTGTCGACCAATCAAAATCTCGCAGTCTGGTTCCCTGTGTAACAGTTGAAACAAAGGACAGCTTATTGCCATAAGCGTACGAGGTGGGGGGTCGGGGGGGGGGCGGTAGCCTAGACTTTGAAAAGTTTTCAAAAATCAGCCTTTTTCGGGCAAATTTTTGCCCTTAGTCGGGTTAAGAAGGCTGGCAAACAATGGGCTTTCTGTCCGGCCGCCCCCTAAATTTTTTCGTCCCGTACGCTTATGCTTATTGCTCTGCGTATTGTGTCACGAAAACTGGACTGCAAATAAACATAATTCATTTTGTTCATACCGTCATTCTCCCTGGTTGTTTAAGCGAAGGAACCTGGGCTCGTCGGTGTTCAGCTGGACTTGCCCAAGTCGTCTTATAAGACGACTTGGGGAAGTCCAGTTTTCAGCGCTTTCTCTTATATTTTCCTTGCACCCCGCTGCGTTTTCAAATTTTTTGAGGCTCCTCCCTCGCACGAAAAAGGCAAATCCTCGGCTCCTCAGGTTAAAAAGTTGCCTCGTCGCCTACTCATTCTCCTCGGACTTACCCAAGTACACCCACAAAACTCGTACGATTTAAAAGTCAATCCCGACACTAGAGGAGTCCGTCAAGCTCCAAAGCCCCCTCCATAAACATGTATTTCGTTAAGTATACAGTTGCTCTTCTGTTTATCTTGTAAAATTCTGGATCCCTTGTAACAAAGGGAAAGGAAAGGACTGGACTGCAATTGTCCACTTTGTAAGATATACATCGCAGATTTTGGGGTATTTATAGTTGATTTTTACGATTTTGCATTAGTAGAACTTAGAACTTACGATGTAAATAGGTAAATAGTTGGCTTTAATTAGCTGTACGTAGTTAGCTATCACTTCTGTCACTTGCCAACTTTAAATAAATCATTTATTATTATTATTATATTATAACAAGGGGCTTCTCAGATAAACAACATATTCCTAATTATCGCTGTTGCTGTTGTCGTTGCAACGGGACTATGTGCGAGTCATGGGCATTGTTTACTCTTGTCTCCTGAAAGCTAGTGAAAACTACTTTCAGGTAGAAATACTGATAAAAAATCACTCAAGGAAATACTACTTTGCCATTTCGATGCTCTTTACCTACGTCAAACTTTAGACTGGTACATGCAAGCGATAACTGCTTCCATATCTGCCATACCTATTCTAGGTTCTCTAGGTTGAAACAATTCTCTCAGCAGCCCCTGGCACCAAGGGCATCCAAATCTTCTGTTAGCTTTGTGTATGCAGTCTTCTGCCGCTTCTTACGTGGTGTCTCCCGAATGAAGCTCTGGTCGTTGAGCTCAAAGCGATCTCCACGCATACCCATTACCAAATATAGACGATTCTTTGTAAATCTTGGACAGCGGCACGTCGAACTCACCCAAAAATCTACTTTTCTTCCAGTTAGCAGGTGACCACCTCTAGCAATCTTTTGAACTTTTGCAGAATGGACGTTCCATGTCCCAATCTTTCGAACTGCTTTGACCTTGAAGATGCCAACTTTTGAAGAGAAATAAATTTTGGAAAGAAAAGTTGATTATGCTTCAAAATTAATCCCGTCTTGCTATGCAACTAGAACACAGGGGACTAAGATGCAAACACCACAAAGAGCACAAGGGGCATTGGGTATGTTTAATCAAACAATTTCTTTGATTTTAACATAATGGAGAACAAGGAATCCTCTGGCTTTTAGGCAGCAGCTAATTTTGACTTTTTTGCTTCATAAATTAGCAGCGGTTCTCAGAGCTACTCACACTCGGTGTCAAGCTTTAAGTTGAAGTATATTCTTTCAAAAATCTTAAAAAACAGAAATTGGTTTATGAATTCATTGCATTAGCTACTATAAGAGGCAAAAATGAGTTTTTTGGGATACCCTGTGCAATGACTGTGGTGGCAAGTAGAGATCTTTATGTCTTTCGGTTTAGTATTTAAAAATTTGATGACGTCATTGCCTCTAATATGGTATGTGCCGCCATTTTGAAACTAATCAAGATATGAAGACTTTCCACAACAGGTTAACATAAGTTTCGTCCAAACTAATTAATTCAAAGAAAATCTTAATAGGACTTTATTTTACACCCACCTTTGTAAAGACTTGAACCCTATACTATTTAGACTTTTGGCCAGGAATCCCTTGTTTCCCTCTGCTCTTTTGACTGGATGATGGCGCTTCGGCCAACAGAGACTCGTAAAATTACTCAGTAAAACTTGACTCTATTTAGACCCAAACTCTGAGATTCCTGGAGTACTGATCAGATAGCGAAATTTGTGAATTACTATTGTTAATGTGGCAAATATGATAAAATTCTCGATTCGATCGAACATCTGATAATGGAGATAATTCTGATAATACTGATAATAGATATATGATAATAGAACAACTGATATAATTCTCTTTAATTCAGGTTTTTCTTTTTTTCTTTTGCACAAGGTCTATTTGTAAAACAGTTATTTATTACTGAAATTTGTAACCTGTTTAAATATTTAAAAATGAAATATTTAAAAATGAATGAATGAACTGATGACGTTCGCCCGGGATTCGAGTTCGAAGCCGTGATTCCATAATTCCATCGATGATTGCAG
Organism: Aurelia sp. 4 Dawson et al 2005; assembly: GCA_964019985.1. Taxonomy (NCBI): domain Eukaryota; kingdom Metazoa; phylum Cnidaria; class Scyphozoa; order Semaeostomeae; family Ulmaridae; genus Aurelia; species Aurelia sp. 4 Dawson et al 2005. The sequence goes on from OZ026492.1 coordinate 18,060,704, forward strand.
AAAATAGGGTCAGCTTTTTCACTGTTTCATTGCGAGTCCCTGCTGAGCAAGGTTTATCACAGGGATACAAGGGACTCATCGTCATAAGTGTATATGCTACTTAACTTCTTCGCTGACAAGAGCAGCAACGATCAAAGATGATAAACAGCAAAATGTAAACAACGTACCGAAATCTTTCTTGCAAAATTCTCGGCGCATCTGCTTTGGTTTACATGGTGAGCAGCGTTCTACAAGTGAGAAATCAAAATTGAAAATACAGAGTCTTCGTGTAATGAACCTGAAATTGTGTTGAGTAACGTAAGAATCATTATGCTGGTCTGAAGGCTGTCTACATATACAACTAATCTAAATCGAAACTAAGCTACTATGTATGTATGTATGTATGTATGTATGTATGTATGTATGTATGTATGTATGTATGTATGTATGTATGTATGTATGTATGTATGTATGTATGTATGTATGTATGTATGTATGTATGTATGTATGTATGTATGTATGTATGTATGTATGTATGTATGTATGTATGTATGTATGTATGTATGTATGTATGTATGTATGTATGTATGTATGTATGTATGTATGTATGTATGTATGTATGTATGTATGTATGTATGTATGTATGTATGTATGTATGTATGTATGTATGTATGTATGTATGTATGTATGTATGTATGTATGTATGTATGTATGTATGTATGTATGTATGTATGTATGTATGTATGTATGTATATTTTTGCCATTAACATCAAAACTACAATTTATGGATGAAAGGAAAAAAGTGAATTAATTTAGATTTATACAAAATATACAGGCAAGAGCAAAAATATCAATCAAAAAATACCCCAGGTTAAAAATGGCAGGGATAGCATTAAAAAGGTCAAGGTGACCTTGTTTCCATAATGGTCCCTCCTGAGCTATAATCAAGGAAATGTGATCCGAAAAAAGGTTTTGTGTGCAAGACCGAGAAATTCTAAAAAAGGTCCTTAGTAGAAGACATATATGTCGTCTTCCTCTTTCTGTATATTTTGGAAAAAGTTCTCTTTGATCTTGTGTTTAAATGCATTTATATTGTTAGTTGAAGTCAACTTGGATGGAAGACTATTCCATAATTTAGGTCCTAGATAAGATAAGCATTTTTTCCAGCATTCCTTTTTCGGAATGGAAAGTCTAATTTGAACTTGGACCTTCGTGTTGCTAAGCCCTGGTGGACTAGACAGAATATCTCAGCAGTGTACGCCGGGGCAGTGCCTTGGAAAAATTTCATTATGTTGACACAGACACATTGATGAAACCTGTTCTTTGTGGGGAGCCAATGTATAGCTTTGAATTCTGTGACCCCAATATGTGCTGTGTTTTTTAAATTCAAGTAGAAACGAATGCCTTTGTTTTGTGCGGTCTCAATTTTATGGACAGCCTCTTATTCAACCCTGGATATCATGAAGTGGATGCATAGTCAAAAACTATATAACAAATGAAAGGAAATAACTGAGGAAATGAATACTTACAATGCTAAGTATTAAAAAAACTAGGATGTGGATGGACAGAATTTAACTGATGTGATTATATTTGGAAAAATTGCATTTGCAGGTAGGACCATCCCATTGTTTTATCATACGTTTGAAATTGTTCAGATTGTCAGCTGATTCTAGATCATTTGGGAAAAAGTTAGTTCCAGATCTGACGTCCAATGGCGTTAAGGCTGTTAAAACCGAAGGTTACTTGATTTGGGCGAAAATGATTTAATTTGTTAGGATTCCGAGAAGGGTGCTTTGGGGTTCTTGGACAGAAAGTGCTTCCCCACCACCCACCGCTTTGCATGGAAGGTGGATTCAAATTTTCGATTGTCGTGAACACTTCGATACAGAGGGTTCTCTGACGAGCAACTTTCATTGTGCACTTTTTTGACCTAATAAGGAGATCATTATAGGAACCTTTATAATTATTGTACAAATACATCAATACGATTTAGCACCCGGTACTTTCCCATGCAGCGTCGAAATGAATGAACAAAATTCATAGATACCTTGCATACAGCTGCACTGTTTGCCTTTGCACACTTTCTTCAATACTGGATTATTGCTTGACAGGCTATACATGGTAGTGCATGAAATACCTTTGAGCAAAGAAGAGGATACATTAATATCCACATGCACAAACTAAAATGTTTAAATATGACTAATTGGACTAATTGCCACGTAGCGGAATACATTCGCAAAGAATCAATGCCGTACGATATCTCTCTGTCTTTCGAAGGAAATATCTGTGGTAATGTGGTAATGTGGTAATGTGGTAATGTGGCTTATTGCCATCTTGTCACACAATCATGAACACGTCAGACCAGAGACCGCGGAGAAGGGTAGGCTAGGTGGGCTATAGCCCATCCACTTTTTGGCAACAAATGGCCTTATTTTTGTTGGCAACATTTTGAAAACGATTAGCACTTAGTCGACTGAAAAAGAAGCTGAAATTGGAACCGTTAAAGACGAATTCAGAGCGATATCTTTGAAGCTCTTGATTTTGTAGTACTTTTTATAGATCTACGATTCAGTCGACAGAATTTCAAAGCATACAAACAGCTCGAATTGCTACTCCTCGGGGCATTAGTGGCATGGGATACAAGAGGCCATTCGGCGATTTGATTAGTTGTAACTCCGTTTTGCGCGGTAAGTCCGTTTTCGCGGGGTAAACGGCCGCAGCATGTCAAAATTCGACAGGCAACCACATTTTACCCATTTCAACCATGGGGGGGGGGTAACTTCAATAGGTGGATGACGGGGCTCGCAAAGACGATACCATAAGATTTTCAGGCCACTAAAAATGTATACCCAAAATTTGTGACAACTATTCAAAATTTTAATCAAGTGAAATATGATCCAAATTGATACCCTGAAGAGTTATTGTTCTAAAATGATATCCCAAAATTTATAGCTTCTTGTGATTTTACCAGAAATGATATCCTAAGATTTATTTTCTTCTCGAAAAAAGGCACCCCAAAATATTTCACGTCTTGTACCAGCATATATGGTAGTTACCCCTCTCCCCACCCCGGGGGTAACGAGCCTGTTCATTTTCGAAGCTGTGGTGACATTTTCTCGAATTTGCAGCTTAGGCCCATTTTCTCTCCAAACCAATCGTGCCGATTTTCACATTAAACGCACTTGCTAAGCCCGGACCATTGTTCAAATACCTTCAAAAGGGTTGAAATAAGATTTTTAAAGAATTTGTGTTTAGTTCTTCCATTTATCTACTGCAGAATTGATGCTAGAGTGACAGCCACTGCTTGTCGATTAGCATTGCCTAGCAAACTGTGAATCCATAATGGCTGCTACTGCACCCATATTCTGGGCTCATTTGATCAAAGTGTACCCCGGTGTTCTTTCGGCTTCGTGATCAGCGTATGACGTAAGAGCACCTAGGCTGGGTTTTATGCTTTCCTTGTTTGATTCACGCACTCGTCTCTTCATATTCCCCCCATTTTCGATTTTGCTGTTCTCCTCTCTCAGTTTTTCTTTACCGCAAAGTTGGTCTTCACGAAATGAATAAGCTTCACTGCTAGTTTTCCCCACTCAAATGCAACAATATTGCCCCTGATGTCATGTAATATTCAACGCTGAAAGCAGTCTGTCTCGTTCAGGATTGGTTTTTTGCAGCCATCTTCTTTTCTCGGCATTTTTATAACGCTTATAACCAACCTTATTCCCCTTCTTCCCTTCTTCCCATGGTGCTCTTACGTCACACGTCGACCACGGAGTGACTGTACACTCTCATACACTTCAATCAAATCTGCCCAAGATGGGCAGATTGGCAGCCATTATGGATTTTTAGTTTGCGAGATGAGGCTAATTATGCGACCTCAATTCCGAGCAACAAATTTTTGTTTGCAATGGACGCTGCTTAGTGACAATACTATATTGTTGTTATTCGAACAATTAGAAGTTATCTAAATGATTTATGTTTGCTATTGTTTTTGAATAGCCAATCACATCGTAGGGCGGCCTCTGGCATTCTGGAGCAGAGGTTGATTGATGATTTTATTTTCGTCTAACTTTTGCTCCATTGAATTGAAGTGCTAATTACTGTTAAAACATGGACTCAAGTAATAAATCTAGAACAGAGGCAGAGGAGTGAACTCACTCTGGGGACGAGACTGGTTTACAACCAATGATTAATGGGACAGACAGCCTTAAAGGCTTCAAAATATTTCAGGAAACTTACTTGGTTCAAGGAAATCCTTGACAACGATTGGTACAGGCTGAACAAGTCCCACATCAAAGGCTCGTGTGAATGACACTTTCATGCAACTATCCACAGTTTTTGAGACCTTTATAGAGAAAAGTAAGCACAAGTTATTGCTGTGGCGATGTGGTACGGAAATAGATTTATTGTGTAATTTTATCCTGCCACTGTTATTTTGGCTTTCCGGCCCATTAAATGAATTCAACCTTCCTCTGGATGTCAATTTCGTTGGACTAACTCTCCTCATTTCTCAAATCAGTTCTCTAACTCCTCACGCTGTTTATATGCCTAAGATGTATAAACCAGTCGTTTTTTCCGATATAGCGCAACGGCTCCGGCCTAAAGTGTTCGAAAGTGTTCTAAACCTTCCTTAAATATGTAATCAACAAGTTAAAACATGATTTTTCTGGACTCCGAGCTAGTGCAAAGAATGCTTTCAAATCAACAAAGAACAAAGGATACGTTGATCAGAAATATTCAGAAAAATAAATGCCTTAGCTAAGGGGGTAATATTCAAGATACGCACTCATCAACCCTCTTGTCACAAACTAAGTTTTTCAGCATAAAAAAAATCTCAGTGCTTACTCCTCCAGTTCTCCTTCAGTTGAAATATTCTGCAAATCCTCCTCCCCCCAAGTAAATGTTGTTTGTTTTGACTCAGGATAGTTGCTGCATGATATTTTCCAATTCAGAGCAAGAGTGTTAGGACACGGCTGTTTTGATTGATTATTTATTTACCTTGTGCTGATCCCTGTGTCTTGTTTTGTTGTATTGTTTTCTGTTCTGTCTCGTCTTCAACTGAGCGCGGATAGGCTCAACCGCTCTCAAGTTGTTCGAATAGAGCTCCCTTGTATTTCTGTGTCTTAGTGCGCCTTCGCAAGAAAAATCACGCGAAGGTGCACTAAGACATAGAAATACGAGGGAGCTCTATTCGAACAACTTGAGAGCGGTTGGGTCTAACCACGCTCAGTTGACAACGAAACAGCAGAAAACAAGACAACAAAACAAGACACAGGTATCAAAACAAGGTAAATAAATAATCAATTAAAACATCCGTGTCCTAACACCTTTGGTCAGAGAAGTCAGCAACATTAACTTGTGAGGTGTGATAGGGGTATTTATTCTTCATATCTGCTCTGTGCCCACTTTTGATAAGGGTTTTGGCCAGGACTTTAGTAATAAAAGGTGCACTGTGTAATGACCTTACTTTTATCAGTGGCCTTGATGCATCAACCCGTCAGTTTGTAAAACCCTTGGTTAATCATCTACAAGCAGACCAAGAATCCGTGGCTTACCTTTGGAAAGTAAACGACCATCGCACGATCTGTGAGTTCATATCTTTTTATTGAAGATGCATTGAGCATCTGAAAAGGAAGGAATGGCACCATTAAGAATTTAAAATTTGAGCGAAAAATTCGAGCAATCAGAGTGTTTCTCAAACATGTGACCAGTGAGTACGTATTACATCCATTCCTCTTCTCCTTGCAGCAAAGCATATCGAAAGCAATTTTTCTGCAATTTTGCAATCTCAACCTACCATGTAACGGGGACGTACCATTTGGCTTGAAAAATTTGTACCTGTAATTCCCTAAATTCTGGTGGATTTTAGGGTTATGATTCCGCAAATCGAAGAAATATCTGGGCCATAATTTCGGAAATTATGAAACATCCCCTGTAACGGACACCCATAATTCCGTGAAATATCTAAAAATTGTGAAAATGATACCCATAATTCCTTAACGGTTTGAAAATAGTACCCCTAAAAATGGCACGTGCCCATACAACGGAAAGTACAAAGGTAACCCCCCGCCCAAGAATTTCTCAGTCAATGGCTAACTCAAGATGTAAAACTTTGGCTTCGTAAGATTGGTCATCTTTTAGAACGACAAATTAGGAAAATGCTGGTAGTGGTTGTCAGCCCGGGGGGGGGGGGTACTTGACCTAAATTTGTACGGGGATGTGCCCACGAAAAAAATTTTTTTCACCCTGCTCCAGAATTTTTGCCCTCAAATGATACCCTGTTCTAGAAAATATCTGTGAAAAGTATACTCAAAAACACAAAAATTTGACTAAACAATAACCTGTTGTAACAAAATTTCCTCTTTTGACATATTTTGACAACCTGCTCCAGAAAATTTGCCTTCTTTTGATACCCTGTTCTGGAAAAAATGGGCGAAAACGATACCCTGAAAAACGGCACATCCCCGTCGGACAAATATACTAAGTACCCCCCCCCCCCGGGGTTGTAGTGAACGGAAATTCCACGTTCAATTCCGGATTCTGGTCCATTATTTACTTACCATGGACACCTAAGTTCAATACAACAGTACCGCTACAACTGAAGGTGAAGTTGCGTTTTTCAGCGCCAAGCGCTGGGATCGCAGAAATAGAGCTGGCCTAATCGAGTCCGCGACCCCTTGTCATGACGCTCAAGTGGTGGGGCCCTAACGGGATTGGAACCCACTCCGCCTGACTGTTCTGGCTGCAATGTCAGAGGATTACACCACGGCGTCAGAACACAACTATGGATTCGCAAAGAAAATGTAACAGATCTACCTCTCATTTACATTGTTCTTGCTAATCAGTACACGTTTGTTCCTCTCATCTATGGAAAAATCTTGCTTAAGAGCGTGCAAATGCTGTTGAATCGTAATAACTTTGTGATGGATTTAGTTGTATCAGTACAATGAAAACGCGATCATAGAAAATGACAATGCAGACCGTATTTCCTCGTTTGAACAGCCCCTTCAGAGTAAAGGATCTGGAGTCTCCGTACAAGGTTCATACAAAATTTCGTTAAAATGGAAATGAAAAAGAAATCAAATACTGTGATTTTGTTGAAAAGTTTTACATTCGTATATAAAATGAGAGCCTCAATAAACTCTGCTGGAATATCAAATACATTCATTTCGAACTAACGCACCTTTTCAAATGATTTGTGAACAGGAACGAAGCCAGTAAGAACTCCTATTTCAAGGACAGTGGTGCCAACTTCATCTCTTCCAATGTTCCTGTCAGAAATAAGAACCAATTATCTACATGGCTGCAAATACCTGGGCAAAGCGACGGTCTAGTACAGCTATTGAAAATCTCTGTCTGTGTCTCAAGTTAGATGCCAAGTGAAAAGCAATTCTAAAAGCAATTTTTCTGCAGCAAATCTCATACGTCTTTTATAGCTACATTTCATTTGCCACTCTGGACATTTAAACGCAGCCAAACTAATAAGGTTTTAAGTTCTTAGCATACGAGAAATCTGTGTAAATCTGCAGGTGAGATGCTTTGTACGCGATGCAATAAAAGCAAGTCCAAAGGCAAAGTATCTTTCCGAGATGTGAGGGGCATTATCAATCCACTTTTCAAGGTTAGAGGCGCGAAAGCGAAAGTCTTTTGTTGTTAGAGATATTGTATCTGTGAGTCCAATTTTCTGTTCTACATACAAAGGTTAGTGTAGAGGCAAATTTTCACTTTCATATCTGTCTTTGTTTCGAAATTATGGCATTGTGAATAATTTGAACTCATAAGGGCTTTGACCGTGAAATCAAAGTTTGGACAAAACTTTGTCCAAACATCTGACTTCACGGTCAAAGCTCTTATGAATTCAAATTCTTTAAATCGCCAAAACTTCCAAACGAAGACAGATATGAACGCGAAAATCTGCTGCCATGCTAAAGTTTGTACGCAGAACAAGATTTTAGGCTCAAAAATGCAAAATCTCTAACAACAAAAGATTTCCGCTTTCGCACCTCTTACCTTGAAAAGGTGGATTGATGAAATAAAACAGTGAGAGGTAAAATGGTAAAGAACTGTCTGATTTTAAACAACAGAGTATTAGGCTCAGGCTATTTCTGAGATAAGAGCATGATTTTCACACATCCATCTATTCTCGAAGTCCACTCTTCGTGAAAAATTTTAGGAAACTAACCATGAACATTTAAAAACTTCTAATGGGTCGAGGGGGAGGGGTAAATCCTATAGGGAACTTGGTATGGATGCGCCTGCCAGGGTTTTGGGTCAATATGCGATATTCTGCCCGGATTATGGGTCGTGTTTAGTGAATTTGGCCCTGGTTATGAGTATGCTTTACTGAGATCTGCCTTGGTTTTGGCTAAATGTTAGTAATTTATTATAGCTATTTTTCAAATATCACGACAAAAAACTTTCGCAAAGAGGAATTTAGCTTCATAAATGATACGAAGTCTTTTCACGATACTTATGGAAATTTTGCCCTGGTTATGGGCCCAAGCTCTGAATCCTCAAAAGCACATTTATATCACATCCCCTACAGGAGTTACCCCCCCCCCCTAATACTGGGTGCGCTTAAAGAAGATCAGACGTTTCTTTCTAAAAGATCGTAACACCTGCAGCACTAGATGGATTTAAATGCATCGAAATTCACTGCAAAAAATAATAAAATTTCCCCACATATTTTGTTGGGGAAATTTTGGGGAAACGGACTCAATTCCCGTAATTTCCCAAAGGGGAAATGAAAATTTCCACTTCCCTTAAATTTCCCACAGAAACTTATCCATTTCCCTTAAATCTCCATCCAAGAACTATGGGGAAATTTTTTGAATTTCTCCACTGTTGGTAGCAGAAAACTAAAGAATTTTGAAATTTTTCTGGTGTCTTTATGAACACTGGAAATAGAGGTAAATTCGACTTAAGGGAAATCTTTTACTTGTAAAGCCCCGGTCAAACGGGCCGAACATTTCACCGAACATTGAAGTTGGAAAAAAGCCAAAACTTTTCAATGTTCGATCGAGGGTGGTCAAATGCACCGAAAATTTCATCGAACATTTTGATATGCACGATTGCGCCATCAAGAGGAAAATTGTTCGGTGAAATGTTCGGCACGTTTGACCGGGGCCGAAAATGCCTGAAAATGGCCCTTGATCAAAGACGATTGATTAAATTTCAAAGAGGCTTCTCACATTAAACAATACAAAAGTACGATTTTTCATTGGTAGTTGATGTCATCTGCACAGTTATTGTCATGGGATCTGACATCTTTGGTATTCGTGTAAGACTTTCCTACCATTCTTGAGAGGTATTAAATGCCCCCTGCGCCTTGTTGTAAATGAATGATTCTTTATGACATGACTTGGCAACAAACAAATTGACATAAGGTCAAATTTATCTACAAATTTCTTTATTCATAAGAAATTGAGAAAAATCACAAAAGTACCGCAATTTGCTGCTATGAAGTGAAATTAAATCTTTCATATCTGTGCAATATTATACCGAGTCAAAAAAAGTTTACGCGTTTGGCGGGCTATGGAATAAAAAAGCACGAGACCTATATTAAAAACTAAAATTTCAACGTGTCAATAAAAGTCAAATTTAGATCAGAAAGTTTTGTTTTGTAAAACTGCACATCTTTAAGAACCAACAATTAGAAAAATGCTTCTAAGGGGTTTGTTTGGGAATCGAGAATTCCACATTCCATTATGGTCCATGATTTATGTCGCATTGAGGCTTTCATTGCTATTTTCAGAAATATGATTAAGATAGCAATAGAAAATAATTCAAGGACCAGAATGGAATGTAGAATTGCCGTCTCAAAACATGCACTTTACCAGAATCTTCATAATTTTTTGGTCTAAATGACGAGTGATTACCAACCAAAATTTTATCATCTAAGTTAATCTTTGACTGATAGATCCAAATGTCATTTTTGAATATCGGCCTCATACTTTTTTTCATAGTCCGCCAAACGCATTTTTTTACTCATCCGATAGGTACCACAATTTATCAAAGACCTGAAATTCATTTGACGCGGCTGGTATAAAGAGAGAGAGAGAATGCAAGCAACCAACTTACCTCACACAAGCATTTAGCTCATATCCAAAAGAATCTTTAGAGTTTAACTCTCTCACATCAAATTTGGTTCTGAATGGACAGTCTTTTGATTTTGGTTGTGGTACGTTGTAATGGAGCTCCAGCTGAGAAAAGAATGTTAATTCTTATTAAAAGCAAATTATTTGAAAAGTCGTCCCAAATCCACCCTTGCTTTATAGGGAACCGAGATCCAAATAAGTATAGTTTTAACACTATCTTACAGGCTGTAGTAACTTGCAATAAACGCCCCCTCGCTATAATTAATTGTTTCAAAAATATCCATCTAGGACATTCATAAGGCTAATTTCCACACAGCGGCATTTGCAAGCGCATTTCATTTACGCAATAAAGGGTCTCCCAGTCTTCGCCTGCGTGCAGACTCTACGGTTACTGCAGAAGAGTGAAAAGGAGAAGACAGCCTCCTTCTCCCTTCATTCCTCCTGCATGCAGGCTACTCCGTCGTAGCTTTCTCTTTAAAGGATACACCATAGAATTTCTGCTCGCTAGCAAAATGCCGCTGTATCGCAATAAAGCTTTATTCCAATTCCAAGTGTAATAATCTTTCCTGAAATGTGACTTGAACAATTTTCTTCATCGTCTCTACGATTTTCAAACACTTGCTGGAACAACCAGCGTTATTGTGAACTTTAGTATCAGTACCAAGACGAGCAACTTGTCTGCCATTTCTAGCTTGTTTTTGCAATCGAAGCAACCTAAACATCTTATCCCATCAAAGAACTGAAATAGGAAAACAAACCATAGCTGATTTTGTCTGTTGAAATGAACTCACAAAAGCATCTCAGGAGTTCTTAATATCAGCTACTAGTATGAAGCAAAGGTGACGGAGATCATTGAGAATAAGGAAAAAATTTGATGAAAAATGAATTGATGTTGTTTTTGAAGTATTTAGGCATGCGGACATTACCTGAGCTTCTGCAGTGCCAACTCCACTGGTCTTTACCATGATGTTTCCACCAACTGGCACCTTTGAATATCAAAGACTGGGCTATCAGTAAGGGAACGACGTTAATGAAAGAGGTGATGATTAAAATCGACAGGTTAAGGCTTCGTTGTTTTTCTTAGTAACGGTCGGTTAAATGCTCTCGTTATAGAAGGCCTTAATCAGCTCTACCTTTGCTAATTTGAAGTTTTGCTTAAAGAGAATAGACATGGCGATATCTCGTAGTCGCTATTAAAAGGCTATAGAAAACGCCTACGCATTCATTGTTTCCTTGCCTACACAATGAGGCCGCACGTGTCGAAGTTATCAAATTCAATAGATTATATTTTTAACCTGGCCCAGACCAGCTTTTAACTATGTCGATTCCCTTTAACTTTGATACACTTACAAATCAGGGACGTAGGAAGCATCTCAAACTTGGGGGGCATGACACTTCGAGGGCACTTTTTTCCTTACGGGGCTTTTTCTAAAAATAAAACGGGCACTTCTTTGTTTTAAAATTGAAAAATAAAAAGGGCGAAATCTTGGGGGCACGTGTCCCCAGTGCTGGGGGCACGCGCCCCCAGTGCCCTTCCCCTGGCTTATGCTACAAATGTGGTGCTTTTAAAGGGATATCAAATAAATTTTGTTACTTTATGTTCATTCAGATTGTGATATCTAGCTCAGTCATTCATTTAACAATTCCTTTGTTTATTTATTAGTATACTCGATTGAGATTAGTTGTATGGATGTGTATCTTTATAGCAAGAGACACAATGAAGTTTTAACAAGTGACTAACAAATAACGCTTATTCTGGAGCTTGGAGCTCTACTAATCCTCTTTCGAAAGAAAGTGAAGTCCATGCGCAGGGTAACGATTGTCCTAGCTGGCATAAGTTCCAAATCTTTCAAAAGATTGGTGTAAAATGTAGTGATCAATTTCTCTGAACAAAGAAACTTTAGCCTGTCTTATTCACCTCATTTACTATGATTCTACAGGTGGACTTTTCTGAAATATTCAATATTTTCAGAATAGGAATGTTTTTCTTCTTTTTCAAGAATTCAACAAAGTTCTCAAAGAACTTAAAGCCATCGTATTTTCAAAACTGTTTGATTCAAAATGAAATAATTTCAAAGAAAAACACACTTTATGGCTGCCTACTATCAAGCTAAAGTAAGCCACTCTTTTCGCTCAAGATTTACAAATTTGATAACGACACATACTCAAACGTTTTGAAGTATCAAATAAGCAAGTGCAAGTTTGAAAAATAGGCATCAGTTCTCAAAAGTCCAATAGTAAGATTATAGATACATGAGTAAAATTCCTTTCTAGACATTCTATTAGAAGAAAAGTCGTAAAACTCTATAACCACCTTTTTACGCCGATTTAACGATTTTGAGGCTGCAGGTTGGTTTTTAGCTAAGTTCTACCATAGCAAGCAAATTAGGCTGCACAGCGCAGAGCAGCCGAATATCGGCAAAAATATGTGATGTTAATAGGATATTCAATCAAACATTCAATACTTCATATTTCTGGCACAAATTCAGCAAATACATCATCATCCATGTGCCAGCATTTCAGCGGATTTACCAGTTGTTTCCCATAAATTAACCGACCAATTCAGTCATTCCTTTATGACTTCAAGACAATAAACCACTTAATGCTTACCTCTACTTCTTCTTGTACAAGTGCATTTCTCTTGTTGATGTGGAATGTTTTGGAAAAACTTGCATCTGCTGTGGACGTCACTGCGACTTTTAGATTCAGCAATGGATCTACAGAGGCATACGCAGAAATCGCTTGTAAACCAACAACTGTGTCCTAGAGAAAATGTAAAACGATTAAGCATTGTAAAACACCGGTTTAAGACCATGCTTATACTATACTGTTTTGGCTCAAAAGAGTTAACACTGCTCCAGAACAAAAGAATTTGACAGATAGAAGGAACAGAAGTATCACGGAGTAGAAGGAACGGTGAAAAAACGGAAGGATGATCCCTTACTCTTTTTACCGATCTAACACTGCAACTTGTTCCCAAGGGGGGAATTGGGGGAAAGGTACCTGGGTACTTTCAGGTACCTGGAGATGTGCTGCCCGCAAGGGTAAACTAACATCATTTCCTTTGTGATTTACGAAAGATGGGAGGGGGGATAGCAGTATCCCTAACAAACCGGGAGAGTGTAATCCGGGTCTAAGTTGACTGTTTTCAATCGATCATGAAAACCACTCAAACTCTACCGTGTGATTTTTCTTCATCAACTAAATAATGTTAATATAGCAGGTGTTCCAAAAGAAGAAACAGATTTGTTTGAACCCAGTGATGAAATATTCTGAATTAACTCAAAATCATTTTTATAAAGTTCTTCCATAGTTCATTGGTGTTTGGTCTGATCAAACTTTTGAGCAAAGTCAGAGATTGACTGGTAGAATTTGAAACAAACCAAAAACCTACGCATTACACAACGAATGAGTTCCAGCAAGACAAATATGATAGCTTGAAATTCTTCATCAAGGAAGGACTTTAGTAACTGCATTCATTTAACAAAATTTCAATTATAGTAGCAATGAAAGCTCTCCTGATGATTGATTTCACGTTTATCATATTTGTTGGAACTCCGTATGTTGCACCAGGTGAGTAAAAAAGTTTAGACGTCTGATGGGCAGTGAAATAGAACTGACGCGACCGATATTCAATGCTGAAAAGTTGATCTTATCACCCAAAGACTAACTTAGGTGTAAAGATTATTTTGGCAAAATCACTCATTGTTTCGTAGAAAAATGGTGGGTGTGCCTGGGAACCAAAGTTCTGGTCCATGATTTCCTGCCTATTGACATTTGAATTCTATTTCTGAAAGTGACAATTGTATTGAAGTTAAAATTCAATAGTAAGTAAGTCATGGATCAAACTGGAATGTTGGATTCCCATTCTCATACAGCCCCTATCAGCATTTTCCTAATTTCCTGGTTTATTAGGACAGTAACTTTACCAAACAAAGTATACAGGTTTTTTTACAAAAAACTTGGAACAGGCCACGTACTAAAAGTTTCTTCGTTTAACATGAAATTTTTTCCATTTTAGTACCAACAGTTTCTAATTGCTTCCTTCATTTTTAATACACGAGTTGTCGATGTGGTCGCTAACACTGCTGCAGAAATGTTTCTTGGCATTTAAAAATAAAACATCATATAGGAATAAACAGTGTTCTGTCATCATGATGAAAACACAAATGGTTAGTTGATATTGCAAAAATAAAGGCTCAACGATCTATTTGCTATAAAATCCATACTCTTAACTTTTAAATGTTTCTTAATGCTTCTCAGACATAGTACTAGAGTTTCTTAACATTTCGGCCATCTTAGTACTAGTTTCTTATAAACCAGTTTCTTATTAAAAAACGTGCACACAGCCAAGTTAGCCTTTGACTGACAGATTTACATTCTGTTTTGAATATTAGTCGCGTACTCTTTCTTAAAATTTCTTGACTCAACCGGTACGGGTTTTAACTTCTCTTGAATTGTTCCAAATCTTGTCAACTTCACAAGTCTGCTTTAAGAATTCGCCGGGCCAAAATGCCAAAGCTCTGACTTGGAGGCGAAAGCAAGTTTGCAGTGTAATATTCTCATTTCAAGAGTCCAGAATAAGGCTAATTACAAATAAACAAATTCAGCAAAGATTGTTCACACTCACTTCAAATCACAGGATTGTCTTTTTGAGAAAAAGGCATGTTGGGGGTAACGTATCAACTGATAAAGAAATGATTTTCCAAGTAAATGGTCACTTGACTTGAAGTGGGTATGAACAACGTTAATTGAATCTTTTTGTTGCGTTAGTTGAGCCTTCCTCATTTTATCCAGTGGAAATGACCAAACATTTCAAACTCCCCGGTTGTTTACAACCAAAAGACCAATTGCTGTTCCCAAAACGAGTAAAGATTTCCTCGGCTTCTTATAAGAATTCTAAACCTCCTCAAATTTGACATTTACAAATAAAGCTTTTACTCCAGTCCACAGCCACGGTTGTTCTAAGTACTTTGTGTAACATCTTACCTGACCCGATGAAAAACCACCTTCTGCATTTCTATGTTGTGTGAGCCACTTGACAACTCTTTTGCTATATGTTGTCTTTTGCCTTAACATTAAAGCAAGCAGTGCATATGAAGTAGCCTCGACCGTTGAAGACTCTGTTTCTGATGGCCAATGAACTGTCTTTGCAGCTGAAAACGAAAAAATATACCCAAGTTAATAACGTCATTTAGGTGTTGCGGGCGCGAGGGGCTCTCAGCTGAATTTCGGGTAGGAGTGTGCCGACCACAGTTTCAAAATGGTACCGTTGGCTAGACCTATTTTTGAGAAAATGCTACCCTTGGCCAGACTAAATTCTACATAAAAATGCCAGGAAATATTGGGTGAGTCAAAACAATTTAGGCGTTTGGAGGGCTGTGGAATAAAAAGTATGTGACCCATATTCAAAACTAAGGCGTTAATCTATCACTCAAAGGCCAACTTAGATGACAAAATTTTGTTTCGCAAAATCAAATATCATTAAGACCCAACAATAACCAAAATGCTTGCAAGGGGTTTGTATGGGAATCAACAATTCCACATTCCATTCTGGTCCATGATTTATGCAGTATTGAAGTTTAAATTGCCAGCTTGAGATGCTGAATTCAAATTTCAATAAAAGGTAAATTATGGACCAGAATAAAATGTGGAATTGTAGTTCCCAAACAAACCCTTTACCAGTATTTTCCTAATTTCTGGGTCTGTAAGATGAGGGATACTACGAAACAAAATTTTCCAATCTAAGTTGACCTTTGATTGATAGTTGAACATTTCAGTTTTGAATATCGGTCACGTAGTTTTTATTCCACAGCCCTCCAAACACCTAAATTTTTTTTTACTCACCCGGTAGTGTTTCCCAGACTAAAATTGGCAATTTTTCGCGTGCTCTGGACAAAATCACCAAACTCTTAGATTTCTATGCATAAATTACCAATTTGGTTCTTATTTCAAAGGTTCTAAAACTAATTTCAAGGTATATTGGTTCTTATTTGAAGGGTGCCTCATGTGACCCGCTTGAGAGTCTCACCAAGATTTTCAGCCCTATTATTTGTTTTGGAAGCGTCCTTATGGACCTTATAAGTACTTTGGGGAGGAGAATACAACTTTCAAAGCCAACTGGGACCACAATGGCCTGATTAACAGCAATTAAAGTTCAACATTGCAACCCCTGCAATAAGAACCTATGTCTTATCAAACTGAAACAGGTTCTTAATTGATGAGGGAGTAGAACCACCATTGAAAGCTTGTCATGTAATGCTTTCCTGGGAAAGAAACTGCAGCAGCTATTACAGCACGAGATGAGATAAAATACTCAGGCATCCTTCCAATTCCTAAAAAGCAAATAAGGTGCTGAATGATGATAAAAGTAACTGTCTTCTCTGCAATGTTTTTGTACCAACAGTAAGGTTCCTCGTAGTAAATACTTTAAGATCTTAGCCTGTACTTGGTATTA
The DNA here is from genome assembly GCA_964019985.1 of Aurelia sp. 4 Dawson et al 2005. Lineage (NCBI taxonomy): Eukaryota > Metazoa > Cnidaria > Scyphozoa > Semaeostomeae > Ulmaridae > Aurelia > Aurelia sp. 4 Dawson et al 2005. The sequence continues at coordinate 18,077,237 of OZ026492.1, forward strand.
TTATCTATTTCGAAGAGTTTTAAAGAGGCCTTAAATTATCTGTAACTTGAGCTATGTTCACACCTACAGTAGGTGAATAAATGAGGAATAAGTACTTACTAATGATAATGATAATCATGATGATGACGATGATGATGATGGTGATGATGATTAAGATGATGATTAAGTTTATGAAACTGGATGATTAAGATGATATGATGATGATGTAAATGATCAAGAAGATGATGATGGTGATGAGGATGATGATGATGATGATGATGTTTTTTGCTCATATCAATACTGATTTATCTCAGGGTTTTCTTGAGATCGTCTTAAAATACTACAACTCAACAAAGAACTGCGCACTGCAAAATAATTGGGTATTTTTACCTTCATCTTTTGAAGCCATATTCTCTAATGCTTTCAACACTTCAGTAATCTTTATGCTATTCACCATTGCCAATGCGTATGACGTAATTGCTAAGTCATAAGTGCGCCTCATCGAAGGCAGTTTCTTCTCAAGGTACTCCTGAGCCTTTTGAACAGCAGCAGCTATTTTCTGAAAAAGAAGAGATATCAAGAAACGTGCTAATCTTCCCAGGTGGAGAATTGATTCAGAATTTTAAAATAGTTTGTGTAAAATCTTAGGACTTTTATCCTTGAATTGAATGACTTGAAAGAAACTTTATCTGTTACGCTATAATTCCATAGTCAGGCTTTTCAGAAATCATCAACATTTTCAGAATTTTAGAGCATTTTTCACTTTTTTGAGAATTCAAGCAAACCTTTTAAAAACATGGAGCCATCGCAATTTAATTCTTTTTTGACAAACATGAAATAATTTCAAGAATACCGTAGTATATGAATTTCTACGATATGTTTTCACTGTGGTTCAAGGATATCCAGATCAGTGTGGTAACGCAAGCTGTACCTTGTCTAGCTCACGTGACCGAGTGTTCCAGCCAATCGCAGATAAGCTCAATGTTCTGGACTGAACTCTAACAGAATTACGTCAAGTTAAAGACAAATGACAGATATATAGCGCCTAACTTATAAATAGAACAAAAGATAGCCGCCTACCATCATTTATCTATTGTTTTGACCATCTATTGAGATCATTAAATACAATGGAATACGATAGGCTATCTTTAGATTAAGTTTTCGACCAATGGAAAGTGTGACGAGAGCGAGTTATAAACTTTCATGATAGACGCTTTACCAAGTGAGATTTTCCGACACACGCCATTCAGTGTGGCTCATAGATATCCAGATCTGGGACGTGACGTAGCCTGTACAATGCCTATACCATGTAACCCAATGTCCCAAACGCAGACCGGCTCAATGCCCACGAGGCAACCTTGACAGAATTATGTCACCTTAACGTAACAATTTTCCCTTACATTGTCTTACGGTATTTACTTATATTTAGTAGAATTTATGACACTGGTTTTGGTGAGTTTTCGAAAAATAGAAAGATGGGAAAGTGTGATGAAAACTTGCTCTTGTTACACTTTTTCCATTTTTCCATTGGTAGAAAAATTACCAAAATCAGTGTCACAAATTCTATCAAATACAATTAGAAGACATAAGTTCAGAGATTTTTACACCAACCTTTTCACGTCGATTTAAAGAAAAGGAAACTATGCTCTTTGGTAGAATCTTGTTCATCCAATTTACGTATTGTTCTCATTTTAAGTTATCGAGTCGTGCACTATGTTGTTTTGCCAATATATGAACCAGCTCAAGCATAGTACTTGCTGAGAATACCGAGGACGACCCCCTTTGTCTTAGTCTTTTGTTTTGCTGGTAATGTTCAAAGCAGATCAGCAGCCGGGAAACCTATTACCATGCGCGAGAATCTCTGTGTCTCGTTGCTAATCCTAATCAAAATTGGATTGTGATTGGATTCTCGGCCCACATTCTTTCCATAGACCAAACATGCTTTCTGAGCATGATCACAAGTTTCCGATCTGGGAGATGACCGTTGCTTTGAACATTGATGATTCGTATCCCCAACAAGTACTTTTTTGACTCACCTGGTCCAGTCTGTTAACAAAGATTAACTGTATTGGGACCGCTGTCAATAACAATCGATTAGGTAAGCTAGATTTAGTAACAAAAGAGGTAAAGCGACATCTTTCTTTTGACTGGATGGCCTGAAAGAACTTTTAGCCACTTTGCAATAGCCCTACAGTTGGACATTTCGGAAACCTGAATAAGTTCAGAACTAGAGATTTCCTTCTATTTTGACCATTCAAAAGGAACTTGAAAAATCAAAACAGTCATAAATGCTGAAACGTTTTGAGAAAACATGATATAATTTTGTACAAAGCAATAGTTCACAAATTTCCACAATATAGTATGAAGCATGAGTCTTCACTCTTCTTGTTTACGATTAGAAATTTGATAATTTCATACCCTAAGATGAGTTGAAACTCAAAATACGCGGTTATTTGGAATAATTTGAAGAATTCAGAGAAGTCCGACGGTAGAATTACCGCAAAATTTGGTAAAGTTTCTATTGAGCCATGCAGCCATGCAGTAAAAGAGAAGGTGCAATAGCCACGTAAACAAATAATTACCATTGTCGACTTATCACATCTAAGTTCCAGAAGAGATACAAGGACGAAGGCAGTCATCGCAGGATCTCCTTTTGTACCTCCCTGAAAATGAATCGAAGCTGATTTTGATCCAAATAACCAAAGCATTGCAAATTTGAGAAACGAAAGATACAGACTGCAAAGCAATAGCAACAGGTGCAACTAAATCGCGTGGGTTTGTGGGTGATGTGGGTTATGTGGGTACTGTGAGTTTGTGGGTTTCATATGTGGGATTGTGGGTCTCATATGTGGGTTTGTGGGTTTCTTATTAAGGCCAGTTAAGGTTAGTGGGTTCAAAAGAAAGACCTTATTCTCTTTTATCAACTTCAAATGTGGGTGTGTGGGTTGTTTCTAAGTGCATGGGTATTACGCAATGAGGTTATGAGGTTGACACAACTTCTGCTTTGGCGATGAAAACGATTATGATTTAATCAAAATTCAACCAGCCGGTTCTAATGCTTTCAAATCATTGATCGGAATGGAGGCTGCAGAATGATACAAGAAACTGTTGCGTAATCGCGTTTCAAACCCACAACCCTGGTAAGTAACATTGGAGTCCAACTCACAAACCTACATGACCCACAAACTCACAAACCCACACAAGTCAAATCCACAAACCCACAGCCACCCACAAATAAACTCACAACCCACGCGACCCATGCGACCCACAAAACTCCGTGTAAAAATCAATCGACAATGGTCCTTCACGCATTTAAACAAGGCATATACTGAGTGGGCGAAGCAAGTTAAAGCTTTTTAGGTCGCAATAAGCTATATAAGGCTAATGGCAGACATATATTCAGTTTGTGTGTTTGAAGAGGACGGTCATGGGGATCAGGAGGGTTTTCCTTTGAAGTCATAAGGTTGTTATTTGCGTAACACGGAGGAGAGCGAAGGGACTGGATGAACTTCTCTCGCGTTGAAGGACAAGCCCGGCGGGTGCACTTGAATTACAGGAGTACATAGATGCTTGTCCATGGATTCACGAAAAGTCCCCTTTCACTGAGAATCAGTTCCTATTTTTGACCTCTATCACTGACTTTTCACCTCCCCTCAAATTGTGAAAAGTACCCTTTTTATTGAAAATCACTGATATCTCATAAAACCAAACAAACTGTAGCCATTTTTTATAAAATCTCAACCATTTACAGCTGCTCGCTTAATCTATGACAAATAATAGCTGAAATTTTCAATATCTTTCCTATGGCAGGCAACAGCATAACAAATAATAACTTCATTTGGATACAACAGATCTAGATGCAATAGCATGAACCCCATGAATATGATTTGGGAAGAAATGGATAAAGAGTTTCTCAAATATGCAAAGCTTTAGGAGAATTCATGAAAGACAGCACATTCTGGCTGTGATTAAACCAAAATCTTACATCATATCAAAATGACCTGACCCTCTTTGTCCTTTCCTCTCCACTAATATGCAGTTGTGAAAAACATGTTATGTAATAGGCTTAGAATGAAAAATGTGAAAGAAACTAGGTATAAATACACAAAACTAATGAAAAATCAAGGAATCAAAAGACCATCACCATCAATCTAATTTGAATTCTGTATATGAAAAGGTTTAAAGTTATGAGCATTCATACTGTGTTGTATGTGCTCCAATTATCTCTTCTCTGATGAGAATATTTACAAATGGTGATCTCATCTCACAAGAAAACTTCTTTTCTGGTTCTCTCACTGTTGTCTTTCTTGATATCTTGTATTTTGCTAACGAAGCAGAAACTAGAGTACTAATAGGCCAGCCTTCACACGTGCAGCATATGGGTCTGCACAAATGGCTATCATACGTAGATTACAGGTTTTTAATTTTACTTCATGAATGGGAGGGCCCTTTGAAAACCGGCATCTGTGTCAAAAGGGTTACCCTCCCCATTGTCAACTAAATGAAATGACAAACGAAATGAAAGAAACTACTGTTTCTTAGAAACTCAGACCCTGGATTTTTGCAAGAACGATGGGAAAACAGAGTAATCAAAGGACAACAACAGATGAGATCAAAAAGCAGGTTTCTTAAAGGCGGGACTTTACTGTTGATCAGGCTAAGAGCTACATGCCAGAAACTGAAGTAGGAAATGACTTGATGATAAACAGAGATGTGTGAATAACCCACCAAGTTAAGTCGCTTCTTTTATTGCTAAATATGCTTTCCAGACAAACAGACGGACATCTATTTTCTTTTCCCGCCATTTATTTTTTGATTTGTCTACTAGCCTCGATTTGGCTATGAATGCAAAAAACAGATTTAAAATGGCCTAAGTGGATGGACCAATGGACAGAATTCCAGCAAATGAAGCACGAAAAACTGCATTTAGATTCGATCTCCATGAATTTGGACGGCATTGACGTCGCTGTATGTTGGATGCAGATAACTTCGTAACAGAGCAGCTCCAAAAACTCAAACATGGGATGATGTGAGGCTTGTATTGTAATTTTCATTCCAGTAGAGTACCTACCATCATCATCAGAATTCACTTGCCTTCTTTGCATTTTGCACCAAAGTGAGCATTTGTAATTAACTAAAAGCGAACAGAATTTCCTGGCCTCTGTACTAGTTTACTCATTTTTTGATACATCATGACTCAAGTCGTCATTATTAGCAAGCAATTATGGTACTCTAAGTTTTACTCTTATAAACATACTACAAGTACAATGTATACAAACTACAGTATTGTTTTTCAAAAGATAAAGTTGCCTCTTTAGGCTTTTTGTCTGATCAGTGAAAAAAAGCAGTCATATCTACCTTTTCTGTTTTTATCATTCTGAAAACCAACCCTTTTTCAAAAATTCTCTGACATATTTCTGTAAAAAGTACCCCTTTTTCTTAAATTCTAGGTCCTTGGATTCCATTGATTTTGTACTCCCTTCTTAGTGATTTTATGGACACGCATGATATACATTTTTCTATAACAGTGCACCCGCCGGGAGGACAAGTGATCAAGCAAGGCCATGTGCATTTATAGCTTTAAAACCAATACAAGGCTGTAGCTTGCTACTTAATAATCAGATAGCTCTTCACAATGATTCTCTCTTTCAAGTACCATGTAAGATATCAAAATTGACGGAAGTTGACAATTTAATGCATAAGTTTAGATATTTTTCCTTCTTAGAACTGAAGCCAGCCTAAAATCCTTGATAAAATTTGCTGAAGCCTTCCGATACTGAAAACCAGGTAAAAAAACCATTGAGAGAAGTCCAAAGGCACTCGGTGACCCAAGAAAAAACCTGAAAGTGAATGTAATGAACGCAATCTAGGCATGCACATGTAACTGAAAGGCACGGCTATTGAGATGTTTCTTGGTTGGTTCAAGGTATGCCTACCATCCAAAAAACTGTTCCAAAAGTAATGAAGATTTATTCACATCTCGAACCGTTTCCCTCGTTTTCCAGTCAATGTTTTGGAAGATGAGAAAACAAGTAAATTCTAAATTTACCTTTTAGCAGGAAACTTGAATGAGGAGCAGAGGCTAGTCATTTTGTTAACAAGGAACTTCCCCAGGCGACTTCAAATCCATCGCTACGTTGAGTTTTCAACAAAATGTTTGATGGAAATGGTGGCGATGACTTCACTCAAAAGGAGGAATCTAGGATTCAAGCTTTTCATTTAATCTGGTTTTTCGGATAGTGATCGCAGCTTGAAATGACGATCCAGCATCTCAAAAGATAGCTAAATTTATAAAATAAACTATGATACAGACCCTTTAACTTTCCTGGGAGAGCTGCTACCTACCATCATTCCTTTGGTAGCAGTTTCTCCGTCGTCTAAAAAGGCACCAGATGCTTTTTGGCTCTTAACTAAGTAATCTGCAGCTCCACAAATGACCGAGTTGTCAATTTGAGTAAATTCACTTGCATGCTGTAAATTTTGTGCTACGAAAGCTGTAAGCCTGAAAGAAAAAGTGATAAAGTTCAGCCTCAAATTATACTGACTTCTTTATCTGTAGGTAGTGTTTGAATTATATATCCTTAACAACCCACATCTATATGTGTTTTACACTAGAAATTAGTTTGTGAGAAACTATTTCTAGGATAAGAAACTCTAGTTATAAGTTTGAGAAGAGCTAAGGATCTTTTGGCCGCTAAATGAAAAGATATAATGAGGAATACGGTAAAAACCCATGTAAAAGAACCTAGTGATTAAGAACCTGCAGGCTGAATTTCTGAAACTAGACCCCTAATATATAAGAACAAATTCAGCCTGAAAATTGAAATAGGTTCTTATTTGTAGATATTACCAGATTAGATACAAAAACTCCAGCTGCTTTGTCATCAAGCCTTTATGGACTGATACTGTGATATGTGCAAATTGCAAAGGATTCTAAGGATGCTTTGAAAGCTTTTCATTGCATTCTGTAAAATCTCTGATTCTTCCACAGACTGCCGTTATGAATGAGGCCTCATGAACCCAGGTGCCTATGAACTGACAGAAAATAATTGGCTGCAAGTTTCAATCTAAACAAAAGAAATACCTGAAAGCCCTGAATGAAATAAGAATCAATTTAAGAACCTGAACAGGATAATTTCCCACAAAATACTCGATATAAAAGAACCTAATCAGGCTGACTTGAAAAATTGTAGGTTCTTATACGCGGGTTTTTACTGTATGTCATTGAAGCCATATACTGCGGAAACATCAAAACCAGTCTTATGTCTTAAACGTAGCGAAAACCATTTTCCTTGCTAACGAATGTTTCATGAATCAAGATACGTATCTGCACTGCGCCAGAAACTACATCACAATCCATACATTCAATAAGAAACATGTTAAGGAACTTCAGAATAAAAGGGAGGCGCATATTTCATGCGAACTTAGGAAACTTGGGGAATTTCTGGTGTCCTTGACATGAATTCAAATAAAGAAGCAAATTCAGACAAGAATGAAGAAATTATTTTTTATGGTAAATGATCTTGAACTATGAATTTTCCACTGTGGTTAAGTCTGAGATTGCAACACAGTATACATTATACTCAGGTGGCGCACCAAAACATAAAAAATAGCCTCCAATTTGAAGAAATGTGAGAAACACAACAGCCTTCCTTTTAGCTAGGTAACCAATTTGTCTCATTACATACAGTAAAAGCTCTTTCAAGCCCCCTAAAAAGCCATATTCCCTTATACACAAATATTTGAAATAAGCCCCCTTTCTACTTAGCCCCCACTCAAATTCTAGAATTTACTAAATATCCTCCGTTTATTTAGCTGTACAACCTTGCAAGTTGATTTTGATATGGTTTGGGATAAAAACTTTGTAGAATTTATTTATTGACTGCGTGAAATTGCATGTTAATTCCAAATATTATGGAATACACAAAAGAAATGAAAAGCTGTCAAATATCTCAGTGTCACTTGATTTTGCAAATAAGCCCCCTTTCTATCAAGCCCCCTCTGGAGCATTCGAAATTAAATAAGCCCCTTGGGAGCTTAATAGAGCTTTTACGGTAAACAGTTCGAGCTTCAAGTCATCATTTTAGTTTTATCAACGCTACACGGACACAAGACCAATTTTGTAAACTGCCCAAACTTACTGGGAGTAAATTCCAAAATCACTTACCAAACAGTTCCGGCCTCTGTATTCCCCCAAACATTAAAAGATCCATCTTTCGTTCTGTGTCCCAGAAGACGCCTGTAACCTGTTGAAACATAAACCAAAATCAGATTGTTATGCCTTTTGGATGTCACACTCTTGGCAGAAGGCACTCTTTCAGTAAGGTGACTGAGTGTATGAAAGGGTCCGAAGTCTTCACCCATTCAACTTGAAAATTTGGATCGCTTCAAGAAGATTTACCTCCAAGTGGGTCTGCCACTTTGAAAGAATTTATCAATGAACTGGCATGGCTTTGTGGCAAAATACCAAAGAGCACATAGAGTATCAAAAATTGGTCTTTGATTGCAATGAACTGTCAGATTATGCATATTTATCAATCTTCTTGGATGGTGGCTCAACTCACTGATAAATTCTTTACTGACATCATATTGTCTTCTTTCATACTTGGTGAGTCAGAAAAAATGTGGAGTTTTTAGCAGAGTGTAACATCGCTTCTAGTTCTAGCCATCCGATTGATGCTATCAGATTTTTCTGTGCTGTCAAAAACCAGATCACAAACCTTTCTTCAATGCAATCGGCCACCTGATGCAACATTTAAGAAACATTTACTTCGCACGACCTTGCTTGGGAATCTTGCAAACTGATAAAATCTTGACCAAGCCCCTTTATCACTTTAGCATTTTCCAGAGTTACAGGTTCTTGTGCTGTCATTATGGGAGAATGAAATAATTGGGGAGTAGGTTGTCAGCGAGCAAGAGAGCCCCGTTTCGATTAGCAGTGCCTTAAACCATTAAACTGGTTAGTCTCTTCACAAGACAGTTAAGCACAAGAAAGTCTCCAAGGAAAATTGTTCACCGTTTCATCAAATGCTGGAAAAAACAACATAATGGAGGGCTCCATGATGAAACAACCCAATTTCTGAGATCTTGTAAAATGATTCAGTCTCTCCTCGATTATATTTTAAACTATCGCATTTGGACATAAGTAGTCCTTAACAAATTTTGACAATGGCAATAAGGATTTACTTACATTCCTTTTGAAGTCCTTGTTGGTTGCGGTTACCGCGATATTACCAATAGGTATGGTAGGACATAGGATAACCTTAGTTTACTTGAGATGTTTTGCGTTATAAGTAATCTAGGAATCTTTGGCTTTAAGGACGAGTCCGATTATTCAAGAGATTACAATGTTGTGAATGGTGTGCAATACTTTCAATTTTTTTCTCTTTTAATCTGCGAAACTACTTATTTCAATTTGCTAAGAAGTGCGAAATGACGTCATTTTCTACGACCTCATTCCATATTGACCTGAACTAGGCTGCCAAATGTGCTGGTATTTTACAACCCACATTGCTAGCCTCCTTATCAGGCCTTTGCACACTCGTACAAAATTCAAAATGGCGACGATATTTGGCCTAACTTACGAAGATTAATCGTCGAATTTATGGAAGTTCAAGGCTTGAAAACTTGGAAAGAACTCACGACTGGTGTTCAGGAGTTGGTAAGGTTGCTTTTTAACAATAAATGTGTCAATCCCGGACTTGTCCCTTAAAGGCATTGAGTCCGTATAAATAGCGCTCTCATGACCAACATCAACTTCTTTTCAATCATAAAACAAAAGTTGTCATTTAATCCCCATTGAAATTAAACCAAAGAAATTCCTGAGAATAATGCAAGGATTAAGAAGTCTTTGGCTCCCATTGCTAATCACTTTACCATTATTGTGCGATAACAAAGGACCGTCAGCGGTTTGTCAGCAAAAATCCAACATAGCGTTAACGCTCAACTATCCATATGGACTCAGTTCCTTTAAGCTGTCACATGTTTTTTTATCTTTGAAAGCATGCAACTAGGTGAATTTCAACCAATTTTCAGGATTCTGGTCTCTAAAACTATTTAAAACTCCTAGGGATACGGCTATCGCTCTATGATCTGTTCATGTTAACGCTGAACAATTTTATTGAGACACCCTATAATTCACAGGAGAACTAACCAGACAGTCATATAATGATTGCTAGGATACAAATGAGCTAGTGACGGTTACTTTCTGTTGGTTTGGATGAAGCCAACAGACGAATTGCAGAAGACCATGGGGAATTGCCTAAAACAATGGTATCTATACACTAGATTTGTTTATAATGTGCCCTTTAACCCTAATCCATATGTGCATTCCTCAAGCTACCATTTATGGGGGGAGGACTCTTTCCACCCCCGCCATTTCAAAAAACAGCGTTAGAATCATCAGAATTCGATACATCTTGGCACAGTCACAGAACAAGTAATTCCTAGCATGTTGGGCATGTTGGTTGTGGCTCCCACACCCCATGACGTAAACATGACGCCATGAAATTGAGAAAAACTGTTAATTTCAGGAAATCTGACTTTGAAGAAGGTTTTGCATGAATTTTTTGCTGTCTTGGTTCAATGTAGCTATAAATTTGACATGCGAATATCATTCTAATGAAATTAATGATTTCTTTTGGAGTTATATTTTGGCAGAAATTACCCTATTCTTATGGAGTCTTTTGTCCAATTAATTTGTTCTTTGTAAAGATAGATAAAAGAAGCTGTAAGATGGCAATGCCCGTTTCCTAATGCATTTTTGAAGTGTTTTCCATTGGGGAAATGTCGAAAAAGTTAGAAAATTAGCTAATTAGCCCAAGATAGCAGTCAAAATTATGTCATTATTAAAAATGCTGATGTCACAAAAATCCAGAAACCTTTTGGTATATAATGCTTCATGATTTGATCAAAACTTTCCATTGAAATAATCACAAACAAGGACTTTTCAGCTACCTACTTCTAAATATGGGCATGTCACATGAATTGTTAGCTCTATTGTTTAGAAATTTTCTGTCAAAATGTGGATGATTAGCAAAAGTCAGAGAGGTTAGGAGGACATAGTTGATGTTACAAAAGCGGCAAGAAGAGCCCCGAGTGGGGGGGGGGGGGTTAAGAGGCAGAATATGCTGACTTACTTTCTTTGATGTATCCTTGAGCTGTCTTTCTCACGTCTTCGGTTAACTGTTTCGTTTTCTGAAGGTAGCGCAAAACATACACATTAGGAGCCATGCCTTGTACAACAAATCGATCACGTTTTCTCCAAACAGTTCTGCTGCGCGTACGTTGGACTTGCCGCACGCCAGTTCTCTGACTGGTCCTTGATGCTGTGCGTGAACGCATGCATCCACCGTTACCAACGTTACAATAACATGATCGTGTGTAAGTGCGGTAATATTCCGTGTACGTCTCCGTGTACGTGTAAGTGTATGTTTGTGGCACGTTAACAGTGAAAGTTTCTGTTGCACTGACTTGGAAAACCTCCACCGGATTACGCAATGCCTTTTGAACATTTTTTAGTAGCTTTGTAACGATAGGCCCAAGTAGATCCCCGGTGATGAAGAAGGTGGCACTCTCTGAGCCTGGAATTGCATCTGCTGGTATGTCTGCACTTAGCTGCAGCATTTGTTGTTTTGAACCAACGACAGCTGTTGGATCAATTTGTTCTGAAAGTGTCTTCACTTCTTCTGTTCCTTCAGGCTAAAAACGAAACATCAGCTGAATTATCATAAGGCAAGGACGAACCCAAAGTTGGAGGAGGGGCAACCTGCAAAGAGGGCGCCGAAAATGCCGTCAAAAACCTGCACGTAAAGGGCGCAAAGAAATTTTCTTCTTCCCAATAGCGTCCTTATTTGCAGCGCAATTCTTGCTTAAAAGAGGGTGCCCAAGTTGAGTTTTCATCATGAACGAGGCAGTTGCCCTCAATTGCCCTTCACAGCAAAAGTTATCAAATATATGGCTTCATTAACTGTGCAACCGAAGCAGTTGTAGCTCTTCCCTACTAAGGGTTTGATATAAGAAATTTGAAAGCTAAACTTTCGCATATTCAAGCATAGTTTTAGGGATGGCACATGACGATAATTCGCTGAAATGTTTTATCCTCTCTGCCCTTCCTTTGAAGTACCGAAAAGAGATCTTCTAGATGGGGTTTTAGCTCTGTTACGGCCACATGCCTATATCTATGATTCAAGCAAGGCTTTCAAGCACGTTTTATTGCATGGTAAAAACAACCGACCTAATAAACATAATAAACGCATACTTCTTTCAATTTCATGATTTCATCTTCAGTGTCTTAGGATGAAGATATCTATGTGGCGTTTGAACATCGATTGTCCTAATTCCTTTCAGTGACAAATAAAGATGGCTAAAGTAATGACTATCTTTAAAGTCATTGTGCAGGTGGATTGTGTTTTCTCTGCCTCTCCCTTTCCTTCTCCTCGATATAAAGCAGTTTGCAGGCCAACGCAAAGCAAAGCAGTGGCAGCCGCCATAACGAACTTATTCTGACATGTGATAGTCTTCTCCTGCACAGCAAAGTTCTTTCTCTGCGTGAAAAATAGCGAGAGGAGGAAGATTGCTCCTTTCCTTGTTCATCTCTCTCCTCTTCTTCCTTTCCCTTTGCTGCGCATGTCAGAAGGAGGTCTTAATGGTGGCTGCAATTGCTTTGCTCTGAATTGGCCCTCGGGGGGGGGGGGGGGGAGGGGTTCCATTGCTATGCGGCGAGGGGTCAGACACAGCATATTTTTCAAAAAACCAAAAGTATGCAAAATCTAGGAAATTCTTAGACCCCAAAAATGTACTCATTGCGCCATGGTACATAAAAGCTAAGGGCTTTATAGCTTTTTAGGCGACTGCGCTGCAATATTTTGGTGAAGATCTCAGCCTGGCACTGACCTTGTCAAATTCTCTCATCAGCAACCCAAAACATGTATAGATTATGTACCAAATAGCATACCCATAGGTATGCTAAACAACGTTTCGCAAACCCAAAAAGTGTGTGACGTCACCTACTAATAAGGATTTCCCCCTTAGAATTTGGCCCGGAGACTATCATATATCACGGAGAAAAGAGAGGGAGAAACAGAGAAAACAAAATGTAATTGCACAACCTGCACAACGACTGCATAGATAGTCAACACTGACTTTATTTGTCAGTCAAAGGAGTCAGGATGATCAACGCAATTGCACCGTTTAAGCATGGGAGTTGTGGACACAATTTGGGTGTTGATCGTGTCCACAATTATCTGGCCTAAATCATCTTTAATGATTAAATGTATTTGGTTACCTTGCTTGTCTTCAATTCACTGTTTATCTTCTCGTTCTTGTCTGGGAGTACATCAGCATGACATCAACGATTCTGCATGGCCTAAATGTTTTGAATTGCACTGCAATTCGAAAGCCGTGACCTGAGAACTAGTTCCCAGATCGACGCGGCCTATGTATAAGTCGTTAGAAGATCAGGAAAGCAATGTCACAAATGAAAAATGATAAAGCACCTGGATCAGATAACATTAAAGTCGAAATACTCAAGGCTGGAGATGAAGAATCAATTAGAATCCTGCAAAAAATATTCAATGCAAGTCTAGAAAAAGAAGAAATACCAGAAATTTGGAAGAATGCAATCATTATTTTAATCCACAAAAAAGGTGATAAGTCAGAAATCGTAAATTATAGACCAATTAGCTTGTTATCTCACATCTTCAAACTTTACATGAAAATAATAAAGAACAGAATTTCAAACACCTTAAATGAAAGCCAACCACCTGAGCAAGCAGCCTATAGGCAAGGATTCTCAACAATGGATCACTTACACACGATAAATAAAATATTAGAAACAGCTGAGGAGTACAAGATTTCCATTTGCATGGCATTCATTGATTACGAGAAGGCATTTGATTCAATCGAACACACAGCAGTATTCCAAGCTCTAGAAAAACAAGGTGTCGAAAGTAGATATATCAACATTCTTAAAAATGCCTACAACAATGGAACAGCCCAAATTAAGATTGACAGCGTCAGTGAGAAATTCAAGATAGACCGAGGAGTAAGGCAGGGAGATACACTTTCTTCAAATCTATTCATAGCGGCATTAGAGGAAGTATTTAAAAGAACTGATTTACAAGAGAAGGGAATTAAGATCAATGGTGAATGTATGAGTAATTTGAGGTTTGCAGATGACATAGTACTTTTTGCTAGTGATGTTAAAGAGTTATTATTATTATTATTATTATTATTTATTATTATTATTATTATTATTATTATCATTATTATTATTATTATTATTATTATTATTATTATTATTATTATTATTATTATTATTATTATTATTATTATTATTATTATTATTATTAAAATCTTTCAGAGTAGGCTAGAAAATGAATAGCTAATCTACAGCTAATTTAGGCCTACTATTTACAATACAAATTATTTACAATAAAACATTTTAGAAAAATTACAGGACAAATCAGAATAAAAGAAATAATTTATCCTGTTAGAAACCCAACTTTCGGGATATATACTTTGTAAAGTCTACAGTTGCATTTTCCCCCATTCCAACATCTTATTTGTTTTTTAAAAATAGGAAGAGTTAGAACAAATGATAGTATCCTTGAACGAGGAAGGGAAAAAAGATGGCATGAAGATTAACAAGTCAAAGACAAAGATCTTATATAACGTACATGTGAGAAGAGCCAGTCAGAATAGTGGAATAATCATTGATGGTGAGGAACTGGACAGCGTAGAACAATATGTCTACTTAGGGCAGCTAATAACAGCAGATAACAATCAGTCGAAAGAAATAGCAAGACGAATAGGACAGGGACGGGCAAGCTTTGGTAAATACAATAACATACTCAGAGATACAAAAATACCTATTAGCCTCAAACGAAAGATAATGGACAATATAGTAACTCCAGCTATGACATACGGTGCAGAAACTTGGTCATTAACCAACAAATTGACATCACAGTTGCAAGTTGCTCAAAGAAGCATGGAAAGAGCAATGCTAAATATTACACGACAGGATAGAAAGAGAAATGAATGGATACGGGAACAAACTAAAGTTCTAGACATCATAGCCAAGGCAAAATCATTGAAATGGGAGTGGGCAGGTCACATAGGAAGGATTGCAGACAACCGATGGGCAAAGAAATGCACGGAATGGACACCTTATGAAAGGAAGCGCAGCAGAGGACGACCAAGAAAGAGATGGAGAGATGAAATCGTAGAAAAAGCAGGAGTCAATTGGATGAGAAGAACTGGAAAAGACTAAGCTGGAAAACATTGGGGAGGCCACCGGCCTGCAGTGGCCTGAATGGCTGATGATGATGATGATGATTGTGGACACGATCAACACCCAAATTGTGTCCACAACTCCCATGATTTAAGCAGCATCCTCGTCCTGAAGCCTTTGCTTAAGGCAGTTAATCAAAAATAAAATGCAATTAACCACTTGCGCAACGCTTCTATGAGTGATCATGTGAGAGACCAAATCATGAAACTGGTAAATGGGCAGGATCCAAATGTGATTGTAATCGTTCCTATAATTCAAGAATACAAACCTCGATTCGAATAGGCCTCGTTACAGCATCTCCACCATCGGAAGTGTATGCAATAACAGTGACATTCTTTTCACCAATCTCTAACGGAATCATGGGAAATCGCAAGGTAACTGCATCGTTGCCTTTTATGCGTAACCGCTGCGGTGATGATCTTTTATTCTCTCGCGAGTCATAGCAAAGACCCTCAGCACCTTTCAGGTATACTCTTGCCTAAAAGATAAACAAGTTCAAACAGGCCACACGTTACAGAAAATTATTTAACAGGCACATTTCCCCGGTGGGTGCAATGTTAATGAAATAATGACACCACGCTCATCCATGATTTCACTGAGAAAGGCGTATATTTGAAACAAAATTCTAGTACCTAAAATCTCAAAATAAGGGGAATTTTCCCTAGAAAATATCTCAAAAACAGTTAAATGCCATTAGAGTCGAGATTCTGAAAACAGTGAATTTCAACTGCCTTGAAAACAATTTGATTCCCTAAGTTTTATGGGTTATGACCGCTTTCCAATAAAAAATATCTGTAAAAATAATGGCAATACAGTGCAACAATCGCAGACTTTCCTCTGAAAACCATTATTTCTACCATACAGATTTCTCTAGGGTTCAAGGATATTCCTTTAAAAGTGGGCTACTTTTACATATCATCCGTGAATAGGGCTCTTTTGCCAACTAGAAAGTCAGAGAAAAGGGTATTCTATGGAATAGTATGGACAAGCGTGGTATCCCTATTACTATTACATTGCACCCACCGGGCACATTTCACTGTTCAGAGTATCAAATGACCTGTTTATATCGGATAGCCATCGTCGTGCAGCAACTTTTGTATCGAATAGGGGTGCTGTTTACGCCACACCACAGTTCTCTGATAGAAGAAGCTCCATTCACCGTAGCGAAAATCACTTCGTTTCGTAGGTGATATCGATATCACCCCGGCCTAATTTTGGCATGATTTAAATGGTGCTATCCAATAAGTTTCGTTCTGCAACAAATTTATTTTCTTTGAGAACAATGAGAAACAGTTAAATTCAAAAACAAACGATCAAGAAGCAATGTGGGATTGCTCCGTCGTGGTGTAAACACAAGGCCTAACTGGCATGAAAGTTAAAATGCGGCGATAGCTATCCAGTTTAATGTAAGCAGTTATCTTATCCGATCATTGGCAGTGCGGACACTATTGCTGTGCTGTCTGAACTAACCAAGAAACGATGGTGATTCACTACTCACCCAAGCCAAGCAATGTTTGTTATCCTTTACAACATCGAACTTTGGTTAGGCCTGGCTTCAAATTTTGAATTCCAACTGCAGCAACATTCCACCTCCCAAACTTTGTCTAACGAAATACCTTCGCAGCGACAAAGCCCTGAGAGAAATTTCTCTCAATAATTGGTTCTAAAGGGAATTTTTTTTAACAGTTAAAAGTGGATAGCTTTCTTAAAAGTTTGTACCAGACTGTGAGTCTTGTACAAATATACTGGGGGTAGACACAAAACTAAAATAGATGCAAATTTTTTTTTGCGCGTTTACGTCTTAATATGATCAAAAACGTCGATAGGCCTTACCAAAGCTTGACTTTGTCCAAAATTGTAAACAGTCGCGGATAGCATGACTTGCTCATTTCTGATCATTGCATACGGAAGGTTAAGTTGCACAAAAAAAGGTTTGAATCCAACAAGCTCGTATGGTGTGGCTACTCCAAGGCCTGTCTTTGCATTGGTAGCAAATGCTTGAAGAACCCATGTTGTTATTGTATCTGGTACTTTTACATTCATTGTTGCAATTCCAGTGGGTCTATGAAAAGAGAATGAACAAAATAAGAGCTGGCTAACTACGGTACAAAGTGTTCAAAAAGTACATAGATGTTTTTGACCAAGCAATGTGAAT
Organism: Aurelia sp. 4 Dawson et al 2005; assembly: GCA_964019985.1. Classification (NCBI taxonomy): domain Eukaryota; kingdom Metazoa; phylum Cnidaria; class Scyphozoa; order Semaeostomeae; family Ulmaridae; genus Aurelia; species Aurelia sp. 4 Dawson et al 2005. The sequence goes on from OZ026492.1 coordinate 18,094,663, forward strand.
TTGGCTTTGATCAATGGCTCTTTTTCAATCTGCTCAGTGGACCACAGCACAAATAGTCACAAAATTTTTTATGTCTGCAGAAAGAAAAAGCAAATTGATAAGTCGATTTTAGCTCCAAATCCAAAATGTTTTCTTTGCATGTCAAACCAAGTTTCTAGAAAATTAGATAGATGTTTGCTAAATCTTGGCTGTCTTCAGGCTACAATGCTCTTTATTACTCTAACAAATTCACTGAATTCCATTTACATTCTTTCCTGGACCACCTGGCTGTGACACAAAGCTATTTCAACGACTTTTTCGGTCCGAGAAATTAAAACCTGCTTTCAGCCCTGCTGCTCCTCAATACCTAATTTGAACACAGATACCTTGCTTGTTGACAATGGTGCTGTGAGTGCAAAATATCTATTCTGAAAGCTCATAATTGCTTCCTCCTGCAAAGCGGGGCTTTTGCGTTTTGGCCTTACAAATTCTTGAAGCACGGGCGAGTAAATCAACGATGACCTTGATGAAATTTGAACATATTGGATTATATTACACTCTGTATGCTAAAAGTCACTAATTATGCGGTTTCTTAATTCTTATCTAAATTAAGTTTTAAGCAGATATAATTAAAAATTTGCATAGACCAACTGGCCAAAGCTTTGGTTTGGAATTGGACCTAATTTTGAACTTTGATTTTGAAATTGATATTTTATACGCTCAAAGCACCAATATCAACAAATGAGGTATCTATGTTCTAATTAACTATTGGAGAGCATTTTGGGAGTGGTAGCTATTGGTTCAAGCGAAATTTACACTGCCAGATCCAACCAAATTTACATTGCCAGATCCAGCCAAATTTACATTGCCAGATCCAACCAAATTTGCATACTTTGTGACATACCCAGTACAAGTGTACCAAAAAATTGATCAACGTTTGATTTGATATTGAAAGATAACGTTAAAGAAGTGGCTCTCCTCGCCTCCTCTCTGCATCGATGCTAACTGTGCTTAATAAACCGTGGAAGCACAGTGATCTCAAAGCTACGAGGAGGCTCGAAGAGCCTTGATTGGAGTTTGGGAGGCTCCTCCAATTTCTATTTCCTTGGCAGAAATAACCCTGACTGAAAGAGCTTAAATCAATTCTAGAAATCTTGCAAATCCACTTAAAATCCAACGAGTTACGAGCTTTGACGATCAAATTTGTGCGAGAGCTGAAGCGAGAGACCCGTAAATGACTTGCTGAGCGAAGACCTCAAAGTCAAGGTACATGCAGGTTATCCGATGTCGATCTAATGTTATCAAATAAGCTTAAGATTTGATTTCATGCCGTTCGATCAGAAGCGGGACCTTTGGCACTCGCATCTATACTTCCCAAACTGTCACTGCTTTCTTCGATTGTCACTGCCTTCTTCGATCGTAGATCCGTAAATTTTTGTGCGCCTCCTGACCGACATCTTAGCAAATTATTGATATCAAAACACAGGGTCATAATATATGGGGTTAAAAACAAACGATAACAAAGGATGCTGGCCACTGGTCGTTCTTTAATATCAGAGTGAGTAAACCTTGTCGCAAATTGCTTAGGAATGCAAGTATAACAAAAAACACAAAACCCAACTGAATCGATGTCAATCTAAAGTCATTTTGAAACTTTGTTAGATAGAATTCCTCGAGGCATCCATAAGCTTGAATTACTGTTAAAGGAAGTTACATTATCAAAGGTCAGTTCAATTTTCTAGTTGGTTTGCTCTGAAAAAACCAGAAACAAAACAACCGTTGTCCCATGCAATTTTCACTACGAAGGCTATTGAGAAGCCTCTGGCTTCATCTTCCGTACACACTTGAACTTCAAAAGCTTGTAACTCCATGACTTTTCAGAGGATTTGCAAGATCCTGGTGTCAGGTGTCTAAACTCTACAATAATTTAATGTCTTAAGAAGGGGACCTCTTACAATGGAGTCCTTTCGTTGTATCGTTATTTTGAACTTTTTTAATATATTCCAGTAAAAACTTTACAAACATGTTACTAATTACAATGGCTACAAACTACGATACAATACTTCGGAGAAGATACCACGGGAGCAAAATACTACGTCTACTCTGTGGCAATCCTCAAAGTAATCAAATGCTACATAGAACTGCAAATAACTATTGCAAAAAAGGAACCATTGAATACAATCAGACAAAGAAGATACAAGTGAAGGTATCCTGCAACCAAACACAGTAATTGTACGTGTAGGCTTGTAAGTTTAGAACCTAACATGGTAATATTGCAGTTAGGTATTTGGTTGCAAGCTTCCTCAAGACATTACATTACATGATTACATTAAACAACTAAAACAAACACAAACAGACAGGGGTCTGAGTGTTCTTTGTAGGGAAATGATTAATATTTCTTTAAAGCGTTCTGTTTCGAAACATAGTTTATTGTTGCATTCAATAATTCATCAATATTTTGAATACTTCATCAAACGTCGAACAATTCTTGGGCACTACCATGTACTACTAGTACGAACAAATTCCATGTATGTTCTAATAACCGAAGTGACTCACCCTATATTGACATCACCAAATAGCCATGTTTCTGGGAAATTACTTCTGAATTGAACTTTTCTATCATCTTCGATAATTTCGTCATCTTCTTCTTCATCACCAAGGATTGATCTGCCACGCGATTCTGTCGGGATGAGCATGAATTAACATCACAAAATCTCCTTTGACGAAGGATTGAATCAAAGAATTTGACAACGCTAGCTGGTATTCAAAAAAATGCTACTGTCAATCTCATTCTCGCTTCGGGTCGGGTTGTTATTCATGGAGCATCATGTCAGTCAGATCATGTCACTTTATGCATGCCACTGAACTGCAATGAGTCAAAGTTAAGTTAAATCAAGTGCAACTTAATTCAGTTCACGTCAACTCAAGCCAAAGTTTGGTTAATTCAAGTCTAAGAAGTCCTGTCCAGCTCCGTACATTTAGGCTCAGGTGAGGGCAACTGATGTTCAGGGCAGGACAGCTCAGTTAAACATGGGCCATTGAAAATTTTATGCAGATGAGGTCAAATTAGCCCAGATAAAGTCATCAAGCAGTTAAGGAGCTATAGATGACAAGTCCGCTCACGTCAATTCAGCTTGCTGCATTTTAGTTCAGGTCCAGTTTAATTACAAATAGACTTTCACTCACCTTTGTCCTTACAACATCGGATAAATATTTTACGACAAGCTTCGTCTAATTTCTTTTCCAATGCTTGCGCTTTGCATGACTTCGGGTATTTCCTTGCATTTCTGCCATCTTCGCAACATTTTACTCCTGTCGAAGATTTCATTTCGTCACAAATTCATTAGAAATAAATGCAATTACGGCATCATAAGCTGAATCTTTCGAAGGAGACTAGTCACAGCAAATTGAAGGCTCAAGTCCTCAAAGAAAGGGGACAGAAGCAATGCACTTCTTTCCTTGGAATTAACGAATAACAGGACGCATGACCTGACAGAGGACAGAAATCACTTACGAGCAACAGTGACCCGATGCTTAAAAAGAGGGTATGACGGCTCTTAAATTTAAATTTAAGGGAGGGCAAAGTATATAACGTTAGGTTTTCGGGTATTTTTCACTAACAACAAAGCTAATGGAAAACAGGGGGGATATCTTTCTTGCAATCCCCCCCCCCTCTAAGATACCACTGCTGAGGTAGTATCTTAGCAGTGCAAAATTGCTGGAGTCTTTGAAACTGGAACAATGACTTGATTTTCTTGAAAGAGGGTGATCATCTTTAGATTGATGCATATGACTTAAAACAAAAAAAAAATGAACAAGATGAAATGAATGAAAAGACCGGAAAAGAAAGGCATAACGGATGCCCCAGAAAAAAGTGACCAAATTCTGTTATAAAAAGACAAGTACGTGGCCGAATGAAATGCTTCAAGCGTTGTTCTGTCCCTAGAAGACTAGCCAATGCTTTGAGTGTTTGGCACGGTAAAGTACATGACTTGTGGGTGGACGGGGATTTGCCGCCCGGTTTTCAGAAAGGTACCCTCTTCTAATTACCGAAACTTGCTGTCATACCCACTTTTATGATGAATTTTGGTGGAAAACGGCCGATTTTTTTGGCTATTTTTCGCCAATTTCTGGCAAACCCACCCATGTTTATGGAAAATTTCTGCCCAAAAACCCACCCATGTGGGCGGCACATACCCGTACCCTCAACATGTTATGTACTCGCTCGGGTCCCAAATCAAGGATCCCGTGGAAAAGGGTTTGCTTGATTACTTCAGAAAAGTCATCAAAAACGAGCGGCGTGTATCATTCCACCGTAAGAATAACCATTTAGGCACCTATCGACTATAAACTTTCTTTGGACACTTCCAAATGAGTTTCCCATTCCCAAAGTGAAATGTAAGAAGCTCCTCGTTGTTTTCATGACCTGAAATGGCTTCAGGTCGTTCCCTTGTTTTTGACGACTTTTCTGGAGAAATCAAGTAAGCCCTTTTCCACGAGATCCTTAATTCCGGGAAATCTACCGTGCCGAAACTAATTGCGAACAATTCTCATAACGTAGGCTTGTCTTTTAGTGACACAACAATGTACGAGGCATTTGAATCGACCATTTACTTTTTATCCTATAACACATTGCCTTGGGTAACTCTTTTCAGGGTCAACCGGTATGGGCACGGCTTCCCGAAAAGCAGCCTTCCTTGGTTGATGGGGCTACCGTGGATCAAGAATTTAAAATGGAATGAAATTTAGTAAATGCCTTCTTTTGATAAAGAAAGAAAAGAATGGATACTGCAATCAACAGTTGATTAATAACGATACTGGCTCACCTTCTACGGATCGACGCTTTCTTGAGGCTTCATCGGAACTGCATCCTAAATCTGAAGAGGACGAAAGGATTGCGTTGTAGGGAATGAATGATTAAAATTATAGCTTTTTCTATTCCAGGGGGGAGCCTTCACTAGGCTTGTCTTGAATCAATCAACTGTCTTGATAACAGGCTGCACACGAAACGGCGTGGCTATTTAAGTTCGCATCGAAGTGCTTATACATTCTACTTTATTTACTTGTTTATCTTTGTAAAATTGCATTACACGCAACGAGAAGATTTTTTGATGCTGTGTAATGGTATTAAAGTAAAAAAATGGACATTCAGACAGAAATGACCGAGACTTACCTGTGCGTGTATATGTAGGAAAATCAGCGTTTGTAATTGTTATGATTCCGGCATTCTGTTGAGACAAAATAACAAAGAAATCACCGAATACTCCTTCCGACCTCAGTGTACCGCTTTGATAACTGAAGCTAGTTGGTTGTAATATAGCCGTCAGGGCAGTCGTTGGTCTGGTCTTTGCCGTAAATGCAAAAAAAGGACATCCCCAAGATTTTTAATGCTGAATACGGGAATTTTAAGGACTTCTGGAACAATTTCACTTTTTTCAGTATTATGGTGCATGAATTCAATCTGTGACTTCTGTCTAGCAATAGTCCTTTTAGCTAAAGATATGATAACTCGTGAGTTTGGAGTTGTCAGTTGCGAGTTGCCAGTTGCGAGCTGGTCTTTACATTTATTTTGAGAGTTGCGAGTTGCGAGTTGGTTTTCCATCATATAGACAATTTTTTCATAAGAAACTGGATCAGGCCATAGTACTAAAAGTTTCTTAATTTGACATGAATTTTCGTCCTTTTTAGTACAAAAAGTACCTTAATTGGTTTCTTATTTTTTGAATGTTTGAATTTCAATGTGGTCGCTAACATTGCTGCAGAAATGTTTTCTAACATTTAAAACATCACATAAGAATAAACAGCGTTATGTCGCGATGAAAACATAAATAAGTACTTGAATTGCAAAAGAATAAAGGTTCAACGATCTATTTGCTATAAAATCAATGCTTTTAACTTTGAAGGGTTTCTTAATACTGCTCAGACATAGTACTCGAGTTTCTTAAAATTTCGTCCATTTTAGTACTAGTTTCTTAAAAACCAGTTTCTTATATAAAAAATTTTGTAAATTCAGTCTATTCTTTTGTTCCAATTTTAGATTCTAACCAAATTTTCTCATGAGTTTCTTTGATGAATTTTTACATCTCTTGAAGGAAAAAGAGCTGTAGTTTGGGTCTAAGATTTAGTTGATTTTTTCTTCCACGTTACTGTCGTTGCTAACATAATTTCAAAGTTTGTGTAGACCGATTCCATTTCAAGGGCACTGCAAGGGGAGAGTGAGATCTGGATTTGCTTCAGTCACATTCAAGAAATAAGATTTTGGTGTTGGTGGTGGGGGTAGTCAGGGTTTGCGGAATAGCGGAACTTGAAGAAAATCCGTCGCGGAATACGGAATTTTAGCAACTTCCTTGCTGAACGACGAAATTCTCCGTCCCCATCGGACGTGGATTTTCTCGAAAATAATAAGCGGAATGCGGAATTGTTATGAAATTTTATCGATTTGCGGATCTTTCATCTGCTGTCTTGTAGAAATATGTCTTGGTCACATCTCTGTTTTTCTAGTCAGCTTTACGAGAATAACTTCCAATTTTTGCACAAGAATTTCAACTGCTGCTCTCCTCCTCTTTCCACCTGGATGGATGAAAATCTCTAACAAAACTACTTTGTGTCATATTATGAACTAAATTGATAACGAAGTGGCGGGACGCGGAATTTTGGCTAAAAATGACCGGAACGGCGGATTTTAACTGAAAATCGCGCGGAACGGTGGATTTCTACCTCTCTTGATGATCCCCACTTGGTGCTATGATTTAATTACCGGTTATAAATAAAACATTCAGGAACCCTTTCTTTGATATGTCTTCTTTGAACTGATATTCATTTGGAGAGAATTTTGATATCTCAGATCAGAAAAGGGGTTTTCTCCACTTTTGAGGGGCATGCTCGGTGCTTGGGGGGATTAGTATGGATCTTGCCCAAACAAGATTTGACCAAAGCGAGCCTGGAATGCTACAAAGTTTGCTAGATTAGGCATGATGCAGCCCTCCAAAGCCCTATGTCTCCAATGCCTTTGGTTTTGTCTGATGTTGAAAAATGCTTTGACACCGTTTGAGAGAAATTTTGTTATCTCCTCGCTGGAAGCTTTGCATTACTACAACCACTTGGATATGTAAATCTTGCAAATGATTTTTTGTTACGACTGTTATTGTATGGTGATAAAGAATTTTCCTGACTCGGTGAATAGGAATATCCTTGAACTTACATTAAATGTCATACATAAAACTGGTCGATTCGATTGAAGTCTTGTACCCGACCCTTCCATAAGCCACCCAATCGTAGCGTTGTCTGGTAACCATTATTTTCGACTTTAATTTTTTCTATTTTATTTCTTTTTTTCTTTTGTCTCTGTCTTAGATATTGTAGTAGAACCGTATAGTATTTTTGTAAGTAACTTAATTAGCAAACTGTATCGTAGTTGTTAGTCTAGTTCCATGTCTTTATGTTATGGTCGTGGTGTTGTTATTTATTTTTGCTCCCATGGCATCGTCCTGCAGTGTTGCATAGTTATTTAAAGTATAGTAGAATGTAGCCTTGTAGTAATATCTTATATGGATATAAAGATAAAATTGTAAGATATCTTCGTGAGTGCCTGCCTAGAAGGCCCCTTGAACAAACATAAGTATCACGGATATTTCTTCATGAAACTGATAAGAAACTTTGACTAGAATAAAGAAGTAGAACAATGTATAGAATAAATGGATATGATGGAAAGCCAACTTGCAACTTGAAACTCGCAGCTCGCAACTGACAACTCGCAACTCGCAGAATATAATCCATCTTTTAACTTGTTAGAAAAGAGGTTTGGATCCAGTCTCCAAAGCTTGGGTTTATCAAAGATAACTTATACTTGAATTGCGTTAGGAATGTTTCAATTGATACACAAGTACGCTTCATTTGCCTTTTGAATTCATTTCTCGTTATTTTCATTCAACGTTAGCTGATTTTGTTGTGTATCTGTTGCAAAACAAACCTTCGCGAATCCAACGGTTTCATTTTGTGAGTTTGAAGGCCAAAGTTTGCTGCTTTCAACCGTTGCTATTCAAATGAAAGGAAAGTCACCTAGCAATGAATGAAAAGAATGAGAAACAAAGCAAAGAGACCAATAACTGTTGCCCGCAGGGAGCGCGGTTGCCCGTGTGTAAACTGAACTATTGCTAACTCACTTTGCGCAAAGAAGTCGATCACAAACTGTCGGAAAAGTGTTGAGATCTGCAGCAGCTTTATGCCACAGCTAGCACTGTATCAACTGAGAACAGGACTCGTGCTTTAATTTTCATTCCCAAGGTTTACCAGATTGATACGCTCGACCCAAGCCCTTTTCTAAAAAAAGTAAAGACGTCTATTGAATTAATGGAAAGGAAGATACTGAAATTTACTTTTAACACTTCTTGGCCATTCTTTCCACCACCAAATCCACATCCAAGATCAAACCTCTTCAATTCTCTAAACACCTGCAGCATAACAAGACAAGTGATTAGCAAAGGCAATGACTAGATTCTGCATACTCTAACTATTCAGCTTGTATACTCACTTATCTGTTTTCAATGTTACCTTGACTGACTAGTAAACTGGTGACAGCACATGTATTTTGATTCTTTAACTGAGGATGACACTAGACTGATGACGATGAGTCTCTTGTTGCCCTGTGCTCCTTGACTTGATAATGGCGCTTCGGGCAATAGAGACTCATAGTATTACTCTGAAAAACTTGGCCCTATTTAGGCCCAAACTTCGCCATTCCTAACGTACCAATCAGATTGAGAGATTTGTGAATTACTATTGTTAAGGTGAGAATGTGATAGAATTTTCGATTCGATTGAAGAATTGAAAACACTCCCACGGGATGGAGATTCGAAGCCGTGATTCTTTCATAATTCCATTGATGATTGAAGACATTAGGGCCAAGTTTTTCACTGTTTCATTATGAGTCCCTCTTGAGCAAGGTTTACCGCAGGGATAAAAGGGACTCATCGTCATCAGTCTAGGATGACACTAGTTTGAGTGCCAAGATGTTCTGATAATTATTTCTAACCGATAACTTCTTGATCATGTGGGTTTTTGGGTGTGGCATGTTGTCTACCTTCATGTCCTCTAGAGGTCAATAGAATGCAAAATACCCTTCGCAAAGGTGAGTACTCGGTTGATTTTGGATTCTCTTACCCTGTGGGTCCTGCGAAGGAGACACTATACTATATTTAAAGCATAGACCAGCGACGTGTGCAACGATAAGCATCGAGACGAAACGGAGATTCCTTACTTGGGTCATTTTACCCAAAGTGATTACAACGCGCAACTTCTTGCCAATTAAATTAACAATTGTTTCAGTTTTCACGTCCTTTTAAATTCAGCATAGCAGAAACAGCATAACAAATATCTAATGTTTCAAGCAAAATCTTGCAGTTCTCTTTTAAATCTATTGCTCCTGCAGTATCTTTATCGTAAAACTTTGAAAACGTGGATACGCGCGTCCAACAAGCGCGTTCCCCGACTCATAACAACAGAGAATGCCGTCTTCTGAACAAGATGTATCGGCATATCACAATTCTTATGGATATTGTGATGTATGCTCGAGCCAGTTAGAAATTGCGAATGTTAGGTATTCTAGCAATAACATCATTTGAGAGTAATTTTTTGAAAGGAAAGCATGATCGATGATGTTCTTGAACTGAAACTTGCAGGAGAATCATGAGGGTTAGGGTTAAAGTTAGGGTTAGGGATGAGTTGACATCAAGAATACTATTTTGAGGCGTAATAATTACAACATTCGTTCCCAGGCGAGGGAGGTACATGACTTGCGGATGGACGGGGATCTGTCGCCCGGTTATCAGAAAGATACTGCCTTCTAATTACCAGAACTTGTTTTCTCACCAAATTTTATGATGAATTTCGGTGAAAGGCTAACCATTTTCAAGGAGTTTTGGCAAATTTTCAGCCACACCGACCCATGTTCAAGGAAAATCTGAAAAAGGGGACCATAGTTTAGAGAATTTTGAGCCCAAAACTCTACCTATGAGGGCGGCACATACCTGCACCCTGAACACGTTTTGTACCCCTCGGGATTCTTTCTTCAGTCCTATGCGCACCAATCAATGAAACAATCACTTCTTTCAGGAATACTTAGCTGTGACATGAATGAGAGCACTTACGACATCTTGTGTCAGCTTATGATTGTCTCGCAACAAGTATATACTTTTGTCCACTGCCAACACGGCTGCATTCGAATTTGGTGATCCTTTGATGGTAACTACAGTATCAGCTCCCGGCCGTTCCTCTTTCTTCACGGTTTGCACTGACACCTGATAAAAGAAAATAAAACAATTTGCAAACCACATCACATATCATTTGCAAGAAAATCTGATTGACGTACACACAGTAGTACTAAGCATCTCTATGGAACTAAGTCAAGCTCTTTTAGGATCGTAGGCCTTCAGCGAATCAATTCGTCAAATCCTAGCCTGAATAGCCCCCAATATCCAAACGAAGAAAGGGTCTACGAAACAGAGAGCAAAATTTTAATATGGGCACCGAATCAGCTATTTGAATACTCCATTCAGATAATGTGTGACAAGCTTCTCAGAAAAGGCAATGTCAGTATACTTCCAGAAAACTGGAAAAAGCGGTGGCAAGCTTTGTTCTTTGTTTCACAGACCCGTTCGCCTCTTTTTTAGGATAATGGCTCTGCTCGTTGGCTATACAAATGGTTACATGAATAAATGTTACTCTCAAACATCTGCAAGAGCTTAAACTCACCTGGATCAGATCGTTCGTCTAAATTCCTGAGGAAATTTACTGAAAAAGTGATGTTTGGTCGAAATGAACTGAGAGAATCCAAAACTAAATAATTAAGCAAACTCGAGCTGCACCATCCTTGACCAAGGCAGAAGAGCCAAATAATCGAGCAGCAATTAAAAAAAACGGGAATTCCCGGTAGGATTCCTAAGATTTCTGATCTTTTTGAAAGCTTCTTCCAAAAACGGCTAGACCGCTTGAGTAGTGCTCAGCCAGACAAAAAGGTGAAAAAATGATTGCACATCAAAGTTGTGTTAAAATGAATGTTAAAATGAACGTTGCTGTAATTTCAGAACATTTGATCAAGTCTTAAAGGTGAAGAGGAGAGAAACTGTCCATCTACTGCGCGAGCCAGAAAAAAGTTCCCACTTTTGAAAATTCATAACACCAAGACTACTTCACGGATTTGAATAATTCCAAATTCTAGTTAAAAGCGGAATGATAAAGCATCTTTTGGGATTTTTTTCTCGCTGTCCTACCAGCACGACAAGTATAGATAAATTCAACTTAAAAAAATTTCATGGTTGCAAGATGACTGAAAAATGGCCCAAAAATTCGATCAGTGCGAAAATGACTTCTCGCGCAGAATAATGAAGAAATGCAACTTCTCACAGGTGAGAGATACCCTCTGTACATTAACTGCCATGGGATTGAAAATCTTTCGTACTTGTTTGAAAATCGATGTCTTACAACTCTTGAGGAAGGTGAAACGCCCATGGCCAATTGCTCGGTGTGAAAAGAGTCCTTACGATTTGATCAATGTGTTAGGCCCTTTTTCCGTCATTTTGTACTCACGAAATTTTTATAAAGTTTAATTTAACAATACTTCTAGTGCTGGTAGGACAGCGAGAAAAATCACAAAAATACTTTGATCTTTCGGCTTTTAACTAGAATTTGATTGATTTAAATCCGTATAGTAGTATTGGTGTTATGAATTTTCAAAAGTGGGAACTTTTTTCTGGCTCACCTGGTATGCAAAATAACAGCACTGTTGAATGGTAAGGAACATACCATAAAGAGTTTAAAATCGATGGATACATTACTTCATGTTCGAGTTGTCCACTAATCTAGGATTAGCTGATGATGTCAAGTTTTTGCGCAAAGTCAAGAGGTATGCAAAGTAGAGATGCTTCCGCATAATATAGTTTACAAATGAATATGGTTTACAATTATTTCTGAAGCAATTTATATTATCTTTATGGAACTCAGGTGCAAAGTCTATGTAACACAACTGTAACCTTTAAAAGATGAAATGGAACCGCATTTCCATACATAATCCTTGAAACAACAAGGTGAAGTATCTTTCTATCATTCAACAAGACTGTTAATATGCAGCAATAAAAGTTGTCATTTCAGATCACCTTTCGGCAATAGACCTTTTCGCTTCATAAAAAGAGGTTTGTGAAGGAAAAAAAGCATCACCTCTGTTCTCGGTACAAACACTGCTAGCTGTGGCACGAAGTTGCTTCGGATTTCAGAACGCTTTTCGGAAAATTTATTAAGAACAACTTTGCGCAAGAAGAGTTAGCAATGGTTTAGTGTGCAAAGAGGCAAGTGTTATTGGTCTCTTTGCCTTGTTTCTAGGTATTTCAGTCATTGTCAGCTGAATTTTCATTCAATTGAATAACAACGGCTGAAACCAGCAAACTTCGATTTGCAACTCGCAAAATGAAACCCTCCCATGCTCACACCTTAGTGGACGAAACACCGAGAAACGAGGCTAGAAGGCATATAAATTTCCCGTGCATGAAGCAAATTATTCCTAACTTGGCTTGAATAAAGTTAAAGTTGATCAACTCTCTGAAATATGTTCTGAAATCCGAAGCAACTTCCTGCCACAGCTATCAGGGTTATACAGAGAAAGGAGGCCCTGCTCTTGTTTTCTTTCACAAAATTAACAGATTTGGACGCTTGATCCAAAGCTCTTTTTAAGACTCAAAAAGGTCTATTAGCAGCTTTGATTACTCAGTTTGTTACCTTATTTTCAAAAGCACTTTCGACATGAACAACAGTGTAATCAGATACAACTTCAATTTTCCCCTTGTCTTCTAGACTGAAGTAGATGATTACTCTCATACTTGGACACATCTCTGACGTCACTTTGAAGCGTAAACTCGTAATCGCTCCTGGATCTTTGTATGTTTTGTGCAGAAGCAGTTTGCCACGTGCTACAACCTGGTTAAATGAAGAGTGAGCGATAAGAGATGTATCAATATACAAAATCATACTTTACACTAAGCAGAATATGTCAAAATTAGCGTGACGTATTGTCTAAGCTTAACTTAAAAGCACCAGGATAATCATCGGGAAGGATCGAGATTCCTGGTGGAGATTTTTAATTTAATCAATTTTCTTGATGATTTAACATTTTTCTGTTCGCACCGAAAACGGAGAAATTCTGGTTGCTCGCAAGTTGCTGAATGCTTGAATAAGGCGAGAGCCTAAAGCAGCCCAAAGGGTGCTAAAAATCGAAGAATTTAAGACGTGCCGCGGCAGTTTAAAGGCTGAGACGCTTACCCTGAAAGCAGGAGATCCATGGTTCTTTCCAGCTGTGGCGAGTTTCGTTTTTTCGACATTTCCTGATGATTTGAAATTTTTCTGTTTGCACCAAAAAGGGAGAAATCTTGGTTGCTCGCAAGCTGTTGAATATTTATCTTAAAAGAACTCTTATCGATTTGAAATGAGTTCAAAGACTTTCTTTTTCCGGCCAAATGCTTTAAGACAGCTTCAGATGGACCTTGCATAATCACAAATGGAGGCAACAATTACTCCAACGCTACAGAGCAAAGACTTTTTTTTTTATATCCATATAAAAATTACAATACATGCTACATCTACGTTCTACTATACTTTCTAATTACTCTACAACAATACAACACTACAGGGACAAGACCACAAGGAGCAAAAGACAATGACTGCCCTGTGGCCGTTAACATAAAGACATGCAAAAAAAGCAATTAGTAAATTAAGATTAGATACTAACACATAATGGAATCTGTTCCACATTGGATGTCAGGCCAGCATAGACGCGTGATGGGAAACGTTATGCTGTTGGGTTAGGGTTGAGTTAACGATATCATAGGTCAGAAATAATAGCGATTTGGAAAAAGAATTTCGTTGACCCTTTTTGTGCTTAACATCAAATGTGAAACAGACTTACAAAAGAAATAGGGAAAAACGTAAATAGTAAATAGTGGCTGTGTGGTGTAAAATAAAAGTTTAAACTTATCCAAGCCGACCGGTTTTGTGGATGAAATTAAGAGTGAGTTCGAGCAAAAGTTTATTTACGTCATCAGGAAGCTCTTTATTACCATACAATAAGTATTGTACCAGAACGTTGTTTGGAAGGATATTGATTTGGACAAATGGTCGTAACAATTCCGAAACTCCAGCGAGAAGATCTCGTCGTTGAATGTGAAATGAAGGGCAAAGCAACAAGAAGTGCTCCGTATCCTCAATGCCATCATTCGTTGGGCACATTGGGTTCACCGTATCGCTAAAGTTGTGGTTGAATTTGTGAAGATTTAATTTACTGAGACCGACCCTTAATTGAAAAAGATAGCCTAAGCCTATTGGGTCATGAATGCAGAAGATAGACTTTGCAGGGGGGCGAATTTTTGACAAAAGCTTTGCTTTAAACACAGCGACAGAAGGTGCAAGCCTGATTTCTAGGTCAAGTTTATTCCATTCACAAATGCAATTAGGATAGAAGCTTGATAGAAATTTCTCTGTCCTTGCCTTTATTCGCCCAATAACATCCCGGTTACGCAGTGAGTAATTTGACTGTTGAAGTGGTGGGATTGGTTCTTTCGTGTACAATGGGGTGAGGTTATTTATAATCTTATAGAACAGGGTAAGGCGTCTGCTCCACCTTCGGGAACTTAATGATTCCCAGCCAAGCTCTGCGTACAGTTTTTCCCGTGATGTTCCCCTCCATGTTCCTGATACAGCAAGAGCAGCCGAATATTGAACAGATTCTACTTTTTCCATTAAATTTGATAAGGCGATGTTTTGACTGAATTCGCATACTTTCGGTGGAATATGATAGATAACATCGCCGTAGTCCAGATGAGGTCGCACGTAGAGTTTGTATAATTCACTTAGGGTATGCCTCGGTAAATATTTGGAGAGATACTTTAGCAAACCGATGCCCTTTCTCGCTTTGGAGATAGCAGCTTTAATATGAGCTGAGAAAGAAAGTTTTGAGTCCAAGATAATTCCTAGATGTTTATGTTCATTCACTTTTTTTACAGGTATGTTGTTAAAGAGGATCACTGGATGATCTATTTCATTTCTTTTCTTTGAAAACAGTAGTTCAACTGCTTGCTTTTGTGGATCGGGATTGAAAGACATCCTCCAATCATTGGCCCACTGGGTTATCAGTTGTAGGTCATGGTTCATGTGTTCCGCAGCTTCGTTAGTTTCTCGGGCAATCGTAAACAAGGACGTATCATCAGCAAAAAGTTTAACATTACATTTCATATCTGCAGTGAGATCATTTATATACACAAGAAAGAATAATGGTCCTAAAATCGAGCCCTGGGGCACTCCTGCTAAAATATCTCCCCAATTAGAACATTGCCCGTTCAGAACAGTTCGCTGTTTTCGATCCCCTAGAAAGCTTTTAATCAGAGAAAGAAGTTGTCCCGAGACACCACATCGTTTCAGTTTATAAATGAGACCATCATGCCATACTCTATCAAAAGCTTTAGAAATATCTAGATACACGGAACGAACATCAAGAGCAGGATTACAGTCAAATGCCTCAAAAATTTTATGCGTTATGGAAATTAATTGGTTGACTGTTGAATCACCGGGACGAAAACCTGACTGATTGGGGTTGAGTAAATCACATGAAACAAGATGTGAGTATAAGGAGTCGTAAACGAGTTTTTCAAGCATCTTCCCAAAAATTGGTAGAAGAGAAATAGGACGGTAGTTGCTCTTTAAATTCTTTTCGTTTTTCTTATGGATCGGAACTACATTTGCGCGCTTCCATATTTCAGGAAATACACCGGATCGCAAACAGTTCGTGAATATTATCTTAAGAGGTGTAACTAATGAAGCATCGCTTAGTTTAATCATTCTTGTAGAAATACCGTCCCAGCCATGTGCTTTGTTAGGATTAAGTGATCTTATGATCTTCAGTATCTTTTCCTCTGAGATGGCAAAGTCCTCAATCTGGGTAGGAATTCCTGGGGTATCTTGTGGAATCTCACTACCAGTGTCGATTGTCGTGCATTGGAGTATGAAATGATCATTAAATAACTGTGCCTTTTCAGTAAAATCCGTTATGAATAACCCATTCTCTAAGAGGGGCGGTATTATAGGAATCTTCGCTTTATTCAGAACAGTATTTATTAAAGTCCAGCAGGTTTTATTAGATGTCCCTGGGTTTGCTAGAGTTTGCCCAGTCTTACGCAGGTAATTTCGTTTTGCATCTTCGATCATTTTTGCACCTTCAGATATCATGTTTTGCATTTCTTCTAGCTTGTCCTCTGGCCGACCATTCTTCACAAAGGTTTTGTAAGCATGATTCTTTTTCCTTAAGAATTTTTTGACAGCTTGCGTTATCCAGGGCAATTGGCGAGGCCGAATAGTTTTAGTTTGGTTGGGAATGAAGTTCGAGTATATGTTCAACAGCACTTCGTTGAGCAATTTGACCTGCTCATTGGGGCATTTAATTTTGTCGAGATGTTCATGCCATTTAAACATTTCGATACTTTTCATAATTGCAACAAAATCAGCTTTATCATAATACCAAATTTTGCGGGTATAAGATGGCAGTGCTATATTTGAGACAGATAGTTTTCCATGAACAATTTGATGATGACAATGCTCATGTAGAGACTGATGGACACCTGACTCTATAATGAGATTAGGCTGATCAGTTAGAATTAGATCAATGCAAGATTTAGAATCTCCCATTAAGTGCGTTGGTTCTGAAATCATCTGATGCAGACCAAGGTCGGACGTTACTGGCTCGAATAACTTCCCCTCATTATTTTCAATATCATTTTCCCACCACTGAGTCGAGCAAAGACTGCCCATGCATGCAAGAAATTTTGTCGATTCGAGCCCCCGGGGTTCTCAGCAAAAGATCTCACAATAAGTCAACATTGGGTATTTTCTTCCTCGGGCCTCTTGAACCATCGTTTCAGACAGCAAGTTGTCAAACATTTCCGACAGTCAGAATGCACGATCAAGTCATTTTACGTAGTTTCTGCTTTGTTTTCCGACGCTTTTCCGGGTTGCATTCTGATGCATTTATATTGCAGTCTTACTCATGTATGAACCAAACATTATATCAAGATAAGTTGAAAATTACGGAATCTTCGAACGAGGCCTACAGGAATGCTGCACTTCACATTGGCCAATCGCAACTTTTCCGTGGTTTGCCTGCAGCTAAGAAAGCTTCTTCATCGTTCCATCAACATAGCTTACTGTTTGAAATTTGCCATAGCGTGCGTCGAGATGGAGATGAGAAAAATGATTTGCCTCAATGATAAGTCAGAAGCCAACAGGTCATGAAAACTCATCTTAGCTAATTGGTTTGGTTGCTCCAAGGGAAAGTTCAAAGCTAGCACCCAGACCTGACAAGCTCGACCTGTACTTTAAAGACTGTTGATTCATACATTCATCTATAGAAGGTGACAGAAACAGTAATACGAAGTTTTATGAGCACTGCCAAAAATTGCAAAACTTCCCATATTCTTTGTGTTGGAAATTCTGGGGAAACGGGCACTTTCCTGACAGTTTCCTACACGAGAATTGGAAATTTTCCGTTCCCTTCAATTTCCCAGACAAGACTCTCCGTTTCCCTTCAATTTTCATGCAAAAACTATTGGGAAATTTAGATATTTTTTTTGCCGCGAGGGGAACTTCAAATACTAGTTAACAAAACCTCACTTAACATAAACAAAAGATCAACTAACCATGTATTGAAGCTCTTGGGTGGCTTTTGTTGTAACAATGAATGCCTCAACTTCAGCAACGTCTCCAACCTTGAAGGAAAAACAGACACAATTCAAAATCGTTTTACCAACTATAAATATTACGTTATGTGCAGGACTAAACTGATTTTAAACAAACTGCAAAACCTTGAAGTGGCTTTAATTTTGCAAGATTTTGTGCTTTTGGAAGCCACCTGATTTTGAAGCATACTCCAAAATATAGGGGAATGACTATCAAATAGAACTTTGATACCACACTCCACCTCAAATTGAATTCTAGGGTCATCAATAGGCTCTTCTTTTGTGCAGAACTCGAAATTTTCACACGAAAGAAGCAAGATGAATTTTATACAGCAAAAGATACAGCTCTCCGACTTTGCAAAGCAATATGCTTTCAGCGCAGCCGACCATAATGTATTGCTTTCTTTTTACTTTGATTTTGACTGAATTGACCCAGAGGTGTGAAATATTTCTTTAAAAGGCAAATCGCTTTTTGATTTGGCAAAACTTAATCTTTTGTTTCATAAAATTCACCAATACAATGATATTGCAAATGAGAGACTTTCAGCTGGGACATAATGTTTTGCAAACATCATTGTTCAAATGGGACTTTTCATGATGTCATTCGGTATCCTAACCAGGAAAAAACCAAATTTAGGTGCCAGTCATCCAGCATTCAAATGAAACAGACAACCAATACACAAGGAAATTGAAAATTAGTACATAGTAAAATTTTAATGATTTTCCAAAAAGTGCAAGGTGTTGTTGACTAAGACAAGTTACATTCATTACCTTTGGGACAGTTTCTTGACTCCTGACGAGTGTATAGCTTTTGCTGGGAGACTGATATGGAGAGGCTTTGTGTATCACATCTTTGTTGTATTTGTCAGCTATGTTAGCTTCAGCAGCTAGCTTTGCCTGTAACGAAAACGAAATGTAACATTGGAAAAGATGCTAAATTGAAATATAAATGATTTAGTTTATTGTTCCTTAGCAATGCATAAATAACTATGTAAAGAGAAGCTGGAGGCATGAAAGATGAAAAACCACCTTTATGAAAGATCTCTTTGAAATTGGCATCATAACGGATACCATATCAGCCTTTTCCATGCTACAATTCGATTCTTTTCCACGCTCCTTTGCTTACCATCTCCAGCCTTTGATACATACAATTCTCCTTGGCCGTTTAACTTGAAAACTGTTGATGAAAACTCCATAAAGATATGGTGCCAATGCTGGTCCCAAGAATGATGAATCACAGCATTTAAAGAGGCATTAGTCAACCAGGCGCCTTTGCGAGCATGCTTCAATTCCAGCTGTCTGAAAATCAAGTATTAACTAACTAACTATAACTATAATAACTATAATATTTCTGTGCTAAAGGCTAAGAGCCTGTCACAGATCTGAGGAGTGACCTCACCCTGGACCTAGACCATTGTACTGACAGACCACTCGTTCAGCTATAGTAGATAAAACAAATGTAACACCCAGTTGATAGATAGTGAATGTCAGGAAAACAGTCTGTCCTGGGAAAAGCCACTCCAATACTCATCATCGTATTTTCTCAAAAAGGTAAATATGTTGTTGTCTCAATCTAAACTATTGAAAAAATGTCTTCTTTACAACAAGAGTATTTCTTCTCTCCAAATACTTTGTCCAAATGGTTCTTGAATGAATTTAATGTGTCTGCATTGACAATGTTGGATGGTAGCTTATTCCATAAAGTGTTGATCCTCAGACTGAAAACCTCTTCCTTACATCTTTTCTGCAATGCTCTTTAACAATTTTGAAGTTCTGGCCGCGAGATCTACTCTCTTCCTGAAGATGAAACAGACTTTCAGTGTTATAATGGTCATGCGTATATTTGTAGACTTGGATAAGGTCACCCTGAATCCTTCTATACAAAAGACTTAGCAGCTTCAGTTGTCTTAAGCGTTCTTCATAATCAAGATCTTTTAGGCCTTCAACTAGCTTGCTGGCTCTCTTTTGGACGTTCTCTATTAACTGCACGTCTTTAACATACCAAGGTGACCATACTGTATTTCCATACTCTAGATGCGATCTTACCAAACTCTTAAAAAGGCTATTGAACATATCTCCATTCATGTAACTAAAAGAGCGCCTTATCATTCCGCATAACCGGTTTGCTTTGTTTGAAACAATCTCAGCATGATTGCTAAACTTAAGGTTTCTATCAACATTCACTCCTAAGTCTTTCTCACACTCAGTAACTGTCAATATCACTTGAGAATCATTCTGTTCCATTATATACTCATGACAATGATTGTTCCAGCCCAGATGCATAACTTTGCATTTGGAGGCATTGAATCGCAATTGCCAGGTGTCTGCCCAATCTTTTAATGTCTTCAAATCTGATTGTAAATTCTCTTTATCCTCCTCACTGTCAACTCGACGGAAAATTTGGTGTCATCTGCAAACATCCTCAAGGCACTGTGGACCACTTCCGGCATATCATTGACATAACAAATGAACAAAAGGGGCCCTAATACACTGCCCTGTGGAACTCCGCTATCTACAGGGGCCCAACTGGAAAGGTTCCCATTTACTGCTACTCTTTGCCGCCTTCCTGTTAGGAAGCTTTCAAGCCACCTTAAAAGTGATCCCTTAATCCCATATGCCTCCAATTTCAATAGCAACCTCCTGTGAGGCACCGAATCAAATGCCTTTGAAAAATCCAGGTAAATTGCATCCACTGCTTATCCTCCATCTAAAAGTCGAGACCACGTGTCAATTGTATCCAGTAACTGGGTGATGCATGAACGTCCTCCAATAAAGCCATGCTGGCAGCTGGATATAAATTGATTCAAATGCTTAATAGCTTGTGCCCGAATTATTTTCTCCATAACTTTACATACAATGGAGGTCAAACTTACAGGCCGATAGTTATCGCATATATTCTTCTTTCCTTTCTTGAAAATTGGTGTTATTTGGCCTTCCTTCCAGGCTTTTGGTACTACTCCTTCCTCCAATGACTTGCTAAATAACAAAGTTAATGGTTCTTTCAATTCGTTTGATAACTCATTCAAGATCCTTGGGTGTAATCCATCCGGTCCTGGTGATTTGTTCACTTTCAAAGTTTTTAGTTGCTCCATAACTAAACTTTCATTTATTTCTATATCTTGAAGAGTCAACCCATTGCTTCGATCCTCAAAAAATGGGAAGTTTTTCATATTCTCCTTCGTGAGCGTGCTAGCGAAAAATTTATCAAGTTCCTCTGCTTTTTCTGAGTCAGTTGTGGTTTTGGTTCCATCAGCTTTATCGAGGTTTGGTACTGTAGATCTTGTTTTCAATTTTAAATTTGCATACTTAAAAAATGCCTTTGGATTATTCTGTCCATCTGTCCATTGCAATCTTTTTTCATACTCTCTTTTGGCTTCACTGATCTCCCATTTGCTTGATTTCGGGCTTTGGCGTAAGCGTCATAATCTTTGCCTTCTCTTGTAGATAAATAGCGCTTGTAAGCAGCATTCTTCTTCTTCACTTTCAGGAGTGCATTAGAATTCATCCACAATGTTTACCTTTTGGATCCTTGAACTTTTCTAGTGGGTAGATGTTTCTTGATTACATTTTCAATTCTATCCTTTATAAAGCTGAAAGCATCCTCTGTGTTTTTGCCCTTTAACTCTGTATTCCATATAACGGATTGCAAATCCTTCCTCATTTCAACATAGTTGCCTTTTTCAAATATGGGCTTATTTGAATTAAGTGATCCATTTAGCTGATAGCAATTGAAACTGATAGCTAATCCACAATGATGACTTTTCCCCAATGGGCTTTTTATTCCAATAGATTTGACCATATCCTCCTCATTTGTAAAAACTAGATCCAGTGTGTTAGCTTGTTGGCTTCCTCTGTGATGGGTTGCTTCTTTGACATGTTGGTGCAGAAAGCAGTCCTTGATGCATTCCAAGAATCTTGATGCTTTGTGATGCATATTCTGAGATGTGCCACATGCATCCCAATCTATCTCTGGATGGTTAAAATCTCCTGTTATTAGAAAGTGAGAGAAAGTCCTTTTGCAAGCCTCTGTTAGTTCTTCAGCTAAGTAACAATCCTCTTCCAAGCTGCTGTTTGGTGATCTGTAAACACAACCTAGTAGTAGTCTATCGGTCCTTTGAAGTGACATTTCAATGCAAACAACATCCATCTCTCTATCAGTTGCTGCAAAATTTGTTAACTGGATACATTCTAAGTCATTTTTCACATAAACAATAGCACCTCGTTTGGGCTTATCATTCACAAAAGTCTGGTATCCATCTATAGAGAACTCTGTAATTTCACATTCACGTGTATGATTCTTTGGTAAAGATTCAGTAACGAAAATCACATCAGGATCATCTTCATTTATGATCAATCCTAATTCAGACAATTTGTTTAATAATGAGTCAGCATTATAATATGAGCAATTTAACCCAAATTTTTTTGAATTTTTGTACTTTCTTTTAAGATTAGACTTTCTCTTGGACTGTGTCAATGTTGCACTGCCTGCAATGTTGTCTGTAGATTCTTTACAGTCTGCTCTGCACTCTTTGATTTCTCGTTGATTAATGAAGCTGAATTTATCTGATCTTTCAAGGGTCTTTGGGGTTGTGGAAATTGCTGAGAAGGTTGGTGGGGCTGTGGGGCTTGTAGAGGTTGATGGGGGGGGGTTGGTGTTGGGATTGGGCTTGGGGTTGGGGTGTGTGTAAGTGCTTTGAATTCTGTTTTGACTGTGTCTTGACCTGCTCCTTTCTTGTATTCTTCCTTTCCATTACTTGTTTCCTTTGTAATGGTGTCAGGTCATGAAAACATTCTTCAGTGTTGGATGATTCTGCAAGTTTTTTGCTTTTCTTTTAATCATTCTTCTGGCTCCTATGTCATCCACTAAAACTTTAAGAGGCCTGCTTTGGCTCTCTGTCTTTTTCCCTATCCTTGTAACTTTCTTAACTCTTCCATTAACATCAACTTCAAGAGCATTACAAATGCTGCCTATTTCATTCATATCATGTTCTTTCCGTTCCTCCACAATATCTGAGTTGCTCTCCTCCACATTGAAAAACATCAGGTTGTCTGCTCTTTTTTCTCGCTCATGAATTTCGTCTAGTGCCAATCCAACAATTTCACTGGTTGATGATGACCAAACTGTGAGGGTACTAAGAACTTCCTTTTTGATGCAATCTTGGAGTTTCTTATTAGTTGATGCCTCTAGCTTGTCAAATCTTTCCTCAAGTTGGGTTTGTCTGACCGCCACATCTGAGAGACCTTTGAGAAGTGCTTTCGCAGTCCGATTGCTCTTCTGGCAATACCATTGTATGGCACTATTAGCATTTTGTTGTAGAAATTTGTACACATTTTCATCCACCTTTTCACAATCAATATGGTGCCAGAACTCACAAATATCACACAGGATTGCATCATCTTCATCAGCTACCAATCTTGAGCATGATCCACAGTAGTTTGGTTCATCCTCACCATCCTCATTGATTGAAGGAATTACAATATCCTGACCTTTACTCTCCTTTTTTGACTTCTTGCCTGAGTTGGTTTTGCTTTTTGAGGCCATATGTCTGTACTGACAAGATGAAGCACTTCACTATTCAAATTTCACATCCACTATTTAGTCTGGCAATAGGCCTAAGTTGGGCCTAAATTCTGAAAACAAGATTCTCAGCTCTTTTTCACCGTTTTCACAAACACAGACTTCATCATTGAATACTCTTCTTGTAGGTGACTAAGTGTAATCAAAATACTACTCTGTATTCCAGTTATATTCTTGAAAATATTAACTCAAGTTCCTTATCAAGAAAAACACGTCTGCTCTCTTACAACAATAACAACAAATTCCACGTAAGACTTGGAATTAAGTATACAATATTAAGTATTACAGGACATCACATCTTATGTAAGACTTCTCCGGCAGAGTATCCATTGTTTTGCTTTCCTCAACTCTTGTGTGGTATTTATGTAACATTGGATGCTGGTTAACTTGTTTTTATTGAATGTCAAGGGGGCAGTCATAGTCTTTTCTTGCTCATGGCATAGCTCTTGTAGTTAAGTAGATCGTAAGTGGAGTAATCCGTAGCAGAAATTTGGTTCCAAAATGCAGCACTTAGACTGATAGGGCAATTTGACTTCTGTTGACTTTGTGCTGCAGTGTCGACCTGTATTTTTCTTTTAAGCCAAATTTGATTTTCAAACAGCCTGAAATTGCAGTGTCCCTTACAGTAACAATGAATCTTCAAGAATTGCCTGAAAAAACAGCCACATCGTTGTAAAAATTCAGACGCCTAACGATGCGCATCATGACAACATAGCGATAACTCCATTGTTCCAGGCAATTCTTGACTTTCGCTCTACTTTCTTCGCCTAAATGTCTCAGATACCATGTATTACTGAAACTCCTATTACCATACCCTCTTTTACCAACCGATAATCTGACAGAAATACACAGTGCAAGTAGTACCTGTTGGTCACTAAAGGGCATGTACCAAGACAGTGATAGACACAGAATTAGGCGGAACATCGAGGATGACCTTCGCTCTTCCATCTTCATACGTGAACGCTTCATACAGTGCATCAAAATAACACTTCTACTGCTATACCTTCAATCACCATATGATAATCTGACAGAAAATACCTATAGCAAGTAGCATTCATTTAAAACCATGAGGTAAGTATCTTGATAGTAATAGACACAGAATTAGACGGAACATCGAGGATGAGATTTGCTCTTCCATCTTCATAAGTAAACGCTTCATACAATGCATTAAAATAACACTTCTACTGCTATACCTGCAATCACCATATGATAATCTGACAGAAAATACCTATAGCAAGTAGTATTCATTTAAACCATGAGGTATGTACCTTGAAAGTAATAGACACAGCTCTGCCATCTTCATCAGTGAACGCTT
Organism: Aurelia sp. 4 Dawson et al 2005; assembly: GCA_964019985.1. Lineage (NCBI taxonomy): Eukaryota > Metazoa > Cnidaria > Scyphozoa > Semaeostomeae > Ulmaridae > Aurelia > Aurelia sp. 4 Dawson et al 2005. Next base: position 18,119,297 of record OZ026492.1, read on the forward strand.
CACACAATGTATTACAATAACATTTCTACTGCTATACCTTCAATAAACATATGATAATCTGACAGAAAATACCTATAGCAAGTAGTATTCATTTAAACCATAAGGTATGTACCTTGAAAGTAATAGACACAGCTCTGCCATCTTCATCAGTGAATGCTTCACACAATGTATTAAAATAACATTTCTACTGCTATACCTTCAATAAACATATGATAATCTGACAGAAAATACCTATAGCAAGTAGTATTCATTTAAACCATAAGGAATGTATCTTGAAAGTAATAGACACAGAATTAGATGGGACATTGGGGGTGACATTTGCTCTGCCATCTTCATAAGTGAACGCCTCACACAATGTATTACAATAACACTTCTACTGCTATACCTTCAATCACCATATGATAATCTGACAGAAAATACCTATAGCAGGTGGTACTCATTTAAAATCATAGGGTATGTACCTTGACAGTAATAGACACAGCATCAGATGGAACATCGAGGGTGACTTTAGTTCTTCCTAATTCATCTGTGACTGCTTCATATCCTCTGTTGCCATAAGAATTCAGTTTGGTTTCTTCGTTCTTAGAGTTTGTTGATACGCCAGATACAACGATGGTCTTTCGTATAGCTGGTCTCTTGCTTGGATATTTTACATCCAGCTAAAATGTGATGAGATTAAGATGTTACATATTTGACTTTAAAGAGATAGCTGATGTCAAAAGACGCAATAAACCACCTTTCTCTAAAAATGGATCAAAATTTCTTCCGCGTTTCCATCGACATGTTTTCTTGGACGGAAATGATGTCTAACTATGATGCAGATGGCCTTCCTCGAAGAATGAACGGTGCAATTCTTGGCTAAGAAAAATCTTGGCTTCTGAAAGAATAGCAAGGGTGCATCTAAATGATAATTTCAAATCTATTCTGAAGATATAGATGCAAATATTCTTCGCAGAGACAGACATATACTTCAAATCAATGAGAAAATCTTTAAAACAGTATGGTTCACTTGTGTCACCAGGGGAGGGCTGGAAGGGGCTACAGTACCCCTGTCGAAAGCATCTAGCACCCCTGTCGAAGGAAATTAATGGCTCCTCGGAGGACACTTGGCAAAATGATGAACGAAAACTCCATTTTTGAGGTATTTGAGCCCCCTTGTCGGAAGCTCCATCCCCTCTGTTGGAAGACTTCTGGCGCCAACCCTAGCATGGTTTCGTATTCACAATAGCGAGAGTACGAGAATGTAAACAAGGATTTCTCCGAAGTCTTACAAACATTCTGTCTTTTGGCGCAAAAGGCTCCAAGAGCTTTCCAAACCTACGAAATACATTGTTTTCAGAATTTCGGAGTCAATCAATCACAAATTGAGTCTGCTACGTCAACTATTTTCAGAATTGTCACCAATCAAACACTGCGTATGTTTTGTTACAAAGGAACATACCTGTATTTCATATGGTAAACCAGGTTTGAAATAGGCCATACTTCTCTTAAATGAAATTCTGTAAGGCGTTGTTGAAAAGTGAATTGACGTATCATATGACGTTTCGATTTGTCCACTTGTTTTCTCTTGTACACTTGCTTCAATATTCAGTCTGTCTTCATCGGGAAACCAAATATTTTCTTTGAGATCTCTTATCATTGACGTAGGAATCCTGAACAGTACTTCACCAGTTTTGGAAAGCTGGAAACCAGATAAAACGATATGATTAGACTGATGACATGTCCGTAGTGATCGTTATTGATAGACTGATGGACGCTCCAGATTGAGCAAAAATAGAAAATTGTCGTTGTCGTTGTTATCATTATTGTTGTTGCTGTTGCGATATCTGGGACTATGTCGTGAGCAATGATAGAGAAGCGCCGAAGGTTCTATATCATTGGTCGTGAGGCTACGATATGATATTCATATGGTTTGGTAATATTGTCAAGTCAGAACTAATATATCTACAGTAGGCATACATTCCAATGACTAGGGAACAAAAGCTACTTCATGCTTAAGTACCTAACAAACACAAACAAATTGAAAAAATACGAGAAGGTTAAGTGGTCTGTTTCGTGGGCCACGAAAATGGAAACAACAAAGGCAAACCAAGAGACGACACGTACAAGAAATGCTGGATCATGAAACAGACACTTTGATAAGAAGTAAGATAAGAAAATAAGATCAGGTTAGGAATTGCCGATAGCTACAAAATCAAGAACAAAACTTTTTGCGTACCCCAACGCTTTCAGGAAAATTTTAGTCAAATTCTTAGATTCCCCACAAAACTTGTAGTCAAATTTTAGCCTTCATAAGTTAAGGCTACAATAATTTTGTAGATGTGGTCCAAGATTATCATTCACAAAGCCGGGTTTCAGTACGGTCCAAAACATCGTGCTTCTGAAAATAATTTACTCTCTTTTACAATTAGATGCTTGCTCAAGAGAGTATAATCGTTAGCATAAAAGCAGTAACAGAATGGTATTTGTCGTTTTCTCATGTTTGCTTTTCCTTCACTTTGAATTTTATTTAGGATTATTGTTTAAAAAACTTCGCATTCATTAATATCGTTAAATGTTGGCTTGGCAGAGGCAACGAGCACCTAGCCAGAAAGTTCATTAGAGTTCTTTGTAGGTATCCTTTTTTGAAACCAGTTATAAATCAGTAAAAAGTAGTAACAAAAGCTTGTTTCAAAATTTTGGTCATGTTTTTAGCTGCCTTACATATGTTGCATATTAGTTAAAACCTTAAAGTTTTTTAAGGAAATAAAATGTTCAAAAATAATTGTGAAACAAAATAACAAGGCTAGTGTATAAGCTCCTAATCTGTACCTGCAAAATGAACTCAGCTCAAACTTTATTCAAATACGTGGGAAATGCAAAGTTGGTCTTGCAACTGTGCAGAAAATGACACTATTGTTAGTTTAAAAGGAGCAGTGCTCTCAATGCTAAAAAATCGTTTGGTAGAAAGGGAGAAAATTTTAAACAAAATGGGACCTGATTGATTGAATCGCTAAGATTGTGTCCATATTTATGGAACGTTAGTTTCCCAGGGCCTACCCTTATCTGCGTAAAAACAGGCTACACCATTTGGATCGTGATACAATGCACTGACAATAAAAAACGCTACTATGCTAGAAAGGTATCTGGTCCTAGCATTGCTACTTAAAGTAAATGACCAGACATATATAGCGCTTGTCTAAAAATAGGACAAACAAACGACTAATCCCTGCATTACTTTAGTTGGCCTTGCTTTCTTTCACCACGAGCTGGATTACCAAATACAATAGGCTATTTATAAACCTATGTGATCTCACTTTTTAACTCCGGTTATTCACTTCAAGCCTACATGACAGACTTCGCTGTTCCAAGGTACAATGCAACACTTTAATGAAATGAATGATTTTTCAGCAGGTGCACAAGGAAATGAAGCAAAGCACAGTGGCCTATATTGTGAGATTTATTCAGCTCTTGGACTGTTTTAGGAGCCTTATCATTTCAGTATGAACAATCCTGCCATCGTAGAAATAGGGATGAGAAAAGCAAGGATGATTTCGCAAAAAATGATACAGTTCTTTTCAAAGGAAAACCGATTTGACAGTCTCACAATAGATTTCATACCACTACGCAACAGACCATAAAGTTTTGCTTTCTTGGTTTAATTTGATTTGATGGAGTGGAGTGGGAGGTGTGCAATCTAATCTTCAGAATGGAAAATCACTTTGTCTTTTGGAAATCTGAATCATTTGTTTCATTAAATCTGCTCTTGCTGATGAGAAAACAAATGAATCCTCACCGAGTCCTTGACCCTTGCTATGTGGATGATTTCACTACGATCATTGATAACTCCAATCTTGAGGGTCGAAGAGCCTTGGACAGGTTTGCCATAGACGTACCTACAAAAAAGTTATTCATACAAATAAAGTTATACTATCGTTTATCTGAGCATGAAAAATGGGTTTTGAGATGGAAGGCTGTTCAATGACGAGTGCAGCAACGAAAAGTTTCATTTCAAAATCAAAATGGCTCTCCCCAGGATGACATGATGAAAAGACTTCATCATTTATTGATGGACCCAATTAAGACAAACAATTCAGAAATGTTAGTACGTCAACAATTGCAATTATAAATATAAAATGCTTCTGCAATTGCAATTAAGATGCTGGTAAGAATTTATACTTGGAATATAGATACTATAAGAGGCAGATGCAAAAAACGAAAACTTTTCTTAGCACACTAAGGCCTTTCAAACTTAAGTTATCATCAGAGTGTGACTGACTAACACGACAAAGATATTATTTATATAAACTACAGTTTATATAAATAATATCTACAGTTATAAAAGATATACTACAGTTTATATAAATAATATCCTTGTCGTGTTAGTCAGTCACACTCTGATGATAACTTAAGTTTGAAAGGCCTTAGTGTGCTAAGAAAAGTTTTCGTTTTTTGCATCTGCCTCTCATAGTATCTATATTGCAATTAAGAAATATAGAATGCTTCAGCAATAAACTCGTACTTTCTCTTATAACTTTTTAGAGAAGTTTGTGAATTCTATCAAAATGATACATTCAAAAAACCTTAACGCTGATTTCCACACAACAGAAGTTTTCGAGCGGACTGGAAATCTACTGCTTACGAGAGAAAACAGCACTTTGAATTTAAATAGCAATTTACGCAGGACAAAACCTTCTATTTTGTAAAGTTTTTAGTCCGCTCGGAAATGCTACTGAGTGGAAGTCGGCCTTCGTTGCTGTTCTTCAGTGCTTGGGCTCCATGAATGAAGTGGGTCAGTCAAAAGAATAAAGATATTTGGCGGGCTGCGTGGAATAAACAGTACATCACTAATATTCAAAAGTGAGAAGTTATCTGTCAGTCAAAGGCTGGTTTAAACGTGGAATATTTGTTATGTAAAATCACTTATCTCTAAGATCTGGAATTTAGGAAAGTACTGGTAAAGGGGTTGTATTGTGAGCAAAAATTTCACATTCGATTCTGATCAATGATTTACTGCCCAATAGAAATTGAAATTCTATTTCTGAAAACGACAATTGTATCGAGTTTAGATTTCAATGACGAGTAAATCATGGAGCAGAATGGAACGTAGAATTACCTCATTTCTAGGTTGAAATAATAGAAATGACAAAAAGAAAATTTTCACATCAAAGTTAGCCTTTGACTGATAGATAAACATTTCAGTTTTGAGTATCAGAAGCTTACTTTTTATTCCACAGCTCACCAGACGCGTCAACCTTTCTTTGACTTACCCGTTATATAGTAGAAACATTAAAAAGACTGGATATCGATGCAACTGAAGAATGGCAAAAAGTGCATCTGGTTGAAATAAAACATATATTTGATTATTTTCATACTCACTTAGCTACGATTCTAATATTGATGAAGTTGTCACTTTCAAGTACATATGAAGGTCCATTGATTTGCACAGAGAATCTCGGTAGCACTAAAATAAGTAAAGGAAAAGAATGCAGGTAAATTGGGCATCTTAAAGCTTTCAAGCTTACTTGCTTTCAAGGTACACAATTTATTGAGACACTATACGAGTGATTTATGAATCTTGAAGTAGTTTAGTTTAGTAATCTAGGATCAGGTAAGAGTTCTTTGTAATTCAATACAAACCAGGCAAAGTATAAGTTGTTAGCGAGAAAGACTGAGATCAAGTTAAGTCTTTGCTGAGTCTTTGCCATTCCAATAAAATCTTGCAATAATTCTTCAGCCTGAATAAATATGTACCAAAGTATTCTGAATTGGTTTCACAGAAATGTGTCAAAGTCTTTGTTTTCATTCCATAGGATTCGATTTTGCGAAAAGTAGCAAGAGTTTCTAAAGAGAATTAAATCTGCAGTATCCATGGTTCTCACGAATTGGCTCTCGCCCAGTTAGGATAAAGTGCCTATGAAAAGATCTGATTTAAAACCGTTTTCTGATGGATGGCCCATGAAAACTGGCGACAACAAAGACGAACCAAGAGCTAGCAGCTACAAGGCATGCTAGTTGAAACAGACCCTGTAAAAGCTTAAAATTGGTAACTGACGATACTGTAATTAATTAATGTTAACAAGACTGAAAAACACACCATTATTATAAGACTAGTATTGTATTTGAAAGACAGTAACCTACCATATTCTCTCACTTCAAACGTCACGGAAGTATTCTAAAATTGAAAAGAAGCTCACTCAAGATCAACCAATGAATTCTTCTAAAGGGAAGATATAAGGCTATTTTACAGTGTGACAAAAATGGAAAATCTGGTTCTTTTAAATTCATTCGAGTCGAGACAAGTTGCAGTGATTTTAATCAAATTCAATCATAAGCTGCATACCAATTAGCCTGCTTGCAGACTATACCAATGGAAAACGCATAGTCTGCGCAACGTGCATTGCTGTTGTATAGTGCGTGCTTCAGCATCTATTTGATGACAAACAAGACATATTATTGTAACAGCCAATAATTCAGCTTTCCTGTGAAACGAGGAAGCAATCAGATTTGAGAAGGCTATCATGTGATTAAATCTCAGGCTTCGCTTTGTTCTCCGAGCAAACTTCAATAACAACACAATAGTCTGGAATTTTAAGCATCCTACGGTGGACAATACACAAACGCTAAAGTAGAGAGGCCATTCAAACTGCCATTAAAAGGAAATGCTGACGCATATCATACACGATACTGAGCGGCGTTGAGAAGACTTTACCTTTTCAAAGGGTATTGTTTGCACGCAGGCTACAAACCAATGTCGCAAACTGCTTTAAAGTGGATAGACTAATCCGAACATACCAGACGTCCCACAGGAGTACTCCTGTTAGAAAAGTCTCCACAATTCATCAAAAGACCTATCACAGAGCATTTTTTACCTCTTTTGACAATGATCCAAATATATTTAAAGATGATAGAATGCTTGTTTCATTACTTAAAAGGGTATGAAATAATGGCTGCGGTCATGCTAAAGTCTGATATCCGTTAAGATCTGAACTATTTTACTTTCTTGAAATTCGTCTTTGACATCAAAAAGTACGGCAGTATGACGGTACGAAGACACTTCGTCACATTACCCACTCCGTCTTTTGCAAGCTGCCGGTGTTGTGGCTAATTTTTTGGTGCGAAAGTAATCGTCACGCGATTACCTTGGCAAATTATGATTGGTTAATTTTGCTGAAACAGCGCTGTTATTTAGGTCGTTACCTTGTTTACCTTTTTGTTGTGGATACAACAGGCTTTTTAAAGACTCTTGCCCAAGGAACGAAACTTTGTAACTGCGTTGAATGTGAACAGGAAGAGCAGTCACAGCTAACAGTGTTGTAAACCCATTGCTTTGAAAGGAAAAAACGGGATAAACACCTAGTGTGACCGCAGCCAGCATAGGTTCCAAATCTTTAAATCTACGAAAAAAGGCGGGTGTAAAGTTCATTGCCCTATTTCTTTAAACTGAATGACTTGAAAGAAACTTTAGCCATTTTCCTATGATTCTACAGTTGGAGTTTTCAGAAATCTTCAATATTTGTCGAAATTACAACCTTTTTCATATTTCAGCTCATTTAATGATGTGACGTCATCAAATTTCTAAATCACAACCAGAAGAGTGAAAGAGTTTTGCTTGATACCATATTGTAGGCATCCATAAACTATAGTTTTCTTGAAAATTACCATAAACTACCGCATCCATAGTAGGCATCCATAAACTACCGCAGCTGATGCATTGAAAACCCAAGTTCTGAGCTGTAGGCTGCGGTCACACTACATGCTTTATCTCATATTTTCCTCTCCAAACAACGGGCAAATAACGCTGTTGTATGTGACCGCTCTTCCTGCTCACATACAACGCGGTTATAACGTTTCGTTCCTTGTGCAAGAGTCTTTCAAAACTATAGTATCCAGAACAACGTGATAATCAAGACACAGACCTAAATTACAGCGTTGCTTAAGAAAAATCAACCAATTATTATTTACGAAGGTAATCAGATGCGATTACTTTCGCACCAAAAAATTGGCCACAGCAAAGGCAGCTTCGCAACAGATCGGTCGGGCACAGTGTGACCGGTGTCTTTGGATTGTTACAATAGAGTACTTTCCGACATCAAAGATAAATTTCATTGAAGTCAAGCAATTTGGATTATAACAAGGGTAAGATTCTAGTGTGCGCTGTGCGCTATCATAGCCTTTAAGCAACGCTGTTAATCGTGCCAAAGAGCAATTATATTGAGATTTTTCATTATTCTTTAAGTCTGCAATAATAGTTTTGCATTTCGTTATGACCTTTATGACCAAAAAAGAAGCTTGATATAGAAACAAAATCTATCGTAGCTATTATCAGTACTTTATGTCGTATGTTTCATAACCAGGCAGCCCATGAAGAAGGCAAATTTACTCACTTCATGACAAATTATAAACTACACAATGCATGGAAAAATAATTCTTCGATCGACTTGCCAAATTAATAGATTTGAAGATTGGCCTTATAACACGATTTTGGTGATGATTCATACAAAGGTATTGTTGCAAGTTATTACCTGACTGAAGTTTCAAAAATGAGGCAATACAGGATCCCGCCATTCCTATTGGTTAATCACACATTTCTTGAGGGTTTCCCGTAGCCTTGTATAATACGATACAAGGACGTGTTTTTGTCGTCACAGAAACTGCTTTAGGTATGTGAGATTTACAGTAAACTCAAACGACGTGACTTAACAAAATGTGTTTGATTAAATGATACCAGTCAAAATTAGAAGCTGTCAGGTAATAAAACTCATACTAACCGGTTTTGTCGTTGTACAGGAAATATAAAGCCCTCCGTCTTAATGCACAGACCTGGTAAGCTCAGTCTGTACTTTTAAGATCTCGGGCTTTATATTTCCCTGTATAACACAAAACTGGATAGTATGCGCATAACACTTTTCTGACATTGGTCATGATGCCATGCCAAGTGGTGAATGATATCGGCCTGAAATCTGTTACCGACATCACTTGAAAATGCAATGAAATGCTCATCCAAATGCTTATTCAAATTTTCATCCACTTCAAAGCAACAAAAGTGAGCATTATCAACATCTCCGAAGAGACAAACAAATGCATCATTTGACTATGAAAATAAACACGTGGCTGGCTTCAGTTTTCATTCTCATACCACTTAGTGTACGTCGGTAAATTAAAGTTTCGGTCCCGGTTTCTGTTTTCTTGTCATAATAGATAACAATCTAAACAATCTGTCAAATTCTTTGGAAGACCTGGTATTCTCACCTCGTTTTCATACAGTGCAGATACCGTCCAGTTTCCAGTTAATGGTGTATCTCCAAGAGTGAATGATTCTGACATATAACCTAAAGCAATTAGAAAATAAATGCTTAAAATTGACATAAAACCTTACAAGCTGGATATTAAGCCCTTCAAGGGAGATGAAACTGTTTTTGTCAGTACTGTAGCCAATATATTTGATTTTTGGTGGCGGTTGATAGGTTTATTTCTGTTTTACTATAAAACTACTCTCATAGTGTTGCTAAAAATTTCCACGTGAAAGTGGATTCTTCATCTCTGTTATGCAATATTTGTGTAAAATTGCTTAAAAATGTCACTTTCGTTAAATATTTGTGTGACAAAGGATTTAGAGACAAATTGTACCTTAAGATAAGTAAGTTCAAAGGTACATACCAATAGTTGAGAAGAATCTTTCATATCTTTCAACAATTTTCCCATCAGGATTCTGAAGATACAAATAAAAGTGTTCACTATTTGACAGAAAGTTATTTCAACAGATAAAACTGGAAATTAATTTTGTTTGTGACCTGCACTGCAAGAAGGCACCTCAAATGCAGATAGATCAGTCGTCAAATGAGAAACTATCTTCAAAAATTCTGTAAAGCTCGGTGGATTATAACATCCACTCAGTTATTGCAGCTTCTGGAAAGATCTGGACTTTCTTTCTTATATGACGACTTGGGGAAGTCGAGGAAACATCTACAGGGTGTCTCAAAAAGTACCCCCTTTTGACTGGAAATAGGAACGAAACGATAAGATATCATTACTCTCCGAGTGGACAGCTAAATTTATCAATCTTCAACTTAGATCCACATACCTTGCATTTAAAAATTGGCCACCAAACACTGGAGATACAAGCTTGCAAAGTCAAAATTCACAGTGCAGCCGAAACCAGAGGTTCTGTAAAAGGGCCTAGCCATGATTTGCTATCACAGGCATATTGCACAGGAATTTCGACTTTGACCTTTACCTTTCTCCATTGAAAAGAATTATACCTTGAAATGCTTCAATTATTCTACAAATAGTTATTCCTTTGAGGAATCAATCCGTGCATTGCATTCCACTCCAAGTGTCAAAGAAGAAGAAAAGGAACACATGCATGCTCATTTTGGGAGATGTTGCACGACTTCATCATTCTTACCACATTTTTGTTATATTTGTTTAATCAGGACGATTTCCACGAGTCTTTTTTATTCTTTTCAAAAGCGAAAAACTGAAAGTTAAAGTTTACAGGTGCTTTGGAAAAGATCCATAATACAAATCATGGCTAGGCCCTTTTACAAAACCTCTGGTCTTGGGTGCACTGTAAATTTTGTCTTTGCAAGCTTGTATCTCTGGTGTTTTGTGGACGATTCTTAAATACAAGGTATGTGAATCTAAGTTGAAGATTGAAAAATTTAGCTAACTGCTCGGAGAGAAATGGTTTTTTATCGCTTCGTTCCTAAATCCAGTCAAAAGGGGGTACTTTTTTTTGAGACACCCGGTAGGTTTTCTCAATTGCCCTTCTATCGCTCTAATTTCCTTTCCGCTAAATTGGTTAACCCAAAGGCAGAGTTAGAGAAACACTGGAAGGCCTATAAGAATAAGGAATAACTTACGCAAAGCCACCAAGCACACCTAGAGCACTTCCATCAAAATTTTTCGGGAGGATGGCTCAAAGACATTTCAAATTCGTCAAATTTTAACTTGAACATATCTTTGGACTTGCCCAAGATATACCGGAGTTGCTTCCTTCCACGTGCATGTTAGGTATAAAACAAGCTTCCATCAAGATTTCATGTCAACAGTGAGTAAATTCTCAAAATCCTTGGGTGTTAACTAATGACTGTGCAGCCAGCATATGAACAGCAATAATGAAACGACACAAATCAGTTTCGTAAAAAGCATTTTCAAAAGAAATACCTTGATTTCCACTTTTAGCTGAAAAGGGAAAAAGGAGATCAAATCAAAATTTTTTCCATTTCATAAGCAGACAACCTTGCAAGGAGACTCGCCTTCAAGGCTTAAAGTTTAAGAGATTAAGGGCCCCATTGAATGAAATAATTACATCCAGGCATGCATTACATTGAATTACAGAATTCTTATTTTTTACCAAGATCCTTCGAGACCAATGATAAATCCAGCAATAAAATTTGATCCAAATCCCCTCAAATGCAAAGTTTATGTTAAGAGATTCTCTGGCACAATTTTAAGAGTAACATCTTTTGCTGACAAGAAAGACCTTTGCCGTACACCTAAACGCAAGGTCTCCAAACTTGCATCAATAAAAGATGCGAAAGGCAAATTCAACAACTTCAAGAGCATTTGTGACTTTGCCAAATGCTAAAACCAGATCACATGACAGGCATAACCATTCTGTTTAAATGAAAATGAGACTTTGATTCCAAAAAATGACAACGAAACTTACTCCATTGGCAGAAAACGGTCTCAGATCGATGCCTACTGGTATCATTCTGATGCGAACTGCAAGAAAAAACGTTGCAAATAAAAGCAAAACGTTGCAGAAAAATTAACATATATCGTTCACGAACTAGAAATACAAGATTGGCAAAGCAGATCAAAGTCGGACAAAAATTTGTCACATGATTGTTTGCTTCACAACCATTTGGATATGTAACTAACACTCCATTCATACTTGCAAGATAAACCAGCTTACATTATACCAGGTTATCAAATGAGGCCTTCTTATTGGTCAATCCGACGAATCGAATTCATGAGATTAGTTACATTTCAGCCGGGTTGAGATAGAGATGGTGCAACTATTATCCCCATTCACATTGGCAAGCCAGACCAGCTTAAACTAAACCTAGTTGTCGAATGGAGATTTGTAATTGGTCAATCCAACAAGTCGAATGCATTTGATTGGTTGAAATGCAACCTCGCTTAGAAAAAGCTGGTCTAGCTTGCCAGTGTGCATGGAGAGTACGTCAACATGAATTTGGCAGTGTAAGCCAGCGTAAATTAAACCAGACTTTAAATGCTGCGTTCTAATTGGTCAATCCAACAAATGGAATTGTTTTGATTGGTGGAAATGGAACATGAAGCTATCATGACTGTGTCACTTGAACAGGGTGTAAAATTGAGAAAAATTTCTTCATCTGAGGAACAATAATGTGCATCCACTCGAAAGTGAAATATTTCAGCTATCCTTTCAACATTTATCATTCATTTTGTTAGCAAAATTGGAAATACCTGTACAGTCTCTTGGATAGTAGACTTGCAACATTCGTCTTAGTTATAGCCATTGATGGCAAAATGCTAGACGATTAACCCTATCTAACCTAGGGGCGGATTCTGCCCCCCTTGTACGTTTTCATTTGTACGTTTTTCCGCATTAGCTGAATGCCTCTCAGGATTAGTAAGTTTAACTTCCCATCCTATAGCAATGAAACTGTAGCAACTTTGGTTTTCTATTTTTAGCCTTGTCTTCATGGTAACCAAGCTGGCGTGCCACAATCTGTGAAAAATATACATTTTATCTCTCTTAATCCTTTTTAATTGGTCCAATTAAGTCTTAACTATGAATATACATCGATTTTTCTCTATATATCTCATCTCTTTATGAAAAGTAAAATTTCATGACCTTTTAACATTTTCATACATCGAAAAAGAAAAGGACACGATACCAATGTCGCTCGTCAGATCCGAGGATGCTTGCAGTGATAATTCGTTAATAAGTTTGAGAGCAGGAACACCGCAATTCGACGAAGAACAACAGCAAATATGTGCGAGTTTAAGAATATATATCAGATACCAATATTTCGTCCTGCCATGCAGGACTTCTTCAGGGCCGTTATGTAGCACTTAAATTGACGATATGAAGATGATATTCACATCGTCAATGTAACTACTACATGGCAGCCTTGAAGAAGTCCTGCATGGGAGGACGAAATATTGGTATTTGATACATTTTCCTAATCTCGCACATATTTGCTGTTGTTCTTCGTCGAATTGCGGTGCTCCTGCTTTCAAACTTCCATTTTCATGACGTCATATGTCATCATAACATTAATTATGCTCTAGCAACAACAACAACATCGCTAATTAAACCACTGTTTAAACTGTTTCAAAACTCATTGTTTATATAATGAAGAACCTTTGTGCTAAACTAGGTTTCCATATCTCAAACAACAACAGAGATAAACAGGGAGCGGAATCGGCCCCCCCCCAAGGCATTGAGTCTTTCAAAACGCCTAGGTCAGATAGGGTTAAGGTATTTAGCACTTGCCAACTATCATGGTGACAAACAATTTTCTTGAATGGATGTGACACAATGTTTCATTGAAGATAAACGGATATAGTACGAATAACTGTGCCACAATAGAGTTTTATCTCATAAAAGAAGCAGCCTGAAATTCACATATCTATCATCAGACTTCTCGAGGAGAAGGAATTATTCTTTGATGCAACAAATTTGCACCGGAACATTAAGCTTCACACTATGACTCTTTGTACGCAGAGAAGCCACATGGTTCCTGCAAACAAGGTACATACCAGTTTGAGTTGGAGTATAAATAGGCTTGTCAGTTTGGATATACACAACTCTCGATTTCCTTGACAACAGGACACTAGCCTCCTTCTGGAACTTCAATGCACCAGAATCAGATTTGGCAACGAGGTAGACATATTGCTTGTCATCTTTCTTCGCTGGAAGTGGAATCTCATCTGCTTTCACCTAAGAATGAATATAATATGAGACTGAAATTGGCTTTTTGTATTGACCTTGACGCAACAAGCTTTCTTTGAACCAGTTTACTTTTCAACAAATCAAATGTACTCGATTCGTTGGATTGACCAGTTACAAGACCCCTTTCGATACCTAATTTAATGGTTCAATCCAAGCTTGTTTATCTTACAGATGTGAATGGGGTACTAAAATGCAATATAATCTATGGCAAAACGGGGCAAAAAGGAATGTTCATTAAAGATACAATGGAAGAACGTTTGGCGACTTTGCAATCGTATGCACTGTTTTGAGACACCGCGTTTGTGAATAAACAGGTATGTTGTACTATGTTTGCATTAAGTAATTCACTAACACAATCATTACACTTACCGTTACATCAACTATTTGAGGCGATCCTGAAACGAAGCAAATTTGGTCACAATTATTGCGAGGAACTTTGAAGTGGAGGATAGTTTTCGCAATGTAAAGCCAAGGCAAACGGGCAAACCTAGATTTGAAGTCATGCTGACCTGCGTTTCCACCCTATCGACTATTTAGGAAGTCATCGTTTTTATATAAGGCATTTGAACCAGCACCTACTGTAGCTCTATGACTTTGTTTTAAAAATGTTGAGACCTTGAGCATGGCTTTCGAGGCAGAAAGAAAGAAGTGTCTCGCACCACTAACATGCAATTGGCAACAAAAATTATACTTTTACACCAAGACTTAAAGAGACAGATGATCAAGTGACACTACGTTTACACGGTAATGTTCCTGGAAGTATTTCAAAAGAATTGACGTCATTGTGAAAGTGGTCTATTAGTTTGCCTCCCTATAGCCAGTGGCGCCGCCAGGATTTTTTATTGGGGGGGGGCGAAAAATTTCGGGGTCTGGGGCCACGCCCTCTACTTTAGCTATAAATGCGACCAACGCCCCTTTTATTGGTTGACATCAAGATAAATGAATCTATTGAAGTAACACAATTATGGTAGCTACCACTATTAGAACATAACGTCCTACCGGCAGAACGACGACATTCGGATCCCCGCAACTCCTGTGACCTCTGATACACCACTCATGAACAGAATCATCGAAGAGCTCAGGTTCTGTCGGATTTAGAAATCTGAAGCAGTGGCATCACCAAGATCTTTTATTTGGGGTTGAAAATTCCGGGAAAAACTGAAATTTAACTGAGGAGATTTTTTGGACAATCTATCCTTGCAATGCCAAGCTGCTGACTTAAAAAAGGAACTTCTAACTTTACAGTGTCATTAACAATGTGAAAACTTGAACGATATTCATCAATATTCGTAACGTAACCATTAGTATAAGTCCCATCTTCTGGGCGCATTGTCACTAAAACGTTTTACCAGATCTTCAATGTCCAAAGACTTTGTAATGTCTGATTCAACAGACATTAGCATTAACGAATTCAACCTGTCCTGTCCCATAGTAGATCTAAGTCTGTTCTTGATTATCTTTAGCTTTGAGAAGGATCGCTCGGCCGATGCAGATGTTAGGGGCAGTGTTAATGCCAGTTTGCACAATTATCTTTAGCTTTGAGAAGGATCGCTCGGCCGATGCAGATGTTAGGGGCAGTGTTAATGCCAGTTTGCACAACTTGCCAATGGAAGGAAAACATTCGGGTTCCGTAAGGAGGGCACCATGTAGATCATGCAACGAGGGTCTTCGCTTGTCTGCTTCTGCTTTTTCGATTATCTCTGACAAAATCAGCGATTTTCGAATCAGCTGCAACTCTCTCTCCAAACTGTCATTCTCAATATCAGCTTCGTACCAGTCAGCTGCAACTTTGACATGCTTAGAAGCATCTTTCTGAGAAATTCTGGATGGATGTAGGTATCCAAATCCTCTCAAAACTGCTCTGTTCTCCTTGCCATACCTCGTTTCAATGGCATTGGTCATCAGGTCAAGTATCTAAAAAGAGAGAAGAGCTTGGTGACGGTCGAGTGGGACAAAGAGGAGAGCTTACTTAAATTGAAGAAACTATCGTCAAAACTGAGATTTTGACAGGAAAGGGCTCAAAATTCTTGGCATAGAGAAGACGCCACGATGGCAGGCCGTGCGTCGGATCTTCTGTAACGGACCTGTGGATCTTACTTGGGTGAAGATGCTTGCAGCGAAGAGTAGATAATAAAACGTGAAGGCAGGAACACCACAAAACGACGCAAGAGAAAAGACGACTATTTGTTATGTTAAATGTTGATTATATATATATATATGAGTTGATATTCATATTCTTCCCCTTGTAAATCTCTTCTCCAGTTCCTTACCTACATCTCATGACGTTATGTAGCCAAACGCAACAAAGAAGTGAGATCCTTGTTTAAGCTAAATTTCCCTTTATTTTGCCGTCGTTAATTTATAGCAGATGTCACTGTCACCTTATGCTGGGCAGGGCTAAAGTGTTAAGTTTCCAAAGCTGAATTTTTTTAATGCAATGGTAAATTGTTACTGATTCTCAGGTATGTCAACAAACTGAAAAGAAAACTTAATTCATACTTACTGAGTAGAAGAAACTGACTCTCAGTTGATCTTTGTGAGATAATTGGACTGCCGTCTCGGGTTGGTCATCTATCCTCTTTGGTAACTTCCTTCTTCTTTCCTCACTAGGCATTCTAATTTTCAACTGGTGGCATGATTCAGTTGACTTGTCCCAGAAGCGCTCAAAACACGTCTCGTTCCTCATTTCTTTGACAGCTAAAAGTAGGTCTTCGATTCTGTCACAACCAGTGATAATATCAAGGTCTTCCGACTGCAGCTTGTCTGATACTCCTTTGCTTAAATTCAGCACATAATCGAGTACCTTGTAAACAAATTTTGTCAACACTTAAACATCTTGCACCCAGAGTTATTCTATAAGAACTTGGCTTTAGAAGGGTTTCTTATTTCTATGGACGAGGTTACAGTACCCTCCTTTTCTCTCTTTTTTTCTCTTTTTTGAGAGGCTGTGGTACCAAGGGTGAGGTAACTAATGTTTTTCATTACAAAGGTGAGTGAATATTACTTACAGTTAGATTTAGTGGGGACGAGAATTAACAAGGGATAGCTCCGTCCTTGTTAAAAAATTCCTTTAACCTTGTCATGGTCTGTTTTTGAGAAAATTTCCTATTTAAACCAAATGGCGAAATTGAACTTGTTGAGTTTGAAAGTGTAGGCCAGTCTAAATTCTAAATACAAGCAAATTCCACTCACATTCAACATGTTGCATCGATGGTATTGGGATTTTCATATCAAATATTCTACTAATAGCTTCTAGGGAATTACTCCAAGAAGATGCAAGTCATTACTTCCGTTAAATTCTGAAGCATAGTGAAGTCGACGGTTCTTCGATTTTGGATTCAACTACAAAGAATACAAATAGATAAAAGACTTACGTTCAAGGAGAGTATGAAGTCAAAATCAATGCTGGCCAAGAGACCTTTTGCTTCAGCTGCAATGTTTGCCTTTCTCTCTGTCTCATGTATGTCCAGCAGGGTTCGATAAACTGCTTTCAACGAAGCGTTGATTGTGTTGATGGCATTTGCTCTGCATGCCCAGCGGGTCTCACACAGGCTCTTTAATGTGCGCACTTGAAATCGCTTTGGGTTCTGCTCCTCTTCATGAATTTCTGCTTGCTTTTTTGCGTATACTGCATGGCGCTTTGAACACGTCTGGATGAACACGTACAAATTCTGGAGGACTCCGAAAAAATCCCTTGCTGTTCGATTGCTGGTCATGGTGTCGACAATCACAAGGTTGAGCACATGTGCATAACAATGAACGAACATCGCTGAGGGTGAAAGCTCTTTTAGCCTTGCTTGAAGACCTGTGTGGTTACCAGATACGTTGCTGGCTCCGTCGTAACATTGTCCTCTTAAATTCTTCACGTCAATGTGGTGTTCTTCGAATGTTTGGCAAACGGTTTTGAACAATGTTTCGCTCGATGTTTCATCAACCTTCTTCACTGAAAGCAGTCTTTCTTCGACATTTTCGCCACACACATAACGGACAGTAACTGATAGCTGCTCTTTATGGCTAGTGTCTGGTGTCTCGTCGACGATTACTGCGAAGAACATTGCCTCCTTGAGGCGATGAACAATTTCGTCCGAAATCGCTGTGCCAACAACATCGATCATTTCATTTTGGATTTGGTGGCTCAGATATGTGGCATTACCTATTAAAAATGATTACATATTAAAGTTGATATGCTGCCTTTGAAAGTAAATTTACATACCGGCTGAGTAAAATAGCTTTGAAGTTTTAAAGACTCTTTTAAGATGCAGTGGAAAAAATATTTCAGTCATAGGAATATGGTTTTCTGAAAAAGTCATCCTTTTCCATATTGTGATTTTGGCCCTGTTTACACGGTACAGTTTTCATTTCATATCGGATTGGCCTCTTGTGTGCACGAGAACGCACCAATCCGATACGCTTCATACCATTTTCGCGAATAAACAGAACACCAATCTGATATGAAATAAAAACGGTGTTGTGTAATGTAAACAAAAAAATGTTCGTATCGGATGTCCCCAATCCAGCATGTAATGCAAACGGTATCGCGTAAACGGGGCCTTTGTTGGAAGGTGAAGGTGAAGTTGCGGTTTTTAGCGCCAAGCGCTGGGATCGCAGAAGTAGCTAAGCGCTAATCGAGTCCGCGACCCCTTGTCATGACGCTCAAGTGGTGGGGTTCTACCGGGATTCGAACCCACTCCGCCTGACTGTTCTGGCTGCAAAGTCAGAGGATTACACCACTGCGCCACAACACCTTCTATACAGCTATTTTCGTGACAAGGTATGGTTTTTTATGAAGGGCTTCATATAAATAACCACCGAAGAAAATTTATGTCAATGAGCCTTTTCTAATACCGTCATGTTTTCTGACTTACGCGGTACGAAATGGAAATTCTCCGATGTTTCTAGAGACTACAGTTTGATATCCTTAATCGCATTCAAAAAAGGCTGATTGCTTCACTTGGACTGTGCGAAGGCCCTTGCCGAGAAAAAATGCGATAGATTGTATTTCGGACTTAAATACCAGTGATGTAGAGCTGCATAGAGCAAGAGTGAGATGTGGTATAACTTTGAGACAACCTCGTCCCCAGGGCCTTTTGTCATATTAGGATGGAGACGAAAAGTCCCAATATGAGACGAGGCCCTGGGGACGAGGTTGACTTTGAAAGCCTCGAACCTTACCTTTTGCATTTTGTAGGTGGTATTCCATTACGACATCGTTTTGTGCAAAATGCTCAATGATTTCCCTAAAAATGCCCTTGTTGAGGGATGCTTGGTCTTCTTTATGACCTCTAAACGGCAAATTGAGTCTTCCAAGAAGTCGGACAACGTCGATGATTCGCCCTATCACAACACGCCTGCGTTTGACCTGAAGGAAAGGAAGAAATGCTAAAGATATCAAACTTTCAGGCGGCTGAGGTAGGGGCAGAGCTGCAAGTTTGTCAAACAGAGCCCCATTCTTTATTGGAAATTGCTTCTAAGAAACTTGACTCTGGGTTCGCTAACAAATTTATGAAGCTCTAGTACTGTGAAAAAATCGAGGAAGTCCTTAGTACCTTTTTAACTTTATTCATGGGTGGTTAGACACCGCAGTTATGTTTCACTCAGTGTATATGCTACTGCGGAGGAAAACTTATATGTTTCTGTGGAGGAGATTCGCAGTTTTAACACTAGCTCCTCCGTAGAAGCCAAGAATTTCATCCTCCAAAGAGGACCAAATCAGCAATGAAGCACAACTGCGGTGTCTAACCACTCATGCTTTATTTTCATGTGGTTCCTGTCTCATATCCTGTAGATCACTGTTATTCGGGAGACACTTTCGTAAGATCGAAACACTTAAAAGGCATGAAAAACTTGGCTTTGAAATATTCACGAAGGTAAAACAAGTAAAATCGGAGATCATAGAAGTTGCAAGAGAGTCTTGGCACAAATAACTAGTGTCTTATAAAAGTACACAAATATTGAGTTTTAGCACCCTTGTATATCCCGGTACCTTACTGCAGCTCCTTTATAAGCTGTTTGTGCAAAAAGACAAATTGCAACAATCTCTACCATCTCATTTCAAAAGTATCCCAAAACAGTAGGGACAGTCCATCGAAAGTATGTTAGGCTTAGTTCACTGGTGCAACATCTTGACTCGAGGTCATAGAAGTGAAACGAACAAAAAAGTTGGCAATGCTTACCTCATTTTCTCTTGCTGATGCTTGTCTTGCTACCTCTTTGTCTAGTTGTTGGTCTATGGGTCTCTTTTGTAACCAGGTGCGATGTGCTTCGAAAGACATCTTATGGCAGTCACTCATTTGATGCTTTGTGAAAAGCTCTGCTTTCTTCCACTTCTAAAATCCGTTCGTTATGAAAGCCTTGTCTGACTTGCACATGATCTGTAGGAAAATGGAGGCACAAAACACAAATAAATAGGACGAAGTACTACCAAGATCGAGCAAAACAGTGGTGATCTTTCATGTTTTGTTCTCCTTGTGTTGGGATCATCGAATCTTATCATATGTCAGATGGATGAAAACGAGGGGAATTTGACTCCTAATAATCCTTGTACACCAAAGGCAAAAAGCCTGTTTTCAAGTAAAATCTATTAAATATTGGTAAATATCCTAATACTTAGATGTAATAGTTTCTTACCTGACGGTTAAAGGCTCTACAGTAGAAGCAGAATGCTTTGTCTGTTTTCTTTGAATATTCCAACCACTTGAACTTTTGGTACCAGTTGCACAGAAATTTTCTCCCATTCTTGTCCTTCGGAAACTCGCAATCTTTGGGCTGACATGGTCCTTTTGCAATGATATATTCTCTTGCGTCCCGACTGACTGGCAACGGCGTCTGAGGATCGTAATCGTATTCACGAAGATCTTCCGGTGGAGGGTCCATTTCCACAGCAATGTCAATATTCGAATATAAATTATTTTTCTTTCTCTTTGTCTCTCGATAATGTCTGCTTGTGTCGGTTCACAACGATAAAATGTCTTACTTCCAAGATTAGACCAGGGTCTATTGACTGTCTATTGAAACTGACAAATGGATGGATGCTTGACACTTCAAGTGCTGAGAGCATGTGTTTTGACATTTTTGATGGAAATATTTTGTATAGAAAGCATGCATCAATAGAAAAGTATGTCATTAAAACATCCCTTGTTGTTTCACATTGTCAAAGGCTATGACTGTCCTTGTCTTGAGGGATCATACAAATGGTGACTTCGAAGGAGGTTTGGCTCTCTCTCATTTTTGCAATTGAAAGCGATGCTCTTTGAGTGAGGAATCCTGAGTAGCAGTCCCGCGATAAAAAAGACCGTGCAAAATGAACTGTCACATAAAACATTTAGTGTCTGTGATGTTTCACATCTGAAAAATCAACTACACCCCCCCCCCCCAATTTTTTCTCATCGAATTTGGAAGAATTACGAGGGCCATCTTTTTCAGCATTGGGGGGGGCGACCGCCCCCCTTGCCCCCCTTCCCGGCGCTTCTGCCTATAGCCTGGTCATGAGTGGAGTCCCGGTTTTGAATCTGGAAATTTGGAGATTTGGTTATCATTTCCTATTCCTTCTCCAAACATTTTGAAAAGCACTTTCTAGGAAAATTATTTATAACGACAGAACGATATAGCCAAAGAAATAACACAGAAAATCTAAATTAGCCTCCATGTAATAAATGGCGTCAATAGCTTCGTTTAAATTGTTAGAAAACTCTTGGCCACATAGCTTGACAATCATCGATTATCTTTTAATGGCCCAAAAGCAGACCTCCGAAAATGTCACCGTCCACAGTTGTGAGCCAGAGGAAGGGTTGCAGCTTGTTAATTACATTTTTGCGGAAGGCTTCGTAATATTCGTAACCAACGTAGGAAAGTGTTGGGTTATTTTGGCAACAGCAACTTGTTTATGAATTTTAGGGCTATGAATAACTCTCCAAGTTTGAAAAATGTTGTTATTTCGACTTAATAAAAAGAGGGGACTTTGGCAAACGAATAGGCGTCCGAAAGACGATTTGAGTATATTCCTGACTCTGCCCAAAAGTACCTAGTAATAGCGATTTTCCAAATAATAGCCATCAAGAATCATTAACAGGTTGCTAAGAAAAGTATCCTGTTTCCCATAGCTAACGTCAAAGATGGAGCTTGGGGGGGCGTTGGTTTCGGTTACAGGTTCACATTACCTGGCTTTACTTCAACCTCCTTTTGACAAAGCGTCTTCTTTCGATTTGGATAATCCTGGATGTAGACTTGCACCTCGACAGGGGTAGCCACACCTTGAACCGCGATCGATACAGACTCTGCTGTATCCGTTCTTATGACATTTGGAGCATGGATAACGTACAACGATCTGAAATGAAACAGCGCAGAAATAAACATGAGATATAGGAAATTGACTATATATCTGGGGATGCGCACAACACCTACTGGCTGAATTGCCAAAAAGAAGTTCAAATTTAAGCAGTGCAAGTTGTGATAGAGGCTGTAAATATGACCACGTGAAACCTCTCCTAGAAGCTCTTCATTGCTTGCCAATGACAAAAGCAATAGATTTTAAAACTGCATTGTTGACGTATAATTGCCTCAACGGATTTGCACCGAACTACCTCTTCGGTCTCTGTTCAGGAAAGCTGAAGAATACAGAGACCAAATAAAAAATATAGACTAAAGATACCAATGACCAGAACTAAACACTTGGCCCCGGAGCATTTACGTATGCTGCTCTTGCAGTATGGAACTCTTTACCGGACAACAAAAAGAACACAAAATGTATAAAAACCTTCAAGTGACTCCTGATCATACACTATTTCTGAAATCGACAAACACTATTTTGAACTACTGAAGTGTATTATCAATGTTAGACTACGGTTGAGTATGTATGTTCCCATAAACATCTTTTTCCAACATTCCATCTAAAATTGCAAATTTTGATCAGCCTTCTATTTCATACACATCCTTAATTCTGATTTTTGAATTGCAACTAGGCCTTATGAAATTGTGTGCAACTGAGTATCAGTTTACATTGTGGCACTGTAGAAACTTTGCATCATCATCATCATCATCATCATCATCATCATCATCATCATCATCATCATCATCATCATCGTCATCATCATCATCATCATCATCATCATCATCATCATCATCATCATCATCATCATCATCATCATCATCATCATCATCATCATCATCATCATCATCATCATCATCATCATCATCATCATCATCATCATTTTCTATGTAATCTATATCTTTCTTCCTGTATGGAACTGCAGCTGTCCATATCTCTTGAGATCATTTCAAGACTAGGAGCTTGAGCTCTATAAGAATGTACGGTAAATGTCTGGATGGACAGAAACGGACTGACATCATCAGTTTCATTGCAAATTGAATATAACTGTTTTCAGGAGAGAGGGGCGTATCGCTCTCCAAAAAGCATACAACATCTTTTGAGCAAAAACAACTTTCATGAATTCTTTGAGGATATTTCTTGAACACACGGGGACTTGTCAGAAGCGAACAGGATTCTTACGGAGTGATACGCCCCTAGCCAGGGTCATACACCCCCTTGCTTGAGAGTTTACGCAACTTTATCACTGAAACACATGTCATGTGTCAAATGATTATGTTTCTGTCCATGTGCAGATGCAATGCACGTATCTCCAAACCAGTACAAATACGTGTTCTGATGGTCCTATTCGTCAAGCCTAACCCACCAAGCTTCGTAGTGTGCTAGAAAAGTACAGAAGTTTGAAAAAATCTTGGTACCTAAAAGAGTGGATAGAACTGAATAAATCAAACTTTGCTTAATATCAGGAAGACTGAATTTTTTAGTTTTCTTCCAGTTTTATGCTGTAAAATAATTACAAAGAGAATTACTAAACTTTCGACCGCATGTCAATGAATTATCAGATGCAATCGAAGGACCTTGAAAAACTAAACTTTTGTATTGTTCAGTATGAGAGGCTTCTTCACTATTGATGAAGTTTTTAAAGGTCAGATAAAGGCAAATGCGATTTTTTCATATCTATAATTTTAAACTATGGGGAATCCGATGGCAATAATATTTTTTATCTTTGCGATGCAAAAGGATAGGTTTGGGGGTTTTGAAAAAGGGCACTCCTTCAAAAAACCGCGTGATGATAAAGGCCTGGAACTAGCTAAGTCATGACGTGGAATGAGTCATAAGAAATTCATCACTTGAGAGGCCCAACGCACTCGAAGGATTAACCGTGAAGAACACACGCCGCATTGCAGATACACAACGAACAGTAAACATTCCCAAAGATAGAGTATTGGAGCGGCACACCCTCATAGTTTTCCCTCGATGCAGAGGAGTGAATTCAACACAGTCGGGCCAAGCTTCCTGTGTTCTGCTCTCCTCAAGTGGAACATAAAAACATCATTTGAATTATTTTGATGCAAATTAGCAGTTAAAAATATTGATTGTCTTGATCAAGCCATGGTCTTGATCAAACATTTTACTATTGTGTTATTTGGAAAGACTACAGAAAAACACGCCTTGATCTCCCCAGGGTTTGATTGTTTTTCCATCAGGATTCATTCTCCTCATTAGAGCGACAAGTGCCTTTCGAAGGCACATTTGCATTTGGATGGCTTCACGAAGGATCTGTAAATACAAACTATATTGTGTGAGGCAATACTTTGGCCACCTAAAAAATTCGCAAAGAACCAGAGCGTTATCGAAGAAAAGGAAACGTAAATGTGGAGAAAGAACTTGCACTTATCTATCCGTGAGCATGAGTGTGCTCACATGGCCTACTCTTGATATCGCAAAATCCGGTGTCGTCATGGTCGAAGAGTGGGTGAGTGTATCATTCAATTTCAGCTATAATTTCATGTTCAGCACGTCGAAGAGTTCTCAGAAAGGTGCTCTGGAAGCCAGCTAATGCACTTGCAGCAGCCAATGAATGTTTAAAGTCGTTAGGATTGAAATATCTTGTGCAGACCGGCAATGTTTTCGTTGTTGAAAGTCTGAATGAAGGGTTCCCTCTCCAAGTCAGTCCACCGCTCACTGCTGCAACGAGTCGGTCCACGCCAAAGTTTGGAATAATGTGCACATACATTCTTCTCTGCATACGCTGACTAGCCACGACGATAAACTACCTACTTTCTGGGCGTTTTGGTTTGAGATAGTTGAAGTAAGTAGTCGTTTCTAACTTTCGTGACTTGACAATCAGTGAGTGCAAACAGACTCCTCCATTCCCTCGCAGCTTTGCAATGATTCCTTCGATTCATTCCACGTCACGCCTCTGCTAGTTCCAGGCTCTTTTCCTTGCGCGTTTTTTTTGAAAAATTTGACTAAAAAACGGAATTCGACAGGCGATTTCGATAACTTCCTGAACTCATATTGAAATTTCGTTTGAAATTTTGAAATCTCCAGGTCGTAAATGATCGAAATCAATAAAAATGTCTTTTGCCTTTATCTGACCTTTAAGGCTTTTCTAGGCAAAGTAGCAAACTTTGAAAATTTATCAAGTTTTTTAGGGTAGTCTTTCATCCTATCATGATTAGCATGTTTGGATGGATATTGTGCTCCAATTTTGGTTTTGTCGCAATTTTCCCAATGTTGGCCAATTTTGCCGCCTTTCTTGACCACACAAAGGGAAATGCTGACGTGAGCAAAGAGGATGGCTATTTTTAAGTTAATTTCTACATTTGAAGAAATTACGCAACATTCGGTTGCTCTACCTAATACCAGTCAAGAGTTGGGTAGCGCGATTTTTTGCTCCTCAACCAAAATAAACGTAACAGTAAACCCAAACCTCCTAGTCTTTTTTCCATCTTCGTTTTTTTGTTGGCCAGAAAAACAAACTGTTTGTATAGTATATTTAGACGTGGTTTAGTTCAATGCTCTATGTAATGACCCTTGGGATAGTCACAGGTTCTTGCTCCAGGGGGTTATCATCCTAAAGTTCATTTTTATTTTGTAGTGCACTAGTCAATTGAAACCCCGGGCCCCCCACCCCCGGGACATAGCGGATATTTTAACATATGAGCAGTGTTAATTCCCCGCCTTTCTCTCGTTATCGAGGGTGCATTGGCTGTTAAATTCCCCATCCTCAATTCCCAGGGCATTTCAGAATTTTAAAAAGGAGTGCATTCAAAAAATTAGATATTTCATTTTCTATGTCATCTTATTGATGCAGCTCTCATTGAAAAACTCCTTCTCCATAGTTTCTGTGCTACTGTCAGTTATTCTGAGAAGTATCTGCGCACACACTAGCCATTGTTGTTACCTTCAGATACCTATTGGTATCCAATTGGCTGAAAGAATATTTCGAATCACAAAGCTGCATTCTACTGGGATCCTACTTTGGCCATTGACTTCAAAACGTTGCCAATATTCCACCAAGGGAATTTATTGAAAATCGAACCAAAATGCTGACATAAGCACCCAAAATATGTTTCTCTTGAATTTGCGCTCCCCCTTCGCAACCTTAGATTCATGTTTATCACTACTATCCCTTCAAGAAATTATGACTTGTCCCAAGATCAATATGCTCTAGCATTGAATGTCGACTTCGAAAGAGACCAGGTACATGGTAAAGATTTCAATCAATCTCATCGTATATTTAAAGCGTTAAAACCTAAACCGCCGCTAAATATCCCCGCAACAATCCGACTTTGCTAATACCCACGCCCCCCCCTAGACAAGCAAGCATTGAAAATGCGTTATTCCACAGCACATTCCCCGTTATTTGTAGAAGAATTGAACTGACGCATTTCAAGGTACAATGTATAATTCCTTTCAAAAGAAGAAGCTAAAAGTTTTGTGCAATATGCCTGTGATAAAGATAGGTAGGAATCGAATGTTTTACCGATTTTTGCTCGTGGCCTATGGCCTGGCCGGAGACCTTCAAAGCCTCATTTTCACGGACCAATCAGACGGTGAATAAGTGAAGAAGACAGAAGAAACGAGTGAATATTTTCTAAAATTCACCTACCTGAATAAAACGCACCCAGGACAAAAAACTGCTAGAAATTTCCCGAATTCTTTTGAAGATATCTACTTGCCAGATATTTGGGTATCCAGGTTTGGATGCTTGTTTAAATACCTCTCGGTTTTGTGGAAATTTTGCGCTTTCCGATAGGCAAAATCGGCTGAGGCCTGCCAAGCCTTGTTTACGCTACTTCAAGTCAGGTGATGAAACCTCTTGGTAAAGCCTCCTTTCAATTTTATGACTTATTTCGCACAATGAAAACTTATGCCATGATTAAACATAGCCGCCAAATCTTTTATTTCGTCCGAAGTTCCCCTGGGGCGCCGACTCATCCTCTGATCAGATCGCGTTTTCTCCTAAAATTGACCAATCAGATGCCGTCATTTTATTACTTCCGCGTTTCGCAGCTAGATTTCGGCCATTTTGGGTACCCCCCAATGAAAAAACATTGCACGCTCGAGTAAATCGAATTTTTTGAAAATTTCAACGGGAAAAGGATGCTAATACATAGGACCACAAGCGTTCATGTAGTTTCCTTGCGGTTACTTGGAATGAATGATTGGTTGCAGTTTTAGAGGCAAGGATCAGTTTCTTTAGACATTTGAATACAATTTCCAGTGTGAAATCAACAGGTAGATTGTCGGTTACGACTGAAAGTTGGAGCAAAGTATCGAAACAATGAAACCAAATTGATGGAATTACAACTAATTCACAAGGAAGACGACGATGAAGCAGGTTTTCTTTCTATCTACTTTGCAGATGTTGTCTTGCTGCGAGCACATTCTCATAAAGGGAGATTTTGACAGCGATATATCACGCTCATTGCTTACAAGCAATCATGAAGCAATGCTATATCATTGCTTACAAGAAGTTGCTAATAGCCAACTCTGTGCCTGTGTGAAGTTGTAAAATCAATTTTGTAAAAAAATTAGAAAATCTATAAGAAACTTTAACCCCGGGAAGAACTGGGGTCAAACTTAACAACTCTAAGCCCAGCCCACAGACAAGTTTGTTTTAAAAATTAGAATAGTTTTCACATCCTTTTTATAAGGAACTGAATATTTGGGTCAGTACTGAAAGTATCGAAAATTTCTTAAGATTTTCAAATTTTTAGCATTGGTTTGAGTACATCGATACACCAAGTTTCTTCAGAATTTCCCAAAGGTTCCATAACAGTCTTCATGTCTACTACTTTTGACCTGAACATTTCAAAACCAAAAAACTTTTATTAAGCCTTTCCAATCAGACCTTTCTCAAGTACCTTCCAAGCAATATGATACACGAAATAGTGAAAATAACGTAAGAAAGTCCGAAGGATTTCCTCTGTCATTTTAAAAAGTTTCTTAACATATATTTTCCACGTAAAGGTTTGTTTTTATGAAATTGCTTATGAGAAACAAAACTCTTAAATCGCCAAGAAATTAAGAAGCCTCGATACTTTAAAAAATGTAAGTTTAGAAACTATTTACTTTTTTTACTTTAGTAAAGGAAATCCTTAAAATGTTCTTTCTTTATTATCATTTGTTCACGTATCATGTTGCTCGTAGGTACTTGTTCTTATGTCTAAACAGCATCGCAAAGGTTTCAACCTTGTTTTGAAACTCACGAGGACACAGGAAGGGGAACACGAAGAATCTGATAATCTTGAGAGACTTGTAGTACTGACGCAAATTCTTAGGGCCAATTTATACGTCGTGCTTAACTCGCACCGAATCAATTGTGAAGTTTCGAAATTTTCAAAGTGTTAATTAAGTTCAAGATAAGCTCGACGTCTAAATTGAATTTGGAATTAAGCTCGAATCAAATGCAACGCACGACGTAAGCTCGTCGTTGCCAGTCGCACTGCGCGACCAAAGCGCGACTTGTACCCCATTCACACTGCAAAGTAGATTACTTTAAACCAGTTTAATTTAACCTAAAAACCAGTTTAGTTCCAGAAACTTCGTTCACATCACCAAGTTAGTAGAACGGTTTTGTTACCTTGACAACGGCTTCCTCAGACGGGTTTCTTTTGTTTACAATCTCGCAAAATGGCTGACACCGCTGTGGCAAAGAATTTTTCAGGCCATTTAAAACGAAAAAAGATGTTTGCAAAGCTGCTGCTCTACAAACGGAGGCGAAATTTAGCAGCAGCAATTTACTTCAGATCTGTGGTGGATATTTCGAGAAGTCTAATTCCAATGGAACGGTCCCGCTGGACAAAATTCAGGTCTCAGGCATTCTGGTATGAAACGGTGAACAATAACTTCGTCCCATCATTTGCTAAAATGTCGCTAAAAAATATCCGCCAGGATTTTTGATAAAACATATAGGATAAAACAGAAAACGATTTGAGCCAGCATTTCATTCCTAAGGGCTCCACTACTTTCAGTTCATGCCTTACAAACAATAACCCATGTTCTAAGAGAGTTACAGTGATAATTCATTTATCTTGTGTATATTGAATGATATAGCAACGTAGCAATGTAAATATATCGATATATATATCTGTATGCTATGGATTTTCTCAATTATTTCGCAATTTCCAGCATAGTTTCTGTAAAGGCAAGGATAATTTTTGCAAATCTATTATTCAGACGTCAATAATACACGTATCTTTTCTATTAGAACTAAGAATTTGAGCCAGTCGTGAATGTTTCTTATACGCAGTTAAAGCTGGACCGGGTCAACATAGAAATATACATAGTGTGCTATTCTTTGTGCGGTTTCATTGTACACGTGTAGGCGTTTCTTTAGCCCATTTATTAGCTGCTCGTCGATGAAGCTACTTCGATTCGCTTGGTCATCAAATTTTGTCGCAAATGAATACTTGACTTCATGACAATGCATTCAGTGGTAAAAAAACAATCAGGCATCAAAGTTCCCTGACATCTTGAAATGATTTATGAACCACAGCCCCAAAGCCTATGAATGCTCTAGTTTTATTCTTGAACCCTTTACCCCCTGAATTGTCACCACTTCAGAAACCATTGCGAGTCGTTTACATAAACATTCAATTTTCAAGCACATGATCCACAATAATAGGATTCGATTTCCAAACATAGGGACAAATGTATCATTTTTGATATTATTAGAATTTTCATGGAAAGACAGACAAATCAAATGATTGTCTGGCTCACTTGGATAGCGAGCCACGAGCTATAAGTGAGAGAGATGTCAAATGCAATTACCGCCGGTTATTGTTCGGTCTGATCACGGAGAAACAACAAATTTCACTGGGTGAAAACTGTGAGTAGTACGAAATCAATGTTTCCTTTCTGTTTGTCACAGTTTGTTGCAGCATGGTTGATTTTACAGTTTGTACATTTTTGAACTACAAAAGGCATTTAATTTCAAATGCGCTTGGGCAAACCATGAAAATGAAGAAACCATATGAAACAACTGAACATTAGAACTATCTATGAAACGAAGACCAGTCCCTTGAAATCATTTTATGCAAGATCTTCATGAAGAACCACTTCAGTTTCCTGCTGATCCCTGAGTCTCTTGATGTCTTTTTCATTTCTGACCAAGGTGTTTGGAAGCTTTCTGATTTTCATAATATCTTCTGCCTTTATATCCAGCTCTTTGCAAAGGATATCTTTCAGTTCAACCATGGAACAATTCTGTTGGACTTCAACCTCAATAAAATCTATATCTCCAGCCAGCCTGACTTTCAATACCCTTTCGTCGTCCATATTCTTCTTCGTAGCTTCATCTTCTTCTCTTTGAAGTATTTGACTCAAAAATTGCGTGTCATTTTCCTGTTGTTGCCTGATAAATTCATTCAGAGACTGTTGCAAAGTTTCAACCATAGACTGTGTTGTATTTCGCTTTCTTTTCTTATTTGTCTTGCTAAAATATAGCTCCTTACAAACTTGCTTTCCAGAGCTCATATTTTGCTTATCTTCCTCGGGAGTGGTTGTGGAAGACGAAGGAATGGTTTCCGTTTCGTATGTTAAACCTGGATAAGGTGCAAGGGAAGGTGATTGTCCTCCTGTAGGCTGAGCAAATTGGTCTGAAAACATTTCTTCCTCGTTGGCATGCAGACTTACTGAAGGAACAGCAGTGTTTTCATCAAAGCTTTCACAAAGTGTGCTTATCTTAGGCCTAAGCTCAGATTCCGAACGAGCAAAACTGGAGGAAAAAGGCAACGAACTTATAAGGCTGCTAGGCATTACGGTAGGTTTATCTCCTAAAATGGTATCGAGTGTGTCGAAGCAAGGTGGTTTCTTTGTCCTTTGCATTCCTGTTTGCCGTTTGTTGTCGATAAATTTCTTGTAAGCGACCGTCAAAGTTTTTATTCTTGTTTGGCACTGGTCTCCGTCTCTATCTTCGTAGCCTTCCGCCCTTACGGCGACGGCAATTTCTTCCCAAATCGGTTTTTTTCTCGTACACGACTTGATTCTCTCTTGCATGTTTGGTTGGCCCCATTTTTCAAGCAGCACCTCAGTTTCCTTTGGCTCCCAAGATCGTGATCTATTTTGCCCTTTAGCTGTGGAGCAGCTTTCCGCCATTTTGAATCCTTCAAACTCCGAAGTTAAACCAGGTTAAAAGGTGGGTTAAATAAAACTGGTTTAAACTAATCCAAGTCAGATTTAATCCAGTTTCTGCTATGTGTGAACGGGAATTAAGCTAACCTGGTTTAATTTAAGCTACTTTAAACCCGGTTTAACGGTCAGTGTGAATGGGGTATTGGATTTAAACGTCGCGCTTCTGATGAATCAAATAGAGTTGATCTGTTGCTGTTTACAGTTACCATGAAAAAGTCTCATATCCGAGTGTGCGCCAAAAAGAGGTAGCTTCGGAATTGCCGAAATGAATTGGCGTGGCAGAAGTGCGACGTTTAAATCTAATAAAATTTTTATGACGCGCTTAACTTGTGCTTTTGTCGATCTGAATCCTAATTGATTTGATGCGAGGTAAGCGCGACGTATAAATTGGGCCTTAGATATTTTAGGTACGTGTACTGGAGTTTCTTAATATTTGGCGGTCTGATGGCTGAGTTTCTTAAAATCAGGTTCTTACGACAAGAATTCGTGTAATGCAACTGTTAGTAATTATCGTCTGGAAATTTAATTTGTTTTGCAACTCCAACAAACCTTTTGATACGCAGGCAAACTTTGAAGTTAGTTGGCAAATTTCTTGTATATTCTCGCGACATATCATTAGGCAGTCAATCCAAATTTGTTCGTAGCGTCTTTCTTTCGATGTGAATGCTTTGCAGCCGTTGGAGAAGATGTTGGGAAGTCCAGGACGGTCTTTGAGAGATCTAGAGGAGTATCGCCCTTTTGGAACACTCTGTTGAACTAAGTAGAATTTTGTAATTTTAGTTACAATTACAAGATAGTGCTTACCGTTATTTTAATCCTTTGCTATTCATATCACCTGTCTAAGAGCAACGTGTCTGATTGTCGCTCCATCTTTCCATTATATTAGTTTTAGTTCCGAGAGGTTTGAGCGGCCTAATGTCCAGCATTCGCCCATTTGGAACGCGGGCAAAATTGTTACGAGCGCTTTGCGTGAAGCATGAAAAGCCAATGTTCATGCAATTGATGTGCAACGTGAAAAGACTATTATTTCTTCGTGATCTTACCCCTCCCTCCTTACCACCCTCAAGTGCTTGGAAACATGCTTTCCGATATTCCAACATCTCCCGTTGCCTCCGCCCAGTTTCCTACACGGAAATGACGTTTGAGCATGTGAAACAGGAAGAAGTCACCTGGAAGGCTCGTGCGGTCACAGGTGCACCATAAGGGCGGCTTAGGCCAGTCAGCGTGGCTGTAAAATCAACACATCCGGTGCCTCAACTGTTCAAGCAATCGTTCAGGATCCCGCAGAGTTTTCATTTCAAAGGCTCAATGTCAGCAACCACACCTTGCAGATTTAGTTATTGCCGAAAAATTTCAACGTAAGGAGTAAAAATAAAACAGACTTGTAGAAAGGCAGCTTGAAAAAATGAAGAAACTTACGCATTCATTTCAGGTCGGTACTTTTATCTTCAATTTGTAAAGCAGCGAAAGGAAATATAACAACAAATACAAATGACAACAAAGAAGATGGCGTCACCAAACCGTTTTCGCGCGCTTCTTGTGGGAAACTAGACCAAGGCCTCGGCCATAGCGAAGTTTTGCTCTGTAGTCAAATGTGTCAGTATTCAAGAGTGTTCCAAAAGGGCGATACTCCTCTAATAAAGCCACAGGGAAACCAGATTAGATATTAACAGTTGCATTTATTGTTTGATAATCTATATTATTTTTCATTAACTTTGTTATTTGGTAATTTCTTCAATTTTCTATGTAGCTCCATTTCTTATTCACTTTCCGTGACCCCTAATGTGCCGCGCAGCTAGACTTATTACATTCGTCCTTGTTTTCGCTCCATTTACCCCAACGATACCCCCACTATACCCATTCCGCTTCAACGAAGGACTCATAATCAAACGTACATTATTTTGAGACTAAGGCTGGATTTATACGTCGCATAATAGTCGTGTCGAATTGAATTGCTGGTCAAAAAAATGACTAAGTATGAATTAAATGCGACTATTATGCGACGTATAAAGCCAATTTTGTATTCCATTCGACTCAGAGTCGAATATGCGACTCATCCAGTCGAATATGCGACCATTATGCGACTTGGCTTTAGACGTCGCATTAAATTCAATTTGAGTCGACTTGAATGCAAATGTTTGCTGTGTGTTTGGTATTGTTCTTTACACGTTTCCATTGTTTTAGTCGAAGATGAAAGATTGTGCGCCAATATTTATCATAAAGAGAGGTAAGGATGGCTGCGTATCAAACAGTGGTAGTGAGTAAAGCTCTGGAATTTATTACAGCAATAGTTTAGACAGGTCTGGTAGATGAATTTGATGAAAGAAGTGCAGGTACAATTAGCATGGTTGAGATGGCGAAGAGAGTGCAAACAGCGAGGAGACTAACTTGGCAGTGGATCCAGACGAAGAAATCTTAAGAAGAAGTTAGTGACACGAAATGCTGCTGTAAAATTTGAACCACATGTTTTCTTGTAGCCATCTTGGGATGTTGCTTTTATTTCCTGTGACTAGAGTCTCAATCAAGCATGCGCACTGAATTATGTTCGACTGAAAAATGAATTAAATGCGACGTCTAAAGTCAAGTCGCATAATGGTCGCATTTAATAGCATTTTTAGTCGACTCAAATTGAATTTTATTCGACGCGACTATTATGCGACGTATAAATCCAGCCTAACTTCTGCGAGGGCGCTCCTCCGGGCGAAAAGGTGGAATCTAGAATGGGGCGAGTTAAAAAGCCGGAACGCCCGGAATACGGCTATCCATTGGACGCATTGCACTTACTACATTCATCATAGTTTCATTCTTTGAAGGACTTACAGTCGAAACTAATTTTTGCCGTCATCCAGTTCAATGACTGAAGCAGAAATAGGGACTGAAGTAAAAAGCATTTTTTGGCCAACGAAAGAAAACATGAAGTCAACCTTAGAAATGAAGTCAACCCAGTATGGAAAGAAAGCGATGTGCACCGGACATGTCCGGTGCACAGAGTAAAACTTGGTGCACAAACTGGTGCACAAAATAGTTTAAAAACATTGTGGTGCACAAGTTGAACTTCTTTCTTTTTGATGCACACATAATCTTAAGAACAAAAGTAATGAATAGATTCTGTCAGTGGGGCCTTTTTTGGAGTCCAGTGGTCTTTCCCTATTTACAAAGTGCTTCTCCTGGCTGGTGCACTTGTCAATTGATTGTATCTCAAGATCTCTAATACAAAATAAAAGTTTTCCATGCAAAATTCTTTGAAGGGTGGTGACTAGAGAACTGTCACAGAAATGTTACAATTTCCAATTTAAGCTGTAGTAATCATGGGATGGAAATAGGCAATTTTGATTTTATGGCAAAAAAAGATGCTTGCGCAAAAATTTTCAAGAGGATACTAATTTATAGAGATACTGTTACAAATGGTCAGATGTTCTATATTAGCACCAGATACTGGGGGCTAGATTCTAGAATACCCTCCCTTCTCATGCTTCATTCTTAGATCTCATTGTTTCATTCTTAAAGGGGCATTCCGCGGGAAAAAACTGGATTTCGGCGAACTGCGTCATTTGCATATAAAACGAACATTCATATCATCATCAACATTTCCTGATATTTCTCCACCTTAAATAAAGCTCAAACCGGCCACAAACGACAGACTGAGAACTCAGCCATAACCTCGCATTTGAATCCGAGACAGATACCGAGAATTGTCGTTAAAGCCGATCATTTCTCTTGGTCGTAGTTGATGATGGACACATGAATGAACCAATTCAACAGGATTTTCAAACTCAAATCTAAGAGCGACACGCAACAAACCCATCAATGCTCGCCGACGACTAACCGGCGGGCAATAACAAAAATTTGCAGCCTCTGTTCGCCAACAACGAAGCACAAAAATAGTAGGGTATTAAAATTGAAATCGGTCCAATGTTTTTCTCCATATCCTACAGCCCCCTTCTCTAATTGATGGTGGAAATTTGTGGCAGACAAAATTTACAGTATGCAGACTATGGGCGCCAAGGGGGAGGGCTAGAGGGACCTACAGCCCCCTTGGCTGTTGGAAGCATGTAGCCCCCCATGTCATAGGAAATTTCAGTTTCTGTTGGAGGAATTTTGGCAAAATTATGTATGCAAACTGCATTTCTTAGCCATTTCAGCCCTTGTTGGTAGGAAGACTGTAGGAAGCTGTGGAAGCTCCTACCCCTCTGTCAGAAGATTTCTGGGCCACCCCTGCCTCAAAGTAGATTTATCCCAAAAGTTTCAAGAAGTATTTAAAGCACAGGTTATGGAAATTTCAAACAAAGCTGTAGATTGTATCGTATCATAACATTTTTCTAAATTTTTTCCCAAAAATATGCATAACGAAGTGGTAGTAAAATGAATTGAAGGTGTAAGCTGCAAGTAAACTGTTAAAGGCGGTAAGAGTAAACATAGATACTCTGTTATGAGATGCAAGAACATGTTGTTGTAGCCTGCGTGCAAACTATACCCAGGGAAAAGGTATAGTCTGCGCAACGCCGCTCGCTGTTGTGTAGTACGTGCTTCAGCATTTATGTGATAATAAAGAAAATGCATTGTTGGAACAGCCAATAATATCGCTTTCCTGCGAAACAAGGAAGCAATCAGATTTGAGAACGGCTATCGTGTGATTAAATCTCAGGCTTCGCTTTGTGCTCTAAGCAAATTTCGTTAACAACACAATACTCTGGAATTTTAAGTACCCTACGGCAGAAAATACACAAACACTGAGTAGAAAGGGCCATTCAAAATGCAATTGAAATGAAATGCTGACTCATACAATACTTGATATTTAGCGGTGCTGTGCAGACTTTACCTTTTCCTTGGGTATAGTCTGCACACAGGCTAATGTTGTTGTAGCTGCAGGCGGCAAGCTGCAAAAATTTGTACAGCTCATAGACAAAATCAGCTAAGGTTTGTTTATACCCATTTCAAATCATGTGATCAATCTCTTGATAAAACATCTTTTGATTTCTCCGACAAATTTCATGCCATGCAAAATTGTGCCATGAACGCAAAAAGTAGCATAGTACCAAAACTTCCCATGGGCATGGTCATATGACTTGAAATGGGTAAAACAAACCTTAGCCGATTAGGTCTATTAATGGAAATTTTCCAAGCTGGCCTGGAGTAACCTTTCAAGTAGTATATATTACAAATAGCCAATTTTAAGAGTATCTAATTTCTACCCTCTTTGGTATAACTGCCACTTATAACAAACAGTTAGTTTCATATTTTAAAGATTGAGATGAGATTTATAATGCAAAATAGTATTTTGATGGCAAAAGAATTATGCGCGGTATGGAAACAGCTCATAAACAAACAGTTATTATTGAGGTGGGATGTGTAGTGGTGATCAGGAGATCATAAGTCCATTTTCATTATCAATTTCTATAATTCTGAAATTATGCATAATGTGTGCATATTATGCGATCTTGGTGGTCTAATGTGAATGCACCATTTGCAGTTTGCGCCATATGCAATATACAGTAACAATGTGTTGTCCTTCTTGATGATGAACATGAACATTGGTGTCCAAATTAATGTTCCATACAGTGCTCCCTTTTATTGATTGTTGAAATTCATGGAACAAAGATTTCAAGATCAGTCTAACAGAAACATGTTGCAAAGGTTTATATGCTTTATACCCTGTATTTAGGATTTTACTTTTTTCATTTTCTTTAGGTTCCTGGAGACCAGATTGGAATGCATTGCATGATTTGGCCTCTGCGTACTGATGAGTGAAAGAAGATGAAAGGTGCAAGCACAAGTAAAGTTTAAAGGCTGTGAGGGTAAAAATAGATCCTTATCAGATGCAAAGAACCTTTGTTGTAGCTGCAAGCTGCAAAAGTTGTACACCTTATGAATGCAAGTTTTCTAAGCTGGCCAGCAGATCAGACTGCTACCTTGCTAAGGTTTCAGGGCACCCAATTTCTAGACTCTTTGATATAAGAAACTTTAAGGAAAAGTGGGCTGTATTTTTCAAGTGATAACATGGGATCATTTGATGCAAAATGAAGTATTTTGGTGACAAAAGCATTATCTGGGGCTTATTTCTATTGAAGTAGCAAGATTTTGATGTTACAATTAAGGTTGAGACAATAAACAAGCTATTATCACTGGAAAGGGGTGCTTCTTGGAATGATCATACTAGGATGCAGATCTTGGCAATCTGATTGAAGTGCACAACTGCATCACATATGGATTCCAGCCATAAGTTGAAAACAATTGACTGTATTTTCCTTTGATCCAGTGTTAGAATTTATGTAACAATTATTTCAGGATCAGCCTGACAAAAATATACTGTGAAGAAGTTCCACTGACAAACTGAAACATGATGCAAAGTCAAGAACTCACTGCATTTCTTATATTGTTACAATATCATAAAACAAATATATGCAGGTCAAGCATATGATGTGAGATGTAAGCTCATGGTACCAGGCACAGCACATTGATCAACTTTATTGTCAACAATTCTTTGAATTCTTAAAATTTTTCAAGAATCCTTCACTTTCTGAAGGAGTTCTTCTTTCTGTTGTAAAATCTAAAGAACTGGACACTTCTGTCCATCACAAAAAGAGGTTTGTTTTATACCTGGTGCGGCAAAATGAAATTAATGACAATAGTCTGTTGTATCAAATTGTTCAAATCCAAACAAAAACAAATTAAAGATCCTATGTGAGCTGATTTTGTTGTGGTTCAGAAAAGGGCGGTAATAGACAATTTCAACAATTAAAATCGGAGACTGGGGAGAGCGGTTTGTTTTGTTAAATGGTAGATGCAGTTCTAGTAAATGGCTGCAGCGGAAAGAGCCCGTTGAAGTGAATGATGTAAACATATGGCAATCGCTACTGCATAAGAACGCAGCAATAGAGCTGTCAAAGGATTTAGTCAAATACCTGTCCATGCGAAATACATACAAACATGCAATTTATCTCTATTTGCAACTGATTTCCTTTTCAACCTTTATTTCAGTGCTGCAAACAGCAATGCTTGCTTCGAGTTTAGGCCCTTTCCACATAACTTGACGAAATACATGATGTATTTGAAGTCTTTAAGATGAGAAAGCTTACCCTGACTGCGATTTTCAAGAGAATGGAATTAAACTGAAGTTTTTAACTTCGAATGTCCTTCTTGAATTTGATTAGAATTGACGCGAGGAAAAACTTAACCCTATTTTGGTTGGGGGGCAAATTTGCCCTCCCCCTAGTAGATTTTGTTTAATAACTATGCTAGGAAGATATTTATAGCCATGAAACTTCTTGACATTTGCAACTACTTATTGTACAACTTCTCAAAAAGTTTCATTAAAATATTTTGAAAAATGAGGGGGCGGGAGACAATTTTCTGGGACTGACCCTGGAAAAATCGCAAATTCTCAAATCTCAATTATCGCGAAAAAAGGAACGTAAGTTGAATATTTTGCAAATTTCTTTTGTAGTGTAGTGTTATTTGATGCATTCTATCACAATTATCATGTTTGGGTGGAAAATGTGCTCCCAATTTAATTTCATCGCGATTTTCTTGATTTTAGTCAATTTTGCCGCTTTTCTTGACCACACAAAGGAAAATGCTGATGTGAGCGAAAATGAGGGCCAATCTTAGGTTAATTTTTACATTTTCAGAAAGTACATGCCTGAGGCTATTAGCACACAAAATTTGGTCACTCTACCTATTACCAGTCAAGAGTTAGGTAGGGGGGCTTTTTTGCCCCCCAACCAAAATAGGACTATCAAATAGCCCAACCACCATAGGGTTAAAACATAATTCGAATTTTCTTAATCTGCCGGTTGAACATACGTCAAAACTGATATTTCAAAACTGAAATTCTAAAACAGTGCCGATGCGGTAGCGATCCTTACCACAACTTGCAAAACTCAATGTTCACATTGTATTCACTGCAACGGCCCAACTAGGCGGCAGCGATTTACAAGAACTATATCTGCCATTTACCAGAACAAACCGCTCTCCCCAGTCTCCGATTTTAATTGTCGAATTGGTCTATTGGTTCATACTGCAATGGATTATTTTGTCAAAATGCAAACAATCGTTCACTTGGCCAAATGTGCAGTCTTCCTATTTTCTTACTCTTTCAACTTATACCACAGAAACACTGCATGCTGGCTAGCGCAAGCGCACTGGGCATTTGCTGATGTTCATATGCTTATAAGGCAGTTGAGGTGAATCACAGCCATTTTTGGGTGTGAATTGTGGCAAGAAAATATTATTGTTTTGTGAATGAACTTAAGAACCCCGGGGGGTACTTGACCAGATTTTGGACGGGGACGCGCCATCGAGGTTTCACACACATGCCCGTTCCTTATACCAATTTTTCCAAAATGTATACCCGACTTTATACCAATTTATCTCAAATATATACCGGACTTTATACCAATTTTCCGAAAATGCATACCCGACCCTATACCAATTGCGAAAATTGCGAAAATCAATACCATTCCTTATACCAAAATTGTGAAAATCGATAACCATTCCTTATATCAAAATCGTGAAAATCGATACCCTTCCCGATGGCACGTCCCCGTACCCAAAATATGTATAGTAGCCCCCCCTGGGTTAAGAACATGAAATTAATTTTAGAAACAGAACGGGATGTCACAATCAACCTTCTAAACAACAGACTACACAAAATTTTCCACTTTGATGGATGCATAACAAGAAGTTTGAATCCACAATTACAACTATTTATTGTACATTCAGCATGGATTATGAGATATTCTTTGAAAGCTCTGCGCAGGAGTTAGGAATGTTGAAGCGCGAGCGAAGCGGGCGCTTAACTTCCTAGTGTATAGAAGATTATGAGGCTACGTTTTAGCGGAATGACTATAACAGTAAATAACAATTCAATTCAATGGAGCAAAACTTAGCCAAAGTCTAGATCAGAGAGGGGCACAAGTTGCCATATGGGGAAGCAGCACGGACTCTGGAGGGGGTAGGGGTCAGAAATTCGCATGGCAAGGCGAAATAAGGAGCAGATTTCGAAATTTTCAGAAGAACCATTCATAAAAATATTCATATTGTTGATAATTTTGCCAAAAACTACTTTTTTGGGGGGACAGCGAGCAAGATGGAGATACCTGTTCGAAGAAACATCGAATTCCAACATTCAGGTCACCGTAATTTTTAAATCTTAAATGTTGGCACGGAGACTATATGATCACTTGTAGTCCTATGTATATGCATCCCCTTCCTGTTGAAATTTTCAAAAAATTCGACTTACTCGAGCATGCAGTGTTTTTTTATTGGGAGTACCCCAAATGGCCTAAATCTAGCTGCGAAACGCAGAAGTAATAAAATGACTGCATCTGATTGGTCAATTTTCGGAGAAAACGAGATCTGATCAGAGGATGAGTCAGCGCCCCAGGGGAACTTCGGACAAAAGAAAACATTTGGCGGCTATGTTGCCATGATTGCAAAGAGCAGACATTTCTTAAGAGTATTGCAGTATCATACGGAAATTTCTCAAGAGTATTGCCATAGACGTGAATGTGTGAACTAACCTTAGCAAGTTTTTCCCGGTGTTTTCAATTCACAAAGATAGGAATCAAATGTTTTAGCCGATTTTTGCTCATGGCCCATGGCCGGAAACCTTCAAAGCCTCATTTTCACAGACCAATCAGACGACGAACCAGCGAGGAAGACAGAAGAAATGTGTGAAAAGTTTTCTCAACTTTGCCTACCTTCAT
The DNA here is from genome assembly GCA_964019985.1 of Aurelia sp. 4 Dawson et al 2005. Classification (NCBI taxonomy): domain Eukaryota; kingdom Metazoa; phylum Cnidaria; class Scyphozoa; order Semaeostomeae; family Ulmaridae; genus Aurelia; species Aurelia sp. 4 Dawson et al 2005. Next base: position 18,160,407 of record OZ026492.1, read on the forward strand.
AAAACGGAACCAGGACAAAGAACTGCTGAAAAATTCCCGAATTTTTTTGAAGATATCCACTCACCAGATGTTTGGGTATCCAGATTTGGATACCGGCTTAAATACCTCACGGTTTGGTGGAGATATACCCGGCGGGTGCACTTCAATATAAAAAGTGATACACAAGCTTGTCTGAAGCTTTCCAAAACATACCCTTTTCACTGAGAAATGACTCCGCAGTTGGACCCTATTCACTGACATTTCATCGCAATGTTTCATACATGTATACCCCTATTCTTGAGAATCACTGATATGCTCTGCAGACTATTTCCTTTAGACATCACTAAAGTTAGCAGTGAATTAGCAACTACTGAAAATGGAACAGAACATTTGTATATTTTTCTCAGTTCAGCAGAACATAAACACTAATACTGCATACAGTATATCCTTTCCACTACACATCAATTCACTGAACAAAAATATGGTTGAAACCATATTGTATGGTTTGGTCTCAGTCATATACCCTACAAACTCAGGTTTCTAAATTCTTTTAACACTGGTTTTGTGCAGTCTACGTTTCTGGCTGTATATGCATGAGATTTGTTCAATGTTGATCAAAGCACAACAGTCTCGAAGAAACATAAATTGCATCTCCCTTACAGCACTAAAATTCATTTTAATTTCAAGGAAATGTTGCCCTTATTATTGTTTGATCATACCATTTCCGAGAAAATATATGGCAAACAAAATATTTAAGTTTTAGGCCTGGTGGGCCTAACCCTCTTTGTGCCTGAAGAAAATAGTAATTGAAATGAAAAATAACTGGGGCCAAATGACTGTCTTACCACAACCAAATTACATGTAAACAGCATCAGTAAAATGATTTTTTTTCAACTTCTTCATCACTCACGGTGCGATTTGAGGTTTGTTCGGCTCATCGCTTCTGAACTTTTCCCGCGTTTTTAGAATGCCTCGGATTGCAAAAGAGGCTCACATTCTTCCGCATTGTTTCAATGGAAAGATGGCTGTGTGTTTGTCAGAGACTCTAGTCAAAATGTAATAATTTTTGAGTTAATGCTCCACTACCATGAAGTTACAGTGCCTGTGGTAAGATGTTTTGCTATGGAGATGCTTTTGCTTTTATTTCTCAAGACAGAAAAATGTAAATATATTGTTGAACTGAATAGCCTGAGATCAGGCTCTCTGGTAAAGAAGCTATGCAACATGAAGGAAAAGCTGATCATACTACCAAAAAAGCAAACCGTGTCAGGCTTCCAATCAGAGTAAATTGAGTTACTGATGTAAAATGGCTTTTCCAATTGCAATGTATCACCAGTTACCTTGGAAAAGGAAACATGACCCCTTCAAGAAGAATTCACAAGTCTCGCTGTTCTTGCCTGCTTTGAATGTGTCTCAAGGGTGCTGGGTTCTGCCCTCCCTGCTGTCTGACCTGCTTTTAGATTTAGCCAGTGGCTTCCTTAGTGTTTGCTATAAGCAAAAGAGTTATGACTGAATTTTATACACATCAAGTGAGGCATGACTTTGTCCAAAGAAAGATTTTTACACCACAGACATTTTTACACCATATAGACTGTTTTGGTCTCAAGAAGCAGAGAAAGGAAGTGCATATATGATAATGACATTATGAATTTGATAGTAATTCAGAATCAAGTTTATTGCACCCCATGACTAGTCTTATATACATCATATGAGAAAACAGTAAACAGCAGTCTTATTACTTGAAAATATTTGGTTTTGATTGAAGGGCCTTTTCTCAAAATTCGCTGACTATATTTCAAAATAACCCCCCTTTTTTATAAATCCTAGGTCCTAGGATTTGAAAATTTTTTTACCCCTTTCTCAGTGAATTTACAGACAAGCTTGCGTATCACTTTTTATATACAAGTGCACCCGCCGGGGAGATATAGCGTTTTCCGATAGGCAACATCGGCCGAGGCTTGCCAAGCCTTGTTTACGCCACTTCAAATCAGGTGATAAAACCTCTTGAGAAAACCTCCTTTCAATTTCATTACTAATTTCGAACCATGGAAACTTATGCCATGAATGCAAAGAGCAGTATAATACAGAAATTTCTCAAGAGAATTGCCATATGACTTGAAATGTGTGAACTAACCGAAGCGAATTTCTTCAGTTTACATAGAAATCGAATGGCCATTGAATCTTGAACCAAAGAAACTGCGGTGTAAGGACAATAGCAAGAACAATTGGAAACGTAGATATTTGCCGTTCTGGGATCGTTCTTAAAACAATCACTATTGCTATTGCCATTGTCTCTAACCCAGAATTTCTATTGTTTAAGGTTGAGTGCCTCATCGGTTTTGGAAACACCATAACTCCGAGAAACCATGGGATATTTTAACCGGCATCCAAATCTGGATACCCAAACATCTCGCGAGTAGATTCCTCCAAAAAATTCGGGAAATTTCCAGCAGTTTTTTGTCCTGGTTGCGTTTTATGAGGGTAGGTAAAGTTGAGAAAAATTTTCACACATTTCCTCTGTCCTCCTCGCTTATTCGCCGTCTGATTGGTCCGTGAAAATGAGGATTTGAAGGTTTCCGGCCATGGGCCACGAGGAAAAATCGGCTAAAATATTTGATTCCTATCTTCAATTCACATAGAAAACGAAGGGGCATTGAATCTTGAACCGAAGAAACTGCGATAGAAAGACAATGGCAAGAACAATTGGAAACGTGAATATTTGGCGTTCTGGGGGTTCTGGGATCGTTCTAACAACAATCACCATTGTTATTAGCATAGAGCTCAAATCTTTCAAAAAGGTGGGTGTAAAATTTTATTACATTTTTCTTTGAATTAAAGTGCTTGAAAGGAACTTCAAGTAATTCGCAATAAATTTGCCGTGGCAATTTCTTGATACCTTGACTACTTTCAAAATGGTGGCATTTATTAATTTTGAGGCAGTGACGTCATCAAATTTCTAAATCCTTAACCAGAAGAGCAACAGATTTCTGCTTGCAACCATGTTGTAGACCTTCATTAACTATGGTTATCTTGAAGATTGTATCAATTTCTCTCGATTAATTTGAGGTTTACGATGATTTTAATTTATTCAAAATTTTCGATGAATTTTTGCAAAATAAGTCAGAATGCCGCCATTTTGAAAATAATCAATATATCAAAAAATTGCCACGGTAGATTTACTGCAAATTACCCAAAGTTTCTTTGAATCACATGAATTCAAAGAAAAATGTGATACAATTTTACACCCACCTTTTTAAAGATTTGAAAGATTTGAGCCGTATGCTATTGTTATTACAATTGTCTCTAATTCTGGATACCCAAACATCTGGCAAGTAGATTTCTCCAAAGGAATTCGGGAAATTTCCAGCTGTTTATGAAGATAGGTAAAATTTAGAAAATTCTTGACACTGGGATCAAAACAAGGCAAATAAATAATCAATCAAAACATTTGTGTCCTAACACCCTTGGTCACAAACGTTTACCGTAACCTTAAATCTATTGATCAGGCATTCCGTAAGTGGTCCGGTTGATACACCACTGCGCCAGATTACTCGTTACTGTAATTTGATCACTTGTGCTAAGTCCTTAGGTCGTTATTGGTCCATAGGCCGTTCCACAGTTTACAGGAACTCGTTGCATGTTTTGAATCCTAGACGAAGTAGAATGCTGTTTCTCTTTCAAGACGTTTCCGTACCGATTTTTCCCAGTATCATAAGTGTCATTGATCTATGAGTTCGATTTCTTATGAAAATTTCATTTTAAAAACCAAAAACACTTACTTTTTCTTTGAAACTACCAGAGGAAGACTTTGAAACTATACATGCATTTTCTTTTAAGAAACTCAACTTCCAGATTGCCAAGAAATTAAGAAACGCCAGTACCGGAAGAATATAAGCTAAGAAACTATTTCTAGTAACAAGGGATTCCTCGACATATTTTCACCTATTTTCATTTGTTCTCTGTATCATATTACTCGGCAGGTACTTGAGTAATACACTACTGGCTGTTTACGAGGGAACAGGAAGTGAACACGAAGGCTGCTATGAAAACGTTTAAGAACCTCGTAAGAAACCCTGAGGACTGAAAATCTGAAAATCTTGAGAAACTTTCAGTACTGGCCCAAGTTCTTAGTTTCCCATAGAAAAAATACGTATATTACCTCTGGCTCGCAGCACTTTCAATCCACGTTGCAATAAATACACCGAACAAAACAGCTGAGACTTTGAAATTCTTCATCATCGAAAAAGTGACACCAGCTGACAATATGCAAATGTACTCAGTGAACTTGCACAGCTACTTCTTCATTGTACAGGAATGAAAGTTCAAAATAATATTCCGGTTCATTTGCGGTTGGGCCGTTTCCGTTTGCTAAATGAAAACAGGAGCTAAGGGTGGCATGCTCTATTCACTGGACCCCAGGACCCCAAGATTCCGGACCTCAGGATCCTGGAAAAAATGTAAATATTTTTCATCGTTATAAAATTACAGTATCGAGCTGTCTGTCTAAATGGGTGTTTCAACCGGACCACCATAATTACGGAATCGATTGATCAGTGGATCTAGGGGATAGCGGACTCTGCAAATCTTTGTTTCTTGAAAAGGGAACAAACAAGAAAGCAAAGGTATGAGTAAAACGATGAAAAGAATAGCTCCCTGTTTCATTCGCCTTTTTCTTGACACAACAACGATTGCTTTTGCGAGTACAGGGACACAGAAAAACTTTCTTAATTTGTATCTTTTTTCTCCCCTGTTATTTTAAACTGTTTTATTCGGAACTTTTAGATCGTGTACTCTACACTAGACATACAGATTGCATTCATTTTCAGTAAACCACATCCTCAAAAAGGTTCTAAATGTGTTTAACTTCAGCTTCAGAAAAGTGAATCATTAAAAATGTTTATTCATGGAGTTTAGATAAGTTTATTTATGAGTGTGAATTCACCCTATACTTGCCATGAATAAGCACCTTGGAAGCCTTTTAAAAAGTTCGTAGTTAATCATGTTAGAGCATTACGTAAGAAAGTTTACCAGCTACAGCAAGTAGCCCAATAATTTAAGAAACCTACAATCCTGGTCAAAATAAGCTGGGACACAGGCAAATTTCCATGTTTTCATGATGTTTTCTAAAATATCGGCGCACAAACTTCCGTTTAGGAACTTCTAATTCCCCTTCCCCCCTAATTCAATGTTGAGATGGTCGAATGGCGTTTGATTCAAGCAACATTGAAACGGGGGGAGCGGGGGGCACGTAATCACAGACTGAAGAAGTGCAATTTTGTGACTTGTCTCAAGTATTTTGACCAAGATTGTCTGAAAAATTGCAATTACTGCTTATGATAAATGTTAAAATAAATCCAAATCTGCTTGTATCCGACAACCCCTTTTACTATGAATGGATAGCCATTTAGTGTGGGCTAAACTTCACATACCAGAGCGTGTGGCCGAATGGTTAAGGCGTCTGACTCGTAAACCAAAGGTCAGAACGGCCGTAGGTTCAAATCCCACGCTGGACAGTTTGGTCGCTGTCCGTAACACTAGCCCGGGTCGACCAGAGCCATGTGAGGGAAATCTGGTAGCTGCGGCGGGTAGCTGCGGCGAACTGATGGTAAAACATCCGTGGCCCCTGCTGGAAATAAGTCTCTCAGACTTTCGCTGGCTAGCCACGTTAAAGACAAATGACGGAGATATAAGGTGACTTAAATCAAGGGCCTGGGCAATCTAAATATAATCTATTGTATTCCATTGTATTTGGTGATCTCAAGAGATTATCGAAACAATCGGACAAATGATGACAGGCGACCTTCTTTTGTTCTATTTTTAAACTAGACGCTATATATCCGTCATTTGTCTTTAAATATAAATACCTACCTACCTACCAAAAGGTTTGTAACATTTGCTTAAGCACTTACTTCCGCGTACTGCGGTCTGCCAAATCTGCCTCAAAATCAGCCAAAAATGGTACATTTCCATCTCTCTGCAAAAATCCATCGTATTATTCAAAAACATACAGGTGGATTCCAATAATTCAACTCTCTTCTGACAAATGGAGACACAAACAAAATGACATTCTTCAAGATTCGAGGCATGAAAATGAAGATGAAATTTTCCACTTTGGCTCCAAGCAATAGGAGATTCATATGTAAGCCGTGTGCTGTGATTAGAAAATGCCCTGTTGCTTTAGCCTCGGACTTGATATCAAAAACATACAAGTGGATCCGAGATCGCCGTTGTTTCACCTACCATAGAGTACACAATAAACTTATCTTTTTGAAAAATTCAAGGCATAAAAACGCGGATTTCTGACATCCACTTTTTCGCCTTTGGGTCACCGTACCTGAAGCTGCGGGAGAGCTTCAAGGATCATGATAGCGTGTCACACGAGGACAATGAAAAGCAAACAGAGCATGCGCATGTTGCTACAGTTGGCTGTGAGGGAAATGGTCTTTTCTCATGGCACTTCAAAGTTTTCATAGTTACTTTACTGGTTTATTCATCAGAACTATTACGTAATCAAATTATGAACGATTTTGCCATTGCGTTCTGCAAAACTCCCCTTCCGTATGAAATCTGCGAGTTGTTTTCGTTTGAAAACAGCACAACTGGGAAATAGGATTTAAAAACAAAGTTATTTTTCGAGAAAGTGCCAATCATGCGCCTCCACAGCGCATTTGTCTTCTTTTCAAATGTGTCCTTTCTCAAATTTCTACCGGTTCATTTACTTTCAATGAAATTAACTTCACTCCAACAAACTTGCATTGACCCTTGCAGGGGATTTAAGGTAACTCTGCTTTCCGCTCCAGTGAGCAGCGAGTTGCCGTTTTGCAAAACCACTCTCCTCAGAAAATAGTTAATATCTCCAATACTATTCGGTCGATCGAAAATCGGTAAAAAGGACGTTGTTCTACATGGTCTTGACAATCGAAAGATATGCAAATTGCAATGTTTCCGTCAAGGCTGGCTTTTTAAATAAATTTTCAAAACTTTTTGTTGATTTCAGAAAATTGGATTTATCTCCAAAATTACTCGAAAATTTTTCGGTTTTCTTTCGCAATATCGTTAGCTAGATTGTTGATCTACAACTTTACCTGTCTCCCTCTGGTAGAGAAAACCTGTCTCCCTCTGGAAGACAGCCTGTCTCCCTCTGGTAGACAACATCTGTCTCTATCTGGTAGACAAAACATGTCTCCCTCTGGTAGACAAAACCGGTCTCCCTCTGGTAGACAGAACCTTTCTCCCTCTGGAAGACAAAACCTTTCTCCCTCTTGAAGACAAAACCTTTCTCAGATTTGTAGACAAATCCTGTCTCCCTCTGGTAGAAAAAGCCTGTCTCCCTCTGGTAGACAAAAGCTGTATCCCTCTGGTAGACAAAACATGTCAGCCTCTGGTAGAAAAAATATGTCTCCCTCTGGTAGACAAATGAAGTCTTCTCTAGTAGATGAAACATGTCTCCTTCTGGCAGAAAAATCTTTCTCCATCTGGTAGACAAAACCTGTTTCCCTCTGTTAGACAAAACCTGTCTCCCTCTGGTAGACAAATCCTGTCTCCCTCTGGTGGACAACATCTGTCTCCCTCTGGTAGACAAAGCATGTCTCCCTCTGGTAGACAAAATATGTCTCCTTCTGGTAGACAAAGCCTGTCTCCCTCTGGCAGACAAAACCTGTCTCCTTCTTGTAGACAAAAGCTCCGGGAGACAACCTTTGTGTCTCTCTGTGAGACAACCTCTGTCTCTTTCTGGAAGATAACCTTTGTCTCCCTCCGTGAGACAACCTTTGTCTCCCTCTGGGAGACAACCTGCCTCCCTCCGGGAGACAACCTTTGTCTCCCTCGAGGACAAAACCTTTGTCTCCCCCTGGGATACAACCTGTCCCCCTCCGAGAGACAAACTTTGTGTCCCTCTGGGAGACAACCTCTGTCTCTTTTTGGAAGACAACCTTTGTCTCCATCCAGGAGACAAACTTTGTCTCCCTCCAGGAGACAACCTTTGTGTCCCTCTGTGAGACAACCTCTGTCTCTTTCTGGAAGATAACCTTTGTCTCCCTCCGGGAGACAACATTTGTCTCCCTCCGGGAGACAACCTTTGTGTCCCTCTGGGAGACAACCCTTGTCTCGTTCTGGAAGACAAAATTTGTCTCCCTCTGGGAGACAACCTTTGTCTCCCTACGGGAGAAAACATGTTTCCCTCCGGGAGACGACCTTTGTCTCCCTCTGAGAGACAACCTTTGTCTCCCTCTGGGAAACAACCTGTCTCCCTCCGAGAGACAAACTTTGTGTCCCTCTGGAAGAAGACCTCTGTCTCTTTCTGGGAGACAACCTTTGTCTCCCTCCGGGAGACAACCTTTGTGTCCCTCAGGGAGACAACCCTTGTCTCGTTCTGGAAGACAACCTTTGTCTCCCTCTGGGAGACAACCTTTGTCTCCCTCCGGGAGAAAACATGTTTCCCTCCGGGAGACGACTTTTGTCTCCCTCCGGGAGAAAAACTTTGTCTTCCTCCTGGAGACGACCAATGTCTCCCCCTGGATGCAACCTGTCTCCCTCCGGGAGAAAACCTTTGTGTCCCACTGGGAGACAACGTCTGTCTCTTTCTGGAAGTCAACCTTTGTCTCCCTCCGTGAGACAACCTTTGTCTCCCGCCGGGAGACAACCTTTGGCTCCCTCTGGAAGACAACCTCTGTCTCTTTCTGGGAGACAACCTTTGTCTCCCTCTGGGAGACAACCTTTGTGTCCCTCTGGGAGACAACCCTTGTTTTGTTCTGGAAGACAACCGTTGTCTCCTTCTGGGAGACAACATTTGCCTCACTCCGGGAGAAAACCTGTTTCCCTGTATCCGGGAGACAACCTTTGTGTCCCTCAGGGAGACAACCCTTGTCTCGTTCTGGAAGACAACCTTTGTCTCCCTCTGGGAGACAACCTTTGTTTCCCTCCGGGAGAAAACATGTTTCCCTCCGGGAGACGACTTTTGTGTCCCTCCGGGAGAAAAACTTTGTCTTCCTCCTGGAGACGACCAATGTCTCCCCCTGGATGCAACCTGTCTCCCTCCGGGAGAAAACCTTTGTGTCCCACTGGGAGACAACGTCTGTCTCTTTCTGGAAGTCAACCTTTGTCTCCCTCCTGGAGACAACCTTTGTCTCCCGCCGGGAGACAACCTTTTGCTCCCTCTGGAAGACAACCTCTGTCTCTTTCTGGGAGACAACCTTTGTCTCCCTCTGGGAGACAACCTTTGTGTCCCTCTGGGAGACAACCTCTGTCTCGTTCTGGAAGACAACCTTTGTCTCCCTCTGGGAGACAGCCATTGTCTCCCTCCGGGAGAAAAAAAGTTTCCCTCCGCGAGACGACCTTTGTCTCCCTCTGAGAGACAGCCTTTGTCTCCTCCCGGGAGACAACCTTTGTCTCCCCTGGGAGACAACCGGTCTCCCTCCGGGAGAAAACCGTTGTCTCCCTCCAGGAGACGATCTTTGTCTCCCCCTGGGATACGACCTGTCTCTCTCCGGGAGACAACCTTTGTGTCCCTCTGGGAGACAATTTCTGTCTCTTTCTGGAAGACAACATTTGTCTCCCACATGGAGACTACCTTTGTCTCCCCTGGGAGACAACCTGTCTCCCTCCGGGAGAAAAACTTTGTCTCCCTCCGGGAGACGACCTTTGCCTCCCCCTGGGATAAAATCTGTCTCCCTCCGGAGAGAAACTTTGTGTCTCTCTGGTAAACAACCACTGTCTCTTTCTGGAAGACAACCTCTGTCTCCCTCCGAGAGACAACCTTTGTCTCCCTCCTGGAGACAACCTTTGTCTCCCTCTGGGGGACAACTTGTCTCCCTCCGGGTGAAAATATTTGTCTCCCTCCGGGAGACAAACTTTGTCTCCCTCCGGGAGACGACCTTTGTCTCCCCATGGGATAACACTTGTCTCCCTCCGGGAGACAACCTTTGTGTCCCTCTGGGAGACAGCCTCTGTCTCGTTCTGGAAGACAACCTTTGTCTCCCTCTGGGAGACAGCCTTTGTCTCCCTCCGGGAGAAAACATGTTTCCCTCCGCGAGACGACCTTTGTCTCCCTCTGAGAGACAGCCTTTGTCTCCCCCCGGGAGACAGCCTTTGTATCCCCCCGGGAGACAACCTTTGTCTCCCCTGGGAGACAACCGGTCTCCCTCCGGGAGAAAACCTTTGTCTCCCTCCAAGGGACGACCTTTTTCTCCCCCTGGGATACAACTTGTCTCCCTCCGGGAGACAAACCTTTGTGTCCCTATGGGAGAAAACCTCTATCTCTTTCTGGAAGACAACCTATGTCTCCCTCTTGGAAACAACATTTGTCTCCCTCCGGGAGACAACGTTTGTCTCCTGCTGGGAGACAACGTTTGTCTCCCTCCGGGAGACAACGTTTGTGTCCCTCTGGGAGACAACCTCTGTCTCATTTCGGAAGACAACCTTTGTCTCCCTCCGGGAGACAACCTTTGTGTCCCTCTGGGTGACAACCCTTGTCTCGTTCTGGAAAACAACCTTTGTCTCTCTCTGGGATACAACCTTTGTCTCCCTCCGGGAGAAAACATGTTTCCTTCCGGGAGACGACCTTTGTCTCCCTCTGGGAGACAACCTTTGTGTCCCTCCGGAAGACATCCTATGTCTCCCTCTGGGAGACAACATTTGTCTCCCTCCAGGAGACAACCTTTGTCTCCCCCTGGGATACAACCTGTCTCCGTCCGGGAGACAACCTTTGTGTCTCTCTGGTAAACAACCTCTGTCTCTTTCTGGAAGACAACCTTTGTCTACCTTCGGGAGACGACCTTTGTCTCCTTCCAGGAAACAACCTTTGTCTCCCTTTGGGAGACAACCTTTGTCTCCCTCCGGGAAACAACCTGTCTCCCTCCGGGAAACAGCCTTTGTCTCCCTCCGGGAGACGACCTTTGTCTCCCTGCGGAGAACAACCTTTGTCTTCCTTCGGGAGACGACCTTTGTCTCCATCTGGGAGACAAACTGTCTCCCTCCGGGAGACAACCTTTGTCTCCCTCCGGGAAACAACCTGTCTCCATCCGGGAGACAACATTTGTTTCCCTCCGGGAGACCACCTTTGTCTCCCTCCGGGAGACAACCTGTCTCCTTCTGGGAGACAACCTTTATCTCCATACGGGAAACAACATTTGTCTCCCTCCGGGAGACAACCTTCGTCTCTCTCCAGGAGACAACCTTTGTCTCTCTGCGGGAGACGACCTTTGTCTCTCTCCGGGAGACGACCTTTGTCTCCCTCTGGGAGACAACCTCTTTGTGTCCTTCTAGGAGACAACCTTTGTCTCCCTCTGGGAGTCACCCTTTGTCTCCCTCCGGGAGACAACCTTTGTCTCTCTCTGAGAGACAACCTTTCTCTCCCTCCCTGAGACACCCTTTTGTCTCCCTCCAGGAGATAACCTCTGTCTCCCTCTGGGAGACAACCTTTGTCTCCCTCTGGGAGACAACTTTTGTCTCCCTCCGGGAGACAACCTTTGTCTCCCTCCGGGAGACAACCTTCCTCTCCCTCTGGGAGACAACCTTTGTTTCCCTCTCGGAAACAACCTTTGTCTCCCTCCGGGAGACAACCTTTGTTAATCTCCCTTAGACAACATTTGTCTCCCTCCGGGAGACAACCTTTGTCTCTCTCCGGGAGACGACCTTTGTCTCCCTCCGGGAGACGACCTTTGTCTCCCTCTGGGAGACAACCTCTTTGTGTCCTTCTGGGAGACAACCTTTGTCTCCCTCTTGGAGTCACCCTTTGTCTCCCTCCGGGAGACAACCTTTGTCTCTCTCTGAGAGACAACCTTTCTCTCCCTCCCTGAGACACCCTTTTGTCTCCCTCCAGGAGATAACCTCTGTCTCCCTCTGGGAGACAACCTTTGTCTCCCACTGGGAGACAACTTTTGTCTCCCTCTGGGAGACAACCTTTGTCTCCCTCCGGGAGACAACCTTCCTCTCCCTCTGGGAGACAACCTTTGTCTCCCTCTAGGAGACAACAATTGTCTCACTCCGAGAGATAACCTTCCTCTCCCTCTGGGAGACATCATTTGTCTCCCTCTGGGAGACATCATTTGTCTCCCTCTGGGAGACAACCTATGTCTCCCTCCGGGAGACAACAATTATCTCCCTCTGTGAGACAACCTTTGTCTCCCTCCTTGAGACAACCTTTTTTCTCCCTCCGAGAGACAACCTTTGTCTCCATCTGGGAGACAACATTTGTCTCCCTCTGGGAGACAACCTTTGTCTCCCTCCTGAAGACGACCAGTGTCTCCCTTCGGAAGACGATCTTTGTCTCCCTTCGGGAGACAACCTTTGTCTCCCTCTGGGAGACATCCTTTGTCTCCCACTGGGAGACAAGCTTCGGGAGACAACCATTGTCTCCCTCGTTGAGACAACCTTTGTCTCCCTCTGTGAGACAACCTTTTTTCTCTCTCCGTGAGACAACCTTTGTCTCCCTCCGAGAGACAACCTTTGTCTCCCTCCAGGAGACAACATTTGCCTCCCTCTGGGACACAACCTTTGTCTCCCTCAGGGAGACGACCTTTGTCTCCCTCCGGAAGACGACCTTTGTCTCACTCCGGAAAATGTTCTTTGTCTTCCTTTGGAGACAACCTTTGTTTCCAACCGGGAGACAACTTTTGTTTCCCTCCTTGACACGACCTTTGTCTCCCTCCGGGAGACAACCTTTGTCTCCGTTTGGGAGACATCCTTTGTCTCCCACTGGGAGACAACCTTCGGGAGACAACCATTGTCTCCCTCGTTGAGACAACCTTTGTCTCCCTCTGTGAGACAACCTTTTTTCTCTCTCCGTGAGACAACCCTTGTCTCCCTCCGGAGACAACCTTTGTCTCCATCCAGGAGACAACTTTTGTTTCCCTCTGGAAGACTACCTTGGTCTCAATCCGGGAGATAACCTTTGTCTCCCTCTGGGAGACAACCTTTGTCTCACTGAGGGAGACAACCTTTGTCTCCATCCGGGAAACGACCTTTGCTCCCCCCAGGAGACAACCTCTGTCTTCGTCCGGGAGACAACCTTTGTCTCACTCTGGGAGATAACCTTTGTCTCCCTCTGGGAGACGACCTTTGTCTCCCTCTGGGAGACAATCTTTGTCTACCTCCGGAAGACAACCTTCGTCTCCCTCTGAGAGAAAACCTTTGTCTCACTGTGGGAGACAACCTTTGTCTCCTTCCGGGAAACGACCTTTGTTTCCCTCCGGGAGACAACCTTTTTCTCCCTCCGCAAGACATCAGTTGTCTTTCTCCGGGAGACGACCTTTGTCTCCCTCTGGGAGACAACCATTGTCTCCCTCTTAGAGACAACCTTTGTCTCCCTCCGGGAGACAACCTTTTTCTCCTTCCAGGAAACGACCTTTGCTCCCCCCGGGAGACAACCTCTGTCTCCCTCCGGGAGACAACCTTTGTCTCACTCTGGGAGTTAACCTTCCGGGAGACAAAGGTCGTTTCCCGGAGGGAGACAAAGGTCGTTTCCCCGAGGGAGACAAAGTTGTCTCGCAAAGGGAGACAAAGGTTGTCTCTCCGAGGGAGAGAAAGGTTGTCTCACAGAGGGAGATAATGGTTGTCTCCCGGAGGGAGGCAAAGGTTGTCTCCCGGAGGGAGACATAGGTTATCTCCCGGAGTGAGACAAAGGTTGTCTCTTGGAGGGAGACAAAGATCGTCTCCCAGAGGGAGACAAAGGTTATCTCCCGGAGTGAGACAAAGGTTGTCTCCCGGAGGGAGACACAGGTTGTCTCCCGGAGGGAGATAAAGGTTGTTTCCCGGATGGAGACAATGGTTGTCTTCCTGAGGGAGAAAAAAGGTTGTCTCACAGAGCTAGACAAAGGTTGTCTCACAGAGGGAGACAATGGTTGTCTCCCGGAGGGAGACAAAGGTTGTTTCCTAGAGGGAGACAAAGGTTGTCTCTTAGAGGGAGAGAAAGGTTATCTCCCGGAGTGAGACAAAGATTGTCTCCAATGGGAGACAAAGATCGTCTTCCGGAGGGAGACAAAGTATGTTTTCTAGAGGAAGACAAAGGTTGTCTCCCGGAGGGAGACAAAGGATGTCTTCCAAGGGGAGACAAAGGTTGTCTCCCAGAGGGAGACAAAGGTTGTCTCCCGGAGGGAGAAAAAAGGTTGTCTCCTAGAGGGAGACAAATGTTGTCTCCCAGAGGGAGAGGAAGTTTGTCTCCCAGAGAGAGACAGAGGTTATCTCCCGGAGGGAGACAGAGGTTGTCTTCTGGAGGGAGATAAAGGTTGTCTCCCAGAGGGAGACAAAGGTTGTCTAGCAGAGGGAGAAAAAGGTCGTCTCCCGGAGGGAGACAAAGGTTGTCTCACGGAAAGATAGAAAGGTTGTCTCCCGGAGGGAGACAAAGGTTGTCTGCCGGAGGGAAAAAAAGGTTGTCCCACAGAGGAAGACAAAGGTCGTCTCCCAGCGGGAGACAAAGGTTATCTCCTGGAGTGAGACAAAGGTTGTCTCCCAGAGGGAGACAAAGGTTGCCTAATGGAGGGAACCAAAGGTTGTCTCCGGGAGGGAGACAAAGGTTGTCTCCAAGGGGAGACAAAGGTCGTCTTCCGGAGGGGAACAAAGGTTGTCTCCCAGAGGGAGACAAAGGTCGTCTCCCGGAGGGAGACAAAGGTTGTCTCCCGGAGGGAGACAAAGGTTTTTTCCCGGAGGGAGAAAAAGGTCGTTTCCCGGAGGGAGGCAAGGGTTGTCTCCCAGAGGGAAACAAAGGTTGTCTTCTGGAGGGAGGCATAGGTTGTCTCCCAGAGGGAGACAGAGGTTATCTCCCGGATGGAGACAAAGGTTGTCTCAGGGAGGGAGACAAAAGTTGTCTCCCAGAGATGTCTCCCAGGGGGAGACAAAGGTTGTCTCCCGGAGGAAGACAAAGGTTGTCTCCCAGAGGGAGAGAAAGGTTGTCTCACAGAGGGAGTAAATCGTTGTCTCCCGGAGGGAGACAAAGGTTGTCTCCCAGAGGGAGACAAAGGTTGTCTCCCAGAGAGAGAAAAAGGTTGTCTCCTAGAGGGAGACAAAGGTTGTCTCTCAGAGGGAGAGGAAGGTTATCTCTCGGAGTGAGACAAAGGTTGTCTCCTAGAGGGAGACAAAAGTTGTCTCCCAGAGGGAGAGGAAGGTTGTCTCCCGGAGGGAGACAAACGTTGTATCAGGGAGGGAAGCAAAGGTTGCCTCCCGGAGGGAGACAAAGGTTGTCTCGCGGAGGGAGACAAAGGTTGTCTCAGGGAGGGAGACAAAGGTTGTCTCCCGGAGGGAGACAAAGGTTGTCTCCCAGAGGGAAACAGAGGTTATCTCCCGGAGGGAAACATAGGTTGTCTTCTGGAGGGAGATAAAGGTTGTCTCCCAGAGGGAGACAAAGGTTGTCTAGCAGAGGGAGAAAAAGGTCGTCTCCCGGAGGGAGACAAAGGTTGTCTCACGGAAAGATAGAAAGGTTGTCTCCCGGAGGGAGACAAAGGTTGTCTGCCGGAGGGAAAAAAAGGTTGTCCCACAGAGGAAGACAAAGGTCGTCTCCCAGCGGGAGACAAAGGTTATCTCCTGGAGTGAGACAAAGGTTGTCTCCCAGAGGGAGACAAAGGTTGCCTAATGGAGGGAACCAAAGGTTGTCTCCGGGAGGGAGACAAAGGTTGTCTCCAAGGGGAGACAAAGGTCGTCTTCCGGAGGGGAACAAAGGTTGTCTCCCAGAGGGAGACAAAGGTCGTCTCCCGGAGGGAGACAAAGGTTGTCTCCCGGAGGGAGACAAAGGTTTTTTCCCGGAGGGAGAAAAAGGTCGTTTCCCGGAGGGAGGCAAGGGTTGTCTCCCAGAGGGAAACAAAGGTTGTCTTCTGGAGGGAGGCATAGGTTGTCTCCCAGAGGGAGACAGAGGTTATCTCCCGGATGGAGACAAAGGTTGTCTCAGGGAGGGAGACAAAGTTGTCTCCCAGAGATGTCTCCCAGGGGGAGACAAAGGTTGTCTCCCGGAGGAAGACAAAGGTTGTCTCCCAGAGGGAGAGAAAGGTTGTCTCACAGAGGGAGTAAATCGTTGTCTCCCGGAGGGAGACAAAGGTTGTCTCCCAGAGGGAGACAAAGGTTGTCTCCCAGAGAGAGAAAAAGGTTGTCTCCTAGAGGGAGACAAAGGTTGTCTCTCAGAGGGAGAGGAAGGTTATCTCTCGGAGTGAGACAAAGGTTGTCTCCTAGAGGGAGACAAAAGTTGTCTCCCAGAGGGAGAGGAAGGTTGTCTCCCGGAGGGAGACAAACGTTGTATCAGGGAGGGAAGCAAAGGTTGCCTCCCGGAGGGAGACAAAGGTTGTCTCGCGGAGGGAGACAAAGGTTGTCTCAGGGAGGGAGACAAAGGTTGTCTCCCGGAGGGAGACAAAGGTTGTCTCCCAGAGGGAGACAGAGGTTATCTCCCGGAGGGAAACATAGGTTGTCTTCTGGAGGGAGATAAAGGTTGTCTCCCAGAGGGAGACAAAGGTTGTCTAGCAGAGGGAGAAAAAGGTCGTCTCCCGGAGGGAGACAAAGGTTGTCTCACGGAAAGATACAAAAGTTGTCTCCCAGAGGGAGACAAAGGTTGTTCCCAGAGGGAGACAGAGATCGTCTTCCGGAGGGAGACAAAGTATGTTTCCTAGAGGGAGACAAAGGTTGTCTCCCGGAGGGAGACAAAGGATGTCTCCCAGGGGGAGAAAAAGGTTGTCTCCCAGAGGGAGAGGAAGGTTGTCTCCCAGAGGGAGACAAAGGTTGTCTCGCGGAGGGAGACAAAGGTTGTCTCGCGGAGGGAGACAAAGGTTGTCTCAGGGAGGGAGACAAAGTTTGTCTCCCGGAGGGAGACAAAAGTTGTCTCCCAGAGGGAGACAAAGGTTGTCTCCCAGAGGGAGACAGAGGTTATCTCCCGGAGGGAAACATAGGTTGTCTTCTGGAGGGAGATAAAGGTTGTCTCCCAGAGGGAGACAAAGGTTGTCTAGCAGAGGGAGAAAAAGGTCGTCTCCCGGAGGGAGACAAAGGTTGTCTCACGGAAAGATAGAAAGGTTGTCTCCTGGAGGGAGGCATAGGTTGTCTCCCAGAGGGAGACAGAGGTTAACTCCCGGAGGGAGACAAAGGTTGTCTCAGGGAGGGAGACAAAAGTTGTCTCCCAGAGATGTCTCCCAGGGGGAGACAAAGGTTGTCTCCCGGAGGAAGACAAAGGTTGTCTCCCAGAGGGAGAGAAAGGTTGTCTCACAGAGGGAGTAAATCGTTGTCTCCCGGAGGGAGACAAAGGTTGTCTCCCAGAGTGAGACAAAAGTTGTCTCCCAGAGGGAGAAAAATTTTGTCTCCTAGAGGGAGACAAAGGTTGTCTCTCAGAGGGAGAGGAAGGTTATCTCTCGGAGTGAGACAATGGTTGTCTCCTAGAGGGAGACAAAAGTTGTTTCCCAGAGGGAGAGGAAGGTTGTCTCCCGGAGGGAGAGAAACGTTGTATCAGGGAGGGAAGCAAAGGTTGCCTCCCGGAGGGAGACAAAGGTTGTCTCGCGGAGGGAGACAAAGGTTGTCTCAGGGAGGGAGACAAAGGTTGTCTCCCGGAGGGAGACAAAGGTTGTCTCCCAGAGGGAGACAGAGGTTATCTCCCGGAGGGAAACATAGGTTGTCTTCTGGAGGGAGATAAAGGTTGTCTCCCAGAGGGAGACAAAGGTTGTCTAGCAGAGGGAGAAAAAGGTCGTCTCCCGGAGGGAGACAAAGGTTGTCTCACGGAAAGATACAAAAGTTGTCTCCCAGAGGGAGACAAAGGTTGTCTCCCAGAGGGAGACAGAGATCGTCTTCCGGAGGGAGACAAAGTATGTTTCCTAGAGGGAGACAAAGGTTGTCTCCCGGAGGGAGACAAAGGATGTCTCCCAGGGGGAGAAAAAGGTTGTCTCCCAGAGGGAGAGGAAGGTTGTCTCCCGGAGGGAGACAAAGGTTGTCTCGCGGAGGGAGACAAAGGTTGTCTCGCGGAGGGAGACAAAGGTTGTCTCAGGGAGGGAGACAAAGTTTGTCTCCCGGAGGGAGACAAAAGTTGTCTCCCAGAGGGAGACAAAGGTTGTCTCCCAGAGGGAGACAGAGGTTATCTCCCGGAGGGAAACATAGGTTGTCTTCTGGAGGGAGATAAAGGTTGTCTCCCAGAGGGAGACAAAGGTTGTCTAGCAGAGGGAGAAAAAGGTCGTCTCCCGGAGGGAGACAAAGGTTGTCTCACGGAAAGATAGAAAGGTTGTCTCCTGGAGGGAGGCATAGGTTGTCTCCCAGAAGGAGACAGAGGTTATCTCCCGGAGGGAGACAAAGGTTGTCTCAGGGAGGGAGACGAAAGTTGTCTCCCAGAGATGTCTCCCAGGGGGAGAGAAAGGTTGTCTCCCGGAGGAAGACAAAGGTTGTCTCCCAGAGGGAGAGAAAGGTTGTCTCACAGAGGGAGTAAATCGTTGTCTCCCGGAGGGAGACAAAGGTTGTCTCCCAGAGGGAGACAAAGGTTGTCTCCCAGAGGGAGAAAAAGGTTGTCTCCTAGAGGGAGACAAAGGTTGTCTCTCAGAGGGAGAGGAAGGTTATCTCTCGGAGTGAGACAAAGGTTGTCTCCTAGAGGGAGACAAAAGTTGTCTCCCAGAGGGAGAGGAAGGTTGTCTCCCGGAGGGAGACAAACGTTGTATCAGGGAGGGAAGCAAAGGTTGCCTCCCGGAGGGAGACAAAGGTTGTCTCGCGGAGGGAGACAAAGGTTGTCTCAGGGAGGGAGACAAAGGTTGTCTCCCGGAGGGAGACAAAGGTTGTCTCCCAGAGGGAGACAGAGGTTATCTCCCGGAGGGAAACATAGGTTGTCTTCTGGAGGGAGATAAAGGTTGTCTCCCAGAGGGAGACAAAGGTTGTCTAGCAGAGGGAGGAAAAGGTCGTCTCCCGGAGGGAGACAAAGGTTGTCTCACGGAAAGATACAAAAGTTGTCTCCCAGAGGGAGACAAAGGTTGTCTCCGAGAGGGAGACAGAGATCGTCTTCCGGAGGGAGACAAAGTATGTTTCCTAGAGGGAGACAAAGGTTGTCTCCCGGAGGGAGACAAAGGATGTCTCCCAGGGGGAGAAAAAGGTTGTCTCCCAGAGGGAAAGGAAGGTTGTCTCCTGGAGGGAGACAAAGGTTGTCTCGCGGAGGGAGACAAAGGTTGTCTCGCGGAGGGAGACAAAGGTTGTCTCAGGGAGGGAGACAAAGTTTGTCTCCCGGAGGGAGACAAAAGTTGTCTCCCAGAGGGAGACAAAGGTTGTCTCCCAGAGGGAGACAGAGGTTATCTCCCGGAGGGAAACATAGGTTGTCTTCTGGAGGGAGATAAAGGTTGTCTCCCAGAGGGAGACAAAGGTTGTCTAGCAGAGGGAGAAAAAGGTCATCTCCTGGAGGGAGACAAAGGTTGTCTCACGGAAAGATAGAAAGGTTGTCTCCCGGAGGGAGACAAAGGTTGTCTGCCGGAGGGAAAAAACGGTTGTCCCACAGAGGAAGACAAAGGTCGTCTCCCAGCGGAAGACAAAGGTTATCTCCTGGAGTGAGACAAAGGTTGTCTCCCAGAGGGAGACAAAGGTTGCCTAATGGAGGGAAACAAAGGTTGTCTCCGGGAGGGAGACAAAGGTTATCTCCAAGGGGAGACAAAGGTCGTCTTCCGGAGGGGAACAAAGGTTGTCTCCCAGAGGGAGACAAAGGTCGTCTCCCGGAGGGAGACAAAGGATGTCTCCCGGAGGGAGACAAAGGTTGTGTCCCGGAGGGAGACAAGGGTTTTTTCCCGAAGGGAGAAAAAGGTCGTTTCACGGCGGGAGGCAAAGGTTGTCCCCAAAGGGAAACAAAGGTTGTCTCCCGGAGGGAGACATAGGTTGTCTCCCAGAGGGAGACAGAGGTTATCTCCCGGAGGGAGACAAAGATTGTCTCAGGGAGGGAGACAAAAGTTGTCTCCCAGAGAGAGACAAAGGTTGTCTCGCAGAGGGAGACAGAGGGTGACTCACAGAGGGAGACGAAGGTTGTCTCCCAGAAGGACACAAGGAGGTTGTCTCCCAGAGGGAGACAAAGGTCGTCTCCCGGAGTGAGACAAAGGTCTTCTTCCGGAGGGAGACAGAGGTTGTCTCCCAGAGGGAGACAAACGTTGTCTGAGGGAGATTAACAAAGGTTGTCTCCTGGAGGGAGACAATGGTTGTCTCCAGGAGGGAGACAAAGGTTGTCTCCCAGAGGGAGAGAAAGGTTATCTCCCGGAGTGAGACAAAGATTGTCTCCAATGGGAGACAAAGATCGTCTTCCGGAGGGAGACAAAGTATGTTTCCCAGAGGGAGACAAACGTTGTCTGAGGGAGATTAACAAAGGTTGTCTCCTGGAGGGAGACAATGGTTGTCTCCAGGAGGGAGACAAAGGTTGTCTCCCAGAGGGAGAGAAAGGTTATCTCCCGGAGTGAGACAAAGATTGTCTCCAATGGGAGACAAAGATCGTCTTCCGGAGGGAGACAAAGTATGTTTCCTAGAGGGAGACAAAGGTTGTCTCCCGGAGGGAGACAAAGGATGTCTTCCAGGGGGAGACAAAGGTTGTCTCCCAGAGATTTACATGATTTACAGAATAAGTCGGTTGCAGATATCCTCAAAGGACTGAAATCTCTATTGGATATGATCCAGTCTTCGATTCCTAACTGTAAAGTGGTTGTCTCTGAAATTATTAGGAGAGAAGATAGAAAGAGTTGAAATGGTAAATTAAGTGAGTTCAATCCTGCACTCAAAACCATGAATGTAGATATCCTCAGGCAACAAAACATCACAAGCCAACATCTTGGAAGAAAAGGACTACACTTGAACTTTGAAGGTAACATTCAGCTTGCTAAGAACATTATTGATAAATTGAGATCGTTTTCCTTCTAGCAATGAGCCAAACATTAGTTTGAACAAGGAAGGTCGGAGTCACAGTTCTATTCCGCTTCTTGCAGATGATGACACAGATGTAAATGAGTTGCGTGAGTGTTCTGCCAACAAAGAGGCTCCCCCATCAGGTCGGAAAAAAGGTCTCAAAATGGCTTCACTAAATGTCAATGGTCTCCTCTCTAAAATTGATGAGATTCGACAGCTTGCAAAAAATGAGAAAATTGATATTTTTGCAATAAATGAGACTAAGATCGACGATAAGGTTAAAGATCAACTTGTCGATATCGACGAATTTGACCTAAAGAGATCTGACAGGGATAGACATGGGGGTGGGGTAGCACTGTATATCAGGAACACGGTAAGCTTTAAGCTCCGTGATGACCTCCCCAATAATTCTTTAGAATTAATATGCATTGAAATTGAACCTCCAAACGCCAGTCCTTTCATCATTGTCGCATGGTACAGACCTCCTAGTGTACCAATTTCTTGTTTTGAAAGCCTAGAGGAAAATCTCCGTTTTCTTGACAGAGAAAACAAAGAGATTATCATACTGGGTGATACGAACTGTGATTTCAGCCTTCCCACACCTAGCAATGCAAATCATAGCTCACATTTACGCGAAATATATGACTTATTTGGTTTTAGGCAACTTATTGAAGAGCCAACAAGAATCACCCTGCATTCATCTTCCCTAATTGATCACATAGCCACTTCAGAGTACAGAAATATTTCGGAGAGCGGTGTGATTAAAACTAGCCTCAGTGATCACTTTTTGATTTATTGTATCAGGAAGTTTCGTGGAGGGGTTAAACGTCAACATAAATATATCACATCAAGGCAACTTAAAAATTTCGATAAAACAGCTTTTCTTTCTGATTTGTCTGAGGTCAACTGGGAAGAAATAATTGCGAATGCCAGTGATTCTGATGACGCCGTCTGTGGCTGGACAACCATCTTTTCGCTTATCCTTGATAAACATGCGCCTAACCTGACCAGACGAGTTTCAGACAAATATACACCTTGGCTCAACAGTGAGTTTTTTCAACTTGCTAAGACGAGGGATAAATTGAAAATCCAGGCAGTAAAGAGTAAATCCACCCTCTTGATGGATTGTTATAAGCAAATTCGCAATCGTGTAAACAAGTTAAATCTCCGGCTAAAACGAAAATATTTCTCTGAGAAAATTTCTGAATGTCATGGAGACCTTAAAGGATCCTGGAAGACTATTAACCAAGTCATAAACAAAAGCAGCAAGACCACTTCCATCCCATCCCTTAATGTTGAAGGTGTGTCGATTAAAGACAATAAAACAATTGCCTCATCAATGAATAATTTTTTCTGTACCATTGGAAATAAACTGAGTGACAAAATTCCAGAAAAACCCAACCCGCTTTTATCCAATGAGTATGAGTTGGGTAACGCTGTAAGAAATTTCTCTTTCAAAGCTGTTTCAGAGAATGACGTAACGAAAGTTATGAAGAAAATGAAGACATCGCACGGCTCTGGTTGTGATGGTATCGCAAGCTTTTTTATAAAGATTGCTCTGCCTCTAATCTCTGGTTCATTGTGCGATCTCTTTAATTTGTCTTTGTTCTCTGGAAAATTTCCAACAGATTGGAAAATAGCGCGTGTTGCCCCTATTTACAAGAGCGGAGCGAGAGATGATTGTTCTAACTACAGACCGATTTCTGTGTTGCCTGTATTGTCTCGTGCTTTCGAAAAAGTAGTTTATAATCAACTGTATGACTACTTAGATAGTAATAGGCTCATATACAAGCATCAGTCTGGTTTTCGATCTTTACACTCAGTCGTCACCAGCCTTATGGCTGGCACTAATGACTGGTATGTGAATATAGATAGGGGCAAGTACACTGGTTTGATTTTCATTGACCTAAAAAAGGCGTTTGATACAGGAAATCATGGTATCTTACTAAAGAAGCTAGAAAAATACGGAATAAGTGGACTAGAGCTTGACTGGTTTACTTCCTATTTGCATGAGAGAAAGCAGTTCTGCAAGGTAAATTCCACCTCTTCTAGTATTAACGCTATAGGTTGTGGTGTCCCCCAGGGTTCCTGTCTTGGCCCACTTCTCTTCCTTGTTTACATAAATGATCTACCATTCTGCCTAAACAAAGGAAAGGTCACCATGTACGCTGATGATACTGCGATTTCACACTCCTCGAGATGCCTTTCTAAATTGCAGGATGATCTAAACCAGGATCTTGTGAATTTACAGAACTGGCTACATGGCAATAAATTGTCCCTAAACGTTGTAAAAACACAGTCTTTGATTATTGGTTCCAGACCAAATATTCAGAAAATCGAAAAGCAGACTGAAGCTAAGCCTAGTTTCGAAATAGGTGATCAAAAGATCAATATGATAACCGATACTAAGTATCTGGGAGTTCAAATTGATGACAAACTCCAATGGGATCGCCACATTGAACATGTTAAGACTAAGGCACTGCGAGCTCTCGGTCTTATTAAGCATGCCAAGAAATTTCTTCCATCAGGTGATCTGCAGAAAATGTATAGAGGAATTGTTGAGCCACATTTCAGTTATTGCTGCTCGGTTTGGGGTTGTTGTAGTGAAACCAAACTTAATTCTCTCCAAAAGATCCAAAATAGAGCTGCAAGAATAACTACAAATAGTCCATACGATGCTTCTGCTGCCCCTCTGCTCCAAAATCTTGGCTGGCCATCAATCAAAGATCTTATCAGAAAAGAAACAGCAACGTTGACCTATAAGGCATTGAATTCACTTGCTCCTCAATATTTAGGGGAACTTTTCAGTAAATGCTCATTGGGCAGTGATCGCATTCTTCGCTCTACCGAAACAAACTTGCAGATACCCCTGCTAAGAACAAGCACAGGCCAAAAAGCATTTTCGTATCGTGGAGCAAAATTATGGAATGAGCTGAATAGGGAAACTAAATTGGCATCGTCCCTGGCTACCTTTAAAAAATTCATATGAGAGGTACATTATATTTTCATTTTTATTTCTATTATGCTCGTTTGTACATTATATATATATAAAATTCTCTTTAATTTAGGCTTTCTGTTTTTGCACAGGTCAATTTGTAAAGCAGTTATCTTTTACTGAAATTTTGTAACCTGTATAAATATTTAAAAATGAAATGAAAAATGAGAGGGAGACAAAGGTTGTCTCCCGGAGGGCGAAAAAAGGTTGTCTCCTAGAGGGAGACAAATGTTGTCTCCCAAAGGGAGAGGAAGTTTGTCTCCCAGAGGGAGACAGAGGTTATCTCCCGGAGGGAGACAGAGGTTGTCTTCTGGAGGGAGATAAAGGTTGTCTCCCAGAGGGAGACAAAGGTTGTCTAGCAGAGGGAGAAAAAGGTCGTCTCCCGGAGGGAGACAAAGGTTGTCTCACGGAAAGATACAAAGGTTGGCTCCCGGAGGGAGACAAAGGTTGTCTGCCGGAGGGAAAAAAAGGTTGTCCCACAGAGGAAGACAAAGGTCGTCTCCCAGCGGGAGACAAAGGTTATCTCCTGGAGTGAGACAAAGGTTGTCTCCCAGAGGGAGACAAAGGTTGCCTAATGGAGGGAAACAAAGGTTGTCTCCGGGAGGGAGACAAAGGTTGTCTCCAAGGGGAGACAAAGGTCGTCTTCCGGAGGGGAACAAAGGTTGTCTCCCAGAGGGAGACAAAGGTCGTCTCCCGGAGGGAGACAAAGGATGTCTCCCGGAGGGAGACAAAGGTTTTTTCCCGGAGGGAGAAAAAGGTCGTTTCCCGGAGGGAGGCAAAGGTTGTCTCCCAGAGGGAAACAAAGGTTGTCTCCTGGAGGGAGGCATAGGTTGTCTCCCAGAGGGAGACAGAGGTTATCTCCCGGAGGGAGACAAAGGTTGTCTCAGGGAGGGAGACAAAAGTTGTCTCCCAGAGAGAGACAAAGGTTGTCTCCCAGAGGGAGACAGAGGGTGACTCCCAGAGGGAGACAAAGGTCGTCTCCCGGAGTGAGACAAAGGTCTTCTCCCGGAGGGAGACAGAGGTTGTCTCCCAGAGGGAGACAAATGTTGTCTGAGGGAGATTAACAAAGGTTGTCTCCCGGAGGGAGACAAAGGTTGTCTCCCGGAGGGAGACAATGGTTGTCTCCAGAAGGGAGACGAAGGTCGTCTCCCAGAGGGAGAGAAAGGTTATCTCCCGGAGTGAGACAAAGATTGTCTCCAATGGGAGACAAAGATCGTCTTCCGGAGGGAGACAAAGTATGTTTCCTAGAGGGAGACAAAGGTTGTCTCCCGGAGGGAGACAAAGGATGTCTCCCAGGGGGAGACAAAGGTTGTCTCCCGGAGGGAGACGAAGGTTGTCTCCCGGAGGGAGAAAAAAGGTTGTCTCCTAGAGGGAGACAAAGGTTGTCTCCCAGAGGGAGACAAAGGTTTTCTCGCAGAGGGAGACAAAGGGTGACTCCCAGAGGGAGCCAAAGGTTGTCTCCCAGAAGGACACAAAGAGGTTGTCTCCCAGAGGGAGAGAAAGGTCGTCTTCCGCAGAGAGACAAAGGTTGTCTCCCGGAGGGAGAAAAAATGTTGTCTCCTAGAGGGAGACAAAGGTTGTCTCCCAAAGGGAGAGGAAGGTTGTCTCCCGGAGGGAGACAAACGTTGTCTCAGGGAGGGAAACAAAGGTTGCCTCCTGGAAGGAGACAAAGGTTGTCTCGCGGAGGGAGACAAAGGTTGTCTCAGGGAGGGAGACAAAGGTTGTCTTCCAGAGGGAGACAAAGGTTGTCTCCCATAGGGAGACAGAGGTTGTCTCACGGAGGGAGACAATGGTTGTCTCCCGGAGGGAGACAAAGTTGTCTGCCGGAGGGAAAAAAGGGCGTGTCCCACAGAGGGAGACAAAGGTTGTCTCCTAGAGGGAGACAGAGGTTATATCTCGGAGGGAGACAAAGGTTGTCTCAGGGAGGGAGACAAAGGTTGTCTCTCAGGGAGAGACAAAGGTTGTCTCCCAGAGGGACACAAAGGGTGACTCCCAGAGGGAGACAAAGGTTGTTTCCCAGAAGGTCCAAAGAGGTTGTCTGCCAGAGGGAGACAAAGGTCGTCTTCCGGAGGGAGACAAAGGTCGTCTCCCGAAGGGAGACAAAGGTTGTCTCCCGGAGGGAGACAAATGTTGTCTAAGGGAGATTAACAAAGGTTGTCTCCCGGAGGGAGACAAAGGTTGTCCCCCAGAGGGAGACATAGGTTGTCTCCCAGAGGGAGACAGAGGTTATCTCCCGGAGGGAGACAAAGGTTGTCTCAAGGAGGGAGACCAAGGTTGTCTCCCAGAGAGAGACAAAGTTTGTCTCCCAGAGGGAGACAAAGGGTGACTCCCAGAGGGAGACATAGGTTGTCTCCAAGAGGGAGACAGAGGTTTTCTCCCGGAGGGAGACAAAGGTCGTTTCCCGGAGGGAGGCAAAGGTTGTCTCCCAGAGGGAAACAAAGGTTGTCTCCCAGAGGGAGACATAGGTTGTCTCCCAGAGGGAGACAGAGGTTATCTCCCGGAGGGAGACAAAGGTTGTCTCAGGGAGGGAGACAAAGGTTGTCTCCCAGAGAGAGACAAAGGTCGTCTCCCGGAGGGAGAAAAAGGTCGTTTCCCGGAGGGAAGCAAAGGTTGTCTCCCAGAGGGAAACAAAGGTTGTCTCCCAGAGGGAGACATAGGTTGTCTCCCAGAGGGAGACAGAGGTTGTCTCCCGGAGGGAGACAAATTTTGTCTTAGGGAGATTAACAAAGGTTGTCTCCCAGAGGGAGAGAAAGGTTATCTCCCGGAGTGAGAAAAAGGTTTTTTCCAATGGGAGACAAAGATCGTCTTCCGGAGGGAGACAAAGTATGTTTCCTAGAGGGAGACAAAGGTTGTCTCCCGGAGGGAGAC
The DNA here is from genome assembly GCA_964019985.1 of Aurelia sp. 4 Dawson et al 2005. Lineage (NCBI taxonomy): Eukaryota > Metazoa > Cnidaria > Scyphozoa > Semaeostomeae > Ulmaridae > Aurelia > Aurelia sp. 4 Dawson et al 2005. The sequence goes on from OZ026492.1 coordinate 18,187,045, forward strand.
AAAGGATGTCTCCCAGGGGGAGACAGAGGTTGTCTCCAGGAGGGAGACAAAGGTTGTCTCCAGGAGGGAGAAAAAAGGTTGTCTCACGGAGGGAGACAAAGGTTGTCTCACAGAGGGAGACAATGGTTGTCTCCCAAGAGGGAGACAAAGGTTGTGTCAGGGAGGGAGACAAAGGTCGTCTCGCGAAGGGAGACAAATGTTGTCTCCCGCAGGGAGACAAAGTTTGTCTCCAAGGGGAGATAAAGATCGTCTTCCGGAGGGAGACAAAGGTCTTCTCCAAGAAGGAGACAAAGGTCGTCTCCCGGAGGGAGAAAAAGGTTGTCTCAGGGAGGGAAACAAAGGTTGTCAACAAGAGGGAGACAATGGTTGTCTCCAAGGGGAGACAAAAGTCGTCTTCTGGACGGAGACAAAGGTTGTCTCCCAGAAGGAGACAAAGGTCGTCTTCCGGAGGGAGACAAAGGATGTCTCCCAGAGGGAGACAAAGGCCGTCTCCCAAAGGGAGATAAAGGTTGTCTCCCGGAGGGAGAAAAAGGTCGTTTCCCGGGGTGAGACAAAGTTTGTGTCCAAGAGGGAGACAAAGGTTTTCTCCCAGTGGGAGACAAAGGTTCTCTCCCAGAGGGAGACAAAGGTTATCTCCCGGAGGGAGACAAAGGTTTTCTCCTTGAGAGAGACAAAGGTTGTCTCCCGGAGGGAGACAAAGGTCGTTTCCCGGAGGGAGACAAAGGTTGTCTCCCAGTGGGAGACAAAGGTTCTCTGCCAGAGGGAGACAAAGGTTATCTCCCGGAGGGAGACAAAGGTTTTCTCCTTGAGAGAGACAAAGGTTGTCTCCCGGAGGGAGACAAAGGTCGTTTCCCGGAGGGAGACAAAGGTTGTCTCCCAGAGGGAGACAAATGTTGTCTCTCAGAGAGACAAATGTTGTCTCCCGGATGGAGACAAAGGTTGTCTCCTGGAAAAAGACAAAGGTTGTCTGCGGGAGGGAAAAAAAGGTTGTCGCACAGAGGGAGATAAAGGTTGTCTCCCAGAAGGAGACAAAGGTTGTCTCCCAAAGGGAGACAAAGGTTGTCTGCCGGAGGGAAAAAAAACGTTGTCCCACAGTGGGAGAAAAAGGTTGTCTCCCGGAGGGAGACAAGGGTTGTCTCCCGGAGGGAGACAAAGGTTGTCTGCCAGAGGGAAAAAAAGGTTGTCCAACAGAGAGAGACAAAGGTTGTCTTCCGGAGGGAGACAAAGGTTGTCTCCCAGAGGGAGACAAAGGTCGTCTCCCAGCGGGAGACAAAGGTTATCTCCTGGTGTGAGACAAAGGTTGTCTCCCAGAGGGAGACAAAGGTTGCCTAATGGAGGGAAACAAAGGTTGTCTCCGGGAGGGAGATAAAGGTTGTCTCCAACGGGAGACAAAGGTCGTCTTCCGGAGGGGGACAAAGGTCGTTTCTCGGAGGGAGACAAAGGTTGTCTCACAGAGAGAGACAATGGTTGTCTCCCAGGAGGGAGACAAAGGTTGTGTCAGGGAGGGAGACAAAGGTTGTTTCCAAGGGGAGAGAAAGATCGTCTTCCGGAGAGAGACGCAGGCTTTCTCCCAGAAGGAGACAAATGTTGTCTCCCGGAGGGAGAAAAAGGTTGTCTCAGGGAGGGAAACAAAGGTTGTCTACAAGAGGGAGACAATGGTTGTCTCCAAGGGGAGACAAAAGTCGTCTTCTGGAGGGAGACAAAGGTTGTCTCCCAGAAGGAGGCAAAGGTCGTCTCCCGGAGGGAGACAAAGGATGTCTCCCAGAGGGAGACAAAGGTCGTCTCCTAAAGGGAGACAAAGGTTGTCTCCCGGAGGGAGAAAAAGGTCATTTTTCGGGGGGAGACAAAGGTTGTCTCACAGAGGGAGAAATTGGTTGTCTCCCAGGAGGGAAACAAAGGTTGTCTCCCGGAGAAAGACAAAGGTTGTCTGCCGGAGGGAAAAAAAAGGTTGTCCCACAGAGGGAGATAAAGGTTGTCTCCCAGAGGTAGACAAAGGTTGTCTTCCAAAGAGAGACAAAGGTCGTCTCCCAGAGGGAGACAAAGGTTATCTCCCGGAGTGAGACAAACGTTGTCTCCTGGAGGGAGATAAAGGTTGTCTCCCAGTGGGAGACAAAGGTTGTCTCGCAGAGGGAGAAATAGGTCGTCTCCCGGAGGGAGACAAAGGTTGTCTCACGGAAAGATACAAAGGTTTTCTCCCGGAGGGAGACAAAGGTTGTCTGCCGGAGGGAAAAAAAGGTTGTCCCACAGAGAGAGACAAAGGTTGTCTCCCGGAGGGAGACAAAGGTTGTCTCCCAGAGGGAGACAAAGGTCGTCTCCCAGCGGGAGACAAAGGTTATCTCCTGGTGTGAGACAAAGGTTGTCTCCCAGAGGGAGACAAAGGTTGCCTAATGGAGGGAAAGAAAGGTTGTCTCCGGGAGGGAGACAAAGGTTGTCTCCAAGGGGAGACAAAGCTCGTCCTCCGGAGGGGGACAAAGGTTGTCTCCCAGAGGGAGACAAAGGTCGTCTGCCGGAGGGACACAAAGGATGTCTCACGGAAGGAGACAAAGGTTGTCTCCCGGAGGGAGACAAAGGTTTTTTCCCGGAGGGAGAAAAAGGTCGTTTCCCGGAGGTAGGCAAAGGTTGTCTCCCAGAGGGAAACAAAGGTTGTCTCCATGAGGGAGACATAGGTTGTCTCCCAGAGGGAGACAGAGGTTATCTCCCGGAGGGAGACAAATGTTGTCTCAGGGAGGGAGACAAAGGTTGTCTCCCAGAGAGAGACAAGGGTTGTCTCCAAGGGGAGACAAAGCTCGTCCTCCGGTGGGGGACAAAGGTTGTCTCCCAGAGGGAGACAAAGGTCGTCTGCCGGAGGGAGACAAAGGATGTCTCCCGGAAAGAGACAAAGGTTGTCTCCCGGAGGGAGACAAAGGTTTTTTTCCCGGAGGGAGAAAAAGGTCGTTTCCCGGAGGGAGGCAAAGGTTGTCTCCCAGAGGGAAACAAAGGTTGTCTCCATGAGGGAGACATAGGTTGTCTCCCAGAGGGAGACAGAGGTTATCTCCCGGAGGGAGACAAATATTGTCTCAGGGAGGGAGACAAAGGTTGTCTCCCAGAGAGAGACAAAGGTTGTCTCCCAGAAGGAGACAAAGGGTGACTCCCAGAGGGAGACAAAGGTTGTCTCCCAGAAGCACACAAAGAGGTTGTCTCCCAGAGGGAGACAAAGGTCGTCTCCCAGAGGGAGACAAAGGTTGTCTCCCAGAGGGAGACAAAGGTTATCTCCCGGAGTGACACAAAGGTTGTCTCCCGGATGGAGACAAAGGTCGTCTCCCGGATTGAGACAAAGGTTGTCTCCTGGATGGAGACAAAGGTTGTCTCCTTCACTTTTCATTTCACCAAGATTCTGTGATGAATTCTCACCTCTTTTCAATTGACTTCTTTTATAAAACTTTAACATTCTGGTGCCTTCCTTCACCTATTCAGTCATTATTTTTTGATTTATAGATTTCTCCATCATTTTGAACTTTCATAATAGTACATGTTTTCTAACAACCCAGATTTTGTCATGAATTATCACATCTTTTTAATTGACTTCTTTTTTTAAACTCTAGCATTCTGATGCCCTCCCATATCTTTTTCAGTCAATTTTTTTTGATTCATAGATTCTTCCATCATTTTGAAAGTTCATAATAGTACATGTTTGCCATTAACCCAGAATCTGTGATGAATTCTCACATCTTTTCAATTGACTTCTTTTTTAAAATTCTAACATTCTGATGCCTTCCTATATCTATTTCAGTCAATATTTTTTGATTCATAGATTCTTCCATCATTTTGACAGTTCATAATAGTACATGTTTGCTATTAACCCAGAATCTGTGAAGAATTCTCACATCTTTTCAATTGAGTTCTTTTTTAAATCTCTAGCATTCTGATGCCTTCCTACATCTATTCAGTCAATATTTTTTGATTTATACATTCTTTCATCATTTTGACAGTGCAAAATAGTACATGTTTCCTAACAACCCAGATTCTGTGATGAATTCTCACATCTTTTCAATTGACTTCTTTTTTTACATCTCTAACATTCTGATGCCTTCCTACACCTATTCAGTCAATATTTTTTGATTTAAAGATTCTTCCATCATTTTGACAGTTCAAAATAGTAAATGTTTTCTAACAACCCAGATTCTGTGATGAATTCTCACATCTTTTCAATTGACTTCTTTTTTTACATCTCTAACATTCTGATGCCTTCCTACACCTATTCAGTCAATATTTTTTGATCTAAAGATTCTTCCATCATTTTGACAGTTCAAAATAGTAAATGTTTTCTAACAACCCAGATTCTGTGATGAATTCTCACATCTTTTCAATTGACTTCTTTTTTAAAACTCTAACATTCTGGTGCCTTCCTACACCTATTCAGTCAATATTTTTTGATTTATAGATTCTTCCATCATTTTGACAGCTCATAATAGTACATGTTTTCTAACAACCCAGATTCTGTGATGAATTCTCACATCTTTTCAATTCAATTCTTTTTTAAATCTCTAACATTCTGATGCCTTTCTACACCTATTCAGTCAATATTTTATTATTTATAAATTCTTCCATCATTTTGGCAGCTCAATATAGTACATGTTTTCTATTAACCAGGATTCTGTGATGAATTCTCACATCTTTTCAATTGACTTCTTTTTTTACATCTCTAACATTCTGATGCCTTCCTACACCTATTCAGTCAATATTTTTTGATCTAAAGATTCTTCCATCATTTTGACAGTTCAAAATAGTAAATGTTTTCTAACAACCCAGATTCTGTGATGAATTCTCACATCTTTTCAATTGACTTCTTTTTTTACATCTCTAACATTCTGATGCCTTCCTACACCTATTCAGTCAATATTTTTTGATCTAAAGATTCTTCCATCATTTTGACAGTTCAAAATAGTAAATGTTTTCTAACAACCCAGATTCTGTGATGAATTCTCACATCTTTTCAATTCACTTTTTTTTAAAAATTCTAACATTCTGGTGACTTCCTACACCTTCTCAGTCAATATTTTTTGATTTATTTATAAATTTCCCCATCATTTTGACAGATCAATATAGTACATGTTTTCTATTAACCCAGATTCTGAGATGCATTCTCACATCTTTTCAATTGACTTCTTTTTTTAAATATAATAATAATAATAATAATAATAATAATAATACAAAATTTGTATAGCGCCCCCATACAAATGTACTCAGCAGCGCTTAACAATTTACGATTCCTAGTTATGTCCGTTTGAAACCTACAACCTAAAATCTAATATCTAATATCTAATATCTAAATCAAAATGTTACATGTTCATATAAAATGTCATCAGAATACTATTCAACAAGAATAAAAAGAAATAAGTAAAAACAATCCAAATTGTCATTTTCCATATGCCACCTTGAAATAGTGTGATTTGAGGAGCTTTTTGAAAGATTCAACATTGTTGCTTTTCTTTACATATTCTGGTAGTGCATTCCATACTGTTGGTGCCGCATACGTAAACGCTCTGCTTCCGAAGGTTTTTGTGTTTGTTTTTGGTACTTTCAACATAGATTTGTTGAAGGACCTCAGTTGTCTTGAACTTTTGTATGGTACAAGGAGGTCCGCTAGATACTGTGGAGCTAGTCCATTCAAACATTTGTAGGTAAGAAGGGCAATCTTGTATTCTATTCTTGATGAAACAGGTAGCCAATGCAACGATTCAAGAATAGGTTTGACATGATCAAACTTTTTGGCTCCTGTTAAGACACGCGCAGCACAGTTTTGTATCTTTTGTAACTTGTTTAGCAAATTCTTTGTGCATCCATACATCAATGAATTGCAGTAATCAATAGTAGATGACACAAAGGAATGAACTAGTTGCTCTGCAGCTTCTTGTGATAAATAATGTCTTATTTGCCTTATACGCTTCAGCTCGAAAAATGCTCTTTTGCTGATGTTGTTTACTTGTTTTTCCAAATTCATGTTACTGTCAAAAATAACTCCTAAATTCCGGGCGTTATTAGATTTATTGACATCTGCAGATCCAACTTTAACTGACAACTCTGGTACTTTAGCTAGTTGTTGTTTGCTTCCTATTATCAATAGCTCAGTTTTGTCATCATTTAGTTTCAATTTATGGCTGAGCATCCATGCTCGAATATCTTGAATACAGTCTTCTATTTCTCTAACTGCTTTATTTTCTGCCTCTGGGTCAGATGGGTTGAAACTAAGATACAGTTGTGTATCATCTGCATATCCTGCTATGCTTGGTGCATGCCTCTCGATAATGTCATAAAGAGAACTTAAATAACCCAGAAAAACAACTGGACCTGCACAACTGCCTTGAGGCACCCCATATTTTAACCTATAGATCTCTGATAAGGTATCCTTTATAATAATTCTCTGTTCTCTGTCTCTCAGATAAGAAAAAAACCATGATCGAACTGTCCCTGAGATATTAAATCTTTGTTGAAAAATCACAGACAATATTTCCAGGTCAACTGTGTCGAATGCCGCACTCAGATCAAGTAAAACCAGTATAGTGACCTGCTGCCGGTCCATGCTGTTCATAATATCCGAGTAAACTTTAACTAACAATGTTTCAGTACTGTGGTGTTCTTTGTAAGCCGAGTTTTGAGTAGAATACAGGCCATTTTGTTGCAGATGTTGCACAAACTGAGGTAATGCTGACTTCTCTATTATTTTTGCAACAAATGGAAGATTACTGACTGGACGATAATTCTTGGAGATTAAATCTAAATCTAGCTTTTTCAACAAGGGAATCACAAGTGCACACTTCCAGCAATCTGGAAAGCTCCCAGTCAACAATGATTTGTTTACAATAGCAGTGATTGGTTTGATGAGGATGTCAATGCACTTTTTCAGTAATTCAGTTGGCACTGGATCCAGACAACAGGATTTATTTGGTGATTTCATTATTATGTCCATGATTTCTTGCTGTGAAAGCTCTTTGAACTGGTTAAATATAGGTACATCTTGCACAAGTTCATATTCAGCCATATTTTCTATACCATCCTGGGTTATTGTGATTTCTATCTGTGACCTGATGCTTTCAATTTTATCTATGAAAAAATCCCCAAAGTTTTTGCACAATGTCTCTTTGGTCTCATCCGGATATTTTGTGCTGTTACCTCCAGTTGTGAGTTTAGAAACAAAATTGTAAAGTTGCTTTTGGTTACCTGCACAGGCTTCAATCTTACTGGAGTAATATGCTCTTTTGGCATCACTGCAAATTCTGATGTAATGATTCCTTTTATTTTTAAATGCATCAAGGTCAACATCCAACTTGGTTTTCTTCCACTTTGCTTCTGCTGCTCTCTTCTCTCTTTTTAATTTTCTAACCTCATTGTTGAACCAGGGTGACACAGTTTTAATTCTCAAAACTTTTGAAATTATTGGTGCATGCTTATCCAAAATTTCTTTCAGATTTGAATCATATAGGTTAGCTAACTCAGTCAGTGATGTCTCATTGTAATCAGCCCTGATCAAATCAGTTGATGCCATGTCACTTTTCAAATTATCCAAATTGATCTCTTCTAACTTTCTATATCTTATTTCTTTTTTTTGAACTTCTGGTTTATCCATGGTTGTCACTACTTTCACAAAACAGTGATCTGAAATGTAATTTCTTGTCTGTGTACTTTGTACTGCTACCTCATCATCAGTGATGATCAGGTCAAGTGTGTGACCAGAAATATGAGTTGGCAGCCAAACATGGTTTATTAAGCCATAGCCTTGTAACAAATCTAGGAATTGTTTTGCATTTGCATCATTGCCATCATCTACATGAATATTGAAATCTCCCCCTATGATCAGCTTGCCTGGCGCTGTTATGATTAATTCTAGGTAGTCTGAAAACTCTGTGAGGAATGTCCTCACAGTTATTGGATGCTGTGTGGAATATGGTGGTCTATAAATCATGATAACAGTTATGGTTCCTGAGTAATTTTTTAGCTTCCATTCTGCAAATTCAAATGACGTCTTACAGCCAGAGTTGATCAGGTTAGCTTTAAATCTAGATTTGGATAATAAACCTATCCCCCCTCCATTTCTGTCAGTTCTAGGTACATCCTGAAAATTTAGGCCACGTAATGTGCATTCTGCACGCTTCACGGAGTCATCCTCTCTTAACCAGGTTTCAGTTATCATGCAGATATCATACTTATCATCAACAATGCTTGTGACTAAATCAGATGTTTTATTTCGTATGGATCGAGCATTAACACATCCAATGGTGAGAAAAATCTTATCACCTCTTTCTCTGCTTAATGAAACAATATTTTCTACATTGCGTCCAGTAATGAGATCAAACTTACGTTCCTTACGACGACCACCTTTTGTTCCTCTTATTGTTTGTATAGAGCGTCTTAAAATTCCAAGCTTTTTCACTCTTAGATAATCTGTTATGGACAGCTTCAAATCTTTCCTCGTTATTCCAGTAAAAATATCCAACATGCTTCTGGAACTGTATTGTACCTTTGTCATCACTGCAGTTCTCAGCCTGCACTGCACAGAACCGAGGCGTGATTGATTAGGGCTACCTTTAGGCCGAATCTACCATATGACTGTTGCAGCTTTGCAAAGAAACGCATTAAAATGGCATTTAAACAACCAGTGAAATCCTCCAGACGATGCTCCAGCTTTGCCTGCTTAAGCTCATCACCAAGATGACAGATATAAATCATTTAGCACAGAAATATTATCAGTTTTAATTAAGCTCTTCGATGTGCAGCCTCCACTCAGGCGCAACTACTGGTAATACCAGTAGTTGCGCCAACTACTGGTTGGCGCAACTACTGGTATTAATATCTAACATTCTGACGCCTTCCTACACCTATTCAGTCAATATTTTTTTATCTATAGATTCTTCCATCACTTTGACAGTTTAAAATAGTACATGTTTTCTAACAACCCAGATTCTGTGATAAATTCTCACATCTTTTCAATTCACTATTTTAAAACTCTAACATTCTGGTGCCCTCCTACACCTATTCAGTCAATTTTTTTATTTATAGATTTCTCCATCATTTTGACCTTTCATAATAGTACATGTTTTCTAACAACCCAGATTCTGTAATGAATTCTCACATCTTTTCAATTCAATTCTTTTTTAAATCTCTAACATTCTGATGCCTTTCTACACCTATTCAGTCAATATTTTATTATTTATAAATTCTTCCATCATTTTGGCAGCTCAATATAGTACATGTTTTCTATTAACCAGGATTCTGTGATGAATTCTCACATCTTTTCAATTGACTTCTTTTTTTACATCTCTAACATTCTGATGCCTTCCTACACCTATTCAGTCAATATTTTTTGATTTATAGATTCTTTCATCATTTTGACAGTTCAAAATAGTACATGTTTCGTAACAACCCAGATTCTGTGATGAATTCTCACATCTTTTCAATTGACTTCTTTTTTAAAACTCTAACATTCTGGTGCCTTCCTGCACCTATTCAGTAAATATTTTTTGATTTATAGATTTTTCCATCATTTTGACAGCTCACAATAGTACATGTTTTCTAACAACCCAGATTCTGTGATGAATTCTCACCTCTTTTCAATTCACTTCTTTTTTAAATCTCTAACATTCTGATGCCTTTCTACACATATTCAGTCAATATTTTATTATTTATAAATTCTTCCATCATTTTGACAGCTCAATATAGTACATGTTTTCTATTAACCCAGATTCTGTGATGAATTCTCACATCTTTTCAATTGACTTCTTTTTTGAAATCTATAACATTCTGATGTTTTCCTACACCTATTCAGTAGATATTTTTTGATTTATAGATTCTTCCATCATTTTGACAGCTCATAATAGTACATGTTTTCCAACAACCCAGATTCTGTGATGAATTCTCACATCTTTTCAATTAACTTATTTTTTAAACCTCTAACATTCTGATGAGTTCCTACACCTTCTCAGTCAATATTTTTTGATTTTTTTATAAATTTACCCATCATTTTGACAGATAGATATAGTACATGTTTTCTATTAACATAGATTCTGTAATGCATTCTGGCATCTTTTCAATTGACTTCTTTTTTTAGATCTATAACATTCTGACGCCTTCCCACACCTATTCAGTCAATATTTTTTGGTTTATAGATTCTTCCATCATTTTGACAGTTCAAAATAGTACATGTTTTCTAACAACCCAGATTCTTTGATGAATTCTCACATCTTTTCAATTCACTTCTTTTTTAAATCTCTAACATTCAGATGCCTTCCTACACCTATTCAGTCTATATTTTATTATATATAAATTCTTCCATAATATAGTACAAGTTTTCTATTAACCCAGATTCTGTGATGCATTCTAACATCTTTTCAATTGACTTCTTTTTTCAAATCTATAAAATTCTGACGCCTTCCTACACCTATTCAGTCAATATTTTTTGCTTTATAGATTCTTCCATCATTTTGATAGTTCAAAATAGATGATGAGTTCCTACACCTTCTCAGTCAATATTTTTTGATTTTTTTATAAATTTACCCATCATTTTGACAGATAGATATAGTACATGTTTTCTATTAACATAGATTCTGTGATGCATTCTCACATCTTTTAAATTGACTTCTTTTTTAAAACTCTAACATTCTGGTGACTTCCTACACTTATTCAGTTAATATTTTTTGATTTATAGATTCTTCCATCATTTTGACAGCACATAATAGTACATGTTTTCTAACAACCCAGATTCTGTGATGAATTCTCACATCTTTTCAATTGACTTCTTTTTTTAAATCTCTATCATTCTGATGTTTTCCTACACCGATTCAGTCAATATTTTATTATTTATAGATTCTTCCATCATTTTGACAGCTAAATATAGTACATGTTTTCTATTAACCAGGATTCTGTGATGAATTCTCACATCTTTTCAATTGACTTCTTTTTTGAAATCTCTAACATTCTGATGTTTTCCTACACCTATTCAGTCAATAATTTTTGATTTATAGATTCTTCCATCATTTTGACAGCTCAATATAGTACATGTTTTCTATTAACCAGGATTCTGTGATGAATTCTCACATCTTTTCAATTGACTTCTTTTTTAAATCTCTAACATTCTGATGCCTTCCTACACCTATTCAGTCTATATTTTATTATATATAATTTCTTCCATCATTTTGACAGCTCAATATAGTACATGTTTTCTATTAACCCAGATTCTGTGATGAATTCTCACATCTTTTCAATTCACTTCTTTTTTAAAATTCTAACATTCTGGTGAGTTCCTACACCTTCTCAGTCAATATTTTTTTATTTATTTATAAATTTCCCCATCATTTTGACAGATCAATATAATACATGTTTTCTATTAACCCAGATTCTGTGATGCATTCTAACATCTTTTCAATTGACTTCCTTTTTTAAATCTATAACATTCTGACGCCTTCCTACACCTATTCAGTCAATGTTTTTTGATTTATTGATTCTTCAATCATTTTGACAGTTCAAAATAGTACATGTTTTCTAACAACCCAGATTCTGTGATGAATTCTCACATCTTTTCAATTCACTATTTCAAAACTCTAACATTCTGGTACCTTCCTAAACCTATTCAGTCAATATTTTTTGATTTATAGACTCTTCCATCACGTTGACAGCTCATAATAGTACATGTTTTCTAACAACCCAGATTCTGTGATGAATTCTCACATCTTTTCAATTCAATTCTTTTTTAAATCTCTAACATTCTGATGCCTTCCTACACCTATTCAGTCTATATTTTATTATATATAACTTCTTCCATCATTTTGACAGCTCAATATAGTACATGTTTTCTAACAACCCAGATTTTGTGATGAATTCTCACATCTTTCCAATTGACTTCTTTTTTTAAATCTCTAACATTCTGATGTTTTTCCGCACCTATTCAGTCACTATTTTTTGATTTACAGATTCTTCTATCATTTTGACAGCTCATAATAGTACATATTTTCTAACAACCCAGATTCTGTGATGAATTCTCACATCCTTTCAATTCACTTCTTTTTTAAATCTCTAACATCCTGATGCCTTTCTACACCTATTCTGTCAATATTTTATTATTTATAAATTCTTCCATCATTTTGACAGCTCAATATAGTACATGTTTTCTATTAACCCAGATTCTGTGATGAATTCTCACATCTTTTCAATTGAATTCTTTTTTCAAATCTCTAACATTCTGATGTTTTCCTACACCTATTCAGTAGATATTTTTTGATTTATAGATTCTTCCATCATTTTGACAGCTCATAATAGTACATGTTTTCTAACAACCCAGATTCTGTGATGAATTCTCACATCTTTTCAATTAACTTATTTTTTAATATTCTAACATTCTGGTGAGTTCCTACACCTTCTCAGTCAATATTTTTTTATTTTTTTATAAATTTAGCCATCATTTTGACCGATAGATATAGTACATGTTTTCTATTAACCCAGACTCTGTGATGCATTCTAACATCTTTTCAATTGACTTCTTTTTTCAAATCTATAAAATTCTGACGCCTTCCTGCACCTATTCAGTCAATATTTTTTGCTTTATAGATTCTTCCATCATTTTGATAGTTCAAAATAGTGCATGTTTTCTAACAACCCAGATTCTGTGATGAATTCTCACATCTTTTCAATTCACTATTTTAAAACTCTAACATTCTGGTGCCTTTCTACACCTATTCAGTCAATATTTTTTGATTTATAGATTCTTCCATCACTTTGACAGCTCATAATAGTACATGTTTTCTAACAACCCAGATTCTGTGATGAATTCTCACATCTTTTCAATTCACTTCTTTTTTAAATCTCTAACATTCTGATGCCTTCCTACACCTATTCAGTCTATATTTTATTATATATAAATTCTTCTATCATTTTGACAGCTCATAATAGTACATGTTTTCTAACAACCCAGATTTTGTGATGAATTCTCACATCATTTCAATTCACTTCTTTTTTAAATCTCTAACATTCTGATGCCTTTCTACACCTATTTAGTCAATATTTTATTATTTATAAATTCTTCCATCATTTTGACAGCTCAATATAGTACATGTTTTCTATTAACCCAGATTCTGTAATGAATTCTCACATCTTTTCAATTGACTTCTTTTTTTAAATCTCTAACATTCTGATGTTTTCTTACACCTATTAAGTCAATATTTTTTGATTCATAGATTCTTCCATCATTTTGACAGTTCATAATAGTACATGTTTGCTATTAGCCCAGAATCTGTGATGAATTCTCACATCTTTTCAATTGACTTCTTTTTTAAATCTCTAGCATTCTGATGCCTTCCTACACCTATTCAGTCAATATTTTTTGATTTATAGATTCTTTCATCATTTTGACAGTTCAAAATAGTACATGTTTCCTAACAACCCAGATTCTGTGATGAATTCTCACATCTTTTCAATTGACTTCTTTTTTAAAACTCTAACATTCTGGTGACTTCCTACACTTATTCAGTTAATATTTTTTGATTTATAGATTCTTCCATCATTTTGACAGCACATAATAGTACATGTTTTCTAACAACCCAGATTCTGTGATGAATTCTCACATCTTTTCAATTGACTTCTTTTTTTAAATCTCTATCATTCTGATGTTTTCCTACACCGATTCAGTCAATATTTTATTATTTATAGATTCTTCCATCATTTTGACAGCTCAATATAGTACATGTTTTCTATTAACCAGGATTCTGTGATGAACTCTCACATCTTTTCAATTGACTTCTTTTTTGAAATCTCTAACATTCTGATGTTTTCCTACACCTATTCAGTCAATAATTTTTGATTTATAGATTCTTCCATCATTTTGACAGCTCAATATAGTACATGTTTTCTATTAACCAGGATTCTGTGATGAATTCTCACATCTTTTCAATTGACTTCTTTTTTGAAATCTCTAACATTCTGATGTTTTTCTACACCTATTCAGTCAATAATTTTTGATCTATAGATTCTTCCATCATTTTGACAGCTCATAATAGTACATGTTTTCTAACAACCCAGATTCTGTGATGAATTCTCACATCTTTTCAATTCACTTCTTTTTTAAAATTCTAACATTCTGGTGAGTTCCTACACCTGCTCAGTCAATATTTTTTTATTTATTTATAAATTTCCCCATCATTTTGACAGATCAATATAGTACATGTTTTCTATTAACCCAGATTCTGTGATGCATTCTAACATCTTTTCAATTGACTTCCTTTTTTAAATCTATAACATTCTGACGCCTTCCTACACCTATTCAGTCAATGTTTTTTGATTTATTGATTCTTCCATCATTTTGACAGTTCAAAATAGTACATGTTTTCTAACAACCCAGATTCTGTGATGAATTCTCACATCTTTTCAATTCACTATTTCAAAACTCTAACATTCTGGTACCTTCCTAAACCTATTCAGTCAATATTTTTTGATTTATAGACTCTTCCATCACGTTGACAGCTCATAATAGTACATGTTTTCTAACAACCCAGATTCTGTGATGAATTCTCACATCTTTTCAATTCAATTCTTTTTTAAATCTCTAACATTCTGATGCCTTCCTACACCTATTCAGTCTATATTTTATTATATATAATTTCTTCCATCATTTTGACAGCTCAATATAGTACATGTTTTCTATTAACCCAGATTCTGTGATGAATTCTCACATCTTTCCAATTGACTTCTTTTTTTAAATCTCTAACATTCTGATGTTTTTCCACACCTATTCAGTCACTATTTTTTGATTTACAGATTCTTCCATCATGTTGACAGTTCAAAATAGTACATGTTTTCTAACAACCCAGATTCTGTGATGAATTCTCACATCTTATCAATTGACTTCTTTTTTAAAACTCTAACATTCTGGTGCCTTCCTACACCTATTCAGTCAATATTTTTTGATTTATAGATTCTTCCATCATTTTGACAGCTCATAATAGTACATATTTTCTAACAACCCAGATTTTGTGATGAATTCTCACATCCTTTCAATTCACTTCTTTTTTAAATCTCTAACATCCTGATGCCTTTCTACACCTATTCTGTCAATTTTTTATTATTTATAAATTCATCCATCATTTTGACAGCTCAATATAGTACATGTTTTCCATTAACCCAGATTCTGTAATGAATTCTCACATCTTTCCAATTGACTTCTTTTTTTAAATCTCTAACATTCTGATGTTTTTCCACACCTATTCAGTCACTATTTTTTGATTTACAGATTCTTCCATCATGTTGACAGTTCAAAATAGTACATGTTTTCTAACAACCCAGATTCTGTGATGAATTCTCACATCTTATCAATTGACTTCTTTTTTAAAACTCTAACATTCTGGTGCCTTCCTACACCTATTCAGTCAATATTTTTTGATTTATAGATTCTTCCATCATTTTGACAGCTCATAATAGTACATATTTTCTAACAACCCAGATTTTGTGATGAATTCTCACATCCTTTCAATTCACTTCTTTTTTAAATCTCTAACATCCTGATGCCTTTCTACACCTATTCTGTCAATATTTTATTATTTATAAATTCATCCATCATTTTGACAGCTCAATATAGTACATGTTTTCCATTAACCCAGAATCTGTAATGAATTCTCACATCTTTTCAATTGACTTCTTTTTTTAAATCTCTATCATTCTGATGTTTTCCTACACCGATTCAGTCAATATTTTATTATTTATAGATTCTTCCATCATTTTGACAGCTCAATATAGTACATGTTTTCTATTAACCAGGATTCTGTGATGAACTCTCACATCTTTTCAATTGACTTCTTTTTTGAAATCTCTAACATTCTGATGTTTTCCTACACCTATTCAGTCAATAATTTTTGATTTATAGATTCTTCCATCATTTTGACAGCTCAATATAGTACATGTTTTCTATTAACCAGGATTCTGTGATGAATTCTCACATCTTTTCAATTGACTTCTTTTTTGAAATCTCTAACATTTTGATGTTTTTCTACACCTATTCAGTCAATAATTTTTGATCTATAGATTCTTCCATCATTTTGACAGCTCATAATAGTACATGTTTTCTAACAACCCAGATTCTGTGATGAATTCTCACATCTTTTCAATTCACTTCTTTTTTAAAATTCTAACATTCTGGTGAGTTCCTACACCTGCTCAGTCAATATTTTTTTATTTATTTATAAATTTCCCCATCATTTTGACAGATCAATATAGTACATGTTTTCTATTAACCCAGATTCTGTGATGCATTCTAACATCTTTTCAATTGACTTCCTTTTTTAAATCTATAACATTCTGACGCCTTCCTACACCTATTCAGTCAATGTTTTTTGATTTATTGATTCTTCCATCATTTTGACAGTTCAAAATAGTACATGTTTTCTAACAACCCAGATTCTGTGATGAATTCTCACATCTTTTCAATTCACTATTTCAAAACTCTAACATTCTGGTACCTTCCTAAACCTATTCAGTCAATATTTTTTGATTTATAGACTCTTCCATCACGTTGACAGCTCATAATAGTACATGTTTTCTAACAACCCAGATTCTGTGATGAATTCTCACATCTTTTCAATTCAATTCTTTTTTAAATCTCTAACATTCTGATGCCTTCCTACACCTATTCAGTCTATATTTTATTATATATAATTTCTTCCATCATTTTGACAGCTCAATATAGTACATGTTTTCTATTAACCCAGATTCTGTGATGAATTCTCACATCTTTCCAATTGACTTCTTTTTTTAAATCTCTAACATTCTGATGTTTTTCCACACCTATTCAGTCACTATTTTTTGATTTACAGATTCTTCCATCATGTTGACAGTTCAAAATAGTACATGTTTTCTAACAACCCAGATTCTGTGATGAATTCTCACATCTTATCAATTGACTTCTTTTTTAAAACTCTAACATTCTGGTGCCTTCCTACACCTATTCAGTCAATATTTTTTGATTTATAGATTCTTCCATCATTTTGACAGCTCATAATAGTACATATTTTCTAACAACCCAGATTTTGTGATGAATTCTCACATCCTTTCAATTCACTTCTTTTTTAAATCTCTAACATCCTGATGCCTTTCTACACCTATTCTGTCAATATTTTATTATTTATAAATTCATCCATCATTTTGACAGCTCAATATAGTACATGTTTTCAATTAACCCAGATTCTGTAATGAATTCTCACATCTTTTCAATTGAATTCTTTTTTGAAATCTCTAACATTCTGATGTTTTCCTACACCTATTCAGTAGATATTTTTTGATTTATAGATTCTTCCATCATTTTGACAGCTCATAATAGTACATGTTTTCTAACAACCCAGATTCTGTGATGAATTCTCACATCTTTTCAATTAACTTATTTTTTAAAATTCTAACATTCTGGTGAGTTCCTACACCTTCTCAGTCAATATTTTTTTATTTTTTTATAAATTTAGCCATCATTTTGACCGATAGATATAGTACATGTTTTCTATTAACCCAGACTCTGTGATGCATTCTAACATCTTTTCAATTGACTTCTTTTTTCAAATCTATAAAATTCTGACGCCTTCCTGCACCTATTCAGTCAATAATTTTTGCTTTATAGATTCTTCCATCATTTTGATAGTTCAAAATAGTGCATGTTTTCTAACAACCCAGATTTTTTGATGAATTCTCACATCTTTTCAATTCACTTCTGTTTTAAATCTCTAACATTCTGATGCCTTCATACACCTATTCAGTCTATATTTTATTATATATAAATTCTTCCATAATATAGTACAAGTTTTCTATTAACCCAGATTCTGTGATGAATTCTCACATCTTTTCAATTGACTTCTTTTTTTAAATCTCTAACATTCTGATGTTTTCCTACACCGATTCAGTCAATATTTTTTGATTTATAGATTCTTCCATCAATTTGACAGCTCATAATAGTACATGTTTTCTAACAACCCAGATTCTGTGATGAATTCTCACATCTTTTCAATTCACTTTTTTTTTAAAATTCTAACATTCTGGTGACTTCCTACACCTTCTCAGTCAATATTTTTTGATTTATTTATAAATTTCCCCATCATTTTGACAGATCAATATAGTACATGTTTTCTATTAACCCAGATTCTGAGATGCATTCTCACATCTTTTCAATTGACTTCTTTTTTTAAATATCTAACATTCTGACGCCTTCCTACACCTATTCAGTCAATATTTTTTTATCTATAGATTCTTCCATCACTTTGACAGTTTAAAATAGTACATGTTTTCTAACAACCCAGATTCTGTGATGAATTCTCACATCTTTTCAATTGACTTCTTTGTTAAATCTCTAGCATTCTGATGCCTTTCTACACATATTCAGTCAATATTTTATTATTTATAAATTCTTCCATCATTTTGACAGCTCAATATAGTACATGTTTTCTATTAACCCAGATTCTGTGATGAATTCTCACATCTTTTCAATTGACTTCTTTTTTGAAATCTCTAACATTCTGATGTTTTCCTACACCTATTCAGTAGATATTTTTTGATTTATAGATTCTTCCATCATTTTGACAGCTCATAATAGTACACGTTTTCCAACAACCCATATTCTGTGATGAATTCTCACATCTTTTCAATTAACTTATTTTTTAAACCTCTAACATTCCGATGAGTTCCTACACCTTCTCAGTCAATATTTTTTGATTTTTTTATAAATTTACCCATCATTTTGACAGATAGATATAGTACATGTTTTCTATTAACATAGATTCTGTGATGCATTCTGGCATCTTTTCAATTGACTTCTTTTTTTAGATCTATTACATTCTGACGCCTTCCCACACCTATTCAGTCAATATTTTTTGGTTTATAGATTCTTCCATCATTTTGACAGTTCAAAATAGTACATGTTTTCTAACAACCCAGATTCTTTGATGAATTCTCACATCTTTTCAATTCACTTCTTTTTTAAATCTCTAACATTCTGATGCCTTCCTACACCTATTCAGTCTATATTTTATTATATATAAATTCTTCCATAATATAGTACAAGTTTTCTATTAACCCAGATTCTGTGATGCATTCTAACATCTTTTCAATTGACTTCTTTTTTCAAATCTATAAAATTCTGACGCCTTCCTACACCTATTCAGTCAATATTTTTTGCTTTATAGATTCTTCCATCATTTTGATAGTTCAAAATAGTGCATGTTTTCTAACAACCCAGATTCTGTGATGAATTCTCACATCTTTTCAATTCACTATTTTAAAACTCTAACATTCTGGTGCCTTTCTACACCTATTCAGTCAATATTTTTTGATTTATAGATTCTTCCATCACTTTGACAGCTCATAATAGTACATGTTTTCTAACAACCCAGATTCTGTGATGAATTCTCACATCTTTTCAATTCACTTCTTTTTTAAATCTCTAACATCCTGATGCCTTCCTACACCTATTCAGTCTATATTTTATTATATATAAATTCTTCCATCATTTTGACAGCTCATAATAGTACATGTTTTCTAACAACCCAGATTCTGTGATGAATTCTCACATCATTTCAATTCACTTCTTTTTTAAATCTCTAACATTCTGATGCCTTTCTACACCTATTTAGTCAATATTTTATTATTTATAAATTCTTCCATCATTTTGACAGCTCAATATAGTACATGTTTTCTATTAACCCAGATTCTGTAATGAATTCTCACATCTTTTCAATTGACTTCTTTTTTTAAATCTCTAACATTCTGATGTTTTCTTACACCTATTAAGTCAATATTTTTTGATTCATAGATTCTTCCATCATTTTGACAGTTCATAATAGTACATGTTTGCTATTAACCCAGAATCTGTGATGAATTCTCACATCTTTTCAATTGACATCTTTTTTAAATCTCTAGCATTCTGATGCCTTCCTACACCTATTCAGTCAATATTTTTTGATTTATAGATTCTTTCATCATTTTGACAGTTCAAAATAGTACATGTTTCCTAACAACCCAGATTCTGTGATGAATTCTCACATCTTTTCAATTGACTTCTTTTTTTAAATCTCTATCATTCTGATGTTTTCCTACACCGATTCAGTCAATATTTTATTATTTATAGATTCTTCCATCATTTTGACAGCTCAATATAGTACATGTTTTCTATTAACCAGGATTCTGTGATGAACTCTCACATCTTTTCAATTGACTTCTTTTTTGAAATCTCTAACATTCTGATGTTTTCCTACACCTATTCAGTCAATAATTTTTGATTTATAGATTCTTCCATCATTTTGACAGCTCAATATAGTACATGTTTTCTATTAACCAGGATTCTGTGATGAATTCTCACATCTTTTCAATTGACTTCTTTTTTGAAATCTCTAACATTCTGTTGTTTTTCTACACCTATTCAGTCAATAATTTTTGATCTATAGATTCTTCCATCATTTTGACAGCTCAAAATAGTACATGTTTTCTAACAACCCAGATTCTGTGATGAATTCTCACATCTTTTCAATTCACTTCTTTTTTAAAATTCTAACATTCTGGTGAGTTCCTACACCTGCTCAGTCAATATTTTTTTATTTATTTATAAATTTCCCCATCATTTTGACAGATCAATATAGTACATGTTTTCTATTAACCCAGATTCTGTGATGCATTCTAACATCTTTTCAATTGACTTCCTTTTTTAAATCTATAACATTCTGACGCCTTCCTACACCTATTCAGTCAATGTTTTTTGATTTATTGATTCTTCCATCATTTTGACAGTTCAAAATAGTACATGTTTTCTAACAACCCAGATTCTGTGATGAATTCTCACATCTTTTCAATTCACTATTTCAAAACTCTAACATTCTGGTACCTTCCTAAACCTATTCAGTCAATATTTTTTGATTTATAGACTCTTCCATCACGTTGACAGCTCATAATAGTACATGTTTTCTAACAACCCAGATTCTGTGATGAATTCTCACATCTTTTCAATTCAATTCTTTTTTAAATCTCTAACATTCTGATGCCTTCCTACACCTATTCAGTCTATATTTTATTATATATAATTTCTTCCATCATTTTGACAGCTCAATATAGTACATGTTTTCTATTAACCCAGATTCTGTGATGAATTCTCACATCTTTCCAATTGACTTCTTTTTTTAAATCTCTAACATTCTGATGTTTTTCCACACCTATTCAGTCACTATTTTTTGATTTACAGATTCTTCCATCATGTTGACAGTTCAAAATAGTACATGTTTTCTAACAACCCAGATTCTGTGATGAATTCTCACATCTTATCAATTGACTTCTTTTTTAAAACTCTAACATTCTGGTGCCTTCCTACACCTATTCAGTCAATATTTTTTGATTTATAGATTCTTCCATCATTTTGACAGCTCATAATAGTACATATTTTCTAACAACCCAGATTTTGTGATGAATTCTCACATCCTTTCAATTCACTTCTTTTTTAAATCTCTAACATCCTGATGCCTTTCTGCACCTATTCTGTCAATATTTTATTATTTATAAATTCATCCATCATTTTGACAGCTCAATATAGTACATGTTTTCTATTAACCCAGATTCTGTGATGAATTCTCACATCTTTTCAATTGAATTCTTTTTTGAAATCTCTAACATTCTGATGTTTTCCTACACCTATTCAGTAGATATTTTTTGATTTATAGATTCTTCCATCATTTTGACAGCTCATAATAGTACATGTTTTCTAACAACCCAGATTCTGTGATGAATTCTCACATCTTTTCAATTAACTTATTTTTTAAAATTCTAACATTCTGGTGAGTTCCTACACCTTCTCAGTCAATATTTTTTTATTTTTTTATAAATTTAGCCATCATTTTGACCGATAGATATAGTACATGTTTTCTATTAACCCAGACTCTGTGATGCATTCTAACATCTTTTCAATTGACTTCTTTTTTCAAATCTATAAAATTCTGACGCCTTCCTGCACCTATTCAGTCAATATTTTTTGCTTTATAGATTCTTCCATCATTTTGATAGTTCAAAATAGTGCATGTTTTCTAACAACCCAGATTTTTTGATGAATTCTCACATCTTTTCAATTCACTTCTGTTTTAAATCTCTAACATTCTGATGCCTTCATACACCTATTCAGTCTATATTTTACTATATATAAATTCTTCCATAATATAGTACAAGTTTTCTATTAACCCAGATTCTGTGATGAATTCTCACATCTTTTCAATTGACTTCTTTTTTTAAATCTCTAACATTCTGATGTTTTCCTACACCGATTCAGTCAATATTTTTTGATTTATAGATTCTTCCATCAATTTGACAGCTCATAATAGTACATGTTTTCTAACAACCCAGATTCTGTGATGAATTCTCACATCTTTTAAATTCACTTTTTTTTTAAAATTCTAACATTCTGGTGACTTCCTACACCTTCTCAGTCAATATTTTTTGATTTATTTATAAATTTCCCCATCATTTTGACAGATCAATATAGTACATGTTTTCTATTAACCCAGATTCTGAGATGCATTCTCACATCTTTTCAATTGACTTCTTTTTTTAAATATCTAACATTCTGACGCCTTCCTACACCTATTCAGTCAATATTTTTTTATCTATAGATTCTTCCATCACTTTGACAGTTTAAAATAGTACATGTTTTCTAACAACCCAGATTCTGTGATGAATTCTCACATCTTTTCAATTCACTATTTTAAAACTCTAACATTCTGGTGCCCTCCTACACCTATTCAGTCAATTTTTTTATTTATAGATTTCTCCATCATTTTGACCTTTCATAATAGTACATGTTTTCTAACAACCCAGATTCTGTAATTAATTCTCACATCTTTTCAATTGAATTCTTTTTCAAAATTCTAACATTCTGATGATTTCCAATATCTATTTCAGTCAATATTTTTTGATTCATAAATTATTCCATCATTTTGACAGTTCGTTATAGTACATGTTTGCTATTAAAACAAAACTTTGATGAATTCTCACATCTTTTCAATTGACTTCTTTGTTAAATCTCTAGCATTCTGGTGCCTTCCTACACTTATTCAGTCAATATTTTTTGATTTATAGATTCTTTCATCATTTTGACAGTTCAAAATAGTACATGTTTCGTAACAACCCAGATTCTTTGATGAATTCTCACATCTTTTCAATTGACTTCTTTTTTAAAACTCTAACATTCTGGTGCCTTCCTGCACCTATTCAGTAAATATTTTTTGTTTTATAGATTTTTCCATCATTTTGACAGCTCACAATAGTACATGTTTTCTAACAACCCAGATTCTGTGATGAATTCTCACCTCTTTTCAATTCACTTCTTATTTAAATCTCTAACATTCTGATGCCTTTCTACACATATTCAGTCAATATTTTATTATTTATAAATTCTTCCATCATTTTGACAGCTCAATATAGTACATGTTTTCTATTAACCCAGATTCTGTGATGAATTCTCACATCTTTCCAATTGACTTCTTTTTTTAAATCTCTAACATTCTGATGTTTTTCCACACCTATTCAGTCACTATTTTTTGATTTACAGATTCTTCCATCATGTTGACAGTTCAAAATAGTACATGTTTTCTAACAACCCAGATTCTGTGATGAATTCTCTGATCTTATCAATTGACTTCTTTTTTAAAACTCTAACATTCTGGTGCCTTCCTGCACCTATTCAGTAAATATTTTTTGATTTTTTTATAAATTTACCCATCATTTTGACAGATAGATATAGTACATGCTTTCTATTAACATAGATTCTGTAATGCATTCTGGCATCTTTTCAATTGACTTCTTTTTTTAGATCTATAACATTCTGACGCCTTCCCACACCTATTCAGTCAATATTTTTTGGTTTATAGATTCTTCCATCATTTTGACAGTTCAAAATAGTACATGTTTTCTAACAACCCAGATTCTTTGATGAATTCTCACATCTTTTCAATTCACTTCTTTTTTAAATCTCTAACATTCAGATGCCTTCCTACACCTATTCAGTCTATATTTTATTATATATAAATTCTTCCATAATATAGTACAAGTTTTCTATTAACCCAGATTCTGTGATGCATTCTAACATCTTTTCAATTGACTTCTTTTTTCAAATCTATAAAATTCTGACGCCTTCCTACACCTATTCAGTCAATATTTTTTGCTTTATAGATTCTTCCATCATTTTGATAGTTCAAAATAGATGATGAGTTCCTACACCTTCTCAGTCAATATTTTTTGATTTTTTTATAAATTTACCCATTATTTTGACAGATAGATATAGTACATGTTTTCTATTAACATAGATTCTGTGATGCATTCTCACATCTTTTAAATTGACTTCTTTTTTAAAACTCTAACATTCTGGTGACTTCCTACACTTATTCAGTTAATATTTTTTGATTTATAGATTCTTCCATCATTTTGACAGCACATAATAGTACATGTTTTCTAACAACCCAGATTCTGTGATGAATTCTCACATCTTTTCAATTGACTTCTTTTTTTAAATCTCTATCATTCTGATGTTTTCCTACACCGATTCAGTCAATATTTTATTATTTATAGATTCTTCCATCATTTTGACAGCTAAATATAGTACATGTTTTCTATTAACCAGGATTCTGTGATGAATTCTCACATCTTTTCAATTGACTTCTTTTTTGAAATCTCTAACATTCTGATGTTTTCCTACACCTATTCAGTCAATAATTTTTGATTTATAGATTCTTCCATCATTTTGACAGCTCAATATAGTACATGTTTTCTATTAACCAGGATTCTGTGATGAATTCTCACATCTTTTCAATTGACTTCTTTTTTAAATCTCTAACATTCTGATGCCTTCCTACACCTATTCAGTCTATATTTTATTATATATAATTTCTTCCATCATTTTGACAGCTCAATATAGTACATGTTTTCTATTAACCCAGATTCTGTGATGAATTCTCACATCTTTCCAATTGACTTCTTTTTTTAAATCTCTAACATTCTGATGTTTTTCTACACCTATTCAGTCAATAATTTTTGATCTATAGATTCTTTCATCATTCTGACAGCTCATAATAGTACATGTTTTCTAACAACCCAGATTCTGTGATGAATTCTCACATCTTTTCAATTCACTTCTTTTTTAAAATTCTAACATTCTGGTGAGTTCCTACACCTTCTCAGTCAATATTTTTTTATTTATTTATAAATTTCCCCATCATTTTGACAGATCAATATAATACATGTTTTCTATTAACCCAGATTCTGTGATGCATTCTAACATCTTTTCAATTGACTTCCTTTTTTAAATCTATAACATTCTGACGCCTTCCTACACCTATTCAGTCAATGTTTTTTGATTTATTGATTCTTCAATCATTTTGACAGTTCAAAATAGTACATGTTTTCTAACAACCCAGATTCTGTGATGAATTCTCACATCTTTTCAATTCACCATTTCAAAACTCTAACATTCTGGTACCTTCCTAAACCTATTCAGTCAATATTTTTTGATTTATAGACTCTTCCATCACGTTGACAGCTCATAATAGTACATGTTTTCTAACAACCCAGATTCTGTGATGAATTCTCACATCTTTTCAATTCAATTCTTTTTTAAATCTCTAACATTCTGATGCCTTCCTACACCTATTCAGTCTATATTTTATTATATATAATTTCTTCCATCATTTTGACAGCTCAATATAGTACATGTTTTCTAACAACCCAGATTTTGTGATGAATTCTCACATCTTTCCAATTGACTTCTTTTTTTAAATCTCTAACATTCTGATGTTTTTCCACACCTATTCAGTCACTATTTTTTGATTTACAGATTCTTCCATCATTTTGACAGCTCATAATAGTACATATTTTCTAACAACCCAGATTCTGTGATGAATTCTCACATCCTTTCAATTCACTTCTTTTTTAAATCTCTAACATCCTGATGCCTTTCTACACCTATTCTGTCAATATTTTATTATTTATAAATTCTTCCATCATTTTGACAGCTCAATATAGTACATGTTTTCTATTAACCCAGATTCTGTGATGAATTCTCACATCTTTTCAATTGAATTCTTTTTTCAAATCTCTAACATTCTGATGTTTTCCTACACCTATTCAGTAGATATTTTTTGATTTATATATTCTTCCATCATTTTGACAGCTCATAATAGTACATGTTTTCTAACAACCCAGATTCTGTGATGAATTCTCACATCTTTTCAATTAACTTATTTTTTTAAATTCTAACATTCTGGTGAGTTCCTACACCTTCTCAGTCAATATTTTTTTATTTTTTTATAAATTTAGCCATCATTTTGACCGATAGATATAGTACATGTTTTCTATTAACCCAGACTCTGTGATGCATTCTAACATCTTTTCAATTGACTTCTTTTTTCAAATCTATAAAATTCTGACGCCTTCCTGCACCTATTCAGTCAATATTTTTTGCTTTATAGATTCTTCCATCATTTTGATAGTTCAAAATAGTGCATGTTTTCTAACAACCCAGATTCTGTGATGAATTCTCACATCTTTTCAATTCACTATTTTAAAACTCTAACATTCTGGTGCCTTTCTACACCTATTCAGTCAATATTTTTTGATTTATAGATTCTTCCATCACTTTGACAGCTCATAATAGTACATGTTTTCTAACAACCCAGATTCTGTGATGAATTCTCACATCTTTTCAATTCACTTCTTTTTTAAATCTCTAACATTCTGATGCCTTCCTACACCTATTCAGTCTATATTTTATTATATATAAATTCTTCTATCATTTTGACAGCTCATAATAGTACATGTTTTCTAACAACCCAGATTCTGTGATGAATTCTCACATCATTTCAATTCACTTCTTTTTTAAATCTCTAACATTCTGATGCCTTTCTACACCTATTTAGTCAATATTTTATTATTTATAAATTCTTCCATCATTTTGACAGCTCAATATAGTACATGTTTTCTATTAACCCAGATTCTGTAATGAATTCTCACATCTTTTCAATTGACTTCTTTTTTTAAATCTCTAACATTCTGATGTTTTCTTACACCTATTAAGTCAATATTTTTTGATTCATAGATTCTTCCATCATTTTGACAGTTCATAATAGTACATGTTTGCTATTAGCCCAGAATCTGTGATGAATTCTCACATCTTTTTAATTGACTTCTTTTTTAAGTCTCTAGCATTCTGATGCCTTCCTACACCTATTCAGTCAATATTTTTTGATTTATAGATTCTTTCATCATTTTGACAGTTCAAAATAGTACATGTTTCCTAACAACCCAGATTCTGTGATGAATTCTCACATCTTTTCAATTGACTTCTTTTTTAAAACTCTAACATTCTGGTGACTTCCTACACTTATTCAGTTAATATTTTTTGATTTATAGATTCTTCCATCATTTTGACAGCACATAATAGTACATGTTTTCTAACAACCCAGATTCTGTGATGAATTCTCACATCTTTTCAATTGACTTCTTTTTTTAAATCTCTATCATTCTGATGTTTTCCTACACCGATTCAGTCAATATTTTATTATTTATAGATTCTTCCATCATTTTGACAGCTCAATATAGTACATGTTTTCTATTAACCAGGATTCTGTGATGAACTCTCACATCTTTTCAATTGACTTCTTTTTTGAAATCTCTAACATTCTGATGTTTTCCTACACCTATTCAGTCAATAATTTTTGATTTATAGATTCTTCCATCATTTTGACAGCTCAATATAGTACATGTTTTCTATTAACCAGGATTCTGTGATGAATTCTCACATCTTTTCAATTGACTTCTTTTTTGAAATCTCTAACATTCTGATGTTTTTCTACACCTATTCAGTCAATAATTTTTGATCTATAGATTCTTCCATCATTTTGACAGCTCATAATAGTACATGTTTTCTAACAACCCAGATTCTGTGATGAATTCTCACATCTTTTCAATTCACTTCTTTTTTAAAATTCTAACATTCTGGTGAGTTCCTACACCTGCTCAGTCAATATTTTTTTATTTATTTATAAATTTCCCCATCATTTTGACAGATCAATATAGTACATGTTTTCTATTAACCCAGATTCTGTGATGCATTCTAACATCTTTTCAATTGACTTCCTTTTTTAAATCTATAACATTCTGACGCCTTCCTACACCTATTCAGTCAATGTTTTTTGATTTATTGATTCTTCCATCATTTTGACAGTTCAAAATAGTACATGTTTTCTAACAACCCAGATTCTGTGATGAATTCTCACATCTTTTCAATTCACTATTTCAAAACTCTAACATTCTGGTACCTTCCTAAACCTATTCAGTCAATATTTTTTGATTTATAGACTCTTCCATCACGTTGACAGCTCATAATAGTACATGTTTTCTAACAACCCAGATTCTGTGATGAATTCTCACATCTTTTCAATTCAATTCTTTTTTAAATCTCTAACATTCTGATGCCTTCCTACACCTATTCAGTCTATATTTTATTATATATAATTTCTTCCATCATTTTGACAGATCAATATAGTACATGTTTTCTATTAACCCAGATTCTGTGATGAATTCTCACATCTTTCCAATTGACTTCTTTTTTTAAATCTCTAACATTCTGATGTTTTTCCACACCTATTCAGTCACTATTTTTTGATTTACAGATTCTTCCATCATGTTGACAGTTCAAAATAGTACATGTTTTCTAACAACCCAGATTCTGTGATGAATTCTCACATCTTATCAATTGACTTCTTTTTTAAAACTCTAACATTCTGGTGCCTTCCTACACCTATTCAGTCAATATTTTTTGATTTATAGATTCTTCCATCATTTTGACAGCTCATAATAGTACATATTTTCTAACAACCCAGATTTTGTGATGAAT
This sequence comes from Aurelia sp. 4 Dawson et al 2005, assembly GCA_964019985.1. NCBI lineage: Eukaryota > Metazoa > Cnidaria > Scyphozoa > Semaeostomeae > Ulmaridae > Aurelia > Aurelia sp. 4 Dawson et al 2005. The sequence goes on from OZ026492.1 coordinate 18,215,945, forward strand.
TCTCACATCCTTTCAATTCACTTCTTTTTTAAATCTCTAACATCCTGATGCCTTTCTACACCTATTCTGTCAATATTTTATTATTTATAAATTCATCCATCATTTTGACAGCTCAATATAGTACATGTTTTCCATTAACCCAGATTCTGTAATGAATTCTCACATCTTTTCAATTGAATTCTTTTTTGAAATCTCTAACATTCTGATGTTTTCCTACACCTATTCAGTAGATATTTTTTGATTTATAGATTCTTCCATCATTTTGACAGCTCATAATAGTACATGTTTTCTAACAACCCAGATTCTGTGATGAATTCTCACATCTTTTCAATTAACTTATTTTTTAAAATTCTAACATTCTGGTGAGTTCCTACACCTTCTCAGTCAATATTTTTTTATTTTTTTATAAATTTAGCCATCATTTTGACCGATAGATATAGTACATGTTTTCTATTAACATAGATTCTGTGATGCATTCTGGCATCTTTTCAATTGACTTCTTTTTTTAGATCTATTACATTCTGACGCCTTCCCACACCTATTCAGTCAATATTTTTTGGTTTATAGATTCTTCCATCATTTTGACAGTTCAAAATAGTACATGTTTTCTAACAACCCAGATTCTTTGATGAATTCTCACATCTTTTCAATTCACTTCTTTTTTAAATCTCTAACATTCTGATGCCTTCCTACACCTATTCAGTCTATATTATATTATATATAAATTCTTCCATAATATAGTACAAGTTTTCTATTAACCCAGATTCTGTGATGCATTCTAACATCTTTTCAATTGACTTCTTTTTTCAAATCTATAAAATTCTGACGCCTTCCTACACCTATTCAGTCAATATTTTTTGCTTTATAGATTCTTCCATCATTTTGATAGTTCAAAATAGTGCATGTTTTCTAACAACCCAGATTCTGTGATGAATTCTCACATCTTTTCAATTCACTATTTTAAAACTCTAACATTCTGGTGCCTTTCTACACCTATTCAGTCAATATTTTTTGATTTATAGATTCTTCCATCACTTTGACAGCTCATAATAGTACATGTTTTCTAACAACCCAGATTCTGTGATGAATTCTCACATCTTTTCAATTCACTTCTTTTTTAAATCTCTAACATCCTGATGCCTTCCTACACCTATTCAGTCTATATTTTATTATATATAAATTCTTCCATCATTTTGACAGCTCATAATAGTACATGTTTTCTAACAACCCAGATTCTGTGATGAATTCTCACATCATTTCAATTCACTTCTTTTTTAAATCTCTAACATTCTGATGCCTTTCTACACCTATTTAGTCAATATTTTATTATTTATAAATTCTTCCATCATTTTGACAGCTCAATATAGTACATGTTTTCTATTAACCCAGATTCTGTAATGAATTCTCACATCTTTTCAATTGACTTCTTTTTTTAAATCTCTAACATTCTGATGTTTTCTTACACCTATTAAGTCAATATTTTTTGATTCATAGATTCTTCCATCATTTTGACAGTTCATAATAGTACATGTTTGCTATTAACCCAGAATCTGTGATGAATTCTCACATCTTTTCAATTGACATCTTTTTTAAATCTCTAGCATTCTGATGCCTTCCTACACCTATTCAGTCAATATTTTTTGATTTATAGATTCTTTCATCATTTTGACAGTTCAAAATAGTACATGTTTCCTAACAACCCAGATTCTGTGATGAATTCTCACATCTTTTCAATTGACTTCTTTTTTAAAACTCTAACATTCTGGTGACTTCCTACACTTATTCAGTTAATATTTTTTGATTTATAGATTCTTCCATCATTTTGACAGCACATAATAGTACATGTTTTCTAACAACCCAGATTCTGTGATGAATTCTCACATCTTTTTAATTGACTTCTTTTTTTAAATCTCTATCATTCTGATGTTTTCTTACACCTATTAAGTCAATATTTTTTGATTCATAGATTCTTCCATCATTTTGACAGCTCATAATAGTACATATTTTCTAACAACCCAGATTTTGTGATGAATTCTCACATCCTTTCAATTCACTTCTTTTTTAAATCTCTAACATCCTGATGCCTTTCTACACCTATTCTGTCAATATTTTATTATTTATAAATTCTTCCATCATTTTGACAGCTCAATATAGTACATGTTTTCTATTAACCCAGATTCTGTAATGAATTCTCACATCTTTTCAATTCACTTCTTTTTTAAAATTCTAACATTCTGGTGAGTTCCTACACCTGCTCAGTCAATATTTTTTTATTTATTTATAAATTTCCCCATCATTTTGACAGATCAATATAGTACATGTTTTCTATTAACCCAGATTCTGTGATGCATTCTAACATCTTTTCAATTGACTTCCTTTTTTAAATCTATAACATTCTGACGCCTTCCTACACCTATTCAGTCAATGTTTTTTGATTTATTGATTCTTCCATCATTTTGACAGTTCAAAATAGTACATGTTTTCTAACAACCCAGATTCTGTGATGAATTCTCACATCTTTTCAATTCACTATTTCAAAACTCTAACATTCTGGTACCTTCCTAAACCTATTCAGTCAATATTTTTTGATTTATAGACTCTTCCATCACGTTGACAGCTCATAATAGTACATGTTTTCTAACAACCCAGATTCTGTGATGAATTCTCACATCTTTTCAATTCAATTCTTTTTTAAATCTCTAACATTCTGATGCCTTCCTACACCTATTCAGTCTATATTTTATTATATATAATTTCTTCCATCATTTTGACAGCTCAATATAGTACATGTTTTCTATTAACCCAGATTCTGTGATGAATTCTCACATCTTTCCAATTGACTTCTTTTTTTAAATCTCTAACATTCTGATGTTTTTCCACACCTATTCAGTCACTATTTTTTGATTTACAGATTCTTCCATCATGTTGACAGTTCAAAATAGTACATGTTTTCTAACAACCCAGATTCTGTGATGAATTCTCACATCTTATCAATTGACTTCTTTTTTAAAACTCTAACATTCTGGTGCCTTCCTACACCTATTCAGTCAATATTTTTTGATTTATAGATTCTTCCATCATTTTGACAGCTCATAATAGTACATATTTTCTAACAACCCAGATTTTGTGATGAATTCTCACATCCTTTCAATTCACTTCTTTTTTAAATCTCTAACATCCTGATGCCTTTCTACACCTATTCTGTCAATATTTTATTATTTATAAATTCATCCATCATTTTGACAGCTCAATATAGTACATGTTTTCTATTAACCCAGATTCTGTGATGAATTCTCACATCTTTTCAATTGAATTCTTTTTTGAAATCTCTAACATTCTGATGTTTTCCTACACCTATTCAGTAGATATTTTTTGATTTATAGATTCTTCCATCATTTTGACAGCTCATAATAGTACATGTTTTCTAACAACCCAGATTCTGTGATGAATTCTCACATCTTTTCAATTAACTTATTTTTTAAAATTCTAACATTCTGGTGAGTTCCTACACCTTCTCAGTCAATATTTTTTTATTTTTTTATAAATTTAGCCATCATTTTGACCGATAGATATAGTACATGTTTTCTATTAACCCAGACTCTGTGATGCATTCTAACATCTTTTCAATTGACTTCTTTTTTCAAATCTATAAAATTCTGACGCCTTCCTGCACCTATTCAGTCAATATTTTTTGCTTTATAGATTCTTCCATCATTTTGATAGTTCAAAATAGTGCATGTTTTCTAACAACCCAGATTTTTTGATGAATTCTCACATCTTTTCAATTCACTTCTGTTTTAAATCTCTAACATTCTGATGCCTTCATACACCTATTCAGTCTATATTTTACTATATATAAATTCTTCCATAATATAGTACAAGTTTTCTATTAACCCAGATTCTGTGATGAATTCTCACATCTTTTCAATTGACTTCTTTTTTTAAATCTCTAACATTCTGATGTTTTCCTACACCGATTCAGTCAATATTTTTTGATTTATAGATTCTTCCATCAATTTGACAGCTCATAATAGTACATGTTTTCTAACAACCCAGATTCTGTGATGAATTCTCACATCTTTTAAATTCACTTTTTTTTTAAAATTCTAACATTCTGGTGACTTCCTACACCTTCTCAGTCAATATTTTTTGATTTATTTATAAATTTCCCCATCATATTGACAGATCAATATAGTACATGTTTTCTATTAACCCAGATTCTGAGATGCATTCTCACATCTTTTCAATTGACTTCTTTTTTTAAATATCTAACATTCTGACGCCTTCCTACACCTATTCAGTCAATATTTTTTTATCTATAGATTCTTCCATCACTTTGACAGTTTAAAATAGTACATGTTTTCTAACAACCCAGATTCTGTGATGAATTCTCACATCTTTTCAATTCACTATTTTAAAACTCTAACATTCTGGTGCCCTCCTACACCTATTCAGTCAATTTTTTTATTTATAGATTTCTCCATCATTTTGACCTTTCATAATAGTACATGTTTTCTAACAACCCAGATTCTGTAATTAATTCTCACATCTTTTCAATTGAATTCTTTTTCAAAATTCTAACATTCTGATGACTTCCTATATCTATTTCAGTCAATATTTTTTGATTCATCAATTATTCCATCATTTTGACAGTTCGTTATAGTACATGTTTGCTATTAAAACAAAACTTTGATGAATTCTCACATCTTTTCAATTGACTTCTTTGTTAAATCTCTAGCATTCTGGTGCCTTCCTACACTTATTCAGTCAATATTTTTTGATTTATAGATTCTTTCATCATTTTGACAGTTCAAAATAGTACATGTTTCGTAACAACCCAGATTCTTTGATGAATTCTCACATCTTTTCAATTGACTTCTTTTTTAAAACTCTAACATTCTGGTGCCTTCCTGCACCTATTCAGTAAATATTTTTTGATTTATAGATTTTTCCATCATTTTGACAGCTCACAATAGTGCATGTTTTCTAAGAACCAAGATTTTTTGATGAATTCTCACATCTTTTCAATTCACTTCTTTTTTAAATCTCTAACATTCTGATGCCTTCATACACCTATTCAGTCTATATTTTATTATATACCGGGCGTCTCAAAAAAAAGTACCCCCTTTTGACTGTAAATAGGGACGAAATCATAAGATATCATTACTCTCCGAGTAGACAGCTAAATTTATCAATCTTTAACTTAGATCCACATACCTTGCATTTAAAAATTGGCCACCAAACACTGGAGATACAAGCTTGCAAAGTCAAAATTTACAGTGCACCCGAAGCCAGAGGTTTTGTAAAAGGGCCTAGCCATAATTTGCTATCACAGGCATGTTGCACAGGAATTTCGACTTTGACCTTTAGCTTTTTCCATTGAAAAGAATTATACCTTGAAATGCTTCAATTGAACTACAAATAGTTATTCCTTTGAGGAATCAATCCGTGCATTGCATTCTACTCCAAGTGTCAAAGAAGAAGAAAAGGAACACATGCATGCTCATTTGGGAGAAGTTGCACGACTTCATCATTCTTAACACATTTTTGTTATATTTGTTTCATCAGGCCGATTTCCACGAGTATTTTTTATTCTTTTCGAAAGCAAAAAACTGAAAGTTAAAGTTTACAGGTGCTTTGGAAAAGATCCATAATACAAATCATGGCTAGGCCCTTTTACAAAACCTCTGGTTTTGGGAGCACTGTAAATTTTGTCTTTGCAAGCTTGTATCTCTGGTGTTTGGTGGACGATTCTTAAATGCAAGGTATGTGAATCTAAGTTGAAGATTGATAAATTTAGCTAACTACTCGGAGAGTAATGATACCTTATCGCTTCGTTCCTATTTCCAGTCAAAAGGGGGTACTTTTTTTTGAGACACCCGGTATAAATTCTTCCATAATATAGTACAAGTTTTCTATTAACCCAGATTCTGTGATGAATTCTCACATCTTTTCAATTGACTTCTTTTTGTAAATCTCTAACATTCTGATGTTTTCCTACACCGATTCAGTCAATATTTTTTGATTTATAGATTCTTCCATCATTTTGACAGCTCATAATAGTACATGTTTTCTAACAACCCAGATTCTGTGATGAATTCTCACATCTTTTCAATTAACTTATTTTTTAAAATTCTAACATTCTGGTGAGTTCCTACACCTTCTCAGTCAATATTTTTTGATTTTTTTATAAATTTAGCCATCATTTTGACAGATAGATATAGTACATGTTTTCTATTAACCCAGATTCTGTGATGCATTCTAACATCTTTTCAATTGACTTCTTTTTTCAAATCTATAAAATTCTGACGCCTTCCTACACCTATTCAGTCAATATTTTTTGCTTTATAGATTCTTCCATCATTTTGATAGTTCAAAATAGTGCATGTTTTCTAACAACCCAGATTCTGTGATGAATTCTCACATCTTTTCAATTCACTATTTTAAAACTCTAACATTCTGGTGCCTTTCTACACCTATTCAGTCAATATTTTTTGATTTATAGATTCTTCCATCACTTTGACAGCTCATAATAGTACAGGTTTTCTAACAACCCAGATTCTGTGATGAATTCTCACATCTTTTCAATTCACTTCTTTTTTAGATCTCTAACATTCTGATGCCTTTCTACACCTATTTAGTAAATATTTTATTATTTATAAATTCTTCCATCATTTTGACAGCTCAATATAGTACATGTTTTCTATTAACCCAGATTCTGTAATGAATTTTCACATCTTTTCAATTGACTTCTTTTTTTAAATCTCTAACATTCTGATGTTTTCTTACACCTATTAAGTCAATATTTTTTGATTCATAGATTCTTCCATCATTTTGACAGTTCATAATAGTACATGTTTGCTATTAACCCAGAATCTGTGATGAATTCTCACATCTTTTCAATTGACTTCTTTTTTAAATCTCTAGCATTCTGATGCCTTACTACACCTATTGAGTCAATATTTTTTGATTTATAGATTCTTTCATCATTTTGACAGTTCAAAATAGTACATGTTTCCTAACAACCCAGATTCTGTGATGAATTCTCACATCTTTTCAATTGACTTCTCTTTTAAAACTTTAACATTCTGGTGCCTTCCTACACTTATTCAGTTAATATTTTTTGATTTATAGATTCTTCCATCATTTTGACAGCTCATAATAGTACATGTTTTCTAACAACCCAGATTCTGTGATGAATTCTCACATCTTTTCAATTGACTTCTTTTTTTAAATCTCTATCATTCTGATGTTTTCCTACACCAATTCAGTCAATATTTTTTGATTTATAGATTCTTCCATCATTTTGACAGCTCAATATAGTACATGTTTTCTATTAACCAGGATTCTGTGATGAATTCTCACATCTTTTCAATTGACTTCTTTTTTGAAATCTCTAACATTCTGATGTTTTCCTACACCTATTCAGTCAATAATTTTTGATTGATAGATTCTTCCATCATTTTGACAGCTCAATATAGTACATGTTTTCTATTAACCAGGATTCTGTGATGAATTCTCACATCTTTTCAATTGACTTCTTTTTTGAAATCTCTAACATTCTGATGTTTTTCTACACCTATTCAGTCATTAATTTTTGATCTATAGATTCTTCCATCATTTTGACAGCTCATAATAGTACATGTTTTCTAACAACCAAGATTCTGTGATGAATTCTCACATCTTTTCAATTCACTTCTTTTTTAAAATTCTAACATTCTGGTGAGTTCCTACACCTGCTCAGTCAATATTTTTTTATTTATTTATAAATTTCCCCATCATTTTAACAGATCAATATAGTACATGTTTTCTATTAACCCAGATTCTGTGATGCATTCTAACATCTTTTCAATTGACTTCCTTTTTTAAATCTATAACATTCTGACGCCTTCCTACACCTATTCAGTCAATGTTTTTTGATTTATTGATTCTTCCATCATTTTGACAGTTCAAAATAGTACATGTTTTCTAACAACCCAGATTCTGTGATGAATTCTCACATCTTTTCAATTCACTATTTCAAAACTCTAACATTCTGGTGCCTTCCTAAACCTATTCAGTCAATATTTTTTGATTTATAGACTCTTCCATCACGTTGACAGCTCATAATAGTACATGTTTTCTAACAACCCAGATTCTGTGATGAATTCTCACATCTTTTCAATTCAATTCTTTTTTAAATCTCTAACATTCTGATGCCTTCCTACACCTATTCAGTCTATATTTTATTATATATAAATTCTTCCATCATTTTGACAGCTCAATATAGTACATGTTTTCTATTAACCCAGATTCTGTGATGAATTCTCACATCTTTCCAATTGACTTCTTTTTTTAAATCTCTAACATTCTGATGTTTTTCCACACCTATTCAGTCACTATTTTTTGATTTACAGATTCTTCCATCATGTTGACAGTTCAAAATAGTACATGTTTTCTAACAACCCAGATTCTGTGATGAATTCTCACACCTTATCAATTGACATCTTTTTTAAAACTCTAACATTCTGGTGCCTTCCTACACCTATTCAGTCAATATTTTTTGATTTATAGATTCTTCCATCATTTTGACAGCTCATAATAGTACATATTTTCTAACAACCCAGATTCTGTGATGAATTCTCACATCCTTTCAATTCACTTCTTTTTTAAATCTCTAACATCCTGATACCTTTCTACACCTATTCTGTCAATATTTTATTATTTATAAATTCTTCCATCATTTTGACAGCTCAATATAGTACATGTTTTCTATTAACCCAGATTCTGTGATGAATTCTCACATCTTTTCAATTGACTTCTTTTTTGAAATCTCTAACATTCTGATGTTTTCCTACACCTATTCAGTAGATATTTTTTGATTTATAGATTCTTCCATCATGTTGACAGTTCAAAATAGTACATGTTTTCTAACAACCCAGATTCTGTGATGAATTCTCACATCTTTTCAATTCACTTCTTTTTTAAATCTCTAACATTCTGATGCCTTCCTACACCTATTCAGTCAATATTTTTTGATTTATAGATTCTTCCATCATTTTGACAGTTCATAATAGTACATGTTTGCTATTAACCCAGAATCTGTGATGAATTCTCACATCTTTTCAATTGACTTCTTTTTTAAATCTCTAGCATTCTGATGCCTTCCTACACCTATTCAGTCAAAATTTTTTGATATATGAATTCTTCCATCATGTTGACAGTTCAAAATAGTACATGTTTTCTAACAACCCAGATTCTGTGATGAATTCTCACATCTTTTCAATTCACTTCTTTTTTAAATCTCTAACATTCTGATGCATTCCTACACCTATTCAGTCAATATTTTTTGATTTATAGATTCTTCCATCATTTTGACAGTTGATAATAGTACATGTTTGCTATTAACCCAGAATCTGTGATGAATTCTCACATCTTTTCAATTGACTTCTTTTTTAAAACTCTAACATTCTGAATTTTCCTACACCTATTCTGTCACAATTTTTTGATATATGAATTCTTCCATCATGTTGACAGTTCAAAATAGTACATGTTTTCTAACAACCCAGATTCTGTGATGAATTCTCACATCTTTTCAATTCACTTCTTTTTCAAATCTCTAACATTCTGATGCATTCCTACACCTATTCAGTCAATATTTTTTGATTTATAGATTCTTCCATCATTTTGACAGTTGATAATAGTACATGTTTGCTATTAACCCAGAATCTGTGATGAATTCTCACATCTTTTCAATTGACTTCTTTTTTACATCTCTAGCATTCTGATGCCTTCCTACACCTATTCAGTCAATATTTTATTATTTATAAATTCTTCCATCATTTTGACAGCTCAATATAGTACATGTTTTCTATTAACCCAGATTCTGTGATGAATTCTCACATCTTTTCAATTCACTTCTTTTTTAAATCTCTAACATTCTGATGCCTTTCTACACCTATTTAGTAAATATTTTATTATTTATAAATTCTTCCATCATTTTGACAGCTCAATATAGTACATGTTTTCTATTAACCCAGATTCTGTAATGAATTCTCACATCTTTTCAATTGACTTCTTTTTTTAAATCTCTAACATTCTGATGTTTTCTTACACCTATTAAGTCAATATTTTTTGATTCATAGATTCTTCCATCATTTTGACAGTTCATAATAGTACATGTTTGCTATTAACCCAGAATCTGTGATGAATTCTCACATCTTTTCAATTGACTTCTTTTTTAAATCTCTAGCATTCTGATGCCTTCCTACACCTATTCAGTCAATATTTTTTGATTTATAGATTCTTTCATCATTTTGACAGTTCAAAATAGTACATGTTTCCTAACAACCCAGATTCTGTGATGAATTCTCACATCTTTTCAATTGACTTCTCTTTTAAAACTCTAACATTCTTGTGCCTTCCTACACTTATTCAGTTAATATTTTTTGATTCATAGATTCTTCCATCATTTTGACAGTTCATAATAGTACATGTTTGCTATTAACCCAGAATCTGTGATGAATTCTCACATCTTTTCAATTGACTTCTTTTTTAAATCTCTAGCATTCTGATGCCTTCCTACACCTATTCAGTCAATATTTTTTGATTTATAGATTCTTTCATCATTTTGACAGTTCAAAATAGTACATGTTTCCTAACAACCCAGATTCTGTGATGAATTCTCACATCTTTTCAATTGACTTCTCTTTTAAAACTCTAACATTCTGGTGCCTTCCTACACTTATTCAGTTAATATTTTTTGATATATAGATTCTTCCATCATTTTGACAGCTCATAATAGTACATGTTTTCTAACAACCCAGATTCTGTGATGAATTCTCACATCTTTTCAATTGACTTCTTTTTTGAAATCTCTAACATTCTGATGTTTTCCTACACCTATTCAGTCAATAATTTTTGATTTATAGATTCTTCCATCATTTTGACAGCTCAATATAGTACATGTTTTCTATTAACCAGGATTCTGTGATGAATTCTCACATCTTTTCAATTGACTTCTTTTTTGAAATCTCTAACATTCTGATGTTTTTCTACACCTATTCAGTCAATAATTTTTGATCTATAGATTCTTCCATCATTTTGACAGCTCATAATAGTACATGTTTTCTAACAACCCAGATTCTGTGATGAATTCTCACATCTTTTCAATTCACTTCTTTTTTAAAATTCTAACATTCTGCTGAGTTCCGACACCTGCTCAGTCAATATTTTTTTATTTATTTATAAATTTCCCCATCATTTTGACAGATCAATATAGTAAATGTTTTCTATTAACCCAGATTCTGTGATGCATTCTAACATCTCTTCAATTGACTTCCTTTTTTAAATCTATAACATTCTGACGCCTTCCTACACCTATTCAGTCAATGTTTTTTGATTTATTGATTCTTCCATCATTTTGACAGTTCAAAATGGTACATGTTTTCTAACAACCCAGATTCTGTGATGAATTCTCACATCTTTTCAATTAACTATTTCAAAACTCTAACATTCTGGTGCCTTTCTAAACCTATTCAGTCAATATTTTTTGATTTATAGACTCTTCCATCACGTTGACAGCTCATAATAGTACATGTTTTCTAACAACCCAGATTCTGTGATGAATTCTCACATCTTTTCAATTCAATTCTTTTTTAAATCTCTAACATTCTGATGCCTTCCTACACCTATTCAGTCTATATTTTATTATATATAATTTCTTCCATCATTTTGACAGCTCAATATAGTACATGTTTTCTATTAACCCAGATTCTGTGATGAATTCTCACATCTTTCCAATTGACTTCTTTTTTTAAATCTCTAACATTCTGATATTTTCCACACCTATTCAGTCACTATTTTTTGATTTACAGATTCTTCCATCATGTTGACAGTTCAAAATAGTACATGTTTTCTAACAACCCAGATTCTGTGATGAATTCTCACATCTTATCAATTGACATCTTTTTTGAAATCTCTAACATTCTGATGTTTTCCTACATCTATTCAGTAGATATTTTTTGATTTATAGATTCTTCCATCATGTTGACAGTTCAAAATAGTACATGTTTTCTAACAACCCAGATTCCGTGATGAATTCTCACATCTTTCCAATTGAATTCTTTTTTTAAATCTCTAACATTCTGATGTTTTTCCACACCTATTCAGACACTATTTTTTGATCTACAGATTATTCCATCATGTTGACAGTTCAAAATGGTACATGTTTTCTAACAACCCAGATTCTGTGATGAATTCTCACATCTTTTCAATTCACTTCTTTTTTAAATCTCTAACATTCTGATGCCTTGCTACACCTATTCAGTCAATATTTTTTGATTTATAGATTCTTCCATCATTTTGACAGTTCATAATAGTACATGTTCGCTATTAACCCAGAATCTGTGATGAATGCTCACATCTTTTCAATTGACTTCTTTTTTAAATCTCTAGCATTCTGATGCCATCCTACACCTATTCAGTCAATATTTTTTGATTTATAGATTCTTTCATTATTTTGACAGATCAAAATAGTACATGTTTCCTAACAACCCAGTTTCTGTGATGAATTCTCAAATCTTTTCAATTGACTTCTTTTTTAAAACTCTAACATTCTGAATTTTCTACACCTATTCTGTCACAATTTTTTGATATATGAATTCTTCCATCATGTTGACAGTTCAAAATAGTACATGTTTTCTAACAACCCAGATTCTGTGATGAATTCTCACATCTTTTCAATTCACTTCTTTTTTAAATCTCTAACATTCTGATGCCTTCCTACACCTATTCAGTCAATATTTTTTGATTTATAGATTCTTCCATCATTTTGACAGTTCATAATAGTACATGTTTGCTATTAACCCAGAATCTGTGATGAATTCTCACATCTTTTCAATTGACTTCTTTTTTTAATCTCTAGCATTCTGATGCCTTCCTACACCTATTCAGTCAATATTTTTTGATTTATAGATCTTTCATCATTTTGACAGCTCAATATAGTACATGTTTTCTATTAACCAGGATTCTGTGATGAATTCTCACATCTTTTCAGTTCACTTCTTTTCTAAATCTCTAACATTCTGATGCCTTCCTACACCTATTCAGTCTATATTTTATTATATATAATTTCTTCCATCATTTTGACAGCTCAATATAGTACATGTTTTCTATTAACCCAGATTCTGTGATGAATTCTCACATCTTTCCAATTGAATTCTTTTTTTAAATCTATAACATTCTAATGTTTTTCCACACCTATTCAGTCACTATTTTTTGATTTACAGATTCTTCCATCATGTTGACAGTTCAAAATGGTACATGTTTTCTAACAACCCAGATTCTGTGATGAATTCTCACATTATTATCAATTGACTTCTTTTTTAAAACTCTAACATTCTGGTGCCTTCCTACACCTATTCAGTCAATATTTTTTGATTTATAGATTCTTCCATCATTTTGACAGCTCATAACAGTACATATTTTCTAACAACCCAGATTCTGTGATGAATTCTCACATCCTTTCAATTCACTTCTTTTTTAAATCTCTAACATCCTGATGCCTTTCTACACCTATTCTGTCAATATTTTATTATTTATAGATTCTTCCATCATTTTGACAGTTCAAAATAGTACATGTTTTCTAACAACCCAGATTCTGTCATGAATTCTCAGATCTTTGCAATTGACTTCTTTTTTAAAACTCTAACATTCTGAATTTTCCTACACCTATTCTGTCACAATTTTTTTATTTATGAATTCTTCCATTATGTTGACAGTTCAAAATAGTACATGTTTTCTAACAACCCAGATTCTGTGATGAATTCTCACATCTTATCAATTGACTTCTTTTTTAAATCTCTAACATTCTGGTGCCTTCCTACACCTATTCAATCAATATTTTATTATTTATAGATTCTTCCATCATTTTGACAGCTCAATATAGTACATGTTTTCTATTAACACAGATTCTGTGATGAATTCTCACATCTTTTCAATTGACTTCTTTTTTAAAACTCTAACATTCTGGTGCCTTCCTACACCTATTCAGTCAATATTTTTTGATTTATAGATTCTTCCATCATTTTGACAGCTCATAATAGTACATGTTTTCTAACAACCCAGATTCTGTGATGAATTCTCACATCTTATCAATTGACTTCTTTTTTAAATCTCTAACATTCTTGCGCCTTCCTACACCTATTCAGTCAATATTTTTTGATTTATAGATTCTTCCATCATTTTGACAGCTCATAATAGTACATATTTTCTAACAACCCAGATTCTGTGATGAATTCTCACATCCTTTCAATTCACTTCTTTTTTAAATCTCTAACATCCTGATGCCTTTCTACACCTATTCTGTCAATATTTTATTATTTATAAATTCTTCCATCATTTTGACAGCTCAATATAGTAGATGTTTTCTATTAACCCAGATTCTGTGATGAATTCTCACATCTTTTCAATTGACTTCTTTTTTGAATTCTCTAACGTTCTGATGTTTTCCTACACCTATTCAGTAGATATTTTTTGATTTATAGATTCTTCCATCATGTTGACAGTTCAAAATAGTACCTATTTTCTAACAACCCAGAATCTGTGATGAATTCTCACATCTTTTCAATTGACTTCTTTTTTAAATCTCTAGCATTCTGATGCCTTCCTACACCTATTCAGTCAATATTTTTTGATTTATAGATTCTTCCATCATTTTGACAGTTCATAATAGTACATGTTTGCTATTAACCCAGAATCTGTGATGAATTCTCACATCTTTTCAATTGACTTCTTTTTTAAATCTCTAGCATTCTGATGCCATCCTACACCTATTCAGTCAATATTTTTTGATTTATAGTTTCTTTCATCATTTTGACAGATCAAAAGAGTACATGTTTCCTAACAACCCAGTTTCTGTGATGAATTCTCACATCTTTTCAATTGACTTCTTTTTTAAAACTCTAACATTCTGGTGCCTTCCTACATTTATTCAGTCAATATTTTTTGATTTATAGATTCTTCCATCATTTTGACAGCTCATAATAGTACATGTTTTCTAACAACCCAGATTCTGTGATGAATTCTCACATCTTTTCAATTGACTTCTTTTTTAAAACTCTAACATTCTGATGCCTTCCTACACCTATTCAGTCAATATTTTTTGATTTATAGATCTTTCATCATTTTGACAGCTCAATATAGTACATGTTTGCTATTAACCCAGAATCTGTGATGAATTCTCACATCTTTTCAATTGACTTCTTTCTTAAATCTCTAGCATTCTGATGCCTTCCTACACCTATTCAGTCAATATTTTTTGATTTATAGATCTTTCATCATTTTGACAGCTCAATATAGTACATGTTTTCTATTAACCAGGATTCTGTGATGAATTCTCACATCTTTTCAATTCACTTCTTTTCTAAATCTCTAACATTCTGATGCCTTCCTACACCTATTCAGTTTTTATTTTATTATATATAATTTCTTCCATCATTTTGACAGCTCAATATAGTACATGTTTTCTATTAACCCAGATTCTGTGATGAATTCTCACATCTTTCCAATTGAATTCTTTTTTTAAATCTCTAACATTCTGATGTTTTTCCACACCTATTCAGTCACTATTTTTTGATTTACAGATTCTTCCATCATGTTGACAGTTCAAAATGGTACATGTTTTCTAACAACCCAGATTCTGTGATGAATTCTCACATCTTATCAATTGACTTCTTTTTTAAAACTCTAACATTCTGGTGCCTTCCTACACCTATTCAGTAAATATTTTTTGATTTATAGATACTTCCATCATTTTGACAGCTCATAACGGTACATATTTTCTAACAACCCAGATTCTGTGATGAATTCTCACATCCTTTCAATTCACTTCTTTTTTTAAATCTCTATCATTCTGATGTTTTCCTACACCGATTCAGTCAATATTTTTTGATTTATAGATTCTTCCATCATTTTGACAGCTCATAATAGTACATGTTTTCTAACAACCCAGATTCTGTGATGAATTCTCACATCTTTTCAATTGACTTCTTTTTTAAAACTCTAACATTCTGATGCCTTCCTACACCTATTCAGTCAATATTTTTTGATTTATAGATCTTTCATCATTTTGACAGCTCAATATAGTACATGTTTGCTATTAACCCAGAATCTGTGATGAATTCTCACATCTTTTCAATTGACTTCTTTTTTAAATCTCTAGCATTCTGATGCCTTCCTACACCTATTCAGTCAATATTTTTTGATTTATAGATCTTTCATCATTTTGACAGCTCAATATAGTACATTTTTTCTATTAACCAGGATTCTGTGATGAATTCTCACATCTTTTCAATTCACTTCTTTTCTAAATCTCTAACATTCTGATGCCTTCCTACACCTATTCAGTCTATATTTTATTATATATAATTTCTTCCATCATTTTGACAGCTCAATATAGTGCATGTTTTCTATTAACCCAGATTCTGTGATGAATTCTCACATCTTTCCAATTGAATTCTTTTTTTAAATCTCTAACATTCTGATGTTTTTCCACACCTATTCAGACACTATTTTTTGATTTACAGATTATTCCATCATGTTGACAGTTCAAAATGGTACATGTTTTCTAACAACCCAGATTCTGTGATGAATTCTCACATCTTTTCAATTCACTTCTTTTTTAAATCTCTAACATTCTGATGCCTTGCTACACCTATTCAGTCAATATTTTTTGATTTATAGATTCTTCCATCATTTTGACAGTTCATAATAGTACATGTTTGCTATTAACCCAGAATCTGTGATGAATGCTCACATCTTTTCAATTGACTTCTTTTTTAAATCTCTAGCATTCTGATGCCATCCTACACCTATTCAGTCAATATTTTTTGATTTATAGATTCTTTCATTATTTTGACAGATCAAAATAGTACATGTTTCCTAACAACCCAGTTTCTGTGATGAATTCTCACATCTTTTCAATTGACTTCTTTTTTAAAACTCTAACATTCTGAATTTTCTACACCTATTCTGTCACAATTTTTTGATATATGAATTCTTCCATCATGTTGACAGTTCAAAATAGTACATGTTTTCTAACAACCCAGATTCTGTGATGAATTCTCACATCTTTTCAATTCACTTCTTTTTTAAATCTCTAACATTCTGATGCCTTCCTACACCTATTCAGTCAATATTTTTTGATTTATAGATTCTTCCATCATTTTGACAGTTCATAATAGTACATGTTTGCTATTAACCCAGAATCTGTGATGAATTCTCACATCTTTTCAATTGACTTCTTTTTTTAATCTCTAGCTTTCTGATGCCTTCCTACACCTATTCAGTCAATATTTTTTGATTTATAGATCTTTCATCATTTTGACAGCTCAATATAGTACATGTTTTCTATTAACCAGGATTCTGTGATGAATTCTCACATCTTTTCAGTTCACTTCTTTTCTAAATCTCTAACATTCTGATGCCTTCCTACACCTATTCAGTCTATATTTTATTATATATAATTTCTTCCATCATTTTGACAGCTCAATATAGTACATGTTTTCTATTAACCCAGATTCTGTGATGAATTCTCACATCTTTCCAATTGAATTCTTTTTTTAAATCTATAACATTCTAATGTTTTTCCACACCTATTCAGTCACTATTTTTTGATTTACAGATTCTTCCATCATGTTGACAGTTCAAAATGGTACATGTTTTCTAACAACCCAGATTCTGTGATGAATTCTCACATTATTATCAATTGACTTCTTTTTTAAAACTCTAACATTCTGGTGCCTTCCTACACCTATTCAGTCAATATTTTTTGATTTATAGATTCTTCCATCATTTTGACAGCTCATAACAGTACATATTTTCTAACAACCCAGATTCTGTGATGAATTCTCACATCCTTTCAATTCACTTCTTTTTTAAATCTCTAACATCCTGATGCCTTTCTACACCTATTCTGTCAATATTTTATTATTTATAGATTCTTCCATCATTTTGACAGTTCAAAATAGTACATGTTTTCTAACAACCCAGATTCTGTCATGAATTCTCAGATCTTTGCAATTGACTTCTTTTTTAAAACTCTAACATTCTGAATTTTCCTACACCTATTCTGTCACAATTTTTTTATTTATGAATTCTTCCATTATGTTGACAGTTCAAAATAGTACATGTTTTCTAACAACCCAGATTCTGTGATGAATTCTCACATCTTATCAATTGACTTCTTTTTTAAATCTCTAACATTCTGGTGCCTTCCTACACCTATTCAATCAATATTTTATTATTTATAGATTCTTCCATCATTTTGACAGCTCAATATAGTACATGTTTTCTATTAACACAGATTCTGTGATGAATTCTCACATCTTTCCAATTGAATTCTTTTTTTAAATCTCTAACATTCTGATGTTTTTCCACACCTATTCAGTCACTATTTTTTGATTTACAGATTCTTCCATCATGTTGACAGTTCAAAATGGTACATGTTTTCTAACAACCCAGATTCTGTGATGAATTCTCACATCTTATCAATTGACTTCTTTTTTAAAACTCTAACATTCTGGTGCCTTCCTACACCTATTCAGTAAATATTTTTTGATTTATAGATACTTCCATCATTTTGACAGCTCATAACGGTACATATTTTCTAACAACCCAGATTCTGTGATGAATTCTCACATCCTTTCAATTCACTTCTTTTTTTAAATCTCTATCATTCTGATGTTTTCCTACACCGATTCAGTCAATATTTTTTGATTTATAGATTCTTCCATCATTTTGACAGCTCATAATAGTACATGTTTTCTAACAACCCAGATTCTGTGATGAATTCTCACATCTTTTCAATTGACTTCTTTTTTAAAACTCTAACATTCTGATGCCTTCCTACACCTATTCAGTCAATATTTTTTGATTTATAGATTCTTCCATCATGTTGACAGTTCAAAATAGTACCTATTTTCTAACAACCCAGAATCTGTGATGAATTCTCACATCTTTTCAATTGACTTCTTTTTTAAATCTCTAGCATTCTGATGCCTTCCTACACCTATTCAGTCAATATTTTTTGATTTATAGATCTTTCATCATTTTGACAGCTCAATATAGTACATTTTTTCTATTAACCAGGATTCTGTGATGAATTCTCACATCTTTTCAATTCACTTCTTTTCTAAATCTCTAACATTCTGATGCCTTCCTACACCTATTCAGTCTATATTTTATTATATATAATTTCTTCCATCATTTTGACAGCTCAATATAGTGCATGTTTTCTATTAACCCAGATTCTGTGATGAATTCTCACATCTTTCCAATTGAATTCTTTTTTTAAATCTCTAACATTCTGATGTTTTTCCACACCTATTCAGACACTATTTTTTGATTTACAGATTATTCCATCATGTTGACAGTTCAAAATGGTACATGTTTTCTAACAACCCAGATTCTGTGATGAATTCTCACATCTTTTCAATTCACTTCTTTTTTAAATCTCTAACATTCTGATGCCTTGCTACACCTATTCAGTCAATATTTTTTGATTTATAGATTCTTCCATCATTTTGACAGTTCATAATAGTACATGTTTGCTATTAACCCAGAATCTGTGATGAATGCTCACATCTTTTCAATTGACTTCTTTTTTAAATCTCTAGCATTCTGATGCCATCCTACACCTATTCAGTCAATATTTTTTGATTTATAGATTCTTTCATTATTTTGACAGATCAAAATAGTACATGTTTCCTAACAACCCAGTTTCTGTGATGAATTCTCACATCTTTTCAATTGACTTCTTTTTTAAAACTCTAACATTCTGAATTTTCTACACCTATTCTGTCACAATTTTTTGATATATGAATTCTTCCATCATGTTGACAGTTCAAAATAGTACATGTTTTCTAACAACCCAGATTCTGTGATGAATTCTCACATCTTTTCAATTCACTTCTTTTTTAAATCTCTAACATTCTGATGCCTTCCTACACCTATTCAGTCAATATTTTTTGATTTATAGATTCTTCCATCATTTTGACAGTTCATAATAGTACATGTTTGCTATTAACCCAGAATCTGTGATGAATTCTCACATCTTTTCAATTGACTTCTTTTTTTAATCTCTAGCTTTCTGATGCCTTCCTACACCTATTCAGTCAATATTTTTTGATTTATAGATCTTTCATCATTTTGACAGCTCAATATAGTACATGTTTTCTATTAACCAGGATTCTGTGATGAATTCTCACATCTTTTCAGTTCACTTCTTTTCTAAATCTCTAACATTCTGATGCCTTCCTACACCTATTCAGTCTATATTTTATTATATATAATTTCTTCCATCATTTTGACAGCTCAATATAGTACATGTTTTCTATTAACCCAGATTCTGTGATGAATTCTCACATCTTTCCAATTGAATTCTTTTTTTAAATCTATAACATTCTAATGTTTTTCCACACCTATTCAGTCACTATTTTTTGATTTACAGATTCTTCCATCATGTTGACAGTTCAAAATGGTACATGTTTTCTAACAACCCAGATTCTGTGATGAATTCTCACATTATTATCAATTGACTTCTTTTTTAAAACTCTAACATTCTGGTGCCTTCCTACACCTATTCAGTCAATATTTTTTGATTTATAGATTCTTCCATCATTTTGACAGCTCATAACAGTACATATTTTCTAACAACCCAGATTCTGTGATGAATTCTCACATCCTTTCAATTCACTTCTTTTTTAAATCTCTAACATCCTGATGCCTTTCTACACCTATTCTGTCAATATTTTATTATTTATAGATTCTTCCATCATTTTGACAGTTCAAAATAGTACATGTTTTCTAACAACCCAGATTCTGTCATGAATTCTCAGATCTTTGCAATTGACTTCTTTTTTAAAACTCTAACATTCTGAATTTTCCTACACCTATTCTGTCACAATTTTTTTATTTATGAATTCTTCCATTATGTTGACAGTTCAAAATAGTACATGTTTTCTAACAACCCAGATTCTGTGATGAATTCTCACATCTTATCAATTGACTTCTTTTTTAAATCTCTAACATTCTGGTGCCTTCCTACACCTATTCAATCAATATTTTATTATTTATAGATTCTTCCATCATTTTGACAGCTCAATATAGTACATGTTTTCTATTAACACAGATTCTGTGATGAATTCTCACATCTTTTCAATTGACTTCTTTTTTAAAACTCTAACATTCTGGTGCCTTCCTACACCTATTCAGTCAATATTTTTTGATTTATAGATTCTTCCATCATTTTGACAGCTCATAATAGTACATGTTTTCTAACAACCCAGATTCTGTGATGAATTCTCACATCTTATCAATTGACTTCTTTTTTAAATCTCTAACATTCTTGCGCCTTCCTACACCTATTCAGTCAATATTTTTTGATTTATAGATTCTTCCATCATTTTGACAGCTCATAATAGTACATATTTTCTAACAACCCAGATTCTGTGATGAATTCTCACATCCTTTCAATTCACTTCTTTTTTAAATCTCTAACATCCTGATGCCTTTCTACACCTATTCTGTCAATATTTTATTATTTATAAATTCTTCCATCATTTTGACAGCTCAATATAGTAGATGTTTTCTATTAACCCAGATTCTGTGATGAATTCTCACATCTTTTCAATTGACTTCTTTTTTGAATTCTCTAACGTTCTGATGTTTTCCTACACCTATTCAGTAGATATTTTTTGATTTATAGATTCTTCCATCATGTTGACAGTTCAAAATAGTACCTATTTTCTAACAACCCAGAATCTGTGATGAATTCTCACATCTTTTCAATTGACTTCTTTTTTAAATCTCTAGCATTCTGATGCCTTCCTACACCTATTCAGTCAATATTTTTTGATTTATAGATTCTTCCATCATTTTGACAGTTCATAATAGTACATGTTTGCTATTAACCCAGAATCTGTGATGAATTCTCACATCTTTTCAATTGACTTCTTTTTTAAATCTCTAGCATTCTGATGCCATCCTACACCTATTCAGTCAATATTTTTTGATTTATAGTTTCTTTCATCATTTTGACAGATCAAAAGAGTACATGTTTCCTAACAACCCAGTTTCTGTGATGAATTCTCACATCTTTTCAATTGACTTCTTTTTTAAAACTCTAACATTCTGGTGCCTTCCTACATTTATTCAGTCAATATTTTTTGATTTATAGATTCTTCCATCATTTTGACAGCTCATAATAGTACATGTTTTCTAACAACCCAGATTCTGTGATGAATTCTCACATCTTTTCAATTGACTTCTTTTTTAAAACTCTAACATTCTGATGCCTTCCTACACCTATTCAGTCAATATTTTTTGATTTATAGATCTTTCATCATTTTGACAGCTCAATATAGTACATGTTTGCTATTAACCCAGAATCTGTGATGAATTCTCACATCTTTTCAATTGACTTCTTTCTTAAATCTCTAGCATTCTGATGCCTTCCTACACCTATTCAGTCAATATTTTTTGATTTATAGATCTTTCATCATTTTGACAGCTCAATATAGTACATGTTTTCTATTAACCAGGATTCTGTGATGAATTCTCACATCTTTTCAATTCACTTCTTTTCTAAATCTCTAACATTCTGATGCCTTCCTACACCTATTCAGTCTATATTTTATTATATATAATTTCTTCCATCATTTTGACAGCTCAATATAGTACATGTTTTCTATTAACCCAGATTCTGTGATGAATTCTCACATCTTTCCAATTGAATTCTTTTTTTAAATCTCTAACATTCTGATGTTTTTCCACACCTATTCAGTCACTATTTTTTGATTTACAGATTCTTCCATCATGTTGACAGTTCAAAATGGTACATGTTTTCTAACAAACCAGATTCTGTGATGAATTCTCACATCTTATCAATTGACTTCTTTTTTAAAACTCTAACATTCTGGTGCCTTCCTACACCTATTCAGTAAATATTTTTTGATTTATAGATACTTCCATCATTTTGACAGCTCATAACGGTACATATTTTCTAACAACCCAGATTCTGTGATGAATTCTCACATCCTTTCAATTCACTTCTTTTTTTAAATCTCTATCATTCTGATGTTTTCCTACACCGATTCAGTCAATATTTTTTGATTTATAGATTCTTCCATCATTTTGACAGCTCATAATAGTACATGTTTTCTAACAACCCAGATTCTGTGATGAATTCTCACATCTTTTCAATTGACTTCTTTTTTAAAACTCTAACATTCTGATGCCTTCCTACACCTATTCAGTCAATATTTTTTGATTTATAGATCTTTCATCATTTTGACAGCTCAATATAGTACATGTTTGCTATTAACCCAGAATCTGTGATGAATTCTCACATCTTTTCAATTGACTTCTTTTTTAAATCTCTAGCATTCTGATGCCTTCCTACACCTATTCAGTCAATATTTTTTGATTTATAGATCTTTCATCATTTTGACAGCTCAATATAGTACATTTTTTCTATTAACCAGGATTCTGTGATGAATTCTCACATCTTTTCAATTCACTTCTTTTCTAAATCTCTAACATTCTGATGCCTTCCTACACCTATTCAGTCTATATTTTATTATATATAATTTCTTCCATCATTTTGACAGCTCAATATAGTGCATGTTTTCTATTAACCCAGATTCTGTGATGAATTCTCACATCTTTCCAATTGAATTCTTTTTTTAAATCTCTAACATTCTGATGTTTTTCCACACCTATTCAGACACTATTTTTTGATTTACAGATTATTCCATCATGTTGACAGTTCAAAATGGTACATGTTTTCTAACAACCCAGATTCTGTGATGAATTCTCACATCTTTTCAATTCACTTCTTTTTTAAATCTCTAACATTCTGATGCCTTGCTACACCTATTCAGTCAATATTTTTTGATTTATAGATTCTTCCATCATTTTGACAGTTCATAATAGTACATGTTTGCTATTAACCCAGAATCTGTGATGAATGCTCACATCTTTTCAATTGACTTCTTTTTTAAATCTCTAGCATTCTGATGCCATCCTACACCTATTCAGTCAATATTTTTTGATTTATAGATTCTTTCATTATTTTGACAGATCAAAATAGTACATGTTTCCTAACAACCCAGTTTCTGTGATGAATTCTCACATCTTTTCAATTGACTTCTTTTTTAAAACTCTAACATTCTGAATTTTCTACACCTATTCTGTCACAATTTTTTGATATATGAATTCTTCCATCATGTTGACAGTTCAAAATAGTACATGTTTTCTAACAACCCAGATTCTGTGATGAATTCTCACATCTTTTCAATTCACTTCTTTTTTAAATCTCTAACATTCTGATGCCTTCCTACACCTATTCAGTCAATATTTTTTGATTTATAGATTCTTCCATCATTTTGACAGTTCATAATAGTACATGTTTGCTATTAACCCAGAATCTGTGATGAATTCTCACATCTTTTCAATTGACTTCTTTTTTAAATCTCTAGCATTCTGATGCCTTCCTACACCTATTCAGTCAATATTTTTTGATTTATAGATCTTTCATCATTTTGACAGCTCAATATAGTACATGTTTTCTATTAACCAGGATTCTGTGATGAATTCTCACATCTTTTCAGTTCACTTCTTTTCTAAATCTCTAACATTCTGATGCCTTCCTACACCTATTCAGTCTATATTTTATTATATATAATTTCTTCCATCATTTTGACAGCTCAATATAGTACATGTTTTCTATTAACCCAGATTCTGTGATGAATTCTCACATCTTTCCAATTGAATTCTTTTTTTAAATCTATAACATTCTAATGTTTTTCCACACCTATTCAGTCACTATTTTTTGATTTACAGATTCTTCCATCATGTTGACAGTTCAAAATGGTACATGTTTTCTAACAACCCAGATTCTGTGATGAATTCTCACATTATTATCAATTGACTTCTTTTTTAAAACTCTAACATTCTGGTGCCTTCCTACACCTATTCAGTCAATATTTTTTGATTTATAGATTCTTCCATCATTTTGACAGCTCATAACAGTACATATTTTCTAACAACCCAGATTCTGTGATGAATTCTCACATCCTTTCAATTCACTTCTTTTTTAAATCTCTAACATCCTGATGCCTTTCTACACCTATTCTGTCAATATTTTATTATTTATAGATTCTTCCATCATTTTGACAGTTCAAAATAGTACATGTTTTCTAACAACCCAGATTCTGTCATGAATTCTCAGATCTTTGCAATTGACTTCTTTTTTAAAACTCTAACATTCTGAATTTTCCTACACCTATTCTGTCACAATTTTTTTATTTATGAATTCTTCCATTATGTTGACAGTTCAAAATAGTACATGTTTTCTAACAACCCAGATTCTGTGATGAATTCTCACATCTTATCAATTGACTTCTTTTTTAAATCTCTAACATTCTGGTGCCTTCCTACACCTATTCAATCAATATTTTATTATTTATAGATTCTTCCATCATTTTGACAGCTCAATATAGTACATGTTTTCTATTAACACAGATTCTGTGATGAATTCTCACATCTTTTCAATTGACTTCTTTTTTAAAACTCTAACATTCTGGTGCCTTCCTACACCTATTCAGTCAATATTTTTTGATTTATAGATTCTTCCATCATTTTGACAGCTCATAATAGTACATGTTTTCTAACAACCCAGATTCTGTGATGAATTCTCACATCTTATCAATTGACTTCTTTTTTAAATCTCTAACATTCTTGCGCCTTCCTACACCTATTCAGTCAATATTTTTTGATTTATAGATTCTTCCATCATTTTGACAGCTCATAATAGTACATATTTTCTAACAACCCAGATTCTGTGATGAATTCTCACATCCTTTCAATTCACTTCTTTTTTAAATCTCTAACATCCTGATGCCTTTCTACACCTATTCTGTCAATATTTTATTATTTATAAATTCTTCCATCATTTTGACAGCTCAATATAGTACATGTTTTCTATTAACCCAGATTCTGTGATGAATTCTCACATCTTTTCAATTGACTTCTTTTTTGAAATCTCTAACGTTCTGATGTTTTCCTACACCTATTCAGTAGATATTTTTTGATTTATAGATTCTTCCATCATGTTGACAGTTCAAAATAGTACCTGTTTTCTAACAACCCAGAATCTGTGATGAATTCTCCATCTTTTCAATTGACTTCTTTTTTAAATCTCTAGCATTCTGATGCCTTCCTACACCTATTCAGTCAATATTTTTTGATTTATAGATTCTTTCATCATTTTGACAGTTCAAAATAGTACATGTTTCCTAACAACCCAGTTTCTGTGATGAATTCTCACATCTTTTCAATTGACTTCTTTTTTAAAACTCTAACATTCTGGTGCCTTCCTACATTTATTCAGTCTATATTTTTTGATTTATAGATTCTTCCATCATTTTGACAGCTCATAATAGTACATGTTTTCTAACAACCCAGATTCTGTGATGAATTCTCACATCTTTTCAATTGACATCTTTTTTAAAACTCTAACATTCTGAATTTTCCTACACCTATTCAGTCATTTTTTTTTTGATTTATAGATTCTTCCATCATTTTGACAGTTCATAATAGTACATGTTTGCTATTAACCCAGAATCTGTGATGAATTCTCACATCTTTTCAATTGACTTCTTTTTTAAATCTCTAGCATTCTGATGCCTTCCTACACCTATTCAGGCAATATTTTTTGATTTATAGATCTTTCATCATTTTGACAGCTCAATATAGTACATGTTTTCTATTAACCAGGATTCTGTGATGAATTCTCACATCTTTTCAATTGACTTCTTTTTTGAAATCTCTAACATTCTGATGTTTTCCTACAACTATTCAGTCAATATTTTTTGATTTATAGATTCTTTCATCATTTTGATAGTTCAAAATAGTACATGTTTCCTAACAACCCAGTTTCTGTGATGAATTCTCACATCTTTTCAATTGACTTCTTTTTTAAAACTCTAACATTCTGGTGCCTTCCTACATTTATTCAGTCAATATTTTTTGATTTATAGATTCTTCCATCATTTTGACAGCTCATAATAGTACATGTTTTCTAACAACCCAGGTTCTGTGATGAATTCTCACATCTTTTCAATTGACTTCTTTTTGAAACTCTAACATTCTGAATTTTCCTACACCTATTCTGTAACAATTTTTTGATATATGAATTCTTCCATCATGTTGACAGTTCAAAATAGTACATGTTTTCTAACAACCCAGATTCTGTGATGAATTCTCACATCTTTTCAATTCACTTCTTTTTTAAATCTCTAACATTCTGATGCCATCCTACACCTATTCAGTCAATATTTTTTGACTTATAGATTCTTTCATAATTTTGACAGTTCAAAATAGTACATGTTTCCTAACAACCCAGTTTCTGTGATGAATTCTCACATCTTTTCAATTGACTTCTTTTTAAAACTCTAACATTCTGGTGCCTTCCTACATTTATTCAGTCAATATTTTTTGATTTATAGATTCTTCCATCATTTTGACAGCTCATAATAGTACATGTTTTCTAACAACCATTATTCTGTGATGAATTCTCACATCTTTTCAATTGACTTCTTTTTTAAAACTCTAACATTCTGAATTTTCCTACACCTATTCTGTCACAATTTTTTGATATATGAATTCTTCCATCATGTTGACAGTTCAAAATAGTACATGTTTTCTAACAACCCAGATTCTGTGATGAATTCTCACATCTTTTCAATTCACTTCTTTTTTAAATCTCTAACATTCTGATGCCTTCCTACACCTATTCAGTCAATATTTTTTGATTTATAGATTCTTCCATCATTTTGACAGTTCATAATAGTACATGTTTGCTATTAACCCAGATTCTGTGATGAATTCTCACATCTTTTCAATTGACTTCTTTTTTGAAATCTCTAACATTCTGATGTTTTCCTACACCTATTCAGTCAATATTTTTTGATTTATAGATTCTTCCATCATTTTGACAGCTCATAATAGTACATGTTTTCTAACAACCCAGATTCTGTGATGAATTCTCACATCTTTTCAATTCACTTCTTTTCTAAATCTCTAACATTCTGATGCCTTCCTACACCTATTCAGTCTATATTTTATTATATATAATTTCTTCCATCATTTTGCCAGCTCAATATAGTACATGTTTTCTATTGACCTAGATTCTGTGATGAATTCTCACATCTTTCCAATTGACTTCTTTTTTTAAATCTCTAACATTCTGATGTTTTTCCACACCTATTCAGTCACTATTTTTTGATTTACAGATTCTTCCATCATGTTGACAGTTCAAAATGGTACATGTTTTCTAACAACCCAGATTCTGTGATGAATTCTCACATCTTATCAATTGACTTCTTTTTTAAATCTCTAACATTCTGGTGCCTTCCTACACCTATTCAGTCAATATTTTTTGATTTATAGATTCTTCCATCATTTTGACAGCTCATAACAGTACATATTTTCTAACAACCCAGATTCTGTGATGAATTCTCACATTCTTTCAATTCACTTCTTTTTTAAATCTCTAACATCCTGATGCCTTTCTACACCTATTCTGTCAATATTTTATTATTTATAGATTCTTCCATCATTTTGACAGTTCAAAATAGTACATGTTTTCTATTAACCCAGATTCTGTCATGAATTCTCAGATCTTTGCAATTGACTTCTTTTTTAAAACTCTAACATTCTGAATTTTCCTACACCTATTCTGTCACAATTTTTTTATTTATGAATTCTTCCATTATGTTGACAGTTCAAAATAGTACATGTTTTCTAACAACCCAGATTCTGTGATGAATTCTCACATCTTATCAATTGACTTCTTTTTTAAATGTCTAACATTCTGGTGCCTTCCTACACCTATTCAATCAATATTTTATTATTTATAGATTCTTCCATCATTTTGACAGCTCAATATAGTACATGTTTTCTATTAACACAGATTCTGTGATGAATTCTCACATCTTTTCAATTGACTTCTTTTTTAAAACTCTAACATTCTGGTGCCTTCCTACACCTATTCAGTCAATATTTTTTGATTTATAGAATCTTCCATCATTTTGACAGCTCATAATAGTACATGTTTTCTAACAACCCACATTCTGTGATGAATTCTCACATCTTATCAATTGACTTCTTTTTTAAATCTCTAACATTCTTGCGCCTTCCTACACCTATTCAGTCAATATTTTATTATTTATAGATTCTTCCATCATTTTGACAGCTCAATATAGTACATGTTTTCTATTAACACAGATTCTGTGATGAATTCTCACATCTTTTCAATTGACTTCTCTCTTAAAACTCTAACATTCTGATGCCTTCCAACATCTATGCAGTCAATATTTTTTTTTATTTATAGATTTCTCCATTATCTTGACCTTTCATAATAGTACATGTTTTCTAACAACCAAGATTCTGTCATGAATTCTCACATCTTTTCAATTAACGACTTTTTTAAAATTCTAACATTCTTGTGAGTTCCTACACCTACTCAGTCAAAAGTTTTTATTTATTTATAGATTTCCCCATCATATTGACCTTTCCTAATAGTACATGTTTTCTAACAACCCAGATTCTGTGTTGAATTCTCACATCTTTTCAATTGACTTCTTTTTTGAAACTCTAACATTCTGGTGCCTTCCTACACATATTCAGTTAATATTTTTTGATTTATAGATTTCTCAAACATTTTGACCTTTCATAAAAGTAGATGTTTTCTATTAACCCAGATTTTGTGATGAATTCTTACATCTTTTCCATTGAATATTTTTTGAAACTCTAACATTCTGGTTCATTCCTCCACCTATTCAGTCAATATCTTTTGAGTTACAGATTTCTCAATCACTTTAACTTTAATAATAGTACATGTTTTCTAACAACCCAGTAACTGTGATGAATTCTCACATCTTTTCAATTGACCTCTTTTTAAAATCTCTAACATTCTGATGCCTTCCTACACCTATCTAGTAAATTTTTTTTTATTTATAAATTTCTCCATCATTTTGACCTTTTATAATACTACATGTTTTCTAACTACCCATATTCTGTGATGAATTCTCACGTCTTTTCAATTCACTTCTTTTTTAAATCTCTAACATTCTGATGCCTTCCTACAGCTATTAGTACATGATTATAGTACATGTTTTCTAACAACCCAAACTCTGTGATGAATTTTCACATCTTTTCAATTGACCTCTTTTTTAAATCTCTAACATTCTGATGCCTTCCTACAGCTATTCAGTCAATATTTTATTATTTATAGATTCTACCATCATTTTGAAAGCTCAATATAGTACATGTTTTCTATTAACACAGATTCTGTGATGAATTCTTACATCTTTTCAAAGGACTTCTTTTCTAAAACTCTAACATTCTGGTGCCTTCCTACACCCTTTCAGTCAATATTTTTTGATTTATAGATTCTTCCATCATCTTTACCTTTCATAATAGTACATGTTTTCTAACAACCCAGATTCTGTGATGAATTCTCACATCTTTTCAATTAACTTCTTTTTTAAAATTCTAAAATTCTGGTGAGTTCCTACACCTACTCAGTCAATATTTTTTATTTATTTATAGATTTCTTCATCATGTGACCTTTCATAATAGTACATGTTTTCTAACAACTCAGATTCTGTGATGAATTCCCACATCTTTTCAATTAACAACTTTTTTAAAACTCTAACATTCTGGTGCCTTCCTACACCTATTCAGTCAATATTTTTGAACTATAGATTTCTCCATCATTTTGACCTTTCATAATAGTACATGTTTTCTAACAACACAGATTCTGTGATGAATTCTCACATCTTTTTAATTCACTTCTTTGTTAAATCTCTAACATTCTGATGACTTTCTACACCTATTCAGTCAATATTTTATTATTTATAAATTCTTCCGTCATTTTGACCTTTCATAATAGTACATTTTTTCTAACAACCCAGATTCTGTGATGAATTCTCACATCATTTCAATTGACTTTTTTTTAAATCTCTAACATTCTGATATCTTCCTACACCTATTCATTCAATATTTTTTGATTCATAGATTCTTCCATCATTTTGACAGTACATAATAGTACTTTTTTGCTATTAACCCAGATTCTGTGATGAATTGTCAAATCTTTTCAATTGACATCTTTTTTAAATCTCTAGCATTCTGATGCCTTCCTACACCTATTAAGGCAATATTTTATAATTTATAGATTCTTCCATCATTTCTACATTTCAAAATAGTACATATTTTCTAACAACCCAGATTCTGTGATGAATTCTCACATCTTTTCAATTGACTTCCTTTATAAAACTCTAACATTCTGGTGCCTTCCTACACCTATTCAGTGAAAATTTTTTGATTTGAAGATTCTTCCATCATTCTGACAGCTCATAATAGTACATTTTTTCTAATAACCCAGATTCTGTGATGAATTCTCAGATCTTTTCAATTCACTTCTCTTTTAAATCTCTAACATTCTGATGCCTTCATACAGCTTTTCAGTCAATATTTTATTAGTTATAAATTCTTCCATGATTTTGACAGCTCAATATAATACATGTTTTCCATTAACCCAGATTCTGTGATGAATTCTCACATCTTTCAATTGAGTTCTTTTTTAAATCTGTAACATTCTGGTGCCTTCCTACCCCTATTCAGTCAATATTTGTTTGTTTATAGATTCTTCCATCATTTTGACAGTTGATTATAGTACATGTTTTCTAACAACCCAAATTCTGTGATGAATTCTCACATCTTTTCAATTGACCTCTTTTTAAAATCTCTAACATTCTGATATCTCCTACACCTATTCAGTCAATATTTTTTGATTCATAGATTCTTCCATCATTTTGACAGTACATAATAGTACTTTTTTGGTATTAACCTGGATTCTGTGATGAATTGTCAAATCTTTTCAATTGACATCTTTTTTAAATCTCTAGCATTCTGATGCCTTCCTACACCTATTCAGTCAATATTTTATAATTGATAGATTCTTCCAACATTTTTACATTTCAAAATAGTACATATTTTCTACCAACTCAGATTCTGTGATGAATTCTCACATCTTTTCAATTGACTTCCTTTATAAAACTCTAACATTCTGGTGCCTTCCTACACCTATTCAGTGAATATTTTTTGATTTGAAGATTCTTCCATCATTTTGAGAGCTCATAATAGTACATTTTTTCTAATAACCCAGATTCTGTGATGAATTCTCAGATCTTTTCAATTCACTTCTCTTTTAAATCTCTAACATTCTGATGCCTTCATACAGCTTTTCAGTCAATATTTTATTAGTTATAAATTCTTCCATGATTTTGACAGCTCAATATAATACATGTTTTCCATTAACCCAGATTCTGTGATGAATTCTCACATCTTTTCAATTGACTTCTTTTTTAAATCTGTAACATTCTGGTGCCTTCCTACCCCTATTCAGTCAATATTTTTTTGTTTATAGATTCTTCCATCATTTTGACAGTTGATTATAGTACATGTTTTCTAACAACCCAAACTCTGTGATGAATTCTCACATCTTTTCAATTGACCTCTTTTTAAAATCTCTAACATTCTGATGCCTTCCTACACCTATCTAGTAAATTTTTTTTTATTTATAAATTTCTCCATCATTTTGACCTTTTATAATACTACATGTTTTCTAACTACCCATATTCTGTGATGAATTCTCACGTCTTTTCAATTCACTTCTTTTTTAAATCTCTAACATTCTGATGCCTTCCTACAGCTATTCAGTCAATATTTTATTATTTATAGATTCTACCATCATTTTGAAAGCTCAATATAGTACATGTTTTCTATTAACACAGATTCTGTGATGAATTCTTACATCTTTTCAAAGGACTTCTTTTCTAAAACTCTAACATTCTGGTGCCTTCCTACATCCTTTCAGTCAATATTTTTTGATTTATAGATTCTTCCATCATCTTTACCTTTCATAATAGTACATGTTTTCTAACAACCCAGATTCTGTGATGAATTCTCACATCTTTTCAATTAACTTCTTTTTTAAAATTCTAAAATTCTGGTGAGTTCCTACACCTACTCAGTCAATATTTTTTATTTATTTATAGATTTCTCCATCATGTGACCTTTCATAATAGTACATGTTTTCTAACAACTCAGATTCTGTGATGAATTCTCACATCTTTTCAAAGAACTTCTTTTTTTAAATCTCTAACACTCTGAAGCCTTCCTACACCCTTTCAGTCAATATTTTTTTATTTATAGATTCTTCCATCATTTTGACAGCTCCATATAGTACATGTTTTCTAACAACCTAGATTCTGTGATGAATTCTCACATCTTTTTAATTCACTTCTTTGTTAAATCTCTAACATTCTGATGACTTTCTACACCTATTCAGTCAATATTTTATTATTTATAAATTCTTCCGTCATTTTGACCTTTCATAATAGTACATTTTTTCTAACAACCCAGATTCTGTGATGAATTCTCACATCATTTCAATTGACTTTTTTTTAAATCTCTAACATTCTGATATCTTCCTACACCTATTCATTCAATATTTTTTGATTCATAGATTCTTCCATCATTTTGACAGTACATAATAGTACTTTTTTGCTATTAACCCAGATTCTGTGATGAATTGTCAAATCTTTTCAATTGACATCTTTTTTAAATCTCTAGCATTCTGATGCCTTCCTACACCTATTAAGGCAATATTTTATAATTTATAGATTCTTCAATCATTTCTACATTTCAAAATAGTACATATTTTCTAACAACCCAGATTCTGTGATGAATTCTCACATCTTTTCAATTGACTTCCTTTATAAAACTCTAACATTCTGGTGCCTTCCTACACCTATTCAGTGAAAATTTTTTGATTTGAAGATTCTTCCATCATTCTGACAGCTCATAATAGTACATTTTTTCTAATAACCCAGATTCTGTGATGAATTCTCAGATCTTTTCAATTCACTTCTCTTTTAAATCTCTAACATTCTGATGCCTTCATACAGCTTTTCAGTCAATATTTTATTAGTTATAAATTCTTCCATGATTTTGACAGCTCAATATAATACATGTTTTCCATTAACCCAAATTCTGTGATGAATTCTCACATCTTTCAATTGAGTTCTTTTTTAAATCTGTAACATTCTGGTGCCTTCCTACCCCTATTCAGTCAATATTTTTTTGTTTATAGATTCTTCCATCATTTTGACAGTTGATTATAGTACATGTTTTCTAACAACCCAAATTCTGTGATGAATTCTCACATCTTTTCAATTGACCTCTTTTTAAAATCTCTAACATTCTGATATCTCCTACACCTATTCAGTCAATATTTTTTGATTCATAGATTCTTCCATCATTTTGACAGTACATAATAGTACTTTTTTGGTATTAACCTGGATTCTGTGATGAATTGTCAAATCTTTTCAATTGACATCTTTTTTAAATCTCTAGCATTCTGATGCCTTCCTACAGCTATTCAGTCAATATTTTATAATTGATAGATTCTTCCATCATTTTTACATTTCAAAATAGTACATATTTTCTACCAACTCAGATTCTGTGATGAATTCTCACATCTTTTCAATTGACTTCCTTTATAAAACTCTAACATTCTGGTGCCTTCCTACACCTATTCAGTGAATATTTTTTGATTTGAAGATTCTTCCATCATTTTGAGAGCTCATAATAGTACATTTTTTCTAATAACCCAGATTCTGTGATGAATTCTCAGATCTTTTCAATTCACTTCTCTTTTAAATCTCTAACATTCTGATGCCTTCATACAGCTTTTCAGTCAATATTTTATTAGTTATAAATTCTTATATGATTTTGACAGCTCAATATAATACATGTTTTCCATTAACCCAGATTCTGTGATGAATTCTCACATCTTTTCAATTGACTTCTTTTTTAAATCTGTAACATTCTGGTGCCTTCCTACCCCTATTCAGTCAATATTTTTTTGTTTATAGATTCTTCCATCATTTTGACAGTTGATTATAGTACATGTTTTCTAACAACCCAAACTCTGTGATGAATTCTCACATCTTTTCAATTGACCTCTTTTTAAAATCTCTAACATTCTGATGCCTTCCTACACCTATCTAGTAAATTTTTTTTTATTTATAAATTTCTCCATCATTTTGACCTTTTATAATACTACATGTTTTCTAACTACCCATATTCTGTGATGAATTCTCACGTCTTTTCAATTCACTTCTTTTTTAAATCTCTAACATTCTGATGCCTTCCTACAGCTATTCAGTCAATATTTTATTATTTATAGATTCTACCATCATTTTGAAAGCTCAATATAGTACATGTTTTCTATTAACACAGATTCTGTGATGAATTCTTACATCTTTTCAAAGGACTTCTTTTCTAAAACTCTAACATTCTGGTGCCTTCCTACACCCTTTCAGTCAATATTTTTTGATTTATAGATTCTTCCATCATCTTTACCTTTCATAATAGTACATGTTTTCTAACAACCCAGATTCTGTGATGAATTCTCACATCTTTTCAATTAACTTCTTTTTTAAAATTCTAAAATTCTGGTGAGTTCCTACACCTACTCAGTCAATATTTTTTATTTATTTATAGATTTCTCCATCATGTGACCTTTCATAATAGTACATGTTTTCTAACAACTCAGATTCTGTGATGAATTCTCACATCTTTTCAATTAACAACTTTTTTAAAACTCTAACATTCTGGTGCCTTCCTACACCTATTCAGTCAATATTTTTGAATTATAGATTTCTCCATCATTTTGACCTTTCATAATAGTACATGTTTTCTAACAACCCAGATTCTGTGATGAATTCTCACATCTTTTCAATTGACTTCTTTTTTAAATCTGTAACATTCTGGTGCCTTCCTACCCCTATTCAGTCAATATTTTTTTGTTTATAGATTCTTCCATCATTTTGACAGTTGATTATAGTACATGTTTTCTAACAACCCAAACTCTGTGATGAATTCTCACATCTTTTCAATTAACTTCTTTTTTAAAACTCTAACATTCTTGTGCCTTCCTACACCTATTCAGTCAATATTTTTGAATTATAGATTTCTCCATCATTATGACCTTTCATAATAGTACATGTTTTCTAACAACCCAGATTCTGTGATGAATTCTCACATCTTTTCATTTGACTTCTTTTTTAAATCTATAACACTCTGATGCCTTCCTACACCTATTCAGTCAATATTTTTGATTTATTGATTTCTCCATCATTTTGACCTTTCATTATAGTACATGTTTTCTAACAATCCAGATTCTGTGATGAATTCTCACATCTTTTCAATTAACTTCTTTTTTAAAACTCTAACATTCTGGTGCCTTCCTACACCTATTCAGTCAATATTTTTGAATTATAGATTTCTCCATCATTATGACCTTTCATAATAGTACATGTTTTCTAACAACCCAGATTCTGTGATGAATTCTCACATCTTTTCATTTGACTTCTTTTTTAAATCTATAACATTCTGATGCCTTCCTACACCTATTCAGTCAATATTTTTTGATTCAAAGATTCTTCCATCAATTTGACAGTTCATAATAGTACATGTTTGCTATCTATATATATAAGGCAGGTAAACGATTATCCAATTAGCTTTGTTCTTTTTGTTCTCCATTGTAAATTTAACAATGAACACAAAAGGAAGACAAAGGTGGCATTCGATGGAAAGACAACGGGACCATTCGATGTATATCCTTGTTTATTCACTTTTTGATTGGCTGTAAAATCAATAGCTCTAGGGCTCACCAGGGCTCACGATGTCATGCGCTTCGGCCCTATTGTTTCCTGCACTGTTTTCAAAAGCCACCGCTAATTTGCATATTACGTCACCGAAATAGATCGTAAATGCGCATGCGACGTGGAGCCTTTTGGGGATTCCTTGACCTTCACAACTTTCCATGTCGTGTCCCTTGCAAATGACGAGCTGGATGTGCAAGAATGGCTTCCAATTACTGCAGAGACGATCACAGCTGTGGTCGGCCTTTTTAGCAGGCCTAACTCAAAAGAGAGCATTATCAGATCAGAAGAAATTCGTAAAAATTGCAGATGAAAGGTAAGGTAATGTTAGACAACATTTACATTGCTGTAGACGCCTCTCAATCCTGATTGATTTGAAGGATTTTCACCCTCATTTGCTAGCTTTTAGGCCCCATGATGGCCATGCTATCTTATTGCTTGAAGCATCAGTTGATTGTCCTTATGACATGGTGGGACCTCAAAAGCAGTGGTGGCGCCAGGCCAGAGGCCAGTGTGCATTCAAATACCAGAATGCCCTCCCGCCACTGTGGCAGAGCAGCATGAAGGAACATTATCCGCCAGTGGTTTTGATGTGAAATTTATACTGTTTCAACTGCTGGGAACTTTGGTTAATTATTTAGCTAAAATTTTGGAGTATAGATTTCCATGTTATCCAATTGATGGTGGAAATTTGTGGCAGACAAAATTTTACAGTATGCAGCCTATGGCCAGTTTGCATTCTTCGATTTTGGCGCGGGGAAGTACATTTTGGCGCATCTGTAGGTCGGGGAATTTTGTAAATTTTATTAAAATAACTGCTACGGATCGTGCTATTGCCGGTTATGGCGCGGCTGCGGCTGTAAGCGGTCGAAGTGGCGCGGGGAAGATCTTCCCCGCGCACTACAAAGAATGCAGACTGGGGCTATGGGCACCAGGGGGAGGGCTAGGGACCTACAGCCCCCTTCTCTAATTGATGTTGGCAATTTGTGGCAGACAAAATTTACAGTATGCAGACTATGGGCGCCAAGGGGGAGGGCTAGAGGGACCTGCAGCCCCGTTGGCTGTTGGAAGCATGTAGCCCCCATGTCGTAGGAATTTCAGTTTCTGTTGGAGGAATTTTGCCAAAATGATGTACGCAAACTGCATTTTTTAGCCACTTCAGCCCCTGGTAGGAAGACTGTAGGAAGCTGTGGAAGCTCCTACCCCTCTGTCAGAAGATTTCTGGGCCACCCCTGCCTCAAAGTAGATTTATCCCAAACATTTCAAGAAGCATTTACAGCACAGGTTATGGAAATTTCACACAAAGCTGTAGATTGCATCGTATCATAACATTTTTCTAAATTTTTTCCCAAAAATATGCATAACGCAGTGGTAGTAAATAAATTGAAGGTGTAAGCTGCAAGTAAACTGTTAAAGGCGGTAAGAGTAAACATAGATACTCTGTTATGATATGCAAGAACATGTTGTTGTAGCCTGCGTGCAAACTATACCCAGGGAAAAGGTATAGTCTGCGCAGCGCCGCTTGCTGTTGTGTAGTACGTGCTTCAGCATTTATGTGATAACAAAGAAAATGCATTGTTGCAACAGCCAATAATATCGCTTTCCTGCGAAAGAAGGAAGCAGTCAGATTTGAGAACGGCTATCATGTGATTAAATCTCAGGCTTCGCTTTGTGCTCTAACCAATTTACATTAACAACACAATACTCTGGAATTTTAAGTACCCTACGGCAGATAATACACAAACGCTGAGTAGAAAGGGCCATTCAAAATGCAATTGAAATGAAATGCTGACTCATACAACACTTGATATTGAGCAGTGTTGTGCAGACTATACCTTTTCCTTGGGTATAGTCTGCAAACAGGCTAATGTTGTTGTGGCTGCAGGCGGCAAGCTGCAAAAATTTGTACAGCTCATAGACAAAATCAGCTAAGGTTTGTTTATACCCATTTCAAATCATGTGATCAATCTCTTGATAAAGCATCTTTTGATTTCTCCGACAAATTTCATGCCATGCAAAATTGTGCCATAAATGCAAAAAGTAGCATAGTACCAAAAATTCCCATGGGCATGGTCATATGACTTGAAATGGGTAAAACAAACCTTAGCCGATTAGGTCTATTAATTGAAATTTTCCAAGCTGGCCTGGAGTAACCTCTCAAGTAGTATATATTACAAATAGCCAATTTTAAGAGTATCTAATTTCTACCCTCTTTAGTATAACTGCCACTTATAACAAACAGTTAGTTTCATATTTTAAAGATTGAGATGAGATTTTTTAATGCAAAATAGTATTTTGATGGCAAAAGAATTATGTGCGGTATGGAAACAGCTCATAAACAAACAGTTATTATTGAGGTGGGATGTGTAATGGTGATCAGGAGATCATAAGTCCATTTTCATTATCAATTTCTATAATTCTAAAATTATGCATAATGTGTGCATATCATGCGATCTTGGTGGTCTAATGTGAATGCACCATTTACATTTTGCGCCATATGCAATATACAGTAACAATTTTTTGTCCTTCTTGATGATGAACATGAACATTGGTGTCCAAATTAATGTTCCATACAGTGCTCCCTTCTATTGATTGTTGAAATTCATGGAACAAAGATTTCAAGATCAAAAGGTTTATATGGTTTATACCCTGTATTTAGGATTTTACTTTTTTCATTCCCTTTAGGTTCCTGGAGACCAGATTGGAATGCATTGCATGATTTGGCCTCTGCGTACTGATGAGCGAAAGAAAATGAAAGGTGCAAGCACAAGTAAAGTTTAAAGGCTGTGAGGGTAAAAATAGATCCTTGTCAGATGCAAAGAACCTTTGTTGTAACTGCAAGCTGCAAAGTTGTACACCTTATGAATGCAAGTTTTCTAAGCTCGCCAGCAGATCAGACTGCTACCTTGCTAAGGTTTCAGGGTACCCAATTTCTAGACTCTTTGATATAAGAAACTTTAAGGAAAAGTGGGCTGTATTTTTCAAATGATAACATGGGATCATTTGATGCAAAATGAAGTATTTTGGTGTCAAAAGCATTATCTGGGGCTTATTTCTATTGAATTAGCAAGATTTTG
The DNA here is from genome assembly GCA_964019985.1 of Aurelia sp. 4 Dawson et al 2005. Taxonomy (NCBI): domain Eukaryota; kingdom Metazoa; phylum Cnidaria; class Scyphozoa; order Semaeostomeae; family Ulmaridae; genus Aurelia; species Aurelia sp. 4 Dawson et al 2005. The sequence goes on from OZ026492.1 coordinate 18,255,861, forward strand.
ATGTTACAATTAAGGTTGAGACAATAAACAAGCTATTATCACTGGAAAGGGGTGCTTCTTGGAATGATCATACTAGGATGCAGATCTTGGCAGTCTGATTGAAGTGCACAACTGCACCGCATATGGATTCCAGCCATAAGTTGAAAACAATTGACTGTATTTTCCTTTGATCCAGTGTTAGAATTTATGTAACAATTATTTCAGGATGAGCCTGACAAAAATATACTGTGAAGAAGTTCCACTGACAAACTGAAACATGATGCAAAGTCAAGAACTCACTGCATTTCTTTTATTGTTACAATATTATGAAATAAATATATGCAGGTCAAGCATATGATGTGAGATGTAAGCTCATGGTACCAGCCACAGCACATTGATCAACTTTATTGTAAAAAATTCTTTGAATTCTTAACATTTTCAAGAATCCTTCACTTTCTGAAGGAATTCTTCTTTCTGTTGTAAAATTTAAAGAACTGGACACTTCTGTGCATCACAGAAAGAGGTTTGTTTTATACCTGGTGCGGCAAAATGAAATTAATGACAATAATCTGTTGTATCAAATTGTTCAAATCCAAGCAAAAACAAATTAAAGATGCTATGTGAGCTGATTTTGTTGTGGTTCAGAAAAGGGCGGTAATAGACCATTTCGACAATTAAAATCAGAGACTGGGGAGAGCGGTTTGTTCTGGTAAATGGCGGATGCAGTTCTGGTAAATCGCTGCCACGGAGTGAGCCCGTTAAAGTGAATAATGTAAACATGGCAATCGCTACTGCATAAGAACACAGCAATAGAGCTGTCAAAGGATGTAGTCAAATACCTGTCCATGCGAAATACATACAAACGTGCAATTTATCTCTATTCGCAACTGATTTCCTTTTCAACCTTTATTTCAGTGCTACAAACAGCAATGCTTGCTTTGAGTTTAGGCCCTTTCCGCATAACTTGACGAAATACATGATATATTTGAAGTCTTTAAAATAAGAAAGCTTACCCTGACTGCAATTTTCAAGAGAATGGAATTCAACTGAAGTTTTTAACTTCAAATGTCCTTCTTGAATTCTATTAGAATTGACGGGAGGAAAACTTCAAACATAATTCGAATTTTCTTAATCTGCCGGTTGAACATACGTCAAAACTAATATTTCAAAACTGAAATTCTAAAACAGTGCCGATGCGGTAGCGATCCTCGCCACAGCTTGCAAAACTCAATGTTCTCATTGTATTCACTGCAATGGCCCAACTACGCGGCAGCCACTTACAAGAGCTATATCCGCCATTTACCAGAACAAACCGCTCTCCCCAGTCTCCGATTTCAATTGTCGAAATGGTCTATTGGTTCATACTGCAATGGATTATTTTGTCAAAATGCAAACAATCATTCACTTGGCCAAATGTGCAGTCTTCCTATTTTCTTACTCTTTCAACTTACACCACAGAAACACTGCATGCGGGCTAGCGCACTGGGCATTTCCTGATGTTCATATGCTTATAGGCAGTTGAGGTGAATCACAGCCATTTTTGGGTGTGAATTGTGGCAAGAAAATATTATTGCTTTATTAATGAACTTAAGAACATGACATTAATTTTAGAAACAGAAGGGGATGTCACAATCAACCTTCTAAACAACAGACTACACAAAATTTTCCACTTTGATGGATGCATAACAAGAAGTTTGCATCCACAATTACAACTATTTATTGTACATTTAGCATGGATTATGAGATATTCTATGAAAGCCCTCCGCAGGAGCTAGGAATGTTGAAGCGCGAGCGAAGCGAGCGCTTAACTTCCTAGTTAACCCAGATTCTGTGATGAATTATCACATCTTTTCAATTGACCTCTTTTTAAAATCTCTAACATTCTGATGCCTTCCTACACCTATTTAGTCAATTTTTTTTTATTTATAGATTTCTCCATCATTTTGACCTTTTATAATACTACATGTTTTCTAACAACCAATATTCTGTGATGAATTCTCACATCTTTTCAATTCACTTCTTTTTAAACTCTCTAACATTCTGATGCCTTCTTACACCTATTCAGTCAATATTTTATTATTTATAGATCCTTCTATCATTTTGAAAGCTCAATATAGTACATGTTTTCTATTAACCCAGATTCTGTGATGAATTCTTACATCTTTTCAAAGGACTTCTTTTTTGAAACTCTAACTTTCTGGTGCCTTCCTACACCCTTTCAGTCAATATTTTTTGATTTATAGATTCTTCCATCATTTTGATCTTACATAATAGTACATGTTTTCTATTAACCCAGATTCTGTGATGATTTCTCACATCTTTTTAATTGACTTCTTTTTTAAATCTCCAGCATTCTGATGTTTTCCTACACCTGTTCAGTCACTATTTTTTAATTTATAGATTCTTCCATCATGTTGACAGTTCAAAGTAGTAGATGTTTTCTAACAACCCAGAATCTGTGATGAATTCTCATATCTTTCAATTGACTTCTTTTATGAATCTTTAACATTCTGGTGCCTTCCTACCCCTATTCAGTCAATATTTTTTGATTTATAGATTCTTCCATTATTTTGACAGTATATTATAGTACATGTTTTCTAACAACCCAGATTCTGAGATGAATTCTCGCATTTTTTCAATTGACCTCTTTTTAAAATCTCTAAAATTCTGATGCCTTCCTTCACCTATTCAGTCAATATTTTTTGATTTATAGATTTCTCCATCATTTTGAACTTTCATAATAACAGAAGTTTTCTAACAACACAGATTCTGTGATGAATTCTTGCATCTTTTCAAAGGACTTCTTTTTTAAAACTCTAACATTCTGGTGCCTTCCTACACCCTTTCAGTCAATATTTTTTTATTTATAGATTCTTCCATCATTTTGACCTTACATAATAGTACATGTTTTCTATTAACCCAGATTCTGTGATGAATTCTCACATCTTTTCAATTGACTTCTTTTTTAAATCTCCAGCATTCTGATGTTTTCCTACACCTGTTCAGTCACTATTTTTTAATTTATAGATACTTCCATCATGTTGACAGTTCAAAATAGTAGATGTTTTCTAACAACACAAATTTTGTGATGAATTCTCAAATCTTTTCAATTGGCATTTTTTTAAATCTCTAACATTCTTCTGCCTTCCTACACCAATTCAGTCAATATTTTTTGATTTATAGATTCCTCCATCATTTTGACAGCTCAATATAGTACATGTTTTCTAACAACCAAGATTCTGTGATGAATTCTCACATCTTTTCAATTGACCTCTTTTTCAAATCTCTTACATTCTGATGCCTTCCTACAACTATTCAGTCAATTTTTTTGATTTATAGATTTCTCCATCATTTTGACCTTTCATAATCTTACATGTTTTCTAACAACCCAGATTCTGTGATATATTCTTGCATCTTTTCAAAGGACTTCTTTTTTAAATCTGTAACATTCTGATGACTTCATACACCTACTCAGTCAATATGTTTTGGTTTATAGATTCTACCATCATTTTGACAGCTCAATATAGTACATGTTTTCTAACAACCCAGATTCTGTGATGAATTCTCACATCTTTTCAATTCACTTCTTTTTTAAATCTCTAACATTCTGGTGCCTTCCTACACCTATTCAGTAAATATTTTTTGATTTATAGATTCTACCATCATTTTGGCAGCTCAATATAGTACATGTTTTCTAACAACCCAGATTCTGTGAAGAATTCTCACATCTTCTCAATTGACTTCTTTTTTAAATCTCCAACATTCTAGTGCCTACCTACCCCTATTCAGTCACTATTTTTTGATTTATAGATTCTTCGATCATTTTGACAGTTGATTATAGTACATGTTTACTAACAACCCAGATTCTGTGATGAATTCTCACATCTTTTCAATTGACCTCTTTTTAAAACCTCTAACATTCTGGTGCCTTCCTACACCTATTCAGTCAATATTTTTGATTTATAGATTCATCCATCATTTTGACAGCTCATAATAGTACATGTTTTCTAACAACCCAGATTCTGTGATGAATTCTCACATCTTTTCAATTCACTTTTTTTTTAAATCTCTAACATTCTGATGCCTTTCTACACCTATTCAGTCAATATTTTATTATTTATAGATTCCTCCATCATTTTGACAGCTCAATATAGTACATTTTTTCTAACAACCAAGATTCTGTGATGAATTCTCACATCTTTTCAATTGACCTCTTTTTCAAATCTCTTACATTCTGATGCCTTCCTACACCTATTCAGTCAATATTTCTTTATTTATAGATTTCTCCATCATTTCGACCTTTCATAATAGTACATATTTTCTATTAACCAAGATTCTGTTATGAATTCTTACATCTTTCCAATTGACTTCTTTTTTAAAACTCTAACATTCTGGTGCCTTCCTACACCTATTCAGCCAATATTTTTTTATTTATAAATTCTTCCATCATCTTGACAGCTCGATATAGTACATGTTTGCTATTAACCCAGATTCTGTGATGAATTCTCACATCTTTTCAAGGGACTTTTTTTTTAAATCTCTAGCATTCTGATGCCTTCCTACACCTATTCAGTCAATATTTCTTGATTTATAGATTCTTCCATCATTTTTCAAGCTCATTATAGGATATGTTTTCTAACAACCCAGATTTTGTGATGAATTCTCACATCTTTTCAATTGACTTCTTTTTTAAAACTCTAACATTCTGGTGCCTTCCTACACCTATTCAGTCAATATTTTTTGATTTATAGATTCATCCTTCATTTTGACAGCTCATAATAGTACATGTTTTCTAACAACCCAGATTCTGTGATGAATTCTCACATCTTTTGAATTCACTTTTTTTTTAAATCTCTAACATTCTGATGCCTTTCTACACCTATTCAGTCAATATTTTATTATTTATAAATTCTTCCATCATTTCGACAGCTCAATATAGTACATGTTTTCTATTAACCCAGATTCTGTGATGAATTCTCACATCTTTCCAATTGACTTCTTTTTTTAAATCTCTAACATTCTGATGTTTTTCCACACCTATTCAGTCACTATTTTTTGATTTACAGATTCTTCCATCATGTTGACAGTTCATAATAGTACATGTTTTCTAACAACCCAGATTCTGTGATGAATTCTCACATCTTATCAATTGACTTCTTTTTTAAAACTCTAACCTTCTGGTGCCTTCCTACACCTATTCAGTCAATATTTTTTGATTTATAGATTCTTCCATCATTTTGACAGCTCATGATAGTACATATTTTCTAACAACCCAGATTCTGTGATGAATTCTCACATCCTTTCAATTCACTTCTTTTTTAAATCTCTAATTTCCTGATGTCTTTCTACACCTATTCTGTCAATATTTTATTATTTATAGATTCTTCCATCATTTTGACAGTTCAAAATAGTACATGTTTTCTAACAACCCAGATTCTGTGATGAATTCTCACATCTTTTCAATTGACTTCTTTTTTAAAACTCTAACATTCTGAATTCTCCTACACCTCTTCTGTCACAATTTTTTTATTTATGAATTCTTCCATCATGTTGACAGTTCAAAATAGTACATGTTTTCTAACCACCCAGATTCTGTTATGAATTCTCACATCTTTTCAATTGACTTCTTTTTTGAAGCTCTAACATTCTGGTGCCTTCCTACACATATTCAGTTAATATTTTTTGATTTATAGATTTCTCAATCATTTTGACCTTTCATAAAAGTAGATGTTTTCTATTAACCCAGATTTTGTGATGAATTCTTACATCTTTTCCATTGACTATTTTTTGAAACTCTAACATTCTGGTGCATTCCTCCACCTATTCAGTCAATATTTTTTGAGTTACTGATTTCTCAATCACTTTAACTTTAATAATAGTACATGTTTTCTAACAACCCAGTAACTGTGATGAATTCCCACATCTTTGCAATTGACTTCTTTTTTAACTCTCTAACATTTTGATGCCTTCCTACACCTATTCAGTCAATATTTTTTTATTTATAGATTTCTCCATCATTTTGACCTTTCATAATAGTACATGCTATCTATCAACCCAGATTCTGTGATGAAATCTCACATCTTTTCAATCAACTTCTTTTTTAAAACTCTAACTCTCTGATGCCTTCCTACACCCATTCAGTCAATATTTTTTTGATTTATAGATTCTTCCATCATTTTGACAGCTCAATATAGTACATGTGTTCTAACAACCAAGATTCTGTGATGAATTCTCATTTCTTTTCAATTTACCTCTTTTTAAAATCTCTAACATTCTGATGCCTTCCTACACCTATTCAGTCAATCTTTTTGATTTATAGATTTCTCCATCATTTTGACGTTTCATAATAGTACATATTTTTTAACAATGCAGATTCTGTGATGAATTCTCACATCTTTTCAAAGAACTTCTTTTTTTAAATCTCTAACACTCTGAAGCCTTCCTACACCCATTCAGTCAATATTTTTTGATTTATAGATTCTTCCATCATTTTGACAGCTCTATATAGTACATGTTTTCTAACAACCCAGATTCTGTGATGAATTCTCACATCTTTTTAATTCACTTCTTTGTTAAATCTCTAACATTCTGATGCCTTTCTACACCTATTCAGTCAATATTTTATTATTTATAAATTCTTCCATCATTTTGACCTTTCATAATAGTACATTTTTTCTAACAACCCAGATTCTGTGATGAATTCTCACATCTTTTCAATTGACTTTTTTTTAAATCTCTAGCATTCTGATGCCTTCCTACACCTATTCAGTGAATATTTTTTGATTTATAGATTCTTCCATCATTTTTACATTTCAAAATAGTACATATTTTCTAACAACCCAGATTCTGTGATGAATTCTCACATCTTTTCAATTGACTTCTTTTATAAAACTCTAACATTCTGGTGCCTTCCTACACGTATTCAGTGAATATTTTTTGATTTCAAGATTCTTCCATCATTTTGACAGCTCATAATAGTACATTTTTTCTAATAACCCAGATTCTGTGATGAATTCTCAGATCTTTTCAATTCACTTCTCTTTTAAATCTCTAACATTCTGATGCCTTCATACAGCTTTTCAGTCAATATTTTATTAGTTATGAATTCTTCCATGATTTTGACAGCTCAATATAATACATGTTCTCCATTAACCCAGATTCTGTGATGAATTCTCACATCTTTTCAATTGACTTCTTTTTTAAATCTGTAACATTCTGGTGCCTTCCTACCCCTATTCAGTCAATATTTTTTTGTTTATAGATTCTTCCATCATTTTGACAGTTGATTATAGTACATGTTTTCTAACAACCCAAATTCTGTGATGAATTCTCACATCTTTTCAATTGACCTCTTTTTAAAATCTCTAACATTCTGATGCCTTCCTACACCTATCTAGTAAATTTTTTTTATTTATAGATTTCTCCATCATTTTGACCTTTTATAATACTACATGTTTTCTAACTACCCATATTCTGTGATGAATTCTCACGTCTTTTCAATTCACTTCTTTTTTAAATCTCTAACATTCTGATGCCTTCCTACAGCTATTCAGTCAATATTTTATTATTTATAGATTCTACCATCATTTTGAAAGCTCAATATAGTACATGTTTTCTATTAACCCAGATTCTGTGATGAATTCTCACATCTTTCCAATTGACTTCTTTTTTTAAATCTCTAACATTCTGATGTTTTTCCACACCTATTCAGTCACTATTTTTTGATTTACAGATTCTTCCATCATGTTGACAGTTCATAATAGTACATGTTTTCTAACAACCCAGATTCTGTGATGAATTCTCACATCTTTTCAATTAACTTCTTTTTTAAAATTCTAAAATTCTGGTGAGTTCCTACACCTACTCAGTCAATATTTTTTATTTATTTATAGATTTCTCCATCATGTGACCTTTCATAATAGTACATGTTTTCTAACAACTCAGATTCTGTGATGAAATCTCACATCTTTTCAATTGACTTCTTTTTTGAAACTCTAATATTCTGGTGCCTTCCTACACCTATTCAGTCAATATTTTTGAATTATAGATTTCTCCATCATTTTGACCTTTCATAATAGTACATGTTTTCTAACAACCCAGATTCTGTGATGAATTCTCACATCTTTTCAATTGACTTCTTTTCTGAAACTCTAACATTCTGGTGCCTTCCTACACCTATTCAGTTAATATTTTTTGATTTATAGATTTCTCCATCATTTTGACTTTTCATAATAGTAGATGTTTTCTTTTAACCCAGATTCTGTGATGAATTCCCACATCTTTTCAATTAACTTCTTTTTTAAAACTCTAACATTCTGGTGCCTTCCTACACCTATTCAGTCAATATTTTTGAATTATAGATTTCTCCATCATTATGACCTTTCATAATAGTACATGTTTTGTAACAACCCAGATTCTGTGATGAAATCTCACATCTTTTCAATTGACTTCTTTTTTGAAACTCTAATATTCTGGTGCCTTCCTACACCTATTCAGTCAATAACTTCTAATTTATAGATTTCTCCATCATTTAAACATTTCATAATAGTACATGTTTTCTAACAACCCAGATTCTGTGATGAATTCTCACATCTTTTCATTTGACTTCTTTTTTAAATCTATAACATTCTGATGCCTTCCTACACCTATTCAGTCAATATTTTTTGATTCAAAGATTCTTCCATCAATTTGACAGTTCATAATAGTACATGTTTGCTATTAACCCAGATTCTGTGATGAATTCTCACATCTTTTCAATTCACTTTTTTTTTAAATCTCTAACATTCTGATGCCTTTCTACACCTATTCAGTCAATATTTTATTATTTATAAATTCTTCCATCATTTTGACAGCTCAATATAGTACATGTTTTCTATTAACACAGATTCTGTGATGAATTCTCACATCTTTCCAATTGACTTCCTTTTTTAAATCTCTAACATTCTGATGTTTTTCCACACCTATTCAGTCACTATTTTTTGATTTACAGATTCTTCCATCATTTTGACAGTTCAAAATAGTACATGTTTTCTAACAACCCAGATTCTGTGATGAATTCTCACATCTTTTCAATTGGCATTTTTTTTAAATCTCTAATATCCTGATGCCTTTCTACACCTATTCTGTCAATATTTTATTATTTATAGATTCTTCCATCATTTTGACAGTTCAAAATAGTACATGTTTTCTAACAACCCAGATTCTGTGATGAATTCTCACATCTTTTCAATTGACTTCTTTTTTAAAACTCTAACATTCTGAATTTTCCTACACCTATTCTGTCACAATTTTTTGATTTATGAATTCTTCCATCATGTTGACAGTTCAAAATAGTACATGTTTTCTAACAACCCAGATTCTGTGATGAATTCTCACATCTTATCAGTTGACTTCCTTTATAAAACTCTAACATTCTGGTGCCTTCCTACACCTATTCAGTGAATATTTTTTGATTTGAAGATTCTTCCATCATTTTGACAGCTCATAATAGTACATTTTTTCTAATAACCAAGATTCTGTGATGAATTCTCAGATCTTTTCAATTCACTTCTCTTTTAAATCTCTAACATTCTGATGCCTTCATACAGCTTTTCAGTCAATATTTTATTAGTTATAAATTCTTCCATGATTTTGACAGCTCAATATAATACATGTTTTCCATTAACCCTGATTCTGTGATGAATTCTCACATCTTTTCAATTGACTTCTTTTTTAAATCTGTAACATTCTGGTGCCTTCCTACCCCTATTCAGTCAATATTTTTTTGTTTATAGATTCTTCCATCATTTTGACAGTTGATTATAGTACATGTTTTCTAGCAACCCAAATTCTGTGATGAATTCTCACATCTTTTCAATTGACCTCTTTTTAAAATCTCTAACATTCTGATATCTTCCTACACCTATTCAGTCAATATTTTTTGATTCATAGATTCTTCCATCATTTTGACAGTACATAATAGTACTTTTTTGCTATTAACCCAGATTCTGTGATGAATTGTCAAATCTTTTCAATTGACATCTTTTTTAAATCTCTAGCATTCTGATGCCCTCCTACACCTATTAAGTCAATATTTAATAATTTATAGATTCTTCCATCATTTTTACATTTCAAAATAGTACATATTTTCTAACAACCCAGATTCTGTGATGAATTCTCACATCTTTTAAATTGACTTCTTTTATAAAACTCTAACATTCTGGTGCCTTCCTACACCTATTCAGTGAATATTTTTTGATTTGAAGATTATTCCATCATTTTGACAGCTCATAATAGTACATTTTTTCTAATAACCCAGATTCTGTGATGAATTCTCAGATCTTTTCAATTCACTTCTCTTTTAAATCTCTAACATTCTTATGCCTTCATACAGCTTTTCAGTCAATATTTTATTAGTTATAAATTCTTCCATGATTTTGACAGCTCAATATAATACATGTTTTCCATTAACCCAGATTCTGTGATGAATTCTCACATCTTTTCAATTGACTTCTTTTTTAAATCTGTAACATTCTGGTGCCTTCCTACCCCTATTCAGTCAATATTTTTTGATTCATAGATTCTTCCATCATTTTGACAGTACATAATAGTACTTTTTTGCTATTAACCCAGATTCTGTGATGAATTGTCAAATCTTTTCAATTGACATCTTTTTAAAATCTCTAGCATTCTGATGCCTTCCTACACCTATTAAGTCAATATTTTATAATTTATAGATTCTTCCATCATTTTTACATTTCAAAATAGTACATATTTTCTAACAACCCAGATTCTGTGATGAATTCTCACATCTTTTCAATTGACTTCTTTTATAAAACTCTAACATTCTGGTGCCTTCCTACATCTATTCAGTGAATATTTTTTTATTTCAAGATTCTTCCATCATTTTGACAGCTCATAATAGTACATTTTTTCTAATAACCCAGATTCTGTGATGAATTCTCAGATCTTTTCAATTCACTTCTCTTTTAAATCTCTAACATTCTGATGCCTTCATACAGCTTTTCAGTCAATATTTTATTAGTTATAAATTCTTCCATGATTTTGAAAGCTCAATATAATACATGTTTTCCATTAACCCAGATTCTGTGATGAATTCTCACATCTTTTCAATTGACTTCTTTTTTAAATCTGTAACATTCTGGTGCCTTCCTACCCCTATTCAGTCAATATTTTTTTGTTTATAGATTCTTCCATCATTTTGACAGTTGATTATAGTACATGTTTTCTAACAACCCAAATACTGTGATGAATTCTCACATCTTTTCAATTGACCTCTTTTTAAAATCTCTAACATTCTGATGCCTTCCTACACCTATCTAGTAAATTTTTTTTTATTTATAGATTTCTCCATCATTTTGACCTTTTATAATACTACATGTTTTCTAACTACCCATATTCTGTGATGAATTCTCACGTCTTTTCAATTCACTTCTTTTTTAAATCTCTAACATTCTGATGCCTTCCTACAGCTATTCAGTCAATATTTTATTATTTATAGATTCTACCATCATTTTGAAAGCTCAATATAGTACATGTTTTCTATTAACCCAGATTCTGTGATGAATTCTCACATCTTTCCAATTGACTTCTTTTTTTAAATCTCTAACATTCTGATGTTTTTCCACACCTATTCAGTCACTATTTTTTGATTTACAGATTCTTCCATCATGTTGACAGTTCATAATAGTACATGTTTTCTAACAACCCAGATTCTGTGATGAATTCTCACATCTTTTCAATTAACTTCTTTTTTAAAATTCTAAAATTCTGGTGAGTTCCTACACCTACTCAGTCAATATTTTTTATTTATTTATAGATTTCTCCATCATGTGACCTTTCATAATAGTACATGTTTTCTAACAACTCAGATTCTGTGATGAATTCCCACATCTTTTCAATTAACTTCTTTTTTAAAACTCTAACATTCTGGTGGCTTCCTACACCTATTCAGTCAATATTTTTGAATTATAGATTTCTCCATCATTTTGACCTTTCATAATAGTACATGTTTTCTAACAACCCAGATTCTGTGATGAATTCTTACATCTTTTCAATTGACTTCTTTTTTGAAACTCTAACATTCTGGTGCCTTCCTACACCTATTCAGTTAATATTTTTTGATTTATAGATTTCTCCATCATTTTGACTTTTCATAATAGTAGATGTTTTCTAACAACCCAGATTCTGTGATGAATTCTCACATCTTATCAGTTGACTTCGTTTATAAAACTCTAACATTCTGGTGCCTTACTACACCTATTCAGTGAATATTTTTTGATTTATGAATTCTTCCATCATGTTGACAGTTCAAAATAGTACATGTTTTCTAACAACCCAGATTCTGTGATGAATTCTCACATCTTATCAGTTGACTTCCTTTATAAAACTCTAACATTCTGGTGCCTTCCTACACCTATTCAGTGAATATTTTTTGATTTGAAGATTCTTCCATCATTTTGACAGCTCATAATAGTACATTTTTTCTAATAACCAAGATTCTGTGATGAATTCTCAGATCTTTTCAATTCACTTCTCTTTTATATCTCTAACATTCTGATGCCTTCATACAGCTTTTCAGTCAATATTTTATTAGTTATAAATTCTTCCATGATTTTGACAGCTCAATATAATACATGTTTTCCATTAACCCTGATTCTGTGATGAATTCTCACATCTTTTCAATTGACTTCTTTTTTAAATCTGTAACATTCTGGTGCCTTCCTACCCCTATTCAGTCAATATTTTTTTGTTTATAGATTCTTCCATCATTTTGACAGTTGATTATAGTACATGTTTTCTAGCAACCCAAATTCTGTGATGAATTCTCACATCTTTTCAATTGACCTCTTTTTAAAATCTCTAACATTTTGATATCTTCCTACACCTATTCAGTCAATATTTTTTGATTCATAGATTCTTCCATCATTTTGACAGTACATAATAGTACTTTTTTGCTATTAACCCAGATTCTGTGATGAATTGTCAAATCTTTTCAATTGACATCTTTTTTAAATCTCTAGCATTCTGATGCCCTCCTACACCTATTAAGTCAATATTTAATAATTTATAGATTCTTCCATCATTTTTACATTTCAAAATAGTACATATTTTCTAACAACCCAGATTCTGTGATGAATTCTCACATCTTTTAAATTGACTTCTTTTATAAAACTCTAACATTCTGGTGCCTTCCTACACCTATTCAGTGAATATTTTTTGATTTGAAGATTATTCCATCATTTTGACAGCTCATAATAGTACATTTTTTCTAATAACCCAGATTCTGTGATGAATTCTCAGATCTTTTCAATTCACTTCTCTTTTAAATCTCTAACATTCTTATGCCTTCATACAGCTTTTCAGTCAATATTTTATTAGTTATAAATTCTTCCATGATTTTGACAGCTCAATATAATACATGTTTTCCATTAACCCAGATTCTGTGATGAATTCTCACATCTTTTCAATTGACTTCTTTTTTAAATCTGTAACATTCTGGTGCCTTCCTACCCCTATTCAGTCAATATTTTTTGATTCATAGATTCTTCCATCATTTTGACAGTACATAATAGTACTTTTTTGCTATTAACCCAGATTCTGTGATGAATTGTCAAATCTTTTCAATTGACATCTTTTTAAAATCTCTAGCATTCTGATGCCTTCCTACACCTATTAAGTCAATATTTTATAATTTATAGATTCTTCCATCATTTTTACATTTCAAAATAGTACATATTTTCTAACAACCCAGATTCTGTGATGAATTCTCACATCTTTTCAATTGACTTCTTTTATAAAACTCTAACATTCTGGTGCCTTCCTACACCTATTCAGTGAATATTTTTTGATTTCAAGATTCTTCCATCATTTTGACAGCTCATAATAGTACATTTTTTCTAATAACCCAGATTCTGTGATGAATTCTCAGATCTTTTCAATTCACTTCTCTTTTAAATCTCTAACATTCTGATGCCTTCATACAGCTTTTCAGTCAATATTTTATTAGTTATAAATTCTTCCATGATTTTGACAGCTCAATATAATACATGTTTTCCATTAACCCAGATTCTGTGATGAATTCTCACATCTTTTCAATTGACTTCTTTTTTAAATCTGTAACATTCTGGTGCCTTCCTACCCCTATTCAGTCAATATTTTTTTGTTTATAGATTCTTCCATCATTTTGACAGTTGATTATAGTACATGTTTTCTAACAACCCAAATTCTGTGATGAATTCTCACATCTTTTCAATTGACCTCTTTTTAAAATCTCTAACATTCTGATGCCTTCCTACACCTATCTAGTAAATTTTTTTTTATTTATAGATTTCTCCATCATTTTGACCTTTTATAATACTACATGTTTTCTAACTACCCATATTCTGTGATGAAATCTCACGTCTTTTCAATTCACTTCTTTTTTAAATCTCTAACATTCTGATGCCTTGCTACAGCTATTCAGTCAATATTTTATTATTTATAGATTCTACCATCATTTTGAAAGCTCAATTTAGTACATGTTTTCTATTAACCCAGATTCTGTGATGAATTCTCACATCTTTCCAATTGAGTTCTTTTTTTAAATCTCTAACATTCTGATGTTTTTCCACACCTATTCAGTCACTATTTTTTGATTTACAGATTCTTCCATCATGTTGACAGTTCATAATAGTACATGTTTTCTAACAACCCAGATTCTGTGATGAATTCTCACATCTTTTCAATTAACTTCTTTTTTAAAATTCTAAAATTCTGGTGAGTTCCTACACCTACTCAGTCAATATTTTTTATTTATTTATAGATTTCTCCATCATGTGACCTTTCATAATAGTACATGTTTTCTAACAACTCAGATTCTGTGATGAATTCCCACATCTTTTCAATTAACTTCTTTTTTAAAACTCTAACATTCTGGTGGCTTCCTACACCTATTCAGTCAATATTTTTGAATTATAGATTTCTCCATCATTTTGACCTTTCATAATAGTACATGTTTTCTAACAACCCAGATTCTGTGATGAATTCTTACATCTTTTCAATTGACTTCTTTTTTGAAACTCTAACATTCTGGTGCCTTCCTACACCTATTCAGTTAATATTTTTTGATTTATAGATTTCTCCATCATTTTGACTTTTCATAATAGTAGATGTTTTCTTTTAACCCAGATTCTGTGATGAATTCCCACATCTTTTCAATTAACTTCTTTTTTAAAACTCTAACATTTTGGTGCCTTCCTACACCTATTCAGTCAATATTTTTGAATTATAGATTTCTCCATCATTATGACCTTTCATAATAGTACATGTTTTGTAACTACCCAGATTCTGTGATGAAATCTCACATCTTTTCAATTGACTTCTTTTTTGAAACTCTAACATTCTGGTGCCTTCCTACACCTATTCAGTCAATAATTTCTAATTTATAGATTTCTCCATCATTTAAACATTTCATAATAGTACATGTTTTCTAACAACCCAGGTTCTGTGATGAATTCTCACATCTTTTCAATTGACTTCTTTTTTAAAACTCTAACATTCTGAATTTTCCTACACCTATTCTGTCACAATTTTTTGATTTATGAATTCTTCCATCATGTTGACAGTTCAAAATAGTACATGTTTTCTAACAACCCAGATTCTGTGATGAATTCTCACATCTTATCAGTTGACTTCCTTTATAAAACTCTAACATTCTGGTGCCTTCCTACACCTATTCAGTGAATATTTTTTGATTTCAAGATTCTTCCATCATTTTGACAGCTCATAATAGTACATTTTTTCTAATAACCCTGATTCTGTGATGAATTCTCACATCTTTTCAATTGACTTCTTTTTTAAATCTGAAACATTCTGGTGCCTTCCTACCCCTTTTCAGTCAATATTTTATTAGTTATAAATTCTTCCATGATTTTGACAGCTCAATATAATACATGTTTTCCATTAACCCAGATTCTGTGATGAATTCTCACATCTTTCCAATTGACTTCTTTTTTAAAACTCTAACATTCTGAATTTTCCTACACCTATTCTGTCACAATTTTTTGATTTATGAATTCTTCCATCATGTTGACAGTTCAAAATAGTACATGTTTTCTAACAACCCAGATTCTGTGATGAATTCTCACATCTTATCAATTGACTTCCTTTATAAAACTCTAACATTCTGGTGCCTTCCTACACCTATTCAGTGAATATTTTTTGATTTGAAGATTCTTCCATCATTTTGACAGCTCATAATAGTACATTTTTTCTAATAACAAAGATTCTGTGATGAATTCTCAGATCTTTTCAATTCACTTCTCTTTTAAATCTCTAACATTCTGATGCCTTCATACAGCTTTTCAGTCAATATTTTATTAGTTATAAATTCTTCCATGATTTTGACAGCTCAATATAATAGATGTTTTCCATTAACCCTGATTCTGTGATGAATTCTCACATCTTTTCAATTGACTTCTTTTTTAAATCTGTAACATTCTGGCGCCTTCCTACCCCTATTCAGTCAATATTTTTTTGTTTATAGATTCTTCCATCATTTTGACAGTTGATTATAGTACATGTTTTCTAGCAACCCAAATTCTGTGATGAATTCTCACATCTTTTCAATTGACCTCTTTTTAAAATCTCTAACATTCTGATATCTTCCTACACCTATTCAGTCAATATTTTTTGATTCATAGATTCTTCCATCATTTTGACAGTACATAATAGTACTTTTTTGCTATTTACCCAGATTCTGTGATGAATTGTCAAATCTTTTCAATTGACATCTTTTTTAAATCTCTAGCATTCTGATGCCCTCCTACACCTATTAAGTCAATATTTTATTTATAATTTATAGATTCTTCCATCATTTTTACATTTCAAAATAGTACATATTTTCTAACAACCCAGATTCTGTGATGAATTCTCACATCTTTTCAATTGACTTCTTTTATAAAACTCTAACATTCTGGTGCCTTCCTACACCTATTCAGTGAATATTTTTTGATTTGAAGATTATTCCATCATTTTGACAGCTCATAATAGTACATTTTTTCTAATAACCCAGATTCTGTGATGAATTCTCAGATCTTTTCAATTCACTTCTTTTTTAAATCTCTAACATTCTTATGCCTTCATACAGCTTTTCAGTCAATATTTTATTAGTTATAAATTCTTCCATGATTTTGACAGCTCAATATAATACATGTTTTCCATTAACCCAGATTCTGTGATGAATTCTCACATCTTTTCAATTGACTTCTTTTTTAAATCTGTAACATTCTGGTGCCTTCCTACCCCTATTCAGTCAATATATTTTTGTTTATAGATTGTTCCATCATTTTGACAGTTGATTATAGTACATGTTTTCTAACAACCCAAATTCTGTGATGAATTCTCACATCTTTTCAATTGACCTCTTTTTAAAATCTCTAACATTCTGATGCCTTCCTACACCTATCTAGTAAATTTTTTTTATTTATAGATTTCTCCATCATTTCGACCTTTTATAATACTACATGTTTTCTAACTACCCATATTCTGTGATGAATTCTCACGTCTTTTCAATTCACTTCTTTTTTAAATCTCTAACATTCTGATGCCTTCCTACAGCTATTCAGTCAATATTTTATTATTTATAGATTCTACCATCATTTTGAAAGCTCAATATAGTACATGTTTTCTATTAACCCAGATTCTGTGATGAATTCTTACATCTTTTCAAAGGACTTCTTTTCTAAAACTCTAACATTCTGGTGCCTTCCTACACCCTTTCAGTCAATATTTTTTGATTTATAGATTCTTCCATCATCTTTACCTTTCATAATAGTACATGTTTTCTAACAACCCAGATTCTGTGATGAATTCTCACATCTTTTCAATTAACTTCTTTTTTAAAATTCTAAAATTCTGGTGAGTTCCTACACCTACTCAGTCAATATTTTTTATTTATTTATAGATTTCTCCATCATGTGACCTTTCATAATAGTACATGTTTTCTAACAACTCAGATTCTGTGATGAATTCCCACATCTTTTCAATTAACTTCTTTTTTAAAACTCTAACATTCTGGTGCCTTCCTACACCTATTCAGTCAATATTTTTGAATTATAGATTTCTCCATCATTTTGACCTTTCATAATAGTACATGTTTTCTAACAACCCAGATTCTGTGATGAATTCTCACATCTTTTCAATTGACTTCTTTTTTGAAACTCTAACATTCTGGTGCCTTCCTACACCTATTCAGTCAATATTTTTTGATTTATAGATTTCTCCATCATTTTGACTTTTCATAATAGTAGATGTTTTCTTTTAACCCAGATTCTGTGATGAATTCCCACATCTTTTCAATTAACTTCTTTTTTAAAACTCTAACATTCTGGTGCCTTCCTACACCTATTCATGCAATATTTTTGAATTATAGATTTCTCCATCATTATGACCTTTCATAATAGTACATGTTTTGTAATAACCCAGATTCTGTGATGAATTATCACATCTTTTCAATTGACTTGTTTTTTGAAACTCTAACATTCTGGTGCCTTCCTACACCTATTCAGTAAATAATTTCTAATTTATAGATTTCTCCATCATTTAAACATTTCATAATAGTACATGTTTTCTAACAACCCAGATTCTGTGATGAATTCTCACATCTTTTCATTTGACTTCTTTTTTAAATCTATAACATTCTGATGCCTTCCTACACCTATTCAGTCAATATTTTTTGATTCAAAGATTCTTCCATCAATTTGACAGTTCATAATAGTACATGTTTGCTATTAACCCAGATTCTGTGATGAATTCTCACATCTTTTCAATTCACTTTTTTTTAAAATCTCTAACATTCTGATGCCTTTCTACACCTATTCAGTCAATATTTTATTATTTATAAATTCTTCCATCATTTGGACAGCTCAATATAGTACATGTTTTCTATTAACCCAGATTCTGTGATGAATTCTCACATCTTTCCAATTGACTTCTTTTTTTAAATCTCTAACATTCTGATGTTTTTCCACACATATTCAGTCACTATTTTTTGATTTACAGATTCTTCCATCATGTTGACAGTTCAAAATAGTACATTTTTTCTAACAACCCAGATTCTGTGATGAATTCTCACATCTTATCAATTGACTTCTTTTTTAAAACTCTAACATTCTGGTGCCTTCCTACACCTATTCAGTCAATATTTTTTGATTTAAGGATTCTTCCATCATTTGGACAGCTCATAATAGTACATATTTTCTAACAACCCAGATTCTGTGATGAATTCTCACATCCTTTCAATTCACTTCTTTTTTAAATCTCTAACATCCTGATGCCTTTCTACACCTATTCTGTTAATGTTTTATTATTTATAGATTCTTCCATCATTTTGACAGTTCAAAATAGTACATGTTTTCTAACAACCCAGATTCTGCGATGAATTCTCACATCTTTTCAATTGACTTCTTTTTTAAAACTCTAACATTCTGAATTTTCCTACACCTATTCTGTCACAATTTTTTGATTTATGAATTCTTCCATCATGTTGACAGTTCAAAATAGTACATGTTTTCTAACAACCCAGATTCTGTGATGAATTCTCACATCTTTTCAATTGACTTCTTTTTTAACTCTCTAACATTTTGATGCCTTCCTACACCTATTCAGTCAATATTTTTTTATTTATAGATTTCTCCATCATTTTGACCTTTCATAATAGTACATGTTTTCTATCAACCCAGATTCTGTGATGAAATCTCACATCTTTTCAATCAACTTCTTTTTTAAAACTCTAACATTCTGGTGCCTACTTACACCTATTCAGTCAATATTTTTTAATTTATAGATTTCTCCATCATTTTGACCTTTCATAATAGTACATGTTTTCTAACAACCCAGATTCTGTGATGAATTCTCACATCTTTTCAATTAACTTCTTTTTTAAAACTCTAACTTTCTGACGCCTTCCTACACCCATTCAGTCAATATTTTTTTGATTTATAGATTCTTCCATCATTTTGACAGCTCAATATAGTACATGTGTTCTAAAAGATTCTGTGATGAATTGTCATTTCTTTTCATTTACCTCTTTTTAAAATCTCTAACATTCTGATGCCTTCCTACACCTATTCATTCAATTTTTTTGATTTATAGATTTCTCCATCATTTTGACCTTTCATAATAGTACATGTTTTCTAACAATGCAGATTCTGTGATGAATTCTCACATCTTTTCAAAGAACTTCTTTTTTTAAATCTCTAACACTCTGAAGCCTTCCTACACCCATTCAGTCAATATTTTTTGATTTATAGATTCTTCCATCATTTTGACAGCTCTATATAGTACATGTTTTCTAACAACCCAGATTCTGTGATGAATTCTCACATCTTTTTAATTCACTTCTTTGTTAAATCTCTAACATTCTGATGCCTTTCTACACCTATTCAGTCAATATTTTATTATTTATAAATTCTTCCATCATTTTGACCTTTCATAATAGTACATTTTTTCTAACAACCCAGATTCTGTGATGAATTCTCACATCTTTTCAATTGACTTTTTTTTAAATCTCTAGCATTCTGATGCCTTCCTACACCTATTCAGTGAATATTTTTTGATTTATAGATTCTTCCATCATTTTTACATTTCAAAATAGTACATATTTTCTAACAACCCAGATTCTGTGATGAATTCTCACATCTTTTCAATTGACTTCTTTTATAAAACTCTAACATTCTGGTGCCTTCCTACACGTATTCAGTGAATATTTTTTGATTTCAAGATTCTTCCATCATTTTGACAGCTCATAATAGTACATTTTTTCTAATAACCCAGATTCTGTGATGAATTCTCAGATCTTTTCAATTCACTTCTCTTTTAAATCTCTAACATTCTGATGCCTTCATACAGCTTTTCAGTCAATATTTTATTAGTTATGAATTCTTCCATGATTTTGACAGCTCAATATAATACATGTTTTCCATTAACCCAGATTCTGTGATGAATTCTCACATCTTTTCAATTGACTTCTTTTTTAAATCTGTAACATTCTGGTGCCTTCCTACCCCTATTCAGTCAATATTTTTTTGTTTATAGATTCTTCCATCATTTTGACAGTTGATTATAGTACATGTTTTCTAACAACCCAAATTCTGTGATGAATTCTCACATCTTTTCAATTGACCTCTTTTTAAAATCTCTAACATTCTGATGCCTTCCTACACCTATCTAGTAAATTTTTTTTATTTATAGATTTCTCCATCATTTTGACCTTTTATAATACTACATGTTTTCTAACTACCCATATTCTGTGATGAATTCTCACGTCTTTTCAATTCACTTCTTTTTTAAATCTCTAACATTCTGATGCCTTCCTACAGCTATTCAGTCAATATTTTATTATTTATAGATTCTACCATCATTTTGAAAGCTCAATATAGTACATGTTTTCTATTAACCCAGATTCTGTGATGAATTCTCACATCTTTCCAATTGACTTCTTTTTTTAAATCTCTAACATTCTGATGTTTTTCCACACCTATTCAGTCACTATTTTTTGATTTACAGATTCTTCCATCATGTTGACAGTTCATAATAGTACATGTTTTCTAACAACCCAGATTCTGTGATGAATTCTCACATCTTTTCAATTAACTTCTTTTTTAAAATTCTAAAATTCTGGTGAGTTCCTACACCTACTCAGTCAATATTTTTTATTTATTTATAGATTTCTCCATCATGTGACCTTTCATAATAGTACATGTTTTCTAACAACTCAGATTCTGTGATGAATTCCCACATCTTTTCAATTAACTTCTTTTTTAAAACTCTAACATTCTGGTGCCTTCCTACACCTATTCAGTCAATATTTTTGAATTATAGATTTCTCCATCATTTTGACCTTTCATAATAGTACATGTTTTCTAACAACCCAGATTCTGTGATGAATTCTCACATCTTTTCAATTGACTTCTTTTCTGAAACTCTAACATTCTGGTGCCTTCCTACACCTATTCAGTTAATATTTTTTGATTTATAGATTTCTCCATCATTTTGACTTTTCATAATAGTAGATGTTTTCTTTTAACCCAGATTCTGTGATGAATTCCCACATCTTTTCAATTAACTTCTTTTTTAAAACTCTAACATTCTGGTGCCTTCCTACACCTATTCAGTCAATATTTTTGAATTATAGATTTCTCCATCATTATGACCTTTCATAATAGTACATGTTTTGTAACAACCCAGATTCTGTGATGAAATCTCACATCTTTTCAATTGACTTCTTTTTTGAAACTCTAATATTCTGGTGCCTTCCTACACCTATTCAGTCAATAACTTCTAATTTATAGATTTCTCCATCATTTAAACATTTCATAATAGTACATGTTTTCTAACAACCCAGATTCTGTGATGAATTCTCACATCTTTTCATTTGACTTCTTTTTTAAATCTATAACATTCTGATGCCTTCCTACACCTATTCAGTCAATATTTTTTGATTCAAAGATTCTTCCATCAATTTGACAGTTCATAATAGTACATGTTTGCTATTAACCCAGATTCTGTGATGAATTCTCACATCTTTTCAATTCACTTTTTTTTTAAATCTCTAACATTCTGATGCCTTTCTACACCTATTCAGTCAATATTTTATTATTTATAAATTCTTCCATCATTTTGACAGCTCAATATAGTACATGTTTTCTATTAACACAGATTCTGTGATGAATTCTCACATCTTTCCAATTGACTTCCTTTTTTAAATCTCTAACATTCTGATGTTTTTCCACACCTATTCAGTCACTATTTTTTGATTTACAGATTCTTCCATCATTTTGACAGTTCAAAATAGTACATGTTTTCTAACAACCCAGATTCTGTGATGAATTCTCACATCTTTTCAATTGGCATTTTTTTTAAATCTCTAATATCCTGATGCCTTTCTACACCTATTCTGTCAATATTTTATTATTTATAGATTCTTCCATCATTTTGACAGTTCAAAATAGTACATGTTTTCTAACAACCCAGATTCTGTGATGAATTCTCACATCTTTTCAATTGACTTCTTTTTTAAAACTCTAACATTCTGAATTTTCCTACACCTATTCTGTCACAATTTTTTGATTTATGAATTCTTCCATCATGTTGACAGTTCAAAATAGTACATGTTTTCTAACAACCCAGATTCTGTGATGAATTCTCACATCTTATCAGTTGACTTCCTTTATAAAACTCTAACATTCTGGTGCCTTCCTACACCTATTCAGTGAATATTTTTTGATTTGAAGATTCTTCCATCATTTTGACAGCTCATAATAGTACATTTTTTCTAATAACCAAGATTCTGTGATGAATTCTCAGATCTTTTCAATTCACTTCTCTTTTAAATCTCTAACATTCTGATGCCTTCATACAGCTTTTCAGTCAATATTTTATTAGTTATAAATTCTTCCATGATTTTGACAGCTCAATATAATACATGTTTTCCATTAACCCTGATTCTGTGATGAATTCTCACATCTTTTCAATTGACTTCTTTTTTAAATCTGTAACATTCTGGTGCCTTCCTACCCCTATTCAGTCAATATTTTTTTGTTTATAGATTCTTCCATCATTTTGACAGTTGATTATAGTACATGTTTTCTAGCAACCCAAATTCTGTGATGAATTCTCACATCTTTTCAATTGACCTCTTTTTAAAATCTCTAACATTCTGATATCTTCCTACACCTATTCAGTCAATATTTTTTGATTCATAGATTCTTCCATCATTTTGACAGTACATAATAGTACTTTTTTGCTATTAACCCAGATTCTGTGATGAATTGTCAAATCTTTTCAATTGACATCTTTTTAAAATCTCTAGCATTCTGATGCCTTCCTACACCTATTAAGTCAATATTTTATAATTTATAGATTCTTCCATCATTTTTACATTTCAAAATAGTACATATTTTCTAACAACCCAGATTCTGTGATGAATTCTCACATCTTTTCAATTGACTTCTTTTATAAAACTCTAACATTCTGGTGCCTTCCTACATCTATTCAGTGAATATTTTTTTATTTCAAGATTCTTCCATCATTTTGACAGCTCATAATAGTACATTTTTTCTAATAACCCAGATTCTGTGATGAATTCTCAGATCTTTTCAATTCACTTCTCTTTTAAATCTCTAACATTCTGATGCCTTCATACAGCTTTTCAGTCAATATTTTATTAGTTATAAATTCTTCCATGATTTTGACAGCTCAATATAATACATGTTTTCCATTAACCCAGATTCTGTGATGAATTCTCACATCTTTTCAATTGACTTCTTTTTTAAATCTGTAACATTCTGGTGCCTTCCTACCCCTATTCAGTCAATATTTTTTTGTTTATAGATTCTTCCATCATTTTGACAGTTGATTATAGTACATGTTTTCTAACAACCCAAATTCTGTGATGAATTCTCACATCTTTTCAATTGACCTCTTTTTAAAATCTCTAACATTCTGATGCCTTCCTACACCTATCTAGTAAATTTTTTTTTATTTATAGATTTCTCCATCATTTTGACCTTTTATAATACTACATGTTTTCTAACTACCCATATTCTGTGATGAATTCTCACGTCTTTTCAATTCACTTCTTTTTTAAATCTCTAACATTCTGATGCCTTCCTACAGCTATTCAGTCAATATTTTATTATTTATAGATTCTACCATCATTTTGAAAGCTCAATATAGTACATGTTTTCTATTAACCCAGATTCTGTGATGAATTCTCACATCTTTCCAATTGACTTCTTTTTTTAAATCTCTAACATTCTGATGTTTTTCCACACCTATTCAGTCACTATTTTTTGATTTACAGATTCTTCCATCATGTTGACAGTTCATAATAGTACATGTTTTCTAACAACCCAGATTCTGTGATGAATTCTCACATCTTTTCAATTAACTTCTTTTTTAAAATTCTAAAATTCTGGTGAGTTCCTACACCTACTCAGTCAATATTTTTTATTTATTTATAGATTTCTCCATCATGTGACCTTTCATAATAGTACATGTTTTCTAACAACTCAGATTCTGTGATGAATTCCCACATCTTTTCAATTAACTTCTTTTTTAAAACTCTAACATTCTGGTGGCTTCCTACACCTATTCAGTCAATATTTTTGAATTATAGATTTCTCCATCATTTTGACCTTTCATAATAGTACATGTTTTCTAACAACCCAGATTCTGTGATGAATTCTTACATCTTTTCAATTGAATTCTTTTTTGAAACTCTAACATTCTGGTGCCTTCCTACACCTATTCAGTTAATATTTTTTGATTTATAGATTTCTCCATCATTTTGACTTTTCATAATAGTAGATGTTTTCTAACAACCCAGATTCTGTGATGAATTCTCACATCTTATCAGTTGACTTCGTTTATAAAACTCTAACATTCTGGTGCCTTACTACACCTATTCAGTGAATATTTTTTGATTTATGAATTCTTCCATCATGTTGACAGTTCAAAATAGTACATGTTTTCTAACAACCCAGATTCTGTGATGAATTCTCACATCTTATCAGTTGACTTCCTTTATAAAACTCTAACATTCTGGTGCCTTCCTACACCTATTCAGTGAATATTTTTTGATTTGAAGATTCTTCCATCATTTTGACAGCTCATAATAGTACATTTTTTCTAATAACCAAGATTCTGTGATGAATTCTCAGATCTTTTCAATTCACTTCTCTTTTATATCTCTAACATTCTGATGCCTTCATACAGCTTTTCAGTCAATATTTTATTAGTTATAAATTCTTCCATGATTTTGACAGCTCAATATAATACATGTTTTCCATTAACCCTGATTCTGTGATGAATTCTCACATCTTTTCAATTGACTTCTTTTTTAAATCTGTAACATTCTGGTGCCTTCCTACCCCTATTCAGTCAATATTTTTTTGTTTATAGATTCTTCCATCATTTTGACAGTTGATTATAGTACATGTTTTCTAGCAACCCAAATTCTGTGATGAATTCTCACATCTTTTCAATTGACCTCTTTTTAAAATCTCTAACATTTTGATATCTTCCTACACCTATTCAGTCAATATTTTTTGATTCATAGATTCTTCCATCATTTTGACAGTACATAATAGTACTTTTTTGCTATTAACCCAGATTCTGTGATGAATTGTCAAATCTTTTCAATTGACATCTTTTTTAAATCTCTAGCATTCTGATGCCCTCCTACACCTATTAAGTCAATATTTAATAATTTATAGATTCTTCCATCATTTTTACATTTCAAAATAGTACATATTTTCTAACAACCCAGATTCTGTGATGAATTCTCACATCTTTTAAATTGACTTCTTTTATAAAACTCTAACATTCTGGTGCCTTCCTACACCTATTCAGTGAATATTTTTTGATTTGAAGATTATTCCATCATTTTGACAGCTCATAATAGTACATTTTTTCTAATAACCCAGATTCTGTGATGAATTCTCAGATCTTTTCAATTCACTTCTCTTTTAAATCTCTAACATTCTTATGCCTTCATTTAGCTTTTCAGTCAATATTTTATTAGTTATAAATTCTTCCATGATTTTGACAGCTCAATATAATACATGTTTTCCATTAACCCAGATTCTGTGATGAATTCTCACATCTTTTCAATTGACTTCTTTTTTAAATCTGTAACATTCTGGTGCCTTCCTACCCCTATTCAGTCAATATTTTTTGATTCATAGATTCTTCCATCATTTTGACAGTACATAATAGTACTTTTTTGCTATTAACCCAGATTCTGTGATGAATTGTCAAATCTTTTCAATTGACATCTTTTTAAAATCTCTAGCATTCTGATGCCTTCCTACACCTATTAAGTCAATATTTTATAATTTATAGATTCTTCCATCATTTTTACATTTCAAAATAGTACATATTTTCTAACAACCCAGATTCTGTGATGAATTCTCACATCTTTTCAATTGACTTCTTTTATAAAACTCTAACATTCTGGTGCCTTCCTACACCTATTCAGTGAATATTTTTTGATTTCAAGATTCTTCCATCATTTTGACAGCTCATAATAGTACATTTTTTCTAATAACCCAGATTCTGTGATGAATTCTCAGATCTTTTCAATTCACTTCTCTTTTAAATCTCTAACATTCTGATGCCTTCATACAGCTTTTCAGTCAATATTTTATTAGTTATAAATTCTTCCATGATTTTGACAGCTCAATATAATACATGTTTTCCATTAACCCAGATTCTGTGATGAATTCTCACATCTTTTCAATTGACTTCTTTTTTAAATCTGTAACATTCTGGTGCCTTCCTACCCCTATTCAGTCAATATTTTTTTGTTTATAGATTCTTCCATCATTTTGACAGTTGATTATAGTACATGTTTTCTAACAACCCAAATTCTGTGATGAATTCTCACATCTTTTCAATTGACCTCTTTTTAAAATCTCTAACATTCTGATGCCTTCCTACACCTATCTAGTAAATTTTTTTTTATTTATAGATTTCTCCATCATTTTGACCTTTTATAATACTACATGTTTTCTAACTACCCATATTCTGTGATGAATTCTCACGTCTTTTCAATTCACTTCTTTTTTAAATCTCTAACATTCTGATGCCTTGCTACAGCTATTCAGTCAATATTTTATTATTTATAGATTCTACCATCATTTTGAAAGCTCAATTTAGTACATGTTTTCTATTAACCCAGATTCTGTGATGAATTCTCACATCTTTCCAATTGAGTTCTTTTTTTAAATCTCTAACATTCTGATGTTTTTCCACACCTATTCAGTCACTATTTTTTGATTTACAGATTCTTCCATCATGTTGACAGTTCATAATAGTACATGTTTTCTAACAACCCAGATTCTGTGATGAATTCTCACATCTTTTCAATTAACTTCTTTTTTAAAATTCTAAAATTCTGGTGAGTTCCTACACCTACTCAGTCAATATTTTTTATTTATTTATAGATTTCTCCATCATGTGACCTTTCATAATAGTACATGTTTTCTAACAACTCAGATTCTGTGATGAATTCCCACATCTTTTCAATTAACTTCTTTTTTAAAACTCTAACATTCTGGTGGCTTCCTACACCTATTCAGTCAATATTTTTGAATTATAGATTTCTCCATCATTTTGACCTTTCATAATAGTACATGTTTTCTAACAACCCAGATTCTGTGATGAATTCTTACATCTTTTCAATTGACTTCTTTTTTGAAACTCTAACATTCTGGTGCCTTCCTACACCTATTCAGTTAATATTTTTTGATTTATAGATTTCTCCATCATTTTGACTTTTCATAATAGTAGATGTTTTCTTTTAACCCAGATTCTGTGATGAATTCCCACATCTTTTCAATTAACTTCTTTTTTAAAACTCTAACATTTTGGTGCCTTCCTACACCTATTCAGTCAATATTTTTGAATTATAGATTTCTCCATCATTATGACCTTTCATAATAGTACATGTTTTGTAACTACCCAGATTCTGTGATGAAATCTCACATCTTTTCAATTGACTTCTTTTTTGAAACTCTAACATTCTGGTGCCTTCCTACACCTATTCAGTCAATAATTTCTAATTTATAGATTTCTCCATCATTTAAACATTTCATAATAGTACATGTTTTCTAACAACCCAGGTTCTGTGATGAATTCTCACATCTTTTCAATTGACTTCTTTTTTAAAACTCTAACATTCTGAATTTTCCTACACCTATTCTGTCACAATTTTTTGATTTATGAATTCTTCCATCATGTTGACAGTTCAAAATAGTACATGTTTTCTAACAACCCAGATTCTGTGATGAATTCTCACATCTTATCAGTTGACTTCCTTTATAAAACTCTAACATTCTGGTGCCTTCCTACACCTATTCAGTGAATATTTTTTGATTTCAAGATTCTTCCATCATTTTGACAGCTCATAATAGTACATTTTTTCTAATAACCCTGATTCTGTGATGAATTCTCACATCTTTTCAATTGACTTCTTTTTTAAATCTGAAACATTCTGGTGCCTTCCTACCCCTTTTCAGTCAATATTTTATTAGTTATAAATTCTTCCATGATTTTGACAGCTCAATATAATACATGTTTTCCATTAACCCAGATTCTGTGATGAATTCTCACATCTTTCCAATTGACTTCTTTTTTAAAACTCTAACATTCTGAATTTTCCTACACCTATTCTGTCACAATTTTTTGATTTATGAATTCTTCCATCATGTTGACAGTTCAAAATAGTACATGTTTTCTAACAACCCAGATTCTGTGATGAATTCTCACATCTTATCAATTGACTTCCTTTATAAAACTCTAACATTCTGGTGCCTTCCTACACCTATTCAGTGAATATTTTTTGATTTGAAGATTCTTCCATCATTTTGACAGCTCATAATAGTACATTTTTTCTAATAACAAAGATTCTGTGATGAATTCTCAGATCTTTTCAATTCACTTCTCTTTTAAATCTCTAACATTCTGATACCTTCATACAGCTTTTCAGTCAATATTTTATTAGTTATAAATTCTTCCATGATTTTGACAGCTCAATATAATAGATGTTTTCCATTAACCCTGATTCTGTGATGAATTCTCACATCTTTTCAATTGACTTCTTTTTTAAATCTGTAACATTCTGGCGCCTTCCTACCCCTATTCAGTCAATATTTTTTTGTTTATAGATTCTTCCATCATTTTGACAGTTGATTATAGTACATGTTTTCTAGCAACCCAAATTCTGTGATGAATTCTCACATCTTTTCAATTGACCTCTTTTTAAAATCTCTAACATTCTGATATCTTCCTACACCTATTCAGTCAATATTTTTTGATTCATAGATTCTTCCATCATTTTGACAGTACATAATAGTACTTTTTTGCTATTTACCCAGATTCTGTGATGAATTGTCAAATCTTTTCAATTGACATCTTTTTTAAATCTCTAGCATTCTGATGCCCTCCTACACCTATTAAGTCAATATTTTATTTATAATTTATAGATTCTTCCATCATTTTTACATTTCAAAATAGTACATATTTTCTAACAACCCAGATTCTGTGATGAATTCTCACATCTTTTCAATTGACTTCTTTTATAAAACTCTAACATTCTGGTGCCTTCCTACACCTATTCAGTGAATATTTTTTGATTTGAAGATTATTCCATCATTTTGACAGCTCATAATAGTACATTTTTTCTAATAACCCAGATTCTGTGATGAATTCTCAGATCTTTTCAATTCACTTCTCTTTTAAATCTCTAACATTCTTATGCCTTCATACAGCTTTTCAGTCAATATTTTATTAGTTATAAATTCTTCCATGATTTTGACAGCTCAATATAATACATGTTTTCCATTAACCCAGATTCTGTGATGAATTCTCACATCTTTTCAATTGACTTCTTTTTTAAATCTGTAACATTCTGGTGCCTTCCTACCCCTATTCAGTCAATATATTTTTGTTTATAGATTGTTCCATCATTTTGACAGTTGATTATAGTACATGTTTTCTAACAACCCAAATTCTGTGATGAATTCTCACATCTTTTCAATTGACCTCTTTTTAAAATCTCTAACATTCTGATGCCTTCCTACACCTATCTAGTAAATTTTTTTTATTTATAGATTTCTCCATCATTTCGACCTTTTATAATACTACATGTTTTCTAACTACCCATATTCTGTGATGAATTCTCACGTCTTTTCAATTCACTTCTTTTTTAAATCTCTAACATTCTGATGCCTTCCTACAGCTATTCAGTCAATATTTTATTATTTATAGATTCTACCATCATTTTGAAAGCTCAATATAGTACATGTTTTCTATTAACCCAGATTCTGTGATGAATTCTTACATCTTTTCAAAGGACTTCTTTTCTAAAACTCTAACATTCTGGTGCCTTCCTACACCCTTTCAGTCAATATTTTTTGATTTATAGATTCTTCCATCATCTTTACCTTTCATAATAGTACATGTTTTCTAACAACCCAGATTCTGTGATGAATTCTCACATCTTTTCAATTAACTTCTTTTTTAAAATTCTAAAATTCTGGTGAGTTCCTACACCTACTCAGTCAATATTTTTTATTTATTTATAGATTTCTCCATCATGTGACCTTTCATAATAGTACATGTTTTCTAACAACTCAGATTCTGTGATGAATTCCCACATCTTTTCAATTAACTTCTTTTTTAAAACTCTAACATTCTGGTGCCTTCCTACACCTATTCAGTCAATATTTTTGAATTATAGATTTCTCCATCATTTTGACCTTTCATAATAGTACATGTTTTCTAACAACCCAGATTCTGTGATGAATTCTCACATCTTTTCAATTGACTTCTTTTTTGAAACTCTAACATTCTGGTGCCTTCCTACACCTATTCAGTCAATATTTTTTGATTTATAGATTTCTCCATCATTTTGACTTTTCATAATAGTAGATGTTTTCTTTTAACCCAGATTCTGTGATGAATTCCCACATCTTTTCAATTAACTTCTTTTTTAAAACTCTAACATTCTGGTGCCTTCTTACACCTATTCATGCAATATTTTTGAATTATAGATTTCTCCATCATTATGACCTTTCATAATAGTACATGTTTTGTAATAACCCAGATTCTGTGATGAATTATCACATCTTTTCAATTGACTTGTTTTTTGAAACTCTAACATTCTGGTGCCTTCCTACACCTATTCAGTAAATAATTTCTAATTTATAGATTTCTCCATCATTTAAACATTTCATAATAGTACATGTTTTCTAACAACCCAGATTCTGTGATGAATTCTCACATCTTTTCATTTGACTTCTTTTTTAAATCTATAACATTCTGATGCCTTCCTACACCTATTCAGTCAATATTTTTTGATTCAAAGATTCTTCCATCAATTTGACAGTTCATAATAGTACATGTTTGCTATTAACCCAGATTCTGTGATGAATTCTCACATCTTTTCAATTCACTTTTTTTTAAAATCTCTAACATTCTGATGCCTTTCTACACCTATTCAGTCAATATTTTATTATTTATAAATTCTTCCATCATTTGGACAGCTCAATATAGTACATGTTTTCTATTAACCCAGATTCTGTGATGAATTCTCACATCTTTCCAATTGACTTCTTTTTTTAAATCTCTAACATTCTGATGTTTTTCCACACATATTCAGTCACTATTTTTTGATTTACAGATTCTTCCATCATGTTGACAGTTCAAAATAGTACATTTTTTCTAACAACCCAGATTCTGTGATGAATTCTCACATCTTATCAATTGACTTCTTTTTTAAAACTCTAACATTCTGGTGCCTTCCTACACCTATTCAGTCAATATTTTTTGATTTAAGGATTCTTCCATCATTTGGACAGCTCATAATAGTACATATTTTCTAACAACCCAGATTCTGTGATGAATTCTCACATCCTTTCAATTCACTTCTTTTTTAAATCTCTAACATCCTGATGCCTTTCTACACCTATTCTGTCAATGTTTTATTATTTATAGATTCTTCCATCATTTTGACAGTTCAAAATAGTACATGTTTTCTAACAACCCAGATTCTGCGATGAATTCTCACATCTTTTCAATTGACTTCTTTTTTAAAACTCTAACATTCTGAATTTTCCTACACCTATTCTGTCACAATTTTTTGATTTATGAATTCTTCCATCATGTTGACAGTTCAAAATAGTACATGTTTTCTAACAACCCAGATTCTGTGATGAATTCTCACATCTTTTCAATTCACTTCTTTTTTGAATCTCTAACATTCTGATGCCTTCCTACACCTATTCAGTCAATATTTTTTGATTTATAGATTCTTCCATCATTTTGACAGTTCATAATAGTACATGTTTGGTATTAACCCAGAATCTGTGATGAATTCTCACATCTTTTCAATTGACTTCTTTTTTAAATCTCTAGCATTCTGATGCCTTCCTACACCTATTCAGTCAATATTTTTTGATTTATAGATTCGTTCATCATTTTGACAGTTCAAAATAGTACATGTTTTCTAACAACCCAGTTTCTGTGATGAATTCTCACATCTTTTCAATTGACTTCTTTTTTAAAACTCTAACATTCTGGTGCCTTCCTACACTTATTCAGTCAATATTTTTTGATTTATAGATTCTTCCATCATTTTGACAGCTCATAAAAGTACATGTTTTCTAAGAACCCAGATTCTGTGATGAATTCTCACATCTTTTCAATTGACTTCTTTTTTAAAACTCTAACATTCTGAATTTTCCTACACCTATTCTGTCACAATTTTTTGATATATGAATTCTTCCATCATGTTGACAGTTCAAAATAGTACATGTTTT
Organism: Aurelia sp. 4 Dawson et al 2005; assembly: GCA_964019985.1. Classification (NCBI taxonomy): domain Eukaryota; kingdom Metazoa; phylum Cnidaria; class Scyphozoa; order Semaeostomeae; family Ulmaridae; genus Aurelia; species Aurelia sp. 4 Dawson et al 2005. Next base: position 18,289,205 of record OZ026492.1, read on the forward strand.
CTAACAACCCAGATTCTGTGATGAATTCTCACATCTTTTCAATTGACTTCTTTTTTAAATCTCTAGCATTCTGATGCCTTCCTACACCTATTCAGTCAATATTTTTTGATTTATAGATTCTTTCATCATTTTGACAGCTCAATATAGTACATGTTTTCTATTAACCAGGATTCTGTGATGAATTCTCACATCTTTTCAATTGACTTCTCTTTTGAAATCTCTAACATTCTGATGTTTTCCTACACCTATTCAGTCAATATTTTTTTGATTTATAGATTGTTCCATCATTTTGACAGCTCATAATAGTACATGTTTTCTAACAACCCAGATTCTGTGATGAATTCTCACATCTTTTCAATTCACTTCTTTTTTAAATCTCTAACATTCTGATGCCTTCCTACACCTATTCAGTCTATATTTTATTATATATAATTTCTTCCATCATTTTGACAGCTCAATATAGTACATGTTTTCTATTAACCCAGATTCTGTGATGAATTCTCACATCTTTCCAATTGACTTCTTTTTTTAAATCTCTAACATTCTGATGTTTTTCCACATCTATTCAGTCACTATTTTTTGATTTACAGATTCTTCCATCATGTTGACAGTTCAAAATAGTACATGTTTTCTAACAACCCAGATTCTGTGATGAATTCTCACATCTTATCAATTGACTTCTTTTTTAAAACTCTAACATTCTGGTGCCTTCCTACACCTATTCAGTCAATATTTTTTGATTTATAGATTCTTCCATCACTTTGACAGCTCATAATAGTACATATTTTCTAACAACCCAGAATCTGTGATGAATTCTCACATCCTTTCAATTCACTTCTTTTTTAAATCTCTAAAATCCTGATGCCTTTCTACACCTATTCTGTCAATATTTTATTATTTATAGATTCTTCCATCATTTTGACAGTTCAAAATAGTACATGTTTTCTAACAATCCAGATTCTGTGATGAATTCTCAGATCTTTTCAATTGACTTCATTTTTAAAACTCTAACATTCTGGTGCCTTCCTACACCTATTCAGTCAATATTTTTTGATTTATAGATTCTTCCATCATTTTCACAGCTCATAATAGTACATGTTTTCTAATAACCCAGATTCTGTGATAAATTCTCAGATCTTTTCAATTCACTTCTTTTTTAAATCTCTAACATTCTGATGCCTTCATACACCTTTTCAGTCAATATTTTATTATTTATAAATTCTTCCATGATTTTGACAGCTCAATATAATACATGTTTTCCATTAACCCAGATTCTGTGATGAATTCTCACATCTTTTCAATTGACTTCTTTTTTAAATCTGTAACATTCTGGTGCCTTCCTACCCCTATTCAGTCAATATTTTTTTGTTTATAGATTCTTCCATCATTTTGACAGTTGATTATAGTGCATGTTTTCTAACAACCAAATTCTGTGATGAATTATCACATCTTTTCAATTGACCTCTTTTTAAAATCTCTAACATTCTGATGCCTTCCTACACCTATTTAGTCAATTTTTTTTTATTTATAGATTTCTCCATCATTTTGACCTTTTATAATACTACATGTTTTCTAACAACCAATATTCTGTGATGAATTCTCACATCTTTTCAATTCACTTCTTTTTTAAATCTCTAACATTCTGATGCCTTCCTACAGCTATTCAGTCAATATTTTATTATTTATAGATTCTTCCATCATTTTGAAAGCTCAATATAGTACATGTTTTCTATTAACCCAGATTCTGTGATGAATTGTCACATTTTTTCAATTGACTTCTTTTTTAATCTCTAGCATTCTGATGCCTTCCTACACCTATTCAGTCAATATTTTTGATTTATTGATTTCTCCATCATTTTGACCTTTCATAATAGTACATGTTTTCTAACAATCCCGATTCTGTGATGAATTCTCACATCTTTTCAATTGACTTCTTTTTTAAAACTCTAACATTCTGGTGCCTTCCTACACCTATTCAGTCAATATTTTTTGATTTATAGATTCTTCCATCATTTTCACAGCTCATAATAGTACATGTTTTCTAATAACCCAGATTCTGTGATGAATTCTCAGATCTTTTCAATTCACTTCTTTTTTAATCTCTAACATTCTGATGCCTTCATACACCTTTTCAGTCAATATTTTATTATTTATAAATTCTTCCATGATTTTGACAGCTCAATATAATACATGTTTTCCATTAACCCAGATTCTGTGATGAATTCTCACATCTTTTCAATTGACTTCTTTTTTAAATCTGTAACATTCTGGTGCCTTCCTACCCCTATTCAGTCAATATTTTTTTGTTTATAGATTCTTCCATCATTTTGACAGTTGATTATAGTGCATGTTTTCTAACAACCAAATTCTGTGATGAATTATCACATCTTTTCAATTGACCTCTTTTTAAAATCTCTAACATTCTGATGCCTTCCTACACCTATTTAGTCAATTTTTTTTTATTTATAGATTTCTCCATCATTTTGACCTTTTATAATACTACATGTTTTCTAACAACCAATATTCTGTGATGAATTCTCACATCTTTTCAATTCACTTCTTTTTTAAATCTCTAACATTCTGATGCCTTCCTACAGCTATTCAGTCAAAATTTTATTATTTATAGATTCTTCCATCATTTTGAAAGCTCAATATAGTACATGTTTTCTATTAACCCAGATTCTGTGATGAATTGTCACATTTTTTCAATTGACTTCTTTTTTAATCGCTAGCATTCTGATGCCTTCCTACACCTATTCAGTCAATATTTTTGATTTATTGATTTCTCCATCATTTTGACCTTTCATAATAGTACATGTTTTCTAACAATCCAGATTCTGTGATGAATTCTCACATCTTTTCAATTGACTTCTTTTTTAAAACTCTAACATTCTGGTGCCTTCCTACACCTATTCAGTCAATATTTTTTGATTTATAGATTCTTCCATCATTTTCACAGCTCATAATAGTACATGTTTTCTAATAACCCAGATTCTGTGATGAATTCTCAGATCTTTTCAATTCACTTCTTTTTTAATCTCTAACATTCTGATGCCTTCATACACCTTTTCAGTCAATATTTTATTATTTATAAATTCTTCCATGATTTTGACAGCTCAATATAATACATGTTTTCCATTAACCCAGATTCTGTGATGAATTCTCACATCTTTTCAATTGAGTTCTTTTTTAAATCTGTAACATTCTGGTGCCTTCCTACCCCTATTCAGTCAATATTTTTTTGTTTATAGATTCTTCCATTATTTTGACAGTTGATTATAGTACAAGTTTTCTAACAACCAAATTCTGTGATGAATTCTCACATCTTTTCAATTGACCTCTTTTTAAAATCTCTAACATTCTAAAGCCTTCCTACACCTATTTAGTCAATTTTTTTTATTTATAGATTTCTCCATCATTTTGACCTTTTATAATACTACATGTTTTCTAACAACCAATATTCTGTGATGAATTCTCACATCTTTTCAATTCACTTCTTTTTTAACTCTCTAACATTCTGATGCCTTCTTACACCTATTCAGTCAATATTTTATCATTTATAGATCCTTCCATCATTTTGAAAGATCAATATAGTACATGTTTTCTATTAACCCAGATTCTGTGATGAATTCTTACATCTTTTCAACGGACTTCTTTTTTGAAACTCTAACTTTCTGGTGCCTTCCTACACCCTTTCAGTCAATATTTTTTGATTTATAGATTCTTCCATCATTTTGATCTTACATAATAGTACATGGTTTCTATTAACCCAGATTCTGTGATGATTTCTCACATCTTTTTAATTGACTTCTTTTTTAAATCTCTAGCATTCTGATGCCTTCCTACACCTATTCAGTCAATATTTTTTGATTTATAGATTCTTTCATCATTTTGACAGTTCAAAATAGTACATGTTTCCTAGCAACCCAGTTTCTGTGATGAATTCTCACATCTTTTCAATTGTTTTCTTTTTTAAAACTCTAACATTCTGGTGCCTTCCTACACTTATTAAGTCAATATTTTTTGATTTATAGATTCTTCCATCATTTTGACAGTTCAAAATAGTACATGTTTTCTAACAACCCAGATTCTGTGATGAATTCTCACATCTTTTCAATTCACTTCTTTTGTTAAATCTCTAACATTCTGATGTTTTTCCACACCTATTCAGTCACTATTTTTTGATTTACAGATTCTTCCATCATGTTGACAGTTCAAAATAGTACATGTTTTCTAACAACCCAGATTCTGTGATGAATTCTCACATCTTATCAATTGACTTCTTTTTTAAAATTCTAACATTCTGGTGCCTTCCTACACCTATTCAGTCAATATTTTTTGATTTATAGATTCTTCCATCATTTTGACAGCTCATAATAGTACATATTTTCTAACAACCCAGATTCTGTGATGAATTCTCACATCCTTTCAATTCACTTCTTTTTTAAATCTCTAACATCCTTATGCCTTTCTACACCTATTCTGTCAATATTTTATTATTTATAGATTCTTCCATCATTTTGACAGCTCATAATAGTACATGTTTTCTAACAACCCAGATTCTGTGATGAATTCTCACATCTTATCAATTGACTTCTTTTTTAAATCTCTAACATTCTTGCGCCTTCCTACACCTATTCAGTCAATATTTTATTATTTATAGATTCTTCCATCATTTTGACAGCTCAATATAGTACATGTTTTCTATTAACACAGATTCTGTGATGAATTCTCACATCTTTTCAATTGACTTCTCTCTTAAAACTCTAACATTCTGATGCCTTCCAAAATCTATGCAGTCAATATTTTTTTTTATTTATAGATTTCTCCATCATCTTGACCTTTCATAATAGTACATGTTTTCTAACAACACAGATTCTGTCATGAATTCTCACATCTTTTCAATTAACTTCTTTTTTAAAATTCTAACATTCTTGTGAGTTCCTACACCTACTCAGTCAAAAGTTTTTATTTATTTATAGATTTCCCCATCATATTGACCTTTCCTAATAGTACATGTTTTCTAACAACCCAGATTCTGTGTTGAATTCTCACATCTTTTCAATTGACTTCTTTTTTGAAACTCTAACATTCTGGTGCCTTCCTACACATATTCAGTTAATATTTTTTGATTTATAGATTTCTCAATCATTTTGACCTTTCATAAAAGTAGATGTTTTCTATTAACCCAGATTTTGTGATGAATTCTTACATCTTTTCCATTGACTATTTTTTGAAACTCTAACATTCTGGTGCATTCCTACACCTATTCAGTCAATATTTTTTGAGTTACAGATTTCTCAATCACTTTAACTTTAATAATAGTACATGTTTTCTAACAACCCAGTAACTGTGATGAATTCCCACATCTTTTCAATTGACTTCTTTTTTAACTCTCTAACATTTTGATGCCTTCCTACACCTATTCAGTCAATATTTTTTTATTTATAGATTTCTCCATCATTTTGACCTTTCATAATAGTACATGTTTTCTATCAACCCAGATTCTGTGATGAAATCTCACATCTTTTCAATCAACTTCTTTTTTAAAACTCTAACATTCTGGTGCCTACTTACACCTATTCAGTCAATATTTTTTAATTTATAGATTTCTCCATCATTTTGACCTTTCATAATAGTACATGTTTTCTAACAACCCAGATTCTGTGATGAATTCTCACATCTTTTCAATTAACTTCTTTTTTAAAACTCTAACTTTCTGACGCCTTCCTACACCCATTCAGTCAATATTTTTTTGATTTATAGATTCTTCCATCATTTTGACAGCTCAATATAGTACATGTGTTCTAAAAGATTCTGTGATGAATTGTCATTTCTTTTCATTTACCTCTTTTTAAAATCTCTAACATTCTGATGCCTTCCTACACCTATTCATTCAATTTTTTTGATTTATAGATTTCTCCATCATTTTGACCTTTCATAATAGTACATGTTTTCTAACAATGCAGATTCTGTGATGAATTCTCACATCTTTTCAAAGAACTTCTTTTTTTAAATCTCTAACACTCTGAAGCCTTCCTACACCCATTCAGTCAATATTTTTTGATTTATAGATTCTTCCATCATTTTGACAGCTCTATATAGTACATGTTTTCTAACAACCCAGATTCTGTGATGAATTCTCACATCTTTTTAATTCACTTCTTTGTTAAATCTCTAACATTCTGATGCCTTTCTACACCTATTAAGTCAATATTTTATTATTTATAAATTCTTCCATCATTTTGACCTTTCATAATAGTACATGTTTTCTAACAACCCAGATTCTGTGATGAATTCTCACATCTTTTCAATTGACTTTTTTTTAAATCTCTAACATTCTGATATCTTCCTACACCTATTCATTCAAAATTTTTTGATTCATAGATTCTTCCATCATTTTGACAGTACATAATAGTACTTTTTTGCTATTAACCCAGATTCTGTGATGAATTGTCAAATCTTTTCAATTGACATCTTTTTTAAATCTCTAGCATTCTGATGCCTTCCTACACCTATTCAGTGAATATTTTTTGATTTATAGATTCTTCCATCATTTTTACATTTCAAAATAGTACATATTTTCTAACAACCCAGATTCTGTGATGAATTCTCACATCTTTTCAATTGACTTCCTTTATAAAACTCTAACATTCTGGTGCCTTCCTACACCTATTCAGTGAATATTTTTTGATTTGAAGATTCTTCCATCATTTCGACAGCTCATAATAGTACATTTTTTCTAATAACAAAGATTCTGTGATGAATTCTCAGATCTTTTCAATTCACTTCTCTTTTAAATCTCTAACATTCTGATGCCTTCATACAGCTTTTCAGTCAATATTTTATTAGTTATAAATTCTTCCATGATTTTGACAGCTCAATATAATACATGTTTTCCATTAACCCTGATTCTGTGATGAATTCTCACATCTTTTCAATTGACTTCTTTTTTAAATCTGTAACATTCTGGTGCCTTCCTACCCCTATTCAGTCAATATTTTTTTGTTTATAGATTCTTCCATCATTTTGACAGTTGATTATAGTACATGTTTTCTAGCAACCCAAATTCTGTGATGAATTCTCACATCTTTTCAATTGACCTCTTTTTAAAATCTCTAACATTCTGATATCTTCCTACACCTATTCAGTCAATATTTTTTGATTCATAGATTCTTCCATCATTTTGACGGTACATAATAGTACTTTTTTGCTATTAACCCAGATTCTGTGATGAATTGTCAAATCTTTTCAATTGACATCTTTTTTAAATCTCTAGCATTCTGATGCCTTCCTACACCTATTAAGTCAATATTTTATAATTTATAGATTCTTCCATCATTTTTACATTTCAAAATAGTACATATTTTCTAACAACCCAGATTCTGTGATGAATTCTCACATCTTTTCAATTGACTTCTTTTATAAAACTCTAACATTCTGGTGCCTTCCTACACCTATTCAGTGAATATTTTTTGTTTTGAAGATTCTTCCATCATTTTGACAGCTCATAATAGTACATTTTTTCTAATAACCCAGATTCTGTGATGAATTCTCAGATCTTTTCAATTCACTTCTCTTTTAAATCTCTAACATTCTGATGCCTTCATACAGCTTTTCAGTCAATATTTTATTAGTTATAAATTCTTCCATGATTTTGACAGCTCAATATAATACATGTTTTCCATTAACCCAGATTCTGTGATGAATTCTCACATCTTTTCAATTGACTTCTTTTTTAAATCTGTAACATTCTGGTGCCTTCCTACCCCTATTCAGTCAATATTTTTTTGTTTATAGATTCTTCCATCATTTTGACAGTTGATTATAGTACATGTTTTCTAACAACCCAAATTCTGTGATGAATTCTCACATCTTTTCAATTGAACTCTTTTTAAAATCTCTAACATTCTGATGCCTTCCTACACCTATCTAGTAAATTTTTTTTTATTTACAGATTTCTCCATCATTTTGACCTTTTATAATACTACATGTTTTCTAACTACCCATATTCTGTGATGAATTCTCACGTCTTTTCAATTCACGTCTTTTTTAAATCTCTAACATTCTGATGCCTTCCTACAGCTATTCAGTCAATATTTTATTATTTATAGATTCTACCATCATTTTGAAAGCTCAATATAGTACATGTTTTCTATTAACCCAGATTCTGTGATGAATTCTTACATCTTTTCAAAGGACTTCTTTTCTAAAACTCTAACATTCTGGTGCCTTCCTACACCCTTTCAGTCAATATTTTTTGATTTATAGATTCTTCCATCATCTTTACCCTTCATAATAGTACATGTTTTCTAACAACCCAGATTCTGTGATGAATTCTCACATCTTTTCAATTAACTTCTTTTTTAAAATTCTAAAATTCTGGTGAGTTCCTACACCTACTCAGTCAATATTTTTTATTTATTTATAGATTTCTCCATCATGTGACCTTTCATAATAGTACATGTTTTCTAACAACTCAGATTCTGTGATGAATTCCCACATCTTTTCAATTAACTTCTTTTTTAAAACTCTAACATTCTGGTGCCTTCCTACACCTATTCAGTCAATATTTTTGAATTATAGATTTCTCCATCATTTTGACCTTTCATAATAGTACATGTTTTCTAACAACCCAGATTCTGTGATGAATTCTCACATCTTTTCAATTGACTTCTTTTTTGAAACTCTAACATTCTGGTGCCTTCCTACACCTATTCAGTCAATATTTTTTGATTTATAGATTTCTCCATCATTTTGACTTTTCATAATAGTAGATGTTTCCTTTTAACCCAGATTCTGTGATGAATTCCCACATCTTTTCAATTAAATTCTTTTTTAAAACTCTAACATTCTGGTGCCTTCCTACACCTATTCAGTCAATATTTTTGAATTATAGATTTCTCCATCATTATGACCTTTCATAATAGTACATGTTTTGTAACAACCCAGATTCTGTGATGAATTCTCACATCTTCTCAATTGACTTCTTTTTTGAAACTCTAACATTCTGGTGCCTTCCTACACCTATTCAGTCAATAATTTCTAATTTATAGATTTCTCCATCATTTAAACATTTCATAATAGTACATGTTTTCTAACAACCCAGATTCTGTGATGAATTCTCACATCTTTTCATTTGACTTCTTTTTTAAATCTATAACATTCTGATGCCTTCCTACACCTATTCAGTCAATATTTTTTGATTCAAAGATTCTTCCATCAATTTGACAGTTCATAATAATACATGTTTGCTATTAACCCAGATTCTGTGATGAATTCTCACATCTTTTCAATTCACTTTTTTTTTAAATCTCTAACATTCTGATGCCTTTCTACACCTATTCAGTCAATATCTTATTATTTATAAATTCTTCCATCATTTGGACAGCTCAATATAGTACATGTTTTCTATTAACCCAGATTCTGTGATGAATTCTCACATCTTTCCAATTGACTTTTTTTTTAAATCTCTGACATTCTGATGTTTTTCCACACCTATTCAGTCACTATTTTTTGATTTACAGATTCTTCCATCAAGTTGACAGTTCATAATAGTACATGTTTTCTAACAACCCAGATTCTGTGATGAATTCTCACATCTTTTCAATTAACTTCTTTTTTAAAATTCTAAAATTCTGGTGAGTTCCTACACCTACTCAGTCAATATTTTTTTATTTATTTATAGATTTCTCCATCATGTGACCTTTCATAATAGTACATGTTTTCTAACAACTCAGATTCTGTGATGAATTCCCACATCTTTTCAATTAACTTCTTTTTTAAAACTCTAACATTCTGGTGCCTTCCTACACCTATTCAGTCAATATTCTTGAATTATAGATTTCTCAATCATTTTGACCTTTCATAATAGTACATGTTTTCTAACAACCCAGATTCTGTGATGAAATCTCATATCTTTTCAATTGACTTCTTTTTTGAAACTCTAACATTCTGGTGTCTTCCTACACCTATTCAGTCAATATTTTTTGATTTATAGATTTCTCCATCATTTTGACTTTTCATAATAGTAGATGTTTTCTTTTAACCCAGATTCTGTGATGATTTCCCACATCTTTTCAATTAACTTCTTTTTTAAAACTCTAACATTCTGGTGCCTTCCTACACCTATTCAGTCAATATTTTTTGATTTATAGATTCTTCCATCATTTTGACAGCTCATAATAGTACATATTTTCTAACAACCCAGATTCTGTGATGAATTCTCACATCTTTTCAGTTGACTTCTTTTTTAAATCTCTAGCATTCTGATGCCTTCCTACACCTATTCAGTCAATATTTTTTGATTTATAGATTCGTTCATCATTTTGACAGTTCAAAATAGTACATGTTTTCTAACAACCCAGTTTCTGTGATGAATTCTCACATCTTTTCAATTGACTTCTTTTTTAAAACTCTAACATTCTGGTGCCTTCCTACACTTATTCAGTCAATATTTTTTGATTTATAGATTCTTCCATCATTTTGACAGCTCATAACAGTACATGTTTTCTAACAACCCAGATTCTGTGATGAATTCTCACATCTTTTCAATTGACTTCTTTTTTAAAACTCTAACATTCTGAATTTTCCTACACCTATTCTGTCACAATTTTTTGATATATGAATTCTTCCATCATGTTGACAGTTCAAAATAGTACATGTTTTCTAACAACCCAGATTCTGTGATGAATTCTCACATCTTTTCAATTGACTTCTTTTTTAAATCTCTAGCATTCTGATGCCTTCCTACACCTATTCAGTCAATATTTTTTGATTTATAGATTCTTTCATCATTTTGACAGCTCAATATAGTACATGTTTTCTATTAACCAGGATTCTGTGATGAATTCTCACATCTTTTCAATTGACTTCTCTTTTGAAATCTCAAACATTCTGATGTTTTCCTACACCTATTCAGTCAATATTTTTTTGATTTATAGATTCTTCCATCATTTTGAGAGCTCATAATAGTACATGTTTTCTAACAACCCAGATTCTGTGATGAATTCTCACATCTTTTCAATTCACTTCTTTTTTAAATCTCTAACATTCTGATGCCTTCCTACACCTATTCAGTCTATATTTTATTATATATAATTTCTTCCATCATTTTGACAGCTCAATATAGTACATGTTTTCTATTAACCCAGATTCTGTGATGAATTCTCACATCTTTCCAATTGACTTCTTTTTTTAAATCTCTAACATTCTGATGTTTTTCCACATCTATTCAGTCACTATTTTTTGATTTACAGATTCTTCCATCATGTTGACAGTTCAAAATAGTACATGTTTTCTAACAACCCAGATTCTGTGATGAATTCTCACATCTTATCAATTGACTTCTTTTTTAAAACTCTAACATTCTGGTGCCTTCCTACACCTATTCAGTCAATATTTTTTGATTTATAGATTCTTCCATCACTTTGACAGCTCATAATAGTACATATTTTCTAACAACCCAGAATCTGTGATGAATTCTCACATCCTTTCAATTCACTTCTTTTTTAAATCTCTAAAATCCTGATGCCTTTCTACACCTATTCTGTCAATATTTTATTATTTATAGATTCTTCCATCATTTTGACAGTTCAAAATAGTACATGTTTTCTAACAATCCAGATTCTGTGATGAATTCTCAGATCTTTTCAATTGACTTCATTTTTAAATCTCTAACATTCTGATGCCTTCATACACCTTTTCAGTCAATATTTTATTATTTATAAATTCTTCCATGATTTTGACAGCTCAATATAATACATGTTTTCCATTAACCCAGATTCTGTGATGAATTCTCACATCTTTTCAATTGACTTCTTTTTTAAATCTGTAACATTCTGGTGCCTTCCTACCCCTATTCAGTCAATATTTTTTTGTTTATAGATTCTTCCATCATTTTGACAGTTGATTATAGTGCATGTTTTCTAACAACCAAATTCTGTGATGAATTATCACATCTTTTCAATTGACCTCTTTTTAAAATCTCTAACATTCTGATGCCTTCCTACACCTATTTAGTCAATTTTTTTTTATTTATAGATTTCTCCATCATTTTGACCTTTTATAATACTACATGTTTTCTAACAACCAATATTCAGTGATGAATTCTCACATCTTTTCAATTGACTTTTTTTTAAATCTCTAACATTCTGATATCTTCCTACACCTATTCATTCAAAATTTTTTGATTCATAGATTCTTCCATCATTTTGACAGTACATAATAGTACTTTTTTGCTATTAACCTAGATTCTGTGATGAATTGTCAAATCTTTTCAATTGACATCTTTTTTAAATCTCTAGCATTCTGATGCCTTCCTACACCTATTCAGTGAATATTTTTTGATTTATAGATTCTTCCATCATTTTTACATTTCAAAATAGTACATATTTTCTAACAACCCAGATTCTGTGATGAATTCTCACATCTTTTCAATTGACTTCCTTTATAAAACTCTAACATTCTGGTGCCTTCCTACACCTATTCAGTGAATATTTTTTGATTTGAAGATTCTTCCATCATTTCGACAGCTCATAATAGTACATTTTTTCTAATAACAAAGATTCTGTGATGAATTCTCAGATCTTTTCAATTCACTTCTCTTTTAAATCTCTAACATTCTGATGCCTTCATACAGCTTTTCAGTCAATATTTTATTAGTTATAAATTCTTCCATGATTTTGACAGCTCAATATAATACATGTTTTCCATTAACCCTGATTCTGTGATGAATTCTCACATCTTTTCAATTGACTTCTTTTTTAAATCTGTAACATTCTGGTGCCTTCCTACCCCTATTCAGTCAATATTTTTTTGTTTATAGATTCTTCCATCATTTTGACAGTTGATTATAGTACATGTTTTCTAGCAACCCAAATTCTGTGATGAATTCTCACATCTTTTCAATTGACCTCTTTTTAAAATCTCTAACATTCTGATATCTTCCTACACCTATTCAGTCAATATTTTTTGATTCATAGATTCTTCCATCATTTTGACGGTACATAATAGTACTTTTTTGCTATTAACCCAGATTCTGTGATGAATTGTCAAATCTTTTCAATTGACATCTTTTTTAAATCTCTAGCATTCTGATGCCTTCCTACAGCTATTCAGTCAATATTTTATTATTTATAGATTCTTCCATCATTTTGAAAGCTCAATATAGTACATGTTTTCTATTAACCCAGATTCTGTGATGAATTGTCACATTTTTTCAATTGACTTCTTTTTTAATCTCTAGCATTCTGATGCCTTCCTACACCTATTCAGTCAATATTTTTGATTTATTGATTTCTCCATCATTTTGACCTTTCATAATAGTACATGTTTTCTAACAATCGAGATTCTGTGATGAATTCTCACATCTTTTCAATTGACTTCTTTTTTAAAACTCTAACATTCTGGTGCCTTCCTACACCTATTCAGTCAATATTTTTTGATTTATAGATTCTTCCATCATTTTCACAGCTCATAATAGTACATGTTTTCTAATAACCCAGATTCTGTGATGAATTCTCAGATCTTTTCAATTCACTTCTTTTTTAATCTCTAACATTCTGATGCCTTCATACAGCTTTTCAGTCAATATTTTATTATTTATAAATTCTTCCATGATTTTGACAGCTCAATATAATACATGTTTTCCATTAACCCAGATTCTGTGATGAATTCTCACATCTTTTCAATTGACTTCTTTTTTAAATCTGTAACATTCTGGTGCCTTCCTACCCCTATTCAGTCAATATTTTTTTGTTTATAGATTCTTCCATCATTTTGACAGTTGATTATAGTGCATGTTTTCTAACAACCAAATTCTGTGATGAATTATAACATCTTTTCAATTGACCTCTTTTTAAAATCTCTAACATTCTGATGCCTTCCTACACCTATTTAGTCAATTTTTTTTTATTTATAGATTTCTCCATCATTTTGACCTTTTATAATACTACATGTTTTCTAACAACCAATATTCTGTGATGAATTCTCACATCTTTTCAATTCACTTCTTTTTTAAATCTCTAACATTCTGATGCCTTCCTACAGCTATTCAGTCAAAATTTTATTATTTATAGATTCTTCCATCATTTTGAAAGCTCAATATAGTACATGTTTTCTATTAACCCAGATTCTGTGATGAATTGTCACATTTTTTCAATTGACTTCTTTTTTAATCTCTAGCATTCTGATGCCTTCCTACACCTATTCAGTCAATATTTTTGATTTATTGATTTCTCCATCATTTTGACCTTTCATAATAGTACATGTTTTCTAACAATCCAGATTCTGTGATGAATTCTCACATCTTTTCAATTGACTTCTTTTTTAAAACTCTAACATTCTGGTGCCTTCCTACACCTATTCAGTCAATATTTTTTGATTTATAGATTCTTCCATCATTTTCACAGCTCATAATAGTACATGTTTTCTAATAACCCAGATTCTGTGATGAATTCTCAGATCTTTTCAATTCACTTCTTTTTTAATCTCTAACATTCTGATGCCTTCATACACCTTTTCAGTCAATATTTTATTATTTATAAATTCTTCCATGATTTTGACAGCTCAATATAATACATGTTTTCCATTAACCCAGATTCTGTGATGAATTCTCAAATCTTTTCAATTGAGTTCTTTTTTAAATCTGTAACATTCTGGTGCCTTCCTACCCCTATTCAGTCAATATTTTTTTGTTTATAGATTCTTCCATTATTTTGACAGTTGATTATAGTACAAGTTTTCTAACAACCAAATTCTGTGATGAATTCTCACATCTTTTCAATTGACCTCTTTTTAAAATCTCTAACATTCTAAAGCCTTCCTACACCTATTTAGTCAATTTTTTTTTATTTATAGATTTCTCCATCATTTTGAACTTTTATAATACTACATGTTTTCTAACAACCAATATTCTGTGATGAATTCTCACATCTTTTCAATTCACTTCTTTTTTAACTCTCTAACATTCTGATGCCTTCTTACACCTATTCAGTCAATATTTTATCATTTATAGATCCTTCCATCATTTTGAAAGATCAATATAGTACATGTTTTCTATTAACCCAGATTCTGTGATGAATTCTTACATCTTTTCAACGGACTTCTTTTTTGAAACTCTAACTTTCTGGTGCCTTCCTACACCCTTTCAGTCAATATTTTTTGATTTATAGATTCTTCCATCATTTTGATCTTACATAATAGTACATGGTTTCTATTAACCCAGATTCTGTGATGATTTCTCACATCTTTTTAATTGACTTATTTTTTAAATCTCTAGCATTCTGATGCCTTCCTACACCTATTCAGTCAATATTTTTTGATTTATAGATTCTTTCATCATTTTGACAGTTCAAAATAGTACATGTTTCCTAGCAACCCAGTTTCTGTGATGAATTCTCACATCTTTTCAATTGACTTCTTTTTTGAAATCTCTAACATTCTGATGTTTTCCTACACCTATTCAGTCAATATTTTTTGATTTATAGATTCTTCCATCATTTTGACAGCTCAATATAGTACATGTTTTCTATTTACCCAGATTCTGTGATGAATTCTCACATCTTTCCAATTGACTTCTTTTTTTATATCTCTAACATTCTGATGTTTTTCCACACCTATTCAGTCACTATTTTTTGATTTACAGATTCTTCCATCATGTTGACAGTTCAAAATAGTACATGTTTTCTAACAACCCAGATTCTGTGATGAATTCTCACATCTTATCAATTGACTTCTTTTTTAAAACTCTAACATTCTGGTGCCTTCCTACACCTATTCAGTCAATATTTTCTGATTTATAGATTCTTCCATCATTTTGAC
This sequence comes from Aurelia sp. 4 Dawson et al 2005, assembly GCA_964019985.1. Lineage (NCBI taxonomy): Eukaryota > Metazoa > Cnidaria > Scyphozoa > Semaeostomeae > Ulmaridae > Aurelia > Aurelia sp. 4 Dawson et al 2005. Next base: position 18,305,027 of record OZ026492.1, read on the forward strand.
AGCTCATAATAGTACATATTTTCTAACAACCCAGATTCTGTGATGAATTCTCACATCCTTTCAATTCACTTCTTTTTTAAATCTCTAGCATTCTGATGCCTTCCTACACCTATTCAGTCAATATTTTTTGATTTATAGATTCTTTCATCATTTTGACAGCTCAATATAGTACATGTTTTCTAGTAACCAGGATTCTGTGATGAATTCTCACATCTTTTCAATTGACTTCTTTTTTGAAATCTCTAACATTCTGATGTTTTCCTACACCTATTCAGTCAATATTTTTTGATTTATAGATTCTTCCATCATTTTGACAGCTCAATATAGTACATGTTTTCTATTAACCCAGATTCTGTGATGAATTCTCACATCTTTCCAATTGACTTCTTTTTTTAAATCTCTAACATTCTGATGTTTTTCCACACCTATTCAGTCACTATTTTTTGATTTACAGATTCTTCCATCATGTTGACAGTTCAAAATAGTACATGTTTTCTAACAACCCAGATTCTGTGATGAATTCTCACATCTTATCAATTGACTTCTTTTTTAAAACTCTAACATTCTGGTGCCTTCCTACACCTATTCAGTCAATATTTTTTGATTTATAGATTCTTCCGTCATTTTGACAGCTCATAATAGTACATATTTTCTAACAACCCAGATTCTGTGATGAATTCTCACATCCTTTCAATTCACTTCTTTTTTAAATCTCTAACATCCTGATGCCTTTCTACACCTATTCTGTCAATATTTTATTATTTATAGATTCTTCCATCATTTTGACAGCTCATAATAGTACATGTTTTCTAACAACCCAGATTCTGTGATGAATTCTCACATCTTATCAATTGACTTCTTTTTTAAATCTCTAACATTCTTGCGCCTTCCTACACCTATTCAGTCAATATTTTTGATTTATTGATTTCTCCATCATCTTGACCTTTCCTAATAGTACATGTTTTCTAACAACCCAGATTCTGTGTTGAATTCTCATATCTTTTCAATTGACTTCTTTTTTGAAACTCTAACATTCTGGTGCCTTCCTACAAATATTCAGTTAATATTTTTTGATTTATAGATTTCTCAATCATTTTGACCTTTCATAAAAGTAGATGTTTTCTATTAACCCAGATTTTGTGATGAATTCTTACATCTTTTCCATTGACTATTTTTTGAAACTCTAACATTCTGGTGCATTCCTCCACCTATTCAGTCAATATTTTTTGAGTTAAAGATTTCTCAATCACTTTAACTTTAATAATAGTACGTGTTTTCTAACAACCCAGTAACTGTGATGAATTCCCACATCTTTTCAATTGACTTCTTTTTTAACTCTCTAACATTTTGATGCCTTTCTACACCTATTCAGTCAATATTTTTTTATTTATAGATTTCTCCATCATTTTGACCTTTCATAATAGTACATGTTTTCTATCAACCCAGATTCTGTGATGAAATCTCATATCTTTTCAATCAACTTCTTTTTTAAAACTCTAACATTCTGGTGCCTACTTACACCTATGCAGTCAATATTTTTTAATTTATAGATTTCTCCATCATTTTGACCTTTCATAATAGTACATGTTTTCTAACAACCCAGATTCTGTGATGAATTCTCACATCTTTTCAATTAACTTCTTTTTTAAAACTCTAACTTTCTGATACCTTCCTACACCCATTCAGTCAATATTTTTTTGATTTATAGATTCTTCCATCATTTTGACAGCTCAATATAGTACATGTGTTCTAACAATGCAGATTCTGTGATGAATTCTCACATCTTTTCAAAGAACTTCTTTTTTTAAATCTCTAACACTCTGAAGCCTTCCTACACCCATTCAGTCAATATTTTTTGATTTATAGATTCTTCCATCATTTTGACAGCTCTATATAGTACATGTGTTCTAACAATGCAGATTCTGTGATGAATTCTCACATCTTTTCAAAGAACTTCTTTTTTTAAATCTCTAACACTCTGAAGCCTTCCTACACCCATTCAGTCAATATTTTTTGAATTATAGATTCTTCCATCATTTTGACAGCTCTATATAGTACATGTTTTCTAACAACCCAGATTCTGTGATGATTTCTCACATCTTTTCAATTGACTTCTTTTTTAAATCTGTAACATTCTGGTGCCTTCCTACCCCTATTCAGTCAATATTTTTTTGTTTATAGATTCTTCCATCATTTTGACAGTTGATTATAGTACATGTTTTCTAGCAACCAAGATTCTGTGATGAATTCTCACATCTTTTCAATTGACCTCTTTTTAAAATCTCTAACATTCTGATATCTTCCTACACCTATTCAGTCAATATTTTTTGATTCATAGATTCTTCCATCATTTTGACAGTACATAATAGTACTTTTTTGCTATTAACCCAGATTCTGTGATGAATTGTCAAATCTTTTCAATTGACATCTTTTTTAAATCTCTAGCATTCTGATGCCTTCCTACACCTATTAAGTCAATATTTTATAATTTATAGATTCTTCCATCATTTTTACATTTCAAAATAGTACATATTTTCTAACAACCCAGATTCTGTGATGAATTCTCACATCTTTTCAATTGACTTCTTTTATAGAACTCTAACATTCTGGTTCCTTCCTAAACGTATTCAGTGAATATTTTTTGATTTGAAGATTCTTCCATTATTTTGACAGCTCATAATAGTACATTTTTTCTAATAACCCAGATTCTGTGATGAATTGTCTGATCTTTTCAATTCACTTCTCTTTTAAATCTCTAACATTCTGATGCCTTCATACAGCTTTTCAGTCAATATTTTATTAGTTATAAATTCTTCCATGATTTTGACAGCTCAATATAATACATGTTTTCCATTAACCCAGATTCTGTGATGAGTTCTCACATCTTTTCAATTGAGTTCTTTTTTAAATCTGTAACATTCTGGTGCCTTCCTACCCCTATTCAGTCAATATTTTTTGATTTATAGATTCTTCCATCATTTTGACAGTTGATTATAGTACATGTTTTCTAAAAACCCAAATTCTGTGATGAATTCTCACATCTTTTCAATTGACCTCTTTTTAAAATCTCTAACATTCTGATGCCTTCCTACAGCTATTCAGTCAATATTTTATTATTTATAGATTCTACCATCATTTTGAAAGCTCAATATAGTACATGTTTTCTATTAACCCAGATTCTGTGATGAATTCTTACATCTTTTCAAAGGACTTCTTTTCTAAAACTCTAACATTCTGGTGCCTTCCTACACCCTTTCAGTCAATATTTTTTGATTTATAGATTCTTCCATCATCTTTACCTTTCATAATAGTACATGTTTTCTAACAACCCAGATTCTGTGATGAATTCTCACATCTTTTCAATTAACTTTTTTTTTAAAATTCTAAAATTCTGGTGAGTTCCTACACCTACTCAGTCAATATCTTTTATTTATTTAAAGATTTCTCCATCATGTGACCTTTGATAATAGTACATGTTTTGTAACAACCCAGATTCTGTGATGAATTCTCACATCTTTTCAATTGACTTCTTTTTTGAAACTCTAACATTCTGGTGCCTTCATACACCTATTTAGTCAATAATTTCTAATTTATAGATGTCTCCATCATTTAAACATTTCATAATAGTACATGTTTTCTAACAACCCAGATTCTGTGATGAATTCTCACATCTTTTCATTTGACTTCTTTTTTAAATCTATAACATTCTGGTGCCTTCCTACACCTATTCAGTCAATATTTTTTGATTTATAGATTCTTCCATCATTTTGACAGCTCATAATAGTACATATTTTCTAACAACCCAGATTCTGTGATGAATTCTCACATCCTTTCAATTCACTTCTTTTTTAAATCTCTAACATCCTGATGCCTTTCTACACCTATTCTGTCAATATTTTATTATTTATAGATTCCTCCATCATTTGGAAGGCTGAATATAGTACATGTTTTCTATTAACCCAGATTCTGTGACGAATTCTCGCATCTTTCCAATAGACTTCTTTTTTTAAATCTCTAACATTCTGATGTTTTTCCACACCTATTCAGTCACTATTTTTTGATTTACAGATTCTTCCATCATGTTGACAGTTCAAAATAGTACATGTTTTCTAACAACCCAGATTCTGTGATGAATTCTCACATCTTATCAATTGACTTCTTTTTTAAAACTCTAACATTCTGGTGCCTTCCTACACCTATTCAGTCAATATTTTTTGATTTATAGATTCTTCCATCATTTTGACAGCTCATAATAGTACATATTTTCTAACAACCCAGATTCTGTGATGAATTCTCACATCCTTTCAATTCACTTCTTTTTTAAATCTCTAACATCCTGATGCCTTTCTACACCTATTCTGTCAATATTTTATTATTTATAGATTCTTCCATCATTTTGACAGTTCAAAATAGTACATGTTTTCTAACAACCCAGATTCTGTGATGAATTCTCACAGCTTTTCAATTGACTTCTTTTTTAAAACTCTAACATTCTGAATTTTCCTGCACCTATTCTGTCACAATTTTTTGATTTATGAATTCTTCCATCATGTTGACAGTTCAAAATAGTACATGTTTTCTAACAACCCAGATTCTGTGATGAATTCTCACATCTTTTCAATTCACTTCTTTTTTAAATCTCTAACATTCTGATGCCTTCCTACACCTATTCAGTCAATATTTTTTGATTTATAGATTCTTCCATCATTTTGACAGTTCATAATAGTACATGTTTGCTATTAACCCAGAATCTGTGATGAATTCTCACATCTTTTCAATTGACTTCTTTTTTAAATCTCTAATATTCTGATGCTTTCCTACACCTATTCAGTCAATATTTTTTGATTTATAGATTCTTACATCATTTTGACAGTTCATAATAATACATGTTTGCTATTAACCCAGAATCTGTGGTGAATTCTCACATCTTTTCAATTGACTTCTTTTTTAAATCTCTAGCATTCTGATGCCTTCCTACACCTATTCAGTCAATATTTTTTGATTTATAGATTCTTTCATCATTTTGACAGCTCAATATAGTACATGTTTTCTATTAACCAGGATTCTGTGATGAATTCTCACATCTTTTCAATTGACTTCTTTTTTGAAATCTCTAACATTCTGATGTTTTCCTACACCTATTCAGTCAATATTTTTTGATTTATAGATTCTTACATCATTTTGACAGTTCATAATAATACATGTTTGCTATTAACCCAGATTCTGTGATGAATTCTCACATCTTTCCAATTGACTTCTTTTTTTAAATCTCTAGCATTCTGATGCCTTCCTACACCTATTCAGTCAATATTTTTTGATTTATAGATTCTTTCATCATTTTGACAGCTCAATATAGTACATGTTTTCTATTAACCAGGATTCTGTGATGAATTCTCACATCTTTTCAATTGACTTCTCTTTTGAAATCTCAAACATTCTGATGTTTTCCTACACCTATTCAGTCAATATTTTTTTGATTTATAGATTCTTCCATCATTTTGAGAGCTCATAATAGTACATGTTTTCTAACAACCCAGATTCTGTGATGAATTCTCACATCTTTTCAATTGACTTCTCTCTTAAAACTCTAACATTCTGATGCCTTCCAACATCTATGCAGTCAATATTTTTTTTTATTTATAGATTTCTCCATCATCTTGACCTTTCATAATAGTACATGTTTTCTAACAACCCAGATTCTGTCATGAATTCTCACATCTTTTCAATTAACTTCTTTTTTAAAATTCTAACATTCTTGTGAGTTCCTACACCTACTCAGTCAAAAGTTTTTATTTATTTATAGATTTCCTCATCATATTGACCTTTCCTAATAGTACATGTTTTCTAACAACCCAGATTCTGTGTTGAATTCTCACATCTTTTCAATTGACTTCTTTTTTGAAACTCTAACATTCTGGTGCCTTCCTACACATATTCAGTTAATATTTTTTGATTTATAGATTTCTCAATCATTTTGACCTTTCATAAAAGTAGATGTTTTCTATTAGCCCAGATTTTGTGATGAATTCTTACATCTTTTCCATTGACTATTTTTTGAAACTCTAACATTTTGGTGTATTCCTCCACCTATTCAGTCAATATTTTTTGAGTTACAGATTTCTCAATCACTTTAACTTTAATAATAGTACATGTTTTCTAACAACCCAGTAACTGTGATGAATTCCCACATCTTTTCAATTGACTTCTTTTTTAACTCTCTAACATTTTGATGCCTTCCTACACCTATTCAGTCAATATTTTTTTATTTATAGATTTCTCCATCATTTTGACCTTTCATAATAGTACATGTTTTCTATCAACCCAGATTCTGTGATGAAATCTCACATCTTTTCAATCAACTTCTTTTTTAAAACTCTAACATTCTGGTGCCTACTTACACCTATTCAGTCAATATTTTTTAATTTATAGATTTCTCCATCATTTTGACCTTTCATAATAGTACATGTTTTCTAACAACCCAGATTCTGTGATGAACTCTCACATCTTTTCAATTAACTTCTTTTTTAAAACTCTAACTTTCTGATGCCTTCCTACACCCATTCAGTCAATATTTTTTTGATTTATAGATTCTTCCATCATTTTAACAGCTCAATATAGTACATGTGTTCTAACAACCAAGATTCTGTGATGAATTCTCATATCTTTTCAATTTACCTCTTTTTAAAATCTCTAACATTCTGATGCCTTCCTACACCTATTCAGTCTATTTTATTGATTTATAGATTTCTCCATCATTTTGACCTTTCATAATAGTACATGTTTTCTAACAATGCAGATTCTGTGATGAATTCTCACATCTTTTCAAAGAACTTCTTTTTTTTAAATCTCTAACACTCTGAAGCCTTCCTACACCCATTCAGTCAATATTTTTTGATTTATAGATTCTTCCATCATTTTGACAGCTCAATATAGTACATGTTTTCTATTAACCCAGATTCTGTGATGAATTCTCACATCTTTTCAATTGACTTCTTTTTTAAATCTGTAACATTCTGGTGCCTTCCTACCTCTATTCAGTCAATATTTTTTTGTTTATAGATTCTTCCATCATTTTGACAGTTGATTATAGTACATGTTTTCTAACAACCCAAATTCTGTGATGAATTCTCACATCTTTTCAATTGACCTCTTTTTAAAATCTCTAACATTCTGATATCTTCCTACACCTATTCAGTCAATATTTTTTGATTCATAGATTCTTCCATCATTTCGACAGTACATAATAGTACTTTTTTGCTATTAACCCAGATTCTGTGATAAATTGTCAAATCTTTTCAATTGACATCTTTTTTAAATCTCTAGCATTCTGATGCCTTCCTACACCTATCTAGTAATTTTTTTTTTATTTATAGATTTCTCCATCATTTTGACCTTTTATAATACTACATGTTTTCTAACTACCCATATTCTGTGATGAATTCTCACGTCTTTTCAATTCACTTTTTTTTTAAATCTCTAACATTCTGATGCCTTCCTACAGCTATTCAGTCAATATTTTATTATTTATAGATTCTACCATCATTTTGAATGCTCAATATAGTACATGTTTTCTATTAACCCAGATTCTGTGATGAATTCTTACATCTTTTCAAAGGACTTCTTTTGTTAAACTCTAACATTCTGGTGCCTTCCTACACCCTTTCAGTCAATATTTTTTGATTTATAGATTCTTCCATCATCTTTACCTTTCATAATAGTACATGTTTTCTAACAACCCAGATTCTGTGATGAATTCCCACATCTTTTCAATTAACTTCTTTTTTAAAACTCTAACATTCTGGTGCCTTCCTACACCTATTTAGTCAATATTTTTGAATTATAGATTTCTCCATCATTTTGACCTTTCATAATAGTACATGTTTTCTAACAACCCAGATTCTGTGATGAATTCTCACATCTTTTCAATTGACTTCTTTTTTGAAACTCTAACATCCTGGTGCCTTCCTACACCTATTCAGTCAATATTTTTTGATTTATAGATAGCTCCATCATTTTGACTTTTCATAATAGTAGATGTTTTCTTTTAACCCAGATTCTGTGATGAATTCCCACATCTTTTCAATTAACTTCTTTTTTAAAACTCTAACATTCTGGTGCCTTCCTACACCTATTCAGTCAATATTTTTGAATTATAGATTTCTCCATCATTATGACCTTTCATAATAGTACATGTTTTGTAACAACCCAGATTCTGTGATGAATTCTCACATCTTTTCAATTGACTTCTTTTTTGAAACTCTAACATTCTGGTGCCTTCCTACACCTATTCAGTCAATAATTTCTAATTTATAGATTTCTCCATCATTTAAACATTTCATAATAGTACATGTTTTCTAACAACCCAGATTCTGTGATGAATTCTCACATCTTTTCATTTGACTTCTTTTTTAAAGCTATAACATTCTGATGCCTTCCTACACCTATTCAGTCAATATTTTTTGATTCAAAGATTCTTCCATCATATTGACAGTTCATAATAGTACATGTTTTCTATTAACCCAGATTCTGTGATGAATTCTTACATCTTTTCAAAGGACTTCTTTTTTGAAACTCTAACATTCTGATGCCTTCCTACACCTATTTAGTCAATTTTTTTTGTTTATAGATTTCTCCATCATTTTGACCTTTTACAATACTACATGTTTTCTAACAACCCATATTCTGTGATGAATTCTCACATCTTTTCAATTCACTTCTTTTTTAACTCTCTAACATTCTGATGCCTTCCTACAGCTATTCAGTCAATATTTTATTATTTATAGATTCTTCCATCATTTTGAAAGCTCAATATAGTACATGTTTTCTATTAACCCAGATTCTGTGATGAATTCTTACATCTTTTCAAAGGACTTCTTTTTTAAAACTCTAACATTCTGGTGCCTTCCTACACCCTTTCAGTAAAAATTTTTTGATTTATAGATTCTTCCATCATTTTGATCTTACATAATAGTACATGTTTTCTATTAACCCAGATTCTGTGATGAATTCTCACATCTTTTCAATTGACTTCTTTTTTAAATCTCCAGCATTCTGATAATTTCCTACACCTGTTCAGTCACTATTTTTTAATTTATAGATTCTTCCATCATGTTGACAGTTCAAAGTAGTAGATGTTTTCTAACAACCCAGAATCTGTGATGAATTCTCATATCTTTCAATTGACTTCTTTTATGAATCTTTAACATTCTGGTGCCTTCCTACCCCTATTCAGTCAATATTTTTTGATTTATAGATTCTTCCATTATTTTGACAGTTTATTATAGTACATGTTTTCTAACAACCCAGATTCTGAGATGAATTCTCGCATCTTTTCAATTGACCTCTTTTTAAAATCTCTAAAATTCTGATGCCTTCCTTCACCTATTCAGTCAAAATTTTTTGATTTATAGATTTCTCCATCATTTTGACCTTTCATAATAACAGAAGTTTTCTAACAACACAGATTCTGTGATGAATTCTTACATCTTTTCAAAGGACTTCTTTTTTAAAACTCTAACATTCTGGTGCCTTCCTACACCTAATCAGTCAATATTTTTTGATTTATAAATTTCTCAATCATTTTGACCTTTCATAACAGTACATGTTTTCTATTTACCCAGATTCTGTGATGAATTCTCAGATCTTTTTAATTGACTTCTTTTTTAAATCTCCAACATTCTGATGTTTTCCTACACCTGTTCAGTCACTATTTTTTGATTTATAGATTCTTCCGACATGTTGACGGTTCAAAATAGTCCTTTTTTTTCTAACAACCCAGATTCTGTGATGAATTCTCACATCTTTTCAAAGGACTTCTTTTTTAAAACTCTAACATTCTGGTGCCTTCCTACACCCTTTCAGTCAATATTTTTTGATTTATAGATTCTTCCATCATTTTGACCTTACATAATAGTACATGTTTTCTATTAACCCAGATTCTGTGATGAATTCTCACATCTTTTCAATTGACTTCTTTTTTAAATCTCCAGCATTCTGATGTTTTCCTACACCTGTTCAGTCACTATTTTTTAATTTATAGATTCTTCCATCATGTTGACAGTTCAAAATAGTAGATGTTTTCTAACAACCCAGAATCTGTGATGAATTCTCATATCTTTCAATTGACTTCTTTTATAAATCTTTAACATTCTGGTGCCTTCCTACGCCTATTCAGTCAATATTTTTTGATTTATAGATTCTTCCATCATTTTGACCTTACATAATAGTACATGTTTTCTATTAACCCAGATTCTGTGATGAATTCTTACATCTTTTCAATTGACTTCTTTTTTAAATCTCCAGCATTCTGATGTTTTCCTACACCTGTTCAGTCACTATTTTTTAATTTATAGATTCTTCCATCATCTTGACAGTTCAAAATAGTAGATGTTTTCTAACAACCCAGAATCTGTGATGAATTCTCATATCTTTCAATTGACTTCTTTTATAAATCTTTAACATTCTGGTGCCTTCCTACGCCTATTCAGTCAATATTTTTTGATTTATAGATTCTTCCATTATTTTGACAGTTTATTATAGTACATGTTTTCTAACAACCCAGATTCTGAGATGAATTCTCGCATCTTTTCAATTGACCTCTTTTTAAAATCTCTAACATTCTGATGCTTTCCTTCACATATTCAGTAAATATTTTTTGATTTATAGATTTCTCCATCATTTTGACCTTTCATAATCTTACATGTTTTCTAACAACTCAGATTCTGTGATAAATTGTTGCATCTTTTCAAAGGACTTCTTTTTTAAATCTGTAACATTCTGATGACTTCATACACCTACTCAGTCAATATGTTTTGGTTTATAGATTCTACCATCATTTTGACAGCTCAATATAGTACATGTTTTCTAACAACCCAGATTCTGTGATGAATTCTCACATCTTTTCAATTCACTTCTTTTTTAAATCTCTAACATTCTGGTGCCTTCCTACACCTATTCAGTAAATATTTTTTGATTTATAGATTCTACCATCATTTTGGCAGCTCAATATAGTACATGTTTTCTAACAACCCAGATTCTGTGAAGAATTCTCACATCTTCTCAATTGACTTCTTTTTTAAATCTCCAACATTCTAGTGCCTACCTACCCCTATTCAGTCACTATTTTTTGATTTATAGATTCTTCGATCATTTTGACAGTTGATTATAGTACATGTTTACTAACAACCCAGATTCTGTGATGAATTCTCACATCTTTTCATTTGACTTCTTTTTAAAACCTCTAACATTCTGATGCCTTTCTACACCTATTTAGTCAATGTTTTTTTATTTATAGATTTCTCCATCATTTTGACCTTTTACAATACTACATGTTTTCTAACAACCCATATTCTGTGATGAATTCTCACATCTTTTCAATTCACTTCTTTTTTAACTCTCTAACATTCTGATGCCTTCCTACAGCTATTCAGTCAATATTTTATTATTTATAGATTCTTCCATCATTTTGAAAGCTCAATATAGTACATGTTTTCTATTAACCCAGATTCTGTGATGAATTCTTACATCTTTTCTAAGGACTTCTTTTTTAAAACTCTAACATTCTGGTGCCTTCCTACACCCTTTCAGTCAATAATTTTTGATTTATAGATTCTTCCATCATTTTGATCTTACATAATAGTACATGTTTTCTATTAACCCAGATTCTGTGATGAATTCTCACATCTTTTCAATTGACTTCTTTTTTAAATCTCCAGCATTCTGATGTTTTCCTACACCTGTTCAGTCACTATTTTTTAATTTATAGATTCTTCCATCATGTTGACAGTTCAAAGTAGTAGATGTTTTCTAACAACCCAGAATCTGTGATGAATTCTCATATCTTTCAATTGACTCCTTTTATGAATCTTTAACATTCTGGTGCCTTCCTACCCCTATTCAGTCAATATTTTTTGATTTATAGATTCTTCCATTATTTTGACAGTTTATTATAGTACATGTTTTCTAGCAACCCAGATTCTGAGATGAATTCTCGCATCTTTTCAATTGACCTCTTTTTAAAATCTCTAAAATTCTGATGCCTTCCTTCACCTATTCAGTCAATATTTTTTGATTTATAGATTTCTCCATCATTTTGACCTTTCATAACAACAGAAGTTTTCTAACAACACAGATTCTGTGATGAATTCTTACATCTTTTCAAAGGACTTCTTTTTTAAAACTCTAACATTCTGGTGCCTTCCTACACCTAATCAGTCAATATTTTTTGATTTATAGATTTCTCAATCATTTTGACCTTTCATAACAGTACATGTGTTCTATTTACCCAGATTCTGTGATGAATTCTCAGATCTTTTCAATTGACTTCTTTTTTAAATCTCCAACATTCTGATGTTTTCCTACACCTGTTCAGTCACTATTTTTTGATTTATAGATTCTTCCGACATGTTGACAGTTCAAAATAGTCCTTTTTTTCTAACAACCCAGATTCTGTGATGAATTCTCACATCTTTTCAAAGGACTTCTTTTTTAAAACTCTAACATTCTGGTGCCTTCCTACACCCTTTCAGTCAATATTTTTTGATTTATAGATTCTTCCATCATTTTGACCTTACATAATAGTACATGTTTTCTATTAACCCAGATTCTGTGATGAATTCTCACATCTTTTCAATTGACTTCTTTTTTAAATCTTTAGCATTCTGACGTTTTCCTACACCTGTTCAGTCACTATTTTTTAATTTATAGATTCTTCCATCATGTTGACAGTTCAAAATAGTAGATGTTTTCTAAAAACCCAGAATCTGTGATGAATTCTCATATCTTTCAATTGACTTCTTTTATAAATCTTTAACATTCTGGTGCCTTCCTACCCCTATTCAGTCAATATTTTTTGATTTATAGATTCTTCCATTATTTTGACAGTTTATTATAGTACATGTTTTCTAACAACCCAGATTCTGAGATGAATTCTCGCATCTTTTCAATTGACCCCTTTTTAAAATCTCTAACATTCTGATGCTTTCCTTCACATATTCAGTCAATATTTTTTGATTTATAGATTTCTCCATCATTTTGACCTTTCATGATAACAGAAGTTTGCTAACAACACAAATTCTGTGATGAATTCTTACATCTTTTCAAAGGACTTCTGTTTTAAAACTCTAACATTCTGGTGCCTTCCTATACTTAATCAGTCAATATTTTTTGGTTTATAGATTTCTCCATCATTTTGACAGCTCAATATAGTACATGTTTTCTAACAACCCAGATTCTGTGATGAATTCTCACATCTTTTCAATTCACTTCTTTTTTAAATCTCTAACATTCTGGTGCCTTCCTACACCTATTCAGTAAATATTTTTTGATTTATAGATTTCTCCATCATTTTGACCTTTCATAATCTTACATGTTTTCTAACAACCCAGATTCTGTGATAAATTCTTGCATCTTTTCAAAGGACTTCTTTTTTAAATCTGTAATATTCTGATGACTTCATACACCTACTCAGTCAATATGTTTTGGTTTATAGATTCTACCAACATTTTGACAGCTCAATATAGTACATGTCTACTAACAACCCAGATTCTGTGATGAATTCTCACATCTTTTCATTTGACCTCTTTTTAAAACCTCTAACATTCTGATGCCCTCCTACACCTATTCAGTCAATACTTTTTTATTTATAGATTTCACCATCATTTTGACCTTTCATAATAGTACATATTTTCTATTAACCCAGATTCTGTGATGAATTCTTACATCTTTTCAATTGACTTCTTTTTTAAATCTCCAACATTCTGATGTTTTCCTACACCTATTCAGTCTCTTTTTTTTTATTTAAAGATTCTTCCATCATGTTGGCAGTTCAAAATAGTACATGTTTTCTAACAACCCAGATTCTGTGATGAATTCTCACCTCTTTTCAATTCACTTCTTTTTTAAATCTCTAACATTCTGGTGCCTTCCTACACCTATTCAGTAAATATTTTTTGATTTATAGATTTCTCCATCATTTTGACCTTTCATAATAGTACATATTTTCTATTAACCCAGATTCTGTGATGAATTCTTACATCTTTTCAATTGACTTCTTTTTTAAATCTCCAACATTCTGATGTTTTCCTACACCTATTCAGTCTCTTTTTTTTTATTTAAAGATTCTTCCATCATGTTGGCAGTTCAAAATAGTACATGTTTTCTAACAACCCAGATTCTGTGATGAATTCTCACATCTTTTCAATTCACTTCTTTTTTAAATCTCTAACATTCTGGTGCCTTCCTACACCTATTCAGTAAATATTTTTTGATTTATAGATTTCTCCATCATTTTGACCTTTCATAATCTTACATGTTTTCTAACAACCCAGATTCTGTGATAAATTCTTGCATCTTTTCAAAGGACTTCTTTTTTAAATCTGTAATATTCTGATGACTTCATACACCTACTCAGTCAATATGTTTTGGTTTATAGATTCTACCAACATTTTGACAGCTCAATATAGTACATGTCTACTAACAACCCAGATTCTGTGATGAATTCTCACATCTTTTCATTTGACCTCTTTTTAAAACCTCTAACATTCTGATGCCCTCCTACACCTATTCAGTCAATACTTTTTTATTTATAGATTTCACCATCATTTTGACCTTTCATAATAGTACATATTTTCTATTAACCCAGATTCTGTGATGAATTCTTACATCTTTTCAATTGACTTCTTTTTTAAATCTCCAACATTCTGATGTTTTCCTACACCTATTCAGTCTCTTTTTTTTATTTAAAGATTCTTCCATCATGTTGGCAGTTCAAAATAGTACATGTTTTCTAACAACCCAGATTCTGTGATGAATTCTCACCTCTTTTCAATTGACGTCTTTTTTAAAACTCTAACATTCTCGTGCCTTCCTACACCTATTCAGCCAATATTTTTTTATTTATAAATTCTTCCATCATCTTGACAGCTCGATATAGTACATGTTTGCTATTAACCCAGACTCTGTGATGAATTCTCACATCTTTTCATTTGACCTCTTTTTAAAACCTCTAACATTCTGATGCCCTCCTACACCTATTCAGTCAATACTTTTTTATTTATAGATTTCACCATCATTTTGACCTTTCATAATAGTACATATTTTCTATTAACCCAGATTCTGTGATGAATTCTTACATCTTTTCAATTGACTTCTTTTTTAAATCTCCAACATTCTAATGTTTTCCTACACCTATTCAGTCTCTTTTTTTTATTTAAAGATTCTTCCATCATGTTGGCAGTTCAAAATAGTACATGTTTTCTAACAACCCAGATTCTGTGATGAATTCTCACCTCTTTTCAATTGACGTCTTTTTTAAAACTCTAACATTCTCGTGCCTTCCTACACCTATTCAGCCAATATTTTTTTATTTATAAATTCTTCCATCATCTTGACAGCTCGATATAGTACATGTTTGCTATTAACCCAGACTCTGTGATGAATTCTCACATCTTTTCAAGGGACTTTTTTATTAAATCTCTAGCATTCTGATGCCTTCCTACACCTATTCAGTCAATATTTCTTGATTTATAGATTCTTCCATCATTTTGCAAGCTCATTATAGGATATGTTTTCTAACAACCCAGATTTTGTGATGAATTCTCACATCTTTTCAATTGACATCTTTTTTAAAACTCTAACATTCTGGTGCCTTCCTACACCTATTCAGTCAATATTTTTTGATTTATAGATTCTTCCTTCATTTTGACAGCTCATAATAGTACATGTTTTCTAACAACCCAGATTCTGTGATGAATTCTCACATCTTTTCAATTCACTTTTTTTTAAATCTCTAACATTCTGATGCCTTTCTACACCTATTCAGTCAATATATTATTATTTATAAAATCTTCCATCATTTGGACAGCTCAATATAGAACATGTTTTCTATTAACCCAGATTCTGTAATGAATTCTCACATCTTTTCAATTGACTTCTATTTTAAATCTCTAGCATTCTGTTGCCTTCCTACCCCTATTTAGTCAATATATTTTGATGTATAGATTCTTCCATCATTTTGACAGTTGATTATAGTACATGTTTTCTAACAACCCAGATTCTGTGATGAATTCTCACATCTTTTCAAAGGACATCTTTTTTAAATCTCTAACATTCTGGTGCCATCCTACACCTATTCAGTCAATATTTTTTCATTTATAGATTTCTCCATCACTTTGACCTTTGATAATAGTACATGTTTTCTAACAACCAAGATTCTGTGATGAATTCTCACATCTTTTCGATTGACTTCTTTTTGAAAACTCTAACATTCTGGTGCTATCCTACACCTATTTATTCAATATTTTATGATTTATAGATTCTACCATCATTTTGGCAGCTCAATATAGTACATGTTTTCTAACAACCCAGATTCTGTGAAGAAATCTCACATCTTCTCAATTGACTTCTTTTTTAAATCTCCAACATTCTAGTGCCTAACTACCCCTATTCAGTCACTATTTTTTGATTTATAGATTCTTCGATCATTTTGACACTTGATTATAGTACATGTTTACTAACAACCCAGATTCTGTGATGAATTCTCACATCTTTTTATTTGACCTCTTTTTAAAATCTCTAACATTCTGATGCCTTCCAACACCTATTCAGTCAATATTTTTTTATTTATAAATTCTTCCATCATTTTGACAGCTCAATATAGTACGTATTTTCTATTAACCCAGATTCTGTGATGAATTCTTACATCTTTTCAATTGACTTCTTTTTTAAATCTCTAACATTCTGATGCCTTCCTACACCTATTCAGTCAATATTTTTTGATTTATAAATTCTTCCATCATTTTGACAGCTGAATATAGTACATGTTTTCTAACAACCCAGATTCTGTGATGAATTCTCACATCTTTTCAATTGACATCTTTTTCAAATCTCTAACATTCTGACGCCTTCCTACACCTATTCAATCAATATATTTTTATATATAAATTCTTCCATCATTTTGACAGCTCAATATAGTACATGTTTTCCATTAATCCAGATTCTGTGATGAATTCTCACATCTTTTCAAAGGACGTCTTTTTTAAATCTCTAGCATTTTGATGCCTTCCTACACCTATTCAGTCAATATTATTTGAATTATAAATTCTTCCATCATTTTGAAAGCTGAATATAGTACATGTTTTCTAGCAACCCAGATTCTGTGATGAATTCTCACATCTTTTCAATTGACTTCTTTTTAAAATCTCTAACATTCTTCTGCCTTCCTACACCAATTCAGTCAATATTTTTTGATTTATAGATTCTTCCATGATTTTGACAGCTCATTATAGTATACGTTTTCTAACAACCAAAATTCTGTGATGAATTCTCTCATCTTTTCAAAGGACATCTTTTTTAAAACTCTAACATTCTGTTGCCTTCCTAAACCTATTCAGTCAATATTTTTTAATTTATAGATTTTTCCATCATTTTGACAGCTGAATAAAGTGCATGTTTTCTATTAACCCAGATTCTGTGATGAATTCTCACATCTTTTCAATTGACTTCTTTTTAAAATCTCTAACATTCTTCTGCCTTCCTACACCAATTCAGTCAATATTTTTTGATTTATAGATTCTTCCATGATTTTGACAGCTCATTATAGTATATGTTTTCTAACAACCAAAATTCTGTGATGAATTCTCTCATCTTTTCAAAGGAAATCTTTTTTAAAACTCTAACATTCTGTTGCCTTCCTAAACCTATTCAGTCAATATTTTTTAATTTATAGATTTTTCCATCATTTTGACAGCTGAATAAAGTTCATGTTTTCTATTAACCCAGATTCTGTGATGAATTCTCACATCTTTTTAATTGACTTCTTTTTTAAATCTCTAACATTCTTCTGCCTTCCTACACCTATTCAGTCAATATTTTTCGATTTATAGATTCTTCCATCATTTTGACAGCTCATTATATTGTATGTTTTCTAACAACCAAGATTCTGTCATGAATTCTAAATCTTTTCAATTGACATCTTTTTCATATCTCTAACATTCTGACGCCTTCATACACCTATTCAGTCAAAATTTTTTTATTTATAAATTCTTTCATCGTTTTGACAGCTCAATATAGTACATGGTTTCCATCAAGCCGGATTCTGTGATGAATTCTCACATCTTTTCAAAGGAGTTCTTTTTTAGATCGCTAACATTCTGATGCCTTCCTACACCTATTCAGTCAATATTTTTTGATTTATAAATTCTTCCATCATTTTGACAGCTGAATATAGTACATGTTTTCTAACAACCCAGATTCTGTGATGAATTCTCACATCTTTTCAATTGACTTCTTTTTAAAATCTCTAACATTGTGATGCCTTCCTACACCTATTCAGTCAATTTATTTTTATTTATAGATTTATCCATCATTTTGACCTTTCATAATAGTACATGTTTTCCATTAACACAGATTCTGTGATGAATTCTCACATCTTTTCAATTGACATCATTTTTAAATCTCCAACATTCTTATGTTTTCCTACACCTGTTCAGTCACTATTTTTTGATTTATAGATTCTTTCTTCATGTTGACATTTCATGATAGTACATGTTTTCTAACAACCAAGATTCTGTCATGAATTCTCACATCTTTTCAATTGACTTTTTTTTAAAATCTCTAGAATCCTGATGCCTTCCTACACCTATTCAGTCAATATTTTTTTATTCATAGATTTCTTTATCATTTTGAACTTTCATAATAGTACATGTTTTCTAACAACCCAGATTCTGTGATAAATTCTCACATCTTTTCAAAGGAGTTCTTTTTTAAATCTCTAACATTCTGGTGCCCTTCCTACACCTATTCAATCAATATATTTTTATATATAAATTCTTCCATCATTTTGACAGCTCAATATAGTACATGTTTTCCATTAATCCAGATTCTGTGATGAATTCTCACATCTTTTCAAAGGACGTCTTTTTTAAATCTCTAGCATTTTTATGCCTTCCTACACCTATTCAGTCAATATTATTTGAATTATAAATTCTTCCATCATTTTGAAAGCTGAATATAGTACATGTTTTCTAGCAACCCAGATTCTGTGATGAATCCTCACATCTTTTCAACTGACTTTTTTTTAAGTCTCTAACATTCTGGTGCCTTCCTACAACTATTCAGTCAATATTTTTTGATTTATAGATTTCTCCATCATTTTGAACTTTCATGATATTACATGTTTTCTAACAACCCAGATTCTGTGATGGTTTCTCACATCTTTTCAATTCACCTCTTTTTTAAATCTCTAACATTCTCATACATTCCTACACCTTTTCAGTCAATATTTTTTCATTTATAGATTCTTCCATCATTTTGACAGCTGAATATAGTACATGTTTTCGATTAACCCAGATTCTGTGATGAATTCTAACATCTTTTTAATTGACATCTTTTCTAAATCTCTAACATTCTGACGCCTTCCTACACCTATTCAGTCAATATTATTCTATTTATAAATTCTTCCATCATTTTGACAGCTCAATATAGTACATGGTTTCCATTAACCCAGATTTTGTGATGAATTCTCACATCTTTTCAAAGGAGTTCTTTTTTAAATCTCTAACATTCTGATGCCTTCCTACACCTATTCAGTTAATATTTTTTGATTTATAAATTCTTCCATCATTTTGACAGCTGAATATAGTACATGTTTTCTAACAACCCAGATTCTGTGATGAATTCTCACATCTTTTCAATTGACATCTTTTTCAAATCTCTAACATTCTGACGCCTTCCTACACCTATTCAATCAATATATTTTTATATATAAATTCTTCCATCATTTTGACAGCTCAATATAGTACATGTTTTCCATTAATCCAGATTCTGTGATGAATTCTCACATCTTTTCAAAGGACGTCTTTTTTAAATCTCTAGCATTTTGATGCCTTCCTACACCTATTCAGTCAATATTATTTGAATTATAAATTCTTCCATCATTTTGAAAGCTGAATATAGTACATGTTTTCTAGCAACCCAGATTCTGTGATGAATCCTCACATCTTTTCAACTGACTTTTTTTTAAGTCTCTAACATTCTGGTGCCTTCCTACAACTATTCAGTCAATATTTTTTGATTTATAGATTTCTCCATCATTTTGAACTTTCATGATATTACATGTTTTCTAACAACCCAGATTCTGTGATGGTTTCTCACATCTTTTCAATTCACCTCTTTTTTAAATCTCTAACATTCTCATACATTCCTACACCTTTTCAGTCAATATTTTTTCATTTATAGATTCTTCCATCATTTTGACAGCTGAATATAGTACATGTTTTCGATTAACCCAGATTCTGTGATGAATTCTAACATCTTTTTAATTGACTTCTTTTCTAAATCTCTAACATTCTGACGCCTTCCTACACCTATTCAGTCAATATTATTCTATTTATAAATTCTTCCATCATTTTGACAGCTCAATATAGTACATGGTTTCCATTAACCCAGATTTTGTGATGAATTCTCACATCTTTTCAAAGGAGTTCTTTTTTAAATCTCTAACATTCTGATGCCTTCCTACACCTATTCAGTTAATATTTTTTGATTTATAAATTCTTCCATCATTTTGACAGCTGAATATAGTACATGTTTTCTAACAACCCAGATTCTGTGATGAATTCTCACATCTTTTCAATTGACATCTTTTTCAAATCTCTAACATTCTGACGCCTTCCTACACCTATTCAATCAATATATTTTTATATATAAATTCTTCCATCATTTTGACAGCTCAATATAGTACATGTTTTCCATTAATCCAGATTCTGTGATGAATTCTCACATCTTTTCAAAGGACGTCTTTTTTAAATCTCTAGCATTTTGATGCCTTCCTACACCTATTCAGTCAATATTATTTGAATTATAAATTCTTCCATCATTTTGAAAGCTGAATATAGTACATGTTTTCTAGCAACCCAGATTCTGTGATGAATTCTCACATCTTTTCAATTGACTTCTTTTTAAAATCTCTAACATTCTTCTGCCTTCCTACACCAATTCAGTCAATATTTTTTGATTTATAGATTCTTCCATGATTTTGACAGCTCATTATAGTATATGTTTTCTAACAACCAAAATTCTGTGATGAATTCTCTCATCTTTTCAAAGGACATCTTTTTTAAAACTCTAACATTCTGTTGCCTTCCTAAACCTATTCAGTCAATATTTTTTAATTTATAGATTTTTCCATCATTTTGACAGCTGAATAAAGTGCATGTTTTCTATTAACCCAGATTCTGTGATGAATTCTCACATCTTTTCAATTGACTTCTTTTTAAAATCTCTAACATTCTTCTGCCTTCCTACACCAATTCAGTCAATATTTTTTGATTTATAGATTCTTCCATGATTTTGACAGCTCATTATAGTATATGTTTTCTAACAACCAAAATTCTGTGATGAATTCTCTCATCTTTTCAAAGGAAATCTTTTTTAAAACTCTAACATTCTGTTGCCTTCCTAAACCTATTCAGTCAATATTTTTTAATTTATAGATTTTTCCATCATTTTGACAGCTGAATAAAGTGCATGTTTTCTATTAACCCAGATTCTGTGATGAATTCTCACATCTTTTTAATTGACTTCTTTTTTAAATCTCTAACATTCTTCTGCCTTCCTACACCTATTCAGTCAATATTTTTCGATTTATAGATTCTTCCATCGCTTTGACAGCTTAATATAGTACATGGTTTCCATCAAGCCGGATTCTGTGATGAATTCTCACATCTTTTCAAAGGAGTTCTTTTTTAAATCGCTAACATTCTGATGCCTTCCTACACCTATTCAGTCAATATTTTTTGATTTATAAATTCTTCCATCATTTTGACAGCTGAATATAGTACATGTTTTCTAACAACCCAGATTCTGTGATGAATTCTCACATCTTTTCAATTGACTTCTTTTTAAAATCTCTAACATTGTGATGCCTTCCTACACCTATTCAGTCAATTTATTTTTATTTATAGATTTATCCATCATTTTGACCTTTCATAATAGTACATGTTTTCCATTAACCCAGATTCTGTGATGAATTCTCACATCTTTTCAATTGACATCATTTTTAAATCTCCAACATTCTTATGTTTTCCTACACCTGTTCAGTCACTATTTTTTGATTTATAGATTCTTCCTTCATGTTGACATTTCATGATAGTACATGTTTTCTAACAACCAAGATTCTGTCATGAATTCTCACATCTTTTCAATTGACTTTTTTTTAAAATCTCTAGAATCCTGATGCCTTCCTACACCTATTCAGTCAATATTTTTTTATTAATAGATTTCTTTATCATTTTGAACTTTCATAATAGTACATGTTTTCTAACAACCCAGATTCTGTGATAAATTCTCACATCTTTTCAAAGGAGTTCTTTTTTAAATCTCTAACATTCTGGTGCCCTTCCTACACCTATTCAATCAATATATTTTTATATATAAATTCTTCCATCATTTTGACAGCTCAATATAGTACATGTTTTCCATTAATCCAGATTCTGTGATGAATTCTCACATCTTTTCAAAGGACGTCTTTTTTAAATCTCTAGCATTTTTATGCCTTCCTACACCTATTCAGTCAATATTATTTGAATTATAAATTCTTCCATCATTTTGAAAGCTGAATATAGTACATGTTTTCTAGCAACCCAGATTCTGTGATGAATCCTCACATCTTTTCAACTGACTTTTTTTTAAGTCTCTAACATTCTGGTGCCTTCCTACAACTATTCAGTCAATATTTTTTGATTTATAGATTTCTCCATCATTTTGAACTTTCATGATATTACATGTTTTCTAACAACCCAGATTCTGTGATGGTTTCTCACATCTTTTCAATTCACCTCTTTTTTAAATCTCTAACATTCTCATACATTCCTACACCTTTTCAGTCAATATTTTTTCATTTATAGATTCTTCCATCATTTTGACAGCTGAATATAGTACATGTTCTCGATTAACCCAGATTCTGTGATGAATTCTCACATCTTTTTAATTGAGTTCTTTTTTAAATCTCTAACATTCTGACGCCTTCCTACACCTATTCAGTCAATATTATTTTATTTATAAATTCTTCCATCATTTTGACAGCTCATTATATTGTATGTTTTCTAACAACCAAGATTCTGTCATGAATTCTAAATCTTTTTAATTGACATCTTTTTCATATCTCTAACATTCTGATGCCTTCCTACACCTATTCAGTTAATATTTTTTGATTTATAAATTCTTCCATCATTTTGACAGCTGAATATAGTACATGTTTTCTAACAACACAGATTCTGTGATGAATTCTCACATCTTTTCAATTGACATCTTTTTTAAATCTCCAACATTCTGATGTTTTCCTACACCTATTCAGTCTCTTTTTTTTATTTAAAGATTCTTCCATCATGTTGGCAGTTCAAAATAGTACATGTTTTCTAACAACCCAGATTCTGTGATGAATTCTCACCTCTTTTCAATTGACGTCTTTTTTAAAACTCTAACATTCTCGTGCCTTCCTACACCTATTCAGCCAATATTTTTTTATTTATAAATTCTTCCATCATCTTGACAGCTCGATATAGTACATGTTTGCTATTAACCCAGACTCTGTGATGAATTCTCACATCTTTTCAAGGGACTTTTTTATTAAATCTCTAGCATTCTGATGCCTTCCTACACCCATTCAGTCAATATTTCTTGATTTATAGATTCTTCCATCATTTTGCAAGCTCATTATAGGATATGTTTTCTAACAACCCAGATTTTGTGATGAATTCTCACATCTTTTCAATTGACTTCTTTTTTAAAACTCTAACATTCTGGTGCCTTCCTACACCTATTCAGTCAATATTTTTTGATTTATAGATTCTTCCTTCATTTTGACAGCTCATAATAGTACATGTTTTCTAAAAACCCAGATTCTGTGATGAATTCTCACATCTTTTCAATTCATTTTTTTTTAAATCTCTAACATTCTGATGCCTTTCTACACCTATTCAGTCAATATTTTATTATTTATAAAATCTTCCATCATTTGGACAGCTCAATATAGAACATGTTTTCTATTAACCCAGATTCTGTAATGAATTCTCACATCTTTTCAATTGACTTCTATTTTAAATCTCTAGCATTCTGTTGCCTTCCTACCCCTATCTAGTCAATATATTTTGATGTATAGATTCTTCCATCATTTTGACAGTTGATTATAGTACATGTTTTCTAACAACCCAGATTCTGTGATGAATTCTCACATCTTTTCAAAGGACATCTTTTTTAAATCTCTAACATTCTGGTGCCATCCTACACCTATTCAGTCAATATTTTTTCATTTATAGATTTCTCCATCACTTTGACCTTTGATAATAGTACATGTTTTCTAACAACCAAGATTCTGTGATGAATTCTCACATCTTTTCAATTGACTTCTTTTTGAAAACTCTAACATTCTGGTGCTATCCTACACCTATTTATTCAATATTTTATGATTTATAGATTCTACCATCATTTTGGCAGCTCAATATAGTACATGTTTTCCAACAACCCAGATTCTGTGAAGAAATCTCACATCTTCTCAATTGACTTCTTTTTTAAATCTCCAACATTGTATTGCCTACCTACCCCTATTCAGTCACTATTTTTTGATTTATAAATTCTTCGATCATTTTGACAGTTGATTATAGTACATGTTTACTAACAACCCAGATTCTGTGATGAATTCTCACATCTTTTTATTTGACCTCTTTTTAAAATCTCTAACATTCTGATGCCCTCCTACACCCTTTCAGTCAATATTTTTTTATTTATAGATTTCTCCATCATTTTGACCTTTCATAATAGTACGTATTTTCTATTAACCCAGATTCTGTGATGAATTCTTACATCTTTTCAATTGACTTCTTTTTTAAATCTCCAACATTCTGATGTTTTCCTACACCTATTCAGTCTCTTTTTTTATTTAGAGATTCTTCCATCATGTTGGCAGTTCAAAATAGTACATGTTTTCTAACAACCCAGTTTCTGTGATGAATTCTCACCTCTTTTCAATTGACGTCTTTTTTAAAACTCTAACCTTCTGGTGCCATCCTACACCTATTCAGACAATATTCTTTGATTCATAATTTCTTCCATCATTTTGACAGTTTATGATAGTACATGTTTGCTATTAACCCAGATTCTGTGATGAATTCTCACATCTTTTCAAAGGACTTCTTTTTTATATCTCTAATATTCTGGTGCCATCCTACACCTATTCAGTCAATATTTTTTTATTTATAGATTTCTCCATCATTTTGACTTTTAATAATAGTACATGTTTTCTAACAACCAAGATTCTGTGATGAATTCTCACATCTTTTCAATTGACTTCTTTTTTAAAACTCTAACATTCTGGTGCCTTCCAACACCTATTCAGTCAATATTTTTTGATTTATAGATTCTTCCATCATTTTGACAGCTCATAATAGTACATGTTTTCTAACAACCCAGATTCTGTGATGAATTCTCACATCTTTTCAATTGAATTCTTTTTGAAAACTCTAACATTCTGGTGCCTTCATACACGTATTTAGTCAATATTCTTTGATAAATAAATTCTTCCATCATTTTGACAGCTCAATATAGTACATGGTTTCTATTAACCCAGACTCTGTGATGAATTGTCACATCTTTTCAATTGACTTCTTTTTTAAATCTCTAGCATTCTGTTGCCTTCCTAAACATTTTCAGTCAATATTTTTCAATTTATAGATTTTTCCATCATTTTGACCTTTAATAATAGTACATGTTTTCTAACAACCAAGATTCTGTCATGAATTCTCAAATCTTTTCAATTGACATCTTTTTCATATCTCTAACATTTTGATGCCTTCCAACACCTATTCAGTCAATATTTTTTTATTTATAAATTCTTCCATCATTTTGACCGCTCAATATAGTACATGGTTTCCATTAACCCAGATTCTGTGATGAATTCTCACATCTTTTCAAAGGAGTTCTTTTTTAAATCTCTAACATTCTGATGCCTTCCTACACCTATTCAGTCAATATTTATTGATTTATAAATTCTTCCATCATTTTGACAGCTGAATATAGTACATGTTTTCTAACAACCCAGATTCTGTGATGAATTCTCACATCTTTTCAATTGACATCTTTTTCATATCTCTAACATTCTGACGCCTTCCAACACCTATTCAGTCAATATTTTTTTATTTATAAATTCTTCCATCATTTTGACAGCTCAATATAGTACATGGTTTCCATTAACCCAGATTCTGTGATGAATTCTCACATCTTTTCAAAGGAGTTCTTTTTTAAATCTCTAACATTCTGATGCCTTCCTACACCTATTCAGTCAATATTTTTTGATTTATAAATTCTTCCATCATTTTGACAGCTGAATATAGTACATGTTTTCTAACAACCCAGATTCTGTGATGAATTCTCACATCTTTTCAATTGACATCTTTTTCAAATCTCTAACATTCTGACGCCTTCCTACACCTATTCAATCAATATATTTTTATATATAAATTCTTCCATCATTTTGACAGCTCAATATAGTACATGTTTTCCATTAATCCAGATTCTGTGATGAATTCTCACATCTTTTCAAAGGACGTCTTTTTTAAATCTCTAGCATTTTGATGCCTTCCTACACCTATTCAGTCAATATTATTTGAATTATAAATTCTTCCATCATTTTGAAAGCTGAATATAGTACATGTTTTCTAGCAACCCAGATTCTGTGATGAATTCTCACATCTTTTCAATTGACTTCTTTTTAAAATCTCTAACATTCTTCTGCCTTCCTACACCAATTCAGTCAATATTTTTTGATTTGTAGATTCTTCCATGATTTTGACAGCTCATTATAGTATATGTTTTCTAACAACCAAAATTCTGTGATGAATTCTCTCATCTTTTCAAAGGACATCTTTTTTAAAACTCTAACATTCTGTTGCCTTCCTAAACCTATTCAGTCAATATTTTTTAATTCATAGATTTTTCCATCATTTTGACAGCTGAATAAAGTGCATGTTTTCTATTAACCCAGATTCTGTGATGAATTCTCACATCTTTTCAATTGACTTCTTTTTTAAATCTCTAACATTCTTCTGCCTTCCTACACCTATTCAGTCAATATTTTTCGATTTATAGATTCTTCCATCATTTTGACAGCTCATTATAGTATATGTTTTCTAACAACCAAAATTCTGTGATGAATTCTCACATCTTTTCAAAGGAGTTCTTTTTTAAATCTCTAACATTCTGATGCCTTCCTACACCTATTCAGTCAATATTTTTTGATTTATAAATTCTTCCATCATTTTGACAGCTGAATATAGTACATGTTTTCTAACAACCCAGATTCTGTGATGAATTCTCACATCTTTTCAATTGACTTCTTTTTAAAATCTCTAACATTCTGATGCCTTCCTACACCTATTCAGTCAATTTATTTTTATTTATAGATTTATCCATCATTTCGACCTTTCATAATAGTACATGTTTTCCATTAACCCAGATTCTGTGATGAATTCTCACATCTTTTCAATTGACATCATTTTTAAATCTCCAACATTCTTATGTTTTCCTACACCTGTTCAGTCACTATTTTTTGATTTATAGATTCTTCCTTCATGTTGACATTTCATGATAGTACATGTTTTCTAACCACCCAGATTCTGTGATGAATTCTCACATCTTTTCAATTGACTTCTTTTTAAAATCTCTAACATTCTGATGCCTTCCTACACCTATTCAATCTATTTATTTTTATTTATAGATTTATCCATCATTTTGACCTTTCATAATAGTACATGTTTTCTAACAACCCAGATTCTGTGATGAACTCCCACATCTTTTCAATTCACTTCTTTTTTAAATCACTAACATTCTGATGCCTTCCTACACCTATTCAGTCAATGTTTTTTATTTATTAATTCTTCCATCATTTTGACAGCTCATAATAGTACATGTTTTCTAACAACCCAGATTCTGTGATGAATTCTCACATCTTTTCAATTGACTTCTTTTTTAAATCTCTAACATTCTGATGCCTTCCTACACTTATTCAGTCAATATTTTTTGATTTATAGATTTCTCCATCATTTTGACCTTTCATGATAGTACATGTTTTCTAACAACGCAGATTCTGTGATGAATTCTCACATTTTTTCAATTCACTTCTTTTTTAAATCTCTAACATTCTGGTGCTTTCCTACACCTATTCAGTCAATATTTTTTGATTTATAGATTCTTTCATCATTTTGACCAGTGATTATAGTACATGTTTTCTAACAACCCAGATTCTGTGATAAATTCCCAGATCTTTTCAATTGACCTCTTTTTAAAATCTCTAGTATTCTGATGCCTTCCTACACCTATTCAGTCAATATTTTTATATTTATAGATTTCTCCATCATTTTGACCATTCATAATAGTACATGTTTTCTAACAACCCAGATTCTGTGATGAATTCCCACATCTTTTCAGTTCACTTCTTTTTTAAATCTCCAACATAATGATGCCTTCCTACACCCTTTCAGTCAATATTTTTTTATTTATAAATTCTTCCATCATTTTGACAGCTCAATATAGTACATGTTTGCTATTAACCCAGATTTTGGGATGAATTCTCACATCTTTTCAATTGACTTCTTTTTTAAATCTCAAACATTCTGGTGCCTTCCTATTCCTATTCAGTCAATACTTTTTGATTTATAGATTCTTCCATCATTTTGACAGTTTATTATAGTACTTGTTTTCGATTAACCCAGATTCTGTGATTAATTCTGACATCATTTCAATTCACATATTTTTTAAATCTCTAACATTCTGATACCTTCCTACACCTATTCAGTCAATATTTTTTGTTTTATAGATTTCTCTATCATTTTGACCTTTCATAATAGTACATGTTTTCTAACAACCCAGATTCTGTGATGAATTCTCACATCTTATCAATTGACATCTATTTTAAATCTCTAACATTCTGATGCCTTCCTACACCTATTCAGTCAATATTTTTTGATTTATAAATTCTTCCATCATTTTGACAGCTGAATATAGTACATGTTTTCTAACAATCCAGATTCTGTGATGAATTCTCGCATCTTTTCAATTGACTCCTTTTTAAAATCTCTAACATTGTGATGCCTTCCTACACCTATTCAGTCAATTAATTTTTATTTATAGATTTATCCATCATTTTGACCTTTCATAATAGTACATGTTTTCCATTAACCCAGATTCTGTGATGAACTCTCACATCTAATCTCTAACAATCTGGTGCCCTTCCTACACCTATTCAATCAATATATTTTTATATATAAATTCTTCCATCATTTTGACAGCTCAATATAGTACATGTTTTCCATTAATCCAGATTCTGTGATGAATTCTCACATCTTTTCAAAGGACGTCTTTTTTAAATCTCTAGCATTTTGATGCCTTCCTACACCTATTCAGTCAATATTATTTGAATTATAAATTCTTCCATCATTTTGAAAGCTGAATATAATACATGTTTTCTAGCAACCCAGATTCTGTGATGAATCCTCACATCTTTTCAACTGACTTTTTTTTAAGTCTCTAACATTCTGGTGCCTTCCTACAACTATTCAGTCAATATTTTTTGATTTATAGATTTCTCCATCATTTTGAACTTTCATGATATTACATGTTTTCTAACAACCCAGATTCTGTGATGGTTTCTCACATCTTTTCAATTCACCTCTTTTTTAAATCTCTAACATTCTCATACATTCCTACACCTTTTCAGTCAATATTTTTTCATTTATAGATTCTTCCATCATTTTGACAGCTGAATATAGTACATGTTTTCGATTAACCCAGATTCTGTGATGAATTCTCACATCTTTTTAATTGACTTCTTTTCTAAATCTCTAACATTCTGACGCCTAACTACACCTATTCAGTCAATATTATTCTATTTATAAATTCTTCCATCATTTTGACAGCTCAATATAGTACATAGTTTCCATTAACCCGGATTTTGTGATGAATTCTCACATCTTTTCAAAGGAGTTCTTTTTTAAATCTCTAACATTCTGATGCCTTCCTACACCTATTCAGTTAATATTTTCTGATTTATAAATTCTTCCATCATTTTGACAGCTGAATATAGTACATGTTTTCTAACAACCCAGATTCTGTGATGAATTCTCACATCTTTTCAATTGACATCTTTTTCAAATCTCTAACATTCTGACGCCTTCCTACACCTATTCAATCAATACATTTTTATATATAAATTCTTCCATCATTTTGACAGCTCAATATAGTACATGTTTTCCATTAATCCAGATTCTGTGATGAATTCTCACATCTTTTCAAAGGACGTCTTTTTTAAATCTCTAGCATTTTGATGCCTTCCTACACCTATTCAGTCAATATTATTTGAATTATAAATTCTTCCATCATTTTGAAAGCTGAATATAGTACATGTTTTCTAGCAACCCAGATTCTGTGATGAATTCTCACATCTTTTCAATTGACTTCTTTTTAAAATCTCTAACATTCTTCTGCCTTCCTACACCAATTCAGTCAATATTTTTTGATTTATAGATTCTTCCATGATTTTGACAGCTCATTATAGTATATGTTTTCTAACAACCAAAATTCTGTGATGAATTCTTTCATCTTTTCAAAGGACATCTTTTTTAAAACTCTAACATTCTGTTGCCTTCCTAAACCTATTCAGTCAATATTTTTTAATTTATAGATTTTTCCATCATTTTGACAGCTGAATAAAGTGCATGTTTTCTATTAACCCAGATTCTGTGATGAATTCTCACATCTTTTTAATTGACTTCTTTTTTAAATCTCTAACATTCTGACGCCTTCCTACACCTATTCAATCAATATATTTTTATATATAAATTCTTCCATCATTTTGACAGCTCAATATAGTACATGTTTTCCATTAATCCAGATTCTGTGATGAATTCTCACATCTTTTCAAAGGACGTCTTTTTTAAATCTCTAGCATTTTGATGCCTTCCTACACCTATTCAGTCAATATTATTTGAATTATAAATTCTTCCATCATTTTGAAAGCTGAATATAGTACATGTTTTCTAGCAACCCAGATTCTGTGATGAATTCTCACATCTTTTCAATTGACTTCTTTTTTAAAACTCTAACATTCTGTTGCCTTCCTAAACCTATTCAGTCAATATTTTTTAATTTATAGATTTTTCCATCATTTTGACAGCTGAATAAAGTGCATGTTTTCTATTAACCCAGATTCTGTGATGAATTCTCACATCTTTTTAATTGACTTCTTTTTTAAATCTCTAACATTCTTCTGCCTTCCTACACCTATTCAGTCAATATTTTTCGATTTATAGATTCTTCCATCATTTTGACAGCTCATTATATTGTATGTTTTCTAACAACCAAGATTCTGTCATGAATTCTAAATCTTTTTAATTGACATCTTTTTCATATCTCTAACATTCTGACGTCTTCCTACACCTATTCAGTCAATATTTTTTTATTTATAAATTCTTCCATCGTTTTGACAGCTCAATATAGTACATGGTTTCCATTAAGCCGGATTCTGTGATGAATTCTCACATCTTTTCAAAGGAGTTCTTTTTTAAATCTCTAACATTCTGATGCCTTCCTAGACCTATTCAGTCAATATTTTTTGATTTATAAATTCTTCCATCATTTTGACAGCTGAATATAGTACATGTTTTCTAACAACCCAGATTCTGTGATGAATTCTCACATCTTTTCAATTGACTTCTTTTTAAAATCTCTAACATTCTGATGCCTTCCTACACCTATTCAGTCAATTTATTTTTATTTATAGATTTATCCATCATTTTGACCTTTCATAATAGTACATGTTTTCTAACAACCCAGATTCTGTGATGAACTCCCACATCTTTTCAATTCACTTCTTTTTTAAATCACTAACATTCTGATGCCTTCCTACACCTATTCAGTCAATGTTTTTTATTTATTAATTCTTCCATCATTTTGACAGCTCATAATAGTACATGTTTTCTAACAACCCAGATTCTGTGATGAATTCTCACATCTTTTCAATTGACTTCTTTTGAAATCTCTAATATTCTGATGCCTTCCTACACCTATTCAGTCAACATTTTTTATTTATTACTTCTTCCATCTTTTTGACAGCTCAAGATAGTACATGTTTTCTATTAACCCAGATTTTGGGATGAATTCTCACATCTTTTCAATTGACTTCTTTTTTAAATCTCTAACATTCTGGTGCTTTCCTACACCTATTCAGTCAATATTTTTTGATTTATAGATTCTTTCATCATGTTGACAGTTGATTATAGTACATGTTTTCTATCAACCCAGATTCTGTGATGGTTTCTCACATCTTTTCAATTCACCTCTTTTTTAAATCTCTAACATTCTCATACATTCCTACACCTATTCAGTCAATATTTTTTGATTTATAGATTCTTCCATCATTTTGACAGCTCATTATAGTATATGTTTTCTAACAACCCAGATTCTGTGATGAATTCTCACATCTTTTCAATTGACTTCTTTTTTAAATCTCTAACATTCTGATGCCTTCCTACACTTATTCAGTCAATATTTTTTGATTTATAGATTTCTCCATCATTTTGACCTTTCATGATAGTACATGTTTTCTAACAACGCAGATTCTGTGATGAATTCTCACATCTTTTCAATTCACTTCTTTTTTAAATCTCTAACATTCTGGTGCTTTCCTACACCTATTCAGTCAATATTTTTTGATTTATAGATTCTTTCATCATTTTGACCATTGATTATAGTACATGTTTTCTAACAACCCAGATTCTGTGATAAATTCCCAGATCTTTTCAATTGACCTCTTTTTAAAATCTCTAGTATTCTGATGCCTTCCTACACCTATTCAGTCAATATTTTTATATTTATAGATTTCTCCATCATTTTGACCATTCATAATAGTACATGTTTTCTAACAACCCAGATTCTGTGATGAATTCCCACATCTTTTCAGTTCACTTCTTTTTTAAATCTCCAACATAATGATGCCTTCCTACACCCTTTAAGTCAATATTTTTTTATTTATAAATTCTTCCATCATTTTGACAGCTCAATATAGTACATGTTTGCTATTAAGCCAGATTTTGGGATGAATTCTCACATCTTTTCAATTGACTTCTTTTTTAAATCTCAAACATTCTGGTGCCTTCCTATTCCTATTCAGTCAATACTTTTTGATTTATAGATTCTTCCATCATTTTGACAGTTTATTATAGTACTTGTTTTCGATTAACCCAGATTCTGTGATTAATTCTGACATCATTTCAATTCACATATTTTTTAAATCTCTAACATTCTGATACCTTCCTACACCTATTCAGTCAATATTTTTTGATTTATAGATTTCTCTATCATTTTGACCTTTCATAATAGTACATGTTTTCTAACAACCCAGATTCTGTGATGAATTCTCACATCTTATCAATTGACATCTATTTTAAATCTCTAACATTCTGATGATTTCCTACACCTATTCAGTCAATATTTTTTTTATTTATAGATTTCTCCATCATTTTGAACTTTCATAATAGTACATGTTTTCTAACAACCCAGATTCTGTGATGAATTCCCACATCTTTTCAATTGACTTCTATTTTAAAACTCTAACATTCTGGTGCCTTCCTACACCTATTCACTCAATATTTTTTTATTTATAGATTTCTCCATCACTTTGACCTTTCATAATAGTACATGTTTTCTATTAGCCCAGATTCTGTGATGAATTCTCACATCTTTTCAATTGAGTTCTTTTTTAAAACTCTAAAATTCTGGTGCCTTCCTACACCTATTCAGTCAATATGTTTTGATTTATAGATTCTTCCATCATTTTGACTGCTCAGTATATAGTACATGTTTTCTATTAACCAAGATTCTGTGATGAATTCTATCATCTTTTCAATTCACTTCTTTTTTACATCTCTATCATTCTGACGCCTTCCTACAAATATTCAGTCAATATTTTTTATATATAAACTCTTCCATCATTTTGACAGCTCATAATAGTACATGTTTTCTAACAACCCAGATTCTGTGATGAATTCTCACATCTTTTCAATTCACTTCCTTTTAAAATCTCTAACATTCTGATGCCTTCCTTCACCTATTCAGTCAATATTTTTTATTTATTACTTCTTCCATCTTTTTGACAGCTCAAGATAGTACATGTTTTCTATTTACCCAGATTTTGGGATGAATTCTCACATCTTTTCAATTGTTCTCTTTTTAAAATCTCTAGCATTTTGATGCCTTCCTACACCTATTCAGTCAATATTTTTTTATTTATAGATTTCTCCATCATTTTGACCTTTCATAATAGTACATGTTTTCTAACAACCCAGATTCTGTGATGAATTCATCATCTTTTCAATTAACTTCTTTTTTAAAACTCTAACATTCTGGTGCCTTCCTACACCTATTCAGTCAATATTTTTTTATTTATAATTTCTTCCATCATTTTGACAGCTCATAATAGTACATGTTTTCTAACTACCCCGATTCTGTGATTAATTCTCACATCTTTTCAATTGACTTCTTTTTTTAATCTCTAGCATTCTGATGCCTTCCTACACCTATACAGTCAATATGTTTTTATTTATAGATTTCTCCATTATTTTGAAATTTCATAATAGTACATGTTTTCTAACAACCCAGATTCTGTGATTAATTCTCACATCTTTTCGGTTCACTTCTTTTTTAAATCTCCAACATACTGATGCCTTCCTACACCCATTCAGTCTATATTTTTTTATTTATAAATTCTTCCATCATTTTGACAGCTCAATATAGTACATGTTTTCTATTAACCCAGATTCTGCGATGAATTCCCACATCTTTTCAATTGAGTTCTTTTTTAAATCTCTAACATTCTGGTGCCTTCCTATTCCTATTCAGTCAATACTTTTGATTTATAGATTTCTCCATCACTTTGACCTTTAATAATAGTACATGTTTTCTAACAACCAAGATTCTGTCATGAATTCTCAAATCTTTTCAACTGACATCTTTTTCATATCTCTAACATTCTGACGCCTTCCAACACCTATTCAGTCAATATTTTTTTATTTATAAATTCTTCCATCATTTTGACAGCTCAATATAGTGCATGGTTTCCATTAACCCAGATTCTGTGATGAATTCTTACATATTTTCAAAGGTGTTCTTTTTTAAAACTCTAACATTCTGGTGCCTTCCTACACCTATTCACTCAATATTTTTTTATTTATAGATTTCTCCATCACTTTGACCTTTCATAATAGTACATGTTTTCTATTAACCCAGATTCTGTGATGAATTCTATCATCTTTTCAATTCACTTCTTTTTTACATCTCTATCATTCTGACGCCTTCCTACAAATATTCAGTCAATATTTTTTATATATAAACTCTTCCATCATTTTGACAGCTCATAATAGTACATGTTTTCTAACAACCCAGATTCTGTGATGAATTCTCACATCTTTTCAATTCACTTCCTTTTTAAATCTCTAGCATTCTGATGCCTTCCTACACCTATACAGTCAATATGTTTTTATTTATAGATTTCTCCATTATTTCGAAATTTCATAATAGTACATGTTTTCTAACAACCCAGATTCTGTGATTAATTCTCACATCTTTTCGGTTCACTTCTTTTTTAAATCTCCAACATACTGATGTCTTTCTACACCCATTCAGTCTATATTTTTTTATTTATATATTCTTCCATCATTTTGACAGCTCAATATAGTACATGTTTTCTATTAACCCAGATTCTGCGATGAATTCCCACATCTTTTCAATTGAGTTCTTTTTTAAATCTCTAACATTCTGGTGCCTTCCTATTCCTATTCAGTCAATACTTTTGATTTATAGATTTCTCCATCACTTTGACCTTTAATAATAGTACATGTTTTCTAACAACCAAGATTCTGTCATGAATTCTCAAATCTTTTCAATTGACATTTTTTTCATATCTCTAACATTCTGACGCCTTCCAACACCTATTCAGTCAATATTTTTTTATTTATAAATTCTTCCATCATTTTGACAGCTCAATATAGTGCATGGTTTCCATTAACCCAGATTCTGTGATGAATTCGCAGATCTTTGCAATTGACCTCTTTTTAAAATCTCTAGCATTTTGATGCCTTCCTACACCTATTCAGTCAATATTTTTTTATTTATAGCTTTCTCCATCATTTTGACCTTTCAGAATAGTACATGTTTTCTAACAACCCAGATTCTGTGATTAATTCTCACATCTTTTCAATTGACTTCTTTTTTTAATCTCTAGCATTCTGATGCCTTCCTACACCTATACAGTCAATATGTTTTTATTTATAGATTTCTCCATTATTTTGAAATTTCATAATAGTACATGTTTTCTAACAACCCAGATTCTGTTATTAATTCTCACATCTTTTCGGTTCACTTCTTTTTTAAATCTCCAACATACTGATGCCTTCCTACACCCATTCAGTCTATGTTTTTTTATTGATAAATTCTTCCATCATTTTGATAGCTCAATATAGTACATGTTTTCTATTAACCCAGATTCTGCGATGAATTCCCACATCTTTTCAATTGAGTTCTTTTTTAAATCTCTAACATTCTGGTGCCTTCCTATTCCTATTCAGTCAATACTTTTGATTTAAAGATTCTTCCATCATTTTGACAGTTGATTATAGTACATGTTTTCTATTAACCCAGATTCTGTGATTAATTCTCACATCTTTTCACTTGACTTCCTTTTTAAATCTCTAACACTCTGAAGCCCTCCTACGCCTATTAAGTCAATATTTTTTTATTTATAGATTTATCCATCATTTTGACCTTTCATAATAGTAGATGTTTTCTAGGAACCAAGATTCTTTGATGAATTCCCACATCTTCTCAATTGACTTCTTTTTTCAATCTCTAGCATTCTGATGATTTCCTAAACCTATTCACTCACTTTTTTTTATTTATAAATTCTTCCATCATTTTGACAGCTCATAATAGTACATGTTTTCTGACAACCCAGATTCTGCTATTAATTCTAACATCTTTTCAGTTCACTTCTTTTTTAAATCTGTAACATTCTGATACCTTCCTACACCTATTCATTTAATATTTTTTTGATATATAGATTCTTCCATCATTTTGACTGATGATTATAGTCCAGGTTTTAAATTAATTCTGATTCTGTTATAAATTCTCACATCGTTTCAACTGACTTCATTTTTAAAACTCTAACATTCTTGGGCCTTCCTACACCTATTCAGTCAATATTTTTTGATTTTTAGATTTCTCCATTATTTTGACCTTTCATAATAGTACATGTTTTC
Organism: Aurelia sp. 4 Dawson et al 2005; assembly: GCA_964019985.1. Taxonomy (NCBI): domain Eukaryota; kingdom Metazoa; phylum Cnidaria; class Scyphozoa; order Semaeostomeae; family Ulmaridae; genus Aurelia; species Aurelia sp. 4 Dawson et al 2005. Next base: position 18,342,382 of record OZ026492.1, read on the forward strand.
TAACAACCCAGATTCTGTGATGAACTCCCACATCTTTTCAATTGACTTCTTTTTTAAATCACTAACATTCTGATGCCTTCCTACACCTCTTCAGTCAATGTTTTTTATTTATTAATTCTTCCATCATTTTGACAGCTCATAATAGTACATGTTTTCTAACAACCCAGATTCTGTGATGAATTCTCACATCTTTTCAATTGACTTCTTTTGAAAACTCTAACATTCTGGTGCCTCCCAACCCCTATTCAGTCAATATTTTTTGATTTATAGATTCTTCAATCATTTTGACAGCTCATAATAGTACATGTTTTCTAACAACCAAGAAACTGTGATGAATTCTCACATCTTTTCAATTGACTTCTTTTGAAAACTCTAACATTCTGGTGCCTCCCTACCCCTATTCAGTCAATATTTTTTGATTTATAGATTCTTCAATCATTTAGACAGTTGATTATAGTACATGTTTTCTAACAATCCAGATTCTGTGATGAATTCTCACATCTTTGAAATTGACTTCTTTTTTAAATCTCTAACATTCTGACGCCTTCCTACCCCTATTCAGTGAAAGTCTTTTGATTTATAGATTCTTCCATCAACTTGACAGTTGATTATAGTACATGTTTTGTAACAACCAAGATTCTGTGATGAATTCTCACATCTTTTCAATTGACTTCTTTTTTAATCTCTAACATTTCTGACGCCTTCCTACACCTATTCAGTCAATATTTTTTATTTATTAATTCTTCCATCATTTTGACAGCTCATAATAGTACATGTTTTCTGACAACCCAGATTCTGTAATGAATTCTCACATCTTTTCAATGGACTTCTTTTTTAAAACTCTAACATTCTGGTGCCTTCCTACACCAATTCAGTCAATATTCTTTGATTTATAGATTTCTCCATCATTTTGACCTTTCATGATAATACATGTTTTCTAACAACCCAGATTCTGTGATGAATTCTCACATCTTTTCAATTGACCTCTTTTTTAAAATCTCTAACATTCTGGTGCCCTTCCTACACCTATTCAGTCAATATTTTTTAATTTATAGATTCTTCCATCATTTTGACAGCTCATTATAGTATATGTTTTCTAACAACCCAGATTCTGTGATGAATTCTCACATCTTTTCAATTGACTTCTTTTTTAAATCGCCAATATTCTGATGATTTCCTACACCTATTCAGTCAAAATCTTTTTATTTATAAATTCTTGCATCATTTTGACAGCTCAATATAGTGTATGTTTTCTATTAACCCAGATTCTGTGATGAATTCTCACATCTTTTCAATTGACTTCTTTTTTAAATCTCTAATATTCTGACGCCTTCCTACACCTATTCAGTCAATATTTTTTTATATATAAATTCTTCCATCATTTTGACAGCTCATAATAGTACATGTTTTCTAACAACCCTGATTCTGTGATGAATTCTCACATTTTTCAGTTCACTTCTTTTTTAAATCTCTAACATTCTGATGCCTTCCAAGACCTATTCAGTCAATATTTTTTTATTTATAAATTCTTCCATCATTTTGACAGCTCAATATAGTACTTGTTTGCTATTAACCCAGATTCTATCATGAATTCTCAAATCTTTTCAATTGACTTCTTTTTTTAATCTCTAGCATTCTGATGCCTTCCTACACCTATACAGTCAATGTGTTTTTATTTATAGATTTCTCCATCATTTTGAAATTTCATAATAGTACATGTTTTCTAAGAAATCAGATTCTGTGATGAATTCTCACATCTTTTCAATTGACCGCTTTTTTAAAATCTCTAACATTCTGTTGCCCTTCCTACACCTATTCAGTCAATATTTTTTAATTTATAGATTCTTCCATAAATTTGACAGCTCATTATAGTATATGTATTCTAACAACCCAGATTCTGTGATGAATTCTCACATCTTTTCAATTGACTTCTTTTTTAAATCGCCAATATTCTGATGATTTCCTACACCTATTCAGTCAAAATATTTTATTCATAAATTCATCATTTTGACAGCTCAATATAGTGTATGTTTTCTATTAACCCAGATTCTGTGATGAATTCTCACATCTTTTCAATTGACTTCTTTTTTAAATCTCTAACATTCTGACGCCTTCCTACACCTATTCAGTCAATATTTTTCTATTTATTAATTCTTCCGTCATTTTAACAGCTCATAATAGTACATGTTTTCTAACAACCCAGATTCTGTGATGAATTCTCACATCTTTTCAATTGACTTCTTTTTTAAAACTCTAACATTCTGGTGCCTTCCTACACCTATTCAGTCAATATTCTTTGATTTATAGATTTCTCCAGCATTTTGACCTTTCATAATAGTACATCTTTTCTAACAACCCAGATTCTGCGATGAATTCTCACATTTTTCAGTTCACTTCTTTTTTAAATCTCTAACATTCTGATGCCTTCCAAGACCTATTCAGTCAATATTTTTTTATTTATAAATTCTTCCATCATTTTGACAGCTCAATATAGTACTTGTTTGCTATTAACCCAGATTCTATCATGAATTCTCAAATCTTTTCAATTGACTTCTTTTTTTAATCTCTAGCATTCTGATGCCTTCCTACACCTATACAGTCAATGTGTTTTTATTTATAGATTTCTCCATCATTTTGAAATTTCATAATAGTACATGTTTTCTAACAACCCAGATTCTGTGATGAATTCTCACATCTTTTCAATTGACCGCTTTTTTAAAATCTCTAACATTCTGTTGCCCTTCCTACACCTATTCAGTCAATGTTTTTTAATTTATAGATTCTTCCATCAATTTGACAGCTCATTATAGTATATGTATTCTAACAACCCAGATTCTGTGATGAATTCTCACATCTTTTCAATTGACTTCTTTTTTAAATCGCCAATATTCTGATGATTTCCTACACCTATTCAGTCAAAATATTTTATTCATAAATTCTTGCATCATTTTGACAGCTCAATATAGTGTATGTTTTCTATTAACCCAGATTCTGTGATAAATTCTCACATCTTTTCAATTGACTTCTTTTTTAAATCTCTAACATTCTGACGCCTTCCTACACCTATTCAGTCAATATTTTTCTATTTATTAATTCTTCCGTCATTTTAACAGCTCATAATAGTACATGTTTTCTAACAACCCAGATTCTGTGATGAATTCTCACATCTTTTCAATTGACTTCTTTATTAAAACTTTAACATTCTGGTGCCTTCCTACACCTATTCAGTCAATATTCTTTGATTTATAGATTTCTCCATCATTTTGACCTTTCATAATAGTACATCTTTTCTAACAACCCAGATTCTGTGATGAATTCTCACATCTTTTCAATTGACTTCTTTTTTTAATCTATAGCATTCTGATGCCTTTCTACACCAATACAGTCAATATGTTTTTATTTATAGATTTCTCCATCATTTTGAAATTTCATAATAGTGCATGTTTTCTAAGAAATCAGATTCTGTGATGAATTTTCACATCTTTTCAATTGACTTCTTTTTTACATCTCTAACATTCTGACGCCTTCCTACCCCTATTCAGTGAAAATTGTTGATTTATAGATTCTTCCATCAATTTGACAGTTGATTATAGTACATGTTTTGTAACAACCAAGATTCTGTGATGAATTCTCACATCTTTTCAATTGACTTCTGTTTTAATATCTAACATTCTGGTGCCTTCCTACACCTTTTCAGTCAATATTCTTTGATTTATAGATATCTACATCATTTTGACCTTTCATAATAGTACATGTTTTCTAACAACCAAGATTCTGTGATGAATTCTCACATCTTTTCAATTGAATTCTTTGTTAATCTCTAACATTCTGACGCCTTAATACACCAATTCAGTCAATATTTTTTGATATTTAGATTCTTCCATCATTTTGACAGCTCATTATAGTATATGTTTTCTAATAAGCTAGATTCTGTGATGAATTCTCACATCTTTTCAATTGGCATTTTTTTTAATCTCTAACATTCTGGTGCCCTTCCTACACCTATTCAGTCAATATTTTTTAATTTATAGATTCTTCCATCATTTTGACAGCTCATTATAGTATATGTTTTCTAACAACCCAGATTCTGTGATGAATTCTCACATCTCTTCAATTGACTTCTTTTTTAAATCGCCAATGTTCTGATGATTTCCTACACCTATTCAGTCAAAATCTTTTTATTTATAAATTCTTCCATCATTTTGACAGCTCAATATAGTGTATGTTTTCTATTAACCCAGATTCTGTGATGAATTCTCCCATCTTATCAATTGACTTCTTTCTTAAATCGCCAATATTCTGATGATTTCCTACGCCTATTCAGTCAAAATCTTTTTATTTATAAATTCTTCCATCATTTTGACAGCTCATAATAGTACATGTTTTCTAACAACCCTGATTCTGTGATGAATTCTCACATTTTTTCAGTTCACTTCTTTTTTAAATCTCTAACATTCTGATGCCTTCCTAGACCTATTCTGTCAATATTTTTCATTTATTAATTCTTCCGTCATTTTAACAGCTCATAATAGTACATGTTTTCTAACAACCCAGATTCTGTGATGAATTCTCACATCTTTTCAATTGACTTCTTTTTTAATCTCTAACATTCTGACGCCTTCCTACACCTATTCAGTCAATATTTTTATTTATTAATTCTTCCATCATTTTGACAGCTCATAATAGTACATGTTTTCTGACAACTCAGATTCTGTGATGAATTCTCACATCTTTTCAATGGACTTCTTTTTTAAAACTCTAACATTCTGGTGCCTTCCTACACCAATTCAGTCAATATTCTTTGATTTATAGATTTCTCCATCATTTTGACCTTTCATGATAATACATGTTTTCTAACAACCCAGATTCTGTGATGAATTCTCACATCTTTTCAATTGACCTCTTTTTTAAAATCTCTAACATTCTGGTGCCCTTCCTACACCTATTCAGTCAATATTTTTTAATTTATAGATTCTTCCATCATTTTGACAGCTCAATATAGTACTTGTTTGCTATTAACCCAGATTCTATCATGAATTCTCAAATCTTTTCAATTGACTTCTTTTTCTAATCTCTAGCATTCTGATGCCTTCCTACACCTATACAGTCAATGTGTTTTTATTTATAGTTTTCTCCATCATTTTGAAATTTCATAATAGTACATGTTTTCTAACAACCCAGATTCTGTGATGAATTCTCACATCTTTTCAATTGACCGCTTTTGTAAAATCTCTAACATTCTGTTGCCCTTCCTACACCTATTCAGTCAATATTTTTTAATTTATAGATTCTTCCATAAATTTGACAGCTCATTATAGTATATGTATTCTAACAACCCAGATTCTGTGATGAATTCTCACATCTTTTCAATTGACTTCTTTTTTAAATCGCCAATATTCTGATGATTTCCTACACCTATTCAGTCAAAATATTTTATTTATAAATTCTTGCATCATTTTGACAGCTCAATATAGTGTATGTTTTCTATTAACCCAGATTCTGTGATGAATTCTCACATCTTTTCAATTGACTTCTTTTTTAAATCTCTAACATTCTGACGCCTCCCTACACCTATTCAGTCAATATTTTTCTATTTATTAATTCTTCCGTCATTTTAACAGCTCATAATAGTACATGTTTTCTAACAACCCAGATTCTGTGATGAATTCTCACATCTTTTCAATTGACTTAATTTTTAAAACACTAACATTTTGGTGCCTTCCTACACCTATTCAGTCAATATTCTTTGATTTATAGATTTCTCCATCATTTTGACCTTTCATAATAGTACATGTTTTCTAACAACCCACATTCTGTGATGAATTCTCACATCTTTTCAATTGACCTCTTTTTTAAAATCTCTAACATTCTGGTGCCCTTCCTACACCTATTCAGTCAATATTTTTTAATTTATAGATTCTTCCATCATTTTGACAGCTCAATATAGTACTTGTTTGCTATTAACCCAGATTCTATCATGAATCTTCAAATCTTTTCAATTGACTTCTTTTTCTAATCTCTAGCATTCTGATGCCTTCCTACACCTATACAGTCAATGTGTTTTTATTTATAGATTTCTCCATCATTTTGAAATTTCATAATAGTACAGGTTTTCTAACAACCCAGATTCTGTGATGAATTCTCACATCTTTTCAATTGACTGCTTTTGTAAAATCTCTATCATTCTGATGATTTCCTACACCTTTTCAGTCACTATTTTTTGATTTATAGATTCTTCCATCATTTTGACAGTTCAAAATAGTACATGTTTTCTAACAACCCAGATTCTGTGATGAATTCTCACATCTTTTCAATTGGCATTTTTTTTAAATCTCTAACATTCTGGTGCTCTTCCTACACCTATTCAGTCAATATTTTTTAATTTATAGATTCTTACATCATTTTGACAGCTCATTATAGTATATGTTTTCTAGCAACCCAGATTCTGCGATGAATTCTCACATCTTTTCAATTGACTCCTTTTTTAAATCGCCAATATTCTGATGATTTCCTACACCTATTCAGTCAATATTTTTTTATATATAAATTCTTCCATCATTTTGACAGCTCATAATAGTACATGTTTTCTAACAACCCTGATTCTGTGATGAATTCTCACATTTTTTCAGTTCACTTCTTTTTTAAATCTCTAACATTCTGATGCCTTCCTAGACCAATTCTGTCAATATTTTTCATTTATTAATTCTTCGGTCATTTTAACAGCTCATAATAGTACATGTTTTCTAACAACCCAGATTCTGTGATGAATTCTCACATCTTTTCAATTGACTTCTTTTTTAAAACTCTAACATTCTGGTGCCTTCCTACACCTATTCAGTCAATATTCTTTGATTTATAGATTTCTCCATCATTTTGACCTTTCATAATAGTACATGTTTTCTAACAACCCAGATTCTGTGATGAATTCTCACATCTTTTCAATTGACTTCATTTTTTAATCTCTAGCATTCTGATGCCCTCCTACACCTATACAGTCAATGTGTTTTTATCTATAGATTTCTCCATCATTTTGAAATTTCATAATAGTACATGTTTTCTAACAAACCAGATTCTGTGATGCATTCCCACATCTTTTCAATTGACTTTTTTTTAAATCTGTAGCATTCTGACGCCTTCCTACCCCAATTCAGTGAAAATGTTTTAATTTATAGATTCTTCCATCAATTTGACAGTTGATTATAGTACATGTTTTGTAACAACCACGATTCTGTGATGAATTCTCACATCTTTTCAATTGACTTCTTTTTTAAATCTCTAACATTCTGACGCCTCCCTACACCTATTCAGTCAATATTTTTCTATTTATTAATTCTTCCGTCATTTTAACAGCTCATAATAGTACATGTTTTCTAACAACCCAGATTCTGTGATGAATTCTCACATCTTTTCAATTGACTTAATTTTTAAAACTCTAACATTTTGGTGCCTTCCTACACCTATTCAGTCAATATTCTTTGATTTATAGATTTCTCCATCATTTTGACAGCTCATAATAGTACATGTTTTCTAACAACCCTGATTCTGTGATGAATTCTCACATTTTTCAGTTCACTTCTTTTTTAAATCTCTAACATTCTGATGCCTTCCAAGACCTATTCAGTCAATATTTTTTTATTTATAAATTCTTCCATCATTTTGACAGCTCAATATAGTACTTGTTTGCTATTAACCCAGATTCTATCATGAATTCTCAAATCTTTTCAATTGACTTCTTTTTTTAATCTCTAGCATTCTGATGCCTTCCTACACCTATACAGTCAATGTGTTTTTATTTATAGATTTCTCCATCATTTTGAAATTTCATAATAGTACATGTTTTCTAAGAAATCAGATTCTGTGATGAATTCTCACATCTTTTCAATTGACCGCTTTTTTAAAATCTCTAACATTCTGTTGCCCTTCCTACACCTATTCAGTCAATATTTTTTAATTTATAGATTCTTCCATAAATTTGACAGCTCATTATAGTATATGTATTCTAACAACCCAGATTCTGTGATGAATTCTCACATCTTTTCAATTGACTTCTTTTTTAAATCGCCAATATTCTGATGATTTCCTACACCTATTCAGTCAAAATATTTTATTCATAAATTCATCATTTTGACAGCTCAATATAGTGTATGTTTTCTATTAACCCAGATTCTGTGATGAATTCTCACATCTTTTCAATTGACTTCTTTTTTAAATCTCTAACATTCTGACGCCTTCCTACACCTATTCAGTCAATATTTTTCTATTTATTAATTCTTCCGTCATTTTAACAGCTCATAATAGTACATGTTTTCTAACAACCCAGATTCTGTGATGAATTCTCACATCTTTTCAATTGACTTCTTTTTTAAAACTCTAACATTCTGGTGCCTTCCTACACCTATTCAGTCAATATTCTTTGATTTATAGATTTCTCCAGCATTTTGACCTTTCATAATAGTACATCTTTTCTAACAACCCAGATTCTGCGATGAATTCTCACATTTTTCAGTTCACTTCTTTTTTAAATCTCTAACATTCTGATGCCTTCCAAGACCTATTCAGTCAATATTTTTTTATTTATAAATTCTTCCATCATTTTGACAGCTCAATATAGTACTTGTTTGCTATTAACCCAGATTCTATCATGAATTCTCAAATCTTTTCAATTGACTTCTTTTTTTAATCTCTAGCATTCTGATGCCTTCCTACACCTATACAGTCAATGTGTTTTTATTTATAGATTTCTCCATCATTTTGAAATTTCATAATAGTACATGTGTTCTAACAACCCAGATTCTGTGATGAATTCTCACATCTTTTCAATTGACCGCTTTTTTAAAATCTCTAACATTCTGTTGCCCTTCCTACACCTATTCAGTCAATGTTTTTTAATTTATAGATTCTTCCATCAATTTGACAGCTCATTATAGTATATGTATTCTAACAACCCAGATTCTGTGATGAATTCTCACATCTTTTCAATTGACTTCTTTTTTAAATCGCCAATATTCTGATGATTTCCTACACCTATTCAGTCAAAATATTTTATTCATAAATTCTTGCATCATTTTGACAGCTCAATATAGTGTATGTTTTCTATTAACCCAGATTCTGTGATAAATTCTCACATCTTTTCAATTGACTTCTTTTTTAAATCTCTAACATTCTGACGCCTTCCTACACCTATTCAGTCAATATTTTTCTATTTATTAATTCTTCCGTCATTTTAACAGCTCATAATAGTACATGTTTTCTAACAACCCAGATTCTGTGATGAATTCTCACATCTTTTCAATTGACTTCTTTATTAAAACTTTAACATTCTGGTGCCTTCCTACACCTATTCAGTCAATATTCTTTGATTTATAGATTTCTCCATCATTTTGACCTTTCATAATAGTACATCTTTTCTAACAACCCAGATTCTGTGATGAATTCTCACATCTTTTCAATTGACTTCTTTTTTTAATCTATAGCATTCTGATGCCTTTCTACACCAATACAGTCAATATGTTTTTATTTATAGATTTCTCCATCATTTTGAAATTTCATAATAGTGCATGTTTTCTAAGAAATCAGATTCTGTGATGAATTTTCACATCTTTTCAATTGACTTCTTTTTTACATCTCTAACATTCTGACGCCTTCCTACCCCTATTCAGTGAAAATTGTTGATTTATAGATTCTTCCATCAATTTGACAGTTGATTATAGTACATGTTTTGTAACAACCAAGATTCTGTGATGAATTCTCACATCTTTTCAATTGACTTCTGTTTTAATATCTAACATTCTGGTGCCTTCCTACACCTTTTCAGTCAATATTCTTTGATTTATAGATATCTACATCATTTTGACCTTTCATAATAGTACATGTTTTCTAACAACCAAGATTCTGTGATGAATTCTCACATCTTTTCAATTGAATTCTTTGTTAATCTCTAACATTCTGACGCCTTAATACACCTATTCAGTCAATATTTTTTGATATTTAGATTCTTCCATCATTTTGACAGCTCATTATAGTATATGTTTTCTAATAAGCTAGATTCTGTGATGAATTCTCACATCTTTTCAATTGGCATTTTTTTTAATCTCTAACATTCTGGTGCCCTTCCTACACCTATTCAGTCAATATTTTTTAATTTATAGATTCTTCCATCATTTTGACAGCTCATTATAGTATATGTTTTCTAACAACCCAGATTCTGTGATGAATTCTCACATCTCTTCAATTGACTTCTTTTTTAAATCGCCAATGTTCTGATGATTTCCTACACCTATTCAGTCAAAATCTTTTTATTTATAAATTCTTCCATCATTTTGACAGCTCAATATAGTGTATGTTTTCTATTAACCCAGATTCTGTGATGAATTCTCCCATCTTATCAATTGACTTCTTTCTTAAATCGCCAATATTCTGATGATTTCCTACGCCTATTCAGTCAAAATCTTTTTATTTATAAATTCTTCCATCATTTTGACAGCTCATAATAGTACATGTTTTCTAACAACCCTGATTCTGTGATGAATTCTCACATTTTTTCAGTTCACTTCTTTTTTAAATCTCTAACATTCTGATGCCTTCCTAGACCTATTCTGTCAATATTTTTCATTTATTAATTCTTCCGTCATTTTAACAGCTCATAATAGTACATGTTTTCTAACAACCCAGATTCTGTGATGAATTCTCACATCTTTTCAATTGACTTCTTTTTTAAAACTCTAACATTCTGGTGCCTTCCTACACCTATTCAGTCAATATTCTTTGATTTATAGATTTCTCCATCATTTTGACCTTTCATAATAGTACATGTTTTCTAACAACCCAGATTCTGTGATGAATTCTCACATCTTTTCAATTGACTTCATTTTTTAATCTCTAGCATTCTGATGCCCTCCTACACCTATACAGTCAATGTGTTTTTATCTATAGATTTCTCCATCATTTTGAAATTTCATAATAGTACATGTTTTCTAACAAACCAGATTCTGTGATGCATTCTCACATCTTTTCAATTGACTTTTTTTTAAATCTCTAGCATTCTGACGCCTTCCTACCCCAATTCAGTGAAAATGTTTTAATTTATAGATTCTTCCATCAATTTGACAGTTGATTATAGTACATGTTTTGTAACAACCACGATTCTGTGATGAATTCTCACATCTTTTAAATTTATTTTTTTTTAATATCTAACATACTGACGCCTTCCTACACCTATTCGGTCAATATTTTTCTATTTATTAATTCTTCCGTCATTTTAACAGCTCATAATAGTACATGTTTTCTAACAACCCAGATTCTGTGATGAATTCTCACATCTTTTCAATTGACTTCTTTTTTAATCTCTAACATTCTGACGCCTTCCTACACCTATTCAGTCAATATTTTTATTTATTAATTCTTCCATCATTTTGACAGCTCATAATAGTACATGTTTTCTGACAACTCAGATTCTGTGATGAATTCTCACATCTTTTCAATGGACTTCTTTTTTAAAACTCTAACATTCTGGTGCCTTCCTACACCAATTCAGTCAATATTCTTTGATTTATAGATTTCTCCATCATTTTGACCTTTCATGATAATACATGTTTTCTAACAACCCAGATTCTGTGATGAATTCTCACATCTTTTCAATTGACCTCTTTTTTAAAATCTCTAACATTCTGGTGCCCTTCCTACACCTATTCAGTCAATATTTTTTAATTTATAGATTCTTCCATCATTTTGACAGCTCAATATAGTACTTGTTTGCTATTAACCCAGATTCTATCATGAATTCTCAAATCTTTTCAATTGACTTCTTTTTCTAATCTCTAGCATTCTGATGCCTTCCTACACCTATACAGTCAATGTGTTTTTATTTATAGTTTTCTCCATCATTTTGAAATTTCATAATAGTACATGTTTTCTAACAACCCAGATTCTGTGATGAATTCTCACATCTTTTCAATTGACCGCTTTTGTAAAATCTCTAACATTCTGTTGCCCTTCCTACACCTATTCAGTCAATATTTTTTAATTTATAGATTCTTCCATAAATTTGACAGCTCATTATAGTATATGTATTCTAACAACCCAGATTCTGTGATGAATTCTCACATCTTTTCAATTGACTTCTTTTTTAAATCGCCAATATTCTGATGATTTCCTACACCTATTCAGTCAAAATATTTTATTTATAAATTCTTGCATCATTTTGACAGCTCAATATAGTGTATGTTTTCTATTAACCCAGATTCTGTGATGAATTCTCACATCTTTTCAATTGACTTCTTTTTTAAATCTCTAACATTCTGACGCCTCCCTACACCTATTCAGTCAATATTTTTCTATTTATTAATTCTTCCGTCATTTTAACAGCTCATAATAGTACATGTTTTCTAACAACCCAGATTCTGTGATGAATTCTCACATCTTTTCAATTGACTTAATTTTTAAAACACTAACATTTTGGTGCCTTCCTACACCTATTCAGTCAATATTCTTTGATTTATAGATTTCTCCATCATTTTGACCTTTCATAATAGTACATGTTTTCTAACAACCCACATTCTGTGATGAATTCTCACATCTTTTCAATTGACCTCTTTTTTAAAATCTCTAACATTCTGGTGCCCTTCCTACACCTATTCAGTCAATATTTTTTAATTTATAGATTCTTCCATCATTTTGACAGCTCAATATAGTACTTGTTTGCTATTAACCCAGATTCTATCATGAATCTTCAAATCTTTTCAATTGACTTCTTTTTCTAATCTCTAGCATTCTGATGCCTTCCTACACCTATACAGTCAATGTGTTTTTATTTATAGATTTCTCCATCATTTTGAAATTTCATAATAGTACAGGTTTTCTAACAACCCAGATTCTGTGATGAATTCTCACATCTTTTCAATTGACCGCTTTTGTAAAATCTCTATCATTCTGATGATTTCCTACACCTTTTCAGTCACTATTTTTTGATTTATAGATTCTTCCATCATTTTGACAGTTCAAAATAGTACATGTTTTCTAACAACCCAGATTCTGTGATGAATTCTCACATCTTTTCAATTGGCATTTTTTTTAAATCTCTAACATTCTGGTGCTCTTCCTACACCTATTCAGTCAATATTTTTTAATTTATAGATTCTTACATCATTTTGACAGCTCATTATAGTATATGTTTTCTAGCAACCCAGATTCTGCGATGAATTCTCACATCTTTTCAATTGACTCCTTTTTTAAATCGCCAATATTCTGATGATTTCCTACACCTATTCAGTCAATATTTTTTTATATATAAATTCTTCCATCATTTTGACAGCTCATAATAGTACATGTTTTCTAACAACCCTGATTCTGTGATGAATTCTCACATTTTTTCAGTTCACTTCTTTTTTAAATCTCTAACATTCTGATGCCTTCCTAGACCAATTCTGTCAATATTTTTCATTTATTAATTCTTCCGTCATCTTAACAGCTCATAATAGTACATGTTTTCTAACAACCCAGATTCTGTGATGAATTCTCACATCTTTTCAATTGACTTCTTTTTTAAAACTCTAACATTCTGGTGCCTTCCTACACCTATTCAGTCAATATTCTTTGATTTATAGATTTCTCCATCATTTTGACCTTTCATAATAGTACATGTTTTCTAACAACCCAGATTCTGTGATGAATTCTCACATCTTTTCAATTGACTTCATTTTTTAATCTCTAGCATTCTGATGCCCTCCTACACCTATACAGTCAATGTGTTTTTATCTATAGATTTCTCCATCATTTTGAAATTTCATAATAGTACATGTTTTCTAACAAACCAGATTCTGTGATGCATTCTCACATCTTTTCAATTGACTTTTTTTTAAATCTGTAGCATTCTGACGCCTTCCTACCCCAATTCAGTGAAAATGTTTTAATTTATAGATTCTTCCATCAATTTGACAGTTGATTATAGTACATGTTTTGTAACAACCACGATTCTGTGATGAATTCTCACATCTTTTCAATTGACTTCTTTTTTAAATCTCTAACATTCTGACGCCTCCCTACACCTATTCAGTCAATATTTTTCTATTTATTAATTCTTCCGTCATTTTAACAGCTCATAATAGTACATGTTTTCTAACAACCCAGATTCTGTGATGAATTCTCACATCTTTTCAATTGACTTAATTTTTAAAACTCTAACATTTTGGTGCCTTCCTACACCTATTCAGTCAATATTCTTTGATTTATAGATTTCTCCATCATTTTGACCTTTCATAATAGTACATCTTTTCTAACAACCCAGATTCTGCGATGAATTCTCACATTTTTCAGTTCACTTCTTTTTTAAATCTCTAACATTCTGATGCCTTCCAAGATCTTTTCAGTCAATATTTTTTTATTTATAAATTCTTCCATCATTTTGACAGCTCAATATAGTACTTGTTTGCTATTAACCCAGATTCTATCATGAATTCTCAAATCTATTCAATTGACTTCTTTTTTTAATCTCTAGCATTCTGATGCCTTCCTACACCTATACAGTCAATGTGTTTTTATTTATAGATTTCTCCATCATTTTGAAATTTCATAATAGTACATGTTTTCTAACAACCCAGATTCTGTGATGAATTCTCACATCTTTTCAATTGACCGCTTTTTTAAAATCTCTAACATTCTGTTGCCCTTCCTACACCTATTCAGTCAATATTTTTTAATTTATAGATTCTTCCATCAATTTGACAGCTCATTATAGTATATGTATTCTAACAACCCAGATTCTGTGATGAATTCTCACATCTTTTCAATTGACTTCTTTTTTAAATCGCCAATATTCTGATGATTTCCTACACCTATTCAGTCAAAATATTTTATTCATAAATTCTTGCATCATTTTGACAGCTCAATATAGTGTATGTTTTCTATTAACCCAGATTCTGTGATGAATTCTCACATCTTTTCAATTGACTTCTTTTTTAAATCTCTAACATTCTGACGCCTTCCTACACCTATTCAGTCAATATTTTTCTATTTATTAATTATTCCGTCATTTTAACAGCTCATAATAGTACATGTTTTCTAACAACCCAGATTCTGTGATGAATTCTCACATCTTTTCAATTGACTTCTTTTTTAAAACTCTAACATTCTGGTGCCTTCCTACACCTATTCAGTCAATATTCTTTGATTTATAGATTTCTCCATCATTTTGACCTTTCATAATAGTACATCTTTTCTAACAACCCAGATTCTGTGATGAATTCTCACATCTTTTCAATTGACTTCTTTTTTTAATCTCTAGCATTCTGATGCCTTTCTACACCAATACAGTCAATATGTTTTTATTTATAGATTTCTCCATCATTTTGAAATTTCATAATAGTACATGTTTTCTAAGAAATCAGATTCTGTGATGAATTTTCACATCTTTTCAATTGACTTCTTTTTTAAATCTCTAACATTCTGACGCCTTCCTACCCCTATTCAGTGAAAATTGTTGATTTATAGATTCTTCCATCAATTTGACAGTTGATTATAGTACATGTTTTGTAACAACCAAGATTCTGTGATGAATTCTCACATCTTTTCAATTGACTTCTGTTTTAATATCTAACATTCTGGTGCCTTCCTACACCTTTTCAGTCAATATTCTTTGATTTATAGATATCTACATCATTTTGACCTTTCATAATAGTACATGTTTTCTAACAACCAAGATTCTGTGATGAATTCTCACATCTTTTCAATTGAATTCTTTGTTAATCTCTAACATTCTGACGCCTTAATACACCTATTCAGTCAATATTTTTTGATATTTAGATTCTTCCATCATTTTGACAGCTCATTATAGTATATGTTTTCTAATAAGCTAGATTCTGTGATGAATTCTCACATCTTTTCAATTGGCATTTTTTTTTAATCTCTAACATTCTGGTGCCCTTCGTACACCTATTCAGTCAATATTTTTTAATTTATAGATTCTTCCATCATTTTGACAGCTCATTATAGTATATGTTTTCTAACAACCCAGATTCTGTGATGAATTCTCACATCTCTTCAATTGACTTCTTTTTTAAATAGCCAATATTCTGATGATTTCCTACACCTATTCAGTCAAAATCTTTTTATTTATAAATTCTTCCATCATTTTGACAGCTCAATATAGTGTATGTTTTCTATTAACCCAGATTCTGTGATGAATTCTCACATCTTTTCAATTGACTTCTTTTTTAAATATATAAACTTCTGATGCCTTCGTACACCTATTCAGTCAATTATTTTATTTATAAATTCTTCCATCATTTCGACTGCTCATAATAGAACATGTTCTCTAACAACACATATTCTGTGATGAATTCTCACATCTTTTCATTCAATTCACTTCGTTTTTAAATCTCTAACATTCTTGTGCCTTCCTACCCCTATTCAGTCAATATTTTTCGATTTATAGATTCTTCCATCATTTTGACAGTTGATTATAGTACATGTTTTCTAACAACCCAGATTCTGTGATGAATTCTCACATCTTTTCAATTGACCTCTTTTTTAAAATCTCTATCATTCTGATGATTTCCTACACCTTTTCAGTCACTATTTTTTGATTTATAGATTCTTCCATCATTTTGACAGTTCAAAATAGTACATGTTTTCTAACAACCCAGATTCTGTGATGAATTCTCACATCTTTTCAATTGGCATTTTTTTTAAATCTCTAACATTCTGGTGCCCTTCCTACACCTATTCAGTCAATATCTTTTAATTTATAGATTCTTCCATCATTTTGACAGCTCATTATAGTATATGTTTTCTAGCAACCCAGATTCTGCGATGAATTCTCACATCTTTTCAATTGACTCCTTTTTTAAATCGCCAATATTCTGATGATTTCCTATACCTATTCAGTCAATATTTTTTTATATATAAATTCTTCCATCATTTTGACAGCTCATAATAGTACATGTTTTCTAACAACCCTGATTCTGTGATGAATTCTCACATTTTTTCAGTTCACTTCTTTTTTAAATCTCTAACATTCTGATGCCTTCCTAGACCTATTCTGTCAATATTTTTTTATTTATTAATTCTTCCGTCATTTTAACAGCTCATAATAGTACATGTTTTCTAACAACCCAGATTCTGTGATGAATTCTCACATCTTTTCAATTGACTTCTTTTTTAAAACTCTAACATTCTGGTGCCTTCCTACACCTATTCAGTCAATATTCTTTGATTTATAGATTTCTCCATCATTTTGACCTTTCATAATAGTACATGTTTTCTAACAACCCAGATTCTGTGATGAATTCTCACATCTTTTCAATTGACTTCATTTTTTAATCTCTAGCATTCTGATGCCCTCCTACACCTATACAGTCAATGTGTTTTTATCTATAGATTTCTCCATCATTTTGAAATTTCATAATAGTACATGTTTTCTAACAAACCAGATTCTGTGATGCATTCTCACATCTTTTCAATTGACTTTTTTTTAAATCTCTAGCATTCTGACGCCTTCCTACCCCAATTCAGTGAAAATGTTTTACTTTATAGATTCTTCCATCAATTTGACAGTTGATTATAGTACATGTTTTGTAACAACCACGATTCTGTGATGAATTCTCACATCTTTTCAATTTACTTCTTTTTTAATATCTAACATACTGACGCCTTCCTACACCTATTCGGTCAATATTTTTCTATTTATTAATTCTTCCGTCATTTTAACAGCTCATAATAGTACATGTTTTCTAGCAACCCAGATTCTGTGATGAATTCTCACATCTTTTCAACTGACTTCTTTTTTAAAACTCTAACATTCTGGTGCCTTCCTACACCTATTCAGTCAATATTCTTTCATTTATAGATTTCTCCATCATTTTGACCTTTCATGATAGTACATGTTTTCTAACAACCCAGATTCTGTGATAAATTCTCACATCTTTTCAATTGACTTCTTTTTTTAATCTCTAGCATTCTGATGCCTTCCTACACCTATACAGTCAATATGTTTTTATTTATAGATTTCTCAATTATTTTGAAATTTCCTAGTAGTACATGTTTTCTAACAACCCAGATTCAGTGATGAATTCTCACATCTTTTCAATTGACTTCTTTTTTAAAACTCTAACATTCTGGTGCCTTCCTACACCTATCTAGTCAATACTCTTTGATTTATAGATTTCTCCATCATTTGGACCTTTCATAATAGTAGATGTTTTCTAACAACTAAGATTCTGTGATGAATTCTCACATCTTTTCAATTGAATTCTTTGTTAATCTCTAACATTCTGACGCCTTAATACACCTAATCAGTCATTATCTTTTATTTATTAATTCTTCCATCATTTTGACAGCTTATAATAGTACATGTTTTCTAACAACCCAGATTCTGTGATGAATTCTCACATCTTTTCAATTGACTTCTTTTTTAAAACTCTAATGTTCTGGTGCCTTCCTACACCTATTCAGTCAATATTCTTTGATTTATAGATTTCTTCATCATTTTGACCTTTCATAATAGAACATTTTTCTAACAACCCAGATTCTGTGATGAATTCTCACATCTTTTCAATTGACCTCTTTTTTTAATCTCTAGCATTCTGATGCCTTCCTACACCTTTACAGTCAATATGTTTTTATTTATAGATTTCTCCATCATTCTGAAATTTCATAATAGTACATGTTTTCTAACAAACCAGATTCTGTGATGAATTCTCACATCTTTTCAATTGACTTATTTTTTAAATCTCTAACATTCTGACGCCTTCCTACCCCTATTCAGTGAAAATTTTTTGATTTATAGATTCTTCCATCAATTTGACAGTTGATTATAGTACATGTTTTGTAACAACCAAAATTCTGTGATGAATTCTCACATCTTTTTAATTTACTTCTTTTTTAATATCTAACATTCTGAGGCCTTCCCACACCTATTCAGTCAATATTTTTCTATTTATTATTTCTTCCGTCATTTTGACAGCTCATAATAGTACATGTTTTCTAACAACCCAGATTCTGTGATGAATTCTCACATCTTTTCAATTGACTTCTTTTTTAAAACTCTATCATTCTGGTGCCTTCCTACACCTATTCAGTCAATATTCTTTGATTTATAGATGTCTCCATCATTTTGACCTTTCATAATAGTACATGTTTTCTAACAACCCAGACTCTGTGATGAATTCTCACATCTTTTTAATTGAATTCTTTGTTAATCTCTAACATTCTGACGGCTTAATACACCTATTCAGTCATTATTTTTTATTTTTTTATTCTTCCATCATTTTGACAGCTCATAATAGTACATGTTTTCTAACAACCCAGATTCTGTGATGAATTCTCACATCTTTTCAATTGACTTCTTTTTAAAATCTCTAACATTCTGGTGCCTTCCTACCCCTATTCAGTGAAAATTTTTTGATTTATAGATTCTTCCATAAATTTGACAGTTGATTATAGTAAATGTTTTGTAACAACCAAAATTCTGTGATGAATTCTCACATCTTTTCAATTGACTTCTTTTTTAATATCTAACATTCTGACGCCTTCCTACACCTTTTCAGTCAATATTTTTCTATTTATTAATTCTTCCGTCATTTTGACAGCTCATAATAGTACATGTTTTCTAACAACCCAGATTCTGTGATGAATTCTCACATCTTTTCAATTGACTTCTTTTTTAAAACTCTAACATTCTGGTGCCTTCCTACACCTATTCAGTTAATATTCTTTCATTTATAGATTTCTCCATCACTTGACCTTTCATGATAGTACATGTTTTCTAACAACCCAGATTCTGTGATGAATTCCCACATCTTTTCAATTGACTTCTCTTTTAAAACTCTAACATTCTGATGCCTTTCTACACCTATTCAGTCAATATTTTTTGATATATAAATTCTTGCATCATTTTGACAGCTCATTATAGTATATGTTTTCTAATAACCTAGATTCTGTGATGAATTCTCACAACTTTTCAATTGGCATTTTTTTTAATCTCTAACATTCTGGTGCCCTTCCTACACCTATTCAGTCAATATTTTTTAATTTGTAGATTCTTCCGTCATTTTGACAGCTCATTATGGTATATGTTTTCTAACAACCCAGATTCTGTGATGAATTCTCACATCTTTTCAATTGACTTCTTTTTTAAATCGCCAATATTCTGATGATTTCCTACACTTATTCAGTCAATATTTTTGATTTATAAATTCTTCCATCATTTCGACAGTTCATAATAGTACATGTTTTCTAACAACCCAGATTCTGTGATGAATTCTCACTTCTTCCCAATTGACTTCTTTTTTAAATGTCTAACATTCTGACACCTTCCTACACCTAATCAGTCAATATTTTTCTATTTATAAATTCTTTAATCATTTTGACAGCTCATAATAGTACTTGTTTTCTATTAACACAGATTCTGTGATGAATTCTAACAGCTTTTCAATTGACTTCTTTTTTAAATCGCTAACATTCTGATGCCTTCCAACACCTATTCAGTCAATATTTTTTTACTTATAAATTCTTCCATCATTTTGACACCTCTATTTAGTACATGTTTTCTAACAACCCATATTCTGCGATGAATTCTCAGATTTTTTCAATTGACTTCTTTTTTTAATCTCTGACATTCTGACGCCTTTCTACACCTATTCAGTCAATATTTTTTATTTATTAATTCTTCCATCATTTTGACAGCTCATAATAGTACATGTTTTCTAACAACCCAAATTCTGTGATGAATTCTCACATCGTTTCAATTGACTTCTTTTCTAAAACTCTAACATTCTGGTGCTTTCCTACACCTATTCAGTAAATATTCTTTGATTTATAGATATCTCCATCATTTTGACCTTTCATGATAGTACATGTTTTGTAACAACCCAGATTCTGTGATGAATTCTAACATCTTTTCAATTGACTTCTTGTTTACATCTCCAACATTCTGATGATTTCCTACACCTATTCAGTCAATATTTTTTGATTTATAGATTCTTCCATCATTTTGACTGTTCAAAAAAGAACATGTTTTCTAACAACGAAGATTCAGTGATGAATTCTCACATCTTTTCAATTGACTTCTTTTTTAAATCTCTAAAATTCTGACGCCTTCCTACCCCTACTCAGTGAAATTTTTTTGATTTATAGATTCTTCCATCAATTTGTTAGTTGATTATAGTACATGTTTTGTAACAACCAAGATTCTGTGATGAATTCTCAAATCTTTTCAATTGATTTCTTTTTTAATATCTAACATTCTGACGCCTTCCTACACCTATTCAGTCAATATTTTTCTATATATTAATTCTTCCTTCATTTTGACAGCTCATAATAGTACATGTTTTCTAGCAACCAAAATTCTGTGATGAATTCTCACATCTTTTCAATTGACTTCTTTTTTAAAACTCTAACATTCTGGTGCCTTCCTACCCCTATTCAGTGAAAATTTTTTAATTTTTTGATTTTTTGAAGATTCAGTGATTAATTCTCACATCTTTTCAATTGACTTCTTTTTTAAATCTCTAACATTCTGACGCCTTCCTACCCCTATTCAGTGAAAATTTTTTGATTTATAGATTCTTCTATCAATTTGACAGTTGATTATAGTACATGTTTTGTAACAACCAAGATTCTGTGATGAATTCTCACATCTCTTCAATTGACTTCTTTTTTATATCACTAACATTCTGACGCCTTCCTACCCCTATTCAGTGAAAATTTTTTGATTTATAGATTCTTCCATCAATTTTACAGTCGATTATAGTACATGTTTTGTAACAACCAAGATTCTGTGATGAATTCTCACATCTTTTCAATTGACTTCTTTTTTAAAACTCTAACATTCTGGTGCCTTCCTACACCTATTCAGTCAAAATTCTTTGATTTATAGATTTCTCCATCATTTTGACCTTTCATAATAGTACATGTTTTCTAACAACCCAGATTCTGTGATGAATTCTCACATCTTTTCAATTGAATTCTTTGTTAATCTCTAACATTCTGACGCGTTAATACACCTATTCAGTCAATAATTTTTGATTTATAGATTCTTCCATCATTTTGACTGCTCATAATAGTACATGTTTTCTAACAACCCAGATTCTGTGATGAATTCTCACATCTTTTTAATTCATTTCTTTTTTAAATCTCTAGCATTGTGATGCCTTTCTACACCTATTCAGTCAATATTTTTTATTTATTAATTCTTCCATCAATTTGACAGCTCATAATAGTACATGTTTTCTAACAACACAGATTCTGTGATGAATTCTCACATCTTTTCAATTGACTTCTTTTTTAAAACTCTAACATTCTGGTGCTTTCCTACACCTATTCAGTAAATATTCTTTGATTTATAGATATCTCCATCATTTTGACCTTTCATAATAGTACATGTTTTGTAACAACCCAGATTCTGTGATGAATTCTCACATCTTTTCAATTGACTTCTTTTTAACATCTCCAACATTCTGATGATTTCCTACACCTATTCAGTCAATATTTTTTGATTTATAGATTCTTCCATCATTTTGACTGTTCAAAAAAGAACATGTTTTCTAACAACGAAGATTCAGTGATTAATTCTCACATCTTTTCAATTGACTTCTTTTTTAAATCTCTAAAATTCTGACGCCTTCCTACCCCTATTCAGTGAAAATTTTTTGATTTATAGATTCTTCCATCAATTTGACAGTTGATTATAGTACATGTTTTGTAACAACCAAGATTCTGTGATGAATTCTCACATCTTTTCAATTGACTTCTTTTTTAATATCTAACATTCTGACGCCTTCCTACACCTATTCAGTCAATATTTTTCTATATATTAATTCTTCCTTCATTTTGACAGCTCATAATAGTACATGTTTTCTAGCAACCCAAATTCTGTGATGAATTCTCACATCTTTTCAATTGACTTCTTTTTTAAAACTCTAATATTCTGGTGCCTTCCTACCCCTATTCAGTGAAAATTTTTTAATTTTTTGATTTTTTGAAGATTCAGTGATTAATTCTCACATCTTTTCAATTGACTTCTTTTTTAAATCTCTAACATTCTGACGCCTTCCTACCCCTATTCAGTGAAAATTTTTTGATTTATAGATTCTTCCATCAATTTGACAGTTGATTATAGTACATGTTTTGTAACAACCAAGATTCTGTGATGAATTCTCACATCTTTTCAATTGACTTCTTTTTTAAATCTCTAACATTCTGACGCCTTCCTACCCCTATTCAGTGAAAATTTTTTAATTTATAGATTCTTCCATCAATTTGACAGTTCATTATAGTACATGTTTTATAACAACCAAGATTCTGTGATTAATTCTCACATCTTTTCAATTGACTTCTTTTTTAATATCTAACATTCTGACGCCTTCCTACACCTATTCAGTCAATATTTTTGTATTTATTAATTCTTCCTTCATTTTGACAGCTCATAATAGTACATGTTTTCTAGCAACCCAAATTCTGTGATGAATTCTCACATCGTTTCAATTGACTTCTTTTTTAAAACTCTAACATTCTGGTGCCTTCCTACACCTATTCAGTCAAAATTCTTTGATTTATAGATTTCTCCATCATTTTGACCTTTCATAATAGTACATGTTTTCTAACAACCCAGATTCTGTGATGAATTCTCACATCTTTTCAATTGAATTCTTTGTTAATCTCTAACATTCTGACGCGTTAATACACCTATTCAGTCAATAATTTTTGATTTATAGATTCTTCCATCATTTTGACTGCTCATAATAGTACATGTTTTCTAACAACCCAGATTCTGTGATGAATTCTCACATCTTTTCAATTCACTTCTTTTTTAAAATTCTAATGTTCTGGTGCCTTCCTACACCTATTTAGTCAATATTCTTTGATTTATAGATTTCTCCATCATTTTGACCTTTCATGATTGTACATGTTTTCTAACAACCCAGATTCTGTGATGAATTCCCACATCTTTTCATATGACTTCTCTTTTAAAACTCTAACATTCTGATGCCTTTCTACACCTATTCAGTCAATATTTTTTGATATATAAATTCTTCCATCATTTTGACAGCTCATTATAGTATATGTTTTCTAATAACCTAGATTCTGTGATGAGTTCTCACATCTTTTCAATTGGCATTTTTTTTAATCTCTAACATTCTGGTGCCCTTCCTACACCTATTCAGTCAATATTTTTTAATTTATAGAATCTTCCGTCATTTTGACAGCTCATTATCGTATATTTTTTCTAACAACCCAGATTCTGTGATGAATTCTCACATCTTTTCAATTCACTTCTATTTTAAATCGCCAATATTCTGATGATTTCCTACACTTATTCAGTCAATATTTTTGATTTATAAAATCTTTCATAATTTCGACAGCTCATAATAGTACATGTTTTCTAACATTCCAGATTCTGTGATGAATTCTCACTTCTTCTCAATTGACTTCTTTTTTAAATCTCTAACATTCTGACACCTTCCTACACCTAATCAGTCAATATTTTTATATTTATAAATTCTTTAATCATTTTGACAGCTCATCATAGTACATGTTTTCTAACAACCCTGAGTATGTTATGAATTCTCACATCTTTTTAATTCATTTCTTTTTTAAATCTCTAGCATTGTGATGCCTTCCTACACCTATTCAGTCAATATTTTTTTTATTTATAAATTCTTCCATTATTTTGACAGCTCATTATAGTACTTGTTTTCTATTAACACAGATTCTGTGATGAATTCTAACATCTTTTCAACTGACTTCTTTTTAAATCTCTAACATTCTGATGCCTTCCAACACCTATTCAGTCAATATTTTTTTACTTATAAATTCTTCCATCATTTTGACACCTCTATTTAGTACATGTTTTCTAACAACCCAGATTGTGTGATGAATTCTCACATCTTTTCAATTGACTATTTTCTTTAATCTCTAACATTCTGACGAATTCCTACACCTATTCAGTCAGTTTATTCTATTTATAAATTCTTCCATCATTTTGACAGCTCATAATAGTACATGTTTTCTAACAACCCAGATTCTGTGATGAATTCTCACATCTTTTCAATTGACTTCTTTTTTAAATCTCTAACATTCTGATGCCTTCCTACACCTATTCAGTCAATATTTTTTGATTTATGGATATCTCCATCATTTTGACCTTTCATAATAGTACATGTTTTGTAACAACCCAGATTCTGTGATGAATTCTCACATCTTTTCAATTGACATCTTTTTTAAAACTGTAATATTCTGGTTCCTTCCTACACACATTCCGTCAATATTTTTTGATTTATAGATTTCTCCATCATTTTGACCTTACACAATATTACATGTTTTCTATTAACTCAAATTTTGTGATGAATTCTCACATCTTTTCAATTGACTTCTTTTTTACATCTCCAACATTCTGATGATTTCCTACACCTATTCAAACAATATTTTTTGATTTATAGATTCTTCCATCATTTTGACTGTTCAAAAAAGAACATGTTTTCTAACAACGAAGATTCATTGATGAATTCTCACATCTTTTCAATTGACTTCTTTTTTAAATCTCTAACATTCTGATGCCTTCCTACACCTATTCAGTCAATATTTTTTTTATTTATAAAATCAACTATCATTTTGACAGCTCAATATAGTACATGTTTTCTATTAACCCAGATTCTGTGATGAATTCTCACATCTTTTCAATTAACTTCTTTTTTTAAATCTCTAACATTCTGACCCCTTCCTACACCTATTCAGTCAATATTTTTTGATTTATAGATTTCTCCATCATTTTGACCTTTCATCATAGAACGTGTTTTCTATTAACCCAGATTCTGTGATGAAATCTCACATCTTTTCAATTGACTTATTATTTAAATTTCCAACATTCTGATGATTTCCTACACCTATTCAGTCAATATTTTTTTTATTTATAGTTTTCTTTATCATTTTGACCTTTCATCATAGTACATGTTTTCTATTAACCCAGATTTTGTGATGAATTCTCACATCTGATCAATTGACTTGTTTTTAAATCTCAAAGATTCTTATGATTTCTTACACCTATTAAAGTCACTATTTTTTTGATTTATTGATTCTTCCATCATTTTGAGCTTTCATAATAGTACATGTTTTCTATTAACATAGATTCTCTTATGAATTCTCACATCTTTTCAATTGACTTCTTTTTTAAACCTAAAAAATTCTGGTGCCTTCCTACACCTATTCATTCAATATTTTTTTATTGATAAATTTCTACATCATTTTGAAATTTCATAATAGTATATGTTTTCCAACAACCCAGATGTTTTGATGATTTCTCACATCTTTTCAATGGACTTCTTTTTAAAATCTCTAACATTTTGGTGCCTTCCTACCCCTATTCAGTCAATATTTTTTGATTTATAGATTCTTACATCATTTTGACAGTTGATTATAGTACATGGTTTCTAACAACCCAGATTCTGTGATGAATTCTCACATCTTTTCAATTCACTTCCTTTTTAAATCTCTAACATTCTGATGCCTTCTTACACCTATTCAGTCAATATTTTTTTATATATAGATTTCTACATCATTTTGAAATTTCATAATAGTACACGTTTTCCAACAACCCAGATGTTTTGATGATTTCTCACATCTTTTCAATGGACTTCTTTTTAAAATCTCTAACATTCTGGTGCCTTCCTACCCCTATTCAGTCAATATTTTTTGATTTATAGATTTCTCCATCATTTTGAACTTTCATAATAGTACATGTTTTCTAACAACCTAGATTCTGTGATGAATTCTCACATCTTTTCAAATAACTTCTTTTTTAAAACTCTTACATTCTGTTGCCTTCCTACACCTATTCTGTCAATATTTTTTGTTTTATAGATTTCTCCATCACTTTGACTTTTCATAATGGTACATTTTTTCTATTAACCCAGATTCTGTGATGAATTCTCACATCTTGTCAATTGACTTCTTTTTTAAACCTCAAAAATTCTGGTGCCTTCCTACACGTATTCATTCAATATTTTTTATTTATAAATTCTTCCATCATTTTGACAGCTCAATATAGTACGTGTTTTCTATTAACCCAGATTTTGTGATGAATTCTCACATCTTTTCAATGTGGTTTCTTTTTTAAATCCGGAACGTTCTGATGCCTTCCTACACCTTTTCAGTCAAAATTTTTGATTCATAGATTCTTCCATCATTTTGACTGTTCATAATGGTACATGTTTGCTATTAACCCAGATTCTGTCATGAATTCTCATATCTTTTCAATTGATCTCTTTTTTTTAAAATCTCTAACATTCGGAGGCCTTCCTACACCTATTCAGTGAAAATTTTATGATTTATAGATTTCTCCATCATTTTGACCTTTCATAATAATACATGTTTTCTATTAACCCAGATTCTGTGATGAATTCTCACATCTTTTCAATTAACTTCTTTTTTAAAACTCTTACATTCTGGTGCCTTCCTACACCTATACAGTCAATATTTTTTTATTTATAAATTCTTCCATCATTTTGACCGCTCATAATAGTACAGGTTTTAAGTTAACCCAGGTTCTCTGTTGAATTCTCACATCTTTTCAATTGACTTCTTTTTTACAACTCTAACATTTCGGTGCCTTCCAACACATATTCAGTGAATATTTTTTGATTTATAGATTTCTTCATCATTTTGACCTTTCATGATAGTACATGTTTTCGAACAACCCAGATTCTGGGATGAATTCTCATGTCTTTTGAAATTACTTCTTTTTTAAATCGCCAATATTCTGATGATTTCCTACCCCTATTCAGTCAACATTTTTTTATTTATGAATTCTTCAATCATTTTGACTGTTCATAATGGTACATGTTTGCTATTAACCCAGATTCTGTCATGAATTCTCATATCTTTTCAATTGATCTCTTTTTAAAATCTCTAACATTCGGAGGCCTTCCTACACCTATTCAGTGAAAATTTTATGATTTATAGATTTCTCCATCATTTTGACCTTTCATAATAATACATGTTTTCTATTAACCCAGATTCTGTGATGAATTCTCACATCTTTTCAATTAACTTCTTTTTTAAAACTCTTACATTCTGGTGCCTTCCTACACCTATACAGTCAATATTTTTTTATTTATAAATTCTTCCATCATTTTGACCGCTCATAATAGTACAGGTTTTAAGTTAACCCAGGTTCTCTGTTGAATTCTCACATCTTTTCAATTGACTTCTTTTTTACAACTCTAACATTTCGGTGCCTTCCAACACATATTCAGTGAATATTTTTTGATTTATAGATTTCTTCATCATTTTGACCTTTCATGATAGTACATGTTTTCTAACAACCCAGATTCTGGGATGAATTCTCATGTCTTTTGAAATTACTTCTTTTTTAAATCGCCAATATTCTGATGATTTCCTACCCCTATTCAGTCAACATTTTTTTATTTATGAATTCTTCAATCATTTTGACAGCTCATAATAATACATGTTTTCTAACAAAACAGATTCTCTGATGAACTCTCACATCTTTTCAATTCACTTCTTTTTTAAATCTCTAACATTCTGATGCCTTCCTACACCTATTCAGTGAAAATTTTATGATTTATAGATTTCTCCATCATTTTGACCTTTCATAATAATACATGTTTTCTATTAACCCAGATTCTGTGATGAATTCTCACATCTTTTCAATTAACTTCTTTTTTAAAACTCTTACCTTCTGGTGCCTTCCTACACCTATTCAGTCAATATTTTTCTATTTATAAATTCTTCCACCATTTTGGCAGCTCAATATAGTACGTGTTTTCTATTAACCCAGATTTTGTGATGAATTCTCACATCTTTTCAATGTGGTTTCTTTTTTAAATCCGTAACATTCTGATGCCTTCCTGCACCTTTTCAGTCAATAGTTTTGATTCATAGATTCTTCCATCATTTTGACTGTTCATAATGGTACATGTTTGCTATTAACTCAGATTCTGTCATGAATTCTCACATCTTTTAAATTGACCTATTTTTAAAATCTCTAACATTCTGATGCCTTCCTACATCTATTCAGTCAATATTTTTTGATTTATAGATTTCTCAATTATTTTGACCTTTCATAATAGTACATTTTATCTAAAAACCCAGATTCTGTGATGAATTTTCACATCTTTTCAATTGACTTCTTTTTTCAATCTCTAACATTCTGATGCCCTCCTACACCTATACAGTCAATATTTTTTTATTTATAGATTTGTCCATCATTTTGACCTTTCATGATAGTACATGTTTTCTAACAATCCAGATTCTGTGATGAATTCTCACATCTTTTGAAATGACATCTTTTTTAAATCGCCAATATTCTGATGATTTCCTACACCTATTCAGTCAACATTTTTTATTTATAAATTCTTCAATCATTTTGACAGCTCATAATAGTATATGTTTTCTAACAACCCAGATTCTGTGATGAATTCTCACATCTCTTCAATTAACTTCTTTTTTAAATCTTTAACATTCTGACGCCTTCATACACCTAATTTGTCAATATTTTTCTATTTATAAATTCTTCCATCACCTTAACAGCTCATAATAGTACAGGTTTTAAATTAACCCAGATTCTGTGATGAATTCTCACATCTTTTCAATTGACTTCTTTTTTACAACTCTAACATTTTGGTGCCTTCCATGCATATTCAGTCAATATCTTGTGATTTATAGATGTGTCCATCATTTTGACCTTTCATGATAGTACATGTTTTCTAACAATCCAGATTCTGTGATGAATTCTCACATCTTTTGAAATGACATCTTTTTTAAATCGCCAATATTCTGATGATTTCCTACACCTATTCAGTCAACATTTTTTATTTATAAATTCTTCAATCATTTTGACAGCTCATAATAGTATATGTTTTCTAACAACCCAGATTCTGTGATGAATTCTCACATCTCTTCAATTAACTTCTTTTTTAAATCTTTAACATTCTGATGCCTTCCTACAACTATTCAGTCAATATTTTTTATTTATAAATTCTTCCATTATTTTGACAGCTCAATATAGTACTTGTTTTCTATTAACCAAGATTCTGTGATGAATTCTCACATCTTTTCAATTGACTTCTTTTTGAAATCGCCAATATTCTGATGATTTTCTACACCTATTCAGTCAATATTTTTTTATTTATAAATTCTTCCAATATTTTGATAGCTTATAATAGTACATGTTTTCTAACAACCCAGATTCTGTGATGAATTCTCACATCTTTTCAATTGACTTCTTTTTTAAATCTCTAAAATTCTGGTGCCCTTCTAACAAATATTCAGTCAATATTTTTTAATTTATAGATTCTTCCATCATTTTGACAGCTCATTATAGTATATGTTTTCTAACAACCCAGATTCTGTGATGAATTCTCACATCTTTTCAATTAACTTCTTTTTTAAATCGCCAATATTCTGATGATTTGCTACACCTATTCAGTCAATATTTTTTTATTTATAAATTCTTCAAATATTTTGATAGCTGATAATAGTACATGTTTTCTAACAACCCAGATTCTGTGATGAATTCTCACATCTTTTCAACTGACTTCTTTTTTAAATCTCTAACATTCTGACGCATTCCTACACCTAATTTGTCAATATTTTTCTATTTATAAATTCTTCAATCATTTTGACAGCTCATAATAGTACATGTTTTCTAACAACCCAGATTCTGTGATGAATTCTCACATCTTTTCAATTCAGTTCCTTTTTAAATCTCTAACATTCTGATGCCTTCCTACAACTATTCAGTCAATACTTTTTTATTTATGAATTCTTCCATCATTTTGACAGCTTATAATAGTACATGTTTTCTAACAACCCAGATTCTGTGATGAATTCTAACATCTTTTCAATTGACTTCTTTTTTAAATCGCCAATATTCTGATGATTTCCTACACCTATTCAGTCAATATTTTTTTATTTATAAATTCTTCCATCATTTTGACAGCTCAATATAGTGTATGTTTTCTATCAACCCAGATTCTATGATAAAATCCTCACATCTTTTCAATTCACTTCTTTTTTAAATCTCTTACATTCTTGTGCCTACCTACCCATATTCAGAAAATATTTATTGATTTATACATTCTTCCATCATTTTGACAGTTGATTATAGTACATGTTTTCTAACAACAAAGATTCTATGATGAATTCTCACATCTTTTCAATTGACCTCTTTTTAAAATCTCTAACATTTAGAGGCCTTCCTACACCTATTCAGTCAAAATTTGTTGATTTATAGATTTCTCCATCATTTTGACCTTTCATAATAATACATGTTTTCTATTAACCCAGATTCAGTGATGACTTCTCACATCTTTTCAATTGACCTCTTTTTTAAATCTCCAACGTTCTGAAGCCTTCCTACACCTATTCAGTCAATATATTTTGATTTATAGATTTCTCCATCACTTTGAAATTTCATAATAGCACATGTTTTCTAACAACCCTGATTTTTTGATGATTTCTGACATCTTTTCAATTGACTTCTTTTTAAAATCTCTAACATTCTGGTGCCTTCCTACCTCTATTCAGTCAATATTTTTTCATTTATAAATTCTTCCATCATTTTGACAGCTCATAATAGTACATGTTTTCTAACAAACCAGATTCTGTGATGAATTCTCACTTCTTTTCAATTGACTTCTTTTTAAAATCTCTAACATTCTGATGCCTTCCTACACCTATTCAGTCAATACATTTTTATTTATAGATATCTCCATCATTTTGATCTTTCATAATAGTACATGTTTTCTAACAACCCAGATTCTGTGATGAATTCTCACATCTTTTCAATTGACTTCTTTTTAAAACTGTAACATTCTGGTGCCTTCCTAAACACATTCTGTCAATGTTTTTTGATTTATAGATTTCTCCATCATTTTGACCTTACATAATAGTACATGTTTCCTATTAACCCAGATTCTTTGATAAATTGTCACATCTTTTCCATTGACTTCTTTTTTAAAGCTCTAACATTCTGGTGACTTCCTACCCCTATTCAGTGTATATTTTTGATTTATAGATTCTTCCATCAATTTGACAGTTTATTATAGCACATGTTTTGTAACAACCAAGATTCTGTGATGAATTCTCACATCTTTTCAATTGACTTATTTTTTATATCTCTAACATTCTGATGCCTTCCTACACCTATTCTGTCAATATTTTTTGATTTATAGATTTTTCCATCGTTTTGACCTTTCATAAGAGAACATGTTTTCGAACAAAACCAGATTCTGTGATGAATTCTAACATCTTTTCAATTGACTTCTTTTTTAAATCTCCAAAATTCTGATGATTTCCTACACCTATTCAGTCATTATTTTTTTATTTATAGATTCTTTCATCATTTTGAACTTTCATAATAGAACATGTTTTCTAAAAACCCAGATTCTGTGATGAATTCTCACATATTTTCAATTGACTTCTTTTTAAAATCTCTAACATTGTGGTGCCTTCCCACACCTATTCAGTCAATATTTTTTTATTTATAGATTTTTCCATCATTTATACAGTTAATAGTAGTACATGATTCCTATTAACCCGGATTCTGTGATGAATTTTCACATCTCTTCAATTGACCTCTTTTTAAAACTGTAACATTCTGATGCCTTCCTACACCTATTCCCTCAATATTTCTTGATTTATAGATTTCTCCATCATTTTGACTTTTGATAATAGTACATGTTTTCTATTAGCCAAGATTCTGTGATGAATTCTCTCATCTTTTCAATTGACTACTTTTTTAAATCTCCACCATCCTGATTATCTCCTACACCTATTCAGTCATTATTTTTTGATTTATAGATTCTTTCATCATTTTGACAGTTCAAAATAGTACATGTTTTCTAACAACCCAGATTCTGTGATGAATTCTCACATCTTTTCAATAGACTTCATTTTTAAAAACCTCTAACATTCTGGTGCCTTCCTACACCTATTCAGTCAATATTTTTTGATTTATAGATTCTTCCATCATTTTGACAGTTGATTATAGTACATATCATTTAACAACCCAGATTCTGTGATGAATTCTCAGATCTTTTCAATAGACCTCTTTTTAAAATCTTTAGCATTCTGATGCCTTCCTACACCTATCCAGTCAATATTTTTTAAATTATAGATTTCTCCATCATTTTGACCTTTCATAATAGTACATGTTTTCTAACAACCCAGATTCTGTGATGAATTCTCACATCTTTTCAATTCACTACTTTTTTAAATCTGTAACATTCTGATGCCTTCCTACACCTATTCAGTCACTATTTTTTTCTTTAAAAATTCTTCCATCATTTTGACTGCTCAATATAGTACATGTTTTCTAACAACCAACATTCTGTGATGAATTCTCACATCACTTCAAGTAAGTTCATTTTTAAAACTCTAACATTCTGGTGCCTTCCTACACCTATTCTGTCAATATTTTTTTATTTATAGATATCTCCATCATTTTGAACTTTCATGATAGTACATGTTTTCTAACAACCCAGATTCTGTGATGAATTCTCACATCTTTTCAATTGACTTCTTTTTTAAAACTCTAACATTCTGATCTCTTCCTATACCTATTTAGTCAATATTTTTTTATATATGAATTCTTCCATCATTTTGACAGCTCATAAAAGTACATGTTTTCTAACAACCTTGATTCTATGATGAATTCTCACATCTTTCCAATTCACTTCTTTTTTAAATCTGTAACATTCTGATTCCCTCCTACACCTATTCAGTCAATATTTTTTTTCTTTAAAAATTCTTCCATCATTTTGACAGCTCAATATAGTACATGTTTTCTATTAAACCAGATTCTGTGATGAAATCTCACATCTTTTCAATTGACTTCTTTTTTAAATCTCTCAAATTCTGGTGCCTTCCTACACCTATTCAGTCAATATTTTTTGATTTATAGATTCTTTCATCATTTTGACAGTTGATTATAGTACATGTTTTCTAAGAACCCAGATTCTTTAATGAATTCTCAGATCTTTTCAATTGACCTCTTTTTAAAATTTCTAACATTCTGATGCCTTCCTAGACCTATTCAGTCAATATTTTTTGATTTATAGATTTCTTCATCATTTTGACAGTTCAAAATAGTACATGTTTTCTAACAACCCAGATTCTGTGATGAATTCTCACATCTTTTCACAGAACTTCTTTTTTAAAACTCAAACATTCTGATGCCTTCATACACCTATTCAGTCAATATGTTTTTGATTCATAGATTCTTTCATCATTTTGACAGCTCATTATAGTACAGGTTTAAATTAACCCAGATTCTGTGGTGAATTCTCACATCTTTTCAATTCACTTCTTTTTTAAAACTCTAACATTCTGGTGCCTTCCTACACCTATTCAGTCACTATTTTTTGATTCATAGATTCTTCTATCATTTTGACAGTTCAAAATAGTACATGTTTTCTAACAACCAAGATTCTGTGATGAATTCTCACATCTTTTCAATTAACTTCTTTTTTTAAAACTCTAACATTCTAGTGCCTTCCTACACCTATTCAGTCAATATTTTTTTGTTTATTGATTTCTCCATCATTTTGACCTTTCATGATAGTACATGTTTTCCAACAACCCAGATTTTGTGATGAATTCTCACAACTTTTCAATTGACTTCTTTTTTAAATCGCTAAGATTCTGATGTCTTCCTACACCTATTCAGTCAATAGTTTTGATTCATAGATTTTTCCATCATTTTCACAGTTCATAATGCTACCTGTTTGCTATTAACCCAGATTCTGTGATGAATTCTAACATCTTTTCAATTGCTTTTTTAAAATCTCTAGCATTCTGATGCCTTCCTACACCTATACGGTCAATATTTTTTTATTTATAGCTTTCTCCATCATTTTGAACTTTCATAATAGTACATGTTTTCTATTAAACCAGATTCTGTGATGAATTCTCACATCTTTTCTATTGACTTCTTTTTCAAATATCTAACATTCTGGTGCCTTCCTATACCTATTCAGTCAATATTTTTTTATTTATAAATTCTTTCATCATTTTGACAGCTCAATATGGTACATGTTTTCTATTAACCCATATTCTGTGATGAATTCTCACATCTTTTCAATTGACTTCTTTTTTAAATCTCTAACATTCGGATGCCTTCCTACACCTATTCAGTCAATATTTTTTGATTTATAGATTTCTAAATCATTTTGACCTTTCATAATAGTACATGTTTCCTAACAACCCAGATTCTGTGATGAATTCTCACATCTTTTCAAAGGACTTCTTTTTTAAATCTCAAACATTCTGCAGATTTCCTACAAATATTCAGTCACTATTTTTTGATTTATAGATGCTACCATCATTTTAATAGTTCAAAATAGTACGTGGTTTCATACAACCCAAATTCTGTGATGAATTCCCACATCTTTTCAATTGACTTCTTTTTTATATCTCTAACATTCTGACGCCTTCCTACACCTATTCAGTCAATATATTTTTATTTGTAAATTCTTCCATCATTTTGACAGCTCATAATAGTACATGTTTTCTAACAACAAAAATTCTGTCATGAATTCTCACATCATTTCAATTCACTTCTTTCTTAAATCTCTAACATTCGGATGCCTTCCTACACATATTCAGTCAATATTTTTTTATTTATAAATTCTTTCATCATTTTGACAGCTCAATATAGTACATGTTTTCTAACAACCAAGATTCTGTGATGAATTCTCACATCTTTTCAATTGATATCTTTCTAAAATCTCTAACATTCTGGTGCCTTCCTACACCTATTTAGTTAATAATTTTTTATTTATAGATTATTCCATAATTTTGACAGTTCATAAAAGTACATGTTTTCTAACAACCCAGATTCTGTGATGAGTTCTCACATCTTTTCAATTGACCTCTTTTTGAAATCTCTAACATTCTGATGCCTT
Source organism: Aurelia sp. 4 Dawson et al 2005 (assembly GCA_964019985.1). Lineage (NCBI taxonomy): Eukaryota > Metazoa > Cnidaria > Scyphozoa > Semaeostomeae > Ulmaridae > Aurelia > Aurelia sp. 4 Dawson et al 2005. Next base: position 18,378,297 of record OZ026492.1, read on the forward strand.
CCTACATATATTCAGTCAATATTTTTTTATTGATAAATTCTTTCATCATTTTGACAGCTCAATATGGTACATGTTTTCTATTAACCCATATTCTGTGATGAATTCTCACATCTTTTCAATTGACTTCTTTTTAAAACTGTAACATTCTGGTGCCTTCCTAAACACATTCTGTCAATGTTTTTTGATTTATAGATTTCTCCATCATTTTGACCTTACATAATAGTACATGTTTCCTATTAACCCAGATTCTTTGATAAATTGTCACATCTTTTCCATTGACTTCTTTTTTAAAGCTCTAACATTCTGGTGACTTCCTACCCCTATTCAGTGTATATTTTTGATTTATAGATTCTTCCATCAATTTGACAGTTTATTATAGCACATGTTTTGTAACAACCAAGATTCTGTGATGAATTCTCACATCTTTTCAATTGACTTATTTTTTATATCTCTAACATTCTGATGCCTTCCTACACCTATTCTGTCAATATTTTTTGATTTATAGATTTTTCCATCGTTTTGACCTTTCATAAGAGAACATGTTTTCGAACAAAACCAGATTCTGTGATGAATTCTAACATCTTTTCAATTGACTTCTTTTTTAAATCTCCAAAATTCTGATGATTTCCTACACCTATTCAGTCATTATTTTTTTATTTATAGATTCTTTCATCATTTTGAACTTTCATAATAGAACATGTTTTCTAAAAACCCAGATTCTGTGATGAATTCTCACATATTTTCAATTGACTTCTTTTTAAAATCTCTAACATTGTGGTGCCTTCCCACACCTATTCAGTCAATATTTTTTTATTTATAGATTTTTCCATCATTTATACAGTTAATAGTAGTACATGATTCCTATTAACCCGGATTCTGTGATGAATTTTCACATCTCTTCAATTGACCTCTTTTTAAAACTGTAACATTCTGATGCCTTCCTACACCTATTCCCTCAATATTTCTTGATTTATAGATTTCTCCATCATTTTGACTTTTGATAATAGTACATGTTTTCTATTAGCCAAGATTCTGTGATGAATTCTCTCATCTTTTCAATTGACTACTTTTTTAAATCTCCACCATCCTGATTATCTCCTACACCTATTCAGTCATTATTTTTTGATTTATAGATTCTTTCATCATTTTGACAGTTCAAAATAGTACATGTTTTCTAACAACCCAGATTCTGTGATGAATTCTCACATCTTTTCAATAGACTTCATTTTTAAATCTCTAACATTCTGGTGCCTTCCTACACCTATTCAGTCAATATTTTTTGATTTATAGATTCTTCCATCATTTTGACAGTTGATTATAGTACATGTCATTTAACAACCCAGATTCTGTGATGAATTCTCAGATCTTTTCAATAGACCTCTTTTTAAAATCTTTAGCATTCTGATGCCTTCCTACACCTATCCAGTCAATATTTTTTAAATTATAGATTTCTCCATCATTTTGACCTTTCATAATAGTACATGTTTTCTAACAACCCAGATTCTGTGATGAATTCTCACATCTTTTCAATTCACTACTTTTTTAAATCTGTAACATTCTGATGCCTTCCTACACCTATTCAGTCACTATTTTTTTCTTTAAAAATTCTTCCATCATTTTGACTGCTCAATATAGTACATGTTTTCTAACAACCAACATTCTGTGATGAATTCTCACATCACTTCAAGTAAGTTCATTTTTAAAACTCTAACATTCTGGTGCCTTCCTACACCTATTCTGTCAATATTTTTTTATTTATAGATATCTCCATCATTTTGAACTTTCATGATAGTACATGTTTTCTAACAACCCAGATTCTGTGATGAATTCTCACATCTTTTCAATTGACTTCTTTTTTAAAACTCTAACATTCTGATCTCTTTCTATACCTATTTAGTCAATATTTTTTTATATATGAATTCTTCCATCATTTTGACAGCTCATAAAAGTACATGTTTTCTAACAACCTTGATTCTATGATGAATTCTCACATCTTTCCAATTCACTTCTTTTTTAAATCTGTAACATTCTGATTCCCTCCTACACCTATTCAGTCAATATTTTTTTTCTTTAAAAATTCTTCCATCATTTTGACAGCTCAATATAGTACATGTTTTCTATTAAACCAGATTCTGTGATGAAATCTCACATCTTTTCAATTGACTTCTTTTTTAAATCTCTCAAATTCTGGTGCCTTCCTACACCTATTCAGTCAATATTTTTTTATTTATAGATTTTTCCATCATTTATACAGTTAATAGTAGTACATGATTCCTATTAACCCGGATTCTGTGATGAATTTTCACATCTCTTCAATTGACCTCTTTTTAAAACTGTAACATTCTGATGCCTTCCTACACCTATTCCCTCAATATTTCTTGATTTATAGATTTCTCCATCATTTTGACTTTTGATAATAGTACATGTTTTCTATTAGCCAAGATTCTGTGATGAATTCTCTCATCTTTTCAATTGACTACTTTTTTAAATCTCCACCATCCTGATTATCTCCTACACCTATTCAGTCATTATTTTTTGATTTATAGATTCTTTCATCATTTTGACAGTTCAAAATAGTACATGTTTTCTAACAACCCAGATTCTGTGATGAATTCTCACATCTTTTCAATAGACTTCATTTTTAAATCTCTAACATTCTGGTGCCTTCCTACACCTATTCAGTCAATATTTTTTGATTTATAGATTCTTCCATCATTTTGACAGTTGATTATAGTACATGTCATTTAACAACCCAGATTCTGTGATGAATTCTCAGATCTTTTCAATAGACCTCTTTTTAAAATCTTTAGCATTCTGATGCCTTCCTACACCTATCCAGTCAATATTTTTTAAATTATAGATTTCTCCATCATTTTGACCTTTCATAATAGTACATGTTTTCTAACAACCCAGATTCTGTGATGAATTCTCACATCTTTTCAATTCACTACTTTTTTAAATCTGTAACATTCTGATGCCTTCCTACACCTATTCAGTCACTATTTTTTTCTTTAAAAATTCTTCCATCATTTTGACTGCTCAATATAGTACATGTTTTCTAACAACCAACATTCTGTGATGAATTCTCACATCACTTCAAGTAAGTTCATTTTTAAAACTCTAACATTCTGGTGCCTTCCTACACCTATTCTGTCAATATTTTTTTATTTATAGATATCTCCATCATTTTGAACTTTCATGATAGTACATGTTTTCTAACAACCCAGATTCTGTGATGAATTCTCACATCTTTTCAATTGACTTCTTTTTTAAAACTCTAACATTCTGATCTCTTTCTATACCTATTTAGTCAATATTTTTTTATATATGAATTCTTCCATCATTTTGACAGCTCATAAAAGTACATGTTTTCTAACAACCTTGATTCTATGATGAATTCTCACATCTTTCCAATTCACTTCTTTTTTAAATCTGTAACATTCTGATTCCCTCCTACACCTATTCAGTCAATATTTTTTTTCTTTAAAAATTCTTCCATCATTTTGACAGCTCAATATAGTACATGTTTTCTATTAAACCAGATTCTGTGATGAAATCTCACATCTTTTCAATTGACTTCTTTTTTAAATCTCTCAAATTCTGGTGCCTTCCTACACCTATTCAGTCAATATTTTTTGATTTATAGATTCTTTCATCATTTTGACAGTTGATTATAGTACATGTTTTCTAAGAACCCAGATTCTTTAATGAATTCTCAGATCTTTTCAATTGACCTCTTTTTAAAATTTCTAACATTCTGATGCCTTCCTAGACCTATTCAGTCAATATTTTTTGATTTATAGATTTCTTCATCATTTTGACAGTTCAAAATAGTACATGTTTTCTAACAACCCAGATTCTGTGATGAATTCTCACATCTTTTCACAGAACTTCTTTTTTAAAACTCAAACATTCTGATGCCTTCATACACCTATTCAGTCAATATGTTTTTGATTCATAGATTCTTTCATCATTTTGACAGCTCATTATAGTACAGGTTTAAATTAACCCAGATTCTGTGGTGAATTCTCACATCTTTTCAATTCACTTCTTTTTTAAAACTCTAACATTCTGGTGCCTTCCTACACCTATTCAGTCACTATTTTTTGATTCATAGATTCTTCTATCATTTTGACAGTTCAAAATAGTACATGTTTTCTAACAACCAAGATTCTGTGATGAATTCTCACATCTTTTCAATTAACTTCTTTTTTTAAAACTCTAACATTCTAGTGCCTTCCTACACCTATTCAGTCAATATTTTTTTGTTTATTGATTTCTCCATCATTTTGACCTTTCATGATAGTACATGTTTTCCAACAACCCAGATTTTGTGATGAATTCTCACATCTTTTCAATTGACTTCTTTTTTAAATCGCTAAGATTCTGATGTCTTCCTACACCTATTCAGTCAATAGTTTTGATTCATAGATTTTTCCATCATTTTCACAGTTCATAATGCTACCTGTTTGCTATTAACCCAGATTCTGTGATGAATTCTAACATCTTTTCAATTGCTTTTTTAAAATCTCTAGCATTCTGATGCCTTCCTACACCTATACGGTCAATATTTTTTTATTTATAGCTTTCTCCATCATTTTGAACTTTCATAATAGTACATGTTTTCTATTAAACCAGATTCTGTGATGAATTCTCACATCTTTTCTATTGACTTCTTTTTCAAATCTCTAACATTCTGGTGCCTTCCTATACCTATTCAGTCAATATTTTTTTATTTATAAATTCTTTCATCATTTTGACAGCTCAATATGGTACATGTTTTCTATTAACCCATATTCTGTGATGAATTCTCACATCTTTTCAATTGACTTCTTTTTTAAATCTCTAACATTCGGATGCCTTCCTACACCTATTCAGTCAATATTTTTTGATTTATAGATTTCTAAATCATTTTGACCTTTCATAATAGTACATGTTTCCTAACAACCCAGATTCTGTGATGAATTCTCACATCTTTTCAAAGGACTTCTTTTTTAAATCTCAAACATTCTGCAGATTTCCTACAAATATTCAGTCACTATTTTTTGATTTATAGATGCTACCATCATTTTAATAGTTCAAAATAGTACGTGGTTTCATACAACCCAAATTCTGTGATGAATTCCCACATCTTTTCAATTGACTTCTTTTTTATATCTCTAACATTCTGACGCCTTCCTACACCTATTCAGTCAATATATTTTTATTTGTAAATTCTTCCATCATTTTGACAGCTCATAATAGTACATGTTTTCTAACAACAAAAATTCTGTCATGAATTCTCACATCATTTCAATTCACTTCTTTCTTAAATCTCTAACATTCGGATGCCTTCCTACACATATTCAGTCAATATTTTTTTATTTATAAATTCTTTCATCATTTTGACAGCTCAATATAGTACATGTTTTCTAACAACCAAGATTCTGTGATGAATTCTCACATCTTTTCAATTGATATCTTTCTAAAATCTCTAACATTCTGGTGCCTTCCTACACCTATTTAGTTAATAATTTTTTATTTATAGATTATTCCATAATTTTGACAGTTCATAAAAGTACATGTTTTCTAACAACCCAGATTCTGTGATGAGTTCTCACATCTTTTCAATTGACCTCTTTTTGAAATCTCTAACATTCTGATGCCTTCCTACATATATTCAGTCAATATTTTTTTATTGATAAATTCTTTCATCATTTTGACAGCTCAATATGGTACATGTTTTCTATTAACCCATATTCTGTGATGAATTCTCACATCTTTTCAATTGACTTCTTTTTTAAATCTCTAACATTCGGATGCCTTCCTACACCTATTCAGTCAATATTTTTTGATTTATAGATTTCTCAATCATTTTGACCTTTCATAATAGTACATGTTTCCTAACAACCCAGATTCTGTGATGAATTCTCACATCTTTTCAAAGGACTTCTTTTTTAAATCTCAAACATTCTGCAGATTTCCTACAAATATTCAGTCACTATTTTTTGATTTATAGATGCTACCATCATTTTAATAGTTCAAAATAGTACGTGGTTTCATACAACCCAAATTCTGTGATGAATTCCCACATCTTTTCAATTGACTTCTTTTTTATATCTATAACATTCTGACGCCTTCCTACACCTATTCAGTCAATATATTTTTATTTGTAAATTCTTCCATCATTTTGACAGCTCATAATAGTACATGTTTTCTAACAACAAAAATTCTGTCATGAATTCTCACATCATTTCAATTCACTTCTTTCTTAAATCTCTAACATTCGGATGCCTTCCTACACATATTCAGTCAATATTTTTTTATTTATAACTTCTTTCATCATTTTGACAGCTCAATATAGTACATGTTTTCTAACAACCAAGATTCTGTGATGAATTCTCACATCTTTTCAATTGATATCTTTCTAAAATCTCTAACATTCTGGTGCCTTCCTACACCTATTTAGTTAATAATTTTTTATTCATAGATTATTCCATAATTTTGACAGTTCATAAAAGTACATGTTTTCTATTAACCCAGATTCTGTGATGAATTCTCAAATCTTTTCAATTGACTTCTTTTTTAAATCTCTAACATTCTGAAGCCCTCCTACACCTATTCAGTCAATATTTTTTGATTTATAGATTTCTCCATCATTTTGACCTTTCATAATAGTACATGATTCCTAACAACCCAGATTCTGTGATGAATTCTCACATCTGTTCAAAGGACTTCTTTTTTAAATCTCAAACAATCTGAAGTTTTCCTACAACCATTGAGTCACTATTTTTTGATTTATAGATTCTTCCATCATTTTGATAGTTCAAAATAGTACGTGTTTTCTAACATCCCAAAATCTGTGATGAACTCTCACATCTTTTCAATTGACTTCTTTCTAAAATCTCTAACATTCTAGTGCCTTCCTACACCTATTCAGTTAATAATTTTTTATTTATAGATTATTCCATAATTTTGACAGTTCATAAAAGTACATGTTTTCTATTAACCCAGATTCTGTGATGAATTCTCAAATCTTTTCAATTGACTTCATTTTTAAATCTCTAACATTCTGAAGCCCTCCGACACCTATTCAGTCAATATTTTTTGATTTATAGATTTCTCCATCATTTTGAACTTTCATAATAGTACATGATTCCTAACAACCCAGATTCTGTGATGAATTCTCACATCTTTTCAATTGACTTCTTTTTTATATCTCTAACATTCTGACGCCTTCCTACACCTATTCAGTCAATATATTTTTATTTGTAAATTCTTCCATCATTTTGACAGCTCATAATAGTACTTGTTTTCTAACAACACAAATTCTGTGATGAATTCTCACATCATTTCAATTCACTTTTTTTCTTAAATCTCTAACATTCGGATGCCTTCCTACACATATTCAGTAAATATTTTTTGATTTATAAATTCTTTCATCATTTTGACAGCTCAATATAGTACATGTTTTCTAACAACCAAGATTCTGTGATGAATTCTCAAATCTTTTCAATTGACTTCTTTTTTAAATCTCTAACATTCTGAAGCCCTCCTACACCTATTCAGTCAATATTTTTTGATTTATAGATTTCTCCATCATTTTGACCTTTCATAATAGTACATGATTCCTAACAACCCAGATTCTGTGATGAATTCTCACATCTTTTCAAAGGACTTCTTTTTTAAATCTCAAACATTCTGCAGATTTCCTACAAATATTCAGTCACTATTTTTTGATTTATAGATTCTACCATCATTTTAATAGTTCAAAATAGTACGTGGTTTCATACAACCCAAATTATGTGATGAATTCTCACATCTTTTCAATTGACTTCTTTTTTATATCTCTAACATTCTGACGCCTTCCTACACCTATTCAGTCAATATATTTTTATTTGAAAATTCTTCCATCATTTTGACAGCTCATAATAGTACATGTTTTCTAACAACACAAATTCTGTGATGAATTCTCACATCATTTCAATTCACTTCTTTCCTAAATCTCTAACATTCGGATGCCTTCCTACACATATTCAGTCAATATTTTTTTATTTATAAATTCTTTCCTCATTTTGACAGCTCAATATAGTACATGTTTTCTAACAACCAAGATTCTGTGATGAATTCTCACATCTTTTCAAAGGACTTCTTTTTTAAATCTCAAACAATCTGAAGTTTTCCTACACCTATTGAGTCACTATTTTTTGATTTATAGATTCTTCCATCATTTTGATAGTTCAAAATAGTACGTGTTTTCTAACAACCAAAAATCTGTGATGAATTCTCACATCTTTTCAATTGACTTCTTTCTAAAATCTCTAACATTCTAGTGCCTTCCTACACCTATTCAGTTAATAATTTTTTATTTATAGATTATTCCATAATTTTGACAGTTCATAAAAGTACATGTTTTCTATTAACCCAGATTCTGTGATGAATTCTCAAATCTTTTCAATTGACTTCTTTTTTAAATCTCTAACATTCTGAAGCCCTCCTACACTTATTCAGTCAATATTTTTTGATTTATAGATTTCTCCATCATTTTGACCTTTCATAATAGTACATGATTCCTAACAACCCAGATTCTGTGATGAATTCTCACATCTTTTCAAAGGACTTCTTTTTTAAATCTCAAACAATCTGAAGTTTTCCTACACCTATTGAGTCACTTTTTTTTGATTTATAGATTCTTCCATCATTTTGATAGTTCAAAATAGTACGTGTTTTCTAACAACCCAAAATCTGTGATGAATTCTCACATCTTTTCAATTGACTTCTTTCTAAAATCTCCAACATTCTAGTGCCTTCCTACACCCATTCAGTTAATAATTTTTTATTTATAGATTATTCCATAATTTTGACAGTTCATAAAAGTACATGTTTTCTATTAACCCAGATTCTGTGATGAATTCTCAAATCTTTTTAATTGACATCTTTCTAAAATCTCTAACATTCTGGTGCCTTCCTACACCTATTCAGTTAATAATTTTTTATTTATAGATTATTCCATAATTTTGACAGTTCATAAAAGTACATGTTTTCTATTAACCCAGATTCTATGATGAATTCTCAAATCTTTTCAATTGACTTCTTCTTTAAATCTCTAACATTCGGAAGCCCTCCTACACCTATTCAGTCAATATTTTTTGATTTATAGATTTCTCCATCATTTTGACCTTTCATAATAGTACATGATTCCTAACAACCCAGATTCTGTGATGAATTCTCAAATCTTTTGAATTGACTTCTTTTTTAAATCTCTAACATTCTGAAGCCCTCCTACACCTATTCAGTCAATATTTTTTGATTTATCATTTCTCCATCATTTTGAACTTTCATAATAGTACATGATTCCTAACAACCCAGAGTCTGTGATGAATTCTCACATCTTTTCAATTGACTTCTTTTTTATATCTCTAACATTCTGACGCCTTCCTACACCTATTCAGTCAATATATTTTTATTTGTAAATTCTTCCATCATTTTGACAGCTCATAATAGTACATGTTTTCTAACAACACAAATTCTGTGATGAATTCTCACATCATTTCAATTCACTTCTTTCTTAAATCTCTAACATTCGGATGCCTTCCTACACATATTCAGTCAATATTTTTTATTTATAAATTCTTTCATCATTTTGACAGCTCAATATAGTACATGTTTTCTAACAACCAAGATTCTGTGATGAATTCTCACATCTTTTCAATTGACTTCTTTCTAAAATCTCTAACATTCTTGTGCCTTCCTACACCTATTCAGTTAATAATATTTTATTTATAGATTATTCCATAATTTTGACAGTTCATAAAAGTACATGTTTTCTATTAACCCATATTCTGTGATGAATTCTCAAATCTTTTCAATTGACTTCTTTTTTAAATCTCTAACATTCTGAAGCCCTCCTACACCTATTCAGTCAATATTTTTTGATTTATAGACTTCTCCATCATTTTGACCTTTCATAATAGTACATGATTCCTAACAACCCAGATTCTGTGATGAATTCTCACATCTTTTCAAAGGACTTCTTTTTTAAATCTCAAACAATCTGAAGTTTTCCTACACCTATTGAGTCACTATTTTTTGATTTATAGATTCTTCCATCATTTTGGTAGTTCAAAATAGTACGTGTTTTCTAACAACCCAAAATCGGTGATGAATTCTCACATCTTTTCAATTGACTTCTTTCTAAAATCTCCAACATTCTAGTGCCTTCCTACACCTATTCAGTTAATAATTTTTTATTTATAGATTATTCCATAATTTTGACAGTTCATAAAAGTACATGTTTTCTATTAACCCAGATTCTGTGATGAATTCTCAAATCTTTTCAATTGACTTCTTTTTAAATCTCTAACATTCTGAAGCCCTCCTACACCTATTCAGTCAATATTTTTTGATTATGAGATTTATCCATCATTTTGACCTTTCATAATAGTACATGATTCCTAACAACCCAGATTCTGTGATGAATTCTCACATCTTTTTAAAGGAATTCTTTCTAAAATCTCTAACATTCTAGTGCCTTCCTACACCTATTCGGTTAATAATTTATTATTTATAGATTATTCCATAATTTTGACAGTTCATAATAGTGCATGTATTCTATTAACCCAGATTCTGTGATGAATTCTCAAATCTTTTCAATTGACTTCTTTTTTAAATCTCTAACATTCTGAAGCCCTCCTACACCTATTCAGTCAATATTTTTTTATTTATATATTCTTTTATCATTTTGACAGCTCAATATAGTATCTGTTTGCTATTAACCCAGATTCTGTGATGAATTTTCACATCTTTTCAATTGACTTCGATTTTAAATCTCTAACATTCTGGTGCCTTGCTACACCTATTCCGTCAATATTTTTTGATTTATAGATTCTTCCATCATTTTGACAGCTCCTGGAGGGAGACAAAGGTTGTGTCCTGGAGGGAGACAAAGGTCTTTTCCCGGAGGGAGACAAGGGTTGTCTCCCGGACTGAGACAAAGGTTGTTTCCCGGAGGGAGACGAATGTTGTCTCCCGTATCGAGATAAAGGTTGTCTCCCAGAGGGAGATAAAGGTTGTCTCCCGGAGGGAGACAAAGGTTGACTCTCGGGGGGGGGAGACAAAGGTTGTCTCCCGGAGGGAGACAAAGGCGGTCTCCCGGAGGGAAACAAAGGTTGTCTCCCGGAGGGAGAGAAAAGGTCGTTTCCCGGAGGGAGACAAGGGTTGTCTCCCGGACTGAGACAAAGGTTGTTTCCCGGAGGGAGACGAATGTTGTCTCCCGTATCGAGATAAAGGTTGTCTCCCAGAGGGAGATAAAGGTTGTCTCCCGGAGGGAGACAAAGGTTGACCCTCGGGGGGGGGGAGACAAATGTTGCCTCCCGTATGGAGATAAAGGTTATCTCCCGTAGGGAGACAAAGGTTGTCTCCCGGATGGAGACAAATGTTGTCTCCAGGAGGGAGACAAAGGTTGTTTCCCGGAGGGAGACGAATGTTGTCTCCCGTATCGAGATAAAGGTTGTCTCCCAGAGGGAGATAAAGGTTGTCTCCCGGAGGGAGACAAAGGTTGACTCCCGGAGGGAAACAAAGGTTGTCTCCCGGAGGGAGACAAAGGTCGTTTCCCGGAGGGAGACAAGGGTTGTCTCCCGGACTGAGACAAAGGTTGTTTCCCGGAGGGAGACGAATGTTGTCTCCCGTATCGAGATAAAGGTTGTCTCCCAGAGGGAGTTAAAGGTTGTCTCCCGGAGGGAGACAAAGGTTGACCCTCGGGGGGGAGACAAATGTTGCCTCCCGTATGGAGATAAAGGTTATCTCCCGTAGGGAGACAAAGGTTGTCTCCCGGATGGAGACAAATGTTGTCTCCAGGAGGGAGACAAAGGTTGTCTACCGGAGGGAGACAAATGTTGTCTCCTGTATGGAGATAAAGGTTGTCTCCCGGAGGGAGACAAATGTTGTCTCCCGGAGGGAAACAAAGGTTGTCTCCCGGAGGGTGACAAAGGTTGTCTCCCGGATGGAGACAAATGTTGTCTCCAGGAGGGAGACAAAGGTTGTCTACCGGAGGGAGACAAATGTTGTCTCCCGTATGGAGATAAATGTTGTCTCCAGGAGGGAGACAAAGGTTGTCTACCGGAGGGAGACAAATGTTGTCTCCTGTATGGAGATAAAGGTTGTCTCCCAGAGGGAGACAAATGTTGTCTCCCGTATGGAGATAAAGGTTGTCTCCCGGAGGGAGACAAAGGTTGTCTCCCGGAGAGAGACAAAGGTCATCTCCTGGAGGGAGACAAAGGTTGTCTCCCTCTGGGAGACAAAGGTTGTCTCTCGGAGGGAGACAATTGTTGTCTCCCGTTTGGAGATAAAGGTTGTCTCCCGGAGGGAGACAAATGTCGTCTCCCGTATGGAGATAAAGGTTGTCTCCCGGAGGGAGACAAAGGTTGTCTCCCAGAGGGAGACACAGGTGGTCTACCCGAGGGAGACAAAGGCTGTCTCCCGGAAAGAGACAAATTTTGTCTCCCGTATGGAGATAAAGGTTGTCTCCCGGAGGGAGACAAAGGTTGTCTCCCGGAGAGAGACAAAGGTCGTCTCCTGGAGGGAGACAAAGGTTGTCTCTCGGAGGGAGACAAATGTTGTCTCCCTTATGGAGATAAAGGTTGTCTCCCGGAGGGAGACAAAGGTCGTCTCCTGGAGGGAGACAAAGGTTGTCTTTCGGAGGGAGACAAAGGTTGTCTACCGGAGGGAGACAAATGTTGTCTCCGTAATGGAGTTAAAAGTTGTCTCCAGGAGGGAGACAAAGGTTGACTCCCGGTAGGAGACAAAGGTTGTCTCCAGGAGGGAGACAAAGGTCTTCTCTCGGAAAGAGACAAATGTTGTCTCCCGTATGGAGATGAGGGTTGTCTCCCGGAGGGAGACAAAGGTTGTCTCCCGGAGAGAGACGAATGTTTTCTCCCGGAGGGAGACGAATGTTTTCTCCCGTATGGAGATAAAGGTTGTCTCCCGGAAGGAGACAAAGGTTGTCTCCCTCCGGGAGACAAATGTTCTCTCCCGTATGGAGATGAGGGTTGTCTCCCGGAGGGAGACAAAGGTTGTCTCCCGGAGGGAGACAAAAGTTGTCTCCCGGAGGGAGACGAATGTTGTCTCCCGTATGGAGATAAAGGTTGTCTCCCGGTGGGAGACAAAGGTTGTCTCCCGGAGGGAGACAAATGTTGTCTCCCGTATGGAGATAAAGGTTGTGTCCTGGAGGGAGACAAATGTTGTCTCCCGTATAAAGATAAAGGTTGTCTCCCTCCGGAAGACAAATGTTGTCTCCCGTATGGACATAAAGGTTGTCTCTCGGAGGGAAACAAAGGTTGTCTCCCTCCGGGAGACAAATGTTGTCTCCGGTATGGAGATAAAGGTTTTCTCCCGGAGGGAGACAAAGGTCGTCTCCTGGAGGGAGACAAAGGTTGTCTCTCGGAGGGAGACAAAGGTTGTCTCCCTCCGGAAGACAAATGTTGTCTCCCGTATGGAGATGAAGGTTGTCTCCCGGAAAGAATCAAAGGTTGTCTCCCGGATGGAGAAAAAGGTTGTCTAACGGAGGGAGACAAATGTTGTCTCCCGTATGGAGATAAATGTTGTCTCCCGTATGGAGATAAAGGTTGTCTCCCGGAGGGAGAACAAGGTTGTCTCCCGGAGGGAGACAAAGGTCGTCTCCTGGAGGGAGACAAAGGTTGTCTCTCGGAGGGAGACAAAGGTTGTCTACCGGAGGGAGACAAATGTTGTCTCCCGTATGGAGTTAAAAGTTGTCTCCCGGAGGGAGACAAATGTTGTCTCCCGGAGGGAGACAAATGTTGTCTCCCGTATGGAGCTAAAGGTTGTCTCCTAGAGGGAGACAAAGTTTGTCTCCCGGAGGGAGACAAAGGTCGTCTCCTGGAGGGAGACAAAGGCTGTCTCCCGGAATGAGAAAGGTTGTCTCCCGGAGGGAGACAAAGGTTGTCTCCCGGAAGGAGACAAAGGTTGTCTCCAGGAAGGAGACAGGTTGTCTCCCGGAGGGAGACATAGGTGGTCTCTCGGAGGGAGACAAATGTTGTCTCCCGGAGGGAGACAAAGGTTGTCTCCCGGAGGGAGACAAAGGCTGTCTCCCGGAGGGAGACAAATGTTGTCTCCCGGAGGGAGACAAAAGTTGTCTCCCGGAGGGAGACAAAGGTTGTCTCCCGGAGGGAGACAAAGGTTGTCTCCCGGAAGGAGACAGGTTGTCTCCCGGAGGGAGACAAGTGTTGTCACCCGGAGGGAGACAAAGGTTGTCTCCCGGAGGGAGACAAAGGTTGTCTCAAGGAGGGAGACTAATAATGTCTCCCGGAGGGAGACAAATTTTGTCTCCCGGAGGGAGACAAAGATTGTCTCCCGGAGGGAGACAGTTTGTCTCCCAGAGAGAGACAAAGGTCGTCTCCCGGAGGGAGACAAATGTTGTCTCCCGGAGGGAGACAAAGGTTGTCTCCCGGAGGAAGACAAAGGTTGTCTCCCGGAGGGAGACAAAGGTTGTCTCCCGGAGGGAGACATAGGTGGTATCCAGGAGGGAGACAAATGTTGTCTCCCGGAGGGAGACAAAGGTTGTCTCCCGGAGGGAGACATAGGTGGTCTCTCGGAGGGAGACAAATGTTGTCTCCCGGAGGGAGACAAAGGTTGTCTCCCGGAGGGAGACAAAGGTTGTTTCCCGGAGGGAGACAAATGTTTTCTCCCGGAGGGAGACAAAGGTTGTCTCCCGGAGGGAAACAAATGTTGTCTCCCGGAGGGAGACAAAGGTTGTCTCCCGGAGGGAGACTAAGGTTGTGTCCCGCAGGGAGACAAAGGTTGTCTCCATGAGGGAGACAAATGTTGTCTCCCGGAGGGAGACAAAGGTTGTCTCCCGGAAGGAGACAGGTTGTCTCCCGGAGGGAGACATAGGTGGTCTCTCGGAGGGAGACAAATGTTGTCTCCCGGAGGGAGACAAAAGTTGTCTCCCGGAATGAGACAGGTTGTCTCCCGGAGGGAGACAAAGGTTGTCTGCCGGAGGGACACAAAGGTTGTCTCCAGGAAGGAGACAGGTTGTCTCCCGGAGGGAGACATAGGTGGTCTCCCGGAGGGAGACAAATGTTGTCTCCCGGAGGGAGACAAAGGTTGTCTCCCGGAGGGAGACAATGGCTGTCTCCCGGAGGGAGACAAATGTTGTCTCCCGGAGGGAGACAAAAGTTGTCTCCCGGAGGGAGACAAAGGTTGTCCCCCGGAGGGAGACAAAGGTTGTCTCCCGGAAGGAGACAGGTTGTCTCCCGGAGGGAGACAAGTGTTGTCTCCCGGAGGGAGCCAAATTGTTGTCTCCCGGAGGGAGACAAAGGTTGTCTCAAGGAGGGAGACTAATGTTGTCTCCCGGAGGGAGACAGGTTGTCTCCCGGAGGGAGACAAATGTTGTCTCCCGGAGGGAGACAAAGATTGTCTCCCGGAGGGAGACAAAGATTGTCTCCCGGAGGGAGACAGTTTGTCTCCCAGAGAGAGACAAAGGTCGTCACCCGGAGGGAGACAAAGGTTGTCTCCCGGAGGGAGACAAAGGTTGTCTCCCGGAGGGAGACATGGGTGGTATCCAGGAGGGAGACAAATGTTGTCTCCCGGAGGGAGACAAAGGTTGTCTCTCGGAGGGAGACATAGGTGGTCTCTCGGAGGGAGACAAATGTTGTCTCCTGGAGGGAGACAAAGGTTGTCTCCCGGAGGGAGACAAAGGTTGTTTCCCGGAGGGAGACAAATGTTTTCTACCGGAGGGAGACAAAGGTTGTCTCCCGGAGGGAAAGAAATGTTGTCTCCCGGAGGGAGTCAAAGGTTGTCTCCCGGAGGGAGACTAAGGTTGTGTCCCGTAGGGAGACAAAGGTTGTCTCCCTGAGGGAGACAAATGTTGTCTCCCGGAGGGAGACAAAGGTTGTCTCCCGGAGGGAGACAAATGTTGTCTCCCGAAGGGAGACAAATGTTGTCTCCCGGAGGAAGACAAAGGTTGTCTCCCGGAAGGAGACAGGTTGTCTCCCGGAGGGAGACATAGGTGGTCTCTCGGAGGGAGACAAATGTTGTCTCCCGGAGGGAGACAAAAGTTGTCTCCCGGAATGAGACAGGTTGTCTCCCGGAGGGAGACAAAGGTTGTCTGCCGGAGGGACACAAAGGTTGTCTCCAGGAAGGAGACAGGTTGTCTCCCGGAGGGAGACATAGGTGGTCTCCCGGAGGGAGACAAATGTTGTCTCCCGGAGGGAGACAAAGGTTGTCTCCCGGAGGGAGACAATGGCTGTCTCCCGGAGGGAGACAAATGTTGTCTCCCGGAGGGAGACAAAAGTTGTCTCCCGGAGGGAGACAAAGGTTGTCCCCCGGAGGGAGACAAAGGTTGTCTCCCGGAAGGAGACAGGTTGTCTCCCGGAGGGAGACAAGTGTTGTCTCCCGGAGGGAGCCAAATTGTTGTCTCCCGGAGGGAGACAAAGGTTGTCTCAAGGAGGGAGACTAATGTTGTCTCCCGGAGGGAGACAAATGTTGTCTCCCGGAGGGAGACAAAGGTTGTCTCCTGGAGGGAGACAAAGGTTGTCTCCCGGAGGGAGACATAGGTGGTATCCAGGAGGGAGACAAATGTTGTCTCCCGGAGGGAGACAAAGGTTGTCTCTCGGAGGGAGACAAATGTTGTCTCCCGGAGGGAGACAAATGTTGTCTCCCGGAGGGAGACAAATGTTGTCTCCCGGAAGGAGACAGGTTGTCTCCCGGAGGGAGACATAGGTGGTCTCTCGGAGGGAGACAAATGTTGTCTCCCGGAGGGAGACAAAAGTTGTCTCCCGGAGTGAGACAAAGGCTGTCTCCCGGAATGAGACAGGTTGTCTCCCGGAGGGAGAAAAAGGTTGTCTGCCGGAGGGACACAAAGGTTGTCTCCCGGAGGGAGACATAGGTGGTATCCAGGAGGGAGACAAATGTTGTCTCCCGGAGGGAGACAAAGGTTGTCTCCGGGAGGGAGACATAGGTGGTCTCTCGGAGGGAGACAAATGTTGTCTCCCGGAGGGAGACAAAGGTTGTCTCCCGGAGGGAGACATAGGTGCTCTCCCGGAGGGAGAAAAAATGTTGTCTCCCGGAGGGAGACAAAAGTTGTCTCCCGGAGGGAGACATAGGTGGTCTCTCGGAGGGAGACAAATGTTGTCTCCCGGAGGGAGACAAAAGTTTTCTCCCGGAGGGAGACAAAGGTTGTCTCCCGGAGGGAGACAAATGTTGTCTCCCGGAGGGAGACAAAGGTTGTCTCCCGGAAGGAGACTAAGGTTGTCTCCCGCAGGGAGACAAAGGTTGTCTCCCTGAGGGAGACAAATGTTGTCTCCCGGAGGGAGACAAATTTGTCTCTCGGAGGGAGACAAATGTTGTCTCCCGGAGGGAGACAAATGTTGTCTCCCGGAGGGAGACAAAGGTTGTCTTTCGGAGGGAGACAAAGGTTGTCTCCCGGAGGGAGACAAATGTTGTCTCCCGGAGGGAGACAAAGGTTGTCTCCCGGAGGGAGACATAGGTGCTCTCCCGGAGGGAGACAAATGTTGTCTCCCGGAGGGAGACAAAGGTTGTCTCCCGGAGGGAGACAAAGGCTGTCTCCAGGAGGGAGACAAATGTTGTCTCCCGGAGGGAGACAAAGGTTGTCTCCCGGAGGGAGACAAATGTTTTCTCCCGGAGGGAGACAAAGGTTGTCTCCCGGAGGGAGACAAAGGTTGTCTCCCGGAGGGAGACTAAGGTTGTCTCCTGCAGGGAGACAAAGGTTGTCTCCCTGAGGGAGACAAATGTTGTCTCCCGGAGGGAGACAAAGGTTGTCTCCCGGAGGGAGACATAGGTGCTCTCCCGGAGGGAGACAAATGTTGTCTCCCGGAGGGAGACAAAGGTTGTCTCCCGGAGGGAGACAAAGGCTGTATCCCGGAGGGAGACAAATGTTGTCTCTCGGAGGGAGACAAATGTTGTCTCCCAGAGGGAGACAACGGTTGTCTCCCGGAAGGAGACAGGTTGTCTCCCGGAGGGAGACATAGGTGCTCTACCAGAGGGAGACAAATGTTGTCTCCCGGAGGGAGACAAAGGTTGTCTCCCGGAGGGAGACATAGGTGGTCTCTCGGAGGGAGACATAGGTGGTCTCTCGGAGGGAGACAAAGGTTGTCTCCCGGAGGGAGACAAAGGTTGTCTCCCAGAGGGAGACAAATGTTTTCTCCCGGAGGGAGACAAAGGTTGTCTCCCGGAGGGAGACAAATGTTGTCTCCCGGAGGGAGACTAAGGTTGTCTCCCGCAGGGAGACAAAGGTTGTCTCCCCGAGGGAGACAAATGTTGTCTCCCGGAGGGAGACAAAGGTTGTCTCCCGGAGGGAGACAAATGTTGTCTCCCGGAGGGAGACAAATGTTGTCTCCCGGAGACAGACAAAGGTTGTCTCCCGGAAGGAGACAGGTTGTCTCCCGGAGGAAGACATAGGTGCTCTCCCGGAGGGAGACAAATGTTGTCTCCCGGAGGGAGACAAAGGTTGTCTCCCGGAGGGAGACAAATTCTGTCTCCCGGAGGGAGACAAATGTTGTCTCCCGGAGGGAGACAAATGTTGTCTCCCGGAGGTAGACAAAGGTTGTCTCCCGGAGGGAGACAAAGGTTGTCTCCCGGAAGGAGACAAAGGTTGTCTCCCGGAAGGAGATAAATGTTGTCTCCCGGAGGGAGACAAAGGTTGTCTCCCGGAGGGAGACAAAGGTTGTCTCCCGGAGGGAGACATAGGTGGTCTCTCGGAGGGAGACAAATGTTGTCTCCCGGAGGGAGACAAAGGTTGTCTCCCGGAGGGAGACAAAGGTCGTCTCCCGGAGGGAGACAAATGTTTTCTCCCGGAGGGAGACAAAGGTTGTCTCCCGGAGGGAGACAAAGGTTGTCTCCCGGAGGGAGACAAATGTTGTCTCCCGGAGGGAGACAAAGGTTGTCTCCCGGAGGGAGACTAAGGTTGTCTCCCGCAGGGAGACAAAGGTTGTCTCCCTGAGGGAAACAAATGTTGTCTCCCGGAGGGAGACAAAGGTTGTCTCCCGGAGGGAGACAAACGTTGTCTCCCGGAGTGAGACAAAGGCTGTCTCCCGGAATGAGACAGGTTGTCTCCCGGAGGGAGAAAAAGGTTGTCTGCCGGAGGGACACAAAGGTTGTCTCCAGGAAGGAGACAGGTTGTCTCCCGGAGGGAGACATAGGTGGTCTCCCGGAGGGAGACAAATGTTGTCTCCCGGAGGGAGACAAAGGTTGTCTCCCGGAGGGAGACAATGGCTGTCTCCCGGAGGGAGACAAATGTTGTCTCCCGGAGGGAGACAAAAGTTGTCTCCCGGAGGGAGACAAAGGTTGTCTCCCGGAGGGAGACAAAGGTTGTCTCCCGGAGGGAGACAAAGGTTGTCTCCCGGAAGGAGACAAAGGTTGTCTCCCGGAGGGAGACAGGTTGTCTCCCGGAGGGAGACAAATGTTGTCTCCCAGAGGGAGACAAAGATTGTCTCCCGGAGGGAGACAGTTTGTCTCCCAGAGAGAGACAAAGGTCGTCTCCCGGAGGGAGACAAATGTTGTCTCCCGGAGGGAGACAAAGGTTGTCTCCCGGAGGGAGACAAAGGTTGTCTCCCGGAGGGAGACATAGGTGGTATAAAGGAGGGAGACAAATGTTGTCTCGCGGAGGGAGACAAAGGTTGTCTCCCGGAGGGAGACATAGGTGGTCTCTCGGAGGGAGACAAATGTTGTCTCCCGGAAGGAGACAAAGGTTGTCTCCCGGAGGGAGACAAAGGCTGTCTCCCGGAGGGAGACAAATGTTGTCTCCCGGAGGGAGACAAATGTTGTCTCCCGGAGGTAGACAAAGGTTGTCTCCCGGAAGGAGACAAAGGTTGTCTCCCGGAAGGAGACAAAGGTTGTCTCCCGGAAGGAGACAAATGTTGTCTCCCGGAGGGAGACAAAGGCTGTCTCCCGGAGGGAGACAAATGTTGTCTCCCGAAGGGAGACAAATGTTGTCTCCCGGAGGGAGACAAAGGTTGTCTCCCGGAAGGAGACAGGTTTTCTCCCGGAGGGAGACATAGGTGCTCTCCCGGAGGGAGACAAATGTTGTCTCCCAGAGGGAGACAAAGGTTGTCTCCCGGAGGGAGACAAAGGCTGTCTCCCGGAGGGAGACAAATGTTGTCTCCAGGAGGGAGACAAATGTTGCCTCCCGGAGGTAGACAAAGGTTGTCTCCTGGAAGGAGACAGGTTGTCTCCCGGAGGGAGACATATGTGCTCCCCGGAGGGAGACAAATGTTGTCTCCCGGAGGGAGACAAAGGTTGTCTTTCGGAGGGAGACATAGGTGGTCTTTCGGAGGGAGACAAATGTTGTCTCCCGGAGGGAGACAAAGGTTGTCTCCTGGAGGGAGACAAAGGTTATCTCCCGGAGGGAGACAAATGTTTTCTCCTGGAGGGAGACAAAGGCTGTCTCCCGGAGGGAGACAAAGGTTGTCTCCCGGAGGGAAACTAAGGTTGTCTCCCGCAGGGAGACAAAGGTTGTTTCCCTGAGGGAGACAAATGTTGTCTCCCGGAGGGAGACAAAGGTTGTCTCCCGGAGGGAGACAAATGTTGTCTCCCGGAGGGAGAAAAATGTTGTCTCCCGGAGGGAGACAAAGGTTGTCTCCCGGAAGGAGACAGGTTGTCTCCCGGAGGGAGACATAGGTGCTCTCCCGGAGGGAGACAAATGTTGTCTCCCGGAGGGAGACAAAGGCTGTCTCCCGGAGGGAGACAAATGTTGTCTCCCGGAGGGAGACAAATGTTGTCTCCCGGAGGTAGACAAAGGTTGTCTCCCGGAGGGAGACTAAGGTTGTCTCCCGCAGGGAGACAAAGGTTGTCTCCCTGAGTGAGACAAATGTTGTCTCCCGGAGGGAGAATAAGGTTGTCTCCCGGAGGGAGACAAATGTTGTCTCCCGGAGGGAGACAAATGTTGTCTCCCGGAGGGAGACAAAGGCTGTCTCCCGGAGGGAGACAAATGTTGTCTCCCGGAGGGAGACAAATGTTGTCTCCCGGAGGAAGACAAAGGTTGTCTCCCGGAGGGAGACTAAGGTTGTCTCCCGCAGGGAGACAAAGGTTGTCTCCCTGAGGGAGACAAATGTTGTCTCCCGGAGGGAGACAAATGTTGTCTCCCGGAGGGAGAAAAAGGTTGTCTCCCGGAAGGAGACAGGTTGTCTCCCGGAGGGAGACATAGGTGCTCTCCCGGAGGGAGACAAATGTTGTCTCCCGGAGGGAGACAAAGGTTGGCTCCCGGAGGGAGACAAAGGCTGTCTCCCGGAGGGAGACAAATGTTGTCTCCGGGAGGGAGACAAATGTTGTCTCCCGGAGGGAGACAAATGTTGTCTCCCGGAAGGAGACAGGTTGTCTCCCGGAGGGAGACATAGGTGCTCCCCGGAGGGAGACAAATGTTGTCTCCCGGAGGGAGACAAAGGTTGTCTCCTGGAGGGAGACATAGGTGGTCTCTCGGAGGGAGACAAATGTTGTGTCCCGGAGGGAGACAAATGTTGTCTCCCGGAGGGAGACAAATGTTGTCTCCCGGAGGGAGACAAATGTTGTCTCCTGGAGGTAGACAAAGGTTGTCTCCCGGAGGGACACAACGGTTGTCTCCCGGAAGGAGACAGGTTGTCTCCCGGAGGGAGACATAGGTGCTCTCCCGGAGGGAGACAAATGTTGTCTCCCGGAGGGAGACAAAGGTTGTCTCCCGGAGGGAGACATAGGTGGTCTCTCGGAGGGAGACAAATGTTGTCTCCCGGAGGGAGACAAAGGTTGTCTCCCGGAGGGAGACAAAGGTTGTCTCCCGGAGGGAGACAAAGGTTGTCTCCCGGAGGGAGACAAAGGTTGTCTCCCGGAGGGAGACAAAGGTTGTCTCCCGGAGGGAGACTAAGGTTGTCTCCCGCAGGGAGACAAAGGTTGTCTCCCTGAGGGAGACAAATGTTGTCTCCCGTAGGGAGACAAAGGTTGTCTCCCGGAGGGAGACAAATGTTGTCTCCCTCAGGGAGACAAATGTTGTCTCCCGGAGAGAGACAAAGGTTGTCTCCCGGAAGGAGACAGGTTGTCTCCCGGAGGGAGACATAGGTGCTCTCCCGGAGGGAGACAAATGTTGTCTCCCGGAGGGAGACAAAGGTTGTCTCCCGGAGGTAGACAAAGGTTGTCTCCCGGAAGGAGACAAAGGTTGTCTCCCGGAAGGAGACAAAGGTTGTCTCCCGGAAGGAGACAAATGTTGTCTCCCGGAGGGAGACAAAGGTTGTCTCCCGGAGGGAGACAAAGGTTGTCTCCCGGAGGGAGACAAAGGTTGTCTCCCGGAGGGAGACATAGGTGGTCTCTCGGAGGGAGACAAATGTTGTCTCCCGGAGGGAGACAAAGGTTGTCTCCCGGAGGGAGACAAAGGTCGTCTCCCGGAGGGAGACAAATGTTTTCTCCCGGAGGGAGACAAAGGTTGTCTCCCGGAGGGAGACAAAGGTTGTCTCCCGGAGGGAGACTAAGGTTGTCTCCCGCAGGGAGACAAAGGTTGTCTCCCTGAGGGAGACAAATGTTGTCTCCCGGAGGGAGACGAAGGTTGTCTCCCGGAGGGAGACAAATGTTGTCTCCCGGAGGGAGACAAAGGTTGTCTCCCGGAAGGAGACAGGTTGTCTCCCGGAGGGAGACATAGGTGCTCTCCCGGAGGGAGACAAATGTTGTCTCCCAGAGGGAGACAAAGGTTGTCTCCCGGAGGGAGACAAAGGCTGTCTCCCGGAGGGAGACAAATGTTGTCTCCAGGAGGGAGACAAATGTTGCCTCCCGGAGGTAGACAAAGGTTGTCTCCCGGAAGGAGACAGGTTGTCTCCCGGAGGGAGACATATGTGCTCCCCGGAGGGAGACAAATGTTGTCTCCCGGAGGGAGACAAAGGTTGTCTTTCGGAGGGAGACATAGGTGGTCTTTCGGAGGGAGACAAATGTTGTCTCCCGGAGGGAGACAAAGGTTGTCTCCTGGAGGGAGACAAAGGTTATCTCCCGGAGGGAGACAAATGTTTTCTCCTGGAGGGAGACAAAGGCTGTCTCCCGGAGGGAGACAAAGGTTGTCTCCCGGAGGGAAACTAAGGTTGTCTCCCGCAGGGAGACAAAGGTTGTTTCCCTGAGGGAGACAAATGTTGTCTCCCGGAGGGAGACAAAGGTTGTCTCCCGGAGGGAGACAAATGTTGTCTCCCGGAGGGAGAAAAATGTTGTCTCCCGGAGGGAGACAAAGGTTGTCTCCCGGAAGGAGACAGGTTGTCTCCCGGAGGGAGACATAGGTGCTCTCCCGGAGGGAGACAAATGTTGTCTCCCGGAGGGAGACAAAGGCTGTCTCCCGGAGGGAGACAAATGTTGTCTCCCGGAGGGAGACAAATGTTGTCTCCCGGAGGTAGACAAAGGTTGTCTCCCGGAGGGAGACTAAGGTTGTCTCCCGCAGGGAGACAAAGGTTGTCTCCCTGAGTGAGACAAATGTTGTCTCCCGGAGGGAGACAAAGGTTGTCTCCCGGAGGGAGACAAATGTTGTCTCCCGGAGGGAGACAAATGTTGTCTCCCGGAGGGAGACAAAGGCTGTCTCCCGGAGGGAGACAAATGTTGTCTCCCGGAGGGAGACAAATGTTGTCTCCCGGAGGAAGACAAAGGTTGTCTCCCGGAGGGAGACTAAGGTTGTCTCCCGCAGGGAGACAAAGGTTGTCTCCCTGAGGGAGACAAATGTTGTCTCCCGGAGGGAGACAAATGTTGTCTCCCGGAGGGAGAAAAAGGTTGTCTCCCGGAAGGAGACAGGTTGTCTCCCGGAGGGAGACATAGGTGCTCTCCCGGAGGGAGACAAATGTTGTCTCCCGGAGGGAGACAAAGGTTGGCTCCCGGAGGGAGACAAAGGCTGTCTCCCGGAGGGAGACAAATGTTGTCTCCGGGAGGGAGACAAATGTTGTCTCCCGGAGGGAGACAAATGTTGTCTCCCGGAAGGAGACAGGTTGTCTCCCGGAGGGAGACATAGGTGCTCCCCGGAGGGAGACAAATGTTGTCTCCCGGAGGGAGACAAAGGTTGTCTCCTGGAGGGAGACATAGGTGGTCTCTCGGAGGGAGACAAATGTTGTGTCCCGGAGGGAGACAAATGTTGTCTCCCAGAGGGAGACAAATGTTGTCTCCCGGAGGGAGACAAATGTTGTCTCCTGGAGGTAGACAAAGGTTGTCTCCCGGAGGGAGACAACGGTTGTCTCCCGGAAGGAGACAGGTTGTCTCCCGGAGGGAGACATAGGTGCTCTCCCGGAGGGAGACAAATGTTGTCTCCCGGAGGGAGACAAAGGTTGTCTCCCGGAGGGAGACATAGGTGGTCTCTCGGAGGGAGACAAATGTTGTCTCCCGGAGGGAGACAAAGGTTGTCTCCCGGAGGGAGACAAAGGTTGTCTCCCGGAGGGAGACAAAGGTTGTCTCCCGGAGGGAGACAAAGGTTGTCTCCCGGAGGGAGACAAAGGTTGTCTCCCGGAGGGAGACTAAGGTTGTCTCCCGCAGGGAGACAAAGGTTGTCTCCCTGAGGGAGACAAATGTTGTCTCCCGTAGGGAGACAAAGGTTGTCTCCCGGAGGGAGACAAATGTTGTCTTCCTCAGGGAGACAAATGTTGTCTCCCGGAGAGAGACAAAGGTTGTCTCCCGGAAGGAGACAGGTTGTCTCCCGGAGGGAGACATAGGTGCTCTCCCGGAGGGAGACAAATGTTGTCTCCCGGAGGGAGACAAAGGTTGTCTCCCGGAGGTAGACAAAGGTTGTCTCCCGGAAGGAGACAAAGGTTGTCTCCCGGAAGGAGACAAAGGTTGTCTCCCGGAAGGAGACAAATGTTGTCTCCCGGAGGGAGACAAAGGTTGTCTCCCGGAGGGAGACAAAGATTGTCTCCCGGAGGGAGACAAAGGTTGTCTCCCGGAGGGAGACATAGGTGGTCTCTCGGAGGGAGACAAATGTTGTCTCCCGGAGGGAGACAAAGGTTGTCTCCCGGAGGGAGACAAAGGTCGTCTCCCGGAGGGAGACAAATGTTTTCTCCCGGAGGGAGACAAAGGTTGTCTCCCGGAGGGAGACAAAGGTTGTCTCCCGGAGGGAGACTAAGGTTGTCTCCCGCAGGGAGACAAAGGTTGTCTCCCTGAGGGAGACAAATGTTGTCTCCCGGAGGGAGACGAAGGTTGTCTCCCGGAGGGAGACAAATGTTGTCTCCCGGAGGGAGACAAATGTTGTCTCCCGGAGGGAGACAAAGGTTGTTTCCCGGAAGGAGACAGGTTGTCTCCCGGAGGGAGACATATGTGCTCTCCCGGAGGGAGACAAAGGTTGTCTCCCGGAGGGAGACAAAGGCTGTCTCCCGGAGGGAGACAAATGTTGTCTCCCGAAGGGAGACAAATGTTGTCTCCCGGAGGGAGACAAAGGTTGTCTCCCGGAAGGAGACAGGTTGTCTCCCGGAGGGAGACATAGGTGCTCTCCCGGAGGGAGACAAATGTTGTCTCCCGGAGGGAGACAAAGGTTGTCTCCCGGAGGGAGACAAAGGCTGTCTCCCGGAGGGAGACAAATGTTGTCTCCAGGAGGGAGACAAATGTTGCCTCCCGGAGGTAGACAAAGGTTGTCTCCCGGAAGGAGACAGGTTGTCTCCCGGAGGGAGACATATGTGCTCCCCGGAGGGAGACAAATGTTGTCTCCCGGAGGGAGACAAAGGTTGTCTTTCGGAGGGAGACATAGGTGGTCTTTCGGAGGGAGACAAATGTTGTCTCCCGGAGGGAGACAAAGGTTGTCTCCTGGAGGGAGACAAAGGTTATCTCCCGGAGGGAGACAAATGTTTTCTCCTGGAGGGAGACAAAGGCTGTCTCCCGGAGGGAGACAAAGGTTGTCTCCCGGAGGGAAACTAAGGTTGTCTCCCGCAGGGAGACAAAGGTTGTTTCCCTGAGGGAGACAAATGTTGTCTCCCGGAGGGAGACAAAGGTTGTCTCCCGGAGGGAGACAAATGTTGTCTCCCGGAGGGAGAAAAATGTTGTCTCCCGGAGGGAGACAAAGGTTGTCTCCCGGAAGGAGACAGGTTGTCTCCCGGAGGGAGACATAGGTGCTCTCCCGGAGGGAGACAAATGTTGTCTCCCGGAGGGAGACAAAGGCTGTCTCCCGGAGGGAGACAAATGTTGTCTCCCGGAGGGAGACAAATGTTGTCTCCCGGAGGTAGAAAAAGGTTGTCTCCCGGAGGGAGACTAAGGTTGTCTCCCGCAGGGAGACAAAGGTTGTCTCCCTGAGTGAGACAAATGTTGTCTCCCGGAGGGAGACAAAGGTTGTCTCCCGGAGGGAGACAAATGTTGTCTCCCGGAGGGAGACAAATGTTGTCACCCGGAGGGAGACAAAGGCTGTCTCCCGGAGGGAGACAAATGTTGTCTCCCGGAGGGAGACAAATGTTGTCTCCCGGAGGAAGACAAAGGTTGTCTCCCGGAGGGAGACTAAGGTTGTCTCCCGCAGGGAGACAAAGGTTGTCTCCCTGAGGGAGACAAATGTTGTCTCCCGGAGGGAGACAAATGTTGTCTCCCGGAGGGAGAAAAAGGTTGTCTCCCGGAAGGAGACAGGTTGTCTCCCGGAGGGAGACATAGGTGCTCTCCCGGAGGGAGACAAATGTTGTCTCCCGGAGGGAGACAAAGGTTGGCTCCCGGAGGGAGACAAAGGCTGTCTCCCGGAGGGAGACAAATGTTGTCTCCGGGAGGGAGACAAATGTTGTCTCCCGGAGGGAGACAAATGTTGTCTCCCGGAAGGAGACAGGTTGTCTCCCGGAGGGAGACATAGGTGCTCCCCGGAGGGAGACAAATGTTGTCTCCCGGAGGGAGACAAAGGTTGTCTCCTGGAGGGAGACATAGGTGGTCTCTCGGAGGGAGACAAATGTTGTGTCCCGGAGGGAGACAAATGTTGTCTCCCGGAGGGACACAAATGTTGTCTCCCGGAGGGAGACAAATGTTGTCTCCTGGAGGTAGACAAAGGTTGTCTCCCGGAGGGAGACAACGGTTGTCTCCCGGAAGGAGACAGGTTGTCTCCCGGAGGGAGACATAGGTGCTCTCCCGGAGGGAGACAAATGTTGTCTCCCGGAGGGAGACAAAGGTTGTCTCCCGGAGGGAGACATAGGTGGTCTCTCGGAGGGAGACAAATGTTGTCTCCCGGAGGGAGACAAAGGTTGTCTCCCGGAGGGAGACAAAGGTTGTCTCCCGGAGGGAGACAAAGGTTGTCTCCAGGAGGGAGACAAATGTTGCCTCCCGGAGGTAGACAAAGGTTGTCTCCCGGAAGGAGACAGGTTGTCTCCCGGAGGGAGACATATGTGCTCCCCGGAGGGAGACAAATGTTGTCTCCCGGAGGGAGACAAAGGTTGTCTTTCGGAGGGAGACATAGGTGGTCTTTCGGAGGGAGACAAATGTTGTCTCCCGGAGGGAGACAAAGGTTGTCTCCTGGAGGGAGACAAAGGTTATCTCCCGGAGGGAGACAAATGTTTTCTCCTGGAGGGAGACAAAGGCTGTCTCCCGGAGGGAGACAAAGGTTGTCTCCCGGAGGGAAACTAAGGTTGTCTCCCGCAGGGAGACAAAGGTTGTTTCCCTGAGGGAGACAAATGTTGTCTCCCGGAGGGAGACAAAGGTTGTCTCCCGGAGGGAGACAAATGTTGTCTCCCGGAGGGAGAAAAATGTTGTCTCCCGGAGGGAGACAAAGGTTGTCTCCCGGAAGGAGACAGGTTGTCTCCCGGAGGGAGACATAGGTGCTCTCCCGGAGGGAGACAAATGTTGTCTCCCGGAGGGAGACAAAGGCTGTCTCCCGGAGGGAGACAAATGTTGTCTCCCGGAGGGAGACAAATGTTGTCTCCCGGAGGTAGACAAAGGTTGTCTCCCGGAGGGAGACTAAGGTTGTCTCCCGCAGGGAGACAAAGGTTGTCTCCCTGAGTGAGACAAATGTTGTCTCCCGGAGGGAGACAAAGGTTGTCTCCCGGAGGTAGACAAATGTTGTCTCCCGGAGGGAGACAAATGTTGTCTCCTGGAGGGAGACAAAGGCTGTCTCCCGGAGGGAGACAAATGTTGTCTCCCGGAGGGAGACAAATGTTGTCTCCCGGAGGAAGACAAAGGTTGTCTCCCGGAGGGAGACTAAGGTTGTCTCCCGCAGGGAGACAAAGGTTGTCTCCCTGAGGGAGACAAATGTTGTCTCCCGGAGGGAGACAAATGTTGTCTCCCGGAGGGAGAAAAAGGTTGTCTCCCGGAAGGAGACAGGTTGTCTCCCGGAGGGAGACATAGGTGCTCTCCCGGAGGGAGACAAATGTTGTCTCCCGGAGGGAGACAAAGGTTGGCTCCCGGAGGGAGACAAAGGCTGTCTCCCGGAGGGAGACAAATGTTGTCTCCGGGAGGGAGACAAATGTTGTCTCCCGGAGGGAGACAAATGTTGTCTCCCGGAAGGAGAGAGGTTGTCTCCCGGAGGGAGACATAGGTGCTCCCCGGAGGGAGACAAATGTTGTCTCCCGGAGGGAGACAAAGGTTGTCTCCTGGAGGGAGACATAGGTGGTCTCTCGGAGGGAGACAAATGTTGTGTCCCGGAGGGAGACAAATGTTGTCTCCCGGAGGGAGACAAATGTTGTCTCCCGGAGGGAGACAAATGTTGTCTCCTGGAGGTAGACAAAGGTTGTCTCCCGGAGGGAGACTAAGGTTGTCTCCCGCAGGGAGACAAAGGTTGTCTCCCTGAGGGAGACAAATGTTGTCTCCCGGAGGGAGACAAAGGTTGTCTCCCGGAGGGAGACAAATGTTGTCTCCCGGAGGGAGACAAAGGTTGTCTCCCGGAGGGAGACAAAGGCTGTCTCCCGGAGGGAGACAAATGTTGTCTCCCGGAGGGAGACAAATGTTGTCTCCCGGAGGGAGACAAAGGTCGTCTCCCGGAGGGAGACTAAGGTTGTCTCCCGCAGGGAGACAAAGGTTGTCTCCCTGAGTGAGACAAATGTTGTCTCCCGGAGGGAGACAAAGGTTGTCTCCCGGAGGGAGACAAATGTTGTCTCCCGGAGGGAGACAAATGTTGTCTCCCGGAGGGAGACAAAGGCTGTCTCCCGGAGGGAGACAAATGTTGTCTCCCGGAGGGAGACAAATGTTGTCTCCCGGAGGAAGACAAAGGTTGTCTCCCGGAGGGAGACTAAGGTTGTCTCCCGCAGGGAGACAAAGGTTGTCTCCCTGAGGGAGACAAATGTTGTCTCCCGGAGGGAGACAAATGTTGTCTCCCGGAGGGAGAAAAAGGTTGTCTCCCGGAAGGAGACAGGTTGTCTCCCGGAGGGAGACATAGGTGCTCTCCCGGAGGGAGACAAATGTTGTCTCCCGGAGGGAGACAAATGTTGTCTCCCGGAGGGAGACAAAGGTTGGCTCCCGGAGGGAGACAAAGGCTGTCTCCCGGAGGGAGACAAATGTTGTCTCCGGGAGGGAGACAAATGTTGTCTCCCGGAGGGAGACAAATGTTGTCTCCCGGAAGGAGACAGGTTGTCTCCCGGAGGGAGACATAGGTGCTCCCCGGAGGGAGACAAATGTTGTCTCCCGGAGGGAGACAAAGGTTGTCTCCTGGAGGGAGACATAGGTGGTCTCTCGGAGGGAGACAAATGTTGTGTCCCGGAGGGAGACAAATGTTGTCTCCCGGAGGGAGACAAATGTTGTCTCCCGGAGGGAGACAAATGTTGTCTCCTGGAGGTAGACAAAGGTTGTCTCCCGGAGGGAGACTAAGGTTGTCTCCCGCAGGGAGACAAAGGTTCTCTCCCTGAGGGAGACAAATGTTGTCTCCCGGAGGGAGACAAAGGTTGTCTCCCGGAGGGAGACAAATGTTGTCTCCCGGAGGGAGACAAAGGTTGTCTCCCGGAGGGAGACAAAGGCTGTCTCCCGGAGGGAGACAAATGTTGTCTCCCGGAGGGAGACAAATGTTGTCTCCCGGAGGGAGACAAAGGTCGTCTCCCAGAGGGAGACTAAGGTTGTCTCCCGCAGGGAGATAAAGGTTGTCTCCCTGAGGGAGACAAATGTTGTCTCCCGGAGGGAGACAAAGGTTGTCTCCCGGAGGGAGACAAATGTTGTCTCCCGGAGGGAGACAAATGTTGTCTCCCGGAGGGAGACAAAGGTTGTCTCCCGGAAGGAGACAGGTTGTCTCCCGGAGGGAGACATAGGTGCTCTCCCGGAGGGAGACAAATGTTGTCTCCCGGAGGGAGACAAAGGTTGTCTCCCGGAGGGAGACAAATGTTGTCTCCCGGAGGGAGACAAAGGTTGTCTCCCGGAGGGAGACAAATGTTGGCTCCCGGAGGGAGAAAAATGTTGTCTCCCGGAGGGAGACATAGGTGGTCTCCCGGAGGAAGACTAATGTTGTCTCCTGGAGGGAAACAGGTTGTCTCCCGGAGGGAGACAAATGTTGTCTCCCGGAGGAAGACTAATGTTGTTTCCTGGAGGAAGACAGGTTGTCTCCCGGAGGGAGACAAATGTTGTCTCCCGGAGGGAGACAAAGGTTGTCTCCCGGAGGGAGACAAATGTTGGCTCCCGGAGGGAGAAAAATGTTGTCTCCCGGAGGGAGACATAGGTGGTCTCCCGGAGGAAGACTAATGTTGTCTCCTGGAGGGAAACAGGTTGTCTCCCGGAGGGAGACAAATGTTGTCTCCCGGAGGAAGACTAATGTTGTCTCCTGGAGGAAGACAGGTTGTCTCCCGGAGGGAGACAAATGTTGTCTCCCGGGTTGAGACAAAGGTTGTCTCCAGGAGGGAGACTAATGTTGTCTCCCGGAGGGAGACAAAGGTTGTCTCCCGGAGGGAGACATAGGTGGTCTCCCTGAGGGAGACAAATGTTGTCTCCCGGAGAGAGACATAGGTGGTATCCAGGAGGGAGACAAATGTTGTCTCCCGGAGGGAGACATAGGTGGTCTCCCGGAGGAAGACTAATGTTGTCTCCTGGAGGGAAACAGGTTGTCTCCCGGAGGGAGACAAATGTTGTCTCCCGGAGGAAGACTAATGTTGTCTCCTGGAGGAAGACAGGTTGTCTCCCGGAGGGAGACAAATGTTGTCTCCCGGGTTGAGACAAAGGTTGTCTCCAGGAGGGAGACTAATGTTGTCTCCCGGAGGGAGACATAGGTGGTATCCTGGAGGGAGACAAATGTTGTCTCCCGGAGGGAGACAAAGGTTGTCTCCCGGAGGTAGACAAATGTTGTCTCCCGGAGGGAGAAAAATGCTGTCTCCCGGAGGGAGACATAGGTGGTCTCCCGGAGGGAGACAAAGGTTGTCTCCCGGAGGGAGACAAAGGTTGTCTCCCGGAGGGAGACTAAGGTTGTCTCCCGGAATGAGACAGATTGTCTCCCGGAGGGAGACAAAGGTTGTCTCCCGGAGGGAGACAAATGTTGTCTCCCGGGTTGAGACAAAGGTTGTCTCCAGGAGGGAGACTAATGTTGTCTCCCGGAGGGAAACAGGTTGTCTCCCGGAGGGAGACAAATGTTGTCTCCCGAAGGGAGACAAAGGTTGTTTCCCGGAGGGAGACAAAGGTTGTCTCCCGGAGGGAGACAAAGGTGGTATCCTGGAGGGAGACAAATGTTGTCTCCCGGAGGGAGACAAAGGTTGTCTCCCGGAGGGAGACAAATGTTGGCTCCCGGAGGGAGAAAAATGTTGTCTCCCGGAGGGAGACATAGGTGGTCTCCCGGAGGAAGACTAATGTTGTCTCCTGGAGGGAAACAGGTTGTCTCCCGGAGGGAGACAAATGTTGTCTCCCGGAGGAAGACTAATGTTGTTTCCTGGAGGAAGACAGGTTGTCTCCCGGAGGGAGACAAATGTTGTCTCCCGGAGGGAGACAAAGGTTGTCTCCCGGAGGGAGACAAATGTTGGCTCCCGGAGGGAGAAAAATGTTGTCTCCCGGAGGGAGACATAGGTGGTCTCCCGGAGGAAGACTAATGTTGTCTCCTGGAGGGAAACAGGTTGTCTCCCGGAGGGAGACAAATGTTGTCTCCCGGAGGAAGACTAATGTTGTCTCCTGGAGGAAGACAGGTTGTCTCCCGGAGGGAGACAAATGTTGTCTCCCGGGTTGAGACAAAGGTTGTCTCCAGGAGGGAGACTAATGTTGTCTCCCGGAGGGAGACAAAGGTTGTCTCCCGGAGGGAGACATAGGTGGTCTCCCTGAGGGAGACAAATGTTGTCTCCCGGAGAGAGACATAGGTGGTATCCAGGAGGGAGACAAATGTTGTCTCACGGAGGGAGACAAAGGTTGTCTCCAGGAGGGAGACTAATGTTGTCTCCCGGAGGGAGACAGGTTGTCTCCCGGAGGGAGACAAATGTTGTCTCCCGGAGGGAGACAAAGGTTGTCTCCCGGAAGGAGACAAAGGTTGTCTCCCGGAGGGAGACATAGGTGGTCTCCCGGAGGGAGACAAATGTTGTCTCCCGGAGGGAGACATAGGTGGTATCCTGGAGGGAGACAAATGTTGTCTCCCGGAGGGAGACAAAGGTTGTCTCCCGGAGGTAGACAAATGTTGTCTCCCGGAGGGAGAAAAATGCTGTCTCCCGGAGGGAGACATAGGTGGTCTCCCGGAGGGAGACAAAGGTTGTCTCCCGGAGGGAGACTAAGGTTGTCTCCCGGAATGAGACAGATTGTCTCCCGGAGGGAGACAAAGGTTGTCTCCCGGAGGGAGACAAATGTTGTCTCCCGGGTTGAGACAAAGGTTGTCTCCAGGAGGGAGACTAATGTTGTCTCCCGGAGGGAAACAGGTTGTCTCCCGGAGGGAGACAAATGTTGTCTCCCGAAGGGAGACAAAGGTTGTTTCCCGGAGGGAGACAAAGGTTGTCTCCCGGAGGGAGACAAAGGTGGTATCCTGGAGGGAGACAAATGTTGTCTCCCGGAGGGAGACAAAGGTTCTCTCCCGGAGGGAGACAAATGTTGGCTCCCGGAGGGAGAAAAATGTTGTCTCCCGGAGGGAGACATAGGTGGTCTCCCGGAGGAAGACTAATGTTGTCTCCTGGAGGGAAACAGGTTGTCTCCCGGAGGGAGACAAATGTTGTCTCCCGGAGGAAGACTAATGTTGTTTCCTGGAGGAAGACAGGTTGTCTCCCGGAGGGAGACAAATGTTGTCTCCCGGGTTGAGACAAAGGTTGTCTCCAGGAGGGAGACTAATGTTGTCTCCCGGAGGGAGACAGGTTGTCTCCCGGAGGGAGACAAATGTTGTCTCCCAAAGGGAGACAAAGGTTGTTTCCCGGAGGGAGACAAAGGTTGTCTCCCGGAGGGAGACAAAGGTGGTATCCTGGAGGGAGACAAATGTTGTCTCCCGGAGGGAGACAAAGGTTGTCTCCCGGAGGGAGACAAATGTTGGCTCCCGGAGGGAGAAAAATGTTGTCTCCCGGAGGGAGACATAGGTGGTCTCCCGGAGGAAGGCTAATGTTGTCTCCTGGAGGGAAACAGGTTGTCTCCCGGAGGGAGACAAATGTTGTCTCCCGGAGGAAGACTAATGTTGTCTCCTGGAGGAAGACAGGTTGTCTGCCGGAGGGAGACAAAGGTTGTCTCCCGGAGGTAGACAAATGTTGTCTCCCGGAGGGAGAAAAATGCTGTCTCCCGGAGGGAGACATAGGTGGTCTCCCGGAGGGAGACAAAGGTTGTCTCCCGGAGGGAGACAAAGGTTGTCTCCCGGAGGGAGACTAAGGTTGTCTCCCGGAATGAGACAGATTGTCTCCCGGAGGGAGACAAAGGTTGTCTCCCGGAGGGAGACAAATGTTGTCTCCCGGGTTGAGACAAAGGTTGTCTCCAGGAGGGAGACTAATGTTGTCTCCCGGAGGGAAACAGGTTGTCTCCCGGAGGGAGACAAATGTTGTCTCCCGAAGGGAGACAAAGGTTGTTTCCCGGAGGGAGACAAAGGTTGTCTCCCGGAGGGAGACAAAGGTGGTATCCTGGAGGGAGACAAATGTTGTCTCCCGGAGGGAGACAAAGGTTGTCTCCCGGAGGGAGACAAATATTGGCTCCCGGAGGGAGAAAAATGTTGTCTCCCGGAGGGAGACATAGGTGGTCTCCCGGAGGAAGACTAATGTTGTCTCCTGGAGGGAAACAGGTTGTCTCCCGGAGGGAGACAAATGTTGTCTCCCGGAGGAAGACTAATGTTGTCTCCTGGAGGAAGACAGGTTGTCTCCCGGAGGGAGACAAATGTTGTCTCCCGGGTTGAGACAAAGGTTGTCTCCAGGAGGGAGACTAATGTTGTCTCCCGGAGGGAGACAAAGGTTGTCTCCCGGAGGGAGACATAGGTGGTCTCCCTGAGGGAGACAAATGTTGTCTCCCGGAGAGAGACATAGGTGGTATCCAGGAGGGAGACAAATGTTGTCTCACGGAGGGAGACAAAGGTTGTCTCCAGGAGGGAGACTAATGTTGTCTCCCGGAGGGAGACAGGTTGTCTCCCGGAGGGAGACAAATGTTGTCTCCCGGAGGGAGACAAAGGTTGTCTCCCGGAAGGAGACAAAGGTTGTCTCCCGGAGGGAGACATAGGTGGTCTCCCGGAGGGAGACAAATGTTGTCTCCCGGAGGGAGACATAGGTGGTATCCTGGAGGGAGACAAATGTTGTCTCCCGGAGGGAGACAAAGGTTGTCTCCCGGAGGTAGACAAATGTTGTCTCCCGGAGGGAGAAAAATGCTGTCTCCCGGAGGGAGACATAGGTGGTCTCCCGGAGGGAGACAAAGGTTGTCTCCCGGAGGGAGACAAAGGTTGTCTCCCGGAGGGAGACTAAGGTTGTCTCCCGGAATGAGACAGATTGTCTCCCGGAGGGAGACAAAGGTTGTCTCCCGGAGGGAGACAAATGTTGTCTCCCGGGTTGAGACAAAGGTTGTCTCCAGGAGGGAGACTAATGTTGTCTCCCGGAGGGAAACAGGTTGTCTCCCGGAGGGAGACAAATGTTGTCTCCCGAAGGGAGACAAAGGTTGTTTCCCGGAGGGAGACAAAGGTTGTCTCCCGGAGGGAGACAAAGGTGGTATCCTGGAGGGAGACAAATGTTGTCTCCCAGAGGGAGACAAATTTTGTCTCCCGGAGGGAGACAAATGTTGGCTCCCGGAGGGAGAAAAATGTTGTCTCCCGGAGGGAGA
Source organism: Aurelia sp. 4 Dawson et al 2005 (assembly GCA_964019985.1). Classification (NCBI taxonomy): domain Eukaryota; kingdom Metazoa; phylum Cnidaria; class Scyphozoa; order Semaeostomeae; family Ulmaridae; genus Aurelia; species Aurelia sp. 4 Dawson et al 2005. The sequence goes on from OZ026492.1 coordinate 18,413,307, forward strand.
CATAGGTGGTCTCCCGCAGGAAGACTAATGTTGTCTCCTGGAGGGAAACAGGTTGTCTCCCGGAGGGAGACAAATGTTGTCTCCCGGAGGAAGACTAATGTTGTTTCCTGGAGGAAGACAGGTTGTCTCCCGGAGGGAGACAAATGTTGTCTCCCGGAGGGAGACAAAGGTTGTCTCCCGGAGGGAGACAAATGTTGGCTCCCGGAGGGAGAAAAATGTTGTCTCCCGGAGGGAGACATAGGTGGTCTCCCGGAGGAAGACTAATGTTGTCTCCTGGAGGGAAACAGGTTGTCTCCCGGAGGGAGACAAATGTTGTCTCCCGGAGGAAGACTAATGTTGTCTCCTGGAGGAAGACAGGTTGTCTCCCGGAGGGAGACAAATGTTGTCTCCCGGGTTGAGACAAAGGTTGTCTCCAGGAGGGAGACTAATGTTGTCTCCCGGAGGGAGACAAAGGTTGTCTCCCGGAGGGAGACATAGGTGGTCTCCCTGAGGGAGACAAATGTTGTCTCCCGGAGAGAGACATAGGTGGTATCCAGGAGGGAGACAAATGTTGTCTCACGGAGGGAGACAAAGGTTGTCTCCAGGAGGGAGACTAATGTTGTCTCCCGGAGGGAGACAGGTTGTCTCCCGGAGGGAGACAAATGTTGTCTCCCGGAGGGAGACAAAGGTTGTCTCCCGGAAGGAGACAAAGGTTGTCTCCCGGAGGGAGACATAGGTGGTCTCCCGGAGGGAGACAAATGTTGTCTCCCGGAGGGAGACATAGGTGGTATCCTGGAGGGAGACAAATGTTGTCTCCCGGAGGGAGACAAAGGTTGTCTCCCGGAGGTAGACAAATGTTGTCTCCCGGAGGGAGAAAAATGCTGTCTCCCGGAGGGAGACATAGGTGGTCTCCCGGAGGGAGACAAAGGTTGTCTCCCGGAGGGAGACTAAGGTTGTCTCCCGGAATGAGACAGATTGTCTCCCGGAGGGAGACAAAGGTTGTCTCCCGGAGGGAGACAAATGTTGTCTCCCGGGTTGAGACAAAGGTTGTCTCCAGGAGGGAGACTAATGTTGTCTCCCGGAGGGAAACAGGTTGTCTCCCGGAGGGAGACAAATGTTGTCTCCCGAAGGGAGACAAAGGTTGTTTCCCGGAGGGAGACAAAGGTTGTCTCCCGGAGGGAGACAAAGGTGGTATCCTGGAGGGAGACAAATGTTGTCTCCCGGAGGGAGACAAAGGTTGTCTCCCGGAGGGAGACAAATGTTGGCTCCCGGAGGGAGAAAAATGTTGTCTCCCGGAGGGAGACATAGGTGGTCTCCCGGAGGAAGACTAATGTTGTCTCCTGGAGGGAAACAGGTTGTCTCCCGGAGGGAGACAAATGTTGTCTCCCGGAGGAAGACTAATGTTGTTTCCTGGAGGAAGACAGGTTGTCTCCCGGAGGGAGACAAATGTTGTCTCCCGGGTTGAGACAAAGGTTGTCTCCAGGAGGGAGACTAATGTTGTCTCCCGGAGGGAGACAGGTTGTCTCCCGGAGGGAGACAAATGTTGTCTCCCAAAGGGAGACAAAGGTTGTTTCCCGGAGGGAGACAAAGGTTGTCTCCCGGAGGGAGACAAAGGTGGTATCCTGGAGGGAGACAAATGTTGTCTCCCGGAGGGAGACAAAGGTTGTCTCCCGGAGGGAGACAAATGTTGGCTCCCGGAGGGAGTAAAATGTTGTCTCCCGGAGGGAGACATAGGTGGTCTTCCGGAGGAAGACTAATGTTGTCTCCTGGAGGGAAACAGGTTGTCTCCCGGAGGGAGACAAATGTTGTCTCCCGGAGGAAGACTAATGTTGTCTCCTGGAGGAAGACAGGTTGTCTGCCGGAGGGAGACAAATGTTGTCTCCCGGGTTGAGACAAAGGTTGTCTCCAGGAGGGAGACTAATGTTGTCTCCCGGAGGGAGACAGGTTGTCTCCCGGAGGGAGACAAATGTTGTCTCCCGGAGGGAGACAAAGGTTGTCTCCCGGAGGGAGACATAGGTGGTCTCCCTGAGGGAGACAAATGTTGTCTCCCGGAGAGAGACATAGGTGGTATCCAGGAGGGAGACAAATGTTGTCTCACGGAGGGAGACAAAGGTTGTCTCCAGGAGGGAGACTAATGTTGTCTCCCGGAGGGAGACAGGTTGTCTCCCGGAGGGAGACAAATGTTGTCTCCCGGAGGGAGACAAAGGTTGTCTTCCGGAAGGAGACAAAGGTTGTCTCCCGGAGGGAGACATAGGTGGTCTCCCGGAGGGAGACAAATGTTGTCTCCCGGAGGGAGACAAAGGTGGTATCCTGGAGGGAGACAAATATTGTCTCCCGGAGGGAGACAAAGGTTGTCTCCCGGAGGTAGACAAATGTTGTCTCCCGGAGGGAGAAAAATGCTGTCTCCCGGAGGGAGACATAGGTGGTCTCCCGGAGGGAGACAAAGGTTGTCTCCCGGAGGGAGACAAAGGTTGTCTCCCGGAGGGAGACTAAGGTTGTCTCCCGGAATGAGACAGATTGTCTCCCGGAGGGAGACAAAGGTTGTCTCCCGGAGGGAGACAAATGTTGTCTCCCGGGTTGAGACAAAGGTTGTCTCCAGGAGGGAGACTAATGTTGTCTCCCGGAGGGAAACAGGTTGTCTCCCGGAGGGAGACAAATGTTGTCTCCCGAAGGGAGACAAAGGTTGTTTCCCGGAGGGAGACAAAGGTTGTCTCCCGGAGGGAGACAAAGGTGGTATCCTGGAGGGAGACAAATGTTGTCTCCCGGAGGGAGACAAAGGTTGTCTCCCGGAGGGATACAAATGTTGGCTCCCGGAGGGAGAAAAATGTTGTCTCCCGGAGGGAGACATAGGTGGTCTCCCGGAGGAAGACTAATGTTGTCTCCTGGAGGGAAACAGGTTGTCTCCCGGAGGGAGACAAATGTTGTCTCCCGGAGGAAGACTAATGTTGTCTCCTGGAGGAAGACAGGTTGTCTCCCGGAGGGAGACAAATGTTGTCTCCCGGGTTGAGACAAAGGTTGTCTCCAGGAGGGAGACTAATGTTGTCTCCCGGAGGGAGACAGGTTGTCTCCCGGAGGGAGACAAATGTTGTCTCCCGGAGGGAGACAAAGGTTGTCTCCCGGAGGGAGACATAGGTGGTCTCCCTGAGGGAGACAAATGTTGTCTCCCGGAGAGAGACATAGGTGGTATCCAGGAGGGAGACAAATGTTGTCTCACGGAGGGAGACAAAGGTTGTCTCCAGGAGGGAGACTAATGTTGTCTCCCGGAGGGAGACAAATGTTGTCTCCCGGAGGGAGACAAAGGTTGTCTCCCGGAAGGAGACAAAGGTTGTCTCCCGGAGGGAGACATAGGTGGTCTCCCGGAGGGAGACAAATGTTGTCTCCCGGAGGGAGACATAGGTGGTATCCTGGAGGGAGACAAATGTTGTCTCCCGGAGGGAGACAAAGGTTGTCTCCCGGAGGGAGACAAATGTTGTCTCCCGGAGGGAGAAAAATGTTGTCTCCCGGAGGGAGACATAGGTGGTCTCCCGGAGGGAGACAAAAGTTGTCTCCCGGAGGGAGACAAAGGTTGTCTCCTGGAGGGAGACTAAGGTTGTCTCCCGGAATGAGACAGATTGTCTCCCGGAGGGAGACAAAGGTTGTCTCCCGGAGGGAGACAAAGGTTGTCTCCCGGAGGGAGACATAGGTGGTCTCCCGGAGGGAAACAAATATTGTCTCCCGGAGGGAGACATAGGTGGTCTCCAGGAGGGAGACAAATGTTGTCTCCCGGCGGGAGACAAAGGTTGTCTCCCGGAGAGAGACAAAGGCTGTCTCCCGGAGGGAGACAAATGTTGTCTCCCGGAGGGAGACAAAGGTTGTCTCCCGGAGGGAGACATAGGTGGTCTCCCGGAGGGAGACAAATGTCGTCTCCCGGAGGGAGACATAGGTGGTCTCCAGGAGGGAGACAAATGTTGTCTCCCGGAGGGAGACAAAGGTTGTCTCCCGGAGGGAGACAAAGGCTGTCTCCCCGAGGGAGACAAAGGTTGTCTCCCGGAGGGAGAAATAGGTGGCCTCCCGGAGGGGACAAATGTTGTCTCCCGGAGGGAGACATAGGTGGTATCCAGGAGAGAGACAAATGTTGTCTCCCGGAGGGAGACATAGGTGGTCTCCCGGAGGGAGACAAATGTTGTCTCCCGGAGGGAGACAAAGGTGGTATCCAGGAGGGAGACAAATGTTGTCTCCCGGAGGGAGACAAAGGTTATCTCCCGGAGGGAGACAAATGTTGTCTCCCGGAGGGAAACAAAGGTTGTTTCCCGGAGGGAGACAAAGGTTGTCTCCCGGAAGGAGACAAAGGTTGTCTCCCGGAGGGAGACATAGGTGGTCTCCCGGAGGGAGACATAGGTGGTCTCCCGGAGGGAGACAAATATTGTCTCCCGGAGGGATACATAGGTGGTCTCCAGGAGGGAGACAAATGTTGTCTCCCGGAGGGAGACAAAGGTTGTCTCCCGGAGGGAGACAAAGGCTGTCTCCCGGAGGGAGACAAATGTTGTCTCCCGGAGGGAGACAAATGTTGTCTCCCGGAGGAAGACAAAGGTTGTCTCCCGGAGGGAGACATAGGTGGTCTCCCGGAGGGAGACATAGGTGGTCTCCAGGAGGGAGACAAATCTTGTCTCCCGGAGGGAGACAAAGGTTGTCTCCCGGAGGGAGACAAAGGCAGGCTGTCTCCCGGAGGGAGACAAAGGTTGTCTCCGGAGGGAGACATAGGTGGCCTCCCGGAGGGAGACAAATGTTTTCTCCCGGAGGGAGACATAGGTGGTATCCAGGAGGGAGACAAATGTTGTCTCCCGGAGGGGGACAAAGGTTGTCTCCCGGAAGGAGACAGGTTGTCTCCAGGAGGGATACAAATTTTGGCTCCCGGAGGGAGACAAAGGTTGTCTCCCGGAGGGAGACAGTTTGTCTCCCAGAGAGAGCAGAGGTCGTCTCCCGGAGGGAGACAAATGTTGTCTCCCGGAAGGAGACAGGTTGTCTCCCGGAGGGAGACAAATGTTGTCTCCCGGAGGGAGAAAAATGTTGTCTCCCGGAAGGAGACATAGGTGGTCTCCCGGAGGGAGACAAATGTTGTCTCCCGGAGGGAGACAAAGGTTGTCTCCCGGAGGGAGACAAAGGTTGTCTCCCGGAGGGAGACTAATGTTGTCTCCTGGAGGGAGACATAGGTGGTCTCCCGGAGGGAGACATAGGCTGTCTCCCGGAGGGAGACAAATGTTGTCTCCCGGAGGGAGACAAAGGTTGTCTCCCGGAGGGAGACATAGGTGGTCTCCCGGAGGGAGACATAGGTGGTCTCCAGGAGGGAGACAAATGTTGTCTCCCAGAGGGAGACAAAGGTTGTCTCCCGGAGGGAGACAAAGGCTGTCTCCCGGAGGGAGACAAAGGTTGTCTCCGGAGGGAGACATAGGTGGCCTCCCGGAGGGAGACAAATGTTTTCTCCCGGAGGGAGACATAGGTGGTATCCAGGAGGGAGACAAATGTTGTCTCCCGGAGGGGGACAAAGGTTGTCTCCCGGAGGGAGACAGGTTGTCTCCAGGAGGGATACAAATTTTGGCTCCCGGAGGGAGACAAAGGTTGTCTCCCGGAGGGAGACAGTTTGTCTCCCAGAGAGAGACAAAGGTCGTCTCCCGGAGGGAGACAAATGTTGTCTCCCGGAAAGAGACAGGTTGTCTCCCGGACGGAGACAAAGGTTGTCTCCCGGAGGAAGACTAATGTTGTCTCCTTGAGGGAGATAGGTTGTCTCCCGGAGGGAGACAAAGGTTGTCTCCAGGAGGGAGACTAATGTTGTCTCCTGGAAGGAGACATAGGTGGTCTCCCGGAGGGAGACATAGGCTGTCTCCCAGAGGGAGACAAATGTTGTCTCCCGGAGGGAGACAAAGGTTGTCTCCCGGAGGGAGACATAGGTGGTCTCCCGGAGGGAGACATAGGTGGTCTCCAGGAGGGAGACAAATGTTGTCTCCCAGAGGGAGACAAAGGTTGTCTCCCGGAGGGAGACAAAGGCTGTCTCCCGGAGGGAGACAAAGGTTGTCTCCGGAGGGAGACTAATGTTGTCTCCTGGAGGGAGACAGGTTGTCTCTCGGAGGGAGACAAATGTTGTCTCCCGGAGGGAGACAAAGGTTGTCTCCAGGAGGGAGACATAGGTGGTCTCCCGGAGGGAGACATAGGTGGTCTCCAGGAGGGAGACAAATGTTGTCTCCCAGAGGGAGACAAAGGTTGTCTCCCGGAGGGAGACAAAGGCTGTCTCCCGGAGGGAGACAAAGGTTGTCTCCGGAGGGAGACATAGGTGGCCTCCCGGAGGGAGACAAATGTTTTCTCCCGGAGGGAGACATAGGTGGTATCCAGGAGGGAGACAAATGTTGTCTCCCGGAGGGGGACAAAGGTTGTCTCCCGGAGGGAGACAGGTTGTCTCCAGGAGGGATACAAATTTTGGCTCCCGGAGGGAGACAAAGGTTGTCTCCCGGAGGGAGACAGTTTGTCTCCCAGAGAGAGACAAATGTCGTCTCCCGGAGGGAGACAAATGTTGTCTCCCGGAAGGAGACAGGTTGTCTCCCGGAGGGAGACAAATGTTGTCTGCCGGAGGGAGAAAAATGTTGTCTCCCGGAAGGAGACATAGGTGGTCTCCCGGAGGGAGACAAATGTTGTCTCCCGGATGGAGACTAAGGTTGTCTCCCGGAGGGAGACAAAGGTTGTCTCCCGGAGGAGACTAAGGTTGTCTCCCGGAATGAGACAGATTGTCTCCCGCAGGGAGACAAATGTTGTCTCCCGGAGGGAGACAAAGGTTGTCTCCCGGAGGGAGACAAAGGTCGTCTCCCGGAAGGAGACAGGTTGTCTCCCGGAGGGAGACAAAGGTTGTCTCGCGGAGGAAGACTAATGTTGTCTCCTGGAGGGAGACAGGTTGTCTCTCGGAGGGAGACAAATGTTGTCTCCCGGAGGGAGACAAAGGTTGTCTCCAGGAGGGAGACTAATGTTGTCTCCCGGAGGGAGACAGGTTGTCTCCAGGAGGGAGACAAATGTTGTCTCCCGGAAGGAGACATGTTGTCTCCCGGAGGGAGACAAATGTTGTCTCCCGGAGGGAGACAAAGGTTGTCTCCCGGAAGGAGACAGGTTGTCTCCCGGAGGGAGACATAGGTGGTCTCCCGGAGGGAGACAAATGTTGTCTCCCGGAGGGAGACAAATGTTGTCTCCCGGAGGGAGACAAAGGTTGTCTCCTGGAAGGAGACAGGTTGTCTCCCGGAGGGAGACAAAGGTTGTCTCCTGGAGGAAGGCTAATGTTGTCTCCTTGAGGGAGATAGGTTGTCTCCCGGAGGGAGACAAATGTTGTCTCCCGGAGGGAGACAAATGTTGTCTCCTGGAGGGAGACAAAGGTTGTCTCCCGGAGGGAGACAGTTTGTCTCCCAGAGAGAGACAAAGGTCGTCTCCCGGAGGGAGACAAATGTTGTCTCCCTGAGGGAGACAAAGGTGGTATCCAGGAGGGAGACAAACGTTGTCTCCCGGAGGGAGACAAAGGTTGTCTCCAGGAGGGAGACTAATGTTGTCTCCCGGAGGGAGACAAATGTTGTCTCCCGGAGGGAGACAAAGGTTGTCTCCCGGAGGGAGACAGTTTGTCTCCCAGAGAGAGACAAAGGTCGTCTCCCGGAGGGAGACAAATGTTGTCTCCCGGAGGGAGACAAATGTTGTCTCCTGGAGGGAGACAAAGGTTGTCTCCCGGAGGGAGACAGTTTGTCTCCCAGAGAGAGACAAAGGTCGTCTCCCGGAGGGAGACAAATGTTGTCTCCCTGAGGGAGACAAAGGTGGTATCCAGGAGGGAGACAAACGTTGTCTCTCGGAGGGAGACAAAGGTTGTCTCCAGGAGGGAGACTAATGTTGTCTCCCGGAGGGAGACAAATGTTGTCTCCCGGAGGGAGACAAAGGTTGTCTCCCGGAGGGAGACAGTTTGTCTCCCAGAGAGAGACAAAGGTCGTCTCCCGGAGGGAGACAAATGTTGTCTCCCGGAGGGAGACAGGTTGTCTCCCGGAGGGAGACAAATGTTGTCTCCCGGAGGGAGACAAAGGTTGTCTCCCGGAGGGAGACAGTTTGTCTCCCAGAGAGAGACAAAGGTCGTCTCCCGGAGGGAGACAAATGTTGTCTCCCGGAGGGAGACAAAGGTTGTCTCCCGGAGGGAGACATAGGTGGTCTCCCGGAGGGAGACAAATGTTGTCTCCCGGAGGGAGACATAGGTGGTATCCTGGAGGGAGACAAATGTTGTCTCCCGGAGTGAGAAAAATGTTGTCTCCCGGAGGGAGACAAAGGTTGTCTCCCGGAAGGAGACAGATTGTCTCCCGCAGGGAGACAAATGTTGTCTCCCGGAGGGAGACAAAGGTTTCCTCCCGGAGGGAGTAAAGGTCGTCTCCCGGAAGGAGACAGGTTGTCTCCCGGAGGGAGACAAAGGTTGTCTCCCGTAGGAAGACTAATGTTGTCTCCTGGAGGGAGACAAAGGTTGTCTCCAGGAGGGAGACTAATGTTGTCTCCCGGAGGGAGACAGGTCGTCTCCCGGAGGGAGACAAATGTTGTCTCCCGGAGGGAGACAAAGGTTGTCTCCCGGAGGGAGACATAGGTGGTCTCCCGGAGGGAGACAAATGTTGTCTCCCGGAGGGAGACATATGTGGTATCCTGGAGGGAGACAAATGTTGTCTCTCGCAGGGAGACAAAGGTTGTCTCCCGGAGGGAGACAAATGTTGTCTCCCGGAGGGAGAAAAATGTTGTCTCCCGGAGGGAGACATAGGTGGTCTCCCGGAGGAAGACTAATGTTGCCTCCTGGAGGGAGACAGGTTGTCTCCCGGAGGGAGACAAATGTTGTCTCCCGGAGGAAGACTAATGTTGTCTCCTGGAGGGAGACAGGTTGTCTCCCGGAGGGAGACAAATGTTGTCTCCCGGAGGGAGACATAGGTGGTATCCAGGAGGGAGACAAATGTTGTCTCCTGGAGGGAGACAAAGGTTGTCTCCAGGAGGGAGACTAATGTTGTCTCCCGGAGGGAGACAAAGGTTGTCTCCCGCAGGGAGACAAATGTTGTCTCCCGGAGGGAGACAAATGTTGTCTCCCGGAGGGAGACAAAGGTTGTCTCCCGGAGGGAGACAAAGGTTGTCTCCCGGAGGGAGACAAAGGTTGTCTCTCGGAGGGAGACAAATGTTGTCTCCCGGAGGGAGACAGGTTGTCTCCAGGAGGGAGACAAATGTTGTCTCCCGGAGGGAGACAAAGGTTGTCTCCCGGAGGGAGACAAAGGCTGTCTCCCGGAGGGAGACAAATGTTGTCTCCCGGAGGGAGACAAAAGTTGTCTCCCGGAGGGAGACAAAGGTTGTCTCCCGGAGGGAGACAAAGGTTGTCTCCCGGAGGGAGACAAAGGTTGTCTCTCGGAGGGAGACAAATGTTGTCTCCCGGAGGGAGACATAGGTGGTCTCCCGGAGGGAGACAAATGTTGTCTCCCGGAGGGAGACATAGGTGGTATCAAGAAGGGAGACAAATGTTGTCTCCCGGAGGGAGACAAAGGTTGTCTCCCGGAGGGAGACAAAGGTTGTCTCCCGGAGGGAGACAAAGGTTGTCTCTCGGAGGGAGACAAATGTTGTCTCCCGGAGGGAGACAAAAGTTGTCTCCCGGAGGGAGACAAAGGTTGTCTCCCGGAGGGAGACAAATGTTGTCTCCCGGAGGGAGACAAATGTTGTCTCCCGGAGGGAGACAAAGGTTGTCTCCGGAGGGAGACAGTTTGTCTCCCAGAGAGAGACAAATGTCGTCTCCCGGAGGGAGACAAATGTTGTCTCCCGGAGGGAGACAAATGTTGTCTCCCGGAGGGAGCAAAGGTTGTCTCCTGGAGGGAGACAAAGGTTGTCTCCCGGAGGGAGACTAAGGTTGTCTCCCGGAGGGAGACTAAGGTTGTCTCCCGGAGGGAGACTAAGGTTGTCTCCCGGAGGGAGACAGGTTGTCTCCAGGAGGGAGACAAATGTTGTCTCCCGGAAGGAGACATGTTGTCTCCCGGAGGGAGACAAATGTTGTCTCCCGGAGGGAGACAAAGGTTGTCTCCCGGAAGGAGACAGGTTGTCTCCCGGAGGGAGACATAGGTGGTCTCCCGGAGGGAGACAAATGTTGTGTCCCGGAGGGAGACAAATGTTGTCTCCCGGAGGGAGACAAAGGTTGTCTCCTGGAGGGAGACCAAGGCTGTCTCCCGGAGGAAGACAGAGGTTGTCTCCCGGAGGGAGACAAAGGCTGTCTCCCGGAGGGAGACAAATGTTGTCTCCCGGAGGGAGAGAAAGGTTGTCTCCCGGAGGGAGACAAAGGTTGTCTCCCGGAGGGAGACAAAGGCTGTCTCCCGGAGGGAGACAAATGTTGTCTCCCGGAGGGAGACAAAAGTTGTCTCCCGGAGGGAGAAAAAGGTTGTCTCCCGGAGGGAGACAAAGGTTGTCTCCCGGAGGGAGACAAAGGTTGTCTCCCGGAGGGAGACTAAGGTTGTCTCCCGGAGGGAGACAAATGTTGTCTCCCGGAGGGAGACAAAGGTTGTCTCTCGGAGGGAGACAAATGTTGTCTCCCGGAGGGAGATAAATGTTGTCTCCCGGAGGGAGACAAAGGTTGTCTCCCGGAGGGAGACAGTTTGTCTCCCAGAGAGAGACAATTGTCGTCTCCCGGAGGGAGACAAATGTTGTCTCCCGGAGGGAGACAAATGTTGTCTCCCGGAGGGAGCAAAGGTTGTCTCCCGGAGGGAGACAAAGGTTGTCTCCCGGAGGGAGACTAAGGTTGTCTCCCGGAGGGAGACTAAGGTTGTCTCCCGGAGGGAGACTAAGGTTGTCTCCCGGAGGGAGACAGGTTGTCTCCAGGAGGGAGACAAATGTTGTCTCCCGGAAGGAGACATGTTGTCTCCCGGAGGGAGACAAATGTTGTCTCCCGGAGGGAGACAAAGGTTGTCTCCCGGAAGGAGACAGGTTGTCTCCCGGAGGGAGACATAGGTGGTCTCCCGGAGGGAGACAAATGTTGTCTCCCGGAGGGAAACAAAGGTTGTCTCCCGGAGGGAGACAAATGTTGTCTCCCGGAGGGAGAGAAATGTTGTCTCCCGGAGGGAGACAAATGTTGTCTCCCGGAGGGAGACAAAGGTTGTCTCCCGGAGGGAGACAAAGGTTGTCTCCCGGAGGGAGACTAAGGTTGTCTCCCGGAAGGAGACAAATGTTGTCTCCCGGAGGGAGACAAAGGTTGTCTCCAGGAAGGAGACAGGTTGTCTCCCGGAGGGAGACACAGGTGGTCTCCCGGAGGGAGACAAATGTTGTCTCCCGGAGGAAGACAAAGGTTGTCTCCTGGAGGGAGACAAAGGCTGTCTCCCGGAGGGAGACAAAGGTTGTCTCCCGGAGGGAGACAAAGGCTGTCTCCCGGAGGGAGACAAATGTTGTCTCCCGGAGGGAGAGAAAGGTTGTCTCCCGGAGGGAGACAAAGGTTGTCTCCCGGAGGGAGACAAAGGCAGTCTCCCGGAGGGAGACAAATGTTGTCTCCCGGAGGGAGACAAAAGTTGTCTCCCGGAGGGAGACAAAGGTTGTCTCCCGGAGGGAGACAAAGGTTGTCTCCCGGAGGGAGACAAAGGTTGTCTCCCGGAGGGAGACTAAGGTTGTCTCCCGGAGTTAGACAAATGTTGTCTCCCGGAGGGAGACAAAGGTTGTCTCTCGGAGGGAGACAAATGTTGTCTCCCGGAGGGAGACAAATGTTGTCTCCCGGAGGGAGACAAAGATTGTCTCCCGGAGGGAGAAAGTTTGTCTCCCAGAGAGAGACAAATGTCGTCTCCCGGAGGGAGACAAATGTTGTCTCCCGGAGGGAGACAAATGTTGTCTCCCGGAGGGAGCAAAGGTTGTCTCCCGGAGGGAGACAAAGGTTGTCTCCCGGAGGGAGACTAAGGTTGTCTCCCGGAGGGAGACTAAGGTTGTCTCCTGGAGGGAGACTAAGGTTGTCTCCCGGAGGGAGACAGGTTGTCTCCAGGAGGGAGACAAATGTTGTCTCCCGGAAGGAGACATGTTGTCTCCCGGAGGGAGACAAATGTTGTCTCCCGGAGGGAGACAAAGGTTGTCTCCCGGAAGGAGACAGGTTGTCTCCCGGAGGGAGACATAGGTGGTCTCCCGGAGGGAGACAAATGTTGTCTCCCGGAGGGAAACAAAGGTTGTCTCCCGGAGGGAGACAAATGTTGTCTCCCGGAGGGAGAGAAATGTTGTCTCCCGGAGGGAGACAAATGTTGTCTCCCGGAGGGAGACAAAGGTTGTTTCCCGGAGGGAGACAAAGGTTGTCTCCCGGAGGGAGACTAAGGTTGTCTCCCGGAAGGAGACAAATGTTGTCTCCCGGAGGGAGACAAAGGTTGTCTCCAGGAAGGAGACAGGTTGTTTCCCGGAGGGAGACATAGGTGGTTTCCCGGAGGGAGACAAATGTTGTCTCCCGGAGGGAGACAAAGGTTGTCTCCCGGAGGGAGACAAAGGCTGTCTCCCGGAGGGAGACAAATGTTGTCTCCCGGAGGGAGACAAAAGTTGTCTCCCGGAGGGAGACAAAGGTTGTCTCCCGGAGGGAGCAAAGGTTGTCTCCCGGAGGGAGACAAAGGTTGTCTCCCGGAGGGAGACTAAGAATGTCTCCCGGAGGGAGACAGTTTGTCTCCAGGAGGGCGACAAATGTTGTCTCCCGGAAGGAGACAGGTTGTCTCCCGGAGGGAGACAAAGGTTGTCTCCCGGAGGGAGCAAAGGTTGTCTCCCGGAGGGAGACAAAGGTTGTCTCCTGGAAGGAGACAGGTTGTCTCCCGGAGGGAGACAAATGTTGTCTCCTGGAGGGAGACAAATGTTGTCTCCCGGAGGGAGACAAAGGTTGTCTCCCGGAGGGAGACAAAGGTTGTCTCCCGGAGGGAGACAAATGTTGTCTCCCGGAGGGAGACAAAAGTTGTCTCCCGGAGGGAGACAAAGGTTGTCTCCCGGAGGGAGACTAAGGTTGTCTCCCGGAAGGAGACAAATGTTGTCTCCCGGAGGGAGACAAAGGTTGTCTCCAGGAAGGAGACAGGTTGTTTCCCGGAGGGAGACATAGGTGGTTTCCCGGAGGGAGACAAATGTTGTCTCCCGGAGGGAGACAAAGGTTGTCTCCCGGAGGGAGACAAAGGCTGTCTCCCGGAGGGAGACAAATGTTGTCTCCCGGAGGGAGACAAAAGTTGTCTCCCGGAGGGAGACAAAGGTTGTCTCCCGGAGGGAGCAAAGGTTGTCTCCCGGAGGGAGACAAAGGTTGTCTCCCGGAGGGAGACTAAGAATGTCTCCCGGAGGGAGACAGTTTGTCTCCAGGAGGGCGACAAATGTTGTCTCCCGGAAGGAGACAGGTTGTCTCCCGGAGGGAGACAAATGTTGTCTCCTGGAGGGAGACAAATGTTGTCTCCCGGAGGGAGACAAAGGTTGTCTCCCGGAGGGAGACAAAGGTTGTCTCCCGGAGGGAGACAAAGGTTGTCTCCCGGAGGGAGACATAGGTGGTATCAAGAAGGGAGACAAATGTTGTCTCCCGGAGGGAGACAAAAGTTGTCTCCCGGAGGGAGACAAAGGTTGTCTCCCGGAGGGAGACAAAGGTTGTCTCCCGGAGGGAGACAAAGGTTGTCTCTCGGAGGGAGACAAAGGTTGTCTCTCGGAGGGAGACAAAGGTTGTCTCCAGGAGGGAGACTAATGTTGTCTCCCGGAGGGAGACATAGGTGGTCTCCCGGATGGAGACAAATGTTGTCTCCCGGAGGGAGACATAGGTGGTATCCAGGAGGGAGACAAATGTTGTCTCCCGGAGGGAGACAAAGGTTGTCTCCAGGAGGGAGACAAATGTTGTCTCCCGGAGTGAGACAAAGGTTGTCTCCAGGAGGGAGACTAATGTTGTCTCCCGGAGGGAAACAAAGGCTGTCTCCCGGAGGGAGACATAGGTGGTCTCCCGGAGGGAGACAAATGTTGTCTCCCGGAGGGAGACATAGGTGGTATCCAGGAGGGAGACAAATGTTGTCTCCCGGAGGGAGACAAAGGTTGTCTCCAGGAGGGAGACTAATGTTGTCTCCCGGAGGGAGACAGGTTGTCTCCTAGAGGGAGACAAATGTTGTCTCCCGGAGGGAGACAAAGGTTGTCTCCAGGAGGGAGACTAATGTTGTCTCCCGGAGGGAGACAGGTTGTCTCCTAGCGGGAGACAAATGTTGTCTCCAGGAGGGAGACAAAGGTTGTCTCCAGGAGGGAGACTAATGTTGTCTCCCGGAGGGAGACAGGTTGTCTCCCGGAGGGAGACAAAGGCCGTCTCCCGGAGGGAGACAAAGGTTGTCTCCCGGAGGGAGACATAGGTGGTATCCAGGAGGGAGACAAATGTTGTCTCCCGGAGGGAGACAAATGTTGTCTCCCGGAGGGAGACAAAGGTTGTCTCCAGGAGGGAGACTAATGTTGTCTCCCGGAGGGAGACATAGGTGGTCTCCCGGAGGGAGACAAATGTTGTCTCCCGGAGGGAGACAAAGGTTGTCTCCCGGAGGGAGACAAAGGTTGTCTCTCGGAGGGAAACAAATGTTGTCTCCCGGAGGGAGACAAAGGTTGTCTCCCGGAAGGAGACAAATGTTGTCTCCCGGAAGGAGACAGGTTGTCTCCCGGAGGGAGACAAAGGTTGTCTCCCGGAGGGAGCAAAGGTTGTCTCCCGGAGGGAGACAGTTTGTCTCCCAGAGAGAGACAAAGGTCGTCTCCCGGAGGGAGACAAAGGTTGTCTCCCGGAGGCAGCCTTTGACCCCGGGAGACAGCCTTTGACTCCGGGAGACAACACCACCTATGTCTCCCTCCGGGAGACAGCCTTTGTCTCCCTCCGGGAGACAACATTAGTCTCCCTCCTGGAGACAACCTTTGTCTCACTCCGGGAGACAACATTTGTCTCCCTCCTGGAGACAACCTTTGTCTCCCTCCGGGAGACAACATTTGTCTCCCTCCTGGATACCACCTATGTCTCCCTCCGGGAGACAACATTTGTCTCCCTCCGGGAGACCACCTATGTCTCCCTCCGGGAGACAGCCTTTGTCTCCCTCCGGGAAATAACATTAGTCTCCCTCCTGGAGACAAATTTTGTCTCACTCCGGGAGACAACATTTGTCTCCCTCCTGGAGACAACCTTTGTCTCCCTCCGGGAGACAACATTTGTCCCTCCTGACATACCACCTATGTCTCCCTCCGGGAGACAACATTTGTCTCCATCCGGGAGACCACCTATGTCTCCCTCCGGGAGACAGCCTTTGTCTCCCTCCGGGAGACAACCTGTCTCCCTCCGGGAGACAACATTAGACTCCCTCCTGGAGACAACCTTTGTCTCCCTCCGAGAGACAACCTTTGTCTCCCTCCGGGAGACAACCTTTGTCTCCCTCCGGGAGACAACCTGTCTCATTCCGGAAGACAACCTTAGTCTCCCTCCGGGAGATAACATTTGTCTCCCTCCTTGAGACCACCTATGTCTCCCTCTGGGAGACAACCTTTGTCTCCCTCCGGGAGACAACATTTGTCTCCCTCCGGGAGACGACCTTTGTCTCTCTCTGGGAGACAAACTGTCTCCCTCCGGGAGACAACATTAGTCTCCCTCCTGGAGACAACCTTTGTCTCCCTCCGAGAGACAACCTTTGTCTCCCTCCGGGAGACAACCTTTGTCTCCCTCCGGGAGACAACCTGTCTCATTCCGGAAGACAACCTTAGTCTCCCTCCGGGAGAAAACATTTGTCTCCCTCCGGGAGACCACCTATGTCTCCCTCCGGGAGACAACCTTTGTCTCCCTCCGGGAGACAACATTTGTCTCCCTCCGGGAGACGACCTTTGTCTCTCTCTGGGAGACAAACTGTCTCCCTCCGGGAGACAACCTTTGTCTCCCTCCGGGAGACAACATTTGTCTCCCTCCGGGAGACAACATTTGTCTCCCTCCGAGAGACAACCTTTGTCTCCCTCCGGGAGACAACCTTTGTCTTCCTCCGGGAGACAACCTTTGTCTCCCTCCGGGAGACAACTTTTGTCTCCCTCCGGGAGACAACATTTGTCTCCCTCCGGGAGACAGCCTTTGTCTCCCTCCGGGAGACAACCTTTGTCTCCCTCCGGGAGACAACATTTGTCTCCCTCCGGGAGACCACCTTTGTCTCCCTCCGGGAGACAACCTGTCTCCTTCCTGTAGACAACCTTTGTCTCCCTCCGGGAGACAACCTTTGTCTCCCTCCGGGAGACAACATTTGTCTCCCTCCGGGAGACAACCTTTGTCTCCCTCCAGGAGACAACCTGTCTCCCTCCGGGAGACAACATTTGTCTCCCTCCGAGAGACAACCTTTGTCTCCCTCCGGGAGACAACCTTTGTCTCCCTCCGGGAGACAACCTTTGTCTCCCTCCGGGAGACAACTTTTGTCTCCCTCCGGGAGACAACATTTGTCTCCCTCCGGGAGACAGCCTTTGTCTCCCTCCGGGAGACAACCTTTGTCTCCCTCCGGGAGACAACATTTGTCTCCCTCCGGGAGACCACCTATGTCTCCCTCCGGGAGACAACCTTTGTCTCCCTCCGGGAGACAACCTGTCTCCTTCCGGGAGACAACATTTGTCTCCCTCCTGGAGACAACCTGTCTCCCTCCGGGAGACAACATTTGTCTCCCTCCGAGAGACAACCTTTGTCTCCCTCCGGGAGACAACCTTTGTCTCCCTCCGGGAGACAACCTTTGTCTCCCTCCGGGAGACAACTTTTGTCTCCCTCCGGGAGACAACATTTGTCTCCCTCCGGAAGACAGCCTTTGTCTCCCTCCGGGAGACAACCTTTGTCTCCCTCCGGGAGACAACATTTGTCTCCCTCCGGGAGACCACCTATGTCTCCCTCCGGGAGACAACCTGTCTCCTTCCTGGAGACAACCTCTGTCTCCCTCCGGGAGACAACCTTTGTCTCCCTCCGGGAGACAACATTTGTCTCCCTCCGGGAGACGGCCTTTGTCTCTCTCTGGGAGACAAACTGTCTCCCTCCGGGAGACAACCTTTGTCTCCCTCCGGGAGACAACATTTGTCTCCCTCCGGGAAACAACCTTTGTCTTCCTCCGGGAGACAACATTTGTCTCCCTCCGGGAGACAACATTTGTCTCCCTCTGAGAGACAACCTTTGTCTCCCTCCGGGAGACAACCTTTGTCTCCCTCCGGGAGACAACCTTTGTCTCCCTCCGGGAGACAACCTTTGTCTCCCTCCGGGAGACAACTTTTGTCTCCCTCCGGGAGACAACATTTGTCTCCCTCCGGGAGACAGCCTTTGTCTCCCTCCGGGAGACAACCTTTGTCTCCCTCCGGGAGACAACCTTTGTCTCCCTCCGGGAGACAACATTTGTCTCCCTCCGGGAGACAACATTTGTCTCCCTCCGGGAGACAACATTTGTCTCCCTCTGGGAGACAACCTTTGTCTCCCTCCGGGAGACAACCTTTGTCTCCCTCCGGGAGACAACATTTGTCTCCCTCCTTGATACCACCTTTGTCTCCCTCCGGGAGACAACCTTTGTCTCCCTCCGGGAGACAACCTTTGTCTCCCTCCGGGAGACAACCTTTGTCTCCCTCCGGGAGACGACAATTGTCTCCCTCCGGGAGACGACCTTTGTCTCCCTCCGGGAGACAACCTTTGTCTCCCTCCGGGAGACAACATTTGTCTCCCTCCGGGAGACCACCTTTGTCTCCCTCCTGGAGACAACCTGTCTCCCTCCGGGAGACAACATTTGTCTCCCTCCGAGAGACAACCGTTGTCTCCCTCCGGGACACAACCTTTGTCTCCCTCCGGGAGACAACCTTTGTCTCCCTCCGTGAGACAACTTTTGTCTCCCTCCGGGAGACAACATTTGTCTCCCTCCGGGAGACAGCCTTTGTCTCCCTCCGGGAGACAACCTTTGTCTCCCTCCGGGAGACAACATTTGTCTCCCTCCGGGAGACCACCTATGTCTCCCTCCGGGAGACAACATTTGTCTCCCTCCGGGAGACCACCTATGTCTCCCTCCGGGAGACAACCTTTGTCTCCCTCCGGGAGACAACCTTTGTCTCCCTCCGGGAGACAACATTTGTCTCCCTCCGGGAGACAACATTTGTCTAACTCCGGGAGACAACCTTTGTCTCCCTCCGGGAGACAACCTTTGTCTCCCTCCGGGAGACAAAATTTGTCTCCCTTCTTGATACCACCTATGTCTCCCTCCGGGAGACAACATTTGTCTCCCTCCGGGAGACCACCTATGTCTCCCTCCGGGAGACAACATTTGTCTCCCTCCGAGAGACAACCTTTGTCTCCCTCCGGGAGACAACCTTTGTCTCCCTCCGGGAGACAACCTTTGTCTCCCTCCGGGAGACAACATTTGTCTCCCTTCTTGATACCACCTATGTCTCCCTCCGGGAGACAACATTTGTCTCCCTCCGGGAGACCACCTATGTCTCCCTCCGGGAGACAACATTTGTCTCCCTCCGAGAGACAACTTTTGTCTCCCTCCGGGAGACAACATTTGTCTCCCTCCGGGAGACAACATTTGTCTCCCTCCGGGAGACAACATTTGTCTCCCTCTGGGAGACAACCTTTGTCTCCCTCCGGGAGACAACCTTTGTCTCCCTCCGGGAGACAACATTTGTCTCCTTCCTTGATACCACCTTTGTCTCCCTCCGGGAGACAACCTTTGTCTCCCTCCGGGAGACAACCTTTGTCTCCCTCCGGGAGACGACAATTGTCTCCCTCCGGGAGACGACCTTTGTCTCCCTCCGGGAGACAACCTTTGTCTCCCTCCGGGAGACAACATTTGTCTCCCTCCGGGAGACCACCTTTGTCTCCCTCCTGGAGACAACCTGTCTCCCTCCGGGAGACAACATTTGTCTCCCTCCGAGAGACAACCGTTGTCTCCCTCCGGGACACAACCTTTGTCTCCCTCCGGGAGACAACCTTTGTCTCCCTCCGGGAGACAACTTTTGTCTCCCTCCGGGAGACAACATTTGTCTCCCTCCGGGAGACAGCCTTTGTCTCCCTCCGGGAGACAACCTTTGTCTCCCTCCGGGAGACAACATTTGTCTCCCTCCGGGAGACCACCTATGTCTCCCTCCGGGAGACAACATTTGTCTCCCTCCGGGAGACCACCTATGTCTCCCTCCGGGAGACAACCTTTGTCTCCCTCCGGGAGACAACCTTTGTCTCCCTCCGGGAGACAACATTTGTCTCCCTCCGGGAGACAACATTTGTCTAACTCCGGGAGACAACCTTTGTCTCCCTCCGGGAGACAACCTTTGTCTCCCTCCGGGAGACAAAATTTGTCTCCCTTCTTGATACCACCTATGTCTCCCTCCGGGAGACAACATTTGTCTCCCTCCGGGAGACCACCTATGTCTCCCTCCGGGAGACAACATTTGTCTCCCTCCGAGAGACAACCTTTGTCTCCCTCCGGGAGACAACCTTTGTCTCCCTCCGGGAGACAACCTTTCTCTCCCTCCGGGAGACAACATTTGTCTCCCTTCTTGATACCACCTATGTCTCCCTCCGGGAGACAACATTTGTCTCCCTCCGGGAGACCACCTATGTCTCCCTCCGGGAGACAACATTTGTCTCCCTCCGAGAGACAACTTTTGTCTCCCTCCGGGAGACAACATTTGTCTCCCTCCGGGAGACAGCCTTTGTCTCCCTCCGGGAGACAACCTTTGTCTCCCTCCGGGAGATAACATTTGTCTCCCTCCGGGAGACCACCTATGTCTCCCTCCGGGAGACAACATTTGTCTCCCTCCGAGAGACAACCTTTGTCTCCCTCCGGGAGACAACCTTTGTCTCCCTCCGGGAGACAACCTTTGTCTCCCTCCGGGAGACAACATTTGTCTCCCTTCTTGATACCACCTATGTCTCCCTCCGGGAGACAACATTTGTCTCCCTTCTTGATACCACCTATGTCTCCCTCCGGGAGACAACATTTGTCTCCCTCCGGGAGACCACCTATGTCTCCCTCCGGGAGACAACATTTGTCTCCCTCCGAGAGACAACTTTTGTCTCCCTCCGGGAGACAACATTTGTCTCCCTCCGGGAGACAGCCTTTGTCTCCCTCCGGGAGACAACCTTTGTCTCCCTCCGGGAGACAACATTTGTCTCCCTCCGGGAGACCACCTATGTCTCCCTCCGGGAGACAACATTTGTCTCCCTCCGAGAGACAACCTTTGTCTCCCTCCGGGAGACAACCTTTGTCTCCCTCCGGGAGACAACCTTTGTCTCCCTCCGGGAGACAACATTTGTCTCCCTTCTTGATACCACCTATGTCTCCCTCCGGGAGACAACATTTGTCTCCCTCCGGGAGACCACCTATGTCTCCCTCCGGGAGACAACCTTTGTCTCCCTCCGGGAGACAACTTTTGTCTCCCTCCGGGAGACAACATTTGTCTCCCTCCGGGAGACAGCCTTTGTCTCCCTCCGGGAGACAACCTTTGTCTCCCTCCGGGAGACAACATTTGTCTCCCTCCGGGAGACCACCTATGTCTCCCTCCGGGAGACAACATTTGTCTCCCTCCGGGAGACAACCTTTGTCTCCCTCCGGGAGACGACCTTTGTCTCTCTCTGGGAGACAAACTGTCTCCCTCCGGGAGACAACCTTTGCTCCCTCCGGGAGACAACCTTTGTCTCCCTCCGGGAGACAACCTGTCTCCTTCCGGGAGACAACATTTGTCTCCCTTCTTGATACCACCTATGTCTCCCTCCGGGAGACAACATTTGTCTCCCTCCGGGAGACCACCTATGTCTCCCTCCGGGAGACAACATTTGTCTCCCTCCGAGAGACAACTTTTGTCTCCCTCCGGGAGACAACATTTGTCTCCCTCCGGGAGACAGCCTTTGTCTCCCTCCGGGAGACAACCTTTGTCTCCCTCCGGGAGACAACATTTGTCTCCCTCCGGGAGACCACCTATGTCTCCCTCCGGGAGACAACATTTGTCTCCCTCCGAGAGACAACCTTTGTCTCCCTCCGGGAGACAACCTTTGTCTCCCTCCGGGAGACAACCTTTGTCTCCCTCCGGGAGACAACATTTGTCTCCCTTCTTGATACCACCTATGTCTCCCTCCGGGAGACAACATTTGTCTCCCTCCGGGAGACCACCTATGTCTCCCTCCGGGAGACAACCTTTGTCTCCCTCCGGGAGACAACTTTTGTCTCCCTCCGGGAGACAACATTTGTCTCCCTCCGGGAGACAGCCTTTGTCTCCCTCCGGGAGACAACCTTTGTCTCCCTCCGGGAGACAACATTTGTCTCCCTCCGGGAGACCACCTATGTCTCCCTCCGGGAGACAACATTTGTCTCCCTCCGGGAGACAACCTTTGTCTCCCTCCGGGAGACGACCTTTGTCTCTCTCTGGGAGACAAACTGTCTCCCTCCGGGAGACAACCTTTGCTCCCTCCGGGAGACAACCTTTGTCTCCCTCCGGGAGACAACCTGTCTCCTTCCGGGAGACAACATTTGTCTCCCTCCTGGAGACAACCTGTCTCCCTCCGGGAGACAACATTTGTCTCCCTCCGGGAGACAACATTTGTCTCCCTCCGGGAGACCACCTATGCCTCCCTCCGGGAGACAACATTTGTCTCCCTTCGGGAGACAACCTTTGTCTCCCTCCGGGAGACAACCTTTGCTCCCTCCGGGAGACAACCTTTGTCTCCCTCCGGGAGACAACCTGTCTCCTTCCGGGAGACAACATTTGTCTCCCTCCTGGAGACAACCTGTCTCCCTCCGGGAGACAACATTTGTCTCCCTCCGAGAGACAACCTTTGTCTCCCTCCGGGAGACAACCTTTGTCTCCCTCCGGGAGACAACCTTTGTCTCCCTCCGGGAGACAACTTTTGTCTCCCTCCGGGAGACAACATTTGTCTCCCTCCGGAAGACAGCCTTTGTGTCCCTCCGGGAGACAACCTTTGTCTCCCTCCGGGAGACAACATTTGTCTCCCTCTGGGAGACCACCTATGTCTCCCTCCGGGAGACAACCTTTGTCTCCCTCCGGGAGACAACTTTTGTCTCCCTCCGGGAGACAACATTTGTCTCCCTCCGGGAGACAGCCTTTGTCTCCCTCCGGGAGACAACATTTGTCTCCCTTCTTGATACCACCTATGTCTCCCTCCGGGAGACAACATTTGTCTCCCTCCGGGAGACCACCTATGTCTCCCTCCGGGAGACAACCTGTCTCCTTCCTAGAGACAACCTTTGTCTCCCTCCGGGAGACAACCTTTGTCTCCCTCCGGGAGACAACATTTGTCTCCCTCCGGGAGACGGCCTTTGTCTCTCTCTGGGAGACAAACTGTCTCCCTCCGGGAGACAACCTTTGTCTCCCTCCGGGAGACAACATTTTTCTCCCTCCGGGAGACAACATTTGTCTCCCTCCGGGAAACAACCTTTGTCTTCCTCTGGGAGACAACCTTTGTCTCCCTCCGGGAGACAACATTTGTCTCCCTCTGAGAGACAACCTTTGTCTCCCTCCGGGAGACAACCTTTGTCTCCCTCCGGGAGACAACCTTTGTCTCCCTCCGGGAGACAACTTTTGTCTCCCTCCGGGAGACAACATTTGTCTCCCTCCGGGAGACAGCCTTTGTCTCCCTCCGGGAGACAACATTTTTCTCCCTTCTTGATACCACCTATGTCTCCCTCCGGGAGACAACATTTGTCTCCCTCCGGGAGACCACCTATGTCTCCCTCCGGGAGACAACATTTGTCTCCCTCCGAGAGACAACCTTTGTCTCCCTCCGGGAGACAACCTTTGTCTCCCTCCGGGAGACAACCTTTGTCTCCCTCTGGGAGACAACATTTGTCTCCCTTCTTGATACCACCTATGTCTCCCTCCGGGAGACAACATTTGTCTCCCTCCGGGAGACCACCTATGTCTCCCTCCGGGAGACAACATTTGTCTCCCTCCGAGAGACAACCTTTGTCTCCCTCCGGGAGACAACCTTTGTCTCCCTCCGGGAGACAACCTTTGTCTCCCTCCGGGAGACAACTTTTGTCTCCCTCCGGGAGACAACATTTGTCTCCCTCCGGGAGACAGCCTTTGTCTCCCTCCGGGAGACAACCTTTGTCTCCCTCCGGGAGACAACATTTGTCTCCCTCCGGGAGACCACCTATGTCTCCCTCCGGGAGACAACATTTGTCTCCCTCCGGGAGACAACCTTTGTCTCCCTCCGGGAGACGACCTTTGTCTCTCTCTGGGAGACAATCTGTCTCCCTCCGGGAGACAACCTTTGCTCCCTCCGGGAGACAACCTTTGTCTCCCTCCGGGAGACAACCTGTCTCCTTCCGGGAGACAACATTTGTCTCCCTCCGGGAGACAACATTTGTCTCCCTCCGGGAGATAACGTTTGTCTCCCTCCGGAAGGTTGACAAATGTTGTCTCCCGGAGGGAGACAAATGCTGTCTCCCGGAGGGAGACAAAAGTTGTCTCCCGGAGGGAGACAAAGGTTGTCTCCCGGAGGGAGACAAATGTTGTCTCCCGGAGGGAGACAGGTTGTCTCCAGGAGGGAGACAAATGTTGTCTCCCGGAGGGAGACAAAGGCTGTCTCCCGGAGGGAGACAAATGTTGTCTCCCGGAGGGAGACAAAAGTTGTCTCCCGGAGGGAGACAAAGGTTGTCTCCCGGAGGGAGACAAAGGTTGTCTCCCGGAGGGAGACAAAGGTTGTCTCCCGGAGGGAGACAAAGGTTGTCTCTCGGAGGGAGACAAATGTTGTCTCCCGGAGGGAGACATAGGTGGTCTCCCGGAGGGAGACAAATGTTGTCTCCCGGAGGGAGACATAGGTGGTATCAAGAAGGGAGACAAATGTTGTCTCCCAGAGGGAGACAAAGGTTGTCTCCCGGAGGGAGACAAAGGTTGTCTCCCGGAGGGAGACAAAGGTTGTCTCTCGGAGGGAGACCACCTATGTCTCCCTCCGGGAGACAACATTTGTCTCCCTCCGGGAGACAACCTTTGTCTCCCTCCGGGAGACGACCTTTGTCTCTCTCTGGGAGACAAACTGTCTCCCTCCGGGAGACAACCTTTGCTCCCTCCGGGAGACAACCTTTGTCTCCCTCCGGGAGACAACCTGTCTCCTTCCGGGAGACAACATTTGTCTCCCTCCGGGAGACCACCTATGTCTCCCTCCGCGAGTCAACGTTTGTCTCCCTCCGGGAGACAACATTTGTCTCCCTCCGGGAGATAACGTTTGTCTCCCTCCGGAAGGTTGACAAATGTTGTCTCCCGGAGGGAGACAAAGGTGGTCTACCGGAGGGAGACAAATGTTGTCTCCCGGAGGGAGACATAGGTTGTCTCCCAAAAGAGACAAATGTTGTTTCCCGGAGGGAGACAAATGTTGTCTCCCGGAGGGAGACAAAGGTTGTCTCCCGGAGGGAGACAAAGGTGGTCTCCCGAAAAGAGACAAAGGTTGTCTCCCGGATTTAGACAAATGTTGTCTCCCGGAGGGAGACAAATATTATCTCCCGGAGGGAGACAAATGTTGTCTCCCGGAGAGAGACAAAGGCTGTCTCCCGGAGGGAGACAAAGGTTGTCTCCCGGAGGGAGACAAAGGTTGTCTCCCGGAGGGAGACATAGGTTGTCTCCCGGAGGGAGACAAATGTTGTCTCCCAGAGGGAGACAAATGTTGTCTCCCGGAGGAAGACAAATGTTATCTCCCAGAGAGAGACAAAGGTCGTAAGTTTTGAAGAACTGTTAATTACAGACCATTCAGTCTCTATTCATCAACGAAATCTGCAGTTGCTGGTCACTGAAATTTACCGAACAAGGATGAATTTGAATCCTTGCTTTATGAAAGAAATTTTTGCGGAGAGAGAAATACTTTACAACTTAAGAGTTACGAGCAACATCTATGCACGAAGACCTAGGACCACAGCATATGGGTTAGAAACTGTGAGTTTCCTGGGGCAAAATCTCTGGCGAGATTTACCATTGCATATAAAAAAGTCCCGATCTGTACAGTATTTTAAAAAAGAAATTAAGTTTTGGAATTTTTCATGCAACTGTAGATTGTGTAAGGATTTTATTGCAAATTTAGGTTTCATTTAGGTTTATTGATTATATCTAATTTTTGTATTCAATAATGGTTGGCATTAATTAGCCTAGTGCTATCTACCACGCCAACCTTAAAGAAAGTGATTATTATTATTATTATTATTATTATAACCTTTGTCTCTCTCCGGGAGACAACATTTGTCTCCCTCCGGGAGACAACATTTGTCTCCCTCTGGGAGATAATATTTGTCTCCCTCCGGGAGACAACCTTTGTCTCCCTCCGGGAAACAACCTGTCTCCTTCCGGGAGACAACCTTTGTCTCACTCCAAGAGACAACATTTGTCTCCCTCCGGGAGACCACCTATGTCTCCCTCCGGGAGACAACATTTGTCTCCCTCCGGGAGACAACATTTGTCTCCCTCTGGGAGACAACATTTGTCTCCTTCCGGGAGATAACATTTGTCTCCCTCCGGGAGATAACACTTGTCTCCTTCCGGGAGACAAGCTTTGTCTCTCTCCGGGAGACAACATTTGTCTCCCTCCGGGAGACAACATTTGTCTCCCTCCGGGAGATAACATTTGTCTCCCTCCGAGAGACAACATTTGTCTCCCTCCGGGAGACAACATTTGTCTCCCTCCGGGAGACAACATTTGTCTCCCTCCGGGAGACAGCCTGTCTCCTTCCGGGAGACCACCTTTGTCTCCCTCCGGGAGACAACCTTTTTCTCCCACCGGGAGACAACCTTTGTCTCCCTCCGGGAGACAACATTTGTCTCCCTCCGGGAGACAACCTTTGTCTCCCTCCGGGAGACAACCTGTCTCCTTCCGGGAGACAACCTTTGTCTCTCTCCGGGAGACAACAGTTGTCTCCCTCCGGGAGACAACATTTGTCTCCATCCGGGAGAAAACATTTGTCTCCCTCCGGGAGACAACATTTGTCTCCCTCCGGGAGATAACATTTGTCTCCCTCCAAGAGACAACATTTGTCTCCCTCCGGGAGACAACATTTGTCTCCCTCCGGGAGACAACATTTGTCTCCCTCCGGGAGATAATATTTGTCTCCCTCCGGGAGACAACATTTGTCTCCCTCCAGGAGACGACCTTTGTCTCTCTCTGGGAGACAAACTGTCTCCCTCCGGGAGACAACCTTTGTCTCTCTCCGGGAGACAACAGTTGTCTCCCTCCGGGAGACAACATTTGTCTCCATCCGGGAGAAAACATTTGTCTCCCTCCGGGAGACAACATTTGTCTCCCTCCGGGAGATAACATTTGTCTCCCTCCGAGAGACAACATTTGTCTCCCTCCGGGAGACAACATTTGTCTCCCTCCGGGAGACAACATTTGTCTCCCTCCGGGAGACAGCCTGTCTCCTTCCGGGAGACCACCTTTGTCTCCCTCCGGGAGACAACCTTTTTCTCCCACCGGGAGACAACCTTTGTCTCCCTCCGGGAGACAACATTTGTCTCCCTCCGGGAGACAACCTTTGTCTCCCTCCGGGAGACAACCTGTCTCCTTCCGGGAGACAACCTTTGTCTCCCTCCGGGAGACAACATTTGTCTCTTTTGGGAGACCACCTATGTCTCCCTCCGGGAGAAACCCTTTGTCTCCCTCCGGGAGACAACATTTGTCTCCCTCCGGGAGACAACCTTTGTCTCCCTCCGGGAGACAACATTTGTCTCCCTCCGGGAGACAACATTTTTTCTTTCCGGGAGATAACATTTGACTCTCTCTCGTCTTAGACAAATGATAAGGTTGTCTCCCTCTGGAGGACAAACTGTCTCCCTCCGGGAGACAACATATGTCTCCCTCCGGGAGACAGCATTTGTGTCCCTCCGGGAGACAACATTTGTCTCCCTCCGGGAGACAACATTTGTCTCCCTGCGGGAGACAACATTTGCCTCCCTCCGGGAGACAACCTTTGTCTCCCTCCGGGAGACAACCTTTGTATCCCTCCGGGAGGCAACCTTTGTCTCCCTCCTGGAGACAACCTTTGTCTCCCTCTGGGAGACAAACTGTCTCCCTCCGGGAGACAACATTTGTCTCCCTCCGGGAGACAACATATGTCTCCCTCCGGTAGACAGCATTTGTCTCCCTCCAGGAGACAACATTTGTTTCCCTCCGGGAGACAACGTTTGTCTCCCTCCTGGAGACAACATTTGTCTCCCTCCGGGAGACAACATATGTCTCCCTCCGGTAGACAGCATTTGTCTCCCTCCAGGAGACAATATTTGTCTCCCTCCGGGAGACAAGATATGTCTCCCTCCGAGAGACAGCATTTGTCTCCCTCCGGGAGACAACATTTGTCTCCCTCCAGGAGACAACCTTTGTCTCCCTCCGGGAGACAACATTTGTCTCCCTCCGGGAGACAACCTTTGTCTCCCTCCGGGAGACAACATTTGTCTCCCTCCGGGAGACAACATTTGTCTCCCTCCGGGAGACAACATTTGTCTCCATCCGGGAGAAAACATTTGTCTCCCTCCGGGAGACAACATTTGTCTCCCTCCGGGAGATAACATTTGTCTCCCTCCGAGAGACAACATTTGTCTCCCTCCGGGAGACAACATTTGTCTCCCTCCGGGAGACAACATTTGTCTCCCTCCGGGAGACAGCCTGTCTCCTTCCGGGAGACCACCTTTGTCTCCCTCCGGGAGACAACCTTTTTCTCCCACCGGGAGACAACCTTTGTCTCCCTCCGGGAGACAACATTTGTCTCCCTCCGGGAGACAACCTTTGTCTCCCTCCGGGAGACAACCTGTCTCCTTCCGGGAGACAACCTTTGTCTCCCTCCGGGAGACAACATTTGTCTCTTTTGGGAGACCACCTATGTCTCCCTCCGGGAGAAACCCTTTGTCTCCCTCCGGGAGACAACATTTGTCTCCCTCCGGGAGACAACCTTTGTCTCCCTCCGGGAGACAACATTTGTCTCCCTCCGGGAGACAACATTTTTTCTTTCCGGGAGATAACATTTGACTCTCTCTCGTCTTAGACAAATGATAAGGTTGTCTCCCTCTGGAGGACAAACTGTCTCCCTCCGGGAGACAACATATGTCTCCCTCCGGGAGACAGCATTTGTGTCCCTCCGGGAGACAACATTTGTCTCCCTCCGGGAGACAACATTTGTCTCCCTGCGGGAGACAACATTTGCCTCCCTCCGGGAGACAACCTTTGTCTCCCTCCGGGAGACAACCTTTGTATCCCTCCGGGAGGCAACCTTTGTCTCCCTCCTGGAGACAACCTTTGTCTCCCTCTGGGAGACAAACTGTCTCCCTCCGGGAGACAACATTTGTCTCCCTCCGGGAGACAACATATGTCTCCCTCCGGTAGACAGCATTTGTCTCCCTCCAGGAGACAACATTTGTTTCCCTCCGGGAGACAACGTTTGTCTCCCTCCTGGAGACAACATTTGTCTCCCTCCGGGAGACAACATATGTCTCCCTCCGGTAGACAGCATTTGTCTCCCTCCAGGAGACAATATTTGTCTCCCTCCGGGAGACAAGATATGTCTCCCTCCGAGAGACAGCATTTGTCTCCCTCCGGGAGACAACATTTGTCTCCCTCCAGGAGACAACCTTTGTCTCCCTCCGGGAGACAACATTTGTCTCCCTCCGGGAGACAACCTTTGTCTCCCTCCGGGAGACAACATTTGTCTCCCTCCGGGAGACAACATATGTCTCCCTCCGGGAGACAACCTTTGTCTCCCTCCGGGAGACACCATTTGTCTCTCTCCTTGAGACAACATTTGTCTCCCTCCGGGAGACAACATTTGTCTCCTTCCGGGAGACAACCTTAGTCTCCCTCCTGGAGACAACCTTTGTCTCCCTCTGCGAGACAAACTGTCTCCCTCCGGGAGACAACATATGTCTTCCTCCAGGAGACAGCATTTGTCTCCCTCCGGGAGACAACATTTGTCTCCCTGCGGGAGACAACATTTGTCTCCCTCCGGGAGACAACCTTTGTTTCCCTCCGGGAGATAACCTTTGTATACCTCCGGGAGACAACCTTTGTCTCCCTCCTGGAGACAACCATTGTCTCCCTCTGGGAGACAAACTGTCTCCCTCCGGGAGACAACATTTGTCTCCCTCCGGGAGACAACATATGTCTCCCTCCGGTAGACAGCATTTGTCTCCCTCCAGGAGTCAACATTTGTCTCTCTCCGGGAGACAACATTTGTCTCCCTCCAGGAGACAACATTTGTTTCCCTCCGGGAGACAACGTTTGTCTCCCTCCTGGAGACAAATATAAATATAAATATTTATATATTTATATTTATATTTATATTTATATTTATATTTATATTTATATATAAATATTTATATTTATATAAATATAAATATTTATATATTTATATTTATATTCGGAGGATTTAAGAGAGGCAAAATTTGAGACAAATGTTGTTTCCCGGAGGGAGACAAATGTTGTCTCCCGGAGGGAGACTAATGTTGTCTCCCGGAGGGAGACAGGTTGTCTGCCGGAGGGAGACAATTGTTGTCTCCCGGAGGGAGACTAAGGTTGTCTCCCGGAGGGAGACAGTTTGTCTCCCAGAGAGAAACAAAGGTCGTCTCCCGGAGGGAGACAAATGTTGTCTCCCGGAGGGAGACAAATGTTATCTCCCGGAGAGAGACAAATGTTATCTCCCGTAGGGAGACTAAGGTTGTCTCCCGGAGGGAGACAAAGGTTGTCTCCCGGAGGGAGACAAATGTTATCTCCCGGAGGGAGACAAATGTTGTTTCCCGGAGGGAGACAAAGGTTGTCTCCTGGAGGGAGACAAATGTTATCTCCCGAAGGGAGACAAATGTTGTTTCCCGGAGGGAGACAGTTTGTCTCCCAGAGAGAGACAAAGGTTGTCTCCCGGAGGGAGACAAATGTTGTCTCCCGGAGGGAGACAAATGTTATCTCCCGGAGGGAGACAAATGTTGTTTCCAGGAGGGAGACTAATGTTGTCTCCCGGAGGGAGACAGGTTGTCTCCCGGAGGGAGACAGTTTGTCTCCCAGAGAGAGACAAAGGTCGTCTCCTGGAGGGAGACAAATGTTGTCTCCCGGAGGGAGACAAATGTTATCTCCCGGAGGGAGACAAATGTTGTTTCCCGGAGGGAGACAAATGTTGTCTCCCGGAGGGAGACTAATGTTGTCTCCCGGAGGGAGACAAATATTATCTCCCAGAGGGAGACAAAGGTTGTCTCCAGGAGGGAGACTAATGTTGTCTCCCGGAGGGAGACAGGTTGTCTCCCGGAGGGAGACAATTGTTGTCTCCCGGAGGGAGACTAAGGTTGTCTCCCGGAGGGAGACTAAGGTTGTCTCCCGGAGGGAGACAGTTTGTCTCCCAGAGAGAGACAAAGGTCGTCTCCTGGAGGGAGACAAATGTTGTCTCCCGGAGGGAGACAAATGTTATCTCCCGGAGGGAGACAAATGTTGTTTCCCGGAGGGAGACAAATGTTGTCTCCCGGAGGGAGACTAATGTTGTCTCCCGGAGGGAGACAGGTTGTCTGCCGGAGGGAGACAATTGTTGTCTCCCGGAGGGAGACTAAGGTTGTCTCCCGGAGGGAGACAGTTTGTCTCCCAGAGAGAAACAAAGGTCGTCTCCCGGAGGGAGACAAATGTTGTCTCCCGGAGGGAGACAAATGTTATCTCCCGGAGAGAGACAAATGTTGTTTCCCGGAGGGAGACAAATGTTGTCTCCCGGAGGGAGACTAATGATGTCTCCCGGAGGGAGACAGGTTGTCTCCCGGAGGGAGACAATTGTTGTCTCCCGGAGGGAGACTAAGGTTGTCTCCCGGAGGGAGACAAAGGTTGACTCCCGGAGGGAGACAGTTTGTCTCCCGGAGAGAGACAAAGGTCGTCTCCCGGAGGGAGACAAATGTTGTCTCCCGGAGGGAGACAAATGTTATCTCCCGGAGGGAGACAAATGTTGTTTCCCGGAGGGAGACAAAGGTTGTCTCCCGGAGGGAGACAAAGTTTGTCTCCCGGAGGGAGACAAAGGTTGTCTTCCGGAGGGAGGCAAAGTTTGTCTCCCGGAGGGAGACAAAGGTTGTCTCCCGGGGGGAGACAGTTTGTCTCCCGGAGAGAGACAAAGGTTGTCTCCCGGAGGGAGACAGTTTGTCTCCCAGAGAGAGACAAAGGTCGTCTCCCGGAGGGAGACAAATGTTGTCTCCCGGAGGGAGACAAATATTATCTCCCAGAGGGAGACAAAGGTTGTCTCCAGGAGGGAGACTAATGTTGTCTCCCGGAGGGAGACAGGTGTCTCCCGGAGGGAGACAATTGTTGTCTCCCGGAGGGAGACTAAGGTTGTCTCCCGGAGGGAGACTAAGGTTGTCTCCCGGAGGGAGACAGTTTGTCTCCCAGAGAGAGACAAAGGTCGTCTCCCGGAGGGAGACAAATGTTGTCTCCCGGAGGGAGACAAATGTTATCTCCCGGAGGGAGACAAATGTTGTTTCCCGGAGGGAGACAAATGTTGTCTCCCGGAGGGAGACTAATGTTGTCTCCCGGAGGGAGACAGGTTGTCTGCCGGAGGGAGACAATTGTTGTCTCCCGGAGGGAGACTAAGGTTGTCTCCCGGAGGGAGACAAATGTTGTCTCCCGGAGGGAGACAAATGTTATCTCCCGGAGAGAGACAAATGTTGTTTCCCGGAGGGAGACAAATGTTGTCTCCCGGAGGGAGACTAATGTTGTCTCCCGGAGGGAGACAGGTTGTCTCCCGGAGGGAGACAATTGTTGTCTCCCGGAGGGAGACTAAGGTTGTCTCCCGGAGGGAGACAAAGGTTGACTCCCGGAGGGAGACAGTTTGTCTCCCGGAGAGAGACAAAGGTCGTCTCCCGGAGGGAGACAAATGTTGTCTCCCGGAGGGAGACAAATGTTATCTCCCGGAGGGAGACAAATGTTGTTTCCCGGAGGGAGACAAAGGTTGTCTCCCGGAGGGAGACAAAGTTTGTCTCCCGGAGGGAGACAAAGGTTGTCTCCCGGAGGGAGGCAAAGTTTGTCTCGCGGAGGGAGACAAAGGTTGTCTCCCGGGGGGAGACAGTTTGTCTCCCGGAGAGAGACAAAGGTTGTCTCCCGGAGGGAGACAAATGTTGTCTCCCGGAGGGAGACAAATGTTATCTCCCGGAGGGAGACAAATGTTGCTTCCCGGAGAGAGACAAATATTATCTCCCAGAGGGAGACAAAGGTTGTCTCCAGGAGGGAGACTAATGTTGTCTCCCGGGGGAGACAGGTTGTCTCCCGGAGGGAGACAGTTTGTCTCCCAGAGAGAGACAAAGGTCGTCTCCCGGAGGGAGACAAATGTTATCTCCCGTAGGGAGACTAAGGTTGTCTCCCGGAGGGAGACAAAGGTTGTCTCCCGGAGGGAGACAAATGTTATCTCCCGGAGGGAGACAAATGTTGTTTCCCGGAGGGAGACAAAGGTTGTCTCCCGGAGGGAGTCAAAGGTTGTCTCCCGGAGGGAGACAGTTTGTCTCCCAGAGAGAGACAACCTTTGTCTCCCTCCGGGAGATAACATTTGTCTCCCTCCGGGAGACAACCTTTGTCTCTCTCCGAGAGACAACATTTGTCTCCCTCTGGGAGACAACATTTGTCTCCCTCCGGGAGATAATATTTGTCTCCCTCCGGGAGACGACCTTTGTCTCTCTCTGGGAGACAACCTATGTCTCCCTCCGGGAGAAAACCTTTGTCTCTCTCTGGGAGACAAACTGTCTCCCTCCTGGAGACAAACTTTGTCTCCGTCCGGGAGAAAACATTTATCTCCTTCCGGGAGATAGCATTTGTCTCCCTCTGGGAGACGACCTTTGTCTCTCTCTGGGAGACAAACTGTCTCCCTCCGGGAGACAACCTTTGTCTCCCTCCGGGAGACGACCTTTGTCTCTCTCTGGGAGACAAACTGTCTCCCTCCGGGATACAACCTTTGTCTCCCTCCGGGAGACAAAATTTGTCTCCCTCCGGGAGACAGCCTGTCTCCTTCCGGGAGACCACCTTTGTCTCCCTCCGGGAGACAACCTTTGTCTCCCTCCGGGAGACAACCTTTGTCTCCCTCCGGGAGACAACATTTGTCTCCCTCCGGGAGACAACCTTTGTCTCCCTCCGGGAAACAACATTTGTCTCCCTCCGGGAGACAACCGTTGTCTCCCTCCGGGAGACAACCTTTGTCTCCCTCCGGGAGACAACCTTTGTCTCCCTCCGGGAGACAAACTTTGTCTCCCTCTGGGAGACAACCTTTGTCTCTCTCCGGGAGACAACATTTGTCTCCCTCCGGGAGATAACATTTGTCTCCCTCCGGGAGACAACATTTGTCTCCCTCCGGGAGACAACATTTGTCTCCCTCCTAGAGATAACATTTTTTCTTTCCGGGAGATAACATTTGTCTCCCTCCGGGAGACAACATTTGTCTCCCTCCGGGAGACGACCTTTGTCTCTCTCTGGGAGACAAACTGTCTCCCTCCGGGAGGCAACCTTTGTCTCCCTCCGGGAGACAAACTTTGTCTCCCTCTGGGAGACAACCTTTGTCTCTCTCCGGGAGACAACATTTGTCTCCCTCCGGGAGATAACATTTGTCTCCCTCCGGGAGACAACATTTGTCTCCCTCCGGGAGACAACATTTGTCTCCCTCCGGGAGACAACATTTGTCTCCCTCCGGGAGACAACATTTGTCTCCCTCCGGGAGACAACATTTGTCTCCCTCCGGGAGACAACCTTTGTCTCCCTCCGGGAGACAACATTTGTCTCCCTCCGGGAGACAACCTGTCTCCTTCCGGGAGACAACCTTTGTCTCCCTCCGGGAGACAACATTTGTCTCTTTTGGGAGACCACCTATGTCTCCCTCCGGGAGACACCCTTTGTCTCCCTCCGGGAGACAACATTTTTCTCCCTCCGGGAGACAACCTTTGTCTCCCTCCGGGAGACAACATTTGTCTCCCTCCGGGAGACAACATTTGTCTCCCTCCGGGAGACAACCTTTGTCTCCCTCCGGGAGACAACCTTTGTCTCCCTACGGGAGACAACCTTTGTCTCACTCCGGGAGACAACCGTTGTCTCCCTCCGGGAGACAACAATTGTCTCCCTCCGGGAGACAACTTGTCTCCCTCCGGGAGACAACATTTGTCTCCCTCCGAGAGATAACATTTTTTCTTTCCGGGAGATAACATTTGTCTCCCTCCGGGAGACAAACTTTGTCTCCCTCCGGGAGACAACCTTAATCTCTCTCCGGGAGACAACATTTGTCTCCCTCCGGGAGATAACATTTGTCTCCCTCCGGGAGACAACATTTGTCTCCCTCCGGGAGACAACATTTGTCTCCCTCCGGGAGACAACATTTGTCTCCCTCCGGGAGACAACATTTGTCTCCCTCCGGGAGACACCCATTGTCTCCCTCCGGGAGACACCCATTGTCTCCCTCCGGGAGACAACATTTGTCTCCATCCGGGAGACAACCTTTGTCTCCCTCCGGGAGACAACCTTTGTCTCCCTCCGGGAGACAACCTTTGTCTCCCTCCGGGAGACAACATTTATCTCCCTCCAGGAGACAACATTTGTCTCCCTCCGGGAAACAACATTTGTCTCCCTCCGAGAGACAACATTTGTCTCCCTCCGGGAGACAACCTTTGTCTCCCTCCGGGAGACAACATTTGTCTCCCTCCGGGAGATAACATTTGTCTCCTTCCGGGAGAAAACCATTGTCTCCCTCCGGGAGACAACCTTTGTCTCCCTCCGAGAGACAACATTTGTCTCCCTCCGGGAGACAATATTTGTCTCCCTCCGGGAGACAACATTTGTCTCCCTCCGGGAGAAAACCATTATCTCCCTCCGGGAGACAACCTTTGTCTTTCTCCGGGAGACAACCTTTGTCTTCCTCCGGGAGACAACCTTTGTCTCCCTCCGGGAGACAACATTTATCTCCCTCCGGGAGACAACATTTGTCTCCCTCCGGGAGACAACCTTTGTCTCCCTCCGGGAGACAACATTTGTCTCCCTCCGGGAGACAACATTTGTCTCCCTCCGGGAGACAACCTTTGTCTCCCTCCGGGAGACAACCTTTGTCTCCCTCCGGGAGACAACATTTGTCTCCCTTCGGGAGAAAACCATTGTCTCTCTCCGGGAGACAACATTTGTCTCCCTTTGGAGACAACATTTGTCTCCCTCCGGGAGACAACCTTTGTCTCCCTCCGGGAGACAACCTTTGTATTTCTCCGGGAGACAACATTTGTCTCCCTCCGGGAGACAACATTTGTCTCCCTCCGAAAGACAACCTTTGTCTTCCTCCGGGAGACAACCTTTGTCTCCCTCCGGGAGACAACATTTATCTCCCTCCGGGAGACAACATTTGTCTCCCTCCGGGAGACAACATTTGTCTCCCTCCGGGAGACAACATTTGTCTCCCTCCGGGAGACAACATTTGTCTCCCTCCGGGAGACAACATTTGTCTCCCTCCGGGAGACAACCTTTGTCTCCCTCCGGGAGACAACCTTTGTCTCTCTCTGGGAGACAACCTATGTCTCCCTCCGGGAGAAAACCTTTGTCTCTCTCTGGGAGACAAACTGTCTCCCTCCGGGAGACAACCTTTGTCTCCGTCCGGGAGACAACATTTGTCTCCCTCCGGGAGACAACATTTATCTCCCTCCGGGAGATAACATTTGTCTCCTTCTGGGAGACGACCTTTGTCTCTTTCTGGGAGACAAACTGTCTCCCTCCGGGATACAACCTTTGTCTCCCTCCGGGAGACAAAATTTGTCTCCCTCCGGGAGACAGCCTGTCTCCTTCCGGGAGACCACCTTTGTCTCCCTCCGGGAGACAACCTTTGTCTCCCTCCGGGAGACAACCTTTGTCTCCCTCCGGGAGACAACATTTGTCTCCCTCCGTGAGACCACCTATGTCTCCCTCCGGGAGACCACCTTTGTCTCCCTCCGGGAGACAACATTTGTCTCCCTCCAGGAGACAACGTTTGTCTCCCTCCGGGAGATAACATTTGTCTCCCTCCGGGAGACAACATTTGTCTCCCTCCGGGAGACAACATTTGTCTCCCTCCGGGAGACAACATTTGTCTCCCTCCGGGAGACATCATTTGTCTCCCTCCGGGAGACAACCTTTGTCTCTCTCCGGGAGACATCATTTGTCTCCCTCCGGGAGACAACCTTTGTCTCCCTCCGGGAGACAACCTTTGTCTCCCTCCGGGAGACAACCTTTGTCTCCCTCCGGGAAACAACATTTGTCTCCCTCCGGGAGACAACATTTGTCTCCCTCCGGGAGACAACCTTTGTCTCCCTCCGGGAGACAACCTTTGTCCCCCTCCGGGAGACAACCGTTGTCTCCCTCCGGGATACAACCTTTGTCTCCCTCCGGGAGACCACCTTTGTCTCCCTCCGGGAGACAACCTTTGTCTCCCTCCGGGAGACAACCTTTGTCTCCCTCCGGGAGACAACATTTGTCTCCCTCCGGGAGACAACCTTTGTCTCCCTCCGGGAAACAACATTTGTCTCCCTCCGGGAGACAACCTTTGTCTCCCTCCGGGAGACAACCTTTGTCTCCCTCCGGGAGACAACCTTTGTCTCCCTCCGGGAGACAACCGTTGTCTCCCTCCGGGAGACAACAATTGTCTCTCTCTGGGAGACAAACTGTCTCCCTCCGGGAGGCAACCTTTGTCTCCCTCCGGGAGAAAACTTTGTCTCCCTCCGGGAGACAACCTTTTTCTCTCTCCGGGAGACAACATTTGTCTCCCTCCGGGAGACAACATTTGTCTCCCTCCGGGAGACAACATTTGTCTCCCTCCGGGAGACAACCTTTGTCTCCCTCCGGGAGACAACATTTGTCTCTTTTGGGAGACCACCTATGTCTCCCTCCGGGAGACACCCTTTGTCTCCCTCCGGGAGACAACATTTGTCTCCCTCCGGGAGACAACATTTGTCTCCCTCCCGGAGACAACCTTTGTCTCTCTCCGGGAGACAACCTTTGTCTCCCTCCGGGAGACAACCTTTGTCTTCCTCCGGGAGACAACCTTTGTCTCCCTCCGGGAGACAACATTTATCTCCCTCCGGGAGACAACATTTGTCTCCCTCCGGGAGACAACCTTTGTCTCCCTCCGGGAGACAACATTTGTCTCCCTCCGGGAGACAACATTTGTCTCCCTCCGGGAGACAACCTTTGTCTCCCTCCGGGAGACAACCTTTGTCTCCCTCCGGGAGACAACCTTTGTCTCCCTCCGGGAGACAACATTTGTCTCCCTTCGGGAGAAAACCATTGTCTCTCTCCGGGAGACAACATTTGTCTCCCTTTGGAGACAACATTTGTCTCCCTCCGGGAGACAACCTTTGTCTCCCTCCGGGAGACAACCTTTGTATTTCTCCGGGAGACAACCTTTGTCTCCCTCCGGGAGACAACATTTATCTCCCTCCGGGAGACAACATTTGTCTCCCTCCGGGAGACAACATTTGTCTCCCTCCGGGAGACAACATTTGTCTCCCTCCGGGAGACAACATTTGTCTCCCTCCGGGAGACAACATTTGTCTCCCTCCGGGAGACAACCTTTGTCTCCCTCCGGGAGACGACCTTTGTCTCTCTCTGGGAGACAACCTATGTCTCCCTCCGGGAGAAAACCTTTGTCTCTCTCTGGGAGACAAACTGTCTCCCTCCGGGAGACAACCTTTGTCTCCGTCCGGGAGACAACATTTG
This sequence comes from Aurelia sp. 4 Dawson et al 2005, assembly GCA_964019985.1. Taxonomy (NCBI): domain Eukaryota; kingdom Metazoa; phylum Cnidaria; class Scyphozoa; order Semaeostomeae; family Ulmaridae; genus Aurelia; species Aurelia sp. 4 Dawson et al 2005. The sequence continues at coordinate 18,450,919 of OZ026492.1, forward strand.
TCTCCCTCCGGGAGACAACATTTATCTCCCTCCGGGAGATAACATTTGTCTCCTTCTGGGAGACGACCTTTGTCTCTTTCTGGGAGACAAACTGTCTCCCTCCGGGATACAACCTTTGTCTCCCTCCGGGAGACAAAATTTGTCTCCCTCCGGGAGACAGCCTGTCTCCTTCCGGGAGACCACCTTTGTCTCCCTCCGGGAGACAACCTTTGTCTCCCTCCGGGAGACAACCTTTGTCTCCCTCCGGGAGACAACATTTGTCTCCCTCCGGGAGACCACCTATGTCTCCCTCCGGGAGACCACCTTTGTCTCCCTCCGGGAGACAACATTTGTCTCCCTCCGGGAGACAACGTTTGTCTCCCTCCGGGAGATAACATTTGTCTCCCTCCGGGAGACAACATTTGTCTCCCTCCGGGAGACAACATTTGTCTCCCTCCGGGAGACAACATTTGTCTCCCTCCGGGAGACATCATTTGTCTCCCTCCGGGAGACAACCTTTGTCTCTCTCCGGGAGACATCATTTGTCTCCCTCCGGGAGACAACCTTTGTCTCCCTCCGGGAGACAACCTTTGTCTCCCTCCGGGAGACAACCTTTGTCTCCCTCCGGGAAACAACATTTGTCTCCCTCCGGGAGACAACATTTGTCTCCCTCCGGGAGACAACCTTTGTCTCCCTCCGGGAGACAACCTTTGTCCCCCTCCGGGAGACAACCGTTGTCTCCCTCCGGGATACAACCTTTGTCTCCCTCCGGGAGACCACCTTTGTCTCCCTCCGGGAGACAACCTTTGTCTCCCTCCGGGAGACAACCTTTGTCTCCCTCCGGGAGACAACATTTGTCTCCCTCCGGGAGACAACCTTTGTCTCCCTCCGGGAAACAACATTTGTCTCCCTCCGGGAGACAACCTTTGTCTCCCTCCGGGAGACAACCTTTGTCTCCCTCCGGGAGACAACCTTTGTCTCCCTCCGGGAGACAACCGTTGTCTCCCTCCGGGAGACAACAATTGTCTCTCTCTGGGAGACAAACTGTCTCCCTCCGGGAGGCAACCTTTGTCTCCCTCCGGGAGAAAACTTTGTCTCCCTCCGGGAGACAACCTTTTTCTCTCTCCGGGAGACAACATTTGTCTCCCTCCGGGAGACAACATTTGTCTCCCTCCGGGAGACAACATTTGTCTCCCTGTGGGAGACAACATTTGTCTCCCTCCAGGAGACACCCATTGTCTCCCTCCGGGAGACAACATTTGTCTCCCTCCGGGAGACAACCTTTGTCTCCCTCCGGGAGACAACATTTGTCTCTTTTGGGAGACCACCTATGTCTCCCTCCGGGAGACACCCTTTGTCTCCCTCCGGGAGACAACATTTGTCTCCCTCCGGGAGACAACATTTGTCTCCCTCCGGGAGACAACCTTTGTCTCTCTCCGGGAGACAACCTTTGTCTCCCTCCGGGAGACAACCTTTGTCTCCCTCCGGGAGACAACATTTGTCTCCCTCCGGGAGACAACATTTGTCTCCCTCCGGGAGACAACATTTGTTATCCTCCGGGAGATAACATTTGTCTCCCTCCGGGAGACAACATTTGTCTCCCTCCGGGAGACAACCTTTGTCTCCCTCCGGGAGACAACATTTGTCTCCCTCCGGGAGACAACCTTTGTCTCCCTCCGGGAGACAACATTTGTCTCTTTTTGGAGACCACCTATGTCTCCCTCCGGGAGACACCCTTTGTCTCCCTCCGGGAGACAACTTTTGTCTCCCTCCGGGAGACAAAATTTGTCTCCCTCCTGAGACAACCTTTGTCTCCCTCCGGGAGACAACATTTGTCTCTTTTGGGAGACCACCTATGTCTCCCTCCGGGAGACAACCTTTGTCTCCCTCCGGGAGACAACCTTTGTCTCTCTCCGGGAGACAACCTTTGTCTCCCTCCGGGAGACAACCTTTGTCTCCCTCCGGGAGACAACATTTGTCTCCCTCCGGGAGACCACCTATGTCGTTCTCCGGGAGACAACATTTGTCTCTCTCCGGGAGACAACATTTGTCTCCCTCCAGGAGATAACATTTGTCTCCCTCCGGGAGACAATATTTGTCTCCCTCCGGGAGACAACATTTGTCTCCCTCCGGGAGACAACATTTGTCTCCCTCCGGGAGACAACATTTGTCTCCCTCCGGGAGACAACCTTTGTCTCCCTCCGGGAGACAACATTTGTCTCCCTCCGGGAGACAACCTTTGTCTCCCTCCGGGAGACAACCTGTCTCCTTCCGGGAGACAACCTTTGTCTCCCTCCGGGAGACAACATTTGTCTCTTTTGGGAGACCACCTATGTCTCCCTCCGGGAGACACCCTTTGTCTCCCTCCGGGAGACAACCTTTGTCTCTCTCCGGGAGACAACATTTGTCTCCCTCCGGGAGACAACATTTGTCTCCCTCCGGGAGACAACATTTGTCTCTTTTGGGAGACCACCTATGTCTCCCTCCGGGAGACAACATTTGTCTCCCTCCGGGAGACCACCTTTGTCTCCCTCCGGCAGACAACCTTTGTCTCCCTCCGGGAGACAACCTGTCTCCCTCCGGGAGACAACATTTGTCTCCCTCCGAGAGATAACATTTTTTCTTTCCGGGAGATAACATTTGTCTCCCTCCGGGAGACAACATTTGTCTCATTCCGGGAGACGACCTTTGTGTCCCTCCGGGAGACAACCTGTCTCCTTCCGGGAGACAACCTTTGTCTCCCTCCGGGAGACAACATTTGTCTCTTTTGGGAGACCACCTATGTCTCCCTCCGGGAGACAACATTTGTCTCCCTCCGGGAGACAAACTGTCTCCCTCCGGTAGGCAACCTTTGTCTCCCTCCGGGAGACAAACTTTGTCTCCCTCCGGGAGACAACCTTTGTCTCTCTCCGGGAGACAACATTTGTCTCCCTCCGGGAGATAACATTTGTCTCCCTCCGGGAGACAAACTGTCTCCCTCCGGTAGACAACATTTGTCTCCCTCCGGGAGACCACCTATGTCTCCCTCCGGGAGACAACATTTGTCTCCCTCCGGGAGACAACATTTGTCTCCGTCCGGGAGATAACATTTGTCTCCCTCGGGGAGACAACATTTGTCTCCCTCCGGGAGACAACATTTGTCTCCCTCCGGGAGACAACATTTGTCTCCCTCCTGGAGACATCATTTGTCTCCCTCCGGGAGACAACCTTTGTCTCCCTCCGGGAGACAACCTTTGTCTCCCTCCGGGAGACAACCTTTGTCTCCCTCCGGGAGACAACATTTGTCTCCCTCCGGGAGACAACCTTTGTCTCCCTCCGGGAGACAACATTTGTCTCTTTTGGGAGACCACCTATGTCTCCCTCCGGGAGACACCCTTTGTCTCCCTCCGGGAGACAACTTTTGTCTCCCTCCGGGAGACAAAATTTGTCTCCCTCCTGAGACAACCTTTGTTTCCCTCCGGGAGACAACCTGTCTCCTTCCGGGAGACAAACTGTCTCCCTCCGGGAGGCAACCTTTGTCTCCCTCCGGGAGACAAACTTTGTCTCCCTCCGGGAGACAACCTTTGTCTCTCTCCGGGAGACAACATTTGTCTCCCTCCTGAGACAACCTTTAATTCCCTCCGGGAGACAACCTGTCTCCTTCCGGGAGACAAACTGTCTCCCTCCGGGAGGCAACATTTGTCTCATTCCGGGAGACGACCTTTGTGTCCCTCCGGGAGACAACCTGTCTCCTTCCGGGAGACAACCTTTGTCTCCCTCCGGGAGACAACATTTGTCTCTTTTGGGAGACCACCTATGTCTCCCTCCGGGAGACAACATTTGTCTCCCTCCGGGAGACAAACTGTCTCCCTCCGGTAGGCAACCTTTGTCTCCCTCCGGGAGACAAACTTTGTCTCCCTCCGGGAGACAACCTTTGTCTCTCTCCGGGAGACAACATTTGTCTCCCTCCGGGAGATAACATTTGTCTCCCTCCGGGAGACAAACTGTCTCCCTCCGGTAGACAACATTTGTCTCCCTCCGGGAGACCACCTATGTCTCCCTCCGGGAGACAACATTTGTCTCCCTCCGGGAGACAACATTTGTCTCCGTCCGGGAGATAACATTTGTCTCCCTCGGGGAGACAACATTTGTCTCCCTCCGGGAGACAACCTTTGTCTCTCTCCGGGAGACAACATTTGTCTCCCTCCTGAGACAACCTTTAATTCCCTCCGGGAGACAACCTGTCTCCTTCCGGGAGACAAACTGTCTCCCTCCGGGAGGCAACCTTTGTCTCCCTCCGGGAGACAAACTTTGTCTCCCTCCGGGAGACAACCTTTGTCTCTCTCCGGGAGACAACATTTGTCTCCCTCCAGGAGATAACATTTGTCTCCCTCCGGGAGACAATATTTGTCTCCCTCCGGGAGACAACATTTGTCTCCCTCCGGGAGACAACATTTGTCTCCCTCCGGGAGACAACATTTGTCTCCCTCCGGGAGACAACCTTTGTCTCCCTCCGGGAGACAACATTTGTCTCCCTCCGGGAGACAACCTTTGTCTCCCTCCGGGAGACAACCTGTCTCCTTCCGGGAGACAACCTTTGTCTCCCTCCGGGAGACAACATTTGTCTCTTTTGGGAGACCACCTATGTCTCCCTCCGGGAGACACCCTTTGTCTCCCTCCGGGAGACAACCTTTGTCTCTCTCCGGGAGACAACATTTGTCTCCCTCCGGGAGACAACATTTGTCTCTTTTGGGAGACCACCTATGTCTCCCTCCGGGAGACAACATTTGTCTTCCTCCGGGAGACCACCTTTGTCTCCCTCCGGCAGACAACCTTTGTCTCCCTCCGGGAGACAACCTGTCTCCCTCCGGGAGACAACATTTGTCTCCCTCCGAGAGATAACATTTTTTCTTTCCGGGAGATAACATTTGTCTCCCTCCGGGAGACAACATTTGTCTCATTCCGGGAGACGACCTTTGTGTCCCTCCGGGAGACAACCTGTCTCCTTCCGGGAGACAACCTTTGTCTCCCTCCGGGAGACAACATTTGTCTCTTTTGGGAGACCACCTATGTCTCCCTCCGGGAGACAACATTTGTCTCCCTCCGGGAGACAAACTGTCTCCCTCCGGTAGGCAACCTTTGTCTCCCTCCGGGAGACAAACTTTGTCTCCCTCCGGGAGACAACCTTTGTCTCTCTCCGAGAGACAACATTTGTCTCCCTCCGGGAGATAACATTTGTCTCCCTCCGGGAGACAACATTTGTCTCCCTCCGGGAGACAACCTTTGTCTCCCTCCGGGAGACAACATTTGTCTCCCTCCGGGAGACATTCTTTGTCTCCCTCCGGGAGACAACCTTTCTCCCTCCGGGAGACAACCTTTGTCTCCCTCTGGGAGACAACATTTGTCTCCCTCGGGGAGACAACATTTGTCTCCCTCCGGGAGACATCATTTGTCTCCCTCCGGGAGACAACCTTTTTCTCCCTCCGGGAGACAACATTTGTCTCCCTCCGGTAGACCACCTTTGTCTCCCTCCGGGAGACAACATTTGTCTCCCTCCGGGAGACAACCGTTGTCTCCCTCCGGGAGACAACAATTGTCTCCCTCCGGGAGACAACCTGTCTCCCTCCGGGAGACAACATTTGTCTCCCTCCGAGAGATAACATTTGTCTCCCTCCGGGAGATAACATTTGTCTCCCTCCGGGAGACAACATTTGTCTCCCTCCGGGAGACAACATTTGTCTCCCTCGGGGAGACAACATTTGTCTCCCTCCGGGAGACATCATTTGTCTCCCTCCGGGAGACAACCTTTGTCTCCCTCCGGGAGACAACATTTGTCTCCCTCCGGTAGACCACCTTTGTCTCCCTCCGGGAGACAACATTTGTCTCCCTCCGGGAGACAACCGTTGTCTCCCTCCGGGAGACAACAATTGTCTCCCTCCGGGAGACAACCTGTCTCCCTCCGGGAGACAACATTTGTCTCCCTCCGAGAGATAACATTTTTTCTTTCCGGGAGATAACATTTGTCTCCCTCCGGGAGACAACATTTGTCTCATTCCGGGAGACGACCTTTGTCTCTCTCTGGGAGACAAACTGTCTCCCTCCGGGAGGCAACCTTTGTCTCCCTCCGGGAGACAAACTTTGTCTCCCTCCGGGAGACAACCGTTGTCTCCCTCCGGGAGACAACAATTGTCTCCTTCCGGGAGACAACATTTGTCTCCCTCCGAGAGATAACATTTTTTCTTTCCGGGAGATAACATTTGTCTCCCTCCGGGAGACAACATTTGTCTCATTCCGGGAGACGACCTTTGTCTCTCTCCGGGAGACAACCTTTGTCTCCCTCCGGGAGACAACCTTTGTCTCCCTCCGGGAGACAACAATTGTCTCCCTCCGGGAGACAACCTGTCTCCCTCCGGGAGACCACCTATGTCTCCCTCCGGGAGACAACATTTGTCTCCCTCCGGGAGACAACATTTGTCTCCCTCCGGGAGATAACATTTGTCTCCCTCCGAGAGATAACATTTTTTCTTTCCGGGAGATAACATTTGTCTCCCTCCGGGAGACAACATTTGTCTCATTCCGGGAGACGACCTTTGTCTCTCTCTGGGAGACAAACTGTCTCCCTCCGGGAGGCAACCTTTGTCTCCCTCCGGGAGATAACATTTGTCTCCCTCCGGGAGACAACATTTGTCTCCCTCCGGGAGATAACATTTGTCTCCCTCCGGGAGACAACATTTGTCTCCCTCCGGGAGACAACATTTGTCTCCCTCGGGGAGACAACATTTGTCTCCCTCCGGGAGACATCATTTGTCTCCCTCCGGGAGACAACCTTTGTCTCCCTCCGGGAGACAACATTTGTCTCCCTCCGGTAGACCACCTTTGTCTCCCTCCGGGAGACAACCTTTGTCTCCCTCCGGGAGACAACCTGTCTCCTTCCGGGAGACAACCTTTGTCTCCCTCCGGGAGACAACATTTGTCTCTTTTGGGAGACCACCTATGTCTCCCTCCGGGAGACACCCTTTGTCTCCCTCCGGGAGACAACATTTGTCTCCCTCCGGGAGACAACATTTGTCTCATTCCGGGAGACGACCTTTGTCTCTCTCTGGGAGACAAACTGTCTCCCTCCGGGAGGCAACCTTTGTCTCCCTCCGGGAGACAAACTTTGTCTCCCTCCGGGAGACAACCGTTGTCTCCCTCCGGGAGACAACAATTGTCTCCCTCCGGGAGACAACCTGTCTCCCTCCGGGAGACAACATTTGTCTCCCTCCGAGAGATAACATTTTTTCTTTCCGGGAGATAACATTTGTCTCCCTCCGGGAGACAACATTTGTCTCATTCCGGGAGACGACCTTTGTCTCTCTCTGGGAGACAAACTGTCTCCCTCCGGGAGGCAACCTTTGTCTCCCTCCGGGAGATAACATTTGTCTCCCTCCGGGAGACAACATTTGTCTCCCTCCGGGAGACAACATTTGTCTCCCTCCGGGAGACAACATTTGTCTCCCTCCGGGAGACAACATTTGTCTCCCTCCGGGAGACAACCTTTGTGTCCCTCCGGGAGACAACATTTGTCTCCCTCCGGGAGACAACCTTTGTCTCCCTCCGGGAGACAACCTGTCTCCTTCCGGGAGACAACCTTTGTCTCCCTCCGGGAGACAACATTTGTCTCTTTTGGGAGACCACCTATGTCTCCCTCCGGGAGACACCCTTTGTCTCCCTCCGGGAGACAACATTTGTCTCCCTCCGGGAGACAACCTTTGTCTCTCTCCGGGAGACAACCTTTGTCTCCCTCCGGGAGACAACCTTTGTCTCCCTCCGGGAGACAACAATTGTCTCCCTCCGGGAGACAACCTGTCTCCCTCCGGGAGACCACCTATGTCTCCCTCCGGGAGACAACATTTGTCTCCCTCCGGGAGACAACATTTGTCTCCCTCCGGGAGATAACATTTGTCTCCCTCCGGGAGACAACATTTGTCTCCCCCCGGGAGACAACATTTGTCTCCCTCCGGAAGACAACATTTGTCTCCCTCCGGGAGACAACATTTGTCTCCCTCCGGGAGACATCATTTGTCTCCCTCCGGGAGACAACCTGTCTCCTTCCGGGAGACAAACTGTCTCCCTCCGGGAGGCAACCTTTGTCTCCCTCCGGGAGACAAGCTTTGTCTCCCTCCGGGAGACAACCTTTGTCTCTCTCCGGGAGACAACCTTTGTCTCTCTCCGGGAAACAACATTTGTCTCCCTCGGGGAGATAACATTTGTCTGCCTCCGGGAGACAACATTTGTCTCCCTCCGGGAGACAACATTTGTCTCCCTCCGGGAGACAACATTTGTCTCCCTCCGGGAGACAACATTTGTCTCCCTCCTGGAGACAACATTTGTCTCCCTCCGGGAGACAACATTTGTCTCCCTCCGGGAGACAACCTTTGTCTCCCTCCGGGAGACAACATTTGTCTCTTTTGGGAGACCACCTATGTCTCCCTCCGGGAGACACCCTTTGTCTCCCTCCGGGAGACAAACTTTGTCTCCCTCCGGGAGACAGCCTGTCTCCTTCCGGGAGACCACCTTTGTCTCCCTCCGGGAGACAACCTTTGTCTCCCTCCGGGAGGCAACCTTTGTCTCCCTCCGGGAGACAAGCTTTGTCTCCCTCCGGGAGACAACCTTTGTCTCTCTCCGGGAGACAACCTTTGTCTCTCTCCGGGAAACAACATTTGTCACCCTCGGGGAGATAACATTTGTCTGCCTCCGGGAGACAACATTTGTCTCCCTCCGGGAGACAACATTTGTCTCCCTCCGGGAGACAACATTTGTCTCCCTCCGGGAGACAACCTTTGTCTCTCTCCGGGAGACAACCTTTGTCTCTCTCCAGGAAACAACATTTGTCACCCTCGGGGAGATAACATTTGTCTGCCTCCGGGAGACAACATTTGTCTCCCTCCGGGAGACACCCTTTGTCTCCCTCCGGGAGACAACATTTGTCTCTTTTGGGAGACCACCTATGTCTCCCTCCGGGAGACACGGGAGACAAACTTTGTCTCCCTCCGGGAGACAGCCTGTCTCCTTCCGGGAGACCACCTTTGTCTCCCTCCGGGAGACAACCTTTGTCTCCCTCCGGGAGACAACCTTTGTCTCCCTCCGGGAGACAACATTTGTCTCCCTCCGGGAGACAACCTTTGTCTCCCTCCGGGAGACAACATTTGTCTCCCTCCGGGAGACAACATTTGTCTCCCTCCGGGAGACAACCTTTGTCTCCCTCCGGGAGACAACCTTTGTCTCTCTCCGGGAGACAACCTTTGTCTCCCTCCGGGAGACAACCTTTGTCTCCCTCCGGGAGACAACAATTGTCTCCCTCCGGGAGACAACCTGTCTCCCTCCGGGAGACCACCTATGTCTCCCTCCGGGAGACAACATTTGTCTCCCTCCGGGAGACAACATTTGTCTCCCTCCGGGAGATAACATTTGTCTCCCTCCGGGAGACAACATTTGTCTCCCCCCGGGAGACAACATTTGTCTCCCTCCGGAAGACAACATTTGTCTCCCTCCGGGAGACAACATTTGTCTCCCTCCGGGAGACATCATTTGTCTCCCTCCGGGAGACAACCTGTCTCCTTCCGGGAGACAAACTGTCTCCCTCCGGGAGGCAACCTTTGTCTCCCTCCGGGAGACAAGCTTTGTCTCCCTCCGGGAGACAACCTTTGTCTCTCTCCGGGAGACAACCTTTGTCTCTCTCCGGGAAACAACATTTGTCTCCCTCGGGGAGATAACATTTGTCTGCCTCCGGGAGACAACATTTGTCTCCCTCCGGGAGACAACATTTGTCTCCCTCCGGGAGACAACATTTGTCTCCCTCCGGGAGACAACATTTGTCTCCCTCCTGGAGACAACATTTGTCTCCCTCCGGGAGACAACATTTGTCTCCCTCCGGGAGACAACCTTTGTCTCCCTCCGGGAGACAACATTTGTCTCTTTTGGGAGACCACCTATGTCTCCCTCCGGGAGACACCCTTTGTCTCCCTCCGGGAGACAAACTTTGTCTCCCTCCGGGAGACAGCCTGTCTCCTTCCGGGAGACCACCTTTGTCTCCCTCCGGGAGACAACCTTTGTCTCCCTCCGGGAGGCAACCTTTGTCTCCCTCCGGGAGACAAGCTTTGTCTCCCTCCGGGAGACAACCTTTGTCTCTCTCCGGGAGACAACCTTTGTCTCTCTCCGGGAAACAACATTTGTCACCCTCGGGGAGATAACATTTGTCTGCCTCCGGGAGACAACATTTGTCTCCCTCCGGGAGACAACATTTGTCTCCCTCCGGGAGACAACATTTGTCTCCCTCCGGGAGACAACCTTTGTCTCTCTCCGGGAGACAACCTTTGTCTCTCTCCAGGAAACAACATTTGTCACCCTCGGGGAGATAACATTTGTCTGCCTCCGGGAGACAACATTTGTCTCCCTCCGGGAGACACCCTTTGTCTCCCTCCGGGAGACAACATTTGTCTCTTTTGGGAGACCACCTATGTCTCCCTCCGGGAGACACGGGAGACAAACTTTGTCTCCCTCCGGGAGACAGCCTGTCTCCTTCCGGGAGACCACCTTTGTCTCCCTCCGGGAGACAACCTTTGTCTCCCTCCGGGAGACAACCTTTGTCTCCCTCCGGGAGACAACATTTGTCTCCCTCCGGGAGACAACCTTTGTCTCCCTCCGGGAGACAACATTTGTCTCCCTCCGGGAGACAACATTTGTCTCCCTCCGGGAGACAACCTTTGTCTCCCTCCGGGAGACAACATTTGTCTCCCTCCGGGAGACAACATTTGTCTCCTTCCGGGAGACAACCTTTGTCTCCCTCCGGGAGACAACCTTTGTCTCCCTCCGGGAGACAACATTTGTCTCCCTCCGAGAGATAACATTTTTTCTTTCCGGGAGATAACATTTGTCTCCCTCCGGGAGACAACATTTGTCTCCCTCCGGGAGACAAACTTTGTCTCCCTCCGGGAGACAACCTTTGTCTCTCTCCGGGAGACAACATTTGTCTCCCTCCGGGAGACAACATTTGTCTCCCTCCGGGAGACAACCTTTGTCTCCCTCCGGGAGACAACATTTGTCTCCCTCCGGGAGACAACATTTGTCTCCTTCCGGGAGACAACCTTTGTCTCCCTCCAGGAGACAACCTTTGTCTCCCTCCGGGAGACAACATTTGTCTCCCTCCGAGAGATAACATTTTTTCTTTCCGGGAGATAACATTTGTCTCCCTCCGGGAGACAACATTTGTCTCCCTCCGGGAGACGACCTTTGTCTCTCTCTGGGAGACAAACTGTCTCCCTCCGGGAGGCAACCTTTGTCTCCCTCCGGGAGACAAACTTTGTCTCCCTCCGGGAGACAACCTTTGTCTCTCTCCGGGAGACAACATTTGTCTCCCTCCGGGAGATAACATTTGTCTCCCTCCGGGAGACAACATTTGTCTCCCCCCGGGAGACAACATTTGTCTCCCTCCGGAAGACAGCCTGTCTCCTTCCGGGAGACCACCTTTGTCTCCCTCCGGGAGACAACCTTTGTCTCCCTCCGGGAGACAACCTTTGTCTCCCTCCGGGAGACAACATTTGTCTCCCTCCGGGAGACAACCTTTGTCTCCCTCCGGGAGACAACATTTGTCTCCCTCCGGGAGACAACATTTGTCTCCCTCCGGGAGACAACCTTTGTCTCCCTCCGGGAGACAACATTTGTCTCCCTCCGGGAGACAACATTTGTCTCCTTCCGGGAGACAACCTTTGTCTCCCTCCGGGAGACAACCTTTGTCTCCCTCCGGGAGACAACATTTGTCTCCCTCCGAGAGATAACATTTTTTCTTTCCGGGAGATAACATTTGTCTCCCTCCGGGAGACAACATTTGTCTCCCTCCGGGAGATGACCTTTGTCTCTCTCTGGGAGACAAACTGTCTCCCTCCGGGAGGCAACCTTTGTCTCCCTCCGGGAGACAAATTTTGTCTCCCTCCGGGAGACAACCTTTGTCTCTCTCCGGGAGACAACATTTGTCTCCCTCCGGGAGATAACATTTGTCTGCCTCCGGGAGACAACATTTGTCTCCCTCCGGGAGACAACATTTGTCTCCCTCCGGGAGACAACATTTGTCTCCCTCCGGGAGACAACATTTGTCTCCCTCCGGGAGACAACATTTGTCTCCCTCCGGGAGACAACCTTTGTCTCCCTCCGGGAGACAACATTTGTCTCTTTTGGGAGACCACCTATGTCTCCCTCCGGGAGACACGGGAGACAAACTTTGTCTCCCTCCGGGAGACAGCCTGTCTCCTTCCGGGAGACCACCTTTGTCTCCCTCCGGGAGACAACCTTTGTCTCCCTCCGGGAGACAACCTTTGTCTCCCTCCGGGAGACAACATTTGTCTCCCTCCGGGAGACAACCTTTGTCTCCCTCCGGGAGACAACATTTGTCTCCCTCCGGGAGACAACATTTGTCTCCCTCCGGGAGACAACCTTTGTCTCCCTCCGGGAGACAACATTTGTCTCCCTCCGGGAGACAACATTTGTCTCCTTCCGGGAGACAACCTTTGTCTCCCTCCGGGAGACAACCTTTGTCTCCCTCCGGGAGACAACATTTGTCTCCCTCCGAGAGATAACATTTTTTCTTTCCGGGAGATAACATTTGTCTCCCTCCGGGAGACAACATTTGTCTCCCTCCGGGAGACGACCTTTGTCTCTCTCTGGGAGACAAACTGTCTCCCTCCGGGAGGCAACCTTTGTCTCCCTCCGGGAGACAAACTTTGTCTCCCTCCGGGAAAAAAACCTTTGTATCTCTCCGGGAGACAACATTTGTCTCCCTCCGGGAGATAACATTTGTCTCCCTCCGGGAGACAACATTTGTCTCCCCCCGGGAGACAACATTTGTCTCCCTCCGGAAGACAGCCTGTCTCCTTCCGGGAGACCACCTTTGTCTCCCTCCGGGAGACAACCTTTGTCTCCCTCCGGGAGACAACCTTTGTCTCCCTCCGGGAGACAACATTTGTCTCCCTCCGGGAGACAACCTTTGTCTCCCTCCGGGAGACAACATTTGTCTCCCTCCGGGAGACAACATTTGTCTCCCTCCGGGAGACAACCTTTGTCTCCCTCCGGGAGACAACCTATGTCTCCCTCCGGGAGACACCCTTTGTCTCCCTCCGGGAGACAACATTTGTCTCCCTCCGGGAGACAACATTTGTCTCATTCCGGGAGACGACCTTTGTCTCTCTCTGGGAGACAAACTGTCTCCCTCCGGGAGGCAACCTTTGTCTCCCTCCGGGAGACAAACTTTGTCTCCCTCCGGGAGACAACCGTTGTCTCCCTCCGGGAGACAACAATTGTCTCCCTCCGGGAGACAACCTGTCTCCCTCCGGGAGACAACATTTGTCTCCCTCCGAGAGATAACATTTTTTCTTTCCGGGAGATAACATTTGTCTCCCTCCGGGAGACAACATTTGTCTCATTCCGGGAGACGACCTTTGTCTCTCTCTGGGAGACAAACTGTCTCCCTCCGGGAGGCAACCTTTGTCTCCCTCCGGGAGATAACATTTGTCTCCCTCCGGGAGACAACATTTGTCTCCCTCCGGGAGACAACATTTGTCTCCCTCCGGGAGACAACATTTGTCTCCCTCCGGGAGACAACATTTGTCTCCCTCCGGGAGACAACCTTTGTGTCCCTCCGGGAGACAACATTTGTCTCCCTCCGGGAGACAACCTTTGTCTCCCTCCGGGAGACAACCTGTCTCCTTCCGGGAGACAACCTTTGTCTCCCTCCGGGAGACAACATTTGTCTCTTTTGGGAGACCACCTATGTCTCCCTCCGGGAGACACCCTTTGTCTCCCTCCGGGAGACAACATTTGTCTCCCTCCGGGAGACAACCTTTGTCTCTCTCCGGGAGACAACCTTTGTCTCCCTCCGGGAGACAACCTTTGTCTCCCTCCGGGAGACAACAATTGTCTCCCTCCGGGAGACAACCTTTGTCTCCCTCCGGGAGACAACAATTGTCTCCCTCCGGGAGACAACCTGTCTCCCTCCGGGAGACCACCTATGTCTCCCTCCGGGAGACAACATTTGTCTCCCTCCGGGAGACAACATTTGTCTCCCTCCGGGAGATAACATTTGTCTCCCTCCGGGAGACAACATTTGTCTCCCCCCGGGAGACAACATTTGTCTCCCTCCGGAAGACAACATTTGTCTCCCTCCGGGAGACAACATTTGTCTCCCTCCGGGAGACATCATTTGTCTCCCTCCGGGAGACAACCTGTCTCCTTCCGGGAGACAAACTGTCTCCCTCCGGGAGGCAACCTTTGTCTCCCTCCGGGAGACAAGCTTTGTCTCCCTCCGGGAGACAACCTTTGTCTCTCTCCGGGAGACAACCTTTGTCTCTCTCCGGGAAACAACATTTGTCTCCCTCGGGGAGATAACATTTGTCTGCCTCCGGGAGACAACATTTGTCTCCCTCCGGGAGACAACATTTGTCTCCCTCCGGGAGACAACATTTGTCTCCCTCCGGGAGACAACATTTGTCTCCCTCCGGGAGACAACATTTGTCTCCCTCCGGGAGACAACATTTGTCTCCCTCCGGGAGACAACCTTTGTCTCCCTCCGGGAGACAACATTTGTCTCTTTTGGGAGACCACCTATGTCTCCCTCCGGGAGACACCCTTTGTCTCCCTCCGGGAGACAAACTTTGTCTCCCTCCGGGAGACAGCCTGTCTCCTTCCGGGAGACCACCTTTGTCTCCCTCCGGGAGACAACCTTTGTCTCCCTCCGGGAGGCAACCTTTGTCTCCCTCCGGGAGACAAGCTTTGTCTCCCTCCGGGAGACAACCTTTGTCTCTCTCCGGGAGACAACCTTTGTCTCTCTCCGGGAAACAACATTTGTCACCCTCGGGGAGATAACATTTGTCTCCCTCCGGGAGACAACATTTGTCTCCCTCCGGGAGACAACATTTGTCTCCCTCCGGGAGACAACATTTGTCTCCCTCCGGGAGACAACATTTGTCTCCCTCCGGGAGACAACATTTGTCTCCCTCCGGGAGACAACATTTGTCTCCCTCCGGGAGACAACATTTGTCTCCCTCCGGGAGACAACATTTGTCTCCCTCCGGGAGACAACATTTGTCTCCCTCCGGGAGACAACCTTTGTCTCCCTCCGGGAGACAACATTTGTCTCCCTCCGGGAGACAACATTTGTCTCCCTCCGGGAGACACCCTTTGTCTCCCTCCGGGAGACAACATTTGTCTCTTTTGGGAGACCACCTATGTCTCCCTCCGGGAGACACGGGAGACAAACTTTGTCTCCCTCCGGGAGACAGCCTGTCTCCTTCCGGGAGACCACCTTTGTCTCCCTCCGGGAGACAACCTTACTCTCCCTCCGGGAGACAACCTTTGTCTCCCTCCGGGAGACAACATTTGTCTCCCTCCGGGAGACAACCTTTGTCTCCCTCCGGGAGACAACATTTGTCTCCCTCCGGGAGACAACATTTGTCTCCCTCCGGGAGACAACCTTTGTCTCCCTCCGGGAGACAACATTTGTCTCCCTCCGGGAGACAACATTTGTCTCCTTCCGGGAGACAACCTTTGTCTCCCTCCGGGAGACAACCTTTGTCTCCCTCCGGGAGACAACATTTGTCTCCCTCCGAGAGATAACATTTTTTCTTTCCGGGAGATAACATTTGTCTCCCTCCGGGAGACAACATTTGTCTCCCTCCGGGAGACAAACTTTGTCTCCCTCCGGGAGACAACCTTTGTCTCTCTCCGGGAGACAACATTTGTCTCCCTCCGGGAGACAACATTTGTCTCCCTCCGGGAGACAACCTTTGTCTCCCTCCGGGAGACAACATTTGTCTCCCTCCGGGAGACAACATTTGTCTCCTTCCGGGAGACAACCTTTGTCTCCCTCCGGGAGACAACCTTTGTCTCCCTCCGGGAGACAACATTTGTCTCCCTCCGAGAGATAACATTTTTTCTTTCCGGGAGATAACATTTGTCTCCCTCCGGGAGACAACATTTGTCTCCCTCCGGGAGACGACCTTTGTCTCTCTCTGGGAGACAAACTGTCTCCCTCCGGGAGGCAACCTTTGTCTCCCTCCGGGAGACAAACTTTGTCTCCCTCCGGGAGACAACCTTTGTCTCTCTCCGGGAGACAACATTTGTCTCCCTCCGGGAGATAACATTTGTCTCCCTCCGGGAGACAACATTTGTCTCCCCCCGGGAGACAACATTTGTCTCCCTCCGGAAGACAGCCTGTCTCCTTCCGGGAGACCACCTTTGTCTCCCTCTGGGAGACAACCTTTGTCTCCCTCCGGGAGACAACCTTTGTCTCCCTCCGGGAGACAACATTTGTCTCCCTCCGGGAGACAACCTTTGTCTCCCTCCGGGAGACAACATTTGTCTCCCTCCGGGAGACAACATTTGTCTCCCTCCGGGAGACAACCTTTGTCTCCCTCCGGGAGACAACATTTGTCTCCCTCCGGGAGACAACATTTGTCTCCTTCCGGGAGACAACCTTTGTCTCCCTCCGGGAGACAACCTTTGTCTCCCTCCGGGAGACAACATTTGTCTCCCTCCGAGAGATAACATTTTTTCTTTCCGGGAGATAACATTTGTCTCCCTCCGGGAGACAACATTTGTCTCCCTCCGGGAGATGACCTTTGTCTCTCTCTGGGAGACAAACTGTCTCCCTCCGGGAGGCAACCTTTGTCTCCCTCCGGGAGACAAACTTTGTCTCCCTCCGGGAGACAACCTTTGTCTCTCTCCGGGAGACAACATTTGTCTCCCTCCGGGAGATAACATTTGTCTGCCTCCGGGAGACAACATTTGTCTCCCTCCGGGAGACAACATTTGTCTCCCTCCGGGAGACAACATTTGTCTCCCTCCGGGAGACAACATTTGTCTCCCTCCGGGAGACAACATTTGTCTCCCTCCGGGAGACAACATTTGTCTCCCTCCGGGAGACAACCTTTGTCTCCCTCCGGGAGACAACATTTGTCTCTTTTGGGAGACCACCTATGTCTCCCTCCGGGAGACACGGGAGACAAACTTTGTCTCCCTCCGGGAGACAGCCTGTCTCCTTCCGGGAGACCACCTTTGTCTCCCTCCGGGAGACAACCTTTGTCTCCCTCCGGGAGACAACCTTTGTCTCCCTCCGGGAGACAACATTTGTCTCCCTCCGGGAGACAACATTTGTCTCCTTCCGGGAGACAACCTTTGTCTCCCTCCGGGAGACAACCTTTGTCTCCCTCCGGGAGACAACATTTGTCTCCCTCCGAGAGATAACATTTTTTCTTTCCGGGAGATAACATTTGTCTCCCTCCGGGAGACAACATTTGTCTCCCTCCGGGAGACGACCTTTGTCTCTCTCTGGGAGACAAACTGTCTCCCTCCGGGAGGCAACCTTTGTCTCCCTCCGGGAGACAAACTTTGTCTCCCTCCGGGAAAAAAACCTTTGTATCTCTCCGGGAGACAACATTTGTCTCCCTCCGGGAGATAACATTTGTCTCCCTCCGGGAGACAACATTTGTCTCCCCCCGGGAGACAACATTTGTCTCCCTCCGGAAGACAGCCTGTCTCCTTCCGGGAGACCACCTTTGTCTCCCTCCGGGAGACAACCTTTGTCTCCCTCCGGGAGACAACCTTTGTCTCCCTCCGGGAGACAACATTTGTCTCCCTCCGGGAGACAACCTTTGTCTCCCTCCGGGAGACAACATTTGTCTCCCTCCGGGAGACAACATTTGTCTCCCTCCGGGAGACAACCTTTGTCTCCCTCCGGGAGACAACATTTGTCTCCCTCCGGGAGACAACATTTGTCTCCTTCCGGGAGACAACCTTTGTCTCCCTCCGGGAGACAACCTTTGTCTCCCTCCGGGAGACAACATTTGTCTCCCTCCGAGAGATAACATTTTTTCTTTCCGGGAGATAACATTTGTCTCCCTCCGGGAGACAACATTTGTCTCCCTCCGGGAGACGACCTTTGTCTCTCTCTGGGAGACAAACTGTCTCCCTCCGGGAGGCAACCTTTGTCTCCCTCCGGGAGACAAACTTTGTCTCCCTCCGGGAGACAACCTTTGTCTCTCTCCGGGAGACAACATTTGTCTCCCTCCGGGAGATAACATTTGTCTCCCTCCGGGAGACAACATTTGTCTCCCCCCGGGAGACAACATTTGTCTCCCTCCGGAAGACAACATTTGTCTCCCTCCGGGAGACAACATTTGTCTCCCTCGGGGAGACAACATTTGTCTCCCTCCGGGAGACATCATTTGTCTCCCTCCGGGAGACAACCTTTGTCTCCCTCCGGGAGACAACATTTGTCTCCCTCCGGTAGACCACCTTTGTCTCCCTCCGGGAGACAACCTTTGTCTCCCTCCGGGAGACAACCTGTCTCCTTCCGGGAGACAACCTTTGTCTCCCTCCGGGAGACAACATTTGTCTCTTTTGGGAGACCACCTATGTCTCCCTCCGGGAGACACCCTTTGTCTCCCTCCGAGAGATAACATTTGTCTCCCTCCGGGAGACAACATTTGTCTCATTCCGGGAGACGACCTTTGTCTCTCTCTGGGAGACAAACTGTCTCCCTCCGGGAGGCAACCTTTGTCTCCCTCCGGGAGACAAACTTTGTCTCCCTCCGGGAGACAACATTTGTCTCATTCCGGGAGACGACCTTTGTCTCTCTCTGGGAGACAAACTGTCTCCCTCCGGGAGGCAACCTTTGTCTCCCTCCGGAAGACAACATTTGTCTCCCTCCGGGAGACAACATTTGTCTCCCTCGGGGAGACAACATTTGTCTCCCTCCGGGAGACATCATTTGTCTCCCTCCGGGAGACAACCTTTGTCTCCCTCCGGGAGACAACATTTGTCTCCCTCCGGTAGACCACCTTTGTCTCCCTCCGGGAGACAACCTTTGTCTCCCTCCGGGAGACAACCTGTCTCCTTCCGGGAGACAACCTTTGTCTCCCTCCGGGAGACAACATTTGTCTCTTTTGGGAGACCACCTATGTCTCCCTCCGGGAGACAACCTTTGTCTCCCTCCGGGAGACAACAATTGTCTCCCTCCGGGAGACAACCTGTCTCCCTCCGGGAGACCACCTATGTCTCTCTCCGGGAGACAACATTTGTCTCCCTCCGGGAGACAACATTTGTCTCCCTCCGGGAGATAACATTTGTCTCCCTCCGGGAGACAACATTTGTCTCCCCCCGGGAGACAACATTTGTCTCCCTCCGGAAGACAACATTTGTCTCCCTCCGGGAGACAAACTGTCTCCCTCCGGGAGGCAACCTTTGTCTCCCTCCGGGAGACAAGCTTTGTCTCCCTCCGGGAGACAACCTTTGTCTCTCTCCGGGAGACAACCTTTGTCTCTCTCCGGGAGACAACATTTGTCTCCCTCCGGGAGACAACATTTGTCTCCCTCCGGGAGACAACATTTGTCTCCCTCCGGGAGACAACATTTGTCTCCCTCCGGGAGACAACATTTGTCTCCCTCCGGGAGACAACCTTTGTCTCCCTCCGGGAGACAACATTTGTCTCTTTTGGGAGACCACCTATGTCTCCCTCCGGGATACACCCTTTGTCTCCCTCCGGGAGACAAACTTTGTCTCCCTCCGGGAGACAGCCTGTCTCCTTCCGGGAGACCACCTTTGTCTCCCTCCGGGAGACAACCTTTGTCTCCCTCCGGGAGACAACATTTGTCTCCCCCCGGGAGACAACATTTGTCTCCCTCCGGAAGACAACATTTGTCTCCCTCCGGGAGGCAACCTTTGTCTCCCTCCGGGAGACAAGCTTTGTCTCCCTCCGGGAGACAACCTTTGTCTCTCTCCGGGAGACAACCTTTGTCTCTCTCCGGGAAACAACATTTGTCTCCCTCGGGGAGATAACATTTGTCTGCCTCCGGGAGACAACATTTGTCTCCCTCCGGGAGACAACATTTGTCTCCCTCCGGGAGACAACATTTGTCTCCCTCCGGGAGACAACATTTGTCTCCCTCCGGGAGACAACATTTGTCTCCCTCCGGGAGACAACATTTGTCTCCCTCCGGGAGACAACATTTGTCTCCCTCCGGGAGACAACCTTTGTCTCCCTCCGGGAGACAACATTTGTCTCTTTTGGGAGACCACCTATGTCTCCCTCCGGGAGACACCCTTTGTCTCCCTCCGGGAGACAAACTTTGTCTCCCTCCGGGAGACAGCCTGTCTCCTTCCGGGAGACCACCTTTGTCTCCCTCCGGGAGACAACCTTTGTCTCCCTCCGGGAGACAACCTTTGTCTCCCTCCGGGAGACAACATTTGTCTCCCTCCGGGAGACAACCTTTGTCTCCCTCCGGGAGACAACATTTGTCTCCCTCCGGGAGACAACATTTGTCTCCCTCCGGGAGACAACCTTTGTCTCCCTCCGGGAGACAACATTTGTCTCCCTCCGGGAGACAACATTTGTCTCCTTCCGGGAGACAACCTTTGTCTCCCTCCGGGAGACAACCTTTGTCTCCCTCCGGGAGACAACATTTGTCTCCCTCCGAGAGATAACATTTTTTCTTTCCGGGAGATAACATTTGTCTCCCTCCGGGAGACAACATTTGTCTCCCTCCGGGAGACGACCTTTGTCTCTCTCTGGGAGACAAACTGTCTCCCTCCGGGAGGCAACCTTTGTCTCCCTCCGGGAGACAAACTTTGTCTCCCTCCGGGAGACAACCTTTGTCTCTCTCCGGGAGACAACATTTGTCTCCCTCCGGGAGATAACATTTGTCTCCCTCCGGGAGACAACATTTGTCTCCCCCCGGGAGACAACATTTGTCTCCCTCCGGAAGACAACATTTGTCTCCCTCCGGGAGACAACATTTGTCTCCCTCGGGGAGACAACATTTGTCTCCCTCCGGGAGACATCATTTGTCTCCCTCCGGGAGACAACCTTTGTCTCCCTCCGGGAGACAACATTTGTCTCCCTCCGGTAGACCACCTTTGTCTCCCTCCGGGAGACAACCTTTGTCTCCCTCCGGGAGACAACCTGTCTCCTTCCGGGAGACAACCTTTGTCTCCCTCCGGGAGACAACATTTGTCTCTTTTGGGAGACCACCTATGTCTCCCTCCGGGAGACACCCTTTGTCTCCCTCCGGGAGACAACATTTGTCTCCCTCCGGGAGACAACATTTGTCTCATTCCGGGAGACGACCTTTGTCTCTCTCTGGGAGACAAACTGTCTCCCTCCGGGAGGCAACCTTTGTCTCCCTCCGGGAGACAAACTTTGTCTCCCTCCGGGAGACAACCGTTGTCTCCCTCCGGGAGACAACAATTGTCTCCCTCCGGGAGACAACCTGTCTCCCTCCGGGAGACAACCTGTCTCCCTCCGGGAGACAACATTTGTCTCCCTCCGAGAGATAACATTTTTTCTTTCCGGGAGATAACATTTGTCTCCCTCCGGGAGACAACATTTGTCTCATTCCGGGAGACGACCTTTGTCTCTCTCTGGGAGACAAACTGTCTCCCTCCTGGAGGCAACCTTTGTCTCCCTACGGGAGATAACATTTGTCTCCCTCCGGGAGACAACATTTGTCTCCCTCCGGGAGACAACATTTATCTCCCTCCGGGAGACAGCCTGTCTCCTTCCGGGAGACCACCTTTGTCTCCCTCCGGGAGACAACCTTTGTCTCCCTCCGGCAGACAACCTTTGTCTCCCTCCGGGAGGCAACCTTTGTCTCCCTCCGGGAGACAAACTTTGTCTCCCTCCGGGAGACAACCTTTGTCTCTCTCCGGGAGACAACATTTGTCTCCCTCCGGGAGATAACATTTGTCTCCCTCCGGGAGACAACATTTGTCTCCCCCCGGGAGACAACATTTGTCTCCCTCCGGAAGACAACATTTGTCTCCCTCCGGGAGACAACATTTGTCTCCCTCGGGGAGACAACATTTGTCTCCCTCCGGGAGACATCATTTGTCTCCCTCCGGGAGACAACCTTTGTCTCCCTCCGGGAGACAACATTTGTCTCCCTCCGGTAGACCACCTTTGTCTCCCTCCGGGAGACAACCTTTGTCTCCCTCCGGGAGACAACCTGTCTCCTTCCGGGAGACAACCTTTGTCTCCCTCCGGGAGACAACATTTGTCTCTTTTGGGAGACCACCTATGTCTCCCTCCGGGAGACACCCTTTGTCTCCCTCCGGGAGACAACATTTGTCTCCCTCCGGGAGACAACATTTGTCTCATTCCGGGAGACGACCTTTGTCTCTCTCTGGGAGACAAACTGTCTCCCTCCGGGAGGCAACCTTTGTCTCCCTCCGGGAGACAAACTTTGTCTCCCTCCGAGAGATAACATTTGTCTCCCTCCGGGAGATAACATTTGTCTCCCTCCGGGAGACAACATTTGTCTCCCTCCGGGGACAACATTTGTCTCCCTCGGGGAGACAACATTTGTCTCCCTCCGGGAGACATCATTTGTCTCCCTCCGGGAGACAACCTTTGTCTCCCTCCGGGAGACAACATTTGTCTCCCTCCGGTAGACCACCTTTGTCTCCCTCCGGGAGACAACATTTGTCTCCCTCCGGGAGACAACCGTTGTCTCCCTCCGGGAGACAACATTTGTCTCCCTCCGGGAGACAACCGTTGTCTCCCTCCGGGAGACAACAATTGTCTCCCTCCGGGAGACAACCTGTCTCCCTCCGGGAGACAACATTTGTCTC
Source organism: Aurelia sp. 4 Dawson et al 2005 (assembly GCA_964019985.1). NCBI lineage: Eukaryota > Metazoa > Cnidaria > Scyphozoa > Semaeostomeae > Ulmaridae > Aurelia > Aurelia sp. 4 Dawson et al 2005. The sequence goes on from OZ026492.1 coordinate 18,473,530, forward strand.
CCTCCGAGAGATAACATTTTTTCTTTCCGGGAGATAACATTTGTCTCCCTCCGGGAGACAACATTTGTCTCATTCCGGGAGACGACCTTTGTCTCTCTCTGGGAGACAAACTGTCTCCCTCCGGGAGGCAACCTTTGTCTCCCTCCGGGAGACAAACTTTGTCTCCCTCCGGGAGACAACCGTTGTCTCCCTCCGGGAGACAACAATTGTCTCCCTCCGGGAGACAACCTGTCTCCCACCGGGAGACAACATTTGTCTCCCTCCGAGAGATAACATTTTTTCTTTCCGGGAGATAACATTTGTCTCCCTCCGGGAGACAACATTTGTCTCATTCCGGGAGACAACCTGTCTCCTTCCGGGAGACAACCTTTGTCTCCCTCCGGGAGACAACATTTGTCTCTTTTGGGAGACCACCTATGTCTCCCTCCGGGAGACACCCTTTGTCTCCCTCCGGGACACAACATTTGTCTCCCTCCGGGAGACAACCTTTGTCTCTCTCCGGGAGACAACCTTTGTCTCCCTCCGGGAGACAACCTTTGTCTGCCTCCGGGAGACAACAATTGTCTCCCTCCGGGAGACAACCTGTCTCCCTCCGGGAGACCACCTATGTCTCCCTCCGGGAGACAACATTTGTCTCCCTCCGGGAGACAACATTTGTCTCCCTCCGGGAGATAACATTTGTCTCCCTCCGAGAGATAACATTTTTTCTTTCCGGGAGATAACATTTGTCTCCCTCCGGGAGACAACATTTGTCTCTTTCCGGGAGACGACCTTTGTCTCTCTCTGGGAGACAAACTGTCTCCCTCCGGGAGGCAACCTTTGTCTCCCTCCGGGAGATAACATTTGTCTCCCTCCGGGAGACAACATTTGTCTCCCTCCGGGAGATAACATTTGTCTCCCTCCGGGAGACAACATTTGTCTCCCTCCGGGAGACAACATTTGTCTCCCTCGGGGAGACAACATTTGTCTCCCTCCGGGAGACATCATTTGTCTCCCTCCGGGAGACAACCTTTGTCTCCCTCCGGGAGACAACATTTGTCTCCCTCCGGTAGACCACCTTTGTCTCCCTCCGGGAGACAACCTTTGTCTCCCTCCGGGAGACAACCTGTCTCCTTCCGGGAGACAACCTTTGTCTCCCTCCGGGAGACAACATTTGTCTCTTTTGGGAGACCACCTATGTCTCCCTCCGGGAAACACCCTTTGTCTCCCTCCGGGAGACAACATTTGTCTCCCTCCGGGAGACAACATTTGTCTCATTCCGGGAGACGACCTTTGTCTCTCTCTGGGAGACAAACTGTCTCCCTCCGGGAGGCAACCTTTGTCTCCCTCCGGGAGACAAACTTTGTCTCCCTCCGGGAGACAACCGTTGTCTCCCTCCGGGAGACAACAATTGTCTCCCTCCGGGAGACAACATTTGTCTCCCTCCGAGAGATAACATTTTTTCTTTCCGGGAGATAACATTTGTCTCCCTCCGGGAGACAACATTTGTCTCATTCCGGGAGACGACCTTTGTCTCTCTCTGGGAGACAAACTGTCTCCCTCCGGGAGGCAACCTTTGTCTCCCTCCGGGAGATAACATTTGTCTCCCTCCGGGAGACAACATTTGTCTCCCTCCGGGAGACAACATTTGTCTCCCTCCGGGAGACAACATTTGTCTCCCTCCGGGAGACAACATTTGTCTCCCTCCGGGAGACAACCTTTGTGTCCCTCCGGGAGACAACATTTGTCTCCCTCCGGGAGACAACCTTTGTCTCCCTCCGGGAGACAACTTGTCTCCTTCCGGGAGACAACCTTTGTCTCCCTCCGGGAGACAACATTTGTCTCTTTTGGGAGACCACCTATGTTTCCCTCCGGGAGACACCCTTTGTCTCCCTCCGGGAGACAACATTTGTCTCCCTCCGGGAGACAACCTTTGTCTCTCTCCGGGAGACAACCTTTGTCTCCCTCCGGGAGACAACCTTTGTCTCCCTCCGGGAGACAACAATTGTCTCCCTCCGGGAGACAACCTGTCTCCCTCCGGGAGACCACCTATGTCTCCCTCCGGGAGACAACATTTGTCTCCCTCCGGGAGACAACATTTGTCTCCCTCCGAGAGATAACATTTTTTCTTTCCGGGAGATAACATTTGTCTCCCTCCGGGAGACAACATTTGTCTCTTTCCGGGAGACGACCTTTGTCTATCTCTGGGAGACAAACTGTCTCCCTCCGGGAGGCAACCTTTGTCTCCCTCCGGGAGATAACATTTGTCTCCCTCCGGGAGACAACATTTGTCTCCCTCCGGGAGATAACATTTGTCTCCCTCCGGGAGACAACATTTGTCTCCCTCCGGGAGACAACATTTGTCTCCCTCGGGGAGACAACATTTGTCTCCCTCCGGGAGACATCATTTGTCTCCCTCCGGGAGACAACCTTTGTCTCCCTCCGGGAGACAACATTTGTCTCCCTCCGGTAGACCACCTTTGTCTCCCTCCGGGAGACAACCTTTGTCTCCCTCCGGGAGACAACCTGTCTCTTTCCGGGAGACAACCTTTGTCTCCCTCCGGGAGACAACATTTGTCTCTTTTGGGAGACCACCTATGTCTCCCTCCGGGAGACACCCTTTGTCTCCCTCCGGGAGACAACATTTGTCTCCCTCCGGGAGACAACATTTGTCTCATTCCGGGAGACGACCTTTGTCTCTCTCTGGGAGACAAACTGTCTCCCTCCGGGAGGCAACCTTTGTCTCCCTCCGGGAGACAAACTTTGTCTCCCTCCGGGAGACAACCGTTGTCTCCCTCCGGGAGACAACAATTGTCTCCCTCCGGGAGACAACCTGTCTCCCTCCGGGAGACAACATTTGTCTCCCTCCGAGAGATAACATTTTTTCTTTCCGGGAGATAACATTTGTCTCCCTCCGGGAGACAACATTTGTCTCATTCCGGGAGACGACCTTTGTCTCTCTCTGGGAGACAAACTGTCTCCCTCCGGGAGGCAACCTTTGTCTCCCTCCGGGAGATAACATTTGTCTCCCTCCGGGAGACAACATTTGTCTCCCTCCGGGAGACAACATTTGTCTCCCTCCGGGAGACAACATTTGTCTCCCTCCGGGAGACAACATTTGTCTCCCTCCGGGAGACAACCTTTGTGTCCCTCCGGGAGACAACATTTGTCTCCCTCCGGGAGACAACCTTTGTCTCCCTCCGGGAGACAACCTGTCTCCTTCCGGGAGACAACCTTTGTCTCCCTCCGGGAGACAACCTGTCTCCTTCCGGGAGACAAACTGTCTCCCTCCGGGAGGCAACCTTTGTCTCCCTCCGGGAGACAAGCTTTGTCTCCCTCCGGGAGACAACCTTTGTCTCTGTCCGGGAGACAACCTTTGTCTCTCTCCGGGAAACAACATTTGTCTCCCTCGGGGAGATAACATTTGTCTGCCTCCGGGAGACAACATTTGTCTCCCTCCGGGAGACAACATTTGTCTCCCTCCGGGAGACAACATTTGTCTCCCTCTGGGAGACAACATTTGTCTCCCTCCGGGAGACAACATTTGTCTCCCTCCGGGAGACAACATTTGTCTCCCTCCGGGAGACAACCTTTGTCTCCCTCCGGGAGACAACATTTGTCTCTTTTGGGAGACCACCTATGTCTCCCTCCGGGAGACACCCTTTGTCTCCCTCCGGGAGACAAACTTTGTCTCCCTCCGGGAGACAGCCTGTCTCCTTCCGGGAGACCACCTTTGTCTCCCTCCGGGAGACAACCTTTGTCTCCCTCCGGGAGACAACATTTGTCTCCCCCCGGGAGACAACATTTGTCTCCCTCCGGAAGACAACATTTGTCTCCCTCCGGGAGGCAACCTTTGTCTCCCTCCGGGAGACAAGCTTTGTCTCCCTCCGGGAGACAACCTTTGTCTCTCTCCGGGAGACAACCTTTGTCTCTCTCCGGGAAACAACATTTGTCTCCCTCGGGGAGATAACATTTGTCTGCCTCCGGGAGACAACATTTGTCTCCCTCCGGGAGACAACATTTGTCTCCCTCCGGGAGACAACATTTGTCTCCCTCCGGGAGACAACATTTGTCTCCCTCCGGGAGACAACATTTGTCTCCCTCCGGGAGACAACATTTGTCTCCCTCCGGGAGACAACCTTTGTCTCCCTTCGGGAGACAACATTTGTCTCTTTTGGGAGACCACCTATGTCTCCCTCCAAGAGACACCCTTTGTCTCCCTCCGGGAGACAAACTTTGTCTCCCTCCGGGAGACAGCCTGTCTCCTTCCGGGAGACCACCTTTGTCTCCCTCCGGGAGACAACCTTTGTCTCCCTCCGGGAGACAACCTTTGTCTCCCTCCGGGAGACAACATTTGTCTCCCTCCGGGAGACAACCTTTGTCTCCCTCCGGGAGACAACATTTGTCTCCCTCCGGGAGACAACATTTGTCTCCCTCCGGGAGACAACCTTTGTCTCCCTCCGGGAGACAACATTTGTCTCCCTCCGGGAGACAACATTTGTCTCCTTCCGGGAGACAACCTTTGTCTCCCTCCGGGAGACAACCTTTGTCTCCCTCCGGGAGACAATATTTGTCTCCCTCCGAGAGATAACATTTTTTCTTTCCGGGAGATAACATTTGTCTCCCTCCGGGAGACAACATTTGTCTCCCTCCGGGAGACGACCTTTGTCTCTCTCTGGGAGACAAACTGTCTCCCTCCGGGAGGCAACCTTTGTCTCCCTCCGGGAGACAAACTTTGTCTCCCTCCGGGAGACAACCTTTGTCTCTCTCCGGGAGACAACATTTGTCTCCCTCCGGGAGATAACATTTGTCTCCCTCCGGGAGACAACATTTGTCTCCCCCCGGGAGACAACATTTGTCTCCCTCCGGAAGACAACATTTGTCTCCCTCCGGGAGACAACATTTGTCTCCCTCGGGGAGACAACATTTGTCTCCCTCCGGGAGACATCATTTGTCTCCCTCCGGGAGACAACCTTTGTCTCCCTCCGGGAGACAACATTTGTCTCCCTCCGGTAGACCACCTTTGTCTCCCTCCGGGAGACAACCTTTGTCTCCCTCCGGGAGACAACCTGTCTCCTTCCGGGAGACAACCTTTGTCTCCCTCCGGGAGACAACATTTGTCTCTTTTGGGAGACCAACTATGTCTCCCTCCGGGAGACACCCTTTGTCTCCCTCCGGGAGACAACATTTGTCTCATTCCGGGAGACGACCTTTGTCTCTCTCTGGGAGACAAACTGTCTCCCTCCGGGAGGCAACCTTTGTCTCCCTCCGGGAGACAAACTTTGTCTCCCTCCGGGAGACAACCGTTGTCTCCCTCCGGGAGACAACAATTGTCTCCCTCCGGGAGACAACCTGTCTCCCTCCGGGAGACAACATTTGTCTCCCTCCGAGAGATAACATTTTTTCTTTCCGGGAGATAACATTTGTCTCCCTCCGGGAGACAACATTTGTCTCATTCCGGGAGACGACCTTTGTCTCTCTCTGGGAGACAAACTGTCTCCCTCCTGGAGGCAACCTTTGTCTCCCTCCGGGAGATAACATTTGTCTCCCTCCGGGAGACAACATTTGTCTCCCTCCGGGAGACAACATTTGTCTCCCTCCGGGAGACAGCCTGTCTCCTTCCGGGAGACCACCTTTGTCTCCCTCCGGGAGACAACCTTTGTCTCCCTCCGGCAGACAACCTTTGTCTCCCTCCGGGAGGCAACCTTTGTCTCCCTCCGGGAGACAAACTTTGTCTCCCTCCGGGAGACAACCTTTGTCTCTCTCCGGGAGACAACATTTGTCTCCCTCCGGGAGATAACATTTGTCTCCCTCCGGGAGACAACATTTGTCTCCCCCCAGGAGACAACATTTGTCTCCCTCCGGAAGACAACATTTGTCTCCCTCCGGGAGACAACATTTGTCTCCCTCGGGGAGACAACATTTGTCTCCCTCCGGGAGACATCATTTGTCTCCCTCCGGGAGACAACCTTTGTCTCCCTCCGGGAGACAACATTTGTCTCCCTCCGGTAGACCACCTTTGTCTCCCTCCGGGAGACAACCTTTGTCTCCCTCCGGGAGACAACCTGTCTCCTTCCGGGAGACAACCTTTGTCTCCCTCCGGGAGACAACATTTGTCTCTTTTGGGAGACCACCTATGTCTCCCTCCGGGAGACACCCTTTGTCTCCCTCCGGGAGACAACATTTGTCTCCCTCCGGGAGACAACATTTGTCTCATTCCGGGAGACGACCTTTGTCTCTCTCTGGGAGACAAACTGTCTCCCTCCGGGAGGCAACCTTTGTCTCCCTCCGGGAGACAAACTTTGTCTCCCTCCGGGAGACAACCGTTGTCTCCCTCCGGGAGACAACAATTGTCTCCCTCCGGGAGACAACTTGTCTCCCTCCGGGAGACAACATTTGTCTCCCTCCGAGAGATAACATTTTTTCTTTCCGGGAGATAACATTTGTCTCCCTCCGGGAGACAACATTTGTCTCATTCCGGGAGACGACCTTTGTCTCTCTCTGGGAGACAAACTGTCTCCCTCCTGGAGGCAACCTTTGTCTCCCTCCGGGAGATAACATTTGTCTCCCTCCGGGAGACAACATTTGTCTCCCTCCGGGAGACAACATTTGTCTCCCTCCGGGAGACAACATTTGTCTCCCTCCGGGAGACAACATTTGTCTCCCTCCGGGAGACAACATTTGTCTCCCTCCGGGAGACAACCTTTGTGTCCCTCCGGGAGACAACATTTGTCTCCCTCCGGGAGACAACCTTTGTCTCCCTCCGGGAGACAACCTGTCTCCTTCCGGGAGACAACCTTTGTCTCCCTCCGGGAGACAACATTTGTCTCTTTTGGGAGACCACCTATGTCTCCCTCCGGGAGACACCCTTTGTCTCCCTCCGGGAGACAACATTTGTCTCCCTCCGGGAGACAACCTTTGTCTCTCTCCGGGAGACAACCTTTGTCTCCCTCCGGGAGACAACCTTTGTCTCCCTCCGGGAGACAACAATTGTCTCCCTCCGGGAGACAACCTGTCTCCCTCCGGGAGACAACCTGTCTCCCTCCGGGAGACCACATTTGTCTCCCTCCGGGAGACAACATTTGTCTCCCTCCGGGAGATAACATTTGTCTCCCTCCGGGAGACAACATTTGTCTCCCTCCGGGAGACAACCTTTGTCTCCCTCCGGGAGACAACATTTGTCTCCCTCCGGGAGACAACCTTTGTCTCCCTCCGGGAGACAACATTTGTCTCCCTCCGGGAGACAACATTTGTCTCCCTCCGGGAGACAACCTTTGTCTCCCTCCGGGAGACAACATTTGTCTCCCTCCGGGAGACAACCTTTGTCTCCCTCCGGGAGACAACATTTGTCTCTTTTGGGAGACCACCTATGTCTCCCTCCGGGAGACACCCTTTGTCTCCCTCCGGGAGACAAACTTTGTCTCCCTCCGGGAGACAGCCTGTCTCCTTCCGGGAGACCACCTTTATCTCCCTCCGGGAGACAACCTTTGTCTCCCTCCGGGAGACAACCTTTGTCTCCCTCCGGGAGACAACATTTGTCTCCCTCCGGGAGACAACCTTTGTCTCCCCCCGGGAGACAACATTTGTCTCCCTCCGGGAGACAACATTTGTCTCCCTCCGGGAGACAACCTTTGTCTCCCTCCGGGAGACAACATTTGTCTCCTTCCGGGAGACAACCTTTGTCTCCCTCCGGGAGACAACCTTTGTCTCCCTCCGGGAGACAACATTTGTCTCCCTCCGAGAGATAACATTTTTTCTTTCCGGGAGATAACATTTGTCTCCCTCCGGGAGACAACATTTGTCTCCCTCCGGGAGACGACCTTTGTCTCTCTCTGGGAGAGAAACTGTCTCCCTCCGGGAGGCAACCTTTGTCTCCCTCCGGGAGACAAACTTTGTCTCCCTCCGGGAGACAACCTTTGTCTCTCTCCGGGAGACAACATTTGTCTCCCTCCGGGAGATAACATTTGTCTCCCTCTGGGAGACAAACTGTCTCCCTCCGGGAGACAAACTTTGTCTCCCTCCGGGAGACAACCTTTGTCTCTCTCCGGGAGACAACATTTGTCTCCCTCCGGGAGATAACATTTGTCTCCCTCCGGGAGATAATATTTGTCTCCCTCCGGGAGACAACCTTTGTCTCCCTCCGGGAGACAACCTGTCTACTTCCGGGAGACAACATTTGTCTCCCTCCGGGAGATAACATTTGTCTCCCTCCGGGAGACAACATTTGTCTCCCTCCGGGAGACAACATTTGTCTCCCTCCGGGAGACAACATTTGTCTCCCTCCGGGAGACAACATTTGTTTCTCTCTGGGAGACAAACTGTCTCCCTCCAGGAGACAACCTTTGTCTCCCTCCGGGAGACAACCTTTGTCTCTCTCCGGGAGACAACATTTGTCTCCCTCCAGGAGATAACATTTGTCTCCCTCCGGGAGATAATATTTGTCTCCCTCCGGGAGACAACCTTTGTCTCCCTCCGGGAGACAACATCTGTCTCTTTTGGGAGACCACCTATGTCTCCCTCCGGGAGACACCCTTTGTCTCCCTCCGGGAGACAACATTTGTCTCCCTCCGGGAGACGACCTTTGTCTCTCTCTGGGAGACAAACTGGGAGACAACATTTGTCTCCCTCCGGGAGACCACATTTGTCTCCCTCCGGGAGACAACCTTTGTCTCCTTCCGGGAGACAACCTTTGTCTCCCTCCGGGAGACAACCTTTGTCTCTCTCCGGGAGACAACCTATGTCTCCCTCCGGGAGACAACATTTGTCTCCCTCCGGGAGACAACATTTGTCTCCCTCCGGGAGATAACATTTGTCTCCCTCCGGGAGACAACATTTGTGTCCCTCCGGGAGACAACATTTGTCTCCCTCCGGGAGATAACATTTGTCTCCCTCCGGGAGACAACATTTGTCTCCCTCCGGGAGACAACATTTGTCTCCCTCCAGGAGACAACATTTGTTTCCCTCCGGGAGACAACGTTTGTCTCCCTCCTGGAGACAACATTTGTCTCCCTCCGGGAGACAACATTTGTCTCCCTCCGGGAGACAACATTTGTCTCCCTCCGGGAGACAACCTTAGTCTCCCTCCTGGAGACAACCTTTGTCTCCCTCTGCGAGACAAACTGTCTCCCTCCGGGAGACAACATATGTCTCCCTCCAGGAGACAGCATTTGTCTCCCTCCGGGAGACAACATTTGTCTCCCTCCGGGAGACAACATTTGTCTTCCTGCGGGAGACAACATTTGTCTCCCTCCGGGAGACAACATTTGTCTCTTTTGGGAGACCACCTATGTCTCCCTCCGGGAGACACCCTTTGTCTCCCTCCGGGAGACAACATTTGTCTCCCTCCGGGAGACGACCTTTGTCTCTCTCCGGGAGACAACCTATGTCTCCCTCCGGGAGACAACATTTGTCTCCCTCCGGGAGACAACAATTGTCTCCCTCTGGGAGACAACCTTTGTCTCCCTCCGGGAGACAACCTTTGTCTCCCTCCGGGAGACAACATTTGTCTCCCTCCGGGAGACAACCTTTGCCTCCCTCCGGGAGACAACCTGTCTACTTCCGGGAGACAACCTTTGTCTCCCTCCGGGAGACAACATTTGTCTCCCTCCGGGAGACAACATTTTTTCTTTCCGGGAGATAACATTTGTCTCCCTCCGGGAGACAACATTTGTCTCCCTCCGGGAGACAACATTTGTCTCTCTCCGGGAGACAACATTTGTCTCCCTCCGGGAGACAACATTTGTCTCCCTCCGGGAGACAACCTTTGTCTCCCTCCGGGAGACAACATTTGTCTCCCTCCGGGAGACAACCTTTGTCTCCCTCCGGGAGACAACCTTTGTCTCCCTCCGGGAGACAACATTTGTCTCCCTCCGGGAGACAACCTTTGTCTCCCTCCGGGAGACAACCTTTGTCTCTCTCCGGGAGACAACATTTGTCTCCCTCCGGGAGATAACATTTGTCTCCCTCCGGGAGACAACATTTGTCTCCCTCCGGGAGATAACATTTGTCTCCCTCCGGGAGACAACATTTGTCTCCCTCCGGGAGACAACATTTGTCTCCCTCCGGGAGACAACATTTGTCTCCCTCCGGGAGACAACCTTTGTCTCCTTCCGGGAGACAACCTTTGTCTCCCTCCGGGAGACAACATTTGTCTCTTTTGGGAGACCACCTATGTCTCCCTCCGGGAGACACCCTTTGTCTCCCTCCGGGAGACAACCTTAGTCTCCCTCCTGGAGACAACCTTTGTCTCCCTCCGGGAGACAAACTGTCTCCCTCCGGGAGACAACATATGTCTCCCTCCGGGAGACAGCATTTGTCTCCCTCCGGGAGACAACATTTGTCTCCCTCCGGGAGACAACATTTGTCTCCCTGCGGGAGACAACATTTGTCTCCCTCCGGGAGACAACCTTTGTCTCCCTCCGGGAGACAACCTTTGTATCCCTCCGGGAGACAACCTTTGTCTCCCTCCTGGAGACAACCTTTGTCTCCCTCCGGGAGACAACATTTGTCTCCCTCCGGGAGACAACCTTCGTATCCCTCCGGGAGACAACCTTTGTCTCCCTCCTGGAGACAACCTTTGTCTCCCTTTCGGAGACAAACTGTCTCCCTGCGTGAGACAACACTTGTCTCCCTCCGGGAGACAACCTTTGTCTCCCTCCGGGAGACAACACTTGTCTCCCTCCGGGAGACAACATTTGTCTCTCTCCGGGAGACAACATTTGTCTCCCTCCGGGAGACAACATTTGTCTCCCTCCTGGAGACAAATTTAGTCTCCATCCTGGAGACAACCTTTGTCTCCCTCCTGGAGACAACCTTTGTCTCCCTCTGGGAGACAACATTTGTCTCTCTCCGGGAGACAACATTTGTCTCCCTCCGGGAGACAACATTTGTCTCCCTCCGGGAGACAACCTTAGTCTCCCTCCTGGAGACAACCTTTGTCTCCCTCTGCGAGACAAACTGTCTCCCTCCGGGAGACAACATATGTCTCCCTCCGGGAGACAGCATTTGTCTCCCTCCGGGAGACAACATTTGTCTCCCTCCGGGAGACAACATTTGTCTCCCTCCGGGAGACAACATTTGTCTCCCTGCGGGAGACAACATTTGTCTCCCTCCGGGAGACAACCTTTGTCTCCCTCCGGGAGACAACCTTTGTATCCCTCCGGGAGACAACCTTTGTCTCTCTCCTGGAGACAACCATTGTCTCCCTCTGGGAGACAGCATTTGTCTCCCTCCAGGAGACAACATTTGTTTCCCTCCGGGAGACAACGTTTGTCTCCCTGCTGGAGACAACATTTGTCTCCCTCCGGGAGACAACATTTGTCTCCCTCCGGGAGACAACATTTGTCTCCCTCCGGGAGACAACCTTAGTCTCCCTCCTGGAGACAACCTTTGTCTCCCTCTGCGAGACAAACTGTCTCCCTCCGGGAGACAACATATGTCTCCCTCCAGGAGACAGCATTTGTCTCCCTCCGGGAGACAACATTTGTCTCCCTCCGGGAGACAACATTTGTCTCCCTCCGGGAGACAACATATGTCTCCCTCCAGGTGACAGCATTTGTCTCCCTCCGGGAGACAACATTTGTCTCCCTCCGGGAGACAACATTTGTCTTCCTGCGGGAGACAACATTTGTCTCCCTCCGGGAGACAACATTTGTCTCCCTGCGGGAGACAACATTTGTCTCCCTCCGGGAGACAACCTTTGTCTCCCTCCGGGAGACAACCTTTGTATCCCTCCGGGAGACAACCTTTGTCTCCCTCCGGGAGACCACCTTTGTATCCCTCCGGGAGACAACCTATGTCTCTCTCCTGGAGACAACCATTGTCTCCCTCTGGGAGACAAACTGTCTCCCTCCGGGAGACAACATTTGTCTCCCTCCGGGAGACAACATATGTCTCCCTCCGGTAGACAGCATTTGTCTCCCTCCAGGAGACAACATTTGTTTCCCTCCGGGAGACAACGTTTGTCTCCCTCCTGGAGACAACATTTGTCTCCCTCCGGGAGACAACATTTGTCTCCCTCCGGGAGACAACATTTGTCTCCCTCCGGGAGACAACCTTAGTCTCCCTCCTGGAGACAACCTTTGTCTCCCTCTGCGAGACAAACTGTCTCCCTCCGGGAGACAACATATGTCTCCCTCCAGGAGACAGCATTTGTCTCCCTCCGGGAGACAACATTTGTCTCCCTCCGGGAGACAACATTTGTCTTCCTGCGGGAGACAACATTTGTCTCCCTCCGGGAGACAACATTTGTCTCCCTGCGGGAGACAACATTTGTCTCCCTCCGGGAGACAACCTTTGTCTCCCTCCGGGAGACAACCTTTGTATCCCTAAGGGAGACAACCTGTCTCCTTCCGGGAGACAACCTTTGTCTCCCTCCGGGAGAAAACCTTTGTTTCCCTCCGGGAAACAACATTTGTCTCCCTCCGGGAGACAACCTGTCTCCTTCCGGGAGACAACCTTTGTCTCCCTCCGGGAGACAACATTTGTCTCCCTCCCGGAGACGACCTTTGTCTCTCTCTGGGAAACAACCTTTGTCTCCCTCCGGGAGACAACATTTGTTTCCCTGCGGGAGACAACCTTTGTCTCCCTCCGGGAGACAACCTTTGTTTCCCTCCGGGAGACAACATTTGTCTCCCTCCGGGAGACAACCTGTCTCCTTCCGGGAGACAACCTTTGTTGTCTCCTTCCCGGAGACGACCTTTGTCTCTCTCTGGGAGACAACCTTTGTCTCCCTCCGGGAGACAACATTTGTCTCCCTGCGGGAGACAACCTTTGTCTCCCTCCGGGAGACAACCTTTGTTTCCCTCCGGGAGACAACATTTGTCTCCCTCCGGGAGACAACCTGTCTCCTTCCGGGAGACAACCTTTGTCTCCCTCCGGGAGACAACATTTGTCTCCCTCCCGGAGACGACCTTTGTCTCTCTCTGGGAGACAACCTTTGTCTCCCTCCGGGAGACAACATTTGTCTCCCTCCGGGAGACAACCTGTCTCCCTCCAGGAGACAACATTAGTCTCCCTCCTGGAGACAACCTTTGTCTCCCTCCGGGAGACAAGATTTGTCTCCCTCCTGGATACCACCTATGTCTCCCTCCGGGAGACAACATTTGTCTCCCTCAGGGAGACCACCTGTCTCCCTCCGGGAGACAACATTAGTCTCCCTCCTGGAGACAACCTTTGTCTCCCTCCGGGAGACAACATTTGTCTCCCTCCGGGAGACAACCTGTCTCCCTCAAGGAGACAACATTAGTCTTCCTCCGGGAGACAACATTTGTCTCCCTCCGGGAGACAACCTGTCTCCCTCCAGGAGACAACATTAGTCTTCCTCCGGGAGACCACCTATGTCTCCCTCCGGGAGATAACATTTTTCTCCCTCCGGGAGACAACATTTGTCTCCCTCCGGGAGACCACCTATATCTCCCTCCGGGAGACAACCTTTGTCTCCCTCCGGGAGACAACATTAGTCTCCCTCCTGGAGACAACCTTTGTCTCCCTCCGGGAGACAACATTTGTCTCCCTCCGAGAGACAACCTGTCTCCCTCCAGGAGACAACATTAGTCTTCCTCCGGGAGACAACCTTTGTCTCCCTCCGGGAGACAACCTGTCTCCTTCCGGAGACGACCTTTGTCTCCATCCGGGAGACAACCTTTGTCTCCCTCCGGGAGACAACATTTGTCTCCCTGCGGGAGACAATCTGTCTCCCTGCGGGAGACAATCTGTCTACTTCCGGGAGACAACCTTTGTCTCCCTCCGGGAGACAACATTTGTCTCTCTCCGGGAGACAACATTTGTCTCCCTCCGGGAGACAATATTTGTCTCCCTCCTGGAGACAAATTTAGTCTCCATCCTGGAGACAACCTTTGTCTCCCTCCTGGAGACAACCTTTGTCTCCCTCTGGGAGACAACATTTGTCTCTCTCCGGGAGACAACATTTGTCTCCCTCCGGGAGACAACATTTGTCTCCCTCCGGGAGACAACCTTAGTCTCCCTCCTGGAGACAACCTTTGTCTCCCTCTGCGAGACAAACTGTCTCCCTCCGGGAGACAACATATGTCTCCCTCCGGGAGACAGCATTTGTCTCCCTCCGGGAGACAACATATGTCTCCCTCCGGGAGACAGCATTTGTCTCCCTCCGGGAGACAACATTTGTCTCCCTCCGGGAGACAACATTTGTCTCCCTCCGGGAGACAACATTTGTCTCCCTGCGGGAGACAACATTTGTCTCCCTCCGGGAGACAACCTTTGTCTCCCTCCGGGAGACAACCTTTGTATCCCTCCGGGAGACAACCTTTGTCTCTCTCCTGGAGACAACCATTGTCTCCCTCTGGGAGACAAACTGTCTCCCTCCGGGAGACAACATTTGTCTCCCTCCGGGAGACAACATTTGTCTCCCTTCGGGAGACAACATATGTCTCCCTCCGGTAGACAGCATTTGTCTCCCTCCAGGAGACAACATTTGTTTCCCTCCGGGAGACAACGTTTGTCTCCCTCCTGGAGACAACATTTGTCTCCCTCCGGGAGACAACATTTGTCTCCCTCCGGGAGACAACATTTGTCTCCCTCCGGGAGACAACCTTAGTCTCCCTCCTGGAGACAACCTTTGTCTCCCTCTGCGAGACAAACTGTCTCCCTCCGGGAGACAACATATGTCTCCCTCCAGGAGACAGCATTTGTCTCCCTCCGGGAGACAACATTTGTCTCCCTCCGGGAGACAACATTTGTCTCCCTCCGGGAGACAACATATGTCTCCCTCCAGGTGACAGCATTTGTCTCCCTCCGGGAGACAACATTTGTCTCCCTCCGGGAGACAACAATTGTCTTCCTGCGGGAAACAACATTTGTCTCCCTCCGGGAGACAACATTTGTCTCCCTGCGGGAGACAACATTTGTCTCCCTCCGGGAGACAACCTTTGTCTCCCTCCGGGAGACAACCTTTGTATCCCTCCGGGAGACAACCTTTGTCTCCCTCCGGGAGACCACCTTTGTATCCCTCCGGGAGACAACATTTGTCTCTCTCCTGGAGACAACCATTGTCTCCCTCTGGGAGACAAACTGTCTCCCTCCGGGAGACAACATTTGTCTCCCTCCGGGAGACAACATATGTCTCCCTCCGGTAGACAGCATTTGTCTCCCTCCAGGAGACAACATTTGTTTCCCTCCGGGAGACAACGTTTGTCTCCCTCCTGGAGACAACATATGTCTCCCTCCAGGAGACAGCATTTGTCTCCCTCCGGGAGACAACATTTGTCTCCCTCCGGGAGACAACATTTGTCTTCCTGCGGGAGACAACATTTGTCTCCCTCCGGGAGACAACATTTGTCTCCCTGCGGGAGACAACATTTGTCTCCCTCCGGGAGACAACCTTTGTCTCCCTCCGGGAGACAACCTTTGTATCCCTAAGGGAGACAACCTGTCTCCTTCCGGGAGACAACCTTTGTCTCCCTCCGGGAGAAAACCTTTGTTTCCCTCCGGGAAACAACATTTGTCTCCCTCCGGGAGACAACCTGTCTCCTTCCGGGAGACAACCTTTGTCTCTCTCTGGGAAACAACCTTTGTCTCCCTCCGGGAGACAACATTTGTCTCCCTGCGGGAGACAACCTTTGTCTCCCTCCGGGAGACAACCTTTGTTTCCCTCCGGGAGACAACATTTGTCTCCCTCCGGGAGACAACCTGTCTCCTTCCGGGAGACAACCTTTGTTGTCTCCCTCCCGGAGACGACCTTTGTCTCTCTCTGGGAGACAACCTTTGTCTCCCTCCGGGAGACAACCTTTGTTTCCCTCCGGGAGACAACATTTGTCTCCCTCCGGAGACAACCTGTCTCCTTCCGGGAGACAACCTTTGTCTCCCTCCGGGAGACAACATTTGTCTCCCTCCCGGAGACGACCTTTGTCTCTCTCTGGGAGACAACCTTTGTCTCCCTCCGGGAGACAACATTTGTCTCCCTGCGGGAGACAACCTTTGTCTCCCTCCGGGAGACAACCTTTGTTTCCCTCCGGGAGACAACATTTGTCTCCCTCCGGGAGACAACCTGTCTCCTTCCGGGAGACAACCTTTGTCTCCCTCCGGGAGACAACATTTGTCTCCCTCCCGGAGACGACCTTTGTCTCTCTCTGGGAGACAACCTTTGTCTCCCTCCGGGAGACAACATTTGTCTCCCTCCGGGAGACAACCTGTCTCCCTCCAGGAGACAACATTAGTCTCCCTCCTGGAGACAACCTTTGTCTCCCTCCGGGAGACAAGATTTGTCTCCCTCCTGGATACCACCTATGTCTCCCTCCGGGAGACAACATTTGTCTCCCTCAGGGAGACCACCTGTCTCCCTCCGGGAGACAACATTAGTCTCCCTCCTGGAGACAACCTTTGTCTCCCTCCGGGAGACAACATTTGTCTCCCTCCGGGAGACAACCTGTCTCCCTCAAGGAGACAACATTAGTCTTCCTCCGGGAGACAACATTTGTCTCCCTCCGGGAGACAACCTGTCTCCCTCCAGGAGACAACATTAGTCTTCCTCCGGGAGACCACCTATGTCTCCCTCCGGGAGATAACATTTTTCTCCCTCCGGGAGACAACATTTGTCTCCCTCCGGGAGACCACCTATATCTCCCTCCGGGAGACAACCTTTGTCTCCCTCCGGGAGACAACATTAGTCTCCCTCCTGGAGACAACCTTTGTCTCCCTCCGGGAGACAACATTTGTCTCCCTCCGAGAGACAACCTGTCTCCCTCCAGGAGACAACATTAGTCTTCCTCCGGGAGACAACCTTTGTCTCCCTCCGGGAGACAACCTGTCTCCTTCCGGAGACGACCTTTGTCTCCATCCGGGAGACAACCTTTGTCTCCCTCCGGGAGACAACATTTGTCTCCCTGCGGGAGACAATCTGTCTCCCTGCGGGAGACAATCTGTCTACTTCCGGGAGACAACCTTTGTCTCCCTCCGGGAGACAACATTTGTCTCTCTCCGGGAGACAACATTTGTCTCCCTCCGGGAGACAACATTTGTCTCCCTCCTGGAGACAAATTTAGTCTCCATCCTGGAGACAACCTTTGTCTCCCTCCTGGAGACAACCTTTGTCTCCCTCTGGGAGACAACATTTGTCTCTCTCCGGGAGACAACATTTGTCTCCCTCCGGGAGACAACATTTGTCTCCCTCCGGGAGACAACCTTAGTCTCCCTCCTGGAGACAACCTTTGTCTCCCTCTGCGAGACAAACTGTCTCCCTCCGGGAGACAACATATGTCTCCCTCCGGGAGACAGCATTTGTCTCCCTCCGGGAGACAACATTTGTCTCCCTCCGGGAGACAACATTTGTCTCCCTCCGGGAGACAACATTTGTCTCCCTGCGGGAGACAACATTTGTCTCCCTCCGGGAGACAACCTTTGTCTCCCTCCGGGAGACAACCTTAGTCTCCCTCCTGGAGACAACCTTTGTCTCCCTCTGCGAGACAAACTGTCTCCCTCCGGGAGACAACATATGTCTCCCTCCGGGAGACAGCATTTGTCTCCCTCCGGGAGACAACATATGTCTCCCTTCGGGAGACAGCATTTGTCTCCCTCCGGGAGACAACATTTGTCTCCCTCCGGGAGACAACATTTGTCTCCCTCCGGGAGACAACATTTGTCTCCCTGCGGGAGACAACATTTGTCTCCCTCCGGGAGACAACCTTTGTCTCCCTCCGGGAGACAACCTTTGTATCCCTCCGGGAGACAACCTTTGTCTCTCTCCTGGAGACAACCATTGTCTCCCTCTGGGAGACAAACTGTCTCCCTCCGGGAGACAACATTTGTCTCCCTCCGGGAGACAACATTTGTCTCCCTTCGGGAGACAACATATGTCTCCCTCCGGTAGACAGCATTTGTCTCCCTCCAGGAGACAACATTTGTTTCCCTCCGGGAGACAACGTTTGTCTCCCTCCTGGAGACAACATTTGTCTCCCTCCGGGAGACAACATTTGTCTCCCTCCGGGAGACAACATTTGTCTCCCTCCGGGAGACAACCTTAGTCTCCCTCCTGGAGACAACCTTTGTCTCCCTCTGCGAGACAAACTGTCTCCCTCCGGGAGACAACATATGTCTCCCTCCAGGAGACAGCATTTGTCTCCCTCCGGGAGACAACATTTGTCTCCCTCCGGGAGACAACATTTGTCTCCCTCCGGGAGACAACATATGTCTCCCTCCAGGTGACAGCATTTGTCTCCCTCCGGGAGACAACATTTGTCTCCCTCCGGGAGACAACAATTGTCTTCCTGCGGGAAACAACATTTGTCTCCCTCCGGGAGACAACATTTGTCTCCCTGCGGGAGACAACATTTGTCTCCCTCCGGGAGACAACCTTTGTCTCCCTCCGGGAGACAACCTTTGTATCCCTCCGGGAGACAACCTTTGTCTCCCTCCGGGAGACCACCTTTGTATCCCTCCGGGAGACAACCTTTGTCTCTCTCCTGGAGACAACCATTGTCTCCCTCTGGGAGACAAACTGTCTCCCTCCGGGAGACAACATTTGTCTCCCTCCGGGAGACAACATATGTCTCCCTCCGGTAGACAGCATTTGTCTCCCTCCAGGAGACAACATTTGTTTCCCTCCGGGAGACAACGTTTGTCTCCCTCCTGGAGACAACATATGTCTCCCTCCAGGAGACAGCATTTGTCTCCCTCCGGGAGACAACATTTGTCTCCCTCCGGGAGACAACATTTGTCTTCCTGCGGGAGACAACATTTGTCTCCCTCCGGGAGACAACATTTGTCTCCCTGCGGGAGACAACATTTGTCTCCCTCCGGGAGACAACCTTTGTCTCCCTCCGGGAGACAACCTTTGTATCCCTAAGGGAGACAACCTGTCTCCTTCCGGGAGACAACCTTTGTCTCCCTCCGGGAGAAAACCTTTGTTTCCCTCCGGGAAACAACATTTGTCTCCCTCCGGGAGACAACCTGTCTCCTTCCGGGAGACAACCTTTGTCTCCCTCCGGGAGACAACATTTGTCTCCCTCCCGGAGACGACCTTTGTCTCTCTCTGGGAAACAACCTTTGTCTCCCTCCGGGAGACAACATTTGTCTCCCTGCGGGAGACAACCTTTGTCTCCCTCCGGGAGACAACCTTTGTTTCCCTCCGGGAGACAACATTTGTCTCCCTCCGGGAGACAACCTGTCTCCTTCCGGGAGACAACCTTTGTTGTCTCCCTCCCGGAGACGACCTTTGTCTCTCTCTGGGAGACAACCTTTGTCTCCCTCCGGGAGACAACCTTTGTTTCCCTCCGGGAGACAACATTTGTCTCCCTCCGGAGACAACCTGTCTCCTTCCGGGAGACAACCTTTGTCTCCCTCCGGGAGACAACATTTGTCTCCCTCCCGGAGACGACCTTTGTCTCTCTCTGGGAGACAACCTTTGTCTCCCTCCGGGAGACAACATTTGTCTCCCTGCGGGAGACAACCTTTGTCTCCCTCCGGGAGACAACCTTTGTTTCCCTCCGGGAGACAACATTTGTCTCCCTCCGGGAGACAACCTGTCTCCTTCCGGGAGACAACCTTTGTCTCCCTCCGGGAGACAACATTTGTCTCCCTCCCGGAGACGACCTTTGTCTCTCTCTGGGAGACAACCTTTGTCTCCCTCCGGGAGACAACATTTGTCTCCCTCCGGGAGACAACCTGTCTCCCTCCAGGAGACAACATTAGTCTCCCTCCTGGAGACAACCTTTGTCTCCCTCCGGGAGACAAGATTTGTCTCCCTCCTGGATACCACCTATGTCTCCCTCCGGGAGACAACATTTGTCTCCCTCAGGGAGACCACCTGTCTCCCTCCGGGAGACAACATTAGTCTCCCTCCTGGAGACAACCTTTGTCTCCCTCCGGGAGACAACATTTGTCTCCCTCCGGGAGACAACCTGTCTCCCTCAAGGAGACAACATTAGTCTTCCTCCGGGAGACAACATTTGTCTCCCTCCGGGAGACAACCTGTCTCCCTCCAGGAGACAACATTAGTCTTCCTCCGGGAGACCACCTATGTCTCCCTCCGGGAGATAACATTTTTCTCCCTCCGGGAGACAACATTTGTCTCCCTCCGGGAGACCACCTATATCTCCCTCCGGGAGACAACCTTTGTCTCCCTCCGGGAGACAACATTAGTCTCCCTCCTGGAGACAACCTTTGTCTCCCTCCGGGAGACAACATTTGTCTCCCTCCGAGAGACAACCTGTCTCCCTCCAGGAGACAACATTAGTCTTCCTCCGGGAGACAACCTTTGTCTCCCTCCGGGAGACAACCTGTCTCCTTCCGGAGACGACCTTTGTCTCCATCCGGGAGACAACCTTTGTCTCCCTCCGGGAGACAACATTTGTCTCCCTGCGGGAGACAATCTGTCTCCCTGCGGGAGACAATCTGTCTACTTCCGGGAGACAACCTTTGTCTCCCTCCGGGAGACAACATTTGTCTCTCTCCGGGAGACAACATTTGTCTCCCTCCGGGAGACAACATTTGTCTCCCTCCTGGAGACAAATTTAGTCTCCATCCTGGAGACAACCTTTGTCTCCCTCCTGGAGACAACATTTGTCTCCCTCCGGGAGACAACATTTGTCTCCCTCCGGGAGACAACCTTAGTCTCCCTCCTGGAGACAACCTTTGTCTCCCTCTGCGAGACAAACTGTCTCCCTCCGGGAGACAACATATGTCTCCCTCCGGGAGACAGCATTTGTCTCCCTCCGGGAGACAACATTTGTCTCCCTCCGGGAGACAACATTTGTCTCCCTCCGGGAGACAACATTTGTCTCCCTCCGGGAGACAACATTTGTCTCCCTCCGGGAGACAACATATGTCTCCCTCCAGGTGACAGCATTTGTCTCCCTCCGGGAGACAACATTTGTCTTCCTCCGGGAGACAACATTTGTCTCCCTCTGGGAGACAACCTGTCTCCCTCCAGGAGACAACATTAGTCTTCCTCCGGGAGACCACCTATGTCTCCCTCCGGGAGATAACATTTTTCTCCCTCCGGGAGACAACCTTTGTCTCCCTCCGGGAGACAACATTAGTCTCCCTCCTGGAGACAACCTTTGTCTCCCTCCGGGAGACAACATTTGTCTCCCTCCGAGAGACAACCTGTCTCCCTCCAGGAGACAACATTAGTCTTCCTCCGGGAGACAACCTTTGTCTCCCTCCGGGAGACAACCTGTCTCCTTCCGGAGACGACCTTTGTCTCCATCCGGGAGACAACCTTTGTCTCCCTCCGGGAGACAACATTTGTCTCCCTGCGGGAGACAATCTGTCTCCCTGTGGGAGACAATCTGTCTACTTCCGGGAGACAACCTTTGTCTCCCTCCGGGAGACAACATTTGTCTCTCTCCGGGAGACAACATTTGTCTCCCTCCGGGAGACAACATTTGTCTCCCTCCTGGAGACAAATTTAGTCTCCATCCTGGAGACAACCTTTGTCTCCCTCCTGGAGACAACCTTTGTCTCCCTCTGGGAGACAACATTTGTCTCTCTCCGGGAGACAACATTTGCCTCCCTCCGGGAGACAACATTTGTCTCCCTCCGGGAGACAACCTTAGTCTCCCTCCTGGAGACAACCTTTGTCTCCCTCTGCGAGACAAACTGTCTCCCTCCGGGAGACAACATTTGTCTCCCTCCGGGAGACAGCATTTGTCTCCCTCCGGGAGACAACATTTGTCTCCCTCCGGGAGACAACATTTGTCTCCCTCCGGGAGACAACATTTGTCTCCCTGCGGGAGACAACATTTGTCTCCCTCCGGGAGACAACCTTTGTCTCCCTCCGGGAGACAACCTTTGTATCCCTCCGGGAGACAACCTTTGTCTCTCTCCTGGAGACAACCATTGTCTCCCTCTGGGAGACAAACTGTCTCCCTCCGGGAGACAACATTTGTCTCCCTCCGGGAGACAACATTTGTCTCCCTCCGGGAGACAACATATGTCTCCCTCCGGTAGACAGCATTTGTCTCCCTCCAGGAGACAACATTTGTTTCCCTCCGGGAGACAACGTTTGTCTCCCTCCTGGAGACAACATTTGTCTCCCTCCGGGAGACAACATTTGTCTCCCTCCGGGAGACAACATTTGTCTCCCTCCGGGAGACAACCTTAGTCTCCCTCCTGGAGACAACCTTTGTCTCCCTCTGCGAGACAAACTGTCTCCCTCCGGGAGACAACATATGTCTCCCTCCAGGAGACAGCATTTGTCTCCCTCCGGGAGACAACATTTGTCTCCCTCCGGGAGACAACATTTGTCTCCCTCCGGGAGACAACATATGTCTCCCTCCAGGTGACAGCATTTGTCTCCCTCCGGGAGACAACATTTGTCTCCCTCCGGGAGACAACAATTGTCTTCCTGCGGGAAACAACATTTGTCTCCCTCCGGGAGACAACATTTGTCTCCCTGCGGGAGACAACATTTGTCTCCCTCCGGGAGACAACCTTTGTCTCCCTCCGGGAGACAACCTTTGTATCCCTCCGGGAGACAACCTTTGTCTCCCTCCGGGAGACCACCTTTGTCTCCCTCCGGGAGACAACCTGTCTCCTTCCGGAGACGACCTTTGTCTCCATCCGGGAGACAACCTTTGTCTCCCTCCGGGAGACAACATTTGTCTCCCTGCGGGAGACAATCTGTCTCCCTGCGGGAGACAATCTGTCTACTTCCGGGAGACAACCTTTGTCTCCCTCCGGGAGACAACATTTGTCTCTCTCCGGGAGACAACATTTGTCTCCCTCCGGGAGACAACATTTGTCTCCCTCCTGGAGACAAATTTAGTCTCCATCCTGGAGACAACCTTTGTCTCCCTCCTGGAGACAACCTTTGTCTCCCTCTGGGAGACAACATTTGTCTCTCTCCGGGAGACAACATTTGTCTCCCTCCGGGAGACAACATTTGTCTCCCTCCGGGAGACAACCTTAGTCTCCCTCCTGGAGACAACCTTTGTCTCCCTCTGCGAGACAAACTGTCTCCCTCCGGGAGACAACATATGTCTCCCTCCGGGAGACAGCATTTGTCTCCCTCCGGGAGACAACATTTGTCTCCCTCCGGGAGACAACATTTGTCTCCCTCCGGGAGACAACATTTGTCTCCCTGCGGGAGACAACATTTGTCTCCCTCCGGGAGACAACCTTTGTCTCCCTCCGGGAGACAACCTTAGTCTCCCTCCTGGAGACAACCTTTGTCTCCCTCTGCGAGACAAACTGTCTCCCTCCGGGAGACAACATATGTCTCCCTCCGGGAGACAGCATTTGTCTCCCTCCGGGAGACAACATATGTCTCCCTTCGGGAGACAGCATTTGTCTCCCTCCGGGAGACAACATTTGTCTCCCTCCGGGAGACAACATTTGTCTCCCTCCGGGAGACAACATTTGTCTCCCTGCGGGAGACAACATTTGTCTCCCTCCGGGAGACAACCTTTGTCTCCCTCCGGGAGACAACCTTTGTATCCCTCCGGGAGACAACCTTTGTCTCTCTCCTGGAGACAACCATTGTCTCCCTCTGGGAGACAAACTGTCTCCCTCCGGGAGACAACATTTGTCTCCCTCCGGGAGACAACATTTGTCTCCCTTCGGGAGACAACATATGTCTCCCTCCGGTAGACAGCATTTGTCTCCCTCCAGGAGACAACATTTGTTTCCCTCCGGGAGACAACGTTTGTCTCCCTCCTGGAGACAACATTTGTCTCCCTCCGGGAGACAACATTTGTCTCCCTCCGGGAGACAACATTTGTCTCCCTCCGGGAGACAACCTTAGTCTCCCTCCTGGAGACAACCTTTGTCTCCCTCTGCGAGACAAACTGTCTCCCTCCGGGAGACAACATATGTCTCCCTCCAGGAGACAGCATTTGTCTCCCTCCGGGAGACAACATTTGTCTCCCTCCGGGAGACAACATTTGTCTCCCTCCGGGAGACAACATATGTCTCCCTCCAGGTGACAGCATTTGTCTCCCTCCGGGAGACAACATTTGTCTCCCTCCGGGAGACAACAATTGTCTTCCTGCGGGAAACAACATTTGTCTCCCTCCGGGAGACAACATTTGTCTCCCTGCGGGAGACAACATTTGTCTCCCTCCGGGAGACAACCTTTGTCTCCCTCCGGGAGACAACCTTTGTATCCCTCCGGGAGACAACCTTTGTCTCCCTCCGGGAGACCACCTTTGTATCCCTCCGGGAGACAACCTTTGTCTCTCTCCTGGAGACAACCATTGTCTCCCTCTGGGAGACAAACTGTCTCCCTCCGGGAGACAACATTTGTCTCCCTCCGGGAGACAACATATGTCTCCCTCCGGTAGACAGCATTTGTCTCCCTCCAGGAGACAACATTTGTTTCCCTCCGGGAGACAACGTTTGTCTCCCTCCTGGAGACAACATATGTCTCCCTCCAGGAGACAGCATTTGTCTCCCTCCGGGAGACAACATTTGTCTCCCTCCGGGAGACAACATTTGTCTTCCTGCGGGAGACAACATTTGTCTCCCTCCGGGAGACAACATTTGTCTCCCTGCGGGAGACAACATTTGTCTCCCTCCGGGAGACAACCTTTGTCTCCCTCCGGGAGACAACCTTTGTATCCCTAAGGGAGACAACCTGTCTCCTTCCGGGAGACAACCTTTGTCTCCCTCCGGGAGAAAACCTTTGTTTCCCTCCGGGAAACAACATTTGTCTCCCTCCGGGAGACAACCTGTCTCCTTCCGGGAGACAACCTTTGTCTCCCTCCGGGAGACAACATTTGTCTCCCTCCCGGAGACGACCTTTGTCTCTCTCTGGGAAACAACCTTTGTCTCCCTCCGGGAGACAACATTTGTCTCCCTGCGGGAGACAACCTTTGTCTCCCTCCGGGAGACAACCTTTGTTTCCCTCCGGGAGACAACATTTGTCTCCCTCCGGGAGACAACCTGTCTCCTTCCGGGAGACAACCTTTGTTGTCTCCCTCCCGGAGACGACCTTTGTCTCTCTCTGGGAGACAACCTTTGTCTCCCTCCGGGAGACAACCTTTGTTTCCCTCCGGGAGACAACATTTGTCTCCCTCCGGAGACAACCTGTCTCCTTCCGGGAGACAACCTTTGTCTCCCTCCGGGAGACAACATTTGTCTCCCTCCCGGAGACGACCTTTGTCTCTCTCTGGGAGACAACCTTTGTCTCCCTCCGGGAGACAACATTTGTCTCCCTGCGGGAGACAACCTTTGTCTCCCTCCGGGAGACAACCTTTGTTTCCCTCCGGGAGACAACATTTGTCTCCCTCCGGGAGACAACCTGTCTCCTTCCGGGAGACAACCTTTGTCTCCCTCCGGGAGACAACATTTGTCTCCCTCCCGGAGACGACCTTTGTCTCTCTCTGGGAGACAACCTTTGTCTCCCTCCGGGAGACAACATTTGTCTCCCTCCGGGAGACAACCTGTCTCCCTCCAGGAGACAACATTAGTCTCCCTCCTGGAGACAACCTTTGTCTCCCTCCGGGAGACAAGATTTGTCTCCCTCCTGGATACCACCTATGTCTCCCTCCGGGAGACAACATTTGTCTCCCTCAGGGAGACCACCTGTCTCCCTCCGGGAGACAACATTAGTCTCCCTCCTGGAGACAACCTTTGTCTCCCTCCGGGAGACAACATTTGTCTCCCTCCGGGAGACAACCTGTCTCCCTCAAGGAGACAACATTAGTCTTCCTCCGGGAGACAACATTTGTCTCCCTCCGGGAGACAACCTGTCTCCCTCCAGGAGACAACATTAGTCTTCCTCCGGGAGACCACCTATGTCTCCCTCCGGGAGATAACATTTTTCTCCCTCCGGGAGACAACATTTGTCTCCCTCCGGGAGACCACCTATATCTCCCTCCGGGAGACAACCTTTGTCTCCCTCCGGGAGACAACATTAGTCTCCCTCCTGGAGACAACCTTTGTCTCCCTCCGGGAGACAACATTTGTCTCCCTCCGAGAGACAACCTGTCTCCCTCCAGGAGACAACATTAGTCTTCCTCCGGGAGACAACCTTTGTCTCCCTCCGGGAGACAACCTGTCTCCTTCCGGAGACGACCTTTGTCTCCATCCGGGAGACAACCTTTGTCTCCCTCCGGGAGACAACATTTGTCTCCCTGCGGGAGACAATCTGTCTCCCTGCGGGAGACAATCTGTCTACTTCCGGGAGACAACCTTTGTCTCCCTCCGGGAGACAACATTTGTCTCTCTCCGGGAGACAACATTTGTCTCCCTCCGGGAGACAACATTTGTCTCCCTCCTGGAGACAAATTTAGTCTCCATCCTGGAGACAACCTTTGTCTCCCTCCTGGAGACAACATTTGTCTCCCTCCGGGAGACAACATTTGTCTCCCTCCGGGAGACAACCTTAGTCTCCCTCCTGGAGACAACCTTTGTCTCCCTCTGCGAGACAAACTGTCTCCCTCCGGGAGACAACATATGTCTCCCTCCGGGAGACAGCATTTGTCTCCCTCCGGGAGACAACATTTGTCTCCCTCCGGGAGACAACATTTGTCTCCCTCCGGGAGACAACATTTGTCTCCCTCCGGGAGACAACATTTGTCTCCCTCCGGGAGACAACATATGTCTCCCTCCAGGTGACAGCATTTGTCTCCCTCCGGGAGACAACATTTGTCTTCCTCCGGGAGACAACATTTGTCTCCCTCTGGGAGACAACCTGTCTCCCTCCAGGAGACAACATTAGTCTTCCTCCGGGAGACCACCTATGTCTCCCTCCGGGAGATAACATTTTTCTCCCTCCGGGAGACAACCTTTGTCTCCCTCCGGGAGACAACATTAGTCTCCCTCCTGGAGACAACCTTTGTCTCCCTCCGGGAGACAACATTTGTCTCCCTCCGAGAGACAACCTGTCTCCCTCCAGGAGACAACATTAGTCTTCCTCCGGGAGACAACCTTTGTCTCCCTCCGGGAGACAACCTGTCTCCTTCCGGAGACGACCTTTGTCTCCATCCGGGAGACAACCTTTGTCTCCCTCCGGGAGACAACATTTGTCTCCCTGCGGGAGACAATCTGTCTCCCTGTGGGAGACAATCTGTCTACTTCCGGGAGACAACCTTTGTCTCCCTCCGGGAGACAACATTTGTCTCTCTCCGGGAGACAACATTTGTCTCCCTCCGGGAGACAACATTTGTCTCCCTCCTGGAGACAAATTTAGTCTCCATCCTGGAGACAACCTTTGTCTCCCTCCTGGAGACAACCTTTGTCTCCCTCTGGGAGACAACATTTGTCTCTCTCCGGGAGACAACATTTGCCTCCCTCCGGGAGACAACATTTGTCTCCCTCCGGGAGACAACCTTAGTCTCCCTCCTGGAGACAACCTTTGTCTCCCTCTGCGAGACAAACTGTCTCCCTCCGGGAGACAACATTTGTCTCCCTCCGGGAGACAGCATTTGTCTCCCTCCGGGAGACAACATTTGTCTCCCTCCGGGAGACAACATTTGTCTCCCTCCGGGAGACAACATTTGTCTCCCTGCGGGAGACAACATTTGTCTCCCTCCGGGAGACAACCTTTGTCTCCCTCCGGGAGACAACCTTTGTATCCCTCCGGGAGACAACCTTTGTCTCTCTCCTGGAGACAACCATTGTCTCCCTCTGGGAGACAAACTGTCTCCCTCCGGGAGACAACATTTGTCTCCCTCCGGGAGACAACATTTGTCTCCCTCCGGGAGACAACATATGTCTCCCTCCGGTAGACAGCATTTGTCTCCCTCCAGGAGACAACATTTGTTTCCCTCCGGGAGACAACGTTTGTCTCCCTCCTGGAGACAACATTTGTCTCCCTCCGGGAGACAACATTTGTCTCCCTCCGGGAGACAACATTTGTCTCCCTCCGGGAGACAACCTTAGTCTCCCTCCTGGAGACAACCTTTGTCTCCCTCTGCGAGACAAACTGTCTCCCTCCGGGAGACAACATATGTCTCCCTCCAGGAGACAGCATTTGTCTCCCTCCGGGAGACAACATTTGTCTCCCTCCGGGAGACAACATTTGTCTCCCTCCGGGAGACAACATATGTCTCCCTCCAGGTGACAGCATTTGTCTCCCTCCGGGAGACAACATTTGTCTCCCTCCGGGAGACAACAATTGTCTTCCTGCGGGAAACAACATTTGTCTCCCTCCGGGAGACAACATTTGTCTCCCTGCGGGAGACAACATTTGTCTCCCTCCGGGAGACAACCTTTGTCTCCCTCCGGGAGACAACCTTTGTATCCCTCCGGGAGACAACCTTTGTCTCCCTCCGGGAGACCACCTTTGTATCCCTCCGGGAGACAACCTTTGTCTCTCTCCTGGAGACAACCATTGTCTCCCTCTGGGAGACAAACTGTCTCCCTCCGGGAGACAACATTTGTCTCCCTCCGGGAGACAACATATGTCTCCCTCCGGTAGACAGCATTTGTCTCCCTCCAGGAGACAACATTTGTTTCCCTCCGGGAGACAACGTTTGTCTCCCTCCTGGAGACAACATTTGTCTCCCTCCGGGAGACAACATTTGTCTCCCTCCGGGAGACAACATTTGTCTCCCTCCGGGAGACAACCTTAGTCTCCCTCCTGGAGACAACCTTTGTCTCCCTCTGCGAGACAAACTGTCTCCCTCCGGGAGACAACATATGTCTCCCTCCAGGAGACAGCATTTGTCTCCCTGGAGACAACATTTGTCTCCCTCTGGGAGACCACCTATGTCTCCCTGGAGACAACATTTGTCTCCCTCTGGGAGACCACCTATGTCTCCCTCCGGGAGACAACATTTTTCTCCCTCCGGGAGACAACATTTGTCTCCCTCCGGGAGACAACCTTTGTCTCCCTCCGGGAGACAACATTTGTCTCCCTCGAGGATACCACCTATGTCTCCCTCCGGGAGACAACATTTGTCTCCCTCCGGGAGACCACCTATGTCTCCCTCCGGGAGACAACCTTTGTCACCCTCCGGGAGACAACATTAGTCTCCCTCCTGGAGACAACCTTTGTCTCCCTCCGGGAGACAACATTTGTCTCCCTCCTGGATACCACCTTTGTCTCCCTCCGGGAGACAACATTTGTCTCCCTCCGGGAGACGACCTTTGTCTCTCTCTTGGAGACAAACTGTCTCCCTCCGGGAGACAACCTTTGTCTCCCTCCAGGAGACAACATTTGTCTCCCTCCGGGAGACAACCTGTCTCCCTCCGGGAGACAACATTTGTCTCCCTCCGGGAGACGACCTTTGTCTCTCTCCTGGATACCACCTATGTCTCCCTACGGGAGACAACATTTGTCTCCCTCCGGGAGGCCACCTATGTCTCCCTCTGGAGACAACCTTTGTCTCCCTCCGGGAGACAGCCTTTGTCTCCCTCCGGGAGACAACATTTGTCTCCCTCCGGGAGACAACATTTGTCTCCCTCCTGGAGACCACCTATGTCTCCCTCCGGGAGACAACATGTCTCCCTCCGGGAGACAACCTTAGTCTCCCTCCTGGAGACAACCTTTGTCTCCCTCTGCGAGACAAACTGTCTCCCTCCGGGAGACAACATATGTCTCCCTCCGGGAGACAGCATTTGTCTCCCTCCGGGAGACAACATTTGTCTCCCTCCGGGAGACAACATTTGTCTCGCTGCGGGAGACAACATTTGTCTCCCTCCGGGAGACAACCTTTGTCTCCCTCCGGGAGACAACCTTTGTATCCCTCCGGGAGACAACCTTTGTCTCCCTCCTGGAGACAACCATTGTCTCCCTCTGGGAGACAAACTGTCTCCCTCCGGGAGACAATATTTGTCTCCCTGCGGGAGACAACATATGTCTCCCTCCGGTAGACAGCATTTGTCTCCCTCCAGGAGACAACATTTGTTTCCCTCCGGGAGACAACGTTTGTCTCCCTCCTGGAGACAACATTTGTCTCCCTCCGGGAGACAACTTATGTCTCCCTCCGGTAGACAGCATTTGTCTCCCTCCAGGAGACAACATTTGTCTCTCTCCGGGAGACAACATTTGTCTCCCTCCGGGAGACAACATTTGTCTCCCTCCGGGAGACAACATTTGTCTCCCTCCGGGAGACAACCTTAGTCTCCTTCCTGGAGACAACCTTTGTCTCCCTCTGGGAGACAAACTGTCTCCCTCCGGGAGACAACATATGTCTCCCTCCGGGAGACAGCATTTGTCTCCCTCCGGGAGACAACATTTGTCTCCCTCCGGGAGACAATATTTGTCTCCCTCCGGGAGACAAGATATGTCTCCCTCCGAGAGACAGCATTTGTCTCCTTCCGGGAGACAACATTTGTCTCCCTCCGGGAGACAACCTTTGTCTCCCTCCGGGAGACAACATTTGTCTCCCTCCGGGAGACAACATTTGTCTCCCTCCGGGAGACAACATTTGTCTCCCTCCGGGAGACAACCTTAGTCTCCCTCCTGGAGACAAGATATGTCTCCCTCCGAGAGACAGCATTTGTCTCCCTCCGGGAGACAACATTTGTCTCCCTCCGGGAGACAACCTTTGTCTCCCTCCGGGAGACAACATTTGTCTCCCTCCGGGAGACAACATTTGTCTCCCCCCGGGAGACAACCTTTGTCTCCCTCCGGGAGACAACATTTGTCTCTCTCCGGGAGACAACATTTGTCTCCCTCCGGGAGACAACATTTGTCTCCCTCCGGGAGACAACCTTAGTCTCCCTCCTGGAGACAACCTTTGTCTGCCTCTGCGAGACAAACTGTCTCCCTCCGGGAGACAACATATGTCTCCCTCCGGGAGACAGCATTTGTCTCCCTCCGGGAGACAACATTTGTCTCCCTCCGGGAGACAACATTTGTCTTCCTGCGGGAGACTACATTTGTCTCCCTCCGGGAGACAACATTTGTCTCCCTACGGGAGACAACATTTGTCTCCCTACGGGAGACAACATTTGTCTCCCTCCGGGAGACAACATTTGTCTCCCTCCGGGAGACAACCTTAGTCTCCCTCCTGGAGACAACCTTTGTCTCCCTCTGGGAGACAAACTGTCTCCCTCCGGGAGACAACATATGTCTCCCTCCGGGAGACAGCATTTGTCTCCCTCCGGGAGACAACATTTGTCTCCCTCCGGGAGACAATATTTGTCTCCCTCCGGGAGACAAGATATGTCTCCCTCCGAGAGACAGCATTTGTCTCCCTCCGGGAGACAACATTTGTCTTCCTCCGGGAGACAACCTTTGTCTCCCTCCGGGAGACAACATTTGTCTCCCTCCGGGAGACAACATTTGTCTCCCTCCGGGAGACAACCTTTGTCTCCCTCCGGGAGACAACATTTGTCTCTCTCCGGGAGACAACATTTGTCTCCCTCCGGGAGACAACATTTGTCTCCCTCCGGGAGACAACCTTAGTCTCCCTCCTGGAGACAAGATATGTCTCCCTCCGAGAGACAGCATTTGTCTCCCTCCGGGAGACAACATTTGTCTCCCTCCGGGAGACAACCTTTGTCTCCCTCCGGGAGACAACATTTGTCTCCCTCCGGGAGACAACATTTGTCTCCCTCCGGGAGACAACCTTTGTCTCCCTCCGGGAGACAACATTTGTCTCTCTCCGGGAGACAACATTTGTCTCCCTCCGGGAGACAACATTTGTCTCCCTCCGGGAGACAACCTTAGTCTCCCTCCTGGAGACAACCTTTGTCTGCCTCTGCGAGACAAACTGTCTCCCTCCGGGAGACAACATTTGTCTCCCTCCGGGAGACAACATATGTCTCCCTCCGGTAGACAGCATTTGTCTCCCTCCAGGAGACAACATCTTTTTCCCTCCGGGAGACAACGTTTGTCTCCCTCCTGGAGACAACCTTTGTCTCCCTCTGGGAGACAAACTGTCTCCCTCCGGGAGACAACATTTGTCTCTCTCCGGGAGACAACATTTGTCTCCCTCCGGGAGACAACATTTGTCTCCCTCCGGGAGACAACATTTGTCTCCCTCCGGGAGACAACCTTAGTCTCCCTCCTGGAGACAACCTTTGTCTCCATCTGGGAGACAAACTGTCTCCCTCCGGGAGACAACATATGTCTCCCTCCGGGAGACAGCATTTGTCTCCCTCCGGGAGACAACATTTGTCTCCCTGCGGGAGACAACATTTGTCTCCCTCCGGGAGACAACATTTGTCTCCCTCCGGGAGACAACCTTTGTCTCCCTCCTGGAGACAACCTTTATATCCCTCCGGGAGACAACCTTTGTCTCCCTCCGGAGACAACCTTAGTCTCCCTCCTGGAGACAACCTTTGTTGTCTCCCGGAGGGAGACAAATGTTGTTTCCCGGAGAGAGACAAAGGTTGTCTCCCGGAGGGAGACAAATGTTATCTCCCGGAGGGAGACTAAGGTTGTCTCCCGGAGGGAGACAAAGGTTGTCTCCCGGAGGGAGACAAATGTTATCTCCCGGAGGGAGACAAATGTTGTTTCCCGGAGGGAGACAAAGGTTGTCTCCTGGAGGGAGACAAATGTTATCTCCCGAAGGGAGACAAATGTTGTTTCCCGGAGGGAGACAGTTTGTCTCCCAGAGAGAGACAAAGGTTGTCTCCCGGAGGGAGACAAATGTTGTCTCCCGGAGGGAGACAAATGTTATCTCCCGGAGGGAGACAAATGTTGTTTCCAGGAGGGAGACTAATGTTGTCTCCCGGAGGGAGACAGGTTGTCTCCCGGAGGGAGACAATTGTTGTCTCCCGGAGGGAGACTAAGGTTGTCTCCCGGAGGGAGACAAAGGCTGTCTCCCGGAGGGAGACAAATGTTATCTCCCGGAGGGAGACAAATGTTGTTTCCCGGAGGGAGACAAAGGTTGTCTCCCGGAGGGAGACAAATGTTATCTCCCGGAGGGAGACTAAGGTTGTCTCCCGGAGGGAGACAGTTTGTCTCCCAGAGAGAGACAAAGGTCGTCTCCCGGAGGGAGACAAATGTTGTCTCCCGGAGGGAGACAAATGTTATCTCCCGGAGGGAGACAAATGTTGTTTCCAGGAGGGAGACTAATGTTGTCTCCCGGAGGGAGACTAATGTTGTCTCCCGGAGGGAGACAGGTTGTCTGCCGGAGGGAGACAATTGTTGTCTCCCGGAGGGAGACTAAGGTTGTCTCCCGGAGGGAGACAGTTTGTCTCCCAGAGAGAGACAAAGGTCGTCTCCCGGAGGGAGACAAATGTTGTCTCCCGGAGGGAGACAAATATTATCTCCCAGAGGGAGACAAAGGTTGTCTCCAGGAGGGAGACTAATGTTGTCTCCCGGAGGGAGGCAGGTTGTCTCCCGGAGGGAGACAATTGTTGTCTCCCGGAGGGAGACTAAGGTTGTCTCCCGGAGGGAGACTAAGGTTGTCTCCCGGAGGGAGACAGTTTGTCTCCCAGAGAGAGACAAAGGTCGTCTCCCGGAGGGAGACAAATGTTGTCTCCCGGAGGGAGACAAATGTTATCTCTGGGAGACAAACTGTCTCCCTCCGGGAGACAACCTTTGTCTCCCTCCGGGAGACAACATTTGTCTCCCTCCGGGAGACAACATTTTTTCTTTCCGGGAGATAACATTTGTCTCCCTCAGGGAGACAACATTTGTCTCCCTCCGGGAGACGACCTTTGTCTCTCTCTGGGAGACAAACTGTCTCCCTCCGGGAGACAACCTTTGTCTCTCTCCGGGAGACAACATTTGTCTCCCTTTGGGAGATAATATTTGTCTCCCTCCGGGAGACAACCTTTGTCTCCCTCCGGGAGACAACCTGTCTACTTCCGGGAGACAACCTATGTCTCCCTCCGGGAGACAACATTTGTCTCCCTCCGGGAGATAACATTTGTCTCCCTCCGGGAGACAACATTTGTCTCCCTCCGGGAGATAACATTTGTCTCCCTCCGGGAGACAACATTTGTCTCCCTCCGGGAGACAACCTTTGTCTCCCTCCGGGAGACAACCTTTGTTTCTCTCCGGGAGACAACATTTGTCTCCCTCCGGGAGACAACAATTGTCTCCCTCCGGGATACAACCTTTGTCTCCCTCCGGGAGACAACCTTTGTCTCTCTCCGAGAGACAACATTTGTCTCCCTCTGGGAGACAACATTTGTCTCCCTCCGGGAGATAACATTTGTCTCCCTCCGGGAGACAACATTTGTCTCCCTCCGGGAGACAACCTTTGTCTCCCTCCGGGAGACAACCTTTGTTTCTCTCCGGGAGACAACATTTGTCTCCCTCCGGGAGACAACAATTGTCTCCCTCCGGGAGACAAACTTTGTCTCCCTCCGGGATACAACCTTTGTCTCCCTCCGGGAGACAACATTTGTCTCTCTCCGAGAGACAACATTTGTCTCCCTCTGGGAGACAACATTTGTCTCCCTCCGGGAGATAATATTTGTCTCCCTCCGGGAGACGACATTTGTCTCCCTCCGGGAGACGACCTTTGTCTCTCTCTGGGAGACAAACTGTCTCCCTCCGGGAGACAAACTGTCTCCCTCCGGGAGACAACCTTTGTCTCCCTCCGGGAGACCACCTATGTCTCCCTCCGGGAGACAACATTTGTCTCCCTCCGGGAGACAACATTTGTCTCCCTCCGGGAGACAAACTTTGTCTCCCTCCGGGAGACGACCTTTGTCTCTCTCTGGGAGACAAACTGTCTCCCTCCGGGAGACAACCTTTGTCTCTCTCCGGGAGACAACATTTGTCTCCCTCCGGGAGACAACATTTGTCTCCCTCCGGGAGATATTATTTGTCTCCCTCCGGGAGACAACCTTTGTCTCCCTCCGGGAGACAACCTGTCTCCTTCCGGGAGACAACCTTTGTCTCCCTCCGGGAGACAACATTTGTCTCCCACCGGGAGACCACCTATGTCTCCCTCCTGGAGACAACATTTGTCTCCTTCCGGGAGACAACATTTGTCTCCCTCCGGGAGATAACATTTGTCTCCCTCCGGGAGACAACATTTGTCTCCCTCCGGGAGACGACCTTTGTCTCTCTCTGGGAGACAAACTGTCTCCCTCCGGGAGACAACCTTTGTCTCCCTCCGGGAGACAACATTTGTCTCCCTCCGGGAGACCACCTATGTCTCCCTCCGGGAGACAACATTTGTCTCCCTCCGGGAGACGACCTTTGTCTCTCTCTGGGAGAGAAACTGTCTCCCTCCGGGAGACAACCTTTGTCTCTCTCCGGGAGACAACATTTGTCTCCCTCCGGGAGACAACATTTGTCTCCCTCCGGGAGATATTATTTGTCTCCCTCCGGGAAACAACCTTTGTCTCCCTCCGGGAGACAACCTGTCTCCTTCCGGGAGACAACCTTTGTCTCCCTCCGGGAGACAACATTTGTCTCCCACCGGGAGACCACCTATGTCTTTCTCCTGGAGACAACATTTGTCTCCTTCCGGGAGACAACATTTGTCTCCCTCCGGGAGATAACATTTGTCTCCCTCCGGGAGACAACATTTGTCTCCCTCCGGGAGACGACCTTTGTCTCTCTCTGGGAGACAAACTGTCTCCCTCCGGGAGACAACCTTTGTCTCCCTCCGGGAGACAACATTTGTCTCCCTCCGGGAGACCACCTATGTCTCCCTCCGGGAGACAACATTTGTCTCGCTCCGGGAGACAACATTTGTCTCCCTCCGGGAGACAAACTTTGTCTCCCTCCGGGAGACAACCTTTGTCTCCCTCCGGGAGACAACATTTGTCTCCCTCCGGGAGACCACCTATGTCTCCCTCCGGGAGACAACATTTGTCTCCCTCCGGGAGACGACCTTTGTCTCTCTCTGGGAGAGAAACTGTCTCCCTCCGGGAGACAACCTTTGTCTCTCTCCGGGAGACAACATTTGTCTCCCTCCGGGAGACAACATTTGTCTCCCTCCGGGAGATATTATTTGTCTCCCTCCGGGAGACAACCTTTGTCTCCCTCCGGGAGACAACCTGTCTCCTTCCGGGAGACAACCTTTGTCTCCCTCCGGGAGACAACATTTGTCTCCCACCGGGAGATAACCTATGTCTTTCTCCTGGAGACAACATTTGTCTCCTTCCGGGAGACAACATTTGTCTCCCTCCGGGAGATAACATTTGTCTCCCTCCGGGAGACAACATTTGTCTCCCTCCGGGAGACGACCTTTGTCTCTCTCTGGGAGACCACCTATGTCTCCCTCCGGGAGACAACATTTGTCTCGCTCCGGGAGACAACATTTGTCTCCCTCCGGGAGACAAACTTTGTCTCCCTCCGGGAGACAACCTTTGTCTCTCTCCGAGAGACAACATTTGTCTCCCTCTGGGAGACAACATTTGTCTCCCTCCGGGAGATAATATTTGTCTCCCTCCGGGAGACAACATTTGTCTCCCTCCGGGAGACAACCTTTGTCTCTCTCCGGGAGACAACATTTGTCTCCCTCCGGGAGACAACATTTCTCTCCCTCCGGGAGATAACATTTGTCTCCCTCTGGGGAGACAACATTTGTCTCTCTCCGGGAGACAACCTTTGTCTCCCTCCGGGAGACAACCTTTGTTTCTCTCCGGGAGATAATATTTGTCTCCCTCCGGGAGACAACCTTTGTCTCCCTCCGGGAGACAACATTTGTCTCCCTCCGGGAGACAACATTTGTCTCCCTCCGGGAGACAACATTTGTCTCCCTCCGGGAGACAACATTTGTCTCCCTCCGGGAGATAACATTTGTCTCCCTCAGGGAGACAACATTTGTCTCCCTCTGGGAGACGACCTATGTCTCCCTCCGGGAGACAACATTTGTCTCCCTCCGGGAGACAACCTTTGTTTCTCTCTGGGAGACAACATTTGTCTCCCTCCGGGAGACAACATTTGTCTCCCTCCGGGAGATAATATTTGTCTCCCTCCGGGAGACAACCTTTGTCTCCCTCCGGGAGACAACATTTGTCTCCCTCCGGGAGATAACATTTGTCTCCCTCAGGGAGACAACATTTGTCTCCCTCTGGGAGACGACCTATGTCTCCCTCCGGGAGACAACATTTGTCTCCCTCCGAGAGATAACATTTGTCTCCCTCCGGGAGACGACCTTTGTCTCTCTCTGGGAGACAAACTGTCTCCCTCCGGGAGACAACATTTGTCTCCCTCCGGGAGACCACCTATGTCTCCCTCCGGGAGACAACTTTTGTCTCCCTCCGGGAGACAACATTTGTCTCCCTCCGGGAGATAACATTTGTCTCCCTCCGGGAGACAACATTTGTCTCCCTCCGGGAGACAACATTTGTCTCCCTCCGGGAGACAACATTTGTCTCCCTCCGGGAGACAACATTTGTCTCCCTCCGGGAGACAACATTTGTCTCCTTCCGGGAGAAAACCTTTGTCTCCCTCCGGGAGACAACCTTTGTCTCCCTCCAGGAGATAACATTTGTCTCCCTCCGGGAGACGACCTTTGTCTCTCTCTGGGAGACAAACTGTCTCCCTCCGGGAGACAACCGTTGTCTCCCTCCGGGAGACAACATTTGTCTCCCTCCGGGAGACCACTTATGTCTCCCTCCGGGAGACAACATTTGTCTCCCTCCGGGAGACAACATTTGTCTCCCTCCGGGAGATAACATTTGTCTCCCTCCGGGAGACAACATTTGTCTCCCTCCGGGAGACAACATTTGTCTCCCTCCGGGAGACAACATTTGTCTCCCTCCGGGAGACAACATTTGTCTCCCTCCGGGAGACCACCTTTGTCTCCCTTCGGGAGACAACCTTTGTCTCCCTCCGGGAGACAACATTTGTCTCCCTCCGGGAGACAACCTTTGTCTCCCTCCGGGAGACAACCTGTCTCCTTCCGGGAGACAACCTTTGTCTCCCTCCGGGAGACAACATTTGTCTCTTTTGGGAGACCACCTATGTCTCCCTCCGGGAGACACCCTTTGTCTCCCTCCGGGAGACAACATTTGTCTCCCTCCGGGAGACAACCTTTGTCTCTCTCCGGGAGACAACCTTTGTCTCCCTCCGGGAGACAACCTTTGTCTCCCTCCGGGAGACAACATTTGTCTCCCTCCGGGAGACAACATTTGTCTCCCTCCGGGAGATAATATTTGTCTCCCTCCGGGAGACAACCTTTGTCTCCCTCCTGGAGACAACTTTTGTCTCCCTCCGGGAGACAACATTTGTCTCCCTCCGGGAGATAACATTTGTCTCCCTCAGGGAGACAACATTTGTCTCCCTCTGGGAGACGACCTATGTCTCCCTCCGGGAGACAGCCTGTCTCCTTCCGGGAGCCCTCCGGGAGACAACATTTGTCTCCCTCCGGGAGATAACATTTGTCTCCCTCCGGGAGACAACATTTGTCTCCCTCCGGGAGACAACATTTGTCTCCATCCCGGGAGACAGCCTTTCTCCTTCCGGGAGACCACCTTTGTCTCCCTATGGGAGACAACCTTTGTCTCCCTTCGGGAGACAACATTTGTCTCCCTCCGGGAAACAACATTTGTCTCCCTCCGGGAGATAACTTTTGTCTCCCTCCAGGAGACAACCTTTGTCTCCCTCCGGGAGACAACATTTGTCTCCCTCCGGGAAACAAACTTTGTCTCCCTCCGGGAGACAACCTTTGTCTCCCTCCGGGAAACAACATTTGTCTCCCTGCGGGAGATAACATTTGTCTCCCTCCGGGAGACAACATTTGTCTCCCTCCGGGAGACGACCTTTGTTTCTCTCTGGGAGACAAACTGTCTCCCTCCGGGAGACAACCTTAGTCTCCCTCCGGGAGACAACATTTGTCTCCCTCCGGGAGACGACCTTTGTCTCTCTCTGGGAGACAAACTGTCTCCCTCCGGGAGACAACCTTTGTCTCCCTCCGGGAGACAACCTTAGTCTCTCTCCGGGAGATGACATTTGTCTCCCTCCGGGAGACAACATTCGTCTCCCTCCGGGAGACGACCTTTGTCTCTCTCTGGGAGACAAACTGTCTCCCTCCGGGAGACAACCTGTCTCCCCCGGGAGACAACATTAGTCTCCCTCCTGGAGACAACCTTTGTCTCCCTCTGGAAGATAATATTTGTCTCCCTCCGGGAAACAACATTTGTCTCCCTCCGGGAGACAACATTAGTCTCCCTCCGGAAGACAACATTTGTCTCCCTCCGGGAAACAACATTTGTCTCTCTCCGGGAGATAACATTTGTCTCCCTCCGGGAGACAAACTGTCTCCCTCCAGGAGACAACCTGTCTCCCTTGGGAGACAACATTAGTCTCCCTCCGGGAGACAACCTTTGTCTCCCTCCGGGAGACAACATATGTCTCCCTCCGGTAGACAGCATTTGTCTCCCTCCAGGAGACAACATCTTTTTCCCTCCGGGAGACAACGTTTGTCTCCCTCCGGGAGACAACATTTGTCTCTCTCCGGGAGACAACATTTGTCTCCCTCCGGGAGACAACATTTGTCTCCCTCCGGGAGACAACATTTGTCTCCCTCCGGGAGACAACCTTAGTCTCCCTCCTGGAGACAACCTTTGTCTCCATCTGGGAGACAAACTGTCTCCCTCCGGGAGACAACATATGTCTCCCTCCGGGAGACAGCATTTGTCTCCCTCCGGGAGACAACATTTGTCTCCCTGCGGGAGACAACATTTGTCTCCCTCCGGGAGACAACATTTGTCTCCCTCCGGGAGACAACCTTTGTCTCCCTCCTGGAGACAACCTTTATATCCCTCCGGGAGACAACCTTTGTCTCCCTCCGGAGACAACCTTAGTCTCCCTCCTGGAGACAACCTTTGTTGTCTCCCGGAGGGAGACAAATGTTGTTTCCCGGAGAGAGACAAAGGTTGTCTCCCGGAGGGAGACAAATGTTATCTCCCGGAGGGAGACTAAGGTTGTCTCCCGGAGGGAGACAAAGGTTGTCTCCCGGAGGGAGACAAATGTTATCTCCCGGAGGGAGACAAATGTTGTTTCCCGGAGGGAGACAAAGGTTGTCTCCTGGAGGGAGACAAATGTTATCTCCCGAAGGGAGACAAATGTTGTTTCCCGGAGGGAGACAGTTTGTCTCCCAGAGAGAGACAAAGGTTGTCTCCCGGAGGGAGACAAATGTTGTCTCCCGGAGGGAGACAAATGTTATCTCCCGGAGGGAGACAAATGTTGTTTCCAGGAGGGAGACTAATGTTGTCTCCCGGAGGGAGACAGGTTGTCTCCCGGAGGGAGACAATTGTTGTCTCCCGGAGGGAGACTAAGGTTGTCTCCCGGAGGGAGACAAAGGCTGTCTCCCGGAGGGAGACAAATGTTATCTCCCGGAGGGAGACAAATGTTGTTTCCCGGAGGGAGACAAAGGTTGTCTCCCGGAGGGAGACAAATGTTATCTCCCGGAGGGAGACTAAGGTTGTCTCCCGGAGGGAGACAGTTTGTCTCCCAGAGAGAGACAAAGGTCGTCTCCCGGAGGGAGACAAATGTTGTCTCCCGGAGGGAGACAAATGTTATCTCCCGGAGGGAGACAAATGTTGTTTCCAGGAGGGAGACTAATGTTGTCTCCCGGAGGGAGACTAATGTTGTCTCCCGGAGGGAGACAGGTTGTCTGCCGGAGGGAGACAATTGTTGTCTCCCGGAGGGAGACTAAGGTTGTCTCCCGGAGGGAGACAGTTTGTCTCCCAGAGAGAGACAAAGGTCGTCTCCCGGAGGGAGACAAATGTTGTCTCCCGGAGGGAGACAAATATTATCTCCCAGAGGGAGACAAAGGTTGTCTCCAGGAGGGAGACTAATGTTGTCTCCCGGAGGGAGGCAGGTTGTCTCCCGGAGGGAGACAATTGTTGTCTCCCGGAGGGAGACTAAGGTTGTCTCCCGGAGGGAGACTAAGGTTGTCTCCCGGAGGGAGACAGTTTGTCTCCCAGAGAGAGACAAAGGTCGTCTCCCGGAGGGAGACAAATGTTGTCTCCCGGAGGGAGACAAATGTTATCTCTGGGAGACAAACTGTCTCCCTCCGGGAGACAACCTTTGTCTCCCTCCGGGAGACAACATTTGTCTCCCTCCGGGAGACAACATTTTTTCTTTCCGGGAGATAACATTTGTCTCCCTCAGGGAGACAACATTTGTCTCCCTCCGGGAGACGACCTTTGTCTCTCTCTGGGAGACAAACTGTCTCCCTCCGGGAGACAACCTTTGTCTCTCTCCGGGAGACAACATTTGTCTCCCTCCGGGAGATAATATTTGTCTCCCTCCGGGAGACAACCTTTGTCTCCCTCCGGGAGACAACCTGTCTACTTCCGGGAGACAACCTATGTCTCCCTCCGGGAGACAACATTTGTCTCCCTCCGGGAGATAACATTTGTCTCCCTCCGGGAGACAACATTTGTCTCCCTCCGGGAGATAACATTTGTCTCCCTCCGGGAGACAACATTTGTCTCCCTCCGGGAGACAACCTTTGTCTCCCTCCGGGAGACAACCTTTGTTTCTCTCCGGGAGACAACATTTGTCTCCCTCCGGGAGACAACAATTGTCTCCCTCCGGGATACAACCTTTGTCTCCCTCCGGGAGACAAATTTTGTCTCCCTCCGGGAGACAACCTTTGTCTCTCTCCGAGAGACAACATTTGTCTCCCTCTGGGAGACAACATTTGTCTCCCTCCGGGAGATAACATTTGTCTCCCTCCGGGAGACAACATTTGTCTCCCTCCGGGAGACAACCTTTGTCTCCCTCCGGGAGACAACCTTTGTTTCTCTCCGGGAGACAACATTTGTCTCCCTCCGGGAGACAACAATTGTCTCCCTCCGGGAGACAAACTTTGTCTCCCTCCGGGATACAACCTTTGTCTCCCTCCGGGAGACAACATTTGTCTCTCTCCGAGAGACAACATTTGTCTCCCTCTGGGAGACAACATTTGTCTCCCTCCGGGAGATAATATTTGTCTCCCTCCGGGAGACGACATTTGTCTCCCTCCGGGAGACGACCTTTGTCTCTCTCTGGGAGACAAACTGTCTCCCTCCGGGAGACAAACTGTCTCCCTCCGGGAGACAACCTTTGTCTCCCTCCGGGAGACCACCTATGTCTCCCTCCGGGAGACAACATTTGTCTCCCTCCGGGAGACAACATTTGTCTCCCTCCGGGAGACAAACTTTGTCTCCCTCCGGGAGACGACCTTTGTCTCTCTCTGGGAGACAAACTGTCTCCCTCCGGGAGACAACCTTTGTCTCTCTCCGGGAGACAACATTTGTCTCCCTCCGGGAGACAACATTTGTCTCCCTCCGGGAGATATTATTTGTCTCCCTCCGGGAGACAACCTTTGTCTCCCTCCGGGAGACAACCTGTCTCCTTCCGGGAGACAACCTTTGTCTCCCTCCGGGAGACAACATTTGTCTCCCACCGGGAGACCACCTATGTCTCCCTCCTGGAGACAACATTTGTCTCCTTCCGGGAGACAACATTTGTCTCCCTCCGGGAGATAACATTTGTCTCCCTCCGGGAGACAACATTTGTCTCCCTCCGGGAGACGACCTTTGTCTCTCTCTGGGAGACAAACTGTCTCCCTCCGGGAGACAACCTTTGTTTCCCTCCGGGAGACAACATTTGTCTCCCTCCGGGAGACCACCTATGTCTCCCTCCGGGAGACAACATTTGTCTCCCTCCGGGAGACGACCTTTGTCTCTCTCTGGGAGAGAAACTGTCTCCCTCCGGGAGACAACCTTTGTCTCTCTCCGGGAGACAACATTTGTCTCCCTCCGGGAGACAACATTTGTCTCCCTCCGGGAGATATTATTTGTCTCCCTCCGGGAGACAACCTTTGTCTCCCTCCGGGAGACAACCTGTCTCCTTCCGGGAGACAACCTTTGTCTCCCTCCGGGAGACAACATTTGTCTCCCACCGGGAGACCACCTATGTCTTTCTCCTGGAGACAACATTTGTCTCCTTCCGGGAGACAACATTTGTCTCCCTCCGGGAGATAACATTTGTCTCCCTCCGGGAGACAACATTTGTCTCCCTCCGGGAGACGACCTTTGTCTCTCTCTGGGAGACAAACTGTCTCCCTCCGGGAGACAACCTTTGTCTCCCTCCGGGAGACAACATTTGTCTCCCTCCGGGAGACCACCTATGTCTCCCTCCGGGAGACAACATTTGTCTCGCTCCGGGAGACAACATTTGTCTCCCTCCGGGAGACAAACTTTGTCTCCCTCCGGGAGACAACCTTTGTCTCCCTCCGGGAGACAACATTTGTCTCCCTCCGGGAGACCACCTATGTCTCCCTCCGGGAGACAACATTTGTCTCCCTCCGGGAGACGACCTTTGTCTCTCTCTGGGAGAGAAACTGTCTCCCTCCGGGAGACAACCTTTGTCTCTCTCCGGGAGACAACATTTGTCTCCCTCCGGGAGACAACATTTGTCTCCCTCCGGGAGATATTATTTGTCTCCCTCCGGGAGACAACCTTTGTCTCCCTCCGGGAGACAACCTGTCTCCTTCCGGGAGACAACCTTTGTCTCCCTCCGGGAGACAACATTTGTCTCCCACCGGGAGATAACCTATGTCTTTCTCCTGGAGACAACATTTGTCTCCTTCCGGGAGACAACATTTGTCTCCCTCCGGGAGATAACATTTGTCTCCCTCCGGGAGACAACATTTGTCTCCCTCCGGGAGACGACCTTTGTCTCTCTCTGGGAGACCACCTATGTCTCCCTCCGGGAGACAACATTTGTCTCGCTCCGGGAGACAACATTTGTCTCCCTCCGGGAGACAAACTTTGTCTCCCTCCGGGAGACAACCTTTGTCTCTCTCCGAGAGACAACA
Source organism: Aurelia sp. 4 Dawson et al 2005 (assembly GCA_964019985.1). NCBI lineage: Eukaryota > Metazoa > Cnidaria > Scyphozoa > Semaeostomeae > Ulmaridae > Aurelia > Aurelia sp. 4 Dawson et al 2005. Next base: position 18,517,059 of record OZ026492.1, read on the forward strand.
TTTGTCTCCCTCTGGGAGACAACATTTGTCTCCCTCCGGGAGATAATATTTGTCTCCCTCCGGGAGACAACATTTGTCTCCCTCCGGGAGACAACCTTTGTCTCTCTCCGGGAGACAACATTTGTCTCCCTCCGGGAGACAACATTTCTCTCCCTCCGGGAGATAACATTTTTCTCCCTCTGGGGAGACAACATTTGTCTCTCTCCGGGAGACAACCTTTGTCTCCCTCCGGGAGACAACCTTTGTTTCTCTCCGGGAGATAATATTTGTCTCCCTCCGGGAGACAACCTTTGTCTCCCTCCGGGAGACAACATTTGTCTCCCTCCGGGAGACAACATTTGTCTCCCTCCGGGAGACAACATTTGTCTCCCTCCGGGAGACAACATTTGTCTCCCTCCGGGAGATAACATTTGTCTCCCTCAGGGAGACAACATTTGTCTCCCTCTGGGAGACGACCTATGTCTCCCTCCGGGAGACAACATTTGTCTCCCTCCGGGAGACAACCTTTGTTTCTCTCTGGGAGACAACATTTGTCTCCCTCCGGGAGACAACATTTGTCTCCCTCCGGGAGATAATATTTGTCTCCCTCCGGGAGACAACCTTTGTCTCCCTCCGGGAGACAACATTTGTCTCCCTCCGGGAGATAACATTTGTCTCCCTCAGGGAGACAACATTTGTCTCCCTCTGGGAGACGACCTATGTCTCCCTCCGGGAGACAACATTTGTCTCCCTCCGAGAGATAACATTTGTCTCCCTCCGGGAGACGACCTTTGTCTCTCTCTGGGAGACAAACTGTCTCCCTCCGGGAGACAACATTTGTCTCCCTCCGGGAGACCACCTATGTCTCCCTCCGGGAGACAACTTTTGTCTCCCTCCGGGAGACAACATTTGTCTCCCTCCGGGAGATAACATTTGTCTCCCTCCGGGAGACAACATTTGTCTCCCTCCGGGAGACAACATTTGTCTCCCTCCGGGAGACAACATTTGTCTCCCTCCGGGAGACAACATTTGTCTCCTTCCGGGAGACAACCTTTGTCTCCCTCCGGGAGACAACCTTTGTCTCCCTCCAGGAGATAACATTTGTCTCCCTCCGGGAGACGACCTTTGTCTCTCTCTGGGAGACAAACTGTCTCCCTCCGGGAGACAACCGTTGTCTCCCTCCGGGAGACAACATTTGTCTCCCTCCGGGAGACCACTTATGTCTCCCTCCGGGAGACAACATTTGTCTCCCTCCGGGAGACAACATTTGTCTCCCTCCGGGAGATAACATTTGTCTCCCTCCGGGAGACAACATTTGTCTCCCTCCGGGAGACAACATTTGTCTCCCTCCGGGAGACAACATTTGTCTCCCTCCGGGAGACAACATTTGTCTCCCTCCGGGAGACCACCTTTGTCTCCCTTCGGGAGACAACCTTTGTCTCCCTCCGGGAGACAACATTTGTCTCCCTCCGGGAGACAACCTTTGTCTCCCTCCGGGAGACAACCTGTCTCCTTCCGGGAGACAACCTTTGTCTCCCTCCGGGAGACAACATTTGTCTCTTTTGGGAGACCACCTATGTCTCCCTCCGGGAGACACCCTTTGTCTCCCTCCGGGAGACAACATTTGTCTCCCTCCGGGAGACAACCTTTGTCTCTCTCCGGGAGACAACCTTTGTCTCCCTCCGGGAGACAACCTTTGTCTCCCTCCGGGAGACAACCTTTGTCTCCCTCCGGGAGACAACATTTGTCTCCCTCCGGGAGACAACATTTGTCTCCCTCCGGGAGATAATATTTGTCTCCCTCCGGGAGACAACCTTTGTCTCCCTCCTGGAGACAACTTTTGTCTCCCTCCGGGAGACAACATTTGTCTCCCTCCGGGAGATAACATTTGTCTCCCTCAGGGAGACAACATTTGTCTCCCTCTGGGAGACGACCTATGTCTCCCTCCGGGAGACAGCCTGTCTCCTTCCGGGAGCCCTCCGGGAGACAACATTTGTCTCCCTCCGGGAGATAACATTTGTCTCCCTCCGGGAGACAACATTTGTCTCCCTCCGGGAGACAACATTTGTCTCCCTCCCGGGAGACAGCCTTTCTCCTTCCGGGAGACCACCTTTGTCTCCCTATGGGAGACAACCTTTGTCTCCCTTCGGGAGACAACATTTGTCTCCCTCCGGGAAACAACATTTGTCTCCCTCCGGGAGATAACATTTGTCTCCCTCCAGGAGACAACCTTTGTCTCCCTCCGGGAGACAACATTTGTCTCCCTCCGGGAAACAAACTTTGTCTCCCTCCGGGAGACAACCTTTGTCTCCCTCCGGGAAACAACATTTGTCTCCCTGCGGGAGATAACATTTGTCTCCCTCCGGGAGACAACATTTGTCTCCCTCCGGGAGACGACCTTTGTTTCTCTCTGGGAGACAAACTGTCTCCCTCCGGGAGACAACCTTAGTCTCCCTCCGGGAGACAACATTTGTCTCCCTCCGGGAGACGACCTTTGTCTCTCTCTGGGAGACAAACTGTCTCCCTCCGGGAGACAACCTTTGTCTCCCTCCGGGAGACAACCTTAGTCTCCCTCCGGGAGATGACATTTGTCTCCCTCCGGGAGACAACATTCGTCTCCCTCCGGGAGACGACCTTTGTCTCTCTCTGGGAGACAAACTGTCTCCCTCCGGGAGACAACCTGTCTCCCCCGGGAGACAACATTAGTCTCCCTCCTGGAGACAACCTTTGTCTCCCTCTGGAAGATAATATTTGTCTCCCTCCGGGAAACAACATTTGTCTCCCTCCGGGAGACAACATTAGTCTCCCTCCGGAAGACAACATTTGTCTCCCTCCGGGAAACAACATTTGTCTCTCTCCGGGAGATAACATTTGTCTCCCTCCGGGAGACAAACTGTCTCCCTCCAGGAGACAACCTGTCTCCCTTGGGAGACAACATTAGTCTCCCTCCGGGAGACAACCTTTGTCTCCCTCCGGGAGACAACATTAGTCTCCCTCCGGGAGACAACCTTTGTCTCCCTCCGGGAGATAACATTTGTCTCCCTCCGGAGACAACATTTGTCTCCCTCCGGAGACAACATTTGTCTCCCTCCGGGAAACAACATTTGTCTCCCTCCGGGAGATAACATTTGTCTCCCTCCGGGAGACAAACTGTCTCCCTCCGGGAGACAACCTTAGTCTCCCTCCGGGAGACAACCTTTGTCTCCCTCCGGTAGACAAACTTTGCCTCCCTCCGGGAGACACCGGGAGACAACCTTTGTCTCCCTCCGGGAGACAACATTTGTCTCCCTCCGGGAGACAACATTTGTCTCCCTCCGGGAGATAACATTTGTCTCCCTCCGGGAGACCACCTATGTCTCCCTCCGGGAGACACCCTTTGTCTCCCTCCGGGAGACAACATTTGTCTCCCTCCGGGAGACAACCTTTGTCCCCCTCCGGGAGACAACCTTTGTCTCCCTCCGTTAGACAACCTTTGTCTCCCTTCGGGGGACAACAATTGTCTCCCTCCGGGAGATAACATTTGTCTCCCTCCGGGAGACAACCTTTGTCTCCCTCCGGGAGACAATCTTTGTCCCCCTCCGGTAGACAACCTTTGTCTCCCTCCGGGAGACAACATTTGTCTCCTTCCTGGAGACTACATTTGTCTCCCTCCGGGAGACAGCCTGTCTCCTTCCGGGAGACCACCTTTGTCTCCCTCCGGGAGACAACCTTTGTCTCCCTCCGGGAGATAACATTTGTCTCCCTCCGGGAGACAACCTTTGTCTCTCTCCGGGAGACAACATTTGTCTCCCTCCGGGAGACAACCTTTGTCTCCCTCCGGGGGACAAACTTTGTCTCCCTCCGGGAGACAACCTTTGTCTCCCTCTGGGAGACAACATTTGTCTCCCTCCGGGAGACAACATTTGTCTCCCTCCGGGAGATAACATTTGTCTCCCTCCGGGAGACCACCTATGTCTCCCTCCGGGAGACACCCTTTGTCTCCCTCCGGGAGACAACATTTGTCTCCCTCCGGGAGACAACCTTTGTCCCCCTCCGGGAGACAACCTTTGTCTCCCTTCGGGGGACAACAATTGTCTCCCTCCGGGAGACAACATTTGTCTCCCTCCGGGAGACGACCTTTGTCTCTCTCTGGGAGTCAAACTGTCTCCCTCCGGGAGAAAAACTTTGTCTCCCTCCGGGAGACAACCTTTGTCTCTCTCCGTTAGACAACCTTTGTCTCCCTTCGGGGGACAACAATTGTCTCCCTCTGGGAGACAACATTTGTCTCCCTCCGGGAGACGACCTTTGTCTCTCTCTGGGAGACAAACTGTCTCCCTCCGGGAGACAACCTTTGTCTCCCTCCAGGAGACAACCTTTGTCTCTCTCCGGGAGACAACATTTGTCTCCCTCCGGGAGACAACATTTGTCTCCCTCCGGGAGACAACATTTGTCTCCCTCCGGGAGACAACATTTGTCTCCCTCCGGGAGACAACCTTTGTCTCCCTCCGGGAGACAACCTTTGTCTCCCTCCGGGAGACAACCTTTGTCTCTCTCCGGGAGACAACATTTGTCTCTCTCCGGGAGACAACATTTATCTCCCTCCGGGAGATAATATTTGTCTCCCTCCGGGAGACCACCTTTGTCTCCCTCCGCGAGTCAACCTGTCTCCTTCCGGGAGACAACCTTTGTCTCCCTCCGGGAGACAACCTGTCTCCTTCCGGGAGACAACCTTTGTCTCCCTCCGGGAGACAACATTTGTCTCCCTCCGGGAGACCACCTATGTCCCCTCCGGGAGACAACATTTGTCTCCCTCCGGGAGACAACATTTGTCTCCCTCAGGGAGATAACATTTGTCTCCCTCCGGGAGACAACATTTGTCTCCCTGCGGGAGACGACCTTTGTCTCTCTCTTGGAGACAAACTGTCTCCATCCGGGAGACAACCTTTGTCTCCCTCCGGGAGACAAACTTTGTCTCCCTCCGGGAGACAACCTTTGTCTCTCTCCGGGAGACAACATTTGTCTCCCTCCGGGAGACAACATTTGTCTCCCTCCGGGAGATAATATTTGTCTCCCTCCGGGAGACAACATTTGTCTCCCTCCGGGAGACGACCTTTGTCTCTCTCTGGGAGACAAACTGTCTCCCTCCGGGAGACAACCTTTGTCTCCCTCCGGGAGACAACCTATGTCTCCCTCCGGGAGACAACATTTGTCTCCCTCCGGGACACAACCTTTGTCTCCCTCCGGGAGACAATCTTTGTCTCCCTCCGGTAGACAATCTTTGTCTCCCTCCGGGAGACAACATTTGTCTCCCTCCGGGAGACAACATTTGTCTCCCTCCGGGAGACAACATTTGTCTTCCTTTAGGGAGACAACATTTGTCTCCCTCCGGGAGACAACATTTGTCTCCCTCCGGGAGATAACATTTGTCTCCCTCCGGAGACAACCTTTGTCTCCCTCTGGGAGACAATCTTTGTCTCCCTCCGGGAGACAAGCTTTGTCTCCCTCCGGGAGACAACATTTGTCTCCCTCCGGGAGATAACGTTTGTCTCCCTCCGGGAGACAACATTTGTCTCCTTCCGGGAGACTACATTTGTCTCCCTCCGGGAGACAGCCTGTCTCCTTCCGGGAGACCACCTTTGTCTCCCTCCGGGAGACAACCTTTGTCTCCCTCCGGGAGACAACCTGTCTCCTTCCGGGAGACAACCTTTGTCTCCCTCCGGGAGACAACATATGTCTCCCTCCGGGAGACCACCTATGTTTCCCTCCGGGAGACACCCTTTGTCTCCCTCCGGGAGACAACATTTGTCTCCCTCCGGGAGACAACCTTTGTCTCCCTCCGGGAGACAACATTTGTCTCCCTCCGGGAGACAACATTTTTCTCCCTCCGGGAGATAACATTTGTCTCCCTCCGGGAGACAACCTTTGTCTCCCTCCGGGAGACAATCTTTGTCCCCCTCCGGTAGACAACCTTTGTCTCCCTCCGGGAGACAACATTTGTCTCCCTCCGGGAGACAACATTTGTCTCCCTCCGGGAGATAACGTTTGTCTCCCTCCGGGAGACAACCTTTGTCTCCCTCCGGGAGATAACATTTGTCTCCCTCCGGGAGACAACCTTTGTCTCTCTCCGGGAGACAACCTTTGTCTCCCTCCGGGAGACAACCTGTCTCCTTCCGGGAGACAACCTTTGTCTCCCTCCGGGAGACAACATTTGTCTCCCTCCGGGAGACCACATATGTTTCCCTCCGGGAGACACCCTTTGTCTCCCTCCGGGAGACAACATTTGTCTCCCTCCGGGAGACAACCTTTGTCTCCCTCCGGGAGACAACATTTGTCTCCCTCCGGGAGACAACATTTGTCTCCCTCCGGGAGACAACCTTTGTCCCCCTCCGGGAGACAACCTTTGTCTCCCTCCGTTAGACAACCTTTGTCTCCCTTCGGGGGACAACAATTGTCTCCCTCCGGGAGACAACATTTGTCTCCCTCCGGGAGACAACCTTTGTCTCTCTCCGGGAGACAACATTTGTCTCCCTCCGGGAGACAACCTTTGTCTCCCTCCGGGAGACACCCTTTGTCTCCCTCCGGGAGACAACATTTGTCTCCCTCCGGGAGACAACATTTGTCCCCCTCCGGGAGACAACCTTTGTCTCCCTCCGTTAGACAACCTTTGTCTCCCTTCGGGGGACAACAATTGTCTCCCTCCGGGAGACAACATTTGTCTCCCTCCGGGAGACGACCTTTGTCTCTCTCTGGGAGACAAACTGTCTCCCTCCGGGAGAAAACCTTTGTCTCCCTCCGGGAGACAAACTTTGTCTCCCTCCGGGAGACAACCTTTGTCTCCCTCCGGGAGACAAACTTTGTCTCCCTCCGGGAGACAACCTTTGTCTCTCTCCGGGAGACAACATTTGTCTCCCTCCGGGATACAACATTTGTCTCCCTGCGGGAGACGACCTTTGTCTCCCTCCGGGAGACAACATTTGTCTCCCTCCGGGAGATAATATTTGTCTCCCTCCGGGAGACAACATTTGTCTCCCTCCGGGAGACGACCTTTGTCTCTCTCTGGGAGACAAACTGTCTCCCTCCGGGAGACAACCTTTGTCTCCCTCCGGGAGACAACCTATGTCTCCCTCCGGGAGACAACCTTTGTCTCCCTCCGGGAGACAACCTTTGTCTCCCTCCGGGAGACAAACTGTGTCTCCCTCCGGGAGACAACCTTTGTCTCTCTTCGGGAGACAACATTTGTCTCCCTCCGGGAGACAACATTTGTCTCCCTCCGGGAGATAACATTTGTCTCCCTCCGGGAGACAACATTTGTGTCCCTCCGGGAGACAACCTTTGTCTCTCTCCGGGAGACAACATTTGTCTCCCTCCGGGAGATAATATTTGTCTCCCTCCGGGAGACAACCTTTGTCTCCCTCCGCGAGTCAACCTGTCTCCTTCCGGGAGACAACCTTTGTCTCCCTCCGGGAGACAACCTGTCTCCTTCCGGGAGACAACCTTTGTCTCCCTCCGGGAGACAACATTTGTCTCCCTCCGGGAGACCACCTATGTCTCCCTCCGGGAGACAACATTTGTCTCCCTCCTGGAGACAACATTTGTCTCCCTCCGGGTAGATAACATTTGTCTCCCTCCGGGAGACAACATTTGTCTCCCTGCGGGAGACGACCTTTGTCTCTCTCCGGGAGACAACATTTGTCTCCCTCCGGGATACAACATTTGTCTCCCTGCGGGAGACGACCTTTGTCTCCCTCCGGGAGACAACCTTTGTCTCCCTCCGGGAGACAAACTGTCTCCCTCCGGGAGACAACATTTGTCTCCCTCCGGGAGACCACCTATGTCTCCCTCCGGGAGACACCCTTTGTCTCCCTCCGGGAGACAACATTTGTCTCCCTCCGGGAGACAAACTGTGTCTCCCTCCGGGAGACAACCTTTGTCTCTCTTCGGGAGACAACATTTGTCTCCCTCCGGGAGACAACATTTGTCTCCCTCCGGGAGATAACATTTGTCTCCCTCCGGGAGACAACATTTGTCTCCCTCAGGGAGATAACATTTGTCTCCCTCCGGGAGACAACATTTGTCTCCCTCCGGGAGACAACCTTTGTCCCCCTCCGGGAGACAACCTTTGTCTCCCTCCGTTAGACAACCTTTGTCTCCCTTCGGGGGACAACAATTGTCTCCCTCCGGGAGACAACATTTGTCTCCCTCCGGGAGACAACCTTTGTCTCTCTCCGGGAGACAACATTTGTCTCCCTCCGGGAGACAACCTTTGTCTCCCTCCGGGAGACACCCTTTGTCTCCCTCCGGGAGACAACATTTGTCTCCCTCCGGGAGACAACATTTGTCCCCCTCCGGGAGACAACCTTTGTCTCCCTCCGTTAGACAACCTTTGTCTCCCTTCGGGGGACAACAATTGTCTCCCTCCGGGAGACAACATTTGTCTCCCTCCGGGAGACGACCTTTGTCTCTCTCTGGGAGACAAACTGTCTCCCTCCGGGAGAAAACCTTTGTCTCCCTCCGGGAGACAAACTTTGTCTCCCTCCGGGAGACAACCTTTGTCTCCCTCCGGGAGACAAACTTTGTCTCCCTCCGGGAGACAACCTTTGTCTCTCTCCGGGAGACAACATTTGTCTCCCTCCGGGATACAACATTTGTCTCCCTGCGGGAGACGACCTTTGTCTCCCTCCGGGAGACAACATTTGTCTCCCTCCGGGAGATAATATTTGTCTCCCTCCGGGAGACAACATTTGTCTCCCTCCGGGAGACGACCTTTGTCTCTCTCTGGGAGACAAACTGTCTCCCTCCGGGAGACAACCTTTGTCTCCCTCCGGGAGACAACCTATGTCTCCCTCCGGGAGACAACCTTTGTCTCCCTCCGGGAGACAACCTTTGTCTCCCTCCGGGAGACAACCTTTGTCTCCCTCCGGGAGACAAACTGTGTCTCCCTCCGGGAGACAACCTTTGTCTCTCTTCGGGAGACAACATTTGTCTCCCTCCGGGAGACAACATTTGTCTCCCTCCGGGAGATAACATTTGTCTCCCTCCGGGAGACAACATTTGTGTCCCTCCGGGAGACAACCTTTGTCTCTCTCCGGGAGACAACATTTGTCTCCCTCCGGGAGATAATATTTGTCTCCCTCCGGGAGACAACCTTTGTCTCCCTCCGCGAGTCAACCTGTCTCCTTCCGGGAGACAACCTTTGTCTCCCTCCGGGAGACAACCTGTCTCCTTCCGGGAGACAACCTTTGTCTCCCTCCGGGAGACAACATTTGTCTCCCTCCGGGAGACCACCTATGTCTCCCTCCGGGAGACAACATTTGTCTCCCTCCTGGAGACAACATTTGTCTCCCTCCGGGTAGATAACATTTGTCTCCCTCCGGGAGACAACATTTGTCTCCCTGCGGGAGACGACCTTTGTCTCTCTCCGGGAGACAACATTTGTCTCCCTCCGGGATACAACATTTGTCTCCCTGCGGGAGACGACCTTTGTCTCCCTCCGGGAGACAACCTTTGTCTCCCTCCGGGAGACAAACTGTCTCCCTCCGGGAGACAACATTTGTCTCCCTCCGGGAGACCACCTATGTCTCCCTCCGGGAGACACCCTTTGTCTCCCTCCGGGAGACAACATTTGTCTCCCTCCGGGAGACAACATTTGTCCCCCTCCGGGAGACAACCTTTGTCTCCCTCCGTTAGACAACCTTTGTCTCCCTTCGGGGGACAACAATTGTCTCCCTCCGGGAGACAACATTTGTCTCCCTCCGGGAGACGACCTTTGTCTCTCTCTGGGAGACAAACTGTCTCCCTCCGGGAGAAAACCTTTGTCTCCCTCCGGGAGACAAACTTTGTCTCCCTCCGGGAGACAACCTTTGTCTCCCTCCGGGAGACAAACTTTGTCTCCCTCCGGGAGACAACCTTTGTCTCTCTCCGGGAGACAACATTTGTCTCCCTCCGGGATACAACATTTGTCTCCCTGCGGGAGACGACCTTTGTCTCCCTCCGGGAGACAACATTTGTCTCCCTCCGGGAGATAATATTTGTCTCCCTCCGGGAGACAACATTTGTCTCCCTCCGGGAGACGACCTTTGTCTCTCTCTGGGAGACAAACTGTCTCCCTCCGGGAGACAACCTTTGTCTCCCTCCGGGAGACAACCTATGTCTCCCTCCGGGAGACAACCTTTGTCTCCCTCCGGGAGACAACCTTTGTCTCCCTCCGGGAGACAAACTGTGTCTCCCTCCGGGAGACAACCTTTGTCTCTCTTCGGGAGACAACATTTGTCTCCCTCCGGGAGACAACATTTGTCTCCCTCCGGGAGATAACATTTGTCTCCCTCCGGGAGACAACATTTGTCTCCCTCCGGGAGACAACCTTTGTCTCTCTCCGGGAGACAACATTTGTCTCCCTCCGGGAGATAATATTTGTCTCCCTCCGGGAGACAACCTTTGTCTCCCTCCGCGAGTCAACCTGTCTCCTTCCGGGAGACAACCTTTGTCTCCCTCCGGGAGACAACCTGTCTCCTTCCGGGAGACAACCTTTGTCTCCCTCCGGGAGACAACATTTGTCTCCCTCCGGGAGACCACCTATGTCTCCCTCCGGGAGACAACATTTGTCTCCCTCCGGGAGACAACATTTGTCTCCCTCCGGGTAGATAACATTTGTCTCCCTCCGGGAGACAACATTTGTCTCCCTGCGGGAGACGACCTTTGTCTCTCTCCGGGAGACAACATTTGTCTCCCTCCGGGATACAACATTTTTCTCCCTGCGGGAGACGACCTTTGTCTCCCTCCGGGAGACAACCTTTGTCTCCCTCCGGGAGACAAACTGTCTCCCTCCGGGAGACAACCTTTGTCTCCCTCCGGGAGACAACCTATGTCTCCCTCCGGGAGACAACATTTGTCTCCCTCCGGGAGACAACATTTGTCTCCCTCCGGGAGATAACATTTGTCTCCCTCCGGGAGACAACATTTGTCTCCCTCCGGGAGACGACCTTTGTCTCTCTCTGGGAGACAAACTGTCTCCCTCCGGGAGACAACCTTTGTCTCCCTCCGGGAGACAACCTGTCTCCTTCCGGGAGACAACCTTTGTCTCCCTCCGGGAGACAACATTTGTCTCCCTCCGGGAGACCACCTATGTCTCCCTCCGGGAGACAACATTTGTCTCCCTCCGGGAGACAACATTTGTCTCCCTCCGGGTAGATAACATTTATCTCCCTCCGGGAGACAACATTTGTCTCCCTGCGGGAGACGACCTTTGTCTCTCTCCGGGAGACAACCTGTCTCCTTCCGGGAGACAACCTTTGTCTCCCTCCGGGAGACAACATTTGTCTCCCTCCGGGAGACCACCTATGTCTCCCTCCGGGAGACAACATTTGTCTCCCTCCGGGAGACAACATTTGTCTCCCTCCGGGTAGATAACATTTATCTCCCTCCGGGAGACAACATTTGTCTCCCTGCGGGAGACGACCTTTGTCTCTCTCCGGGAGACAACATTTGTCTCCCTCCGGGATACAACATTTGTCTCCCTCCGGGAGACCACCTATATCTCCCTCCGGGAGACAACATTTGTCTCCCTCCGGGAGACAACATTTGTCTCCCTCCGGGTAGATAACATTTGTCTCCCTCCGGGAGACAACATTTGTCTCCCTGCGGGAGACGACCTTTGTCTCTCTCCGGGAGACAACATTTGTCTCCCTCCGGGATACAACATTTGTCTCCCTGCGGGAGACGACCTTTGTCTCCCTCCGGGAGACAACCTTTGTCTCCCTCCGGGAGACAAACTGTCTCCCTCCGGGAGACAACCTTTGTCTCCCTCTGGGAGACAACCTATGTCTCCCTCCGGGAGACAACATTTGTCTCCCTCCGGGAGACAACATTTGTCTCCCTCCGGGAGATAACATTTGTCTCCCTCCGGGAGACAACATTTGTCTCCCTGCGGGAGACGACCTTTGTCTCTCTCTTGGAGACAAACTGTCTCCATCCGGGAGACAACCTTTGTCTCCCTCCGGGAGACAAACTTTGTCTCCCTCCGGGAGACAACCTTTGTCTCTCTCCGGGAGACAACATTTGTCTCCCTCCGGCAGACAACATTTGTCTCCCTCCGGGAGATAATATTTGTCTCCCTCCGGGAGACAACATTTGTCTCCCTCCGGGAGACAACATTTGTCTCCCTCCGGGATACAACATTTGTCTCCCTGCGGGAGACGACCTTTGTCTCCCTCCGGGAGACAACATTTGTCTCCCTCCGGGAGATAATATTTGTCTCCCTCCGGGAGACAACATTTGTCTCCCTCCGGGAGACGACCTTTGTCTCTCTCTGGGAGACAAACTGTCTCCCTCCGGGAGACAACCTTTGTCTCCCTCCGGGAGACAACCTATGTCTCCCTCCGGGAGACAACCTTTGTCTCCCTCCGGGAGACAACCTTTGTCTCCCTCCGGGAGACAAACTGTGTCTCCCTCCGGGAGACAACCTTTGTCTCTCTTCGGGAGACAACATTTGTCTCCCTCCGGGAGACAACATTTGTCTCCCTCCGGGAGATAACATTTGTCTCCCTCCGGGAGACAACATTTGTCTCCCTCCGGGAGACAACCTTTGTCTCTCTCCGGGAGACAACATTTGTCTCCCTCCGGGAGATAATATTTGTCTCCCTCCGGGAGACAACCTTTGTCTCCCTCCGCGAGTCAACCTGTCTCCTTCCGGGAGACAACCTTTGTCTCCCTCCGGGAGACAACCTGTCTCCTTCCGGGAGACAACCTTTGTCTCCCTCCGGGAGACAACATTTGTCTCCCTCCGGGAGACCACCTATATCTCCCTCCGGGAGACAACATTTGTCTCCCTCCGGGAGACAACATTTGTCTCCCTCCGGGTAGATAACATTTGTCTCCCTCCGGGAGACAACATTTGTCTCCCTGCGGGAGACGACCTTTGTCTCTCTCCGGGAGACAACATTTGTCTCCCTCCGGGATACAACATTTGTCTCCCTGCGGGAGACGACCTTTGTCTCCCTCCGGGAGACAACCTTTGTCTCCCTCCGGGAGACAAACTGTCTCCCTCCGGGAGACAACCTTTGTCTCCCTCTGGGAGACAACCTATGTCTCCCTCCGGGAGACAACATTTGTCTCCCTCCGGGAGACAACATTTGTCTCCCTCCGGGAGATAACATTTGTCTCCCTCCGGGAGACAACATTTGTCTCCCTGCGGGAGACGACCTTTGTCTCTCTCTTGGAGACAAACTGTCTCCATCCGGGAGACAACCTTTGTCTCCCTCCGGGAGACAAACTTTGTCTCCCTCCGGGAGACAACCTTTGTCTCTCTCCGGGAGACAACATTTGTCTCCCTCCGGCAGACAACATTTGTCTCCCTCCGGGAGATAATATTTGTCTCCCTCCGGGAGACAACATTTGTCTCCCTCCGGGAGACGGCCTTTGTCTCTCTCTGGGAGACAAACTGTCTCCCTCCGGGAGACAACCTTTGTCTCCCTCCGGGAGACAACCTATGTCTCCCTCCGGGAGACAACCTTTGTCTCTCTCCGGGAGACAACATTTGTCTCCCTCCGGGAGACAACATTTGTCTCCCTCCGGGAGATAACCTTTGTCTCTCTCCGGGAGACAACATTTGTCTCCCTCCGGGAGACAACATTTGTCTCCCTCCGGGAGACAACATTTGTCTCCCTCCGGGAGATAATATTTGTCTCCCTCCGGGAGACAACCTTTGTCTCCCTCCGGGAGACGACCTTTGTCTCTCTCTTGGAGACAAACTGTCTCCCTCCGGGAGACAACCTTTGTCTCCTTCCGGGAGACCACCTTTGTCTCCCTCCGGGAGACAACCTTTGTCTCCCTCCGGGAGACAACCTTTGTCTCCCTCCGGGAGACAACATTTGTCTCCCTCCGGGACACAACCTTTGTCTCCCTCCGGGAGACAACCTGTCTCCTTCCGGGAGACAGACCTTTGTCTCAGAGTTACAGACATTTGTTGACCTCTCTTAAATCCTCCGGGAGACAACATTTATCTCCCTCCGGGAGACGACCTTTGTCTCTCTCTGGGAGAAAAACTGTCTCCCTCCGGGAGACAACCTTTGTCTCCCTCCGGGAGACAACATTTGTCTCCCTCCGGTAGACGACCTTTGTCTCTCTCTGGGAGACAAACTGTCTCCCTCCGGGAGACAACCTTTGTCTCCCTCCGGGAGACAACATTTGTCTCCCTCCGGGAGACAACCTTTGTCTCCCTCCGGGAGACAACATTTCTCTCCCTCCTGGATACCACCTTTGTCTCCCTCCGGGAGACAACTTTTGTCTCCCTCCGGGAGACGACCTTTGTCTCTCTCTGGGAGACAAACTGTCTCCCTCCGGGAGACAACCTTTGTCTCCCTCCAGGAGACAACATTTGTCTCCCTCCGGGAGACAACCTGTCTCCCTCCGGGAGACAACATTTGTCTCCCTCCGGGAGACGACCTTTGTCTCTCTCCTGGATACCACCTATGTCTCCCTCCGGGAGACAACATTTGTCTCCCTCCGGGAGACCACCTATGTCTCCCTCCGGGAGACAACATTTGTCTCCCTCCGGGAGACCACCTGTGTCTCCCTCCGGGAGACAACCTTTGTCTCCCTCCGGAAGACAACCTTTGTCTCCCTCCGGGAGACAACATTAGTCTCCCTCCTGGAGACAACCTTTGTCTCCCTCCGGGAGACAACATTTGTCTCCATCCGGGAGAAAACCTTTGTTTCTCTCCGGGAGACAACATTTGTGTCCCTCCGGGAGACGACCTTTGTCTCTCTCTGGGAGACAAACTGTCTCCCTCCGGTAGACAACCTTTGTCTCCCTCCAGGAGACAACATTTGTCTCCCTCCGGGAGACAACCTGTCTCCCTCCGGGAGACAACATTTGTCTCCCTCCGGGAGACGACCTTTGTCTCTCTCCTGGATACCACCTATGTCTCCCTCCGGGAGACAACATTTGTCTCCCTCCGGGAGACCACCTATGTCTCCCTCCGGGAGACAACATTTGTCTCCCTCCGGGAGACCACCTGTGTCTCCCTCCTGGAGACAACCTTTGTCTCCCTCCGGGAGACAACCTTTGTCTCCCTCCGGGAGACAACATTTGTCTCCCTCCGGGAGACAACCTTTGTCTCCTTCCGGGAGACAACCTTTGTCTCCATCCGGGAGACAACCTTTGTTTCTCTCCGGGAGACAACATTTGTGTCCCTCCGGGAGACAACATTTGTCTCCCTCCGGGAGACAGCCTATGTCTCCCTCCGGGAGACAACCTGTCTCCTTCCGGGAGACAACCTTTGTCTCCCTCCGGGAGACAACATTTGTCTCCCTCCGGGAGACAACCTTTGTCTCCCTCCGGGAGACAACATTTGTCTCCCTCCAGGAGACCACCTATGTCTCCCTCCGGGAGACCACCTATGTCTCCCTCCGGGAGACCACCTATGTCTCCCTCCGGGAGACAACCTTTGTCTCCCTCCGGGAGACGACCTTTGTCTCTCTCTGGGAGACAAACTGTCTCCCTCCGGGAGACAACCTTTGTCTCCCTCCGGGAGACAACATTTGTCTCCCTCCGGGAGACAACCTGTCTCCCTCCGGGAGACAACATTAGTCTCCCTCCTGGAGACAACCTTTGTCTCCCTCCGGGAGACAACATTTGTCTCCCTCCTGGATACCACCTGTGTTTCCCTCCGGGAGACAACCTTTGTCTCCCTCCGGGAGACAACCTTTCTCTCCCTCGGGGAGACAACATTTGTCTCCCTCCGGGAGACAACCTTTGTCTCCTTCCGGGAGACAACATTTGTCTCCCTCCGGGAGACGACCTTTGTCTCTCTCTGGGAGACAAACTGTCTCCCTCCGGGAGACAACCTTTGTCTCCCTCCGGGAGACAACATTTGTCTCCCTCCGGGAGACAACCTGTCTCCCTCCGGGAGACAACATTAGTCTCCCTCCTGGAGACAACCTTTGTCTCCCTCCGGGAGACAACATTTGTCTCCCTCCTGGATACCACCTGTGTTTCCCTCCGGGAGACAACCTTTGTCTCCCTCTGGGAGACAGCCTATGTCTCCCTCCGGGAGACAACATTTGTCTCCCTCCGGGAGACCACCTGTGTCTCCCTCCGGGAGACAACCTTTGTCTCCCTCCGGAAGACAACCTTTGTCTCCCTCCGGGAGACAACATTAGTCTCCCTCCTGGAGACAACCTTTGTCTCCCTCCGGGAGACAACATTTGTCTCCATCCGGGAGACAACCTTTGTTTCTCTCCGGGAGACAACATTTGTGTCCCTCCGGGAGACGACCTTTGTCTCTCTCTGGGAGACAAACTGTCTCCCTCCGGTAGACAACCTTTGTCTCCCTCCAGGAGACAACATTTGTCTCCCTCCGGGAGACAACCTGTCTCCCTCCGGGAGACAACATTTGTCTCCCTCCGGGAGACGACCTTTGTCTCTCTCCTGGATACCACCTATGTCTCCCTCCGGGAGACAACATTTGTCTCCCTCCGGGAGACCACCTATGTCTCCCTCCGGGAGACAACATTTGTCTCCCTCCGGGAGACCACCTGTGTCTCCCTCCTGGAGACAACCTTTGTCTCCCTCCGGGAGACAACCTTTGTCTCCCTCCGGGAGACAACATTTGTCTCCCTCCGGGAGACAACCTTTGTCTCCTTCCGGGAGACAACCTTTGTCTCCATCCGGGAGACAACCTTTGTTTCTCTCCGGGAGACAACATTTGTGTCCCTCCGGGAGACAACATTTGTCTCCTTCCGGGAGACAACCTTTGTCTCCCTCCGGGAGACAACATTTGTCTCCCTCCGGGAGACAACCTTTGTCTCCCTCCGGGAGACAACATTTGTCTCCCTCCAGGAGACCACCTATGTCTCCCTCCGGGAGACCACCTATGTCTCCCTCCGGGAGACCACCTATGTCTCCCTCCGGGAGACAACCTTTGTCTCCCTCCGGGAGACAACCTTTGTCTCCCTCCGGGAGACGACCTTTGTCTCTCTCTGGGAGACAAACTGTCTCCCTCCGGGAGACAACCTTTGTCTCCCTCCGGGAGACAACATTTGTCTCCCTCCGGGAGACAACCTGTCTCCCTCCGGGAGACAACATTAGTCTCCCTCCTGGAGACAACCTTTGTCTCCCTCCGGGAGACAACATTTGTCTCCCTCCTGGATACCACCTGTGTTTCCCTCCGGGAGACAACCTTTGTCTCCCTCCGGGAGACAACCTTTGTCTCCCTCGGGGAGACAACATTTGTCTCCCTCCGGGAGACAACCTTTGTCTCCTTCCGGGAGACAACATTTGTCTCCCTCCGGGAGACGACCTTTGTCTCTCTCTGGGAGACAAACTGTCTCCCTCCGGGAGACAACCTTTGTCTCCCTCCGGGAGACAACATTTGTCTCCCTCCGGGAGACAACCTGTCTCCCTCCGGGAGACAACATTAGTCTCCCTCCTGGAGACAACCTTTGTCTCCCTCCGGGAGACAACATTTGTCTCCCTCCTGGATACCACCTGTGTTTCCCTCCGGGAGACAACCTTTGTCTCCCTCCGGGAGACAGCCTATGTCTCCCTCCGGGAGACAACCTGTCTCCTTCCGGGAGACAACCTTTGTCTCCCTCCGGGAGACAACATTTGTCTCCCTCCGGGAGACAACATATGTCTCCCTCCGGGAGACAACATTTGTCTCCCTCCGGGAGACAACCTTAGTCTCCCTCCTGGAGACAACCTTTGTCTCCATCTGGGAGACAAACTGTCTCCCTCCGGGAGACAACATATGTCTCCCTCCGGGAGACAGCATTTGTCTCCCTCCGGGAGACAACATTTGTCTCCCTGCGGGAGACAACATTTGTCTCCCTCCGGGAGACAACATTTGTCTCCCTCCGGGAGACAACCTTAGTCTCCCTCCTGGAGACAACCTTTGTCTCCCTCTGGGAGACAAACAGCTCCCTCCGGGAGACAACATATGTCTCCCTCCGGGAGACAGCATTTGTCTCCCTCCGGGAGACAACATTTGTCTCCCTCCGGGAGACAACATTTGTCTCCCTGCGGGAGACAACATTTGTCTCCCTCCGGGAGACAACCTTTGTCTCCCTCCGGGAGACAACCTTTGTATCCCTCCGGGAGACAACCTTTGTCTCCCTCCTGGAGACAACCTTTGTCTCCCTCTGGGAGACAAACTGTCTCCCTCCGGGAGACAACATTTGTCTCCCTCCGGGAGACAACATATGTCTCCCTCCGGTAGACAGCATTTGTCTCCCTCCAGGAGACAACATTTGTTTTCCTCCGAGAGACAACGTTTGTCTCCCTCCTGGAGACAACCTTTGTCTCCCTCCGGGAGACAAAATTTGTCTCCCTCCGGGAGACAACCTTTGTCTCCCTCTGGGAGACAACATTTGTCTCTCTCCGGGAGACAACATTTGTCTCCCTCCGGGAGACAACATTTGTCTCCCTCCGGGAGACAACCTTAGTCTCCGTCCTGGAGACAACCTTTGTCTCCCTCTGCGAGACAAACTGTCTCCCTCCGGGAGACAACATATGTCTCCCTCCGGGAGACAGCATTTGTCTCCCTCCGGGAGACAACATATGTCTCCCTCCGGGAGACAACATTTGTCTCTCTCCGGGAGACAACATTTGTCTCCCTCCGGGAGACAACATTTGTCTCCCTCCGGGAGACAACCTTAGTCTCCCTCCTGGAGACAACCTTTGTCTGCCTCTGCGAGACAAACTGTCTCCCTCCGGGAGACAACATATGTCTCCCTCCGGGAGACAGCATTTGTCTCCCTCCGGGAGACAACATTTGTCTCCCTCCGGGAGACAACATTTGTCTTCCTGCGGGAGACAACATTTGTCTCCCTCCGGGAGACAACATTTGTCTCCCTGCGGGAGACAACATTTATCTCCCTCCGGGAGACAACCTTTGTCTCCCTCCGGGAGACAACCTTTGTATCCCTCCGGGAGACAACCTTTGTCTCCCTCCTGGAGACAAGCATTGTCTCTCTCTGGGAGACAAACTGTCTCCCTCCGGGAGACAACATTTGTCTCCCTCCGGGAGACAACATTTGTCTCTCTCCGGGAGACAACATTTGTCTCCCTCCGGGAGACAACATTTGTCTCCCTCCGGGAGACAACATTTGTCTCCCTCCGGGAGACAACCTTAGTCTCCCTCCTGGAGACAACCTTTGTCTCCATCTGGGAAACAAACTGTCTCCCTCCGGGAGACAACATATGTCTCCCTCCGGGAGACAACATTTGTCTCCCTCCGGGAGACAACCTTAGTCTCCCTCCTGGAGACAACCTTTGTCTCCCTCTGGGAGACAAACTGTCTCCCTCCGGGAGACATCATATGTCTCCGTCCGGGAGACAGCATTTGTCTCCCTCCGGGAGACAACATTTGTCTCCCTGCGGGAGACAACATTTGTCTCCCTCCGGGAGACAACCTTTGTCTCCCTCCGGGAGACAACCTTTGTATCCCTCCGGGAGACAACCTTTGTCTCCCTCCTGGAGACAACCTTTGTCTCCCTCTGGGAGACAAACTGTCTCCCTCCGGGAGACAACATTTGTCTCCCTCCAGGAGACAACATATGTCTCCCTCCGGTAGACAGCATTTGTCTCCCTCCAGGAGACAACATTTGTTTTCCTCCGGGAGACAACGTTTGTCTCCCTCCTGGAGACAACCTTCGTATCCCTCCGGGAGACAACCTTTGTCTCCCTCCTGGAGACAACCTTTGTCTCCCTTTCGGAGACAAACTGTCTCCCTGCGTGAGACAACATTTGTCTCCCTCCGGGAGACAACCTTTGTCTCCCTCCGGGAGACAACATTTGTCTCCCTTCGGGAGACAACATTTGTCTCTCTCCGGGAGACAACATTTGTCTCCCTCCGGGAGACAACATTTGTCTCCCTCCTGGAGACAAATTTAGTCTCCATCCTGGAGACAACCTTTGTCTCCCTCCTGGAGACAACCTTTGTCTCCCTCTGGGAGACAACATTTGTCTCTCTCCGGGAGACAACATTTGTCTCCCTCCGGGAGACAACATTTGTCTCCATCTGGGAAACAAACTGTCTCCCTCCGGGAGACAACATATGTCTCCCTCCGGGAGACAGCATTTGTCTCCCTCCGGGAGACAACATTTGTCTCCCTGCGGGAGACAAAATTTGTCTCCCTCCGGGAGACAACATTTGTCTCTCTCCGGGAGACAACATTTGTCTCCCTCCTGGAGACAACCTTTGTCTCCATCTGGGAAACAAACTGTCTCCCTCCGGGAGACAACATATGTCTCCCTCCGGGAGACAGCATTTGTCTCCCTCCGGGAGACAACATTTGTCTCCCTGCGGGAGACAACATTTGTCTCCCTCCGGGAAAAAACATTTGTCTCCCTCCGGGAGACAACCTTAGTCTCCCTCCTAGAGACAACCTTTGTCTCCCTCTGGGAGACAAACTGTCTCCCTCCGGGAGACAACCTTTGTCTCCCTCCTGGAGACAACCTTTGTCTCCCTCCTGGAGACAACCTTTGTCTCCCTCCTGGAGACAACCTTTGTCTCCCTTTCGGAGACAAACTGTCTCCCTGCGTGAGACAACATTTGTCTCCCTCCGGTAGACAACCTTTGTCTCCCTCCGGGAGACAACATTTGTCTCCCTCCGGGAGACAACATTTGTCTCTCTCCGGGAGACAACATTTGTCTCCCTCCGGGAGACAACATTTGTCTCCCTCCTGGAGACAAATTTAGTCTCCATCCTGGAGACAACCTTTGTCTCCCTCCTGGAGACAACCTTTGTCTCCCTCTGGGAGACAACATTTGTCTCTCTCCGGGAGACAACATTTGTCTCCCTCCGGGGGACAACATTTGTCTCCCTCCGGGAGACAACCTTAGTCTCCCTCCTGGAGACAACCTTTGTCTCCCTCTGCGAGACAAACTGTCTCCCTCCGGGAGACAACATATGTCTCCCTCCGGGAGACAGCATTTGTCTCCCTCCGGGAGACAACATTTGTCTCCCTCCGGGAGACAACATTTGTCTCCCTCCGGGAGACAACATTTGTCTCCCTGCGGGAGACAACATTTGTCTCCCTCCGGGAGACAACCTTTGTCTCCCTCCGGGAGACAACCTTTGTATCCCTCCGGGAGACAACCTTTGTCTCTCTCCTGGAGACAACCATTGTCTCCCTCTGGGAGACAAACTGTCTCCCTCCGGGAGACAACATTTGTCTCCCTCCGGGAGACAACATATGTCTCCCTCCGGTAGACAGCATTTGTCTCCCTCCAGGAGACAACATTTGTTTCCCTCCGGGAGACAACGTTTGTCTCCCTCCTGGAGACAACATTTGTCTCCCTCCGGGAGACAACATTTGTCTCCCTCCTGGAGACAACATTTGTCTCCCTCCGGGAGACAACATTTGTCTCCCTCCGGGAGACAACATTTGTCTCCCTCCGGGAGACAACCTTAGTCTCCCTCCTGGAGACAACCTTTGTCTCCCTCTGCGAGACAAACTGTCTCCCTCCGGGAGACAACATATGTCTCCCTCCAGGAGACAGCATTTGTCTCCCTCCGGGAGACAACATTTGTCTCCCTCCGGGAGACAACATTTGTCTCCCTCCGGGAGACAACATATGTCTCCCTCCAGGTGACAGCATTTGTCTCCCTCCGGGAGACAACATTTGTCTCCCTCCGGGAGACAACATTTGTCTTCCTGCGGGAGACAACATTTGTCTCCCTCCATGAGACAACATTTGTCTCCCTGCGGGAGACAACATTTGTCTCCCTCCGGGAGACAACCTTTGTCTCCCTCCGGGAGACAACCTTTGTATCCCTCTTGGAGACAACCTTTGTCTCCCTCCGGGAGACCACCTTTGTATCCCTCCGGGAGACAACCTTTGTCTCTCTCCTGGAGACAACCATTGTCTCCCTCTGGGAGACAAACTGTCTCCCTCCGGGAGACAACATTTGTCTCCCTCCGGGAGACAACATATGTCTCCCTCCGGTAGACAGCATTTGTCTCCCTCCAGGAGACAACATTTGTTTCCCTCCGGGAGACAACGTTTGTCTCCCTCCTGGAGACAACATTTGTCTCCCTCCGGGAGACAACATTTGTCTCCCTCCGGGAGACAACATTTGTCTCCCTCCGGGAGACAACCTTAGTCTCCCACCTGGAGACAACCTTTGTCTCCCTCTGCGAGACAAACTGTCTCCCTCCGGGAGACAACATATGTCTCCCTCCAGGAGACAGAATTTGTCTCCCTCCGGGAGACAACATTTGTCTCCCTCCGGGAGACAACATTTGTCTTCCTGCGGGAGACAACATTTGTCTCTCTCCGGGAGACAACATTTGTCTCCCTCCTGGAGACAACCTTTGTCTCCATCTGGGAAACAAACTGTCTCCCTCCGGGAGACAACATTTGTCTCCCTCCGGGAGACAACATATGTCTCCCTCCGGTAGACAGCATTTGTCTCCCTCCAGGAGACAACATTTGTTTCCCTCCGGGAGACAACGTTTGTCTCCCTCCTGGAGACAACATTTGTCTCCCTCCGGGAGACAACATTTGTCTCCCTCCTGGAGACAACATTTGTCTCCCTCCGGGAGACAACATTTGTCTCCCTCCGGGAGACAACATTTGTCTCCCTCCGGGAGACAACCTTAGTCTCCCTCCTGGAGACAACCTTTGTCTCCCTCTGCGAGACAAACTGTCTCCCTCCGGGAGACAACATATGTCTCCCTCCAGGAGACAGCATTTGTCTCCCTCCGGGAGACAACATTTGTCTCCCTCCGGGAGACAACATTTGTCTCCCTCCGGGAGACAACATATGTCTCCCTCCAGGTGACAGCATTTGTCTCCCTCCGGGAGACAACATTTGTCTCCCTCCGGGAGACAACATTTGTCTTCCTGCGGGAGACAACATTTGTCTCCCTCCATGAGACAACATTTGTCTCCCTGCGGGAGACAACATTTGTCTCCCTCCGGGAGACAACCTTTGTCTCCCTCCGGGAGACAACCTTTGTATCCCTCTTGGAGACAACCTTTGTCTCCCTCCGGGAGACCACCTTTGTATCCCTCCGGGAGACAACCTTTGTCTCTCTCCTGGAGACAACCATTGTCTCCCTCTGGGAGACAAACTGTCTCCCTCCGGGAGACAACATTTGTCTCCCTGCGGGAGACAACATATGTCTCCCTCCGGTAGACAGCATTTGTCTCCCTCCAGGAGACAACATTTGTTTCCCTCCGGGAGACAACGTTTGTCTCCCTCCTGGAGACAACATTTGTCTCCCTCCGGGAGACAACATTTGTCTCCCTCCGGGAGACAACATTTGTCTCCCTCCGGGAGACAACCTTAGTCTCCCACCTGGAGACAACCTTTGTCTCCCTCTGCGAGACAAACTGTCTCCCTCCGGGAGACAACATATGTCTCCCTCCAGGAGACAGAATTTGTCTCCCTCCGGGAGACAACATTTGTCTCCCTCCGGGAGACAACATTTGTCTTCCTGCGGGAGACAACATTTGTCTCTCTCCGGGAGACAACATTTGTCTCCCTCCTGGAGACAACCTTTGTCTCCATCTGGGAAACAAACTGTCTCCCTCCGGGAGACAACATATGTCTCCCTCCAGGAGACAGCATTTGTCTCCCTCCGGGAGACAACATTTGTCTCCCTCCGGGAGAGAACATTTGTCTCCCTCCGGGAGACAACATATGTCTCCCTCCAGGTGACAGCATTTGTCTCCCTCCGGGAGACAACATTTGTCTCCCTCCGGGAGACAACATTTGTCTTCCTGCGGGAGACAACATTTGTCTCCCTCCATGAGACAACATTTGTCTCCCTGCGGGAGACAACATTTGTCTCCCTCCGGGAGACAACCTTTGTCTCCCTCCGGGAGACAACCTTTGTATCCCTCCGGGAGACAACCTTTGTCTCCCTCCGGGAGACCACCTTTGTATCCCTCCGGGAGACAACCTTTGTCTCTCTCCTGGAGACAACCATTGTCTCCCTCTGGGAGACAAACAGTCTCCCTCCGGGAGACAACATTTGTCTCCCTCCGGGAGACAACATATGTCTCCCTCCGGTAGACAGCATTTGTCTCCCTCCAGGAGACAACATTTGTTTCCCTCCGGGAGACAACGTTTGTCTCCCTCCTGGAGACAACATTTGTCTCCCTCCGGGAGACAACATTTGTCTCCCTCCGGGAGACAACATTTGTCTCCCTCCGGGAGACAACCTTAGTCTCCCTCATGGAGACAACCTTTGTCTCCCTCTGCGAGACAAACTGTCTCCCTCCGGGAGACAACATTTGTCTCCCTCCGGGAGACAGCATTTGTCTCCCTCCGGGAGACAACATTTGTCTCCCTGCGGGAGACAACATTTGTCTCCCTCCGGGAGACAAATATTTATATATTTATATTTATATTCGTATAAATATTTATATAAATATTTCTCCTGGAGACAACCATTGTCTCCCTCTGGGAGACAAACTGTCTCCCTCCGGGAGACAACATTTGTCTCCCTCCGGGAGACAACATATGTCTCCCTCCGGTAGACAGCATTTGTCTCCCTCCAGGAGTCAACATTTGTCTCTCTCCGGGAGACAACATTTGTCTCCCTCCAGGAGACAACATTTGTTTCCCTCCGGGAGACAACGTTTGTCTCCCTCCTGGAGACAACCTTTGTCTCCATCTGGGAGACAACCTTAGTCTCCCTCATGGAGACAACCTTTGTCTCCCTCTGCGAGACAAACTGTCTCCCTCCGGGAGACAACATATGTCTCCCTCCAGGAGACAGAATTTGTCTCCCTCCGGGAGACAACATTTGTCTCCCTCCGGGAGACAACATTTGTCTTCCTGCGGGAGACAACATTTGTCTCTCTCCGGGAGACAACATTTGTCTCCCTCCTGGAGACAACCTTTGTCTCCATCTGGGAAACAAACTGTCTCCCTCCGGGAGACAACATATGTCTCCCTCCGGGAGACAGCATTTGTCTCCCTCCGGGAGACAACATTTGTCTCCCTGCGGGAGACAACATTTGTCTCCCTCCGGGAGACAACATTTGTCTCCCTCCGGGAGACAACCTTAGTCTCCCTCCTGGAGACAACCTTTGTCTCCCTCTGGGAGACAAACTGTCTCCCTCCGGGAGACAACATATGTCTCCCTCCGGGAGACAGCATTTGTCTCCCTCCGGGAGACAACATTTGTCTCCCTCCGGGAGACAACCTTTGTATCCCTCCGGGAGACAACCTTTGTCTCCCTCCGGGAGACAACATATGTCTCCCTCCGGGAGACAGCATTTGTCTCCCTCCGGGAGACAACATTTGTCTCCCTGCGGGAGACAACATTTGTCTCCCTCCGGGAGACAAATATTTATATATTTATATTTATATTTATATTCATATAAATATTTATATAAATATTTCTCCTGGAGACAACCATTGTCTCCCTCTGGGAGACAAACTGTCTCCCTCCGGGAGACAACATTTGTCTCCCTCCGGGAGACAACATATGTCTCCCTCCGGTAGACAGCATTTGTCTCCCTCCAGGAGTCAACATTTGTCTCTCTCCGGGAGACAACATTTGTCTCCCTCCAGGAGACAACATTTGTTTCCCTCCGGGAGACAACGTTTGTCTCCCTCCTGGAGACAACCTTTGTCTCCATCTGGGAGACAACCTTAGTCTCCCTCATGGAGACAACCTTTGTCTCCCTCTGCGAGACAAACTGTCTCCCTCCGGGAGACAACATATGTCTCCCTCCAGGAGACAGAATTTGTCTCCCTCCGGGAGACAACATTTGTCTCCCTCCGGGAGACAACATTTGTCTTCCTGCGGGAGACAACATTTGTCTCTCTCCGGGAGACAACATTTGTCTCCCTCCTGGAGACAACCTTTGTCTCCATCTGGGAAACAAACTGTCTCCCTCCGGGAGACAACATATGTCTCCCTCCGGGAGACAGCATTTGTCTCCCTCCGGGAGACAACATTTGTCTCCCTGCGGGAGACAACATTTGTCTCCCTCCGGGAGACAACATTTGTCTCCCTCCGGGAGACAACCTTAGTCTCCCTCCTGGAGACAACCTTTGTCTCCCTCTGGGAGACAAACTGTCTCCCTCCGGGAGACAACATATGTCTCCCTCCGGGAGACAGCATTTGTCTCCCTCCGGGAGACAACATTTGTCTCCCTCCGGGAGACAACATTTGTCTCCCTGCGGGAGACAGCATTTGTCTCCCTCCGGGAGAC
The DNA here is from genome assembly GCA_964019985.1 of Aurelia sp. 4 Dawson et al 2005. Taxonomy (NCBI): domain Eukaryota; kingdom Metazoa; phylum Cnidaria; class Scyphozoa; order Semaeostomeae; family Ulmaridae; genus Aurelia; species Aurelia sp. 4 Dawson et al 2005. The sequence continues at coordinate 18,543,200 of OZ026492.1, forward strand.
AACCTTTGTCTCCCTCCGGGAGACAACCTTTGTATCCCTCCGGGAGACAACCTTTGTCTCCCTCCTGGAGACAACCTTTGTCTCCCTCCGGGAGACAACATTTGTCTCCCTCCGGGAGACAACCTTTGTCTCCCTTTCGGAGACAAACTGTCTCCCTGCGTGAGACAACACTTGTCTCCCTCCGGGAGACAACCTTTGTCTCCCTCCGGGAGACAACATTTGACTCCCTCCGGGAGACAACATTTGTCTCTCTCCGGGAGACAACATTTGTCTCCCTCCGGGAGACAACATTTGTCTCCCTCCTGGAGACAAATTTAGTCTCCATCCTGGAGACAACCTTTGTCTCCCTCCTGGAGACAACCTTTGTCTCCCTCTGGGAGACAACATTTGTCTCTCTCCGGGAGACAACATTTGTCTCCCTCCGGGAGACAACATTTGTCTCCCTCCGGGAGACAACCTTAGTCTCCCTCCTGGAGACAACCTTTGTCTCCCTCTGCGAGACAAACTGTCTCCCTCCGGGAGACAACATATGTCTCCCTCCGGGAGACAGCATTTGTCTCCCTCCGGGAGACAACATTTGTCTCCCTCCGGGAGACAACATTTGTCTCCCTCCGGGATACAACATTTGTCTCCCTGCGGGAGACAACATTTGTCTCCCTCCGGGAGACAACCTTTGTCTCCCTCCGGGAGACAACCTTTGTATCCCTCCGGGAGACAACCTTTGTCTCTCTCCTGGAGACAACCATTGTCTCCCTCTGGGAGACAAACTGCCTCCCTCCGGGAGACAACATTTGTCTCCCTCCGGGAGACAACATATGTCTCCCTCCGGTAGACAGCATTTGTCTCCCTCCAGGAGACAACATTTGTCTCCCTCCGGGAGACAACATTTGTCTCCCTGCGGGAGACAGCATTTGTCTCCCTCCGGGAGACAACCTTTGTCTCCCTCCGGGAGACAACCTTTGTATCCCTCCGGGAGACAACCTTTGTCTCCCTCCTGGAGACAACCTTTGTCTCCCTCCGGGAGACAACATTTGTCTCCCTCCGGGAGACAACCTTCGTATCCCTCCGGGAGACAACCTTTGTCTCCCTCCTGGAGACAACCTTTGTCTCCCTTTCGGAGACAAACTGTCTCCCTGCGTGAGACAACACTTGTCTCCCTCCGGGAGACAACCTTTGTCTCCCTCCGGGAGACAACATTTGTCTCTCTCCGGGAGACAACATTTGTCTCCCTCCGGGAGACAACATTTGTCTCCCTCCTGGAGACAAATTTAGTCTCCATCCTGGAGACAACCTTTGTCTCCCTCCTGGAGACAACCTTTGTCTCCCTCTGGGAGACAACATTTGTCTCTCTCCGGGAGACAACATTTGTCTCCCTCTGGGAGACAACATTTGTCTCCCTCCGGGAGACAACCTTAGTCTCCCTCCTGGAGACAACCTTTGTCTCCCTCTGCGAGACAAACTGTCTCCCTCCGGGAGACAACATATGTCTCCCTCCGGGAGACAGCATTTGTCTCCCTCCGGGAGACAACATTTGTCTCCCTCCGGGAGACAACATTTGTCTCCCTCCGGGATACAACATTTGTCTCCCTGCGGGAGACAACATTTGTCTCCCTCCGGGAGACAACCTTTGTCTCCCTCCGGGAGACAACCTTTGTATCCCTCCGGGAGACAACCTTTGTCTCTCTCCTGGAGACAACCATTGTCTCCCTCTGGGAGACAAACTGCCTCCCTCCGGGAGACAACATTTGTCTCCCTCCGGGAGACAACATATGTCTCCCTCCGGTAGACAGCATTTGTCTCCCTCCAGGAGACAACATTTGTTTCCCTCCGGGAGACAACGTTTGTCTCCCTCCGAAAGACAGCATTTGTCTCCCTCCGGGAGACAACATTTGTCTCCCTCCGGGAGACAACATTTGTCTCCCTCCGGGAGACAACCTTAGTCTCCCTCCTGGAGACAACCTTTGTCTCCCTCTGCGAGACAAACTGTCTCCCTCCGGGAGACAACATATGTCTCCCTCCAGGAGACAGCATTTGTCTCCCTCCGGGAGACAACATTTGTCTCCCTCCGGGAGACAACATTTGTCTCCCTCCGGGAGACAACATTTGTCTCCCTGCGGGAGACAACATTTGTCTCCCTCCGGGAGACAACCTTTGTCTCCCTCCGGGAGACAACATATGTCTCCCTCCGGGAGACAGCATTTGTCTCCCTCCGGGAGACAACATTTGTCTCCCTGCGGGAGACAACATTTGTCTCCCTCCGGGAGACAAATATTTATATATTTATATTTATATTTATATTCATATAAATATTTATATAAATATTTCTCCTGGAGACAACCATTGTCTCCCTCTGGGAGACAAACTGTCTCCCTCCGGGAGACAACATTTGTCTCCCTCCGGGAGACAACATATGTCTCCCTCCGGTAGACAGCATTTGTCTCCCTCCAGGAGTCAACATTTGTCTCTCTCCGGGAGACAACATTTGTCTCCCTCCAGGAGACAACATTTGTTTCCCTCCGGGAGACAACGTTTGTCTCCCTCCTGGAGACAACCTTTGTCTCCATCTGGGAGACAAACTGTCTCCCTCCGGGAGACAACATATGTCTCCCTCCGGGAGACAGCATTTGTCTCCCTCCGGGAGACAACATTTGTCTCCCTGCGGGAGACAACATTTGTCTCCCTCCGGGAGACAACATTTGTCTCCCTCCGGGAGACAACCTTTGTCTCCCTCCTGGAGACAACCTTTATATCCCTCCGGGAGACAACCTTTGTCTCCCTCCGGAGACAACCTTAGTCTCCCTCCTGGAGACAACCTTTGTCTCCCTCTGGAGGACAAACTGTCTCCCTCCGGGAGACAACATATGTCTCCCTCCGGGAGACAGCATTTGTGTCCCTCCGGGAGACAACATTTGTCTCCCTCCGGGAGACAACATTTGTCTCCCTGCGGGAGACAACATTTGCCTCCCTCCGGGAGACAACCTTTGTCTCCCTCCGGGAGACAACCTTTGTATCCCTCCGGGAGACAACCTTTGTCTCCCTCCTGGAGACAACCTTTGTCTCCCTCTGGGAGACAAACTGTCTCCCTCCGGGAGACAACATTTGTCTCCCTCCGGGAGACAACATATGTCTCCCTCCGGTAGACAGCATTTGTCTCCCTCCAGGAGACAACATTTGTTTCCCTCCGGGAGACAACATTTGTCTCCCTCCGGGAGACAACATATGTCTCCCTCCGGTAGACAGCATTTGTCTCCCTCCAGGAGACAACATTTGTTTCCCTCCGGGAGACAACGTTTGTCTCCCTCCTGGAGACAACATTTGTCTCCCTCCGGGAGACAACATATGTCTTCCTTCCGGTAGACAGCATTTGTCTCCCTCCAGGAGACAATATTTGTCTCCCTCCGGGAGACAAGATATGTCTCCCTCCGAGAGACAGCATTTGTCTCCCTCCGGGAGACAACATTTGTCTCCCTCCGGGAGACAACCTTTGTCTCCCTCCGGGAGACAACATTTGTCTCCCTCCGGGAGACAACCTTTGTCTCTCTCTGGGAGACAAACTGTCTCCCTCCGGGAGACAACCTTTGTCTCCCTCCGGGAGACAACATTTGTCTCCCTCCGGGAGACAACATTTTTTCTTTCCGGGAGATAACATTTGTCTCCCTCCGGGAGACAACATTTGTCTCCCTCCGGGAGACGACCTTTGTCTCTCTCTGGGAGACAAACTGTCTCCCTCCGGGAGACAACATTTGTCTCCCTCCGGGAGATAACATTTGTCTCCCTCCGGGAGACAACATTTGTCTCCCTCCGGGAGACAACATTTGTCTCCCTCCGGGAGACAACATTTGTCTCCCTCCGGGAGACAACATTTGTCTCCCTCCGGGAGACAACCTTTGTCTCCCTCCAGGAGACAACCTTTGTCTCCCTCCGGGAGACAACATTTGTCTCCCTCCGGGAGACAACCTTTGCCTCCCTCCGGGAGACAACCTGTCTACTTCCGGGAGACAACCTTTGTCTCCCTCCGGGAGACAACATTTGTCTCCCTCCTGGAGACAACATTTTTTCTTTCCGGGAGATAACATTTGTCTCCCTCCGGGAGACAACCTTTGCCTCCCTCCGGGAGACAACCTGTCTACTTCCGGGAGACAACCTTTGTCTCCCTCCGGGAGACAACATTTGTCTCCCTCCGGGAGACAACATTTTTTCTTTCCGGGAGATAACATTTGTCTCCCTCCGGGAGACAACATTTGTCTCCCTCCGGGAGACAACATTTGTCTCTCTCCGGGAGACAACATTTGTCTCCCTCCGGGAGACAACATTTGTCTCCCTCCGGGAGACAACATTTGTCTCCCTCCGGGAGACAACCTTTGTCTCCCTCCGGGAGACAACATTTGTCTCCCTCCGGGAGACAACATTTGTCTCCCTCCGGGAGACAACATTTGTCTCCCTCCAGGAGACAGCATTTGTCTCCCTCCGGGAGACAACCTTTGTCTCCCTCCGGGAGACAACCTTTGTCTCCCTCCGGGAGACAACATATGTCTCCCTCCAGGTGACAGCATTTGTCTCCCTCCGGGAGACAACATTTGTCTCCCTCCGGGAGACAACATTTGTCTTCCTGCGGGAGACAACATTTGTCTCCCTCCATGAGACAACATTTGTCTCCCTGCGGGAGACAACATTTGTCTCCCTCCGGGAGACAACCTTTGTCTCCCTCCGGGAGACAACCTTTGTATCCCTCCGGGAGACAACCTTTGTCTCCCTCCGGGAGACCACCTTTGTATCCCTCCGGGAGACAACCTTTGTCTCTCTCCTGGAGACAACCATTGTCTCCCTCTGGGAGACAAACTGTCTCCCTCCGGGAGACAACATTTGTCTCCCTCCGGGAGACAACATATGTCTCCCTCCGGTAGACAGCATTTGTCTCCCTCCAGGAGACAACATTTGTTTCCCTCCGGGAGACAACGTTTGTCTCCCTCCTGGAGACAACATTTGTCTCCCTCCGGGAGACAACATTTGTCTCCCTCCGGGAGACAACATTTGTCTCCCTCCGGGAGACAACCTTAGTCTCCCTCATGGAGACAACCTTTGTCTCCCTCTGCGAGACAAACTGTCTCCCTCCGGGAGACAACATATGTCTCCCTCCAGGAGACAGAATTTGTCTCCCTCCGGGAGACAACATTTGTCTCCCTCCGGGAGACAACATTTGTCTTCCTACGGGAGACAACATTTGTCTCTCTCCGGGAGACAACATTTGTCTCCCTCCTGGAGACAACCTTTGTCTCCATCTGGGAAACAAACTGTCTCCCTCCGGGAGACAACATATGTCTCCCTCCGGGAGACAGCATTTGTCTCCCTCCGGGAGACAACATTTGTCTCCCTGCGGGAGACAACATTTGTCTCCCTCCGGGAGACAACATTTGTCTCCCTCCGGGAGACAACCTTAGTCTCCCTCCTGGAGACAACCTTTGTCTCCCTCTGGGAGACAAACTGTCTCCCTCCGGGAGACAACATATGTCTCCCTCCGGGAGACAGCATTTGTCTCCCTCCGGGAGACAACATTTGTCTCCCTCCGGGAGACAACATTTGTCTCCCTGCGGGAGACAACATTTGTCTCCCTCCGGGAGACAACCTTTGTCTCCCTCCGGGAGACAACCTTTGTATCCCTCCGGGAGACAACATTTGTCTTCCTGCGGGAGACAACATTTGTCTCCCTCCGGGAGACAACATTTGTCTCCCTGCGGGAGACAACATTTGTCTCCCTCCGGGAGACAACCTTTGTCTCCCTCCGGGAGACAACATAGGTCTCCCTCCGGGAGACAGCATTTGTCTCCCTCCGGGAGACAACATTTGTCTCCCTGCGGGAGACAACATTTGTCTCCCTCCGGGAGACAAATATTTATATATTTATATTTATATTTATATTCATATAAATATTTATATAAATATTTCTCCTGGAGACAACCATTGTCTCCCTCTGGGAGACAAACTGTCTCCCTCCGGGAGACAACATTTGTCTCCCTCCGGGAGACAACATATGTCTCCCTCCGGTAGACAGCATTTGTCTCCCTCCAGGAGTCAACATTTGTCTCTCTCCGGGAGACAACATTTGTCTCCCTCCAGGAGACAACATTTGTTTCCCTCCGGGAGACAACGTTTGTCTCCCTCCTGGAGACAACCTTTGTCTCCATCTGGGAGACAAACTGTCTCCCTCCGGGAGACAACATATGTCTCCCTCCGGGAGACAGCATTTGTCTCCCTCCGGGAGACAACATTTGTCTCCCTGCGGGAGACAACATTTGTCTCCCTCCGGGAGACAACATTTGTCTCCCTCCGGGAGACAACCTTTGTCTCCCTCCTGGAGACAACCTTTATATCCCTCCGGGAGACAACCTTTGTCTCCCTCCGGAGACAACCTTAGTCTCCCTCCTGGAGACAACCTTTGTCTCCCTCTGGAGGACAAACTGTCTCCCTCCGGGAGACAACATATGTCTCCCTCCGGGAGACAGCATTTGTGTCCCTCCGGGAGACAACATTTGTCTCCCTCCGGGAGACAACATTTGTCTCCCTGCGGGAGACAACATTTGCCTCCCTCCGGGAGACAACCTTTGTCTCCCTCCGGGAGACAACCTTTGTATCCCTCCGGGAGACAACCTTTGTCTCCCTCCTGGAGACAACCTTTGTCTCCCTCTGGGAGACAAACTGTCTCCCTCCGGGAGACAACATTTGTCTCCCTCCGGGAGACAACATATGTCTCCCTCCGGTAGACAGCATTTGTCTCCCTCCAGGAGACAACATTTGTTTCCCTCCGGGAGACAACATTTGTCTCCCTCCGGGAGACAACATATGTCTCCCTCCGGTAGACAGCATTTGTCTCCCTCCAGGAGACAACATTTGTTTCCCTCCGGGAGACAACGTTTGTCTCCCTCCTGGAGACAACATTTGTCTCCCTCCGGGAGACAACATATGTCTTCCTTCCGGTAGACAGCATTTGTCTCCCTCCAGGAGACAATATTTGTCTCCCTCCGGGAGACAAGATATGTCTCCCTCCGAGAGACAGCATTTGTCTCCCTCCGGGAGACAACATTTGTCTCCCTCCGGGAGACAACCTTTGTCTCCCTCCGGGAGACAACATTTGTCTCCCTCCGGGAGACAACCTTTGTCTCTCTCTGGGAGACAAACTGTCTCCCTCCGGGAGACAACCTTTGTCTCCCTCCGGGAGACAACATTTGTCTCCCTCCGGGAGACAACATTTTTTCTTTCCGGGAGATAACATTTGTCTCCCTCCGGGAGACAACATTTGTCTCCCTCCGGGAGACGACCTTTGTCTCTCTCTGGGAGACAAACTGTCTCCCTCCGGGAGACAACATTTGTCTCCCTCCGGGAGATAACATTTGTCTCCCTCCGGGAGACAACATTTGTCTCCCTCCGGGAGACAACATTTGTCTCCCTCCGGGAGACAACATTTGTCTCCCTCCGGGAGACAACATTTGTCTCCCTCCGGGAGACAACCTTTGTCTCCCTCCGGGAGACAACCTTTGTCTCCCTCCGGGAGACAACATTTGTCTCCCTCCGGGAGACAACCTTTGCCTCCCTCCGGGAGACAACCTGTCTACTTCCGGGAGACAACCTTTGTCTCCCTCCGGGAGACAACATTTGTCTCCCTCCGGGAGACAACATTTTTTCTTTCCGGGAGATAACATTTGTCTCCCTCCGGGAGACAACATTTGTCTCCCTCCGGGAGACAACATTTGTCTCTCTCCGGGAGACAACATTTGTCTCCCTCCGGGAGACAACATTTGTCTCCCTCCGGGAGACAACATTTGTCTCCCTCCGGGAGACAACCTTTGTCTCCCTCCGGGAGACAACATTTGTCTCCCTCCGGGAGACAACATTTGTCTCCCTCCGGGAGACAACCTTTGTCTCCCTCCGGGAGACAACCTTTGTCTCCCTCCGGGAGACAACATTTGTCTCCCTCCGGGAGACAACCTTTGCCTCCCTCCGGGAGACAACCTGTCTACTTCCGGGAGACAACCTTTGTCTCCCTCCGGGAGACAACATTTGTCTCCCTCCGGGAGACAACATTTTTTCTTTCCGGGAGATAACATTTGTCTCCCTCCGGGAGACAACATTTGTCTCCCTCCGGGAGACAACATTTGTCTCTCTCCGGGAGACAAATGTTGTCTCCCTCCGGGAGACAACATTTGTCTCCCTCCGGGAGACAACATTTGTCTCCCTCCGGGAGACAACCTTTGTCTCCCTCCGGGAGACAACATTTGTCTCCCTCCGGGAGACAACATTTGTCTCCCTCCGGGAGACAACATTTGTCTCCCGGAGGGAGACAACATTTGTCTCCCTGCGGGAGACAACCTTTGTCTCCCTCCGGGAGACAACCTTTGTCTCCCTCCGGGAGACAACATTTGTCTCCCTCCGGGAGACAACCTTTGCCTCCCTCCGGGAGACAACCTGTCTACTTCCGGGAGACAACCTTTGTCTCCCTCCGGGAGACAACATTTGTCTCCCTCCGGGAGACAACATTTTTTCTTTCCGGGAGATAACATTTGTCTCCCTCCGGGAGACAACATTTGTCTCCCTCCGGGAGACAACATTTGTCTCTCTCCGGGAGACAACATTTGTCTCCCTCCGGGAGACAACATTTGTCTCCCTCCGGGAGACATCATTTGTCTCCCTCCGGGAGACAACCTTTGTCTCCCTCCGGGAGACAACCTTTGTCTCCCTCCGGGAGACAACATTTGTCTCTTTTGGGAGACCACCTATGTCTCCCTCCGGGAGATAACATTTGTCTCCCTCCGGGAGATAATATTTGTCTCCCTCCGGGAGACAACCTTTGTCTCCCTCCGGGAGACAACCTGTCTACTTCCGGGAGACAACCTATGTCTCCCTCCGGGAGACAACATTTGTCTCCCTCCGGGAGATAACATTTGTTTCCCTCCGGGAGACAACATTTGTCTCCCTCCGGGAGACAACCTATGTCTCCCTCCGGGAGACAACATTTGTCTCCCTCTGGGAGACGACCTTTGTCTCTCTCTGGGAGACAAACTGTCTCCCTCCGGGAGACAACCTTTGTCTCCCTCCGGGAGACGACCTTTGTCTCTCTCTGGGAGACAAACTGTCTCCCTCCGGGATACAACCTTTGTCTCCCTCCGGGAGACAAATTTTGTCTCCCTCCGGGAGACAACCTTTGTCTCTCTCCGAGAGACAACATTTGTCTCCCTCTGGGAGACAACATTTGTCTCCCTCCGGGAGATAACATTTGTCTCCCTCCGGGAGACAACATTTGTCTCCCTCCGGGAGACAACCTTTGTCTCCCTCCGGGAGACAACCTTTGTTTCTCTCCGGGAGACAACATTTGTCTCCCTCCGGGAGACAACAATTGTCTCCCTCCGGGAGATAACATTTGTCTCCCTCCGGGAGACGACCTTTGTCTCCCTCCGGGAGACAACATTTGTCTCCCTCCGGGAGACATCATTTGTCTCCCTCCGGGAGACAACCTTTGTCTCCCTCCGGGAGACAACCTTTGTCTCCCTCCGGGAGACAACATTTGTCTCTTTTGGGAGACCACCTATGTCTCCCTCCGGGAGACAACATTTGTCTCCCTCCGGGAGATAACATTTGTCTCCCTCCGGGAGACAACATTTGTCTCCCTCCGGGAGACAACCTTTGTCTCCCTCCGGGAGACAATGTTGTCTCCCGGAGGGAGACAAAGGTTGTCTCCAGGAGGGAGACAAATGTTGTCTCCCGGAGTGAGACAAAGGTTGTCTCTAGGAGGGAGACTAATGTTGTCTCCCGGAGGGAGACAAAGGCTGTCTCCCGGAGGGAGACATAGGTGGTCTCCCGGAGGGAGACAAATGTTGTCTCCCGGAGGGAGACATAGGTGGTATCCAGGAGGGAGACAAATGTTGTCTCCCGGAGGGAGACAAAGGTTGTCTCCAGGAGGGAGACAAATGTTGTCTCCCGGAATGAGACAAAGGTTGTCTCCAGGAGGGAGACTAATGTTGTCTCCCGGAGGGAGACAAAGGCTGTCTCCCGGAGGGAGACATAGGTGGTCTCCCGGAGGGAGACAAATGTTGTCTCCCGGAGGGAGACATAGGTGGTATCCAGGAGGGAGACAAATGTTGTCTCTCGGAGGGAGACAAATGTTGTCTCCCGGAGGGAGACAGGTTGTCTCCAGGAGGGAGACAAATGTTGTCTCCCGGAAGGAGACAGGTTGTCTCCCGGAGGGAGACAAAGGTTGTCTCCCGGAGGGAGCAAAGGTTGTCTCCCGGAGGGAGACAGTTTGTCTCCCAGAGAGAGACAAAGGTCGTCTCCCGGAGGGAGACAAAGGTTGTCTCCCGGAGGGAGACAAATGTTGTCTCCCGGAGGGAGACATAGGTGGTCTCCCGGAGGGAGACAAATGTTGTCTCCCGGAGGGAGACAAAGGTTGTCTCCCGGAGGGAGACAAAGGCTGTCTCCCGGAGGGAGACAAATGTTGTCTCCCGGAGGGAGACAAAGGTTGTCTCCCGGAGGGAGACAAAGGTTGTCTCCCGGAGGGAGACAAAGGTTGTCTCTCGGAGGGAGACACGTTGTCTCCAGGAGGGAGACAAATGTTGTCTCCCTGAGGGAGACAAATGTTGTCTCCCGGAGGGAGACAAAGGTTTTCTCCAGGAGGGAGACTAATGTTGTCTCCCGGAGGGAGACAAATGTTGTCTCCCAGAGGGAGACAAAGGTTGTCTCACGGAGGGAGACAAAGGTTGTCTCCCGGAGGGAGACATAGGTGGTTTCCCGGAGGGAGACAAATGTTGTCTCCCGGAGGGAGACTTAGGTGGTATCCCGGACGGAGACAAAGGTTTTCTCCCGGAGGGAGAGAAAGGCTGTCTCCCGGAGGGAGACAAATGTCGTCTCCCGAAGGGAGACAAATGTTGTCTCCCGGAGGGAGACAAAGGTTTTCTCCAGGAGGGAGACTAATGTTGTCTCCCGGAGGGAGACAAATGTTGTCTCCCAGAGGGAGACAAAGGTTGTCTCACGGAGGGAGACAAAGGTTGTCTCCCGGAGGGAGACATAGGTGGTTTCCCGGAGGGAGACAAATGTTGTCTCCCGGAGGGAGACTTAGGTGGTATCCCGGACGGAGACAAAGGTTTTCTCCCGGAGGGAGAGAAAGGCTGTCTCCCGGAGGGAGACAAATGTCGTCTCCCGAAGGGAGACAAATGTTGTCTCCCGGAGGGAGACAACGGTTGTCTCCCGGAGGGAGACAAAGGTTGTCTCCCGGAGGGAGACAAATGTTGTCTCCCGCAGGGAGACAAAGGTTGTCTCCCTGAGGGAGACAAATGTTGTCTCTCGGAGGGAGACAAATGTTGTCTCCCGGAGGGAGACAAAGGTTGTCTCCAGGAAGGAGACAGGTTGTCTCCCGGAGGGAGACATAGGTGGTATCCAGGAGGGAGACAAATGTTGTCTCCCGGAGGGAGACAAATGTTGTCTCCTGGAGGGAGACAAAGGTTGTCTCCAGGAGGGAGACTAATGATGTCTCCCGGAGGGAGACATAGGTGGTCTCCCGGAGGGAGACATAGGTGGTCTCCCGGAGGGAGACAAATGTTGTCTCCCGGAGGGAGACATAGGTGGTATCCAGGAGGGAGACAAATGTTGTCTCCCGGAGGGAGACAAAGGTTGTCTCCAGGAGGGAGACTGATGTTGTCTCCCGGAGAGAGACAGGTTGTCTCCTAGAGGGAGACAAATGTTGTCTCCCGGAGGGAGACAAAGGTTGTCTCCAGGAGGGAGACTAATGTTGTCTCCCGGAGGGAGACATAGGTGGTATCCAGGAGGGAGACAAATGTTGTCTCCCGGAGGGAGACAAATGTTGTCTCCCGGAGGGAGACAAAGGTTGTCTCCAGGAGGGAGACTAATGTTGTCTCCCGGAGGGAGACATAGGTGGTCTCCCGGAGGGAGACAAATGTTGTCTCCCGGAGGGAGACAAAGGTTGTCTCCCGGAGGGAGACAAATGTTGTCTCCCGGAGGGAGACAAATGTTGTCTCCCGGAGGGAGACAAATGTTGTCTCCCGGAGGGAGACAAAGGTTGTCTCCAGGAGGGAGACTGATGTTGTCTCCCGGAGAGAGACAGGTTGTCTCCTAGAGGGAGACAAATGTTGTCTCCCGGAGGGAGACAAAGGTTGTCTCCAGGAGGGAGACTAATGTTGTCTCCCGGAGGGAGACAGGTTGTCTCCTAGAGGGAGACAAATGTTGTCACCCGGAGGGAGACAAAGGTTGTCTCCAGGAGGGAGACTAATGTTGTCTCCCGGAGGGAGACAGGTTGTCTCCCGGAGGGAGACAAATGTTGTCTCTCGGAGGGAGACAAAGGTTGTCTCCCGGAGGGAGACAAAGGCTGTCTCCCGGAGGGAGACATAGGTGGTCTCCCGGAGGGAGACAAATGTTGTCTCCCGGAGGGAGACATAGGTGGTATCCAGGAGGGAGACAAATGTTGTCTCCCGGAGGGAGACAAATGTTGTCTCCCGGAGGGAGACAAAGGTTGTCTCCAGGAGGGAGACTAATGTTGTCTCCCGGAGGGAGACATAGGTGGTCTCCCGGAGGGAGACAAATGTTGTCTCCCGGAGGGAGACAAAGGTTGTCTCCCGGAGGGAGACAAATGTTGTCTCCCGGAGGGAGACAAATGTTGTCTCCCGGAGGGAGACAAAGGTTGTCTCCCGGAAGGAGACAGGTTGTCTCCCGGAGGGAGTCATAGGTGGTCTCCCGGAGGGAGACAAATGTTGTCTCCCGGAGGGAGACAAAGGTTGTCTCCCGGAGGGAGACAAAGGCTGTCTCCCGGAGGGAGACAAATGTTGTCTCCTGGAGAAAGACAAATGTTGTCTCCCGGAGGGAGACAAAGGTTGTCTGCCAGAGGGAGACAAAGGTTGTCTCCCGGAAGGAGACAAAGGTTGTCTCCCGGAAGGAGACATGTTGTCTCCCGGAGGGACATAGGTGGTCTCCCGGAGGGAGACAAATGTTGTCTCCCGGAGGGTGACAAAGGTTTTCTCCCGGAGGGAGACAAAGGCTGTCTCCCGGAGGGAGATAAATGTTGTCTCCCGAAGGGAGACAAATGTTGTCTCCCGGAGGGAGACAAAGGTTGTCTCCCGGAGGGAGACAAATGTTGTCTCCCGCAGGGAGACAAAGGTTGTCTCCCGGAGGGAGACAAAGGTTGTCTCCCGGAGGAAGACTAATGTTGTCTCCTGGAGGGAGACACGTTGTCTCCAGGAGGGAGACAAATGTTGTCTCCCGGAGGGAGACAGGTTGTCTCCCGGAGGGAGACAAATGTTGTCTCTCGGAGGGAGACAAAGGTTGTAACCTAAAACTTTATGAATATGATTTATATTTATATTTGTTTATAAATATGATTTTTTGATTATTGATTTTTGACAAATGTTGCCTCCGGGAGACAAAGGCTGTCTCCCGGAGGGAGACATAGGTGGTCTCCCGGAGGGAGACAAATGTTGTCTCCCGGAGGGAGACAACGGTTGTCTCCCGGAGGGAGACAAAGGTTGTCTCCCGGAGGGAGACAAATGTTGTCTCCCGCAGGGAGACAAAGGTTGTCTCCCTGAGGGAGACAAATGTTGTCTCTCGGAGGGAGACAAATGTTGTCTCCCGGAGGGAGACAAAGGTTGTCTCCAGGAAGGAGACAGGTTGTCTCCCGGAGGGAGACAAATGTTGTCTCCCGGAGGGAGACAAAAGTTGTCTTCCGGAGGGAGACAAAGGTTGTCTCCCGGAGGGAGACAAAGGTTGTCTCCCGGAGGGAGACAAAGGTTGTCTCCCGGAGGGAGACAAAGGTTGTCTCCCGGAGGGAGACAAAGGTTGTCTCCCGGAGGGAGACTAAGGTTGTCTCCCGGAGGGAGACAAATGTTGTCTCCCGGAGGGAGACAAATGTTATATCCCGGAGGGAGACAAAAGGTTGTCTCCCGGAGGGAGACAAAGGTTGTCTCCCGCAGGGAGACAAAGGTTGTCTCCCGGAGGGAGACTAAGGTTGTCTCCCGGAGGGAGACTAATGTTGTCTTCCGGAGGGAGACAAGGGTTGTCTCCCGGGGGGGAGACAAAGGCTGTCTTCCGGAGAAAGACAAAGGCTGTCTCCTGGAGGGAGACAAATGTTATATCCCGGAGGGAGACAAAAGGTTGTCTCCCGGAGGGAGACAAAGGTTGTCTCCCGCAGGGAGACAAAGGCTGTCTCTCGGAGGGAGACTAATGTTGTCTACCGGAAGGAGACAGGTTGTCTCCAGGAGGGAGACAAGGGTTGTCTCCCGGAGGGAGACAAAGGTTGTCTTCCGGAGAAAGACAAAGGCTGTCTCCTGGAGGGAGACTAAGGTTGTCTCCCGGAGGGAGACAAATGTTGTCTCCTGGAGAAAGACAAATGTTGTCTCCCGGAGGGAGACAAAGGTTGTCTCCCAGAGGGAGACAAAGGTTGTCTCCCGGAAAGAGACAAAGGTTGTCTCCCGGAAGGAGACATGTTGTCTCCCGGAGGGAGACATAGGTGGTCTCCCAGAGGGAGACAAATGTTGTCTCCCGGAGGGTGACAAAGGTTTTCTCCCGGAGGGAGACAAAGGCTGTCTCCCGGAGGGAGACAAATGTCGTCTCCCGAAGGGAGACAAATGTTGTCTCCCGGAGGGAGACAAAGGTTGTCTCCCGGAGGGAGACAAATGTTGTCTCCAGCAGGGAGACAAAGGTTGTCTCCCGGAGGGAGACAAAGGTTGTCTCCCGGAGGGAGACAAAGGTTGTCTCCCGGAGGAAGACTAATGTTGTCTCCTGGAGGGAGACAAAGGTTGTCTCCCGGAGGGAGACATAGGTGGTCTCCCGGAGGGAGACAAATGTTGTCTCCCGGAGGGAGACTTAGGTGGTATCCCGGAGGGAGACAAAGGTTTTCTCCCGGAGGGAGACAAAGGCTGTCTCCCGGAGGGATACAAATGTCGTCTCCCAAAGGGAGACAAATGTTGTCTCCCGGAGGGAGACAAATGTTGTCTCTCGGAGGGAGACAAATGTTGTCTCCCGGAGTTAGACAAAGGTTGTCTCCAGGAAGGAGACAGGTTGTCTCCCGGAGGGAGACAAAGGTTGTCTCCCGGAGGGAGACAAAGGCTGTCTCCCGGAGGGTGACAAAGGTTTTCTCCCGGAGGGAGACAAAGGCTGTCTCCCGGAGGGAGACAAATGTCGTCTCCCGAAGGGAGACAAATGTTGTCTCCCGGAGGGAGACAAGGGTTGTCTCCCGGAGAGAGACAAAGGTTGTCTCCCGGAGGAAGACTAATGTTGTCTCCTGGAGGGAGACAAAGGTTGTCTCCAGGAGGGAGACTAATGTTGTCTCCCGGAGGGAGACAAATGTTGTCTCCCAGAGGGAGACAAAGGTTGTCTCCCGGAGGGAGACAAAGGTTGTCTCCCGGAGGGAGACAGTTTGTCTCCCAGAGAGAGACAAAGGTCGTCTCCCGGAGGGAGACATAGGTGGTCTCCCGGAGGGAGACAAATGTTGTCTCCCGGAGGGAGACTTAGGTGGTATCCCGGAGGGAGACAAAGGTTTTCTCCCGGAGGGAGACAAAGGCTGTCTCCCGGAGGGATACAAATGTCGTCTCCCGAAGGGAGACAAATGTTGTCTCCCGGAGGGAGACAAAGGTTGTCTCCCGGAGGGAGACAAAGGTTGTCTCCCGGAGGGAGACAAATGTTGTCTCCCGCAGGGAGACAAAGGTTGTCTCCCTGAGGGAGACAAATGTTGTCTCTCGGAGGGAGACAAATGTTGTCTCCCGGAGTTAGACAAAGGTTGTCTCCAGGAAGGAGACAGGTTGTCTCCCGGAGGGAGACAAAGGTTGTCTCCCGGAGGGAGACAAAGGCTGTCTCCCGGAGGGAGACAAATGTTGTCTCCCGGAGGGAGACAAAAGTTGTCTCCCGGAGGGAGACTAAGGTTGTCTCCCGGAGGGAGATAAATGTTGTCTCCCGGAGGGAGACAAATGTTTTATCCCGGAGGGAGACAAAGGTTGTCTCCCGGAGGGAGACAAAGGTTGTCTCCCGGAGGGAGACAAATGTTGTCTCCCGCAGGGAGACAAAGGTTGTCTCCCTGAGGGAGACAAATGTTGTCTCTCGGAGGGAGACAAATGTTGTCTCCCGGAGTTAGACAAAGGTTGTCTCCAGGAAGGAGACAGGTTGTCTCCCGGAGGGAGACAAAGGTTGTCTCCCGGAGGGAGACAAAGGCTGTCTCCCGGAGGGAGACAAATGTTGTCTCCCGGAGGGAGACAAAAGTTGTCTTCCGGAGGGAGACAAAGGTTGTCTCCCGGAGGGAGACAATGGTTGTCTCCCGGAGGGAGACAAAGGTTGTCTCCCGGAGGGAGACTAAGGTTGTCTCCCGGAGGGAGACAAATGTTGTCTCCCGGAGGGAGACAAAGGTTGTCTCTCGGAGGGAGATAAATGTTGTCTCCCGGAGGGAGACAAATGTTTTATCCCGGAGGGAGACAAAGGTTGTCTCCTGGAGGGAGACTAAGGTTGTCTCCCGGAGGGAGACAAATGTTGTCTCCCGGAGGGAGACAAAGGTTGTCTCTCGGAGGGAGAAAAATGTTGTCTCCCGGAGGGAGACAAATGTTATATCCCGGAGGGAGACAAAAGGTTGTCTCCCGGAGGGAGACAAAGGTTGTCTCCCGCAGGGAGACAAAGGTTGTCTCCCGGAGGGAGACTAAGGTTGTCTCCCGGAGGGAGACAAGGGTTGTCTCCCGGAGGGAGACAAAGGTTGTCTTCCGGAGAAAGACAAAGGCTGTCTCCTGGAGGGAGACAAAGGTTGTCTCCCGGAGGGAGACAAAGGTTGTCTCCCGGAGGGAGACTAAGGTTGTCTCCCGGAGGGAGACAAATGTTGTCTCCCAGAGGGAGACAAAGGTTGTCTCTCGGAGGGAGACAAATGTTGTCTCCCGTAGGGAGACAAAGGTTGTCTCTCGGAGGGAGACAAATGTTGTCTCCAGGAGGGAGACAAATTTTGTCTCCCGGAGGGAGACAAAGGTTGTCTCCCGGAGGGAGACAAAGGTTGTCTCCCGGAGGGAGACTAAGGTTGTCTCCCGGAGGGAGACAAATGTTGTCTCCCGGAGGGAGACAAAGGTTGTCTCTCGGAGGGAGACAAATGTTGTCTCCCGGAGGGAGACAAAGGTTGTTTCCCGGAAGGAGACAGGTTGTCTCCCGGAAGGAGACAGGTTGTCTCCCGGAGGGAGACATATGTTGTCTCCCGGAGGGAAACAAAGGTTGTCTCCCGGAGGGAGACAAAGGTTGTCTCCCAGAGGGAGACATAGGTGGTCTCCCGGAGGGAGACAAATGTTGTCTCCCGGAGGGAGACATAGGTGGTCTCCAGGAGGGAGAAAAAATGTTGTCTCCCGGAGGGAGACAAAGGTTGTCTCCCGGAGAAAGACAAAGGCTGTCTCCCGGAGGGAGACAAATGTTGTCTCCTGGAGAAAGACAAAGGTTGTCTCCCAGAGGGAGACAAAGGTTGTCTCCCGGAAGGAGACAAAGGTTGTCTCCTGGAAGGAGACAGGTTGTCTCCCGGAGGGAGACATAGGTGGTCTCCCGGAGGGAGACAAATGTTGTCACCCGGAGGGTGACAAAGGTTTTCTCCCGGAGGGAGACAAAGGCTGTCTCCCGGAGGGAGACAAAAGTTGTCTCCCGCAGGGAGACAATGGTTGTCTCCCTGAGGGAGACAAATGTTGTCTTTCGGAGGGAGACAAAGGTTGTCTCCCGGAGGGAGACAAATGTTGTCTCCCGGAGGGAGACAAAGGTTGTCTCCAGGAAGGAGACAGGTTGTCTCCCGGAGGGAGACAAAGGTGGTCTCCCGGAGGGAGACAAATGTTGTCTCCCGGAGGGAGACAAAGGCTTTCTCCCGGAGGGAGACAAATGTTGTCTCCCGGAGGGAGACAAAAGTTGTCTTCCGGAAAGAGACAAAGGTTGTCTCCCGGAGGGAGACAAAGGTTGTCTCCCGGAGGGAGACTAAGGTTGTCTCCTGGAGGGAGACAAATGTTGTCTCCCGGAGGGAGACAAAGGTTGTCTCTCGGAGGGAGATAAATGTTGTCTCCCGGAGGGAGACAAATGTTTTATCCCGGAGGGAGACAAAGGTTGTCTCCCGGAGGGAGACTAAGGTTGTCTCCCGGAGGGAGACAAATGTTGTCTCGCGGAGGGAGACAAAGGTTGCCTCTCGGAGGGAGAAAAATGTTGTCTCCCGGAGGGAGACAAATGTTATATCCCGGAGGGAGACAAAGGTTGTCTCCCGGAGGGAGACAAAGGTTGTCTCCCGGAGGGAGACAAATGTTGTCTCCCGCAGGGAGACAAAGGTTGTCTCCCTGAGGGAGACAAATGTTGTCTCTCGGAGGGAAACAAATGTTGTCTCCCGGAGTTAGACGGAAGGAGACAGGTTGTCTCCCGGAGAGAGACAAAGGTTGTCTCCCGGAGGGAGACAAAGGCTGTCTCCCGGAGGGAGACAAATGTTGTCTCCCGGAGGGAGACAAAAGTTGTCTTCCGGAGGGAGACAAAGGTTGTCTCCAGGAGGGAGACAAAGGTTGTCTCCCGGAGGGAGACTAAGGTTGTCTCCCGGAGGGAGACAAATGTTGTCTCCCGGAGGGAGACAAAGGTTGTCTCTCGGAGGGAGATAAATGTTGTCTCCCGGAGGGAGACAAATGATTTATCCCGGAGGGAGACAAAGGTTGTCTCCCGGAGGGAGACTAAGGTTGTCTCCCGGAGGGAGACAAATGTTGTCTCCCGGAGGGAGACAAAGGTTGTCTCTCGGAGGGAGAAAAATGTTGTCTCCCGGAGGGAGACAAATGTTATATCCCGGAGGGAGACAAAAGGTTGTCTCCCGGAGGGAGACAAAGGTTGTCTCCCGCAGGGAGACAAAGGTTGTCTCCCGGAGGGAGACTAAGGTTGTCTCCCGGAGGGAGACAAATTTTGTCTCCCGGAGGGAGACAAAGGTTGTCTCTCGGAGGGAGACAAATGTTGTCTCCCGTAGGGAGACAAAGGTTGTCTCTCGGAGGGAGACAAATGTTGTCTCCAGGAGGGAGACAAATGTTGTCTCCCGGAGGGAGACAAAGGTTGTCTCCCGGAGGGAGACAAAGGTTGTCTCCCGGAGGGAGACTAAGGTTGTCTCCTGGAGGGAGACAAATGTTGTCTCCCGGAGGGAGACAAAGGTTGTCTCTCGGAGGGAGACAAATGTTGTCTCCCGGAGGGAGACAAATATTGTCTCCCGGAGGGAGACAAATGTTGTTTCCCGGAAGGAGACAGGTTGTCTCCCGGAAGGAGACAGGTTGTCTCCCGGAGGGAGACATATGTTGTCTCCCGGAGGGAAACAAAGGTTGTCTCCCTGAGGGAGACAAAGGTTGTCTCCCAGAGGGAGACATAGGTGGTCTCCCGGAGGGAGACAAATGTTGTCTCCCGGAGGGAGACATAGGTGGTCTCCAGGAGGGAGAAAAAATGTTGTCTCCCGGAGGGAGACAAAGGTTGTCTCCCGGAGAAAGACAAAGGCTGTCTCCAAGAGGGAGACAAATGTTGTCTCCTGGAAAAAGACAAAGGTTGTCTCCCAGAGGGAGACAAAGGTTGTCTCCCGGAAGGAGACAAAGGTTGTCTCCTGGAAGGAGACAGGTTGTCTCCCGGAGGGAGACATAGGTGGTCTCCCGGAGGGAGACAAATGCTGTCACCCGGAGGGTGACAAAGGTTTTCTCCCGGAGGGAGACAAAGGCTGTCTCCCGGAGGGAGACAAAAGTTGTCTCCCGCAGGGAGACAATGGTTGTCTCCCTGAGGGAGACAAATGTTGTCTTTCGGAGGGAGACAAAGGTTGTCTCCCGGAGGGAGACAAATGTTGTCTCCCGGAGGGAGACAAAGGTTGTCTCCCGGAGGGAGACAAAGGTTGTCTCCCGGAGGGAGACTAAGGTTGTCTCCCGGAGGGAGAAAAATGTTGTCTCCCGGAGGGAGACAAAGGTTGCCTCTCGGAGGGAGACAAATGTTGTCTCCCGGAGGGAGACAAATATTGTCTCCCGGAGGGAGACAAAGGTTGTTTCCCGGAAGGAGACAGGTTGTCTCCCGGAAGGAGACAGGTTGTCTCCCGGAGGGAGACATATGTTGTCTCCCGGAGGGAAACAAAGGTTGTCTCCCGGAGGGAGACAAAGGTTGTCTCCCAGAGGGAGACATAGGTGGTCTCCCGGAGGGAGACAAATGTTGTCTCCCGGAGGGAGACATAGGTGGTCTCCAGGAGGGAGAAAAAATGTTGTCTCCCGGAGGGAGACAAAGGTTGTCTCCCGGAGAAAGACAAAGGCTGTCTCCCGGAGGGAGACAAATGTTGTCTCCTGGAGAAAGACAAAGGTTGTCTCCCAGAGGGAGACAAAGGTTGTCTCCCGGAAGGAGACAAAGGTTGTCTCTTGGAAGGAGACAGGTTGTCTCCCGGAGGGAGACATAGGTGGTCTCCCGGAGGGAGACAAATGTTGTCACCCGGAGGGTGACAAAGGTTTTCTCCCGGAGGGAGACAAAGGCTGTCTCCCGGAGGGAGACAAAAGTCGTCTCCCGAAGGGAGACAAATGTTGTCTCCCGGAGGGAGACAAAGGTTGTCTCCCGGAGGGAGACAAAGGTTGTCTCCCGGAGGGAGACAAATGTTGTCTCCCGCAGGGAGACAAAGGTTGTCTCCCTGAGGGAGACAAATGTTGTCTCTCGGAGGGAGACAAATGTTGTCTCCCGGAGGGAGACAAAGGTTGTCTCCAGGAAGGAGACAGGTTGTCTCCCGGAGGGAGACAAAGGCTGTCTCCCGGAGGGAGACAAAAGTCGTCTCCCGAAGGGAGACAAATGTTGTCTCCCGGAGGGAGACAAAGGTTGTCTCCCGGAGGGAGACAAAGGTTGTCTCCCGGAGGGAGACAAATGTTGTCTCCCGCAGGGAGACAAAGGTTGTCTCCCTGAGGGAGACAAATGTTGTCTCTCGGAGGGAGACAAATGTTGTCTCCCGGAGGGAGACAAAGGTTGTCTCCAGGAAGGAGACAGGTTGTCTCCCGGAGGGAGACAAAGGTTGTCTCCCGGAGGGACACAAAGGCTGTCTCCCGGAAGGAGACAAATGTTGTCTCCCGGAGGGAGACAAAAGTTGTCTTCCGGAGGGAGACAAAGGTTGTCTCCCGGAGGGAGACAAAGGTTGTCTCCCGGAGGGAGACTAAGGTTGTCTCCCGGAGGGAGACAAATGTTGTCTCCCGGAGGGAGACAAAGGTTGTCTCTCGGAGGGAGAAAAATGTTGTCTCCCGGAGGGAGACAAATGTTATATCCCGGAGGGAGACAAAGGTTGTCTCCCGGAGGGAGACTAAGGTTGTCTCCCGGAGGGAGACAAATGTTGTCTCCCGGAGGGAGACAAAGGTTGTCTCTCGGAGGGAGAAAAATGGTGTCTCCCGGAGGGAGACAAATGTTATATCCCGGAAGGAGACAAAAGGTTGTCTCCCGGAGGGAGACAAAGGTTGTCTCCCGCAGGGAGACAAAGGTTGTCTCCCGGAGGGAGACTAAGGCTGTCTCCCGGAAGGAGACAGGTTGTCTCCCGGAGGGAGACAAGGGTTATCTCCCTGAGGGAGACAAATGTTGTCTTTCGGAGGGAGACAAAGGTTGTCTCCCGGAAGGAGACAAATGTTGTCTCCCGGAGGGAGACAAAGGTTGTCTCCAGGAAGGAGACAGGTTGTCTCCCGGAGGGAGACAAAGGTGGTCTCCCGGAGGGAGACAAATGTTGTCTCCCGGAGGGAGACAAAAGTTGTCTCCCGGAGGGAGACAAAGGCTGTCTCCCGGAGGGAGACAAATGTTGTCTCCCGGAGGGAGACAAAGGTTGTCTCTCGGAGGGAGACAAATGTTGTCTCCCGTAGGGAGACAAAGGTTGTCTCTCGGAGGGAGACAAATGTTGTCTCCAGGAGGGAGACAAATGTTGTCTCCCGGAGGGAGACAAAGGTTGTCTCCCGGAGGGAGACAAAGATTGTCTCCCGGAGGGAGACTAAGGTTGTCTCCTGGAGGGAGACAAATGTTGTCTCCCGGAGGGAGACAAAGGTTGTCTCTCGGAGGGAGACAAATGTTGTCTCCCGGAGGGAGACAAATATTGTCTCCCGGAGAGAGACAAAGGTTGTTTCCCGGAAGGAGACAGGTTGTCTCCCGGAAGGAGACAGGTTGTCTCCCGGAGGGAGACATATGTTGTCTCCCGGAGGGAAACAAAGGTTGTCTCCCGGAGGGAGACAAAGGTTGTCTCCCAGAGGGAGACATAGGTGGTCTCCCGGAGGGAGACAAATGTTGTCTCCCGGAGGGAGACATAGGTGGTCTCCAGGAGGGAGAAAAAATGTTGTCTCCTGGAGGGAGACAAAGGTTGTCTCCCGGAGAAAGACAAAGGCTGTCTCCCGGAGGGAGACAAATGTTGTCTCCTGGAGAAAGACAAAGGTTGTCTCCCAGAGGGAGACAAAGGTTGTCTCCCGGAGGGAGACAAAAGCTGTCTCCCGGAGGGAGACAAATGTTGTCTCCCGGAGGGAGACAAAAGTTGTCTTCCGGAGGGAGACAAAGGTTGTCTCCCGGAGGGAGACAAAGGTTGTCTCCCGGAGGGAGACTAAGGTTGTCTCCCGGAGGGAGACAAATGTTGTCTCCCGGAGGGAGACAAAGGTTGTCTCTCGGAGGGAGAAAAATGTTGTCTCCCGGAGGGAGACAAATGTTATATCCCGGAGGGAGACAAAGGTTGTCTCCCGGAGGGAGACTAAGGTTGTCTCCCGGAGGGAGACAAATGTTGTCTCCCGGAGGGAGACAAAGGTTGTCTCTCGGAGGGAGAAAAATGTTGTCTCGCGGAGGGAGACAAATGTTATATCCCGGAGGGAGACAAAAGGTTGTCTCCCGGAGGTAGACAAAGGTTGTCTCCCGGAGGGAGACAAATGTTGTCTCCCGGAGGGAGACAAAAGTTGTCTTCCGGAGGGAGACAAAGGTTGTCTCCCGGAGGGAGACAAAGGTTGTCTCCCGGAGGGAGACTAAGGTTGTCTCCCGGAGGGAGACAAATGTTGTCTCCCGGAGGGAGACAAAGGTTGTCTCTCGGAGGGAGAAAAATGTTGTCTCCCGGAGGGAGACAAATGTTATATCCCGGAGGGAGACAAAGGTTGTCTCCCGGAGGGAGACTAAGGTTGTCTCCCGGAGGGAGACAAATGTTGTCTCCCGGAGGGAGACAAAGGTTGTCTCTCGGAGGGAGAAAAATGTTGTCTCCCGGAGGGAGACAAATGTTATATCCCGGAGGGAGACAAAAGGTTGTCTCCCGGAGGGAGACAAAGGTTGTCTCCCGCAGGGAGACAAAGGTTGTCTCCCGGAGGGAGACTAAGGCTGTCTCCCGGAAGGAGACAGGTTGTCTCCCGGAGGGAGACAAGGGTTATCTCCCTGAGGGAGACAAATGTTGTCTTTCGGAGGGAGACAAAGGTTGTCTCCCGGAGGGAGACAAATGTTGTCTCCCGGAGGGAGACAAAGGTTGTCTCTCGGAGGGAGACAAATGTTGTCTCCCGGAGGGAGACAAATATTGTCTCCCGGAGGGAGACAAAGGTTGTTTCCCGGAAGGAGACAGGTTGTCTCCCGGAAGGAGACAGGTTGTCTCCCGGAGGGAGACATATGTTGTCTCCCGGAGGGAAACAAAGGTTGTCTCCCGGAGGGAGACAAAGGTTGTCTCCCAGAGGGAGACATAGGTGGTCTCCCGGAGGGAGACAAATGTTGTCTCCCGGAGGGAGACATAGGTGGTCTCCAGGAGGGAGAAAAAATGTTGTCTCCCGGAGGGAGACAAAGGTTGTCTCCCGGAGAAAGACAAAGGCTGTCTCCCGGAGGGAGACAAATGTTGTCTCCTGGAGAAAGACAAAGGTTGTCTCCCAGAGGGAGACAAAGGTTGTCTCCCGGAAGGAGACAAAGGTTGTCTCCTGGAAGGAGACAGGTTGTCTCCCGGAGGGAGACATAGGTGGTCTCCCGGAGGGAGACAAATGCTGTCACCCGGAGGGTGACAAAGGTTTTCTCCCGGAGGGAGACAAAGGCTGTCTCCCGGAGGGAGACAAAAGTTGTCTCCCGCAGGGAGACAATGGTTGTCTCCCTGAGGGAGACAAATGTTGTCTTTCGGAGGGAGACAAAGGTTGTCTCCCGGAGGGAGACAAATGTTGTCTCCCGGAGGGAGACAAAGGTTGTCTCCCGGAGGGAGACAAAGGTTGTCTCCCGGAGGGAGACTAAGGTTGTCTCCCGGAGGGAGAAAAATGTTGTCTCCCGGAGGGAGAAAAAGGTTGTCTCTCGGAGGGAGACAAATGTTGTGTCCCGGAGGGAGACAAATATTGTCTCCCGGAGGGAGACAAAGGTTGTTTCCCGGAAGGAGACAGGTTGTCTCCCGGAAGGAGACAGGTTGTCTCCCGGAGGGAGACATATGTTGTCTCCCGGAGGGAAACAAAGGTTGTCTCCCGGAGGGAGACAAAGGTTGTCTCCCAGAGGGAGACATAGGTGGTCTCCCGGAGGGAGACAAATGTTGTCTCCCGGAGGGAGACATAGGTGGTCTCCAGGAGGGAGAAAAAATGTTGTCTCCCGGAGGGAGACAAAGGTTGTCTCCCGGAGAAAGACAAAGGCTGTCTCCCGGAGGGAGACAAATGTTGTCTCCTGGAGAAAGACAAAGGTTGTCTCCCAGAGGGAGACAAAGGTTGTCTCCCGGAAGGAGACAAAGGTTGTCTCTTGGAAGGAGAGAGGTTGTCTCCCGGAGGGAGACATAGGTGGTCTCCCGGAGGGAGACAAATGTTGTCACCCGGAGGGTGACAAAGGTTTTCTCCCGGAGGGAGACAAAGGCTGTCTCCCGGAGGGAGACAAAAGTTGTCTCCCGCAGGGAGACAATGGTTATCTCCCTGAGGGAGACAAATGTTGTCTTTCGGAGGGAGACAAAGGTTGTCTCCCGGAGGGAGACAAATGTTGTCTCCCGGAGGGAGACAAAGGTTGTCTCCAGGAAGGAGACAGGTTGTCTCCCGGAGGGAGACAAAGGTGGTCTCCCGGAGGGAGACAAATGTTGTCTCCCGGCGGGAGACAAAAGTTGTCTCCCGGAGGGAGACAAAGGCTGTCTCCCGGAGGGAGACAAATGTTGTCTCCCGGAGGGAGACATAGGTGGTCTCCCGGAGGGAGACAAATGTTGTCTCCCGCAGGGAGACAAAGGTTGTCTCCCGGAGGGAGACAAAGGTTGTCTCCCAGAGGGAGACAAAGGTTGTCTCCCGGAGGGAGACAGTTTTTCTCCCAGAGAGAGACAAAGGTTGTCTCCCGGAGGGAGACAAAGGTTGTCTCCCGGAGGGAGACAAAGGTTGTCTCCCGGAGGGAGACAAAGTTTGTCTCCCGGAGGGAGACATAGGTGGTCTCCCGGAGGGAGACAAATGTTGTCTCCCGGAGGGAGACTTAGGTGGTATCCAGGAGGGAGACAAATGTTGTCTCTTGGAGGGAGACAAAGGTTGTCTCCCGGAGGGAGACAAATGTTGTCTCCCGGAGGGAGACAAATGTTGTCTCCCGGAGGGAGACAAAGGTTTTCTCCCGGAGGGAGACAAAGGCTGTCTCCGGGAGGGAGACAAATGTCGTCTCCCGAAGGGAGACAAATGTTGTCTCCCGGAGGGAGACAAAGGTTGTCTCCCGGAGGGAGACAAAGGTTGTCTCCCGGAGGGAGACAAATGTTGTCTCCCGCAGGGAGACAAAGGTTGTCTCCCTGAGG
This sequence comes from Aurelia sp. 4 Dawson et al 2005, assembly GCA_964019985.1. NCBI lineage: Eukaryota > Metazoa > Cnidaria > Scyphozoa > Semaeostomeae > Ulmaridae > Aurelia > Aurelia sp. 4 Dawson et al 2005. The sequence goes on from OZ026492.1 coordinate 18,568,878, forward strand.
GAGACAAATGTTGTCTCTCGGAGGGAGACAAATGTTGTCTCTTTATCTCCCGGACACAACAAAATGTTGTCTTTATCTCCCGGAGGGAGACAAAGTTTGTCTCCCGGAGGGAGACAAAGGTTGTCTCCCGGAGGGAGACAAATGTTGTCTCCCGGAGGGAGACAAATGTTGTCTCCCGGAGGGAGACAAAGGGTGTCTCCCGGAGGGAGACATAGGTGGTCTCCCAAAAGAGACAAAGGTTGTCTCCCGGAGGGAGACAAATGTTGTCTCCCGGAGGGAGACAAATGTTGTCTCCCTGAGGGAGACAAAGGTTGTCTCCCGGAGGGAGACAAAGTTTGTCTCCCGGAGGGAGACAAATGTTGTCTCCCGGAGGGAGACAAATGTTTCTCCCGGAGGGAGACAAATGTTGTCTCCCGGAGGGAGACAAATGTTGTCTCCCGGAGAGAGACAAAGGTTGTCTCCCGGAGGGAGACAAAGGGTGTCTCCCGGAGGGAGACATAGGTGGTCTCCCAAAAGAGACAAAGGTTGTCTCCCGGAGGGAGACAAAGGTTGTCTCCCGGAGGTAGACAAAGGTTGTCTCCCGGAGGGAGACAAATGTTGTCTCCCGGAGGGAGACAAATGTTATCTCCCGGAGGGAGACAAATGTTGTCTCCCGGAGGGAGACAAATGTTGTCTCCCTGAGGGAGACAAAGGTTGTCTCCCGGAGGGAGACAAAGTTTGTCTCCCGGAGGGAGACAATTGTTGTCTCCCGGAGGGAGACAACGGTTGTCTCCCAGAGGGAGACAAATGTTGTCTCCCGGAGGGAGACAAAGGTTGTCTCCCGGAGGGAGACAAATGTTGTCTCCCGGAGGGAGACAAATGTTATCTCCCGGAGGGAGACAAATGTTGTCTCCCGGAGAGAGACAAAGGTTGTCTCCCGGAGGGAGACAAAGTTTGTCTCCCGGAGGGAGACAAAGGTTGCCTCCCGGAGGGAGACAGTTTGTCTCCCAGAGAGAGACAAAGGTCGTCTCCCGGAATGAGACAAATGTTGTCTCCCGGAGGGAGACAAATGTTATCTCCCGGAAAGAAAAAATGTTATCTCTCGGAGGGAGACAAATGTTGTCTCCCGGAGGGAGACAGGTTGTCTCCCGGAGGGAGACAATTGTTGTCTCCCGGAGGGAGACAACGGTTGTCTCCCGGAGGGAGACAAATGTTGTCTCCCGGAGGGAGACAAAGGTGGTCTACCGGAGGGAGACAAATGTTGTCTCCCGGAGGGAGACATAGGTTGTCTCCAGGAGGGAGAAAAAATGTTGTCTCCCGGAGGGAGACAAAGGTTGTCTCCCGGAGAAAGACAAAGGCTGTCTCCCGGAGGGAGACAAATGTTGTCTCCTGGAGAAAGACAAAGGTTGTCTCCCAGAGGGAGAGAAAGGTTGTCTCCCGGAAGGAGACAAAGGATGTCTCCTGGAAGGAGACAGGTTGTCTCCCGGAGGGAGACATAGGTGGTCTCCCGGAGGGAGACAAATGCTGTCACCCGGAGGGTGACAAAGGTTTTCTCCCGGAGGGAGACAAAGGCTGTCTCCCGGAGGGAGACAAAAGTTGTCTCCCGCAGGGAGACAATGGTTGTCTCCCTGAGGGAGACAAATGTTGTCTTTCGGAGGGAGACAAAGGTTGTCTCCCGGAGGGAGACAAATGTTGTCTCCCGGAGGGAGACAAAGGTTGTCTCCCGGAGGGAGACAAAGGTTGTCTCCCGGAGGGAGACTAAGGTTGTCTCCCGGAGGGAGAAAAATGTTGTCTCCCGGAGGGAGAAAAAGGTTGTCTCTCGGAGGGAGACAAATGTTGTGTCCCGGAGGGAGACAAATATTGTCTCCCGGAGGGAGACAAAGGTTGTTTCCCGGAAGGAGACAGGTTGTCTCCCGGAAGGAGACAGGTTGTCTCCCGGAGGGAGACATATGTTGTCTCCCGGAGGGAAACAAAGGTTGTCTCCCGGAGGGAGACAAAGGTTGTCTCCCAGAGGGAGACATAGGTGGTCTCCCGGAGGGAGACAAATGTTGTCTCCCGGAGGGAGACATAGGTGGTCTCCAGGAGGGAGAAAAAATGTTGTCTCCCGGAGGGAGACAAAGGTTGTCTCCCGGAGAAAGACAAAGGCTGTCTCCCGGAGGGAGACAAATGTTGTCTCCTGGAGAAAGACAAAGGTTGTCTCCCAGAGGGAGACAAAGGTTGTCTCCCGGAAGGAGACAAAGGTTGTCTCTTGGAAGGAGAGAGGTTGTCTCCCGGAGGGAGACATAGGTGGTCTCCCTGAGGGAGACAAATGTTGTCTCTCGGAGGGAGACAAATGTTGTCTCTTTATCTCCCGGACACAACAAAATGTTGTCTTTATCTCCCGGAGGGAGACAAAGTTTGTCTCCCGGAGGGAGACAAAGGTTGTCTCCCGGAGGGAGACAAATGTTGTCTCCCGGAGGGAGACAAATGTTGTCTCCCGGAGGGAGACAAATGTTGTCTCCCGGAGGGAGACAAAGGGTGTCTCCCGGAGGGAGACATAGGTGGTCTCCCAAAAGAGACAAAGGTTGTCTCCCGGAGGGAGACAAATGTTGTCTCCCGGAGGGAGACAAATGTTGTCTCCCTGAGGGAGACAAAGGTTGTCTCCCGGAGGGAGACAAAGTTTGTCTCCCGGAGGGAGACAAATGTTGTCTCCCGGAGGGAGACAAATGTTTCTCCCGGAGGGAGACAAATGTTGTCTCCCGGAGGGAGACAAATGTTGTCTCCCGGAGAGAGACAAAGGTTGTCTCCCGGAGGGAGACAAAGGGTGTCTCCCGGAGGGAGACATAGGTGGTCTCCCAAAAGAGACAAAGGTTGTCTCCCGGAGGGAGACAAAGGTTGTCTCCCGGAGGTAGACAAAGGTTGTCTCCCGGAGGGAGACAAATGTTGTCTCCCGGAGGGAGACAAATGTTATCTCCCGGAGGGAGACAAATGTTGTCTCCCGGAGGGAGACAAATGTTGTCTCCCTGAGGGAGACAAAGGTTGTCTCCCGGAGGGAGACAAAGTTTGTCTCCCGGAGGGAGACAATTGTTGTCTCCCGGAGGGAGACAACGGTTGTCTCCCAGAGGGAGACAAATGTTGTCTCCCGGAGGGAGACAAAGGTTGTCTCCCGGAGGGAGACAAATGTTGTCTCCCGGAGGGAGACAAATGTTATCTCCCGGAGGGAGACAAATGTTGTCTCCCGGAGAGAGACAAAGGTTGTCTCCCGGAGGGAGACAAAGTTTGTCTCCCGGAGGGAGACAAAGGTTGCCTCCCGGAGGGAGACAGTTTGTCTCCCAGAGAGAGACAAAGGTCGTCTCCCGGAATGAGACAAATGTTGTCTCCCGGAGGGAGACAAATGTTATCTCCCGGAAAGAAAAAATGTTATCTCTCGGAGGGAGACAAATGTTGTCTCCCGGAGGGAGACAGGTTGTCTCCCGGAGGGAGACAATTGTTGTCTCCCGGAGGGAGACAACGGTTGTCTCCCGGAGGGAGACAAATGTTGTCTCCCGGAGGGAGACAAAGGTGGTCTACCGGAGGGAGACAAATGTTGTCTCCCGGAGGGAGACATAGGTTGTCTCCAGGAGGGAGAAAAAATGTTGTCTCCCGGAGGGAGACAAAGGTTGTCTCCCGGAGAAAGACAAAGGCTGTCTCCCGGAGGGAGACAAATGTTGTCTCCTGGAGAAAGACAAAGGTTGTCTCCCAGAGGGAGACAAAGGTTGTCTCCCGGAAGGAGACAAAGGATGTCTCCTGGAAGGAGACAGGTTGTCTCCCGGAGGGAGACATAGGTGGTCTCCCGGAGGGAGACAAATGCTGTCACCCGGAGGGTGACAAAGGTTTTCTCCCGGAGGGAGACAAAGGCTGTCTCCCGGAGGGAGACAAAAGTTGTCTCCCGCAGGGAGACAATGGTTGTCTCCCTGAGGGAGACAAATGTTGTCTTTCGGAGGGAGACAAAGGTTGTCTCCCGGAGGGAGACAAATGTTGTCTCCCGGAGGGAGACAAAGGTTGTCTCCCGGAGGGAGACAAAGGTTGTCTCCCGGAGGGAGACTAAGGTTGTCTCCCGGAGGGAGAAAAATGTTGTCTCCCGGAGGGAGAAAAAGGTTGTCTCTCGGAGGGAGACAAATGTTGTGTCCCGGAGGGAGACAAATATTGTCTCCCGGAGGGAGACAAAGGTTGTTTCCCGGAAGGAGACAGGTTGTCTCCCGGAAGGAGACAGGTTGTCTCCCGGAGGGAGACATATGTTGTCTCCCGGAGGGAAACAAAGGTTGTCTCCCGGAGGGAGACAAAGGTTGTCTCCCAGAGGGAGACATAGGTGGTCTCCCGGAGGGAGACAAATGTTGTCTCCCGGAGGGAGACATAGGTGGTCTCCAGGAGGGAGAAAAAATGTTGTCTCCCGGAGGGAGACAAAGGTTGTCTCCCGGAGAAAGACAAAGGCTGTCTCCCGGAGGGAGACAAATGTTGTCTCCTGGAGAAAGACAAAGGTTGTCTCCCAGAGGGAGACAAAGGTTGTCTCCCGGAAGGAGACAAAGGTTGTCTCTTGGAAGGAGAGAGGTTGTCTCCCGGAGGGAGACATAGGTGGTCTCCCGGAGGGAGACAAATGTTGTCACCCGGAGGGTGACAAAGGTTTTCTCCCGGAGGGAGACAAATGTTGTCACCCGGAGGGAGACAAAGGTTGTCTCCCGGAGGGAGACAAAGTTTGTCTCCCGGAGGGAGACAAAGGTTGCCTCCCGGAGGGAGACAGTTTGTCTCCCAGAGAGAGACAAAGGTCGTCTCCCGGAATGAGACAAATGTTGTCTCCCGGAGGGAGACAAATGTTATCTCCCGGAAAGAAAAAATGTTATCTCTCGGAGGGAGACAAATGTTGTCTCCCGGAGGGAGACAGGTTGTCTCCCGGAGGGAGACAATTGTTGTCTCCCGGAGGGAGACAACGGTTGTCTCCCGGAGGGAGACAAATGTTGTCTCCCGGAGGGAGACAAAGGTGGTCTACCGGAGGGAGACAAATGTTGTCTCCCGGAGGGAGACATAGGTTGTCTCCAGGAGGGAGAAAAAATGTTGTCTCCCGGAGGGAGACAAAGGTTGTCTCCCGGAGAAAGACAAAGGCTGTCTCCCGGAGGGAGACAAATGTTGTCTCCTGGAGAAAGACAAAGGTTGTCTCCCAGAGGGAGACAAAGGTTGTCTCCCGGAAGGAGACAAAGGATGTCTCCTGGAAGGAGACAGGTTGTCTCCCGGAGGGAGACATAGGTGGTCTCCCGGAGGGAGACAAATGCTGTCACCCGGAGGGTGACAAAGGTTTTCTCCCGGAGGGAGACAAAGGCTGTCTCCCGGAGGGAGACAAAAGTTGTCTCCCGCAGGGAGACAATGGTTGTCTCCCTGAGGGAGACAAATGTTGTCTTTCGGAGGGAGACAAAGGTTGTCTCCCGGAGGGAGACAAATGTTGTCTCCCGGAGGGAGACAAAGGTTGTCTCCCGGAGGGAGACAAAGGTTGTCTCCCGGAGGGAGACTAAGGTTGTCTCCCGGAGGGAGAAAAATGTTGTCTCCCGGAGGGAGAAAAAGGTTGTCTCTCGGAGGGAGACAAATGTTGTGTCCCGGAGGGAGACAAATATTGTCTCCCGGAGGGAGACAAAGGTTGTTTCCCGGAAGGAGACAGGTTGTCTCCCGGAAGGAGACAGGTTGTCTCCCGGAGGGAGACATATGTTGTCTCCCGGAGGGAAACAAAGGTTGTCTCCCGGAGGGAGACAAAGGTTGTCTCCCAGAGGGAGACATAGGTGGTCTCCCGGAGGGAGACAAATGTTGTCTCCCGGAGGGAGACATAGGTGGTCTCCAGGAGGGAGAAAAAATGTTGTCTCCCGGAGGGAGACAAAGGTTGTCTCCCGGAGAAAGACAAAGGCTGTCTCCCGGAGGGAGACAAATGTTGTCTCCTGGAGAAAGACAAAGGTTGTCTCCCAGAGGGAGACAAAGGTTGTCTCCCGGAAGGAGACAAAGGTTGTCTCTTGGAAGGAGAGAGGTTGTCTCCCGGAGGGAGACATAGGTGGTCTCCCGGAGGGAGACAAATGTTGTCACCCGGAGGGTGACAAAGGTTTTCTCCCGGAGGGAGACAAATGTTGTCACCCGGAGGGTGACAAAGGTTTTCTCCCGGAGGGAGACAAAGGCTGTCTCCCGGAGGGAGACAAAAGTTGTCTCCCGCAGGGAGACAATGGTTATCTCCCTGAGGGAGACAAATGTTGTCTTTCGGAGGGAGACAAAGGTTGTCTCCCGGAGGGAGACAAATGTTGTCTCCCGGAGGGAGACAAAGGTTGTCTCCAGGAAGGAGACAGGTTGTCTCCCGGAGGGAGACAAAGGTGGTCTCCCGGAGGGAGACAAATGTTGTCTCCCGCAGGGAGACAAAGGTTGTCTCCCGGAGGGAGACAAAGGTTGTCTCCCGGAGGGAGACAAAGGTTGTCTCCAGGAGGGAGACTAATGTTGTCTCCCGGAGGGAGACAGGTTGTCTCCCGGAGGGAGACAAATGTTGTCTCCCAGAGGGAGACAAAGGTTGTCTCCCGGAGGGAGACAGTTTTTCTCCCAGAGAGAGACAAAGGTTGTCTCCCGGAGGGAGACAAAGGTTGTCTCCCGGAGGGAGACAAAGGTTGTCTCCCGGAGGGAGACAAAGTTTGTCTCCCGGAGGGAGACATAGGTGGTCTCCCGGAGGGAGACAAATGTTGTCTCCCGGAGGGAGACTTAGGTGGTATCCAGGAGGGAGACAAATGTTGTCTCTTGGAGGGAGACAAAGGTTGTCTCCCGGAGGGAGACAAATGTTGTCTCCCGGAGGGAGACAAATGTTGTCTCCCGGAGGGAGACAAAGGTTTTCTCCCGGAGGGAGACAAAGGCTGTCTCCGGGAGGGAGACAAATGTCGTCTCCCGAAGGGAGACAAATGTTGTCTCCCGGAGGGAGACAAAGGTTGTCTCCCGGAGGGAGACAAAGGTTGTCTCCCGGAGGGAGACAAATGTTGTCTCCCGCAGGGAGACAAAGGTTGTCTCCCTGAGGGAGACAAATGTTGTCTCTCGGAGGGAGACAAATGTTGTCTCTTTATCTCCCGGACACAACAAAATGTTGTCTTTATCTCCCGGAGGGAGACAAAGTTTGTCTCCCGGAGGGAGACAAAGGTTGTCTCCCGGAGGGAGACAAATGTTGTCTCCCGGAGGGAGACAAATGTTGTCTCCCGGAGGGAGACAAAGGGTGTCTCCCGGAGGGAGACATAGGTGGTCTCCCAAAAGAGACAAAGGTTGTCTCCCGGAGGGAGACAAATGTTGTCTCCCGGAGGGAGACAAATGTTGTCTCCCTGAGGGAGACAAAGGTTGTCTCCCGGAGGGAGACAAAGTTTGTCTCCCGGAGGGAGACAAATGTTGTCTCCCGGAGGGAGACAAATGTTTCTCCCGGAGGGAGACAAATGTTGTCTCCCGGAGGGAGACAAATGTTGTCTCCCGGAGGGAGACAAATGTTGTCTCCCGGAGAGAGACAAAGGTTGTCTCCCGGAGGGAGACAAAGGGTGTCTCCCGGAGGGAGACATAGGTGGTCTCCCAAAAGAGACAAAGGTTGTCTCCCGGAGGGAGACAAAGGTTGTCTCCCGGAGGTAGACAAAGGTTGTCTCCCGGAGGGAGACAAATGTTGTCTCCCGGAGGGAGACAAATGTTATCTCCCGGAGGGAGACAAATGTTGTCTCCCGGAGGGAGACAAATGTTGTCTCCCTGAGGGAGACAAAGGTTGTCTCCCGGAGGGAGACAAAGTTTGTCTCCCGGAGGGAGACAATTGTTGTCTCCCGGAGGGAGACAACGGTTGTCTCCCAGAGGGAGACAATTGTTGTCTCCCGGAGGGAGACAAAGGTTGTCTCCCGGAGGGAGACAAATGTTGTCTCCCGGAGGGAGACAAATGTTATCTCCCGGAGGGAGAAAAATGTTGTCTCCCGGAGAGAGACAAAGGTTGTCTCCCGGAGGGAGACAAAGTTTGTCTCCCGGAGGGAGACAAAGGTTGCCTCCCGGAGGGAGACAGTTTGTCTCCCAGAGAGAGACAAAGGTCGTCTCCCGGAATGAGACAAATGTTGTCTCCCGGAGGGAGACAAATGTTATCTCCCGGAAAGAAAAAATGTTATCTCTCGGAGGGAGACAAATGTTGTCTCCTGGAGAAAGACAAAGGTTGTCTCCCAGAGGGAGACAAAGGTTGTCTCCCGGAAGGAGACAAAGGTTGTCTCCTGGAAGGAGACAGGTTGTCTCCCGGAGGGAGACATAGGTGGTCTCCCGGAGGGAGACAAATGCTGTCACCCGGAGGGTGACAAAGGTTTTCTCCCGGAGGGAGACAAAGGCTGTCTCCCGGAGGGAGACAAAAGTTGTCTCCCGCAGGGAGACAATGGTTGTCTCCCTGAGGGAGACAAATGTTGTCTTTCGGAGGGAGACAAAGGTTGTCTCCCGGAGGGAGACAAATGTTGTCTCCCGGAGGGAGACAAAGGTTGTCTCCCGGAGGGAGACAAAGGTTGTCTCCCGGAGGGAGACAAAGGTGGTCTCCCGGAGGGAGACAAATGTTGTCTCCCGGCGGGAGACAAAAGTTGTCTCCCGGAGGGAGACAAAGGCTGTCTCCCGGAGGGAGACAAATGTTGTCTCCCGGAGGGAGACATAGGTGGTCTCCCGGAGGGAGACAAAGGTTGTCTCCCGGAGGGAGACAAAGGTTGTCTCCAGGAGGGAGACTAATGTTGTCTCCCGGAGGGAGACAGGTTGTCTCCCAGAGGGAGACAAAGGTTGTCTCCCGGAGGGAGACATAGGTGGTCTCCCGGAGGGAGACAAATGTTGTCTCCCGGAGGGAGACTTAGGTGGTATCCAGGAGGGAGACAAATGTTGTCTCTTGGAGGGAGACAAAGGTTGTCTCCCGGAGGGAGACAAATGTTGTCTCCCGGAGGGAGACAAATGTTGTCTCCCGGAGGGAGACAAAGGTTTTCTCCCGGAGGGAGACAAAGGCTGTCTCCGGGAGGGAGACAAATGTCGTCTCCCGAAGGGAGACAAATGTTGTCTCCCGGAGGGAGACAAAGGTTGTCTCCCGGAGGGAGACAAAGGTTGTCTCCCGGAGGGAGACAAATGTTGTCTCCCGCAGGGAGACAAAGGTTGTCTCCCTGAGGGAGACAAATGTTGTCTCTCGGAGGGAGACAAATGTTGTCTCTTTATCTCCCGGACACAACAAAATGTTGTCTTTATCTCCCGGAGGGAGACAAAGTTTGTCTCCCGGAGGGAGACAAAGGTTGTCTCCCGGAGGGAGACAAATGTTGTCTCCCGGAGGGAGACAAATGTTGTCTCCCGGAGGGAGACAAAGGGTGTCTCCCGGAGGGAGACATAGGTGGTCTCCCAAAAGAGACAAAGGTTGTCTCCCGGAGGGAGACAAATGTTGTCTCCCGGAGGGAGACAAATGTTGTCTCCCTGAGGGAGACAAAGGTTGTCTCCCGGAGGGAGACAAAGTTTGTCTCCCGGAGGGAGACAAATGTTGTCTCCCGGAGGGAGACAAATGTTTCTCCCGGAGGGAGACAAATGTTGTCTCCCGGAGGGAGACAAATGTTGTCTCCCGGAGGGAGACAAAGGTTGTCTCCCGGAGGTAGACAAAGGTTGTCTCCCGGAGGGAGACAAATGTTGTCTCCCGGAGGGAGACAAATGTTATCTCCCGGAGGGAGACAAATGTTGTCTCCCGGAGGGAGACAAATGTTGTCTCCCTGAGGGAGACAAAGGTTGTCTCCCGGAGGGAGACAAAGTTTGTCTCCCGGAGGGAGACAATTGTTGTCTCCCGGAGGGAGACAACGGTTGTCTCCCAGAGGGAGACAAATGTTGTCTCCCGGAGGGAGACAAAGGTTGTCTCCCGGAGGGAGACAAATGTTTTCTCCCGGAGGGAGACAAATGTTATCTCCCGGAGGGAGACAAATGTTGTCTCCCGGAGAGAGACAAAGGTTGTCTCCCGGAGGGAGACAAAGTTTGTCTCCCGGAGGGAGACAAAGGTTGCCTCCCGGAGGGAGACAGTTTGTCTCCCAGAGAGAGACAAAGGTCGTCTCCCGGAATGAGACAAATGTTGTCTCCCGGAGGGAGACAAATGTTATCTCCCGGAAAGAAAAAATGTTATCTCTCGGAGGGAGACAAATGTTGTCTCCCGGAGGGAGACAGGTTGTCTCCCGGAGGGAGACAATTGTTGTCTCCCGGAGGGAGACAACGGTTGTCTCCCGGAGGGAGACAAATGTTGTCTCCCGGAGGGAGACAAAGGTGGTCTACCGGAGGGAGACAAATGTTGTCTCCCGGAGGGAGACATAGGTTGTCTCCAGGAGGGAGAAAAAATGTTGTCTCCCGGAGGGAGACAAAGGTTGTCTCCCGGAGAAAGACAAAGGCTGTCTCCCGGAGGGAGACAAATGTTGTCTCCTGGAGAAAGACAAAGGTTGTCTCCCAGAGGGAGACAAAGGTTGTCTCCCGGAAGGAGACAAAGGTTGTCTCCTGGAAGGAGACAGGTTGTCTCCCGGAGGGAGACATAGGTGGTCTCCCGGAGGGAGACAAATGCTGTCACCCGGAGGGTGACAAAGGTTTTCTCTCGGAGGGAGACAAAGGCTGTCTCCCGGAGGGAGACAAAAGTTGTCTCCCGCAGGGAGACAATGGTTGTCTCCCTGAGGGAGACAAATGTTGTCTTTCGGAGGGAGACAAAGGTTGTCTCCCGGAGGGAGACAAATGTTGTCTCCCGGAGGGAGACAAAGGTTGTCTCCCGGAGGGAGACAAAGGTTGTCTCCCGGAGGGAGACTAAGGTTGTCTCCCGGAGGGAGAAAAATGTTGTCTCCCGGAGGGAGAAAAAGGTTGTCTCTCGGAGGGAGACAAATGTTGTGTCCCGGAGGGAGACAAATATTGTCTCCCGGAGGGAGACAAAGGTTGTTTCCCGGAAGGAGACAGGTTGTCTCCCGGAAGGAGACAGGTTGTCTCCCGGAGGGAGACATATGTTGTCTCCCGGAGGGAAACAAAGGTTGTCTCCCGGAGGGAGACAAAGGTTGTCTCCCAGAGGGAGACATAGGTGGTCTCCCGGAGGGAGACAAATGTTGTCTCCCGGAGGGAGACATAGGTGGTCTCCAGGAGGGAGAAAAAATGTTGTCTCCCGGAGGGAGACAAAGGTTGTCTCCCGGAGAAAGACAAAGGCTGTCTCCCGGAGGGAGACAAATGTTGTCTCCTGGAGAAAGACAAAGGTTGTCTCCCAGAGGGAGACAAAGGTTGTCTCCCGGAAGGAGACAAAGGTTGTCTCTTGGAAGGAGAGAGGTTGTCTCCCGGAGGGAGACATAGGTGGTCTCCCGGAGGGAGACAAATGTTGTCACCCGGAGGGTGACAAAGGTTTTCTCCCGGAGGGAGACAAATGTTGTCACCCGGAGGGTGACAAAGGTTTTCTCCCGGAGGGAGACAAAGGCTGTCTCCCGGAGGGAGACAAAAGTTGTCTCCCGCAGGGAGACAATGGTTATCTCCCTGAGGGAGACAAATGTTGTCTTTCGGAGGGAGACAAATGTTGTCTCCCGGAGGGAGACAAAGGTTGTCTCCAGGAAGGAGACAGGTTGTCTCCCGGAGGGAGACAAAGGTGGTCTCCCGGAGGGAGACAAATGTTGTCTCCCGCAGGGAGACAAAGGTTGTCTCCCGGAGGGAGACAAAGGTTGTCTCCCGGAGGGAGACAAAGGTTGTCTCCAGGAGGGAGACTAATGTTGTCTCCCGGAGGGAGACAGGTTGTCTCCCGGAGGGAGACAAATGTTGTCTCCCAGAGGGAGACAAAGGTTGTCTCCCGGAGGGAGACAGTTTTTCTCCCAGAGAGAGACAAAGGTTGTCTCCCGGAGGGAGACAAAGGTTGTCTCCCGGAGGGAGACAAAGGTTGTCTCCCGGAGGGAGACAAAGTTTGTCTCCCGGAGGGAGACATAGGTGGTCTCCCGGAGGGAGACAAATGTTGTCTCCCGGAGGGAGACTTAGGTGGTATCCAGGAGGGAGACAAATGTTGTCTCTTGGAGGGAGACAAAGGTTGTCTCCCGGAGGGAGACAAATGTTGTCTCCCGGAGGGAGACAAATGTTGTCTCCCGGAGGGAGACAAAGGTTTTCTCCCGGAGGGAGACAAAGGCTGTCTCCGGGAGGGAGACAAATGTCGTCTCCCGAAGGGAGACAAATGTTGTCTCCCGGAGGGAGACAAAGGTTGTCTCCCGGAGGGAGACAAAGGTTGTCTCCCGGAGGGAGACAAATGTTGTCTCCCGCAGGGAGACAAAGGTTGTCTCCCTGAGGGAGACAAATGTTGTCTCTCGGAGGGAGACAAATGTTGTCTCTTTATCTCCCGGACACAACAAAATGTTGTCTTTATCTCCCGGAGGGAGACAAAGTTTGTCTCCCGGAGGGAGACAAAGGTTGTCTCCCGGAGGGAGACAAATGTTGTCTCCCGGAAGGAGACAAATGTTGTCTCCCGGAGGGAGACAAAGGGTGTCTCCCGGAGGGAGACATAGGTGGTCTCCCAAAAGAGACAAAGGTTCTCTCCCGGAGGGAGACAAATGTTGTCTCCCGGAGGGAGACAAATGTTGTCTCCCTGAGGGAGACAAAGGTTGTCTCCCGGAGGGAGACAAAGTTTGTCTCCCGGAGGGAGACAAATGTTGTCTCCCGGAGGGAGACAAATGTTTCTCCCGGAGGGAGACAAATGTTGTCTCCCGGAGGGAGACAAATGTTGTCTCCCGGAGAGAGACAAAGGTTGTCTCCCGGAGGGAGACAAAGGGTGTCTCCCGGAGGGAGACATAGGTGGTCTCCCAAAAGAGACAAAGGTTGTCTCCCGGAGGGAGACAAAGGTTGTCTCCCGGAGGGAGACAAAGGTTGTCTCCCGGAGGGAGACAAATGTTGTCTCCCGGAGGGAGACAAATGTTATCTCCCGGAGGGAGACAAATGTTGTCTCCCGGAGGGAGACAAATGTTGTCTCCCTGAGGGAGACAAAGGTTGTCTCCCGGAGGGAGACAAAGTTTGTCTCCCGGAGGGAGACAATTGTTGTCTCCCGGAGGGAGACAACGGTTGTCTCCCAGAGGGAGACAAATGTTGTCTCCCGGAGGGAGACAAAGGTTGTCTCCCGGAGGGAGACAAATGTTGTCTCCCGGAGGGAGACAAATGTTATCTCCCGGAGGGAGACAAATGTTGTCTCCCGGAGAGAGACAAAGGTTGTCTCCCGGAGGGAGACAAAGTTTGTCTCCCGGAGGGAGACAAAGGTTGCCTCCCGGAGGGAGACAGTTTGTCTCCCAGAGAGAGACAAAGGTCGTCTCCCGGAATGAGACAAATGTTGTCTCCCGGAGGGAGACAAATGTTATCTCCCGGAAAGAAAAAATGTTATCTCTCGGAGGGAGACAAATGTTGTCTCCCGGAGGGAGACAGGTTGTCTCCCGGAGGGAGACAATTGTTGTCTCCCGGAGGGAGACAACGGTTGTCTCCCGGAGGGAGACAAATGTTGTCTCCCGGAGGGAGACAAAGGTGGTCTACCGGAGGGAGACAATTGTTGTCTCCCGGAGGGAGACATAGGTTGTCTCCCAAAAGAGACAAATGTTGTCTCCCGGAGGGAGACAAATGTTGTCTCCCGGAAGGAGACAACATTTGTCTCCCTCCGGGAGACCACCTATGTCTCCCTCCGGGAGACAACGTTTGTCTCCCTCCGGGAGACAATCTGTCTCCTTCCGGGAGACAACCTTTGTCTCCCTCCGGGAGACAACATTTGTCTCCCTCCGGGAGACCACCTATGTCTCCCTCCGCGAGTCAACGTTTGTCTCCCTCCGGGAGACAACATTTGTCTCCCTCCGGGAGATAACGTTTGTCTCCCTCCGGGAGACAACGTTTGTCTCCCTCCGGGAGACAACATTTGTCTCCCTCCGGGAGACGACCTTTGTCTCCCTCCGGGAGACAACATTTGTCTCCCTCCGGGAGACAACATTTGTCTTCCTTTCGGGAGATAACATTTGTCTCCCTAAGGGAGACAACATTTGTCTCCCTCCGGGAGATTATTATTATTATTATTATTATTAACACTTTATTTACAATGTTGGCATAAAAATAAGGTATAAAATAGCTATACATGTATATAATATTTACAAACATAGCTAATAAAAGCCAACTACTTCAATTTACAAGAAAAGAATGGATAAAAACATCATATAAAACCTAAAAGTGGTACATAATTTCGGCAGAGCCTACATTGGGATTGGCATTCATTTCCTTTCCAAGCTTTGATTTTGGTCTTAAATTCAATCAAGTTAGTTGAGTGTCTTAGAGAGACTGGAAGTGTACACCATAACTGTGGACCCCTATATCGAACAGTTTCTGAGCCGTACATGACTGATCTCACTCTTGGTAAGTTAAAATTGCGATCATTTCTGAGGTTATAATGGTTGGTTTGTAGACAGAATATTTCTTTCATAAAAGGAGGATTTAAGCCATGTTTTGTCTTGAACATTTCTATCATTAATACCTGTAAGTTCTTTTGATGAACAGATACACTGTTATCATATCCTAGGAGATCTTCAAAGCTAGATTACTGATCTCTGTACGTTATTCTAAGGGCTCGCTCGTGCAGTTTGTTGATTTTAGTATTTAGTTTCCTACTATGGAATATCCATGCCAGAGGGCAGTATTGAAACTGGCTATTTATGAATGATTTCATCAGTATCCTTAATTTATTTTGATCCATATAGTGTGCTATGCGTGACAGAGCATAGAGCTTGTTGCTAACCTTTCGACATAGATTACTTACATGTTGCTCAAATGTAAGTTTGCTGTCTAAGGTAACTCCTAACAATTTTTCTTCAGTACTATTAGTAATAATAGAACTGCCAATTCTAACCGAAACAGAGTCATCACTTATATTTCCAAATGTTAGTAGATGACATTTGTCTTCATTGAGCTTCATATAGTTGTCAGAGAACCATTCATATAGTTGTCAGATAACATTTGTCTCCCTCCGGGAGACAACATTTGTCTCCCTCCGGGAGATAACATTTGTCTCCCTCCGGGAGAGAACATTTGTCTCCCTCCGGGAGATAACATTTGTCTCCCTCCGGGAGACAACATTTGTCTCCCTCCGGGAGACAACATTTGTCTCCCTCCGGGAGATAACATTTGTCTCCCTCCGGGAGACAACATTTGTCTCCCTCCGGGAGACAAACTTTGTCTCCCTCCGGGAGACAAACTTTGTCTCCCTCCGGGAGACAACATTTGTCTCCCTCCGGGAGATAACATTTGTCTCCCTCCGGGAGACAACATTTGTCTCCCTCCGGGAGACGACCTTTGTCTCTCTCTGGGAGATATCATTTGTTTCCCTCTGGGAGACAACATTTGTCTCCCTCCGGGAGATAACATTTGTCTCCCTCCGGGAGACAACATTTGTCTCCCTCCTGGAGACAACATTTGTCTCCCTCCTGGAGATAACATTTGTCTCCCTCCGGGAGACAACATTTGTCTCTCTCCGGGAGACAACCTTTGTCTCCCTCCGGGAGACAACATTTGTCTCCCTCCGGGAGATAACATTTGTCTCCCTCCGGGAGACAACATTTGTCTCCCTCCGGGAGACGACCTTTGTCTTCCTTTCGGGAGATAACATTTGTCTCCCTCCGAGAGACAACATTTGTCTCCCTCCGGGAGATAACATTTGTCTCCCTCCGGGAGACAACATTTGTCTCCCTCCGGGAGATAACATTTGTCTCCCTCCGGGAGACAACCTTTGTCTTCCTTTCGGGAGATAACATTTGTCTCCCTCCGGGAGACAACATTTGTCTCCCTCCGGGAGATAACATTTGTCTCCCTCCGGGAGACAACATTTGTCTCCCTCCGGGAGATAAAATTTGTCTCCCTCCGGGAGACAACATTTGTCTCCCTCCGGGAGACAACATTTGTCTCCCTCCGGGAGATAACATTTGTCTCCCTCCGGGAGACAACATTTGTCTTCCTTTCGGGAGATAACATTTGTCTCCCTCCGGGAGACAACATTTGTCTCCCTCCGGGAGATAACATTTGTCTCCCTCCGGGAGACAACCTGTCTCCTTCCGGGAGACAACCTTTGTCTCCCTCCGGGAGACAACATTTGTCTCCCTCCGGGAGACCACCTATGTCTCCCTCCGGGAGACAACATTTGTCTCCCTCCGGGAGATAACAATTGTCTCCCTCCGGGAGACAACATTTGTCTCCCTCCGGGAGATAACATTTGTCTCCCTCCGGAAGACAACATTTGTCTCCCTCCGGGAGACAACATTTGTCTCCCTCCGGGAGATAACATTTGTCTCCCTCCGGGAGACAACATTTGTCTTCCTTTCGGGAGATAACATTTGTCTCCCTCCGGGAGACAACATTTGTCTCCCTCCGGGAGATAACATTTGTCTCCCTCCGGGAGACAACCTGTCTCCTTCCGGGAGACAACCTTTGTCTCCCTCCGGGAGACAACATTTGTCTCCCTCCGGGAGACCACCTATGTCTCCCTCCGGGAGACAACATTTGTCTCCCTCCGGGAGACAACCTGTCTCCTTCCGGGAGACAACCTTTGTCTCCCTCCGGGAGACAACATTTGCCTCCCTCCGGGAGACCACCTATGTCTCCCTCCGGGAGACAACGTTTGTCTCCCTCCGGGAGACAACATTTGTCTTCCTTTCGGGAGATAACATTTGTCTCCCTCCGGGAGACAACATTTGTCTCCCTCCGGGAGATAACATTTGTCTCCCTAAGGGAGACAACATTTGTCTCCCTCCGGGAGATAACATTTGTCTCCCTCCGGGAGACAACATTTGTCTTCCTTTCGGGAGATAACATTTGTCTCCCTCCGGGAGACAACATTTGTCTCCCTCCGGGAGATAACATTTGTCTCCCTCCGGGAGAGAACATTTGTCTCCCTCCGGGAGATAACATTTGTCTCCCCCCGGGAGACAACATTTTTCTCCCTCCGGGAGACAACATTTGTCTCCCTCCGGGAGATAACATTTGTCTCCCTCCGGGAGACAACATTTGTCTCCCTCCGGGAGATAACATTTGTCTCCCTCCGGGAGACAACATTTGTCTCCCTCCGGGAGACAACCTTTGTCTCCC
This sequence comes from Aurelia sp. 4 Dawson et al 2005, assembly GCA_964019985.1. Lineage (NCBI taxonomy): Eukaryota > Metazoa > Cnidaria > Scyphozoa > Semaeostomeae > Ulmaridae > Aurelia > Aurelia sp. 4 Dawson et al 2005. Next base: position 18,585,951 of record OZ026492.1, read on the forward strand.
TCCGGGAGACAAACTTTGTCTCCCTCCGGGAGACAACATTTGTCTCCCTCCGGGAGATAACAATTGTCTCCCTCCGGGAGACAACATTTGTCTCCCTCCGGGAGACGACCTTTGTCTCTCTCTGGGAGATATCATTTGTCTCCCTCCGGGAGACAACATTTGTCTCCCTCCGGGAGATAACATTTGTCTCCCTCCGGGAGACAACATTTGTCTCCCTCCTGGAGACAACATTTGTCTCCGTCCGGAAGATACCATTTGTCTCCCTCCGGGAGACAACATTTGTCTTTCTCCGGGAGACAACCTTTGTCTCCCTCCGGGAGATAACATTTGTCTCCCTCCGGGAGAGAACATTTGTCTCCCTCCGGGAGATAACATTTGTCTCCCTCCGGGAGACAACATTTGTCTCCCTCCGGGAGATAACATTTGTCTCCCTCCGGGAGACAACATTTGTCTCCCTCCGGGAGACAACCTTTGTCTCCCTCCGGGAGACAAACTTTGTCTCCCTCCGGGAGACAACATTTGTCTCCCTCCGGGAGATAACAATTGTCTCCCTCCGGGAGACAACATTTGTCTCCCTCCGGGAGACGACCTTTGTCTCTCTCTGGGAGATATCATTTGTCTCCCTCCGGGAGACAACATTTGTCTCCCTCCGGGAGATAACATTTGTCTCCCTCCGGGAGACAACATTTGTCTCCCTCCTGGAGACAACATTTGTCTCCGTCCGGGAGATACCATTTGTCTCCCTCCGGGAGACAACATTTGTCTTTCTCCGGGAGACAACCTTTGTCTCCCTCCGGGAGACAACATTTGTCTCCCTCCGGGAGATAACATTTGTCTCCCTCCGGGAGACAACATTTGTCTCCCTCCGGGAGACGACCTTTGTCTCTCTCTGGGAGATAACATTTGTCTCCCTCCGGGAGACAACATTCGTCTCCCTCCGGGAGATAACATTTGTCTTCCTCCGGGAGACAACATTTGTCTCCCTCCGGGAGACAACCTGTCTCCTTCCGGGAGACAACCTTTGTCTCCCTCCGGGAGACAACATTTGTCTCCCTCCGGGAGACCACCTATGTCTCCCTCCGGGAGACAACGTTTGTCTCCCTCCGGGAGACAACGTTTGTCTCCCTCCGGGAGACAACATTTGTCTTCCTTTCGGGAGATAACATTTGTCTCACTCCGGGAGACAACATTTGTCTCCCTCCGGGAGATAACATTTGGCTCCCTAAGGGAGACAACATTTGTCTCCCTCCGGGAGATAACATTTGTCTCCCTCCGGGAGACAACATTTGTCTTCCTTTCGGGAGATAACATTTGTCTCCCTCCGGGAGACAACATTTGTCTCCCTCCGGGAGACAACATTTGTCTCCCACCGGGAGATAACATTTGTCTCCCTCCGGGAGAGAAAATTTGTCTCCCTCCGGGAGATAACATTTGTCTCCCTCCGGGAGACAACATTTTTCTCCCTCCGGGAGACAACATTTGTCTCCCTCCGGGAGATAACATTTGTCTCCCTCCGGTAGACAACATTTGTCTCCCTCCGGGAGACAACATTTGTCTTCCTTTCGGGAGATAACATTTGTCTCCCTCCGGGAGACAACATTTGTCTCCCTCCGGGAGATAACATTTGTCTCCCTCCGGGAGACAACATTTGTCTCCCTCCGGGAGACAACCTTTGTCTCCCTCCGGGAGACAAACTTTGTCTCCCTCCGGGAGACAACATTTGTCTCCCTCCGGGAGACGACCTTTGTCTCTCTCTGGGAGATATCATTTGTCTCCCTCCGGGAGACAACATTTGTCTCCCTCCGGGAGATAACATTTGTCTCCCTCCGGGAGACAACATTTGTCTCCCTCCTGGAGACAACATTTGTCTCCGTCCGGGAGATACCATTTGTCTCCCTACGGGAGACAACATTTGTCTTTCTCCGGGAGACAACCTTTGTCTCCCTCCGGGAGACAACATTTGTCTCCCTCCGGGAGATAACATTTGTCTCCCTCCGGGAGACAACATTTGTCTCCCTCTGGGAGACGACCTTTGTCTCTCTCTGGGAGATAACATTTGTCTCCCTCCGGGAGACAACATTTGTCTCCCTCCGGGAGATAACATTTGTCTTCCTCCGGGAGACAACATTTGTCTCCCTCCGGGAGACGACCTTTGTCTCTCTCTGGGAGATAACATTTGTCTCCCTCCGGCAGACAACATTTGTCTCCCTCCGGGAGATACCATTTGTCTCCCTCCGGGAGACAACATTTGTCTCCCTCCGGGAGACAACATTTGTCTCCCTCCGGGAGACAACCTTTGTCTCTTTCCGAGAGACAAACTTTGTCTCCCTCCGGGAGACAACCTTTGTCTCCCTCCGGGAGACAACCTTTGTCTCCCTCCGGGAGACAACATTTGTCTCCCTCCGGGAGATAACATTTGTCTCCCTCCGGGAGACAACATTTGTCTCTTTCCGGGAGACCACCTTTGTCTCTCTCCGAGAGACAACATTTGTCTCCCTCCGGGAGACAACCTTTGTCTCTCTCCGGGAGACAACATTTGTCTCCCTCCGGGAGACAACATTTGTCTCCCTCCGTGAGATAACATTTGTCTCCCTCCGGGAGACAACATTTGTCTCCCTCCGGGAGACGACCTTTGTCTCTCTCTGGGAGACAACATTTGTCTCCCTCCGGGAGATACCATTTGTCTCCCTCCGGGAGACAACATTTGTCTTTCTCCGGGAGACAACCTTTGTCTCCCTCCGGGAGACAACATTTGTCTCCCTCCGGGAGATAACATTTGTCTCCCTCCGGGAGACAACATTTGTCTCCCTCCGGGAGACTACCTTTGTCTCTCTCTGGGAGATAACATTTGTCTCTCTCCGGGAGACAACATTTGTCTCCCTCCGGGAGATAACATTTGTCTTCCTCCGTGAGACAACATTTGTCTCCCTCCGGGAGACGACCTTTGTCTCTCTCTGGGAGATAACATTTGTCTCCCTCCGGGAGACAACATTTGTCTCCCTCCGGGAGACAACATTTGTCTCCCTCCGGGAGACAACCTTTGTCTCTTTCCGGGAGACAAACTTTGTCTCCATCCGGGAGACAACCTTTGTCTCCCTCCGGGAGACAACCTTTGTCTCCCTCCGGGAGACAACATTTGTCTCCCTCCTGGAGATAACTTTTGTCTCCCTCCGGGCGACAACATTTGTCTCTTTCCGGGAGACCACCTTTGTCTCTCTCCGGGAGACAACCTTTGTCTCCCTCCGGGAGACAACATTTGTCTCCCTCCGGGAAACAACATTTGTCTCCCTCCGGGAGATAACATTTGTCTCCCTCCGGGAGACAACATTTGTCTCCCTCCGGGAGACGACCTTTGTCTCTCTCTGGGAGATAACATTTGTCTCCCTCCGGGAGACAACATATGTCTCCCTCCGGGAGACAACATTTGTCTCCCTCCGGGAGACGACCTTTGTCTTTCTCTGGGAGACAACATTTGTCTCCCTCCGGGAGATACCATTTGTCTCCCTCCGGGAGACAACATTTGTCTTTCTCCGGGAGACAACCTTTGTCTCCCTCCGGGAGACAACATTTGTCTCCCTCCGGGAGATAACATTTGTCTCCCTCCGGGAGACAACATTTGTCTCCCTCCGGGAGACTACCTTTGTCTCTATCTGGGAGATAACATTTGTCTCCCTCCGGGCGACAACATTTGTCTCTTTCCGGGAGACCACCTTTGTCTCTCTCCGGGAGACAACCTTTGTCTCCCTCCGGGAGACAACATTTGTCTCCCTCCGGGAAACAACATTTGTCTCCCTCCGGGAGATAACATTTGTCTCCCTCCGGGAGACAACATTTGTCTCCCTCCGGGAGACGACCTTTGTCTCTCTCTGGGAGACAACATTTGTCTCCCTCCTGGAGATACCATTTGTCTCCCTCCGGGAGACAACATTTGTCTTTCTCCGGGAGACAACCTTTGTCTCCCTCCGGGAGACAACATTTGTCTCCCTCCGGGAGATAACATTTGTCTCCCTCCGGGAGACAACATTTGTCTCCCTCCGGGAGACTACCTTTGTCTCTCTCTGGGAGATAACATTTGTCTCTCTCCGGGAGACAACATTTGTCTCCCTCCGGGAGATAACATTTGTCTTCCTCCGGGAGACAACATTTGTCTCCCTCCGGGAGACGACCTTTGTCTCTCTCTGGGAGATAACATTTGTCTCCCTCCGGGAGACAACATTTGTCTCCCTCCGGGAGACAACATTTGTCTCCCTCCGGGAGACAACCTTTGTCTCTTTCCGGGAGACAAACTTTGTCTCCCTCCGGGAGACAACCTTTGTCTCCCTCCGGGAGACAACCTTTGTCTCCCTCCGGGAGACAACATTTGTCTCCCTCCTGGAGATAACTTTTGTCTCCCTCCGGGCGACAACATTTGTCTCTTTCCGGGAGACCACCTTTGTCTCTCTCCGGGAGACAACCTTTGTCTCCCTCCGGGAGACAACATTTGTCTCCCTCCGGGAAACAACATTTGTCTCCCTCCGGGAGATAACATTTGTCTCCCTCCGGGAGACAACATTTGTCTCCCTCCGGGAGACGACCTTTGTCTCTCTCTGGGAGATAACATTTGTCTCCCTCCGGGAGACAACATATGTCTCCCTCCGGGAGACAACATTTGTCTCCCTCCGGGAGACGACCTTTGTCTTTCTCTGGGAGACAACATTTGTCTCCCTCCGGGAGATACCATTTGTCTCCCTCCGGGAGACAACATTTGTCTTTCTCCGGGAGACAACCTTTGTCTCCCTCCGGGAGACAACATTTGTCTCCCTCCGGGAGATAACATTTGTCTCCCTCCGGGAGACAACATTTGTCTCCCTCCGGGAGACTACCTTTGTCTCTATCTGGGAGATAACATTTGTCTCCCTCCGGGCGACAACATTTGTCTCTTTCCGGGAGACCACCTTTGTCTCTCTCCGGGAGACAACCTTTGTCTCCCTCCGGGAGACAACATTTGTCTCCCTCCGGGAAACAACATTTGTCTCCCTCCGGGAGATAACATTTGTCTCCCTCCGGGAGACAACATTTGTCTCCCTCCGGGAGACGACCTTTGTCTCTCTCTGGGAGATAACATTTGTCTCCCTCCGGGAGACAACATATGTCTCCCTCCGGGAGATAACATTTGTCTCCCTCCGGGAGACAACATTTGTCTCCCTCCGGGAGACAACATTTGTCACCCTCCGGGAGATAACATTTGTCTCCCTCCGGGAGACAACATTTGTCTCCCTCCGGGACACAACCTTTGTCTCTTTCCGGGAGACAAACTTTGTCTCCCTCCGGGAGACAACCTTTGTCTCTCTCCGGGAGACAACATTTGTCTCCCTCCGGGAGATAACATTTGTCTCCCTCCGGGAGACAACATATGTCTCCCTCCGGGAGACAACATTTGTCTCCCTCCGGGAGACGACCTTTGTCTCTCTCTGGGAGACAACATTTGTCTCCCTCCGGGAGATACCATTTGTCTCCCTCCGGGAGACCACCTTTGTCTCTCTCCGGGAGACAACCTTTGTCTCCCTCCGGGAGACAACATTTGTCTCCCTCCGGGAAACAACATTTGTCTCCCTCCGGGAGATAACATTTGTCTCCCTCCGGGAGACAACATTTGTCTCCCTCCGGGAGACGACCTTTGTCTCTCTCTGGGAGATAACATTTGTCTCCCTCCGGGAGACAACATATGTCTCCCTCCGGGAGATAACATTTGTCTCCCTCCGGGAGACAACATTTGTCTCCCTCCGGGAGACAACATTTGTCTCCCTCCGGGAGACAACATTTGTCTCCCTCCGGGAGACAACATTTGTCTCCCTCCGGGAGATAACATTTGTCTCCCTCCGGGAGACAACATTTGTCTCCCTCCGGGAGACAACCTTTGTCTCTTTCCGGGAGACCACCTTTGTCTCTCTCCGGGAGACAACCTTTGTCTCCCTCCGGGAGACAACATTTGTCTCCCTCCGGGAAACAACATTTGTCTCCCTCCGGGAAATAACATTTGTCTCCCTCCGGGAGACAACATTTGTCTCCCTCCGGGAGATAACATTTGTCTCCCTCCGGGAGACAACATTTGTCTCCCTCCGGGAGACAACATTTGTCTTCCTCCGGGAGATAACATTTGTCTCCCTCCGGGAGACAACATTTGTCTCCCTCCGGGAGACATCATTTGTCTCCCTCCGGGAGACAACCTTTGTCTCCCTCCGGGAGACAACCTTTGTCTCCCTCCGGGAGACAACATTTGTCTCTTTTGGGAGACCACCTATGTCTCCCTCCGGGAGACAACATTTGTCTCCCTCCGGGAGACGACCTTTGTCTCTCTCTGGGAGATAACATTTGTCTCCCTCCGGGAGACAACATATGTCTCCCTCCGGGAGACAACATTTGTCTCCCTCCGGGAGACGACCTTTGTCTCTCTCTGGGAGACAAAATTTGTCTCCCTCCGGGAGATACCATTTGTCTCCCTCCGGGAGACAACATTTGTCTTTCTCCGGGAGACAACCTTTGTCTCCCTCCGGGAGACAACATTTGTCTCCCTCCGGGAGATAACATTTGTCTCCCTCCGGGAGACAACATTTGTCTCCCTCCGGGAGACTACCTTTGTCTCTATCTGGGAGATAACATTTGTCTCCCTCCGGGCGACAACATTTGTCTCTTTCCGGGAGACCACCTTTGTCTCTCTCCGGGAGACAACCTTTGTCTCCCTCCGGGAGACAACATTTGTCTCCCTCCGGGAAACAACATTTGTCTCCCTCCGGGAGATAACATTTGTCTCCCTCCGGGAGACAACATTTGTCTCCCTCCGGGAGACGACCTTTGTCTCTCTCTGGGAGATAACATTTGTCTCCCTCCGGGAGACAACATATGTCTCCCTCCGGGAGATAACATTTGTCTCCCTCCGGGAGACAACATTTGTCTCCCTCCGGGAGACAACATTTGTCACCCTCCGGGAGATAACATTTGTCTCCCTCCGGAAGACAACATTTGTCTCCCTCCGGGAAACAACCTTTGTCTCTTTCCGGGAGACAAACTTTGTCTCCCTCCGGGAGACAACCTTTGTCTCTCTCCGGGAGACAACATTTGTCTCCCTCCGGGAGATAACATTTGTCTCCCTCCGGGAGACAACATATGTCTCCCTCCGGGAGACAACATTTGTCTCCCTCCGGGAGACGACCTTTGTCTCTCTCTGGGAGACAACATTTGTCTCCCTCCGGGAGATACCATTTGTCTCCCTCCGGGAGACCACCTTTGTCTCTCTCCGGGAGACAACCTTTGTCTCCCTCCGGGAGACAACATTTGTCTCCCTCCGGGAAACAACATTTGTCTCCCTCCGGGAGATAACATTTGTCTCCCTCCGGGAGACAACATTTGTCTCCCTCCGGGAGACGACCTTTGTCTCTCTCTGGGAGATAACATTTGTCTCCCTCCGGGAGACAACATATGTCTCCCTCCGGGAGATAACATTTGTCTCCCTCCGGGAGACAACATTTGTCTCCCTCCGGGAGACAACATTTGTCACCCTCCGGGAGATAACATTTGTCTCCCTCCGGGAGACAACATTTGTCTCCCTCCGGGACACAACCTTTGTCTCTTTCCGGGAGACAAACTTTGTCTCCCTCCGGGAGACAACCTTTGTCTCCCTCCGGGAGACAACATTTGTCTCCCTCCGGGAGACGACCTTTGTCTCTCACTGGGAGATAACATTTGTCTCCCTCCGGGAGACAACATTTGTCTCCCTCCGGGAGATAACATTTGTCTCCCTCCGGGAGACAACATTTGTCTCCCTCCGGGAGACAACATTTGTCTCCCTCCGGGAGACAACATTTGTCTCCCTCCGGGAGATAACATTTGTCTCCCTCCGGGAGACAACATTTGTCTCCCTCCGGGAGACAACCTTTGTCTCTTTCCGGGAGACCACCTTTGTCTCTCTCCGGGAGACAACCTTTGTCTCCCTCCGGGAGACAACATTTGTCTCCCTCCGGGAAACAACATTTGTCTCCCTCCGGGAAATAACATTTGTCTCCCTCCGGGAGACAACATTTGTCTCCCTCCGGGAGATAACATTTGTCTCCCTCCGGGAGACAACATTTGTCTCCCTCCGGGAGACAACATTTGTCTTCCTCCGGGAGATAACATTTGTCTCCCTCCGGGAGACAACATTTGTCTCCCTCCGGGAGACAACCTTTGTCTCTTTCCGGGAGACCACCTTTGTCTCAATCCGGGAGACAACCTTTGTCTCCCTCCGGGAGACAATATTTGTCTCCCTCCGGGAAACAACATTTGTCTCCCTCCGGGAGATAACATTTGTCTCCCTCCGGGAGACAACATTTGTCTCCCTCCGGGAGACGACCTTTGTCTCTCTCTGGGAGATAACATTTGTCTTCCTCCGGGAGACAACATTTGTCTCCCTACGGGAGATAACATTTGTCCTCTCCGGGAGACAACATTTGTCTCCCTCCGGGAGACAACATTTCTCTCCCTCCGGGAGATAACATTTGTCTCCCTCCGGGAGACAACCTTTGTCTCTTTCCGGGAGACAAACTTTGTCTCCCTCCGGGAGACAACCTTTGTCTCTCTCCGGGAGACAACTTTTGTCTCCCTCCGGGAGACAACATTTGTCTCCCTCCGGGAGATAACATTTGTCTCCCTCCGGGAGACAACATTTGTCTCCCTCCGGGAGACAACATTTGTCTCCCTCCGGGAGACAACTTTTGTCTCCCTCCGGGAGACAACATTTGTCTCCCTCCGGGAGACAAACTTTGTCTCCCTCCGGGAGACAACCTTTGTCTCTCTCCGGGAGACAACATTTGTCTCCCTCCGGGAGACAACATTTGTCTCCCTCCGGGAGATAATATTTGTCTCCCTCCGGGAGACAACATTTGTCTCCCTCCAGGAGAGAACATTTGTCTCCCTCCGGGAGACAACCTTTGTCGCCCTCCGGGAGACAAACTTTTTCTCCCTCCGGGAGACAACCTTTGTCTCCCTCCGGGAGACCACCTTTGTCTCCCTCCGGGAGTCAACCTTTGTCTCCCTCCGGGAGACCACCTTTGTCTCCCTCCGGGAGTCAACCTTTGTCTCCCTCCGGGACACAACCTTTGTCTCCCTCCGGGAGACAACATTTGTCTCCCTCCGGGAGACAACCTTTGTCTCCCTCCGGGAGACAAACTTTGTCTCCCTCCGGGAGACAACCTTTGTCTCTCTCCGGGAGACAACATTTGTCTCCCTCCGGGAGACAACATTTGTCTCCCTCCGGGAGATAATATTTGTCTCCCTCCGAGAGACAACATTTGTATCCCTCCGGGAGACGACCTTTGTCTCTCTCTGGGAGACAACATTTGTCTCCCTCCGGGAGACAACCTTTGTCTCCCTCCGGGAGACAACCTTTGTCTCCCTCCGGGAGACAGCCTTTGTCTCCCTCCGGGAGACAAACTTTGTCTCCCTCCGGGAGACAACCTTTGTCTCTCTTCGGGAGACAACATTTGTCTCCCTCCGGGAGATAATATTTGTCTCCCTCCGGGAGATAACATTTGTCTCCCTCCGGGAGACGACCTTTGTCTCTCTCTGGGAGACAAACTGTCTCCCTCCGGGAGACAACCTTTGTCTCCCTCCGGGATACAACCTTTGTCTCTTTCCGGGAGACCACCTTTGTCTCTCTCCGGGAGACAACCTTTGTCTCCCTCCGGGAAACAACATTTGTCTCCCTCCGGGAGATAACATTTGTCTCCCTCCGGGAGACAACATTTGTCTCCCTCCGGGAGACGACCTTTGTCTCTCTCTGGGAGATAACATTTGTCTTCCTCCGGGAGACAACATTTGTCTCCCTCCGGGAGATAACATTTGTCTCCCTCCGGGAGACAACATTTGTCTCCCTCCGGGAGACAACATTTGTCTTCCTTTCCGGAGATAACATTTGTCTCCCTCCGGGAGACAACATTTGTCTCCCTCCGGGAGACAACAATTGTCTCCCTCCGGGAGACAACATTTGTCTCCCTCCGGGAGACAACATTTGTCTCCCTCCGGGAGACAACCTTTGTCTCCCTCCGGGAGACAAACTTTGTCTCCCTCCGGGAGACAACCTTTGTCTCCCTCCGGGAGACAACCTTTGTCTCCCTCCGGGAGACAAACTTTGTCTCCCTCCGGGAGACAACCTTTGTCTCTCTCCGGGAGACAACATTTGTCTCCCTCCGGGAGACAACATTTGTCTCCCTCCGGGAGACAACATTTGTCTCCCTCCGGGAGATAATATTTGTCTCCCTCCGGGAGACAAAAATTTGTCTCCCTCCGGGAGACAACATTTGTCTCCCTCCGGGAGACAAAATTTGTCTCCCTCCGGGAGTTAATATTTGTCTCCCACCGGGAGACAACATTTGTCTCCCTCCGGGAGACGACCTTTGTATCTCTTTGGGAGACAAACTGTCTCCCTCTGGGAGACAACCTTTGTCTCCCTCCGGGAGACAACCTATGTCTCCCTCCGGGAGACAACCTTTGTCTCCCTCCGGGAGACAACCTTTGTCTCCCTCCGGGAGACAGCCTTTGTCTCCCTCCGGGAGACAAACTTTGTCTCCCTCCGGGAGACAACCTTTGTCTCTCTCGGGGAGACAACATTTGTCTCCCTCCGGGAGATAATATTTGTCTCCCTCCGGGAGACAACATTTGTCTCCCTCCGGGAGACAACCTTTGTCTCTCTCCGGGAGACAACATTTGTCTCCCTCCGGGAGACAACATTTGTCTCCCTCCGGGAGATAACATTTGTCTCCCTCCGGGAGACAACATTTGTCTCCCTCCGGGAGACAACATTTGTCTCCCTCCGGGAGATAACGTTTGTCTCCCTCCGGGAGACAACATTTGTCTCCTTCCGGGAGACTACATTTGTCTCCCTCCGGGAGACCACCTTTGTCTCCCTCCGGGAGACAACATTTGTCTCCCTCCAGGAGACAACCTTTGTCTCCCTCCGGGATACAACCTTTGTCTCTTTCCGGGAGACCACCTTTGTCTCTCTCCGGGAGACAACCTTTGTCTCCCTCCGGGAAACAACATTTGTCTCCCTCCGGGAGATAACATTTGTCTCCCTCCGGGAGACAACATTTGTCTCCCTCCGGGAGACGACCTTTGTCTCTCTCTGGGAGATAACATTTGTCTTCCTCCGGGAGACAACATTTGTCTCCCTCCGGGAGATAACATTTGTCTCCCTCCGGGAGACAACATTTGTCTCCCTCCGGGAGACAACATTTGTCTTCCTTTCCGGAGATAACATTTGTCTCCCTCCGGGAGACAACATTTGTCTCCCTCCGGGAGACAACAATTGTCTCCCTCCGGGAGACAACATTTGTCTCCCTCCGGGAGACAACATTTGTCTCCCTCCGGGAGACAACCTTTGTCTCCCTCCGGGAGACAATCTTTGTCTCCCTCCGGGAGACAACCTTTGTCTCCCTCCGGGCGACAACCTTTGTCTCTCTCCGGGAGACAACATTTGTCTCCCTCCGGGAGACAACATTTGTCTCCCTCCGGGAGACAACATTTGTCTCCCTCCGGGAGATAATATTTGTCTCCCGGTGGGAGACAAAAATTTGTCTCCCTCCGGGAGACAACATTTGTCTCCCTCCGGGAGACAAAATTTGTCTCCCTCCGGGAGTTAATATTTGTCTCCCACCGGGAAACAACATTTGTCTCCCTCCGGGAGACGACCTTTGTATCTCTTTGGGAGACAAACTGTCTCCCTCTGGGAGACAACCTTTGTCTCCCTCCGGGAGACAACCTATGTCTCCCTCCGGGAGACAACCTTTGTCTCCCTCCGGGAGACAACCTTTGTCTCCCTCCGGGAGACAGCCTTTGTCTCCCTCCGGGAGACAAACTTTGTCTCCCTCCGGGAGACAACCTTTGTCTCTCTCGGGGAGACAACATTTGTCTCCCTCCGGGAGATAATATTTGTCTCCCTCCGGGAGACAACATTTGTCTCCCTCCGGGAGACAACCTTTGTCTCTCTCCGGGAGACAACATTTGTCTCCCTCCGGGAGACAACATTTGTCTCCCTCCGGGAGATAATATTTGTCTCCCTCCGAGAGACAACATTTGTATCCCTCCGGGAGACGACATTTGTCTCCCTCCGGGAGATAATATTTGTCTCCCTCCGGGAGACAAAGATTTAGCTCCCTCCGGGAGACAACCTTTGTCTCCCTCCGGGAAACAACATTTGTCTCCCTCCGGGAGATAACATTCGTCTCCCTCCGGGAGACAACATTTGTCTCCCTCCGGGAGACGACCTTTGTCTCTCTCTGGGAGATAACATTTGTCTTCCTCCGGGAGACAACATTTGTCTCCCTCCGGGAGATAACATTTGTCTCCCTCCGGGAGACAACATTTGTCTCCCTCCGGGAGACAACATTTGTCTTCCTTTCCGGAGATAACATTTGTCTCCCTCCGGGAGACAACATTTGTCTCCCTCCGGGAGACAACAATTGTCTCCCTCCGGGAGACAACATTTGTCTCCCTCCGGGAGACAACATTTGTCTCCCTCCGGGAGACAACCTTTGTCTCCCTCCGGGAGACAAACTTTGTCTCCCTCCGGGAGACAACCTTTGTCTCCCTCCGGGAGACAACCTTTTTCTCCCTCCGGGAGACAAACTTTGTCTCCCTCCGGGAGACAACCTTTGTCTCTCTCCGGGAGACAACATTTGTCTCCCTCCGGGAGACAACATTTGTCTCCCTCCGGGAGACAACATTTGTCTCCCTCCGGGAGATAATATTTGTCTCCCTCCGGGAGACAAAAATTTGTCTCCCTCCGGGAGACAACATTTGTCTCCCTCCGGGAGACAAAATTTGTCTCCCTCCGGGAGACAAAATTTGTCTCCCTCCGGGAGTTAATATTTGTCTCCCACCGGGAGACAACATTTGTCTCCCTCCGGGAGACGACCTTTGTCTCTCTCTGGGAGACAAACTGTCTCCCTCCGGAATACAACCTTTGTCTCCCTCCGGGAGACAACCTTTGTCTCCCTCCGGGAGACGACCTTTGTCTCTCTCTGGGAGACAAACTGTCTCCCTCCGGGATACAACCTTTGTCTCCCTCCGGGAGACAAATTTTGTCTCCCTCCGGGAGACAACCTTTGTCTCTCTCCGAGAGACAACATTTGTCTCCCTCTGGGAGACAACATTTGTCTCCCTCCGGGAGATAACATTTGTCTCCCTCCGGGAGACAACATTTGTCTCCCTCCGGGAGACAACCTTTGTCTCCCTCCGGGAGACCACCTTTGTCTCTCTCCGGGAGACAACCTTCGTCTCCCTCCGGGAGACAACATTTGTCTCCCTCCGGGAAACAACATTTGTCTCCCTCCGGGAGATAACATTTGTCTCCCTCCGGGAGACAACCTTTGTCTCCCTCCGGGAGACAAACTTTGTCTCCCTCCGGGAGATAACATTTGTCTCTCTCCGGGAGACAACATTTGTCTCCCTCCGGGAGACAACATTTGTCTCCCTCCGGGAGACAACATTTGTCTCCCTCCGGGAGATAATATTTGTCTCCCTCCGGGAGACAACATTTGTCTCCCTCCGGGAGACAAAATTTGTCTCCCTCCGGGAGACAACATTTGTCTCCCTCCGGGAGACAACCTTTGTCTCCCTCCGGGAGACAAACTTTGTCTCCCTCCGGCAGACAACCTTTGTCTCCCTCCGGGAGACCACCTTTGTCTCCCTCCGGGAGTCAACCTTTGTCTCCCTCCGGGAGACAACCTTTGTCTCCCTCCGGGAGACAAACTTTGTCTCCCTCCGGGAGACAACCTTTGTCTCTCTCCGGGAGACAACATTTGTCTCCCTCCGGGAGACAACATTTGTCTCCCTCCGGGAGTTAATATTTGTCTCCCTCCGGGAGACAACATTTGTCTCCCTCCGGGAGACGACCTTTGTATCTCTTTGGGACACAAACTGTCTCCCTCTGGGAGACAACATTTGTCTCCCTCCGGGAGACAACCTTTGTCTCCCTCCGGGAGACAACCTTTGTCTCTCTCCGGGAGACAACATTTGTCTCCCTCCGGGAGACAACATTTGTCTCCCTCCGGGAGACAACATTTGTCTCCCTCCGGGAGATAATATTTGTCTCCCTCCGGGAGACAACATTTGTCTCCCTCCGGGAGACAAAATTTGTCTCCCTCCGGGAGACAACATTTGTCTCCCTCCGGGAGACAACCTTTGTCTCCCTCCGGGAGACAACCTTTGTCTCTTTCCGGGAGACAAACTTTGTCTCCCTCCGGGAGACAACCTTTGTCTCTCTCCGGGAGACAACTTTTGTCTCCCTCCGGGAGACAACATTTGTCTCCCTCCGGGAGACAACATTTGTCTCCCTCCGGGAGTTAATATTTGTCTCCCTCCGGGAGACAACATTTGTCTCCCTCCGGGAGACGACCTTTGTATCTCTTTGGGAGACAAACTGTCTCCCTCTGGGAGACAACCTTTGTCTCCCTCCGGGAGACAACCTATGTCTCCCTCCGGGAGACAACCTTTGTCTCCCTCCGAGAGACAACCTTTGTCTCCCTCCGGGAGACAGCCTTTGTCTCCCTCCGGGAGACAACCTTTGTCTCTCTCGGGGAGACAACATTTGTCTCCCTCCGGGAGACAACATTTATCTCCCTCCGGGAGATAATATTTGTCTCCCTCCGGGAGACAATATTTGTCTCCCTCCGGGAGACAACATTTGTCTCCCTTCGGGAGACAACCTTTGTCTCTTTCCGGGAGACCACCTTTGTCTTTCTCCGGGAGACAACCTTTGTCTCCCTCCGGGAGACAACATTTGTCTCCCACCGGGAAACAACATTTGTGTCCCTCCGGGAGATAACATTTGTCTCCCTCCGGGAGACAACATTTGTCTCCCTCCGGGAGACGACCTTTGTTTCTCTCTGGGAGATAACATTTGTCTTCCTCCGGGAGACAACATTTTTCTCCCTCCGGGAGACAACCTTTGTCTCCCTCCGGGAGACAACATTTGTCTCCCTCCGGGAAACAACATTTGTGTCCCTCCGGGAGATAACATTTGTCTCCCTCCGGGAGACAACCTTTGTCTCTCTCGGGGAGACAACATTTGTCTCCCTCCGGGAGATAATATTTGTCTCCCTCCGGGAGACAACATTTGTCTCCCTCCAGGAGACAACCTTTGTCTCTTTCCGGGAGACCACCTTTGTCTCTCTCCGGGAGACAACCTTCGTCTCCCTCCGGGAGACAACATTTGTCTCCCTCCGGGAAACAACATTTGTCTCCCTCCGGGAGATAACATTTGTCTCCCTCCGGGGGACAACCTTTGTCTCCCTCCGGGAGACAAACTTTGTCTCCCTCCGGGAGATAACATTTGTCTCTCTCCGGGAGACAACATTTGTCTCCCTCCGGGAGACAACATTTGTCTCCCTCCGGGAGACAACATTTGTCTCCCTCCGGGAGTCAACCTTTGTCTCCCTCCGGGAGACAACCTTTGTCTCCCTCCGGGAGACAAACTTTGTCTCCCTCCGGGAGACAACCTTTGTCTCTCTCCGGGAGACAACATTTGTCTCCCTCCGGGAGACAACATTTGTCTCCCTCCGGGAGTTAATATTTGTCTCCCTCCGGGAGACAACATTTGTCTCCCTCCGGGAGACGACCTTTGTATCTCTTTGGGAGACAAACTGTCTCCCTCTGGGAGACAACCTTTGTCTCCCTCCGGGAGACAACCTATGTCTCCCTCCGGGAGACAACCTTTGTCTCCCTCCGAGAGACAACCTTTGTCTCCCTCCGGGAGACAGCCTTTGTCTCCCTCCGGGAGACAAACTTTGTCTCCCTCCGGGAGACAACCTTTGTCTCTCTCGGGGAGACAACATTTGTCTCCCTCCGGGAGACAACATTTATCTCCCTCCGGGAGATAATATTTGTCTCCCTCCGGGAGACAACATTTGTCTCCCTCCGGGAGACAACCTTTGTCTCTTTCCGGGAGACCACCTTTGTCTTTCTCCGGGAGACAACCTTTGTCTCCCTCCGGGAGACAACATTTGTCTCCCACCGGGAAACAACATTTGTCTCCCTCCGGGAGATAACATTTGTCTCCCTCCGGGAGACAACATTTGTCTCCCTCCGGGAGACGACCTTTGTTTCTCTCTGGGAGATAACATTTGTCTTCCTCCGGGAGACAACATTTTTCTCCCTCCGGGAGACAACCTTTGTCTCCCTCCGGGAGACAACATTTGTCTCCCTCTGGGAAACAACATTTGTGTCCCTCCGGGAGATAACATTTGTCTCCCTCCGGGAGACAACATTTGTCTCCCTCCGGGAGACGACCTTTGTCTCTCTCTGGGAGATAACATTTGTCTTCCTCCGGGAGACAACATTTGTCTCCCTCCGGGAGACAACCTTTGTCTCCCTCCGGGAGACAACCTTTGTCTCCCTCCGGGAGACAACATTTGTCTCCCTCCGGGAGACAACATTTGTCTCCCTCCGGGAGTCAACCTTTGTCTCCCTCCGGGAGACAACCTTTGTCTCCCTCCGGGAGACAAACTTTGTCTCACTCCGGGAGACAACCTTTGTCTCTCTCCGGGAGACAACATTTGTCTCCCTCCGGGAGACAACATTTGTCTCCCTCCGGGAGTTAATATTTGTCTCCCTCCGGGAGACAACATTTGTCTCCCTCCGGGAGACAACATTTGTCTCCCTCCGGGAGACAACCTTTGTCTCCCTCCGAGAGACAACCTTTGTCTCCCTCCGGGAGACAGCCTTTGTCTCCCTCCGGCAGACAACCTTTGTCTCCCTCCGGGAGACCACCTTTGTCTCCCTCCGGGAGTCAACCTTTGTCTCCCTCCGGGAGACAACCTTTGTCTCCCTCCGGGAGACAACCTTTGTCTCCCTCCGGGAGACAACATTTGTCTCCCTCCGGGAGACGACCTTTGTCTCTCTCTGGGAGATAACATTTGTCTCCCTCCGGGAGATAACATTTGTCTCCCTCCGGGAGACAACATTTGTCTCCCTCCGGGAGACAACATTTGTCTTCCTTTCCGGAGATAACATTTGTCTCCCTCCGGGAGACAACATTTGTCTCCCTCCGGGAGACAACATTTGTCTCCCTCCGGGAGACAACATTTGTCTCCCTCCGGGAGACAACCTTTGTCTCCCTCCGGGAGACCACCTTTGTCTCCCTCCGGGAGACAACATTTGTCTCCATCCGGGAGATAACATTTGTCTCCCTCCGGGAGACAACCTTTGTCTCTCTCCGGGAGACCACCTTTGTCTCCCTCCGGGAGACAACATTTGTCTCCCTCCGGGAGACGACCTTTGTTTCTCTCTGGGAGATAACATTTGTCTTCCTCCGGGAGACAACATTTTTTCCCTCCGGGAGACAACCTTTGTCTCCCACCGGGGACAACATTTGTCTCCCTCCGGGAAACAACATTTGTGTCCCTCCGGGAGATAACATTTGTCTCCCTCCGGGAGACAACATTTGTCTCCCTCCGGGAGACGACCTTTGTATCTCTTTGGGAGACAAACTGTCTCCCTCTGGGAGACAACCTTTGTCTCCCTCCGGGAGACAACCTATGTCTCCCTCCGGGAGACAACCTTTGTCTCCCTCCGAGAGACAACCTTTGTCTCCCTCCGGGAGACAGCCTTTGTCTCCCTCCGGCAGACAACCTTTGTCTCCCTCCGGGAGACCACCTTTGTCTCCCTCCGGGAGTCAACCTTTGTCTCCCTCCGGGAGACAACCTTTGTCTCCCTCCGGGAGACAAACTTTGTCTCCCTCCGGGAGACAACCTTTGTCTCTCTCCGGGAGACAACATTTGTCTCCCTCCGGGAGACAACATTTGTCTCCCTCCGGGAGTTAATATTTGTCTCCCTCCGGGAGACAACATTTGTCTCCCTCCGGGAGACGACCTTTGTATCTCTTTGGGAGACAAACTGTCTCCCTCTGGGAGACAACATTTGTCTCCCTCCGGGAGACAACCTTTGTCTCCCTCCGGGAGACAACCTTTGTCTCTCTCCGGGAGACAACATTTGTCTCCCTCCGGGAGACAACATTTGTCTCCCTCCGGGAGACAACATTTGTCTCCCTCCGGGAGATAATATTTGTCTCCCTCCTGGAGACAACATTTGTCTCCCTCCGGGAGACAAAATTTGTCTCCCTCCGGGAGACAACATTTGTCTCCCTCCGGGAGACAACCTTTGTCTCCCTCCGGGAGACAACCTTTGTCTCTTTCCGGGAGACAAACTTTGTCTCCCTCCGGGAGACAACCTTTGTCTCTCTCCGGGAGACAACTTTTGTCTCCCTCCGGGAGACAACATTTGTCTCCCTCCGGGAGACAACATTTGTCTCCCTCCGGGAGTTAATATTTGTCTCCCTCCGGGAGACAACATTTGTCTCCCTCCGGGAGACGACCTTTGTATCTCTTTGGGAAACAAACTGTCTCCCTCTGGGAGACAACCTTTGTCTCCCTCCGGGAGACAACCTATGTCTCCCTCCGGGAGACAACCTTTGTCTCCCTCCGAGAGACAACCTTTGTCTCCCTCCGGGAGACAGCCTTTGTCTCCCTCCGGGAGACAAACTTTGTCTCCCTCCGGGAGACAACCTTTGTCTCTCTCGGGGAGACAACATTTGTCTCCCTCCGGGAGACAACATTTATCTCCCTCCGGGAGATAATATTTGTCTCCCTCCGGGAGACAACATTTGTCTCCCTCCGGGAGACAACGTTTGTCTCTTTCCGGGAGACCACCTTTGTCTTTCTCCGGGAGACAACCTTTGTCTCCCTCCGGGAGACAACATTTGTCTCCCACCGGGAAACAACATTTGTGTCCCTCCGGGAGATAACATTTGTCTCCCTCCGGGAGACAACATTTGTCTCCCTCCGGGAGACGACCTTTGTTTCTCTCTGGGAGATAACATTTGTCTTCCTCCGGGAGACAACATTTTTCTCCCTCCGGGAGACAACCTTTGTCTCCCTCCGGGAGACAACATTTGTCTCCCTCCGGGAAACAACATTTGTGTCCCTCCGGGAGATAACATTTGTCTCCCTCCGGGAGACAACCTTTGTCTCTCTCGGGGAGACAACATTTGTCTCCCTCCGGGAGATAATATTTGTC
The DNA here is from genome assembly GCA_964019985.1 of Aurelia sp. 4 Dawson et al 2005. Lineage (NCBI taxonomy): Eukaryota > Metazoa > Cnidaria > Scyphozoa > Semaeostomeae > Ulmaridae > Aurelia > Aurelia sp. 4 Dawson et al 2005. Next base: position 18,605,034 of record OZ026492.1, read on the forward strand.
TCCCTCCGGGAGACAACATTTGTCTCCCTCCAGGAGACAACCTTTGTCTCTTTCCGGGAGACCACCTTTGTCTCTCTCCGGGAGACAACCTTCGTCTCCCTCCGGGAGACAACATTTGTCTCCCTCCGGCAAACAACATTTGTCTCCCTCCGGGAGATAACATTTGTCTCCCTCCGGGGGACAACCTTTTTCTCCCTCCGGGAGACAAACTTTGTCTCCCTCCGGGAGATAACATTTGTCTCTCTCCGGGAGACAACATTTGTCTCCCTCCGGGAGACAACATTTGTCTCCCTCCGGGAGACAACATTTGTCTCCCTCCGGGAGTCAACCTTTGTCTCCCTCCGGGAGACAACCTTTGTCTCCCTCCGGGAGACAAACTTTGTCTCACTCCGGGAGACAACCTTTGTCTCTCTCCGGGAGACAACATTTGTCTCCCTCCGGGAGACAACATTTGTCTCCCTCCGGGAGTTAATATTTGTCTCCCTCCGGGAGACAACATTTGTCTCCCTCCGGGAGACAACATTTGTCTCTCTCCGGGAGACAACATTTGTCTCCCTCCGGGAGATAATATTTGTCTCCCTCCGGGAGACAACCTTTGTCTCCCTCCGGGAGACAACCTGTCTACTTCCGAGAGACAACCTATGTCTCCCTCCGGGAGACAACATTTGTCTCCCTCCGGGAGATAACATTTGTCTCCCTCCGGGAGACAACATTTGTCTCCCTCCGGGAGACAACATTTGTCTCCCTCCGGGAGACAACATTTGTCTAACTCCGGGAGATAACATTTGTTTCCCTCCGGGAGACAACATTTGTCTCCCTCCGGGAGACAACATTTGTCTCCCTCCGGGAGACAACAATTGTCTCCCTCCGGGAGATAACATTTGTCTCCCTCCGGGAGACGAAGTTTGTCCCCCGGAGGGAGACAAAGGTTGTCTCCCGGAGGGAGACAAATGTTGTCTCGCGGAGAGAGACAAAGGTTGTCTCCCGGAGGGAGACAAATGTTATCTCCCGGAGGGAGACAAAGGTTGTCTCCCGGAGGGAGACAAAGGTGGTATTTATATTTTTATATATATTTTCATATTTAATTCTTTTAAGGAGGGTTGCCCTTCAACAAGTTGATTTTCAAGGGGCCCTCCAATAAAAATATTAATTACAGTCTAAGATAAAAAGTAAGGAGCTATTAATTAGATTAAACTATAAAACCTAAAATTAAATTAAACTATAAAAGCTTATTTACAATATCCAAAACCTATTTACAATAATGTTTAAAATTTACAATCAAAACGAAAGAAAACAGTTTCTATATAGTTTTCTTAAAACCATACAGAGAGGTTGCCTGCTTTGACTCGGCGGACAGGCTATTCCATAGTTTTGCACCTCTATAAGAGAAACATCTCTGGCCATTTGCTGACCTTTTCATCGGTAACCTCAGGTTGGTCCCCGTGTCACGAAGGCTATATGATGAGCAGGACGAATTTCGGGTGAAAAGGTCACACAGGTATTGTGGAGCCAGCTCATTCAGAGACTTGAAGACCATTGTCTTAGATTCACCAGAAGCAAGTTCCTCAAGGGTCTTCCATCCCAGCCCTTTAATAAGAGGTCTGCTAGGGGCATCAAAGCTGCTATTCGTTATCATCCTAGCAGCACGGTTTTGAAGCTTTTGCAACTGATTAATTTCAGTTAAACCGGCACAGCCCCAGACAGAACAGCAGTATCGAAAGTGGGGCTCCACGATACCTGTGTAGAGAGTTTGCAAGGTTTCTTCCGGGAGAAAAGACTTGGCATGTCTTAAAAAGCCAACTGCCCTCGAGACCTTGCTAGAGACTGCCTTGATTTGTTCTTTCCAATCCAAGGAGCAGTCGATTTGCACACCAAGGTATTTTGTTTTTTTGACTACTTCAAGCTCATTATCGCGAATTTTCAGAACCAAGTCTTTATTTTGACTTTTGAGAATGTTGTGTTTCTGCTTGGTAGAAATAAGCATAGAATGAGTTTTCGCGACATTCAGGGAAAGCTTGTTGCCTTGTAGCCACGTATCCAGTTTTCTAAGGTCACTATTAATAGCCTCATTTAGCCGAGTCAAATCGTGAGACTGGTAGCACAAACTGGTGTCATCAGCATACATGGACACGGTAGAATCTTGGACAGCTTGTGGGAGATCGTTGATGTGGTCTCCCGGAAGGAGACAGGCTGTCTCCCGGAGGGAGACAAATGTAGTCTCCAGGAAGGAGACAAATGTTGTCTCCCGGAGGGAGACAAACGTTATCTCCCGGAGGGAGACAAATGTTGTCTCCCGGAGGGAGACAAATGTTGTCTCCCGGAGGGAGACAAAGGTTGTCTACCGGAGGGGGACAAAGATTGTCTCCCGGAGGGAGACAAAGGTTGTCTCCCGGAGGGAGACAAATGTTATCTCCCGGAGGGAGAAAAATGTTGTCTCCCTCCGGGAGACGAAGTTTGTCCCCCGGAGGGAGACAAAGGTTGTCTCCCGGAGGGAGACAAATGTTGTCTCGCGGAGAGAGACAAAGGTTGTCTCCCGGAGGGAGACAAATGTTATCTCCCGGAGGGAGACAAAGGTTGTCTCCCGGAGGGAGACAAAGGTGGTCTCCCGGAAGGAGACAGGCTGTCTCCCGGAGGGAGACAAATGTAGTCTCCAGGAAGGAGACAAATGTTGTCTCCCGGAGGGAGACAAACGTTATCTCCCGGAGGGAGACAAATGTTGTCTCCCGGAGGGAGACAAATGTTGTCTCCCGGAGGGAGACAAAGGTTGTCTACCGGAGGGGGACAACCTTTGTCTCTTTCCGGGAGACCACCTTTGTCTCTCTCCGGGAGACAACCTTCGTCTCCCTCCGGGAGACAACATTTGTCTCCCTCCGGCAAACAACATTTGTCTCCCTCCGGGAGATAACATTTGTCTCCCTCCAGGAGACAACCTTTGTCTCTTTCCGGGAGACCACCTTTGTCTCTCTCCGGGAGACAACCTTCGTCTCCCTCCGGGAGACAACATTTGTCTCCCTCCGGCAAACAACATTTGTCTCCCTCCGGGAGATAACATTTGTCTCCCTCCGGGGGACAACCTTTGTCTCCCTCCGGGAGACAAACTTTGTCTCCCTCCGGGAGATAACATTTGTCTCTCTCCGGGAGACAACATTTGTCTCCCTCCGGGAGACAACATTTGTCTCCCTCCGGGAGACAACATTTGTCTCCCTCCGGGAGTCAACCTTTGTCTCCCTCCGGGAGACAACCTTTGTCTCCCTCCGGGAGACAAACTTTGTCTCACTCCGGGAGACAACCTTTGTCTCTCTCCGGGAGACAACATTTGTCTCCCTCCGGGAGACAACATTTGTCTCCCTCCGGGAGTTAATATTTGTCTCCCTCCGGGAGACAACATTTGTCTCCCTCCGGGAGACAACATTTGTCTCTCTCCGGGAGACAACATTTGTCTCCCTCCGGGAGATAATATTTGTCTCCCTCCGGGAGACAACCTTTGTCTCCCTCCGGGAGACAACCTGTCTACTTCCGAGAGACAACCTATGTCTCCCTCCGGGAGACAACATTTGTCTCCCTCCGGGAGATAACATTTGTCTCCCTCCGGGAGACAACATTTGTCTCCCTCCGGGAGACAACATTTGTCTCCCTCCGGGAGACAACATTTGTCTAACTCCGGGAGATAACATTTGTTTCCCTCCGGGAGACAACATTTGTCTCCCTCCGGGAGACAACATTTGTCTCCCTCCGGGAGACAACAATTGTCTCCCTCCGGGAGATAACATTTGTCTCCCTCCGGGAGACGAAGTTTGTCCCCCGGAGGGAGACAAAGGTTGTCTCCCGGAGGGAGACAAATGTTGTCTCGCGGAGAGAGACAAAGGTTGTCTCCCGGAGGGAGACAAATGTTATCTCCCGGAGGGAGACAAAGGTTGTCTCCCGGAGGGAGACAAAGGTGGTCTCCCGGAAGGAGACAGGCTGTCTCCCGGAGGGAGACAAATGCGGTCTCCAGGAAGGAGACAAATGTTGTCTCCCGGAGGGAGACAAACGTTATCTCCCGGAGGGAGACAAATGTTGTCTCCCGGAGGGAGACAAATGTTGTCTCCCGGAGGGAGACAAAGGTTGTCTACCGGAGGGGGACAAAGATTGTCTCCCGGAGGGAGACAAAGGTTGTCTCCCGGAGGGAGACAAATGTTATCTCCCGGAGGGAGAAAAATGTTGTCTCCCTCCGGGAGACGAAGTTTGTCCCCCGGAGGGAGACAAAGGTTGTCTCCCGGAGGGAGACAAATGTTGTCTCGCGGAGAGAGACAAAGGTTGTCTCCCGGAGGGAGACAAATGTTATCTCCCGGAGGGAGACAAAGGTTGTCTCCCGGAGGGAGACAAAGGTGGTCTCCCGGAAGGAGACAGGCTGTCTCCCGGAGGGAGACAAATGTAGTCTCCAGGAAGGAGACAAATGTTGTCTCCCGGAGGGAGACAAACGTTATCTCCCGGAGGGAGACAAATGTTGTCTCCCGGAGGGAGACAAATGTTGTCTCCCGGAGGGAGACAAAGGTTGTCTACCGGAGGGGGACAAAGATTGTCTCCCGGAGGGAGACAAAGGTTGTCTCCCGGAGGGAGACAAATGTTATCTCCCGGAGGGAGAAAAATGTTGTCTCCCGGAGGGAGACAAATGTTGTCTCCCGGAGGGAGACAAAGGTTGTCTCCCGGAGGGGGACAAAGATTGTCTCCCGGAGGGAGACAAAGGTTTTCTCCCGGAGGGAGACAAATGTTATCTCCCGGAGGGAGACAAATGTTGTCTCCCGGAGGGAGACAAATGTTGTCTCCCGGAGGGAGACAAAGGTTGTCTCCCGGAGGGAGACAAATGTTGTCTCCCGGAGGGAGACAAATGTTGTCTCCCGGAGGGAGACAAATGTTGTCTCCCGGAGGGAGACAAAGGTTGTCTCCCGGAGGGAGACAAACGTTATCTCCCAGAGGGAGACAAATGTTGTCTCCCGGAGGGAGACAAATGTTGTTTTCCGGAGAGAGACAAAGGTTGTCTACCGGAGGGGGACAAAGATTGTCTCCCGGAGGGAGACAAAGGTTTTCTCCCGGAGGGAGACAAATGTTATCTCCCGGAGGGAGAAAAATGTTATCTCCCGGAGGGAGAAAAATGTTGTCTCCCGGAGGGAGACAAATGTTGTCTCCCGGAGGGAGACAAAGGTTTCTCCCGGAGGGAGACAAATGTTGTCTCCCGGAGGGAGACAAAGGGTGTCTCCCGGAGGGAGACATAGGTGGTCTCCCGGAGGGAGACAAATGTTGTCTCCCGGAGGGAGACAAAGGTTGTCTCCCGGAAGGAGACAGGTTGTCTCCCGGAGGGAGACAAAGGTTGTCTCCCGGAGGGAGACAAAGGTGGTCTCCCGGAAGGAGACAGGCTGTCTCCCGGAGGGAGAGAAAGGCTGTCTCCCGGAGGGAGACAAATGTTGTCTCCCGGAGGGAGACAAATGTTATCTCCCGGAGGGAGACAAATGTTGTCTCCCGGAGGGAGACAAATGTTATCTCCCTAAAGGAAGACAAATGTTGTCTCCCGGAGGGAGACAAATGTTATCTCCCGGAGGGAGACAAATGTTGTCTCCCGGAGGGAGACAAATGTTGTCTCCCGGAGGGAGACAAAGGTTGTTTCCCGGAGGGAGACAAATGTTGTCTCCCGGAGGGAGACAAATGTTGTCTCCCGGAGGGAGACAAATGTTGTCTCCCGGAGGGAGACAAATGTTATCTCCCGGAGGGAGACAAATGTTGTCTCCCGGAGGGAGACAAAGGTTCTATTCCGGAGGGAGACCATTGTTGTCTCCGGGAGGGAGACAAAGGTTGTCTCCCGGAGGAAGACAAATGTTATCTCCCGGAGGGAGACAAATGTTGTCTCCCGCAGGGAGACAAAGGTTGTCTCCCGGAGGGAGACAAAGATTGTCTCCCGGAGGGAGACAAAGGTTGTCTCCCGGAGGGAGACAAATGTTGTCTCCCGGAGGGAGACAAATGTTATCTCCCGGAGGGAGACAAATGTTGTCTCCCAGTGAGAGACAAAGGTTGTCTCCCGGAGGGAGACAAATGTTGTCTCCCGGAGGGAGACAAATGTTATCTCCCGGAGGGAGACAAATGTTATCTCCCGGAGGGAGACAAATGCTGTCTCCCGGAAGGAGACAGGTTGTCTCCCGGAGGGAGACAAAGGTTGTCTCCCGGAGGGAGACAAATATTATCTCCCGGAGGGAGACCATTGTTGTCTCCGGGAGGGAGACAAAGGTTGTCTCCCGGAGGGAGACAAATGTTATCTCCCGGAGGGAGACAAATGTTGTCTCCCGGAGGGAGACAAAGGTTGTCTCCCGGAGGGAGACAAAGATTGTCTCCCGGAGGGAGACAAAGGTTGTCTCCAGGAGGGAGACAAATGTTGTCTCCCGGAGGGAGACAAATGTTATCTCCCGGAGGGAGACAAATGTTGTCTCCCGGAGGGAGATAAAGGTTGTCTCCCGGAGGGAGACAAATGTTGTCTCCCGGAGGGAGACAAATGTTATCTCCCGGAGGGAGACAAATGTTATCTCCCGGAGGGAGACAAATGTTGTCTCCCGGAAGGAGACAGGTTGTCTCCCGGAGGGAGACAAATATTATCTCCCGGAGGGAGACAAATGTTGTCTCCCGGAGAGAGACAAAGGTTTTCTCCCGGAGAGAGACAAAGGTTGTCTCCCGAAGGGAGACAAAGATTGTCTCCCGGAGGGAGACAAAGATTGTCTCCCGGAGGGAGACAAAGTTGTCTCCCGGAGAAAGACAAATGTTGTCTCCCGGAGGGAGACAAATGTTATCTCCTGGAGGGAGACAAATGTTGTCTACCGGAGGGAGACAAAGGTTGTCTCCCGGAGGGAGACAAATGTTGTCTCCCGGAGGGAGACAAATGTTATCTCCCGGAGGGAGACAAATGTTATCTCCCGGAGGGAGACAGGTTGTCTCCCGGAAGGAGACAAAGGTTGTCTCCCGGAGGGAGACAAATATTATCTCCCGGAGGGAAACAAATGTTGTCTCCCGGAGAGAGACAAAGGTTGTCTCCCGGAGAGAGACAAAGTTTGTCTCCCGGAGGGAGACAAAGGTTGTCTCCCGGAGGGAGACAAATGTTGTCTCCGGGAGGTAGACAAATGTTGTCTCCCGGAGGGAGACAAAGGGTGTCTCCCGGAGGGAGACATAGGTGGTCTCCCGGAGGGAGACAAATGTTGTCTCCCGGAGGGAGACAAAGGTTGTCTCCCGGAAGGAGATAGGTTGTCTCCCGGAGGGAGACAAATGTTGTCTCCCGGAGGGAGACAAAGTTTGTCTCCCGGAGGGAGACAAAGGTTGTCTCCCGGAGGGAGACAAAGGTTGTCTCCCGGAGGGAGACAAAGGTGGTCTCCCGGAGGGAGACAAATGTAGTCTCCCGGAAGGAGACAAATGTTGTCTCCCGGAGGGAGACAAACGTTATCTCCCGGAGGGAGACAAATGTTGTCTCCCGGAGGGAGACAAATGTTGTCTCCCGGAGGGAGACAAATGTTATCTCCCGGAGGGAGACAAATGTTATCTCCCGGAGGGAGACAAATGTTGTCTCCAGGAGAGAGACAAAGGTTGTCTCCCGGAGGGAGACAAATGTTGTCTCCCGGAAGGAGACAGGTTGTCTCCCGGAGGGAGACAAATATTATCTCCCGGAGGGAGACAAATGTTGTCTCCCGGAGAGAGACAAAGGTTTTCTCCCGGAGAGAGACAAAGGTTGTCTCCCGAAGGGAGACAAAGATTGTCTCCCGGAGGGAGACAAAGTTGTCTCCCGGAGAAAGACAAATGTTGTCTCCCGGAGGGAGACAAATGTTATCTCCTGGAGGGAGACAAATGTTGTCTACCGGAGGGAGACAAAGGTTGTCTCCCGGAGGGAGACAAATGTTGTCTCCCGGAGGGAGACAAATGTTATCTCCCGGAGGGAGACAAATGTTATCTCCCGGAGGGAGACAGGTTGTCTCCCGGAAGGAGACAAAGGTTGTCTCCCGGAGGTAGACAAATGTTGTCTCCCGGAGGGAGACAAAGGGTGTCTCCCGGAGGGAGACATAGGTGGTCTCCCGGAGGGAGACAAATGTTGTCTCCCGGAGGGAGACAAAGGTTGTCTCCCGGAAGGAGATAGGTTGTCTCCCGGAGGGAGACAAATGTTGTCTCCCGGAGGGAGACAAAGTTTGTCTCCCGGAGGGAGACAAAGGTTGTCTCCCGGAGGGAGACAAAGGTTGTCTCCCGGAAAGAGACAGGTTGTCTCCCGGAGGGAGACAAAGGTTGTCTCCTGGAGGGAGACAAATGTTGTCTCCCGGAGGGAGACAAAGGTGGTCTCCCGGAGGGAGACAAATGTAGTCTCCCGGAAGGAGACAAATGTTGTCTCCCGGAGGGAGACAAACGTTATCTCCCGGAGGGAGACAAATGTTGTCTCCCGGAGGGAGACAAATGTTGTCTCCCGGAGGGAGACAAATGTTATCTCCCGGAGGGAGACAAATGTTATCTCCCGGAGGGAGACAAATGTTGTCTCCCGGAGAGAGACAAAGGTTGTCTCCCGGAGAGAGACAAAGTTTGTCTCCCGGAGGGAGACAAAGGTTGTCTCCCGGAGGGAGACAAATGTTGTCTCCCGGAGGGAGACAAATGTTGTCTCCCGGAGGGAGACAAATGTTGTCTCCCGGAGGGAGACACAGGGTGTCTCCCGGAGGGAGACAAAGGTTGTCTCCCGGAGGGAGACCATTGTTGTCTCCCGGAGGGAGACAAAGGTTGTCTCCCGGAGGGAGACAAATGTTATCTCCCGGAGGGAGACAAATGTTGTCTCTCGGAGGGAGACATAGGTGGTCTCCCGGAGGGAGACAAATGTTGTCTCCCGAAGGGAGACAAAGGTTGTCTCCCGGAGGGAGACAAAGGTTGTCTCCCGGAGGGAGACAAATGTTGTCTCCCGGAGGGAGACAAAGGTTGTCTCCCGGAGGGAGACAAAGGTTGTCTCCAGGAGGGAGACAAAGGTGGTCTCCCGGAGGGAGACAGGCTGTCTCCCGGAGGGAGACAAATGTAGTCTCCCGGAAGGAGACAAATGTTGTCTCCCGGAGGGAGACAAAGGTTGTCTCCCGGAGAGAGACAAAGTTTGTCTCCCGGAGGGAGACAAAGGTTGTCTCCCGGAGGGAGACAAAGGTTGTCTCCCGGAGGGAGACAAATGTTGTCTCCCGGAGGGAGACAAATGTTGTCTCCCGGAGGGAGACAAATGTTGTCTCCCGGAGAGAGACAAAGGTTTTCTCCCGGAGAGAGACAAAGGTTGTCTCCCGGAGGGAGACCATTGTTGTCTCCCGGAGGGAGACAAAGGTTGTCTCCCGGAAGGAGACAGGCTGTCTCCCGGAGGGAGAGAAAGGCTGTCTCCCGGAGGGAGACAAATGTTGTCTCCCGGAGGGAGACAAATGTTATCTCCCGGAGGGAGACAAATGTTGTCTCCCGGAGGGAGACAAATGTTATCTCCCTAAAGGAAGACAAATGTTGTCTCCCGGAGGGAGACAAATGTTATCTCCCGGAGGGAGACAAATGTTGTCTCCCGGAGGGAGACAAATGTTGTCTCCCGGAGGGAGACAAAGGTTGTTTCCCGGAGGGAGACAAATGTTGTCTCCCGGAGGGAGACAAATGTTGTCTCCCGGAGGGAGACAAATGTTGTCTCCCGGAGGGAGACAAATGTTATCTCCCGGAGGGAGACAAATGTTGTCTCCCGGAGGGAGACAAAGGTTCTATTCCGGAGGGAGACCATTGTTGTCTCCGGGAGGGAGACAAAGGTTGTCTCCCGGAGGGAGACAAAGGTTGTCTCCCGGAAGGAGATAGGTTGTCTCCCGGAGGGAGACAAATGTTGTCTCCCGGAGGGAGACAAAGTTTGTCTCCCGGAGGGAGACAAAGGTTGTCTCCCGGAGGGAGACAAAGGTTGTCTCCCGGAGGGAGACAAAGGTGGTCTCCCGGAGGGAGACAAATGTAGTCTCCCGGAAGGAGACAAATGTTGTCTCCCGGAGGGAGACAAACGTTATCTCCCGGAGGGAGACAAATGTTGTCTCCCGGAGGGAGACAAATGTTGTCTCCCGGAGGGAGACAAATGTTATCTCCCGGAGGGAGACAAATGTTATCTCCCGGAGGGAGACAAATGTTGTCTCCAGGAGAGAGACAAAGGTTGTCTCCCGGAGGGAGACAAATGTTGTCTCCCGGAAGGAGACAGGTTGTCTCCCGGAGGGAGACAAATATTATCTCCCGGAGGGAGACAAATGTTGTCTCCCGGAGAGAGACAAAGGTTTTCTCCCGGAGAGAGACAAAGGTTGTCTCCCGAAGGGAGACAAAGATTGTCTCCCGGAGGGAGACAAAGTTGTCTCCCGGAGAAAGACAAATGTTGTCTCCCGGAGGGAGACAAATGTTATCTCCTGGAGGGAGACAAATGTTGTCTACCGGAGGGAGACAAAGGTTGTCTCCCGGAGGGAGACAAATGTTGTCTCCCGGAGGGAGACAAATGTTATCTCCCGGAGGGAGACAAATGTTATCTCCCGGAGGGAGACAGGTTGTCTCCCGGAAGGAGACAAAGGTTGTCTCCCGGAGGTAGACAAATGTTGTCTCCCGGAGGGAGACAAAGGGTGTCTCCCGGAGGGAGACATAGGTGGTCTCCCGGAGGGAGACAAATGTTGTCTCCCGGAGGGAGACAAAGGTTGTCTCCCGGAAGGAGATAGGTTGTCTCCCGGAGGGAGACAAATGTTGTCTCCCGGAGGGAGACAAAGTTTGTCTCCCGGAGGGAGACAAAGGTTGTCTCCCGGAGGGAGACAAAGGTTGTCTCCCGGAAAGAGACAGGTTGTCTCCCGGAGGGAGACAAAGGTTGTCTCCTGGAGGGAGACAAATGTTGTCTCCCGGAGGGAGACAAAGGTGGTCTCCCGGAGGGAGACAAATGTAGTCTCCCGGAAGGAGACAAATGTTGTCTCCCGGAGGGAGACAAACGTTATCTCCCGGAGGGAGACAAATGTTGTCTCCCGGAGGGAGACAAATGTTGTCTCCCGGAGGGAGACAAATGTTATCTCCCGGAGGGAGACAAATGTTATCTCCCGGAGGGAGACAAATGTTGTCTCCCGGAGAGAGACAAAGGTTGTCTCCCGGAGAGAGACAAAGTTTGTCTCCCGGAGGGAGACAAAGGTTGTCTCCCGGAGGGAGACAAATGTTGTCTCCCGGAGGGAGACAAATGTTGTCTCCCGGAGGGAGACAAATGTTGTCTCCCGGAGGGAGACACAGGGTGTCTCCCGGAGGGAGACAAAGGTTGTCTCCCGGAGGGAGACCATTGTTGTCTCCCGGAGGGAGACAAAGGTTGTCTCCCGGAGGGAGACAAATGTTATCTCCCGGAGGGAGACAAATGTTGTCTCTCGGAGGGAGACATAGGTGGTCTCCCGGAGGGAGACAAATGTTGTCTCCCGAAGGGAGACAAAGGTTGTCTCCCGGAGGGAGACAAAGGTTGTCTCCCGGAGGGAGACAAATGTTGTCTCCCGGAGGGAGACAAAGGTTGTCTCCCGGAGGGAGACAAAGGTTGTCTCCAGGAGGGAGACAAAGGTGGTCTCCCGGAGGGAGACAGGCTGTCTCCCGGAGGGAGACAAATGTAGTCTCCCGGAAGGAGACAAATGTTGTCTCCCGGAGGGAGACAAAGGTTGTCTCCCGGAGAGAGACAAAGTTTGTCTCCCGGAGGGAGACAAAGGTTGTCTCCCGGAGGGAGACAAAGGTTGTCTCCCGGAGGGAGACAAATGTTGTCTCCCGGAGGGAGACAAATGTTGTCTCCCGGAGGGAGACAAATGTTGTCTCCCGGAGAGAGACAAAGGTTTTCTCCCGGAGAGAGACAAAGGTTGTCTCCCGGAGGGAGACCATTGTTGTCTCCCGGAGGGAGACAAAGGTTGTCTCCCGGAAGGAGACAGGCTGTCTCCCGGAGGGAGAGAAAGGCTGTCTCCCGGAGGGAGACAAATGTTGTCTCCCGGAGGGAGACAAATGTTATCTCCCGGAGGGAGACAAATGTTGTCTCCCGGAGGGAGACAAATGTTATCTCCCTAAAGGAAGACAAATGTTGTCTCCCGGAGGGAGACAAATGTTATCTCCCGGAGGGAGACAAATGTTGTCTCCCGGAGGGAGACAAATGTTGTCTCCCGGAGGGAGACAAAGGTTGTTTCCCGGAGGGAGACAAATGTTGTCTCCCGGAGGGAGACAAATGTTGTCTCCCGGAGGGAGACAAATGTTGTCTCCCGGAGGGAGACAAATGTTATCTCCCGGAGGGAGACAAATGTTGTCTCCCGGAGGGAGACAAAGGTTCTATTCCGGAGGGAGACCATTGTTGTCTCCGGGAGGGAGACAAAGGTTGTCTCCCGGAGGGAGACAAATGTTATCTCCCGGAGGGAGACAAATGTTGTCTCCCGCAGGGAGACAAAGGTTGTCTCCCGGAGGGAGACAAAGATTGTCTCCCGGAGGGAGACAAAGGTTGTCTCCCGGAGGGAGACAAATGTTGTCTCCCGGAGGGAGACAAATGTTATCTCCCGGAGGGAGACAAATGTTGTCTCCCAGTGAGAGACAAAGGTTGTCTCCCGGAGGGAGACAAATGTTGTCTCCCGGAGGGAGACAAATGTTATCTCCCGGAGGGAGACAAATGTTATCTCCCGGAGGGAGACAAATGCTGTCTCCCGGAAGGAGACAGGTTGTCTCCCGGAGGGAGACAAAGGTTGTCTCCCGGAGGGAGACAAATATTATCTCCCGGAGGGAGACCATTGTTGTCTCCGGGAGGGAGACAAAGGTTGTCTCCCGGAGGGAGACAAATGTTATCTCCCGGAGGGAGACAAATGTTGTCTCCCGGAGGGAGACAAAGGTTGTCTCCCGGAGGGAGACAAAGATTGTCTCCCGGAGGGAGACAAAGGTTGTCTCCAGGAGGGAGACAAATGTTGTCTCCCGGAGGGAGACAAATGTTATCTCCCGGAGGGAGACAAATGTTGTCTCCCGGAGGGAGATAAAGGTTGTCTCCCGGAGGGAGACAAATGTTGTCTCCCGGAGGGAGACAAATGTTATCTCCCGGAGGGAGACAAATGTTATCTCCCGGAGGGAGACAAATGTTGTCTCCCGGAAGGAGACAGGTTGTCTCCCGGAGGGAGACAAATATTATCTCCCGGAGGGAGACAAATGTTGTCTCCCGGAGAGAGACAAAGGTTTTCTCCCGGAGAGAGACAAAGGTTGTCTCCCGAAGGGAGACAAAGATTGTCTCCCGGAGGGAGACAAAGTTGTCTCCCGGAGAAAGACAAATGTTGTCTCCCGGAGGGAGACAAATGTTATCTCCTGGAGGGAGACAAATGTTGTCTACCGGAGGGAGACAAAGGTTGTCTCCCGGAGGGAGACAAATGTTGTCTCCCGGAGGGAGACAAATGTTATCTCCCGGAGGGAGACAAATGTTATCTCCCGGAGGGAGACAGGTTGTCTCCCGGAAGGAGACAAAGGTTGTCTCCCGGAGGGAGACAAATATTATCTCCCGGAGGGAAACAAATGTTGTCTCCCGGAGAGAGACAAAGGTTGTCTCCCGGAGAGAGACAAAGTTTGTCTCCCGGAGGGAGACAAAGGTTGTCTCCCGGAGGGAGACAAATGTTGTCTCCGGGAGGTAGACAAATGTTGTCTCCCGGAGGGAGACAAAGGGTGTCTCCCGGAGGGAGACATAGGTGGTCTCCCGGAGGGAGACAAATGTTGTCTCCCGGAGGGAGACAAAGGTTGTCTCCCGGAAGGAGATAGGTTGTCTCCCGGAGGGAGACAAATGTTGTCTCCCGGAGGGAGACAAAGTTTGTCTCCCGGAGGGAGACAAAGGTTGTCTCCCGGAGGGAGACAAAGGTTGTCTCCCGGAGGGAGACAAAGGTGGTCTCCCGGAGGGAGACAAATGTAGTCTCCCGGAAGGAGACAAATGTTGTCTCCCGGAGGGAGACAAACGTTATCTCCCGGAGGGAGACAAATGTTGTCTCCCGGAGGGAGACAAATGTTGTCTCCCGGAGGGAGACAAATGTTATCTCCCGGAGGGAGACAAATGTTATCTCCCGGAGGGAGACAAATGTTGTCTCCCGGAGAGAGACAAAGGTTGTCTCCCGGAGGGAGACAAATGTTGTCTCCCGGAAGGAGACAGGTTGTCTCCCGGAGGGAGACAAATATTATCTCCCGGAGGGAGACAAATGTTGTCTCCCGGAGAGAGACAAAGGTTTTCTCCCGGAGAGAGACAAAGGTTGTCTCCCGAAGGGAGACAAAGATTGTCTCCCGGAGGGAGACAAAGTTGTCTCCCGGAGAAAGACAAATGTTGTCTCCCGGAGGGAGACAAATGTTATCTCCTGGAGGGAGACAAATGTTGTCTACCGGAGGGAGACAAAGGTTGTCTCCCGGAGGGAGACAAATGTTGTCTCCCGGAGGGAGACAAATGTTATCTCCCGGAGGGAGACAAATGTTATCTCCCGGAGGGAGACAGGTTGTCTCCCGGAAGGAGACAAAGGTTGTCTCCCGGAGGTAGACAAATGTTGTCTCCCGGAGGGAGACAAAGGGTGTCTCCCGGAGGGAGACATAGGTGGTCTCCCGGAGGGAGACAAATGTTGTCTCCCGGAGGGAGACAAAGGTTGTCTCCCGGAAGGAGATAGGTTGTCTCCCGGAGGGAGACAAATGTTGTCTCCCGGAGGGAGACAAAGTTTGTCTCCCGGAGGGAGACAAAGGTTGTCTCCCGGAGGGAGACAAAGGTTGTCTCCCGGAAAGAGACAGGTTGTCTCCCGGAGGGAGACAAAGGTTGTCTCCTGGAGGGAGACAAATGTTGTCTCCCGGAGGGAGACAAAGGTGGTCTCCCGGAGGGAGACAAATGTAGTCTCCCGGAAGGAGACAAATGTTGTCTCCCGGAGGGAGACAAACGTTATCTCCCGGAGGGAGACAAATGTTGTCTCCCGGAGGGAGACAAATGTTGTCTCCCGGATGGAGACAAATGTTATCTCCCGGAGGGAGACAAATGTTATCTCCCGGAGGGAGACAAATGTTGTCTCCCGGAGAGAGACAAAGGTTGTCTCCCGGAGAGAGACAAAGTTTGTCTCCCGGAGGGAGACAAAGGTTGTCTCCCGGAGGGAGACAAATGTTGTCTCCCGGAGGGAGACAAATGTTGTCTCCCGGAGGGAGACAAATGTTGTCTCCCGGAGGGAGACACAGGGTGTCTCCCGGAGGGAGACAAAGGTTGTCTCCCGGAGGGAGACCATTGTTGTCTCCCGGAGGGAGACAAAGGTTGTCTCCCGGAGGGAGACAAATGTTATCTCCCGGAGGGAGACAAATGTTGTCTCTCGGAGGGAGACATAGGTGGTCTCCCGGAGGGAGACAAATGTTGTCTCCCGAAGGGAGACAAAGGTTGTCTCCCGGAGGGAGACAAAGGTTGTCTCCCGGAGGGAGACAAATGTTGTCTCCCGGAGGGAGACAAAGGTTGTCTCCCGGAGGGAGACAAAGGTTGTCTCCAGGAGGGAGACAAAGGTGGTCTCCCGGAGGGAGACAGGCTGTCTCCCGGAGGGAGACAAATGTAGTCTCCCGGAAGGAGACAAATGTTGTCTCCCGGAGGGAGACAAAGGTTGTCTCCCGGAGAGAGACAAAGTTTGTCTCCCGGAGGGAGACAAAGGTTGTCTCCCGGAGGGAGACAAATGTTGTCTCCCGGAGGGAGACAAATGTTGTCTCCCGGAGAGAGACAAAGGTTTTCTCCCGGAGAGAGACAAAGGTTGTCTCCCGGAGGGAGACAAAGGTGGTCTCCCGGAAGGAGACAGGCTGTCTCCCGGAGGGAGACAAATGTAGTCTCCAGGAAGGAGACAAATGTTGTCTCCCGGAGGGAGACAAACGTTATCTCCCGGAGGGAGACAAATGTTGTCTCCCGGAGGGAGACAAATGTTGTCTCCCGGAGGGAGACAAAGGTTGTCTACCGGAGGGGGACAAAGATTGTCTCCCGGAGGGAGACAAAGGTTGTCTCCCGGAGGGAGACAAATGTTATCTCCCGGAGGGAGAAAAATGTTGTCTCCCGGAGGGAGACAAATGTTGTCTCCCGGAGGGAGACAAAGGTTGTCTCCCGGAGGGAGACAAATGTTGTCTCCCGGAGGGAGACAAAGGGTGTCTCCCGGAGGGAAACATAGGTGGTCTCCCGGAGGGAGACAAATGTTGTCTCCCGGAGGGAGACAAAGGTTGTCTCCCGGAAGGAGACAGGTTGTCTCCCGGAGGGAGACAAAGGCTGTCTCCCGGAGGGAGACAAAGGTGGTCTCCCGGAAGGAGACAGGCTGTCTCCCGGAGGGAGACAAATGTAGTCTCCCGGAAGGAGACAAATGTTGTCTCCCGGAGGGAGACAAACGTTATCTCCCGGAGGGAGACAAATGTTGTCTCCCGGAGGGAGACAAAGGTTGTCTCCCGGAGGGAGACAAAAATTGTCTCCCAGAGGGAGACAAAGGTTGTCTCCGGAGGGAGACAAATGTTATCTCCCGGAGGGAGACAAATGTTGTCTCCCGGAGGGAGACAAATGTTGTCTCCCTAAAGGAAGACAAATGTTGTCTCCCAGAGGGAGACAAATGTTGTCTCCCGGAGGGAGACAAATGTTGTCTCCCGGAGGGAGACAAAGATTGTCTACCGGAGGGAGACAAAGATTGTCTCCCGGAGGGAGACAAAGGTTGTGTCCCGGAGGGAGACAAATGTTGTCTCCCGGAGGGAGACAATTGTTGTCCCCCGAAGGGAGACAAAGGTTGTCTAACGGAGGGAGACAAAGGTTGTCTCCCGGAGGGGGACAAAGGTTGTCTCCCGGAGGGAGACAAATGTTGTCTCCCGGAGGGAGACAAAGGGTGTCTCCCGGAGGGAGACATAGGTGGTCTCCCGGAGGGAGACAAATGTTATCTCCCGGAGGGAGACAAATGTTGTCTCCCGGAGGGAGACAAATGTTGTCTCCCGGAGGGAGACAAAGGTTGTCTCCCGGAGGGAGACAAAGGTTGTCTCCCGGAGGGAGACAAAGTTTGTCCCCCGGAGGGAGACAAAGGTTGTCTCCCGGAGGGAGACAAATGTTGTCTCCCGGAGAGAGACAAAGGTTGTCTCCCGGAGGGAGACAAATGTTATCTCCCGGAGGGAGACAAAGGTTGTCTCCCGGAGGGAGACAAACGTTATCTCCCAGAGGGAGACAAATGTTGTCTCCCGGAGGGAGACAAAGGTTGTCTACCGGAGGGGGACATAGATTGTCTCCCGGAGGGAGACAAAGGTTTTCTCCCGGAGGGAGACAAATGTTATCTCCCGGAGGGAGAAAAATGTTATCTCCCGGAGGGAGAAAAATGTTGTCTCCCGGAGGGAGACAAATGTTGTCTCCCGGAGGGAGACAAAGGTTTCTCCCGGAGGGAGACAAATGTTGTCTCCCGGAGGGAGACAAAGGGTGTCTCCCGGAGGGAGACATAGGTGGTCTCCCGGAGGGAGACAAATGTTGTCTCCCGGAGGGAGACAAAGGTTGTCTCCCGGAAGGAGACAGGTTGTCTCCCGGAGGGAGACAAAGGTTGTCTCCCGGAGGGAGACAAAGGTGGTCTCCCGGAAGGAGACAGGCTGTCTCCCGGAGGGAGAGAAAGGCTGTCTCCCGGAGGGAGACAAATGTTGTCTCCCGGAGGGAGACAAATGTTATCTCCCGGAGGGAGACAAATGTTGTCTCCCGGAGGGAGACAAATGTTATCTCCCTAAAGGAAGACAAATGTTGTCTCCCGGAGGGAGACAAATGTTATCTCCCGGAGGGAGACAAATGTTGTCTCCCGGAGGGAGACAAATGTTGTCTCCCGGAGGGAGACAAAGGTTGTTTCCCGGAGGGAGACAAATGTTGTCTCCCGGAGGGAGACAAATGTTGTCTCCCGGAGGGAGACAAATGTTGTCTCCCGGAGGGAGACAAATGTTATCTCCCGGAGGGAGACAAATGTTGTCTCCCGGAGGGAGACAAAGGTTCTATTCCGGAGGGAGACCATTGTTGTCTCCGGGAGGGAGACAAAGGTTGTCTCCCGGAGGGAGACAAATGTTATCTCCCGGAGGGAGACAAATGTTGTCTCCCGCAGGGAGACAAAGGTTGTCTCCCGGAGGGAGACAAAGATTGTCTCCCGGAGGGAGACAAAGGTTGTCTCCCGGAGGGAGACAAATGTTGTCTCCCGGAGGGAGACAAATGTTATCTCCCGGAGGGAGACAAATGTTGTCTCCCAGTGAGAGACAAAGGTTGTCTCCCGGAGGGAGACAAATGTTGTCTCCTGGAGGGAGACAAATGTTATCTCCCGGAGGGAGACAAATGTTATCTCCCGGAGGGAGACAAATGCTGTCTCCCGGAAGGAGACAGGTTGTCTCCCGGAGGGAGACAAAGGTTGTCTCCCGGAGGGAGACAAATATTATCTCCCGGAGGGAGACCATTGTTGTCTCCGGGAGGGAGACAAAGGTTGTCTCCCGGAGGGAGACAAATGTTATCTCCCGGAGGGAGACAAATGTTGTCTCCCGGAGGGAGACAAAGGTTGTCTCCCGGAGGGAGACAAAGATTGTCTCCCGGAGGGAGACAAAGGTTGTCTCCAGGAGGGAGACAAATGTTGTCTCCCGGAGGGAGACAAATGTTATCTCCCGGAGGGAGACAAATGTTGTCTCCCGGAGGGAGATAAAGGTTGTCTCCCGGAGGGAGACAAATGTTGTCTCCCGGAGGGAGACAAATGTTATCTCCCGGAGGGAGACAAATGTTATCTCCCGGAGGGAGACAAATGTTGTCTCCCGGAAGGAGACAGGTTGTCTCCCGGAGGGAGACAAATATTATCTCCCGGAGGGAGACAAATGTTGTCTCCCGGAGAGAGACAAAGGTTTTCTCCCGGAGAGAGACAAATGTTGTCTCCCGGAGGGAGACAAATGTTATCTCCCGGAGGGAGACAAATGTTAACTCCCGGAGGGAGACAGGTTGTCTCCCGGAAGGAGACAAAGGTTGTCTCCCGGAGGGAGACAAATATTATCTCCCGGAGGGAAACAAATGTTGTCTCCCGGAGAGAGACAAAGGTTGTCTCCCGGAGAGAGACAAAGTTTGTCTCCCGGAGGGAGACAAAGGTTGTCTCCCGGAGGGAGACAAATGTTGTCTCCGGGAGGTAGACAAATGTTGTCTCCCGGAGGGAGACAAAGGGTGTCTCCCGGAGGGAGACATAGGTGGTCTCCCGGAGGGAGACAAATGTTGTCTCCCGGAGGGAGACAAAGGTTGTCTCCCGGAAGGAGATAGGTTGTCTCCCGGAGGGAGACAAATGTTGTCTCCCGGAGGGAGACAAAGTTTGTCTCCCGGAGGGAGACAAAGGTTGTCTCCCGGAGGGAGACAAAGGTTGTCTCCCGGAGGGAGACAAAGGTGGTCTCCCGGAGGGAGACAAATGTTATCTCCCGGAGGGAGACAAATGTTATCTCCCGGAGGGAGACAAATGTTGTCTCCCGGAGAGAGACAAAGGTTGTCTCCCGGAGGGAGACAAATGTTGTCTCCCGGAAGGAGACAGGTTGTCTCCCGGAGGGAGACAAATATTATCTCCCGGAGGGAGACAAATGTTGTCTCCCGGAGAGAGACAAAGGTTTTCTCCCGGAGAGAGACAAAGGTTGTCTCCCGAAGGGAGACAAAGATTGTCTCCCGGAGGGAGACAAAGTTGTCTCCCGGAGAAAGACAAATGTTGTCTCCCGGAGGGAGACAAATGTTATCTCCTGGAGGGAGACAAATGTTGTCTACCGGAGGGAGACAAAGGTTGTCTCCCGGAGGGAGACAAATGTTGTCTCCCGGAGGGAGACAAATGTTATCTCCCGGAGGGAGACAAATGTTATCTCCCGGAGGGAGACAGGTTGTCTCCCGGAAGGAGACAAAGGTTGTCTCCCGGAGGTAGACAAATGTTGTCTCCCGGAGGGAGACAAAGGGTGTCTCCCGGAGGGAGACATAGGTGGTCTCCCGGAGGGAGACAAATGTTGTCTCCCGGAGGGAGACAAAGGTTGTCTCCCGGAAGGAGATAGGTTGTCTCCCGGAGGGAGACAAATGTTGTCTCCCGGAGGGAGACAAAGTTTGTCTCCCGGAGGGAGACAAAGGTTGTCTCCCGGAGGGAGACAAAGGTTGTCTCCCGGAAAGAGACAGGTTGTCTCCCGGAGGGAGACAAAGGTTGTCTCCTGGAGGGAGACAAATGTTGTCTCCCGGAGGGAGACAAAGGTGGTCTCCCGGAGGGAGACAAATGTAGTCTCCCGGAAGGAGACAAATGTTGTCTCCCGGAGGGAGACAAACGTTATCTCCCGGAGGGAGACAAATGTTGTCTCCCGGAGGGAGACAAATGTTGTCTCCCGGAGGGAGACAAATGTTATCTCCCGGAGGGAGACAAATGTTATCTCCCGGAGGGAGACAAATGTTGTCTCCCGGAGAGAGACAAAGGTTGTCTCCCGGAGAGAGACAAAGTTTGTCTCCCGGAGGGAGACAAAGGTTGTCTCCCGGAGGGAGACAAATGTTGTCTCCCGGAGGGAGACAAATGTTGTCTCCCGGAGGGAGACAAATGTTGTCTCCCGGAGGGAGACACAGGGTGTCTCCCGGAGGGAGACAAAGGTTGTCTCCCGGAGGGAGACCATTGTTGTCTCCCGGAGGGAGACAAAGGTTGTCTCCCGGAGGGAGACAAATGTTATCTCCCGGAGGGAGACAAATGTTGTCTCTCGGAGGGAGACATAGGTGGTCTCCCGGAGGGAGACAAATGTTGTCTCCCGAAGGGAGACAAAGGTTGTCTCCCGGAGGGAGACAAAGGTTGTCTCCCGGAGGGAGACAAATGTTGTCTCCCGGAGGGAGACAAAGGTTGTCTCCCGGAGGGAGACAAAGGTTGTCTCCAGGAGGGAGACAAAGGTGGTCTCCCGGAGGGAGACAGGCTGTCTCCCGGAGGGAGACAAATGTAGTCTCCCGGAAGGAGACAAATGTTGTCTCCCGGAGGGAGACAAAGGTTGTCTCCCGGAGAGAGACAAAGTTTGTCTCCCGGAGGGAGACAAAGGTTGTCTCCCGGAGGGAGACAAAGGTTGTCTCCCGGAGGGAGACAAATGTTGTCTCCCGGAGGGAGACAAATGTTGTCTCCCGGAGGGAGACAAATGTTGTCTCCCGGAGAGAGACAAAGGTTTTCTCCCGGAGAGAGACAAAGGTTGTCTCCCGGAGGGAGACCATTGTTGTCTCCCGGAGGGAGACAAAGGTTGTCTCCCGGAGGGAGACAAATGTTATCTCCCGGAGGGAGACAAATGTTGTCTCCCGGAGGGAGACATAGGTGGTCTCCCGGAGGGAGACAAATGTTGTCTCCCGGAGGGAGACAAATGTTATCTCCTGGAGGGAGACAAATGTTGTCTACCAGAGGGAGACAAAGGTTGTCTCCCGGAGGGAGACAAATGTTATCTCCCGGAGGGAGACAAATGTTGTCTCCCGGAGGGAGACATAGGTGGTCTCCCGGAGGGAGACAAATGTTGTCTCCCGGAGGGAGACAAATGTTATCTCCTGGAGGGAGACAAATGTTGTCTACCAGAGGGAGACAAAGGTTGTCTCCCGGAGGGAGACAAATGTTGTCTCCCGGAGCGAGACAAATGTTATCTCCCGGAGGGAGACAAATGTTATCTCCCGGAGGGAGACAGGTTGTCTCCCGGAGGGAGACAAAGGTTGTCTCCCGGAGGGAGACAAAGGTGGTCTCCCGGAAGGAGACAGGCTGTCTCCCGGAGGGAGACAAATGTAGTCTCCAGGAAGGAGACAAATGTTGTCTCCCGGAGGGAGACAAACGTTATCTCCCGGAGGGAGACAAATGTTGTCTCCCGGAGGGAGACAAATGTTGTCTCCCGGAGGGAGACAAAGGTTGTCTACCGGAGGGGGACAAAGATTGTCTCCCGGAGGGAGACAAAGGTTGTCTCCCGGAGGGAGACAAATGTTATCTCCCGGAGGGAGAAAAATGTTGTCTCCCGGAGGGAGACAAATGTTGTCTCCCGGAGGGAGACAAAGGTTGTCTCCCGGAGGGAGACAAATGTTGTCTCCCGGAGGGAGACAAAGGGTGTCTCCCGGAGGGAAACATAGGTGGTCTCCCGGAGGGAGACAAATGTTGTCTCCCGGAGGGAGACAAAGGTTGTCTCCCGGAAGGAGACAGGTTGTCTCCCGGAGGGAGACAAAGGCTGTCTCCCGGAGGGAGACAAAGGTGGTCTCCCGGAAGGAGACAGGCTGTCTCCCGGAGGGAGACAAATGTAGTCTCCCGGAAGGAGACAAATGTTGTCTCCCGGAGGGAGACAAACGTTATCTCCCGGAGGGAGACAAATGTTGTCTCCCGGAGGGAGACAAAGGTTGTCTCCCGGAGGGAGACAAAAATTGTCTCCCAGAGGGAGACAAAGGTTGTCTCCGGAGGGAGACAAATGTTATCTCCCGGAGGGAGACAAATGTTGTCTCCC
The DNA here is from genome assembly GCA_964019985.1 of Aurelia sp. 4 Dawson et al 2005. Classification (NCBI taxonomy): domain Eukaryota; kingdom Metazoa; phylum Cnidaria; class Scyphozoa; order Semaeostomeae; family Ulmaridae; genus Aurelia; species Aurelia sp. 4 Dawson et al 2005. The sequence goes on from OZ026492.1 coordinate 18,627,480, forward strand.
GGAGGGAGACAAATGTTGTCTCCCTAAAGGAAGACAAATGTTGTCTCCCAGAGGGAGACAAATGTTGTCTCCCGGAGGGAGACAAATGTTGTCTCCCGGAGGGAGACAAAGATTGTCTACCGGAGGGAGACAAAGATTGTCTCCCGGAGGGAGACAAAGGTTGTGTCCCGGAGGGAGACAAATGTTGTCTCCCGGAGGGAGACAATTGTTGTCCCCCGAAGGGAGACAAAGGTTGTCTAACGGAGGGAGACAAAGGTTGTCTCCCGGAGGGGGACAAAGGTTGTCTCCCGGAGGGAGACAAATGTTGTCTCCCGGAGGGAGACAAAGGGTGTCTCCCGGAGGGAGACATAGGTGGTCTCCCGGAGGGAGACAAATGTTATCTCCCAGAGGGAGACAAATGTTGTCTCCCGGAGGGAGACAAATGTTATCTCCCGGAGGGAGACAAATGTTGTCTCCCGGAGGGAGACAAAGGTTGTCTCCCGGAGGGAGACAAAGTTTGTCCCCCGGAGGGAGACAAAGGTTGTCTCCCGGAGGGAGACAAATGTTGTCTCCCGGAGAGAGACAAAGGTTGTCTCCCGGAGGGAGACAAATGTTATCTCCCGGAGGGAGACAAAGGTTGTCTCCCGGAGGGAGACAAACGTTATCTCCCAGAGGGAGACAAATGTTGTCTCCCGGAGGGAGACAAAGGTTGTCTACCGGAGGGGGACAAAGATTGTCTCCCGGAGGGAGACAAAGGTTTTCTCCCGGAGGGAGACAAAGGTTTTCTCCCGGAGGGAGACAAATGTTATCTCCCGGAGGGAGAAAAATGTTGTCTCCCGGAGGGAGACAAATGTTGTCTCCCGGAGGGAGACAAAGGTTGTCTCCCGGAGGGAGACAAATGTTGTCTCCCGGAGGGAGACAAAGGGTGTCTCCCGGAGGGAGACATAGGTGGTCTCCCGGAGGGAGACAAATGTTGTCTCCCGGAGGGAGACAAAGGTTGTCTCCCGGAGGGAGACAAATGTTGTCTCCCGGAGGGAGACAAATGTTGTCTCCCGGAGGGAGACAAAGGTTGTCTCCCGGAGGGAGACAAAGATTGTCTCCCAGAGGGAGACAAAGGTTGTCTCCGGAGGGAGACAAATGTTATCTCCCGGAGGGAGACAAATGTTGTCTCCCGGAGGGAGACAAATGTTGTCTCCCGGAGGGAGACAAAGGTTGTCTCCCGGAGGGAGACAAAGATTGTCTCCCGGAGGTAGAGAAAGGCTGTCTCCCGGAGGGAGACAAATGTTGTCTCCTGGAGGGAGACAAATGTTATCTCCCGGAGGGAGACAAATGTTGTCTCCCGGAGGGAGACAAATGTTATCTCCCTAAAGGAAGACAAATGTTGTCTCCCGGAGGGAGACAAATGTTATCTCCCGGAGGGAGACAAATGTTGTCTCCCGGAGGGAGACAAATGTTGTCTCCCGGAGGGAGACAAAGGTTGTTTCCCGGAGGGAGACAAATGTTGTCTCCCGGAGGGAGACAAATGTTGTTTCCAGGAGGGAGAGAAATGTTGTCTCCCGGAAGGAGACAAATGTTTTCTCCCGGAGGGAGACAAACGTTATCTCCCGGAGGGAGACAAATGTTGTCTCCCGGAGGGAGACAAATGTTGTCTCCCGGAGGGAGACAAATGTTGTCTCCCGGAGGGAGACAAATGTTGTCTCCCGGAGGGAGACAAAGGTTGTCTCCCGGAGGGAGACAAAGATTGTCTCCCAGAGGGAGACAAAGGTTGTCTCCGGAGGGAGACAAATGTTATCTCCCGGAGGGAGACAAATGTTGTCTCCCGGAGGGAGACAAATGTTGTCTCCCGGAGGGAGACAAAGGTTGTCTCCCGGAGGGAGACAAAGATTGTCTCCCGGAGGTAGAGAAAGGCTGTCTCCCGGAGGGAGACAAATGTTGTCTCCCGGAGGGAGACAAATGTTATCTCCCGGAGGGAGACAAATGTTGTCTCCCGGAGGGAGACAAATGTTATCTCCCTAAAGGAAGACAAATGTTGTCTCCCGGAGGGAGACAAATGTTATCTCCCGGAGGGAGACAAATGTTGTCTCCCGGAGGGAGACAAATGTTGTCTCCCGGAGGGAGACAAAGGTTGTTTCCCGGAGGGAGACAAATGTTGTCTCCCGGAGGGAGACAAATGTTGTTTCCAGGAGGGAGAGAAATGTTGTCTCCCGGAGGGAGACAAATGTTGTCTCCCGGAGGGAGACAAAGGTTGTCTCCCGGAGGGAGACAAAGATTGTCTCCCGGAGGGAGACAAAGGTTGTCTCCCGGAGGGAGACAAATGTTTTCTCCCCGAGGGAGACAAATGTTATCTCCCGGAGGGAGACAAATGTTATCTCCCGGAGGGAGACAAATGTTATCTCCAGGAGGGAGACAAATGCTGTCTCCCGGAAGGAGACAGGTTGTCTCCCGGAGGGAGACAAAGGTTGTCTCCCGGAGGGAGACAAATATTATCTCCCGGAGGGAGACCATTGTTGTCTCCGGGAGGGAGACAAAGGTTGTCTCCCGGAGGGAGACAAATGTTATCTCCCGGAGGGAGACAAATGTTGTCTCCCGGAGGGAGACAAAGGTTGTCTCCCGGAGGGAGACAAAGATTGTCTCCCGGAGGGAGACAAAGGTTGTCTCCCGGAGGGAGACAAATGTTGTCTCCCGGAGGGAGACAAATGTTATCTCCCGGAGGGAGACAAATGTTGTCTCCCGGAGGGAGATAAAGGTTGTCTCCCGGAGGGAGACAAATGTTGTCTCCCGGGGGGAGACAAATGTTATCTCCCGGAGGGAGACAAATGTTATCTCCCGGAGGGAGACAAATGTTGTCTCCCGGAAGGAGACAGGTTGTCTCCCGGAGGGAGACAAATATTATCTCCCGGAGGGAGACAAATGTTGTCTCCCGGAGAGAGACAAAGGTTTTCTCCCGGAGAGAGACAAAGGTTGTCTCCCGGAGGGAGACAAAGATTGTCTCCCGGAGGGAGACAAAGGTTGTCTCCCGGAGAAAGACAAATGCTGTCTCCCGGAAGGAGACAGGTTGTCTCCCGGAGGGAGACAAAGGTTGTCTCCCGGAGGGAGACAAATATTATCTCCCGGAGGGAGACCATTGTTGTCTCCGGGAGGGAGACAAAGGTTGTCTCCCGGAGGGAGACAAATGTTATCTCCCGGAGGGAGACAAATGTTGTCTCCCGGAGGGAGACAAAGGTTGTCTCCCGGAGGGAGACAAAGATTGTCTCCCGGAGGGAGACAAAGGTTGTCTCCCGGAGGGAGACAAATGTTGTCTCCCGGAGGGAGACAAATGTTATCTCCCGGAGGGAGACAAATGTTGTCTCCCGGAGGGAGATAAAGGTTGTCTCCCGGAGGGAGACAAATGTTGTCTCCCGGAGGGAGACAAATGTTATCTCCCGGAGGGAGACAAATGTTATCTCCCGGAGGGAGACAAATGTTGTCTCCCGGAAGGAGACAGGTTGTCTCCCGGAGGGAGACAAATATTATCTCCCGGAGGGAGACAAATGTTGTCTCCCGGAGAGAGACAAAGGTTTTCTCCCGGAGAGAGACAAAGGTTGTCTCCCGGAGGGAGACAAAGATTGTCTCCCGGAGGGAGACAAAGGTTGTCTCCCGGAGAAAGACAAATGTTGTCTCCCGGAAGGAGACAAAGGTTGTCTCCCGGAGGGAGACAAATATTATCTCCCGGAGGGAAACAAATGTTGTCTCCCGGAGAGAGACAAAGGTTGTCTCCCGGAGAGAGACAAAGTTTGTCTCCCGGAGGGAGACAAAGGTTGTCTCCCGGAGGGAGACAAATGTTGTCTCCCGGAGGTAGACAAATGTTGTCTCCCGGAGGGAGACAAAGGGTGTCTCCCGGAGGGAGACATAGGTGGTCTCCCGGAGGGAGACAAATGTTGTCTCCCGGAGGGAGACAAAGGTTGTCTCCCGGAAGGAGTTAGGTTGTCTCCCGGAGGGAGACAAATGTTGTCTCCCGGAGGGAGACAAAGTTTGTCTCCCGGAGGGAGAGAAAGGTTGTCTCCCGGAGGGAGACAAAGGTTGTCTCCCGGAAGGAGACAGGTTGTCTCCCGGAGGGAGACAAAGGTTGTCTCCTGGAGGGAGACAAATGTTGTCTCCCGGAGGGAGACAAAGGTGGTCTCCCGGAGGGAGACAAATGTAGTCTCCCGGAAGGAGACAAATGTTGTCTCCCGGAGGGAGACAAACGTTATCTCCCGGAGGGAGACAAATGTTGTCTCCCGGAGGGAGACAAATGTTGTCTCCCGGAGGGAGACAAATGTTATCTCCCGGAGGGAGACAAATGTTATCTCCCGGAGGGAGACAAATGTTGTCTCCCGGAGGGAGACAAAGGTTGTCTCCCGGAGGGAGACAAAGATTGTCTCCCGGAGGGAGACAAAGGTTGTCTCCCGGAGGGAGACAAATGTTGTCTCCCGGAGGGAGACAAATGTTATCTCCCGGAGGGAGACAAATGTTGTCTCCCGGAGGGAGATAAAGGTTGTCTCCCGGAGGGAGACAAATGTTGTCTCCCGGAGGGAGACAAATGTTATCTCCCGGAGGGAGACAAATGTTATCTCCCGGAGGGAGACAAATGTTGTCTCCCGGAAGGAGACAGGTTGTCTCCCGGAGGGAGACAAATATTATCTCCCGGAGGGAGACAAATGTTGTCTCCCGGAGAGAGACAAAGGTTTTCTCCCGGAGAGAGACAAAGGTTGTCTCCCGGAGGGAGACAAAGATTGTCTCCCGGAGGGAGACAAAGGTTGTCTCCCGGAGAAAGACAAATGTTGTCTCCCGGAGGGAGACAAATGTTATCTCCTAGAGGGAGACAAATGTTGTCTACCGGAGGGAGACAAAGGTTGTCTCCCGGAGGGAGACAAATGTTGTCTCCCGGAGGGAGACAAATGTTATCTCCCGGAGGGAGACAAATGTTATCTCCCGGAGGGAGACAGGTTGTCTCCCGGAAGGAGACAAAGGTTGTCTCCCGGAGGGAGACAAATATTATCTCCCGGAGGGAAACAAATGTTGTCTCCCGGAGAGAGACAAAGGTTGTCTCCCGGAGAGAGACAAAGTTTGTCTCCCGGAGGGAGACAAAGGTTGTCTCCCGGAGGGAGACAAATGTTGTCTCCCGGAGGTAGACAAATGTTGTCTCCCGGAGGGAGACAAAGGGTGTCTCCCGGAGGGAGACATAGGTGGTCTCCCGGAGGGAGACAAATGTTGTCTCCCGGAGGGAGACAAAGGTTGTCTCCCGGAAGGAGTTAGGTTGTCTCCCGGAGGGAGACAAATGTTGTCTCCCGGAGGGAGACAAAGTTTGTCTCCCGGAGGGAGAGAAAGGTTGTCTCCCGGAGGGAGACAAAGGTTGTCTCCCGGAAGGAGACAGGTTGTCTCCCGGAGGGAGACAAAGGTTGTCTCCTGGAGGGAGACAAATGTTGTCTCCCGGAGGGAGACAAAGGTGGTCTCCCGGAGGGAGACAAATGTAGTCTCCCGGAAGGAGACAAATGTTGTCTCCCGGAGGGAGACAAACGTTATCTCCCGGAGGGAGACAAATGTTGTCTCCCGGAGGGAGACAAATGTTGTCTCCCGGAGGGAGACAAATGTTCTCTCCCGGAGGGAGACAAATGTTATCTCCTGGAGGGAGACAAATGTTGTCTCCCGGAGGGAGACAAAGGTTGTCTCCCGGAGGGAGACAAATGTTGTCTCTTGGAGGGAGACAGTTTGGTCTCCCGCAGGGAGACAAATGTTGTCTCCCGGAGAGAGACAAAGGTTTTCTCCCGGAGAGAGACAAAGGTTGTCTCCCGGAGGGAGACAAAGATTGTCTCCCGGAGGGAGACAAAGGTTGTCTCCCGGAGAAAGACAAATGTTGTCTCCCGGAGGGAGACAAATGTTATCTCCTAGAGGGAGACAAATGTTGTCTACCGGAGGGAGACAAAGGTTGTCTCCCGGAGGGAGACAAATGTTGTCTCCCGGAGGGAGACAAATGTTATCTCCCGGAGGGAGACAAATGTTATCTCCCGGAGGGAGACAGGTTGTCTCCCGGAAGGAGACAAAGGTTGTCTCCCGGAGGGAGACAAATATTATCTCCCGGAGGGAAACAAATGTTGTCTCCCGGAGAGAGACAAAGGTTGTCTCCCGGAGAGAGACAAAGTTTGTCTCCCGGAGGGAGACAAAGGTTGTCTCCCGGAGGGAGACAAATGTTGTCTCCCGGAGGTAGACAAATGTTGTCTCCCGGAGGGAGACAAAGGGTGTCTCCCGGAGGGAGACATAGGTGGTCTCCCGGAGGGAGACAAATGTTGTCTCCCGGAGGGAGACAAAGGTTGTCTCCCGGAAGGAGTTAGGTTGTCTCCCGGAGGGAGACAAATGTTGTCTCCCGGAGGGAGACAAAGTTTGTCTCCCGGAGGGAGAGAAAGGTTGTCTCCCGGAGGGAGACAAAGGTTGTCTCCCGGAAGGAGACAGGTTGTCTCCCGGAGGGAGACAAAGGTTGTCTCCTGGAGGGAGACAAATGTTGTCTCCCGGAGGGAGACAAAGGTGGTCTCCCGGAGGGAGACAAATGTAGTCTCCCGGAAGGAGACAAATGTTGTCTCCCGGAGGGAGACAAACGTTATCTCCCGGAGGGAGACAAATGTTGTCTCCCGGAGGGAGACAAATGTTGTCTCCCGGAGGGAGACAAATGTTCTCTCCCGGAGGGAGACAAATGTTATCTCCTGGAGGGAGACAAATGTTGTCTCCCGGAGGGAGACAAAGGTTGTCTCCCGGAAGGAGACAGGTTGTCTCCCGGAGGGAGACAAAGGTTGTCTCCAGGAGGGAGACAAATGTTGTCTCCCGGAGGGAGACAAAGGTTGTCTCCCGGAGGGAGACAAATGTTGTCTCCCGGAGGGAGACAAAGGTTGTCTCCCGGAGGGAGACAAAGGTTGTCTCCAGGAGGGAGACAAAGGTGGTCTCCCGGAGGGAGACAGGCTGTCTCCCGGAGGGAGACAAATGTAGTCTCCCGGAAGGAGACAAATGTTGTCTCCCGGAGGGAGACAAAGGTTGTCTCCCGGAGAGAGACAAAGTTTGTCTCCCGGAGGGAGACAAAGGTTGTCTCCCGGAGGGAGACAAATGTTGTCTCCCGGAGGGAGACAAATGTTGTCTCCCGGAGGGAGACAAATGTTGTCTCCCGGAGAGAGACAAAGGTTTTCTCCCGGAGAGAGACAAAGGTTGTCTCCCGGAGGGAGACAAAGATTGTCTCCCGGAGGGAGACAAATGTTGTCTCCCGGAGGGAGACAAAGGTGGTCTCCCGGAGGGAGACAAATGTAGTCTCCCGGAAGGAGACAAATGTTGTCTCCCGGAGGGAGACAAACGTTATCTCCCGGAGGGAGACAAATGTTGTCTCCCGGAGGGAGACAAATGTTGTCTCCCGGAGGGAGACAAATGTTATCTCCCGGAGGGAGACAAATATTATCTCCCGGAGGGAAACAAATGTTGTCTCCCGGAGAGAGACAAAGGTTGTCTCCCGGAGAGAGACAAAGTTTGTCTCCCGGAGGGAGACAAAGGTTGTCTCCCGGAGGGAGACAAATGTTGTCTCCCGGAGGTAGACAAATGTTGTCTCCCGGAGGGAGACAAAGGGTGTCTCCCGGAGGGAGACATAGGTGGTCTCCCGGAGGGAGACAAATGTTGTCTCCCGGAGGGAGACAAAGGATGTCTCCCGGAAGGAGTTAGGTTGTCTCCCGGAGGGAGACAAATGTTGTCTCCCGGAGGGAGACAAAGTTTGTCTCCCGGAGGGAGAGAAAGGTTGTCTCCCGGAGGGAGACAAAGGTTGTCTCCCGGAAGGAGACAGGTTGTCTCCCGGAGGGAGACAAAGGTTGTCTCCTGGAGGGAGACAAATGTTGTCTCCCGGAGGGAGACAAAGGTGGTCTCCCGGAGGGAGACAAATGTAGTCTCCCGGAAGGAGACAAATGTTGTCTCCCGGAGGGAGACAAACGTTATCTCCCGGAGGGAGACAAATGTTGTCTCCCGGAGGGAGACAAATGTTGTCTCCCGGAGGGAGACAAATGTTCTCTCCCGGAGGGAGACAAATGTTATCTCCCGGAGGGAGACAAATGTTGTCTCCCGGAAGGAGACAGGTTGTCTCCCGGAGGGAGACAAAGGTTGTCTCCCGGAGGGAGACAAAGGTTGTCTCCCGGAAGGAGACAGGTTGTCTCCCGGAGGGAGACAAAGGTTGTCTCCAGGAGGGAGACAAATGTTGTCTCCCGGAGGGAGACAAAGGTTGTCTCCCGGAGGGAGACAAATGTTGTCTCCCGGAGGGAGACAAAGGTTGTCTCCCGGAGGGAGACAAAGTTTGTCTCCAGGAGGGAGACAAAGGTGGTCTCCCGGAGGGAGAAAGGCTGTCTCCCGGAGGGAGACAAATGTAGTCTCCCGGAAGGAGACAAATGTTGTCTCCCGGAGGGAGACAAAGGTTGTCTCCCGGAGAGAGACAAAGTTTGTCTCCCGGAGGGAGACAAAGGTTGTCTCCCGGAGGGAGACAAATGTTGTCTCCCGGAGGGAGACAAATGTTGTCTCCCGGAGGGAGACAAATGTTGTCTCCCTGAGAGAGACAAAGGTTTTCTCCCGGAGAGAGACAAAGGTTGTCTCCCGGAGGGAGACAAAGATTGTCTCCCGGAGGGAGACAAATGTTGTCTCCCGGAGGGAGACAAAGGTGGTCTCCCGGAGGGAGACAAATGTAGTCTCCCGGAAGGAGACAAATGTTGTCTCCCGGAGGGAGACAAACGTTATCTCCCGGAGGGAGACAAATGTTGTCTCCCGGAGGGAGACAAATGTTGTCTCCCGGAGGGAGACAAATGTTATCTCCCGGAGGGAGACAAATGTTATCTCCCGGAGGGAGACAAATGTTGTCTCCCGGAAGGAGACAGGTTGTCTCCCGGAGGGAGACAAAGGTTGTCTCCCGGAGGGAGACAAATATTATCTCCCGGAGGGAGACAAATGTTGTCTCCCGGAGAGAGACAAAGGTTGTCTCCCGGAGAGAGACAAAGTTTGTCTCCCGGAGGGAGACAAAGGTTGTCTCCCGGAGGGAGACAAATGTTGTCTCCCGGAGGGAGACAAATGTTGTCTCCCGGAGGGAGACACAGGGTGTCTCCCGGAGGGAGACAAAGGTTGTCTCCCGGAGGGAGACCATTGTTGTCTCCCGGAGGGAGACAAAGGTGGTCTCCCGGAGGGAGACAAATGTTGTCTCCCGGAGGGAGACAAATGTTATCTCCTGGAGGGAGACATAGGTGGTCTCCCGGAGGGAGACAAATGTTGTCTCCCGAAGGGAGACAAAGGTTGTCTCCCGGAGGGAGACAAAGGTTGTCTCCCGGAGGGAGACAAATGTTGTCTCCCGGAGGGAGACAAAGGTTGTCTCCCGGAGGGAGACAAAGGTTGTCTCCAGGAGGGAGACAAAGGTGGTCTCCCGGAGGGAGACAGGCTGTCTCCCGGAGGGAGACAAATGTAGTCTCCCGGAAGGAGACAAATGTTGTCTCCCGGAGGGAGACAAAGGTTGTCTCCCGGAGGGAGACAAAGGTTGTCTCCCGGAAGGAGACAGGTTGTCTCCCGGAGGGAGACAAAGGTTGTCTCCTGGAGGGAGACAAATGTTGTCTCCCGGAGGGAGACAAATGTTGTCTCCCGGAGGGAGACAAAGGTGGTCTCCCGGAGGGAGACAAATGTAGTCTCCCGGAAGGAGACAAATGTTGTCTCCTGGAGGGAGACAAACGATATCTCCCGGAGGGAGACAAATGTTGTCTCCCGGAGGGAGACAAATGTTGTCTCCCGGAGGGAGACAAATGTTATCTCCCGGAGGGAGACAAATGTTATCTCCCGGAGGGAGACAAATGTTGTCTCCCGGAAGGAGACAGGTTGTCTCCCGGAGGGAGACAAAGGTTGTCTCCCGGAGGGAGACAAATATTATCTCCCGGAGGGAGACAAATGTTGTCTCCCGGAGGGAGACAAATGTTATCTCCCGGAGGGAGACAAATGTTATCTCCCGGAGGGAGACAAATGTTGTCTCCCGGAAGGAGACAGGTTGTCTCCCGGAGGGAGACAAAGGTTGTCTCCCGGAGGGAGACAAATATTATCTCCCGGAGGGAGACAAATGTTGTCTCCCGGAGAGAGACAAAGGTTGTCTCCCGGAGAGAGACAAAGTTTGTCTCCCGGAGGGAGACAAAGGTTGTCTCCCGGAGGGAGACAAATGTTGTCTCCCGGAGGGAGACAAATGTTGTCTCCCGGAGGGAGACACAGGGTGTCTCCCGGAGGGAGACAAAGGTTGTCTCCCGGAGGGAGACCATTGTTGTCTCCCGGAGGGAGACAAAGGTTGTCTCCCGGAGGGAGACAAATGTTATCTCCCGGAGGGAGACAAATGTTGTCTCCCGGAGGGAGACATAGGTGGTCTCCCGGAGGGAGACAAATGTTGTCTCCCGAAGGGAGACAAAGGTTGTCTCCCGGAGGGAGACAAAGGTTGTCTCCCGGAGGGAGACAAATGTTGTCTCCCGGAGGGAGACAAAGGTTGTCTCCCGGAGGGAGACAAAGGTTGTCTCCAGGAGGGAGACAAAGGTGGTCTCCCGGAGGGAGACAGGCTGTCTCCCGGAGGGAGACAAATGTAGTCTCCCGGAAGTAGACAAATGTTGTCTCCCGGAGGGAGACAAAGGTTGTCTCCCGGAGAGAGACAAAGTTTGTCTCCCGGAGGGAGACAAAGGTTGTCTCCCGGAGGGAGACAAATGTTGTCTCCCGGAGGGAGACAAATGTTGTCTCCCGGAGGGAGACAAATATTGTCTCCCGGAGGGAGACAAATGTTGTCTCCCGGAGAGAGACAAAGGTTTTCTCCCGGAGAGAGACAAAGGTTGTCTCCCGGAGGGAGACAAAGATTGTCTCCCGGAGGGAGACAAAGGTTGTCTCCCGGAGGGAGACAAATGTTATCTCCCGGAGGGAGACAAATGCTGTCTCCCGGAGGGAGACAAATGTTATCTCCCGGAGGGAGACAAATGTTGTCTCCCGGAGGGAGACATAGGTGGTCTCCTGGAGGGAGACAAATGTTGTCTCCCGGAGGGAGACAAATGTTATCTCCTGGAGGGAGACAAATGTTGTCTACCGGAGGGAGACAAAGGTTGTCTCCCGGAGGGAGACCAATGTTGTCTCCCGGAGGGAGACAAATGTTATCTCCCGGAGGGAGACATAGGTGGTCTCCTGGAGGGAGACAAATGTTGTCTCCCGGAGGGAGACAAATGTTATCTCCTGGAGGGAGACAAATGTTGTCTACCGGAGGGAGACAAAGGTTGTCTCCCGGAGGGAGACCAATGTTGTCTCCCGGAGGGAGACAAATGTTATCTCCCGGAGGGAGACAAATGTTATCTCCCGGAGGGAGACAAGTTGTCTCCCGGAGGGAGACAAATGTTGTCTCCCGGAGGGAGACACAGGGTGTCTCCCGGAGGGAGACAAAGGTTGTCTCCCGGAGGGAGACAAAGGTTGTCTCCCGGAGGGAGACAAATGTTATCTCCCGGAGGGAGACAAATGTTGTCTCCCGGAGGGAGACATAGGTGGTCTCCCGGAGGGAGACAAATGTTGTCTCCCGGAGGGAGACAAATGTTATCTCCTGGAGGGAGACAAATGTTGTCTACCGGAGGGAGACAAAGGTTGTCTCCCGGAGGGAGACAAATGTTGTCTCCCGGAGGGAGACAAATGTTATCTCCCGGAGGGAGACAAATGTTATCTCCCGGAGGGAGACAGGTTGTCTCCCGGAAGGAGACAAAGGTTGTCTCCCGGAGGGAGACAAATATTATCTCCCGGAGGGAAACAAATGTTGTCTCCCGGAGAGAGACAAAGGTTGTCTCCCGGAGAGAGACAAAGTTTGTCTCCCGGAGGGAGACAAAGGTTGTCTCCCGGAGGGAGACAAATGTTGTCTCCCGGAGGTAGACAAATGTTGTCTCCCGGAGGGAGACAAAGGGTGTCTCCCGGAGGGAGACATAGGTGGTCTCCCGGAGGGAGACAAATGTTGTCTCCCGGAGGGAGACAAAGGTTGTCTCCCGGAAGGAGATAGGTTGTCTCCCGGAGGGAGACAAATGTTGTCTCCCGGAGGGAGACAAATATTATCTCCCGGAGGGAGACAAATGTTGTCTCCCGGAGAGAGACAAAGGTTGTCTCCCGGAGAGAGACAAAGTTTGTCTCCCGGAGGGAGACAAAGGTTGTCTCCCGGAGGGAGACAAATGTTGTCTCCCGGAGGGAGACAAATGTTGTCTCCCGGAGGGAGACACAGGGTGTCTCCCGGAGGGAGACAAATGTTATCTCCCGGAGGGAGACAAATGTTGTCTCCCGGAGGGAGACATAGGTGGTCTCCCGGAGGGAGACAAATGTTGTCTCCCGAAGGGAGACAAAGGGTGTCTCCCGGAGGGAGACATAGGTGGTCTCCCGGAGGGAGACAAATGTTGTCTCCCGGAGGGAGACAAAGGTTGTCTCCCGGAAGGAGATAGGTTGTCTCCCGGAGGGAGACAAATGTTGTCTCCCGGAGGGAGACAAAGTTTGTCTCCCGGAGGGAGACAAAGGTTGTCTCCCGGAGGGAGACAAAGGTTGTCTCCCGGAAGGAGACAGGTTGTCTCCCGGAGGGAGACAAAGGTTGTCTCCTGGAGGGAGACAAATGTTGTCTCCCGGAGGGAGACAAAGGTGGTCTCCCGGAGGGAGACAAATGTAGTCTCCCGGAAGGAGACAAATGTTGTCTCCCGGAGGGAGACAAACGTTATCTCCCGGAGGGAGACAAATGTTGTCTCCCGGAGGGAGACAAATGTTGTCTCCCGGAGGGAGACAAATGTTATCTCCCGGAGGGAGACAAATGTTATCTCCCGGAGGGAGACAAATGTTGTCTCCCGGAAGGAGACAGGTTGTCTCCCGGAGGGAGACAAAGGTTGTCTCCCGGAGGGAGACAAATATTATCTCCCGGAGGGAGACAAATGTTGTCTCCCGGAGAGAGACAAAGGTTGTCTCCCGGAGAGAGACAAAGTTTGTCTCCCGGAGGGAGACAAAGGTTGTCTCCCGGAGGGAGACAAATGTTGTCTCCCGGAGGGAGACAAATGTTTTCTCCCGGAGGGAGACACAGGGTGTCTCCCGGAGGGAGACAAATGTTATCTCCCGGAGGGAGACAAATGTTGTCTCCCGGAGGGAGACATAGGTGGTCTCCCGGAGGGAGACAAATGTTGTCTCCCGAAGGGAGACAAAGGTTGTCTCCCGGAGGGAGACAAAGGTTGTCTCCCGGAGGGAGACAAATGTTGTCTCCCGGAGGGAGACAAAGGTTGTCTCCCGGAGGGAGACAAAGGTTTTCTCCAGGAGGGAGACAAAGGTGGTCTCCCGGAGGGAGACAGGCTGTCTCCCGGAGGGAGACAAATGTAGTCTCCCGGAAGGAGACAAATGTTATCTCCCGGAGGGAGACAAATGTTATCTCCCGGAGGGAGACAAATGTTGTCTCCCGGAAGGAGACAGGTTGTCTCCCGGAGGGAGACAAAGGTTGTCTCCCGGAGGGAGATAAATATTATCTCCCGGAGGGAGACAAATGTTGTCTCCCGGAGAGAGACAAAGGTTGTCTCCCGGAGAGAGACAAAGTTTGTCTCCCGGAGGGAGACAAAGGTTGTCTCCCGGAGGGAGACAAATGTTGTCTCCCGGAGGGAGACAAATGTTTTCTCCCGGAGGGAGACACAGGGTGTCTCCCGGAGGGAGACAAATGTTATCTCCCGGAGGGAGACAAATGTTGTCTCCCGGAGGGAGACATAGGTGGTCTCCCGGAGGGAGACAAATGTTGTCTCCCGAAGGGAGACAAAGGTTGTCTCCCGGAGGGAGACAAAGGTTGTCTCCCGGAGGGAGACAAATGTTGTCTCCCGGAGGGACACAAAGGTTGTCTCCCGGAGGGAGACAAAGGTTTTCTCCAGGAGGGAGACAAAGGTGGTCTCCCGGAGGGAGACAGGCTGTCTCCCGGAGGGAGACAAATGTAGTCTCCCGGAAGGAGACAAATGTTGTCTCCCGGAGGGAGACAAAGGTTGTCTCCCGGAGAGAGACAAAGTTTGTCTCCCGGAGGGAGACAAAGGTTGTCTCCCGGAGGGAGACAAATGTTGTCTCCCGGAGGGAGACAAATGTTGTCTCCCGGAGGGAGACAAATGTTGTCTCCCGGAGAGAAACAAAGGTTTTCTCCCGGAGAGAGACAAAGGTTGTCTCCCGGAGGGAGACAAAGATTGTCTCCCGGAGGGAGACAAAGGTTGTCTCCCGGAGGGAGACAAATGTTATCTCCCGGAGGGAGACAAATGCTGTCTACCGGAGGGAGACAAATGTTGTCTCCCGGAGGGAGACAAATGTTGTCTCCCGGAGAGAGACAAAGGTTTTCTCCCGGGTAGAGACAAAGGTTGTCTCCCGGAGGGAGACAAAGATTGTCTCCCGGAGGGAGACAAAGTTTGTCTCCCGGAGGGAGACAAATGTTATCTCCCGGAGGGAGACAAATGCTGTCTACCGGAGGGAGACAAATGTTGTCTCCCGAAGGGAGACAAAGGTTGTCTCCCGGAGGGAGACAAAGGTTGTCTCCCGGAGGGAGACAAATGTTGTCTCCCGGAGGGAGACAAAGGTTGTCTCCCGGAGGGAGACAAAGGTTGTCTCCAGGAGGGAGACAAAGGTGGTCTCCTGGAGGGAGACAGGCTGTCTCCCGGAGGGAGACAAATGTAGTCTCCCGGAAGGAGACAAATGTTGTCTCCCGGAGGGAGACAAAGGTTGTCTCCCGGAGAGAGACAAAGTTTGTCTCCCGGAGGGAGACAAAGGTTGTCTCCCGGAGGGAGACAAATGTTGTCTCCCGGAGGGAGACAAATGTTGTCTCCCGGAGGGAGACAAATGTTGTCTCCCGGAGAGAGACAAAGGTTTTCTCCCGGGTAGAGACAAAGGTTGTCTCCCGGAGGGAGACAAAGATTGTCTCCCGGAGGGAGACAAAGGTTGTCTCCCGGAGGGAGACAAATGTTATCTCCCGGAGGGAGACAAATGCTGTCTACCGGAGGGAGACAAATGTTGTCTCCCGGAGGGAGACAAATGTTGTCTCCCGGAGGGAGACAAATGTTGTCTCCCGGAGGGAGACAAATGTTGTCTCCCGGAGGGAGACAAATGTTGTCTCCCGGAGGGAGACACAGGGTGTCTCCCGGAGGGAGACAAAGATTGTCTCCCGGAGGGAGACCATTGTTGTCTCCCGGAGGGAGACAAAGGTTGTCTCCCGGAGGGAGACAAATGTTATCTCCCGGAGGGAGACAAATGATGTCTCCCGGAGGGAGACATAGGTGGTCTCCCGGAGGGAGACAAATGTTGTCTCCCGAAGGGAGACAAAGGTTGTCTCCCGGAGGGAGACAAAGGTTGTCTCCCGGAGGGAGACAAATGTTGTCTCCCGGAGGGAGACAAAGGTTGTCTCCCGGAGGGAGACAAAGGTTGTCTCCAGGAGGGAGACAAAGGTGGTCTCCTAAAGGGAGACAGGCTGTCTCCCGGAGGGAGACAAATGTAGTCTCCCGGAAGGAGACAAATGTTGTCTCCCGGAGGGAGACAAAGGTTGTCTCCCGGAGAGAGACAAAGTTTGTCTCCCAGAGGGAGACAAAGGTTGTCTCCCGGAGGGAGACAAATGTTGTCTCCCGGAGGGAGACAAATGTTGTCTCCCGGAGGGAGACAAATGTTGTCTCCCGGAGAGAGACAAAGGTTTTCTCCCGGGTAGAGACAAAGGTTGTCTCCCGGAGGGAGACAAAGATTGTCTCCCGGAGGGAGACAAAGGTTGTCTCCCGGAGGGAGACAAATGTTATCTCCCGGAGGGAGACAAATGCTGTCTACCGGAGGGAGACAAAGGTTGTCTCCCGGAGGGAGACAAATGTTGTCTCCCGGAGGGAGACAAATGTTATCTCCCGGAGGGAGACAAATGTTATCTCCCGGAGGGAGACAAATTTTGTCTCCCGGAAGGAGACAGGTTGTCTCCCGGAGGGAGACAAAGGTTGTCTCCCGGAGGGAGACAAATATTATCTCCCGGAGGGAAACAAATGTTGTCTCCCGGAGAGAGACAAAGGTTGTCTCCCGGAGAGAGACAAAGTTTGTCTCCCGGAGGGAGACAAAGGTTGTCTCCCGGAGGGAGACAAATGTTGTCTCCCGGAGGTAGACAAATGTTGTCTCCCGGAGGGAGACAAAGGGTGTCTCCCGGAGGGAGACATAGGTGGTCTCCCGGAGGGAGACAAATGTTGTCTGCCGGAGGGAGACAAAGGTTGTCTCCCGGAAGGAGATAGGTTGTCTCCCGGAGGGAGACAAATGTTGTCTCCCGGAGGGAGACAAAGTTTGTCTCCCGGAGGGAGACAAAGGTTGTCTCCCGGAGGGAGACAAAGGTTGTCTCCCGGAAGGAGACAGGTTGTCTCCCGGAGGGAGACAAAGGTTGTCTCCTGGAGGGAGACAAATGTTGTCTTCCGGAAGGAGACAAATGTTGTCTCCCGGAGGGAGACAAACGTTATCTCCCGGAGGGAGACAAATGTTGTCTCCCGGAGGGAGACAAATGTTGTCTCCCGGAGGGAGACAAATGTTATCTCCCGGAGGGAGACAAATGTTATCTCCCGGAGGGAGACAAATGTTGTCTCCCGGAAGGAGACAGGTTGTCTCCCGGAGGGAGACAAAGGTTGTCTCCCGGAGGGAGACAAATATTATCTCCCGGAGGGAGACAAATGTTGTCTCCCGGAGAGAGACAAAGGTTGTCTCCCGGAGAGAGACAAAGTTTGTCTCCCGGAGGGAGACAAAGGTTGTCTCCCGGAGGGAGACAAATGTTGTCTCCCGGAGGGAGACAAATGTTGTCTCCCGGAGGGAGACAAAGGGTGTCTCCCGGAGGGAGACAAAGGTTGTCTCCCGGAGGGAGACATAGGTGGTCTCCCGGAGGGAGACAAATGTTGTCTCCCGGAGGGAGACAAAGGTTGTCTCCCGGAGGGAGACAAAGGTTGTCTCCCGGAGGGAGACAAATGTTGTCTCCCGGAGGGAGACAAATGTTGTCTCCAGGAGGGAGACAAAGGTGGTCTCCCGGAGGGAGACAGGCTGTCTCCCGGAGGGAGACAAATGTAGTCTCCCGGAAGGAGACAAATGTTGTCTCCCGGAGGGAGACAAAGGTTGTCTCCCGGAGAGAGACAAAGTTTGTCTCCCGGAGGGAGACAAAGGTTGTCTCCCGGAGGGAGACAAATGTTGTCTCCCGGAGGGAGACAAATGTTGTCTCCCGGAGGGAGACAAATGTTGTCTCCCGGAGAGAGACAAAGGTTTTCTCCCGGAGAGAGACAAAGGTTGTCTCCCGGAGGGAGACAAAGATTGTCTCCCGGAGGGAGACAAAGGTTGTCTCCCGGAGAGAGACAAAGTTTGTCTCCCGGAGGGAGACAAAGGTTGTCTCCCGGAGGGAGACAAATGTTGTCTCCCGGAGGGAGACAAATGTAGTCTCCCGGAGGGAGACAAAGGGTGTCTCCCGGAGGGAGACAAAGGTTGTCTCCCGGAGGGAGACCATTGTTGTCTCCCGGAGGGAGACAAAGGTTGTCTCCCGGAGGGAGACAAATGTTATCTCCCGGAGGGAAACAAATGTTGTCTCCCGGAGGGAGACATAGGTGGTCTCCCGGAGGGAGACAAATGTTGTCTCCCGGAGGGAGACAAAGGTTGTCTCCCGGAGGGAGACAAAGGTTGTCTCCCGGAGGGAGACAAATGTTGTCTCCCGGAGGGAGACAAATGTTGTCTCCAGGAGGGAGACAACATTAGTCTCCCTCCGGGAGACAACATTTGTCTCCCTCCGGGAAACAACATTTGTCTCCCTCCGGGAGATAACATTTGTCTCCCTCCGGGAGACAACATTTGTCTCCCTCCGGGAGACGACCTTTGTCTCTCTCTGGGAGACAAACTGTCTCCCTCCGGGAGACAACCTTAGTCTCCCTCCGGGAGACAACCTTAGTCTCCCTTCGGGAGACAACCTTAGTCTCCCTCCGGGAGACAACAATTGTCTCCCTCCGGGAGACAACATGTCTCCCTCCGGGAGACAACATTAGTCTCCCTCCTGGAGACAACCTTTGTCTCCCTCTGGGAGATAATATTTGTCTCCCTCCGGGAGACAACATTTGTCTCCCTCCGGGAGACGACCTTTGTCTCTCTCTGGGAGACAAACTGTCTCCCTCCGGGAGACAACCTTTGTCTCCCTTCGGGAGATAACATTTGTCTCCCTCCGGGAAACAACATTTGTCTCCCTCCGGGAGATAACATTTGTCTCCCTCCGGGAGACAACATTTGTCTCCCTCCGGGAGACGACCTTTGTCTCTCTCTGGGAGACAAACTGTCTCCCTCCGGGAGACAACCTTAGTCTCCCTCCGGGAGACAACCTTAGTCTCCCTCCGGGAGACAACAATTGTCTCCCTCCGGGAGACAACCTGTCTCCCTCCGGGAGACAACATTAGTCTCCCTCCTGGAGACAACCTTTGTCTCCCTCTGGGAGATAATATTTGTCTCCCTCCGGGAGACAACATTTGTCTCCCTCCGGGAGACGACCTTTGTCTCTCTCTGGGAGACAAACTGTCTCCCTCCGGGAAACAACATTTGTCTCCCTTCGGGAGATAACATTTGTCTCCTTCCGGGAGACAACCTTTGTCTCCCTCCGGGAAACAACATTTGTCTCCCTCCGGGAGATAACATGTGTCTCCCTCCGGGAGACAGCCTTTGTCTCCCTCCGGGAGACAACCTTAGTCTCCCTACGGGAGATAACATTTGTCTCTCTCCGGGAGATAACATTTGTCTCCCTCCGGGAGACAACATTTGTCTCCCTCCGGGAGACGACCTTTGTTTCTCTCTGGGAGACAAACTGTCTCCCTCCGGGAGACAACCTTAGTCTCCCTCCGGGAGACAACAATTGTCTCCCTCCGGCAGACAACCTGTCTCCCTCCGGGAGACAACATTAGTCTCCCTCCGGGAGACAACATTTGTCTCCCTCCGGGAAACAACATTTGTCTCCCTCCGGGAGATAACATTTGTCTCCCTCCGGGAGACAACATTTGTCTCCCTCCGGGAGACGACCTTTGTCTCTCTCTGGGAGACAAACTGTCTCCCTCCGGGAGACAACCTTAGTCTCCCTCCGGGAGACAACCTTAGTCTCCCTCCGGGAGACAACAATTGTCTCCCTCCGGGAGACAACCTGTCTCCCTCCGCGAGACAACATTAGTCTCCCTCCTGGAGACAACCTTTGTCTCCCTCTGGGAGATAATATTTGTCTCCCTCCGGGAGACAACATTTGTCTCCCTCCGGGAGACGACCTTTGTCTCTCTCTGGGAGACAAACTGTCTCCCTCCGGGAGACAACCTTTGTCTCCCTCTGGGAGACAAACTGTCTCCCTCCGGGAGACAACCTTAGTCTCCCTCCGGGAGACAACAATTGTCTCCCTCCGGGAGACAACATTAGTCTCCCTCCTGGAAACAACATTTGTCTCCCTCCGGGAGATAACATTTGTCTCCCTCCGGGAGACAACATTTGTCTCCCTCCGGGAGACGACCTTTGTCTCTCTCTGGGAGACAAACTGTCTCCCTCCGGGAAACAACATTTGTCTCCCTTCGGGAGATAACATTTGTCTCCCTCCGGGAGACAACCTTTGTCTCCCTCCGGGAAACAACATTTGTCTCCCTCCGGGAGATAACATTTGTCTCCCTCCGGGAGACAACCTTTGTCTCCCTCCGGGAGACAACCTTAGTCTCCCTACGGGAGATAACATTTGTCTCCCTCCGGGAGACAACATTTGTCTCCCTCCGGGAGACGACCTTTGTCTCTCTCTGGGAGACAAACTGTTTCCCTCCGGGAGACAACCTGTCTCCCCCGGGAGACAACATTATTCTCCCTCCTGGAGACAACCTTTGTCTCCCTCAGGGAGATAATATTTGTCTCCCTCCGGGAAACAACATTTGTCTCCCTCCGGGAGATAACATTTGTCTCCCTCCGGGAGACAACATTTGTCTCCCTCCGGGAGACGACCTTTGTCTCTCTCTGGGAGACAAACTGTCTCCCTCCGGGAGACAACCTTAGTCTCCCTCCGGGAGACAACCTTAGTCTCCCTCCGGGAGACAACCTTAGTCTCCCTCCGGGAGACAACAATTGTCTCCCTCCGGGAGACAACCTGTCTCCCTCCGGGAGACAACATTAGTCTCCCTCCTGGAGACAACCTTTGTCTCCCTCTGGGAGATAATATTTGTCTCCCTCCGGGAGACAACATTTGTCTCCCTCCGGGAGACGACCTTTGTCTCTCTCTGGGAGACAAACTGTCTCCCTCCGGGAGACAACCTTTGTCTCCCTCCGGGAGACAACCTTTGTCTCCCTCCGGGAGACAAACTGTCTCCCTCCGGGAGACAACCTTAGTCTCCCTCCGGGAGACAACAATTGTCTCCCTCCGGGAGACAACCTGTCTCCCTCCGGGAGACAACATTAGTCTCCCTCCTGGAAACAACATTTGTCTCCCTCCGGGAGATAACATTTGTCTCCCTCCGGGAGACAACATTTGTCTCCCTCCGGGAGACAACCTTTGTCTCTCTCTGGGAGACAAACTGTCTCCCTCCGGGAAACAACATTTGTCTCCCTTCGGGAGATAACATTTGTCTCCCTCCGGGAGACAACCTTTGTCTCCCTCCGGGAAACAACATTTGTCTCCCTCCGGGAGATAACATTTGTCTCCCTCCGGGAGACAGCCTTTGTCTCCCTCCGGGAGACAACCTTAGTCTCCCTACGGGAGATAACATTTGTCTCTCTCCGGGAGATAACATTTGTCTCCCTCCGGGAGACAACATTTGTCTCCCTCCGGGAGACGACCTTTGTTTCTCTCTGGGAGACAAACTGTCTCCCTCCGGGAGACAACCTTAGTCTCCCTCCGGGAGACAACAATTGTCTCCCTCCGGGAGACAACCTGTCTCCCTCCGGGAGACAACATTAGTCTCCCTCCGGGAGACAACATTTGTCTCCCTCCGGGAAACAACATTTGTCTCCCTCCGGGAGATAACATTTGTCTCCCTCCGGGAGACAACATTTGTCTCCCTCCGGGAGACGACCTTTGTCTCTCTCTGGGAGACAAACTGTCTCCCTCCGGGAGACAACCTTAGTCTCCCTCCGGGAGACAACCTTAGTCTCCCTCCGGGAGACAACAATTGTCTCCCTCCGGGAGACAACCTGTCTCCCTCCGGGAGACAACATTAGTCTCCCTCCTGGAGACAACCTTTGTCTCCCTCTGGGAGATAATATTTGTCTCCCTCCGGGAGACAACATTTGTCTCCCTCCGGGAGACGACCTTTGTCTCTCTCTGGGAGACAAACTGTCTCCCTCCGGGAGACAACCTTTGTCTCCCTCCGGGAGACAAACTGTCTCCCTCCGGGAGACAACCTTTGTCTCCCTCCGGGAAACAACATTTGTCTCCCTCCGGGAGATAACATTTGTCTCCCTCCGGGAGACAACCTTTGTCTCCCTCCGGGAGACAACCTTAGTCTCCCTACGGGAGATAACATTTGTCTCCCTCCGGGAGACAACATTTGTCTCCCTCCGGGAGACGACCTTTGTCTCTCTCTGGGAGACAAACTGTCTCCCTCCGGGAAACAACATTTGTCTCCCTTCGGGAGATAACATTTGTCTCCCTCCGGGAGACAACCTTTGTCTCCCTCCGGGAAACAACATTTGTCTCCCTCCGGGAGATAACATTTGTCTCCCTCCGGGAGACAACCTTTGTCTCCCTCCGGGAGACAACCTTAGTCTCCCTACGGGAGATAACATTTGTCTCCCTCCGGGAGACAACATTTGTCTCCCTCCGGGAGACGACCTTTGTCTCTCTCTGGGAGACAAACTGTTTCCCTCCGGGAGACAACCTGTCTCCCCCGGGAGACAACATTATTCTCCCTCCTGGAGACAACCTTTGTCTCCCTCAGGGAGATAATATTTGTCTCCCTCCGGGAAACAACATTTGTCTCCCTCCGGGAGATAACATTTGTCTCCCTCCGGGAGACAACATTTGTCTCCCTCCGGGAGACGACCTTTGTCTCTCTCTGGGAGACAAACTGTCTCCCTCCGGGAGACAACCTTTGTCTCCCTCCGGGAGACAAACTGTCTCCCTCCGGGAGACAACCTTTGTCTCCCTCCGGGAAACAACATTTGTCTCCCTCCGGGAGATAACATTTGTCTCCCTCCGGGAGACAACCTTTGTCTCCCTCCGGGAGACAACCTTAGTCTCCCTACGGGAGATAACATTTGTCTCCCTCCGGGAGACAACATTTGTCTCCCTCCGGGAGACGACCTTTGTCTCTCTCTGGGAGACAAACTGTCTCCCTCCGGGAAACAACATTTGTCTCCCTTCGGGAGATAACATTTGTCTCCCTCCGGGAGACAACCTTTGTCTCCCTCCGGGAAACAACATTTGTCTCCCTCCGGGAGATAACATTTGTCTCCCTCCGGGAGACAACCTTTGTCTCCCTCCGGGAGACAACCTTAGTCTCCCTACGGGAGATAACATTTGTCTCCCTCCGGGAGACAACATTTGTCTCCCTCCGGGAGACGACCTTTGTCTCTCTCTGGGAGACAAACTGTTTCCCTCCGGGAGACAACCTGTCTCCCCCGGGAGACAACATTATTCTCCCTCCTGGAGACAACCTTTGTCTCCCTCAGGGAGATAATATTTGTCTCCCTCCGGGAAACAACATTTGTCTCCCTCCGTGAGATAACATTTGTCTCCCTCCGGGAGACAACATTTGTCTCCCTCCGGGAGACAACCTTTGTCTCTCTCCGGGAGACAAACTGTCTCCCTCCGGGAGACAACCTTTGTCTCCCTCTGGGAGACAAACTTTGCCTCCCTCCGGGAGACAACCTTTGTCTCCCTCCGGGAGACAAACTTTGTCTCCCTCCGGGAGACAACCTTTGTCTCCCTCCGGGAAACAACATTTGTCTCCCTCCGGGAGATAACATTTGTCTCCCTCCGGGAGACAACATTTGTCTCCCTCCGGGAGACAACCTTTGTCTCTCTCCGGGAGACAAACTGTCTCCCTCCGGGAGACAACCTTTGTCTCCCTCCGGGAGACAACCTTAGTCTCCCTCCGGGAGACAACAATTGTCTCCCTCCGGGAGATAACATTTGTCTCCCTCCGGGAGACAACATTTGTCTCCCTCCGGGAAACAACATTTGTCTCCCTCCGGGAGATAACATTTGTCTCCCTCCGGGAGACAACATTTGTCTCCCTCCGGGAGACGACCTTTGTCTCTCTCTGGGAGACAAACTGTCTCCCTCCGGGAGACAACCTTAGTCTCCCTCCAGGAGACAACCTTAGTCTCCCTCCGGGAGACAGCAATTGTCTCCCTCCGGGAGACAACCTGTCTCCCTCCGGGAGACAACATTAGTCTCCCTCCTGGAGACAACCTTTGTCTCCCTCTGGGAGATAATATTTGTTTCCCTCCGGGAGACAACATTTGTCTCCCTCCAGGAGACGACCTTTGTCTCTCTCTGGGAGACAAACTGTCTCCCTCCGGGAGACAACCTTTGTCTCCCTCCGGAGACAAACTGTCTCCCTCCGGGAGACAACCTTAGTCTCCCTCCGGGAGACAACCTTTGTCTACCTCCGGGAGACACCCTTTGTCTCCCTCCGGGAGACAACATTTGTCTCCCTCCGGGAGACAACCTTTGTTTCCCTCCGGGAGACAAACTTTGTCTCCCTCCGGGAGACAACCTTTGTCTCTCTCTGGGAGACAAACTGTCTCCCTCCGGGAGACAACATTTGTCTCCCTTCGGGAGATAACATTTGTCTCCCTCCGGGAGACAACATTTGTCTCCCTCCGGGAGACAACCTTTGTCTCCCTCCGGGAGACAACCTTTGTCTCCCTCAGGGAGACAACATTTGTCTCCCTCCGGGAGACAACATTTGTCTCCCTCCGGGAGACAACATTAGTCTTCCTCCTGGAGACAACCTTTGTCTCCCTCTGGGAGATAATATTTGTCTCCCTCCGGGAGACAACATTTGTCTCCCTCCGGGAGACGACCTTTGTCTCTCTCTGGGAGACAAACTGTCTCCCTCCGGGAGACAACCTTAGTCTCCCTCCGGGAGACAACAATTGTCTCCCTCCGGGAGACAACCTGTCTCCCTCCGGGAGACAACCTTTGTCTCCATCCGGGAGACAACATTTGTCTCCCTCCGGGAAACAACATTTGTCTTCCTCCGGGAGATAACATTTGTCTCCCTCCGGGAGATAACATTTGTCTCCCTCCGGGAGACGACCTTTGTCTCTCTCTGGGAGACAACATTTGTCTCCCTCCTGGAGACAACCTTTGTCTCCCTCTGGGAGATAATATTTGTCTCCCTCCGGGAGACAACATTTGTCTCCCTCCGGGAGACAACCTTTGTCTCTCTCTGGGAGACAACCTTTGTCTCCCTCCGGGAGACAACATTAGTCTCCCTCCTGGAGACAACCTTTGTCTCCCTCTGGGAGATAATATTTGTTTCCCTCCGGGAGACAACATTTGTCTCCCTCCAGGAGACGACCTTTGTCTCTCTCTGGGAGACAAACTGTCTCCCTCCGGGAGACAACCTTTGTCTCCCTCCGGAGACAAACTGTCTCCCTCCGGGAGACAACCTTAGTCTCCCTCCGGGAGACAACCTTTGTCTACCTCCGGGAGACACGCTTTGTCTCCCTCCGGGAGACAACATTTGTCTCCCTCCGGGAGACAACCTTTGTTTCCCTCCGGGAGACAAACTTTGTCTCCCTCCGGGAGACAACCTTTGTCTCTCTCTGGGAGACAAACTGTCTCCCTCCGGGAGACAACATTTGTCTCCCTTCGGGAGATAACATTTGTCTCCCTCCGGGAGACAACATTTGTCTCCCTCCGGGAGACAACCTTTGTCTCCCTCCGGGAGACAACCTTTGTCTCCCTCAGGGAGACAACATTTGTCTCCCTCCGGGAGACAACATTTGTCTCCCTCCGGGAGACAACATTAGTCTTCCTCCTGGAGACAACCTTTGTCTCCCTCTGGGAGATAATATTTGTCTCCCTCCGGGAGACAACATTTGTCTCCCTCCGGGAGACGACCTTTGTCTCTCTCTGGGAGACAAACTGTCTCCCTCCGGGAGACAACCTTTGTCTCCCTCCGGGAGACAAACTGCCTCCCTCCGGGAGAAAACCTTAGTCTCCCTCCGGGAGACAACAATTGTCTCCCTCCGGGAGACAACCTGTCTCCCTCCGGGAGACAACCTTTGTCTCCATCCGGGAGACAACATTTGTCTCCCTCCGGGAAACAACATTTGTCTTCCTCCGGGAGATAACATTTGTCTCCCTCCGGGAGATAACATTTGTCTCCCTCCGGGAGACGACCTTTGTCTCTCTCTGGGAGACAACATTTGTCTCCCTCCTGGAGACAACCTTTGTCTCCCTCTGGGAGATAATATTTGTCTCCCTCCGGGAGACAACATTTGTCTCCCTCCGGGAGACAACCTTTGTCTCTCTCTGGGAGACAACCTTTGTCTCCCTCCGGGAGACAACATTTGTCTCCCTCCGGGAGACAACATTTGTCTCCCTCCGGGAGACAACATTAGTCTTCCTCCTGGAGACAACCTTTGTCTCCCTCTGGGAGATAATATTTGTCTCCCTCCGGGAGACAACATTTGTCTCCCTCCGGGAGACGACCTTTGTCTCTCTCTGGGAGACAAACTGTCTCCCTCCGGGAGACAACCTTTGTCTCCCTCCGGGAGACAAACTGCCTCCCTCCGGGAGAAAACCTTAGTCTCCCTCCGGGAGACAACAATTGTCTCCCTCCGGGAGACAACCTGTCTCCCTCCGGGAGACAACCTTTGTCTCCCTCCGGGAGACAACATTTGTCTCCCTCCGGGAAACAACATTTGTCTCCCTCCGGGAGATAACATTTGTCTCCCTCCGGGAGATAACATTTGTCTCCCTCCGGGAGACAAAATTTGTCTCCCTCCGGGAGACGACCTTTGTCTCTCTCTGGGAGACAACATTTGTCTCCCTCCTGGAGACAACCTTTGTCTCCCTCTGGGAGATAATATTTGTCTCCCTCCGGGAGACAACATTTGTCTCCCTCCGGGAGACAACCTTTGTCTCCCTCCGGGAGATAACATTTGTCTCCCTCCGGGAGATAACATTTGTCTCCCTCCGGGAGACGACCTTTGTCTCTCTCTGGGAGACAACATTTGTCTCCCTCCTGGAGACAACCTTTGTCTCCCTCTGGGAGATAATATTTGTCTCCCTCCGGGAGACAACATTTGTCTCCCTCCGGGAGACAACCTTTGTCTCTCTCTGGGAGACAACATTTGTCTCCCTCCTGGAGACAACCTTTGTCTCCCTCTGGGAGATAATATTTGTCTCCCTCCGGGAGACAACATTTGTCTCCCTCCGGGAGACAACCTTTGTCTCCCTCCGGGAGACAAACTGCCTCCCTCCGGGAGAAAACCTTAGTCTCCCTCCGGGAGACAACAATTGTCTCCCTCCGGGAGACAACCTGTCTCCCTCCGGGAGACAACCTTTGTCTCCCTCCGGGAGACAACATTTGTCTCCCTCCGGGAAACAACATTTGTCTCCCTCCGGGAGATAACATTTGTCTCCCTCCGGGAGATAACATTTGTCTCCCTCCGGGAGACAAAATTTGTCTCCCTCCGGGAGACGACCTTCGTCTCTCTCTGGGAGACAACATTTGTCTCCCTCCTGGAGACAACCTTTGTCTCCCTCCGGGAGACAACATTTGTCTCCCTTCGGGAGACGACATTTGTCTCCCTCCGGGAGACAACATTTGTCTCCCTCCGGGAGACAACCTTTGTCTCCCTCCGGGAGACAACCTTTGTCTCCCTCCGGGAGACAACATTTGTCTCCCTTCGGGAGATAACATTTGTCTCCCTTCGGGAGATAACATTTGTCTCCCTCCGGGAGACAACATTTGTCTCCCTCCGGGAGATAACATTTGTCTCCCTTCGGGAGATAACATTTGTCTCCCTCCGGGAGACAACATTTGTCTCCCTCCGGGAGACAACCTTTGTCTCCCTCCGGGAGACAACCTTTGTCTACCTCCGGGAGACACCCTTTGTCTCCCTCCGGGAGACAACATTTGTCTCCCTCCGGGAGACAACCTTTGTTTCCCTCCGGGAGACAAACTTTGTCTTCCTCCGGGAGACAACCTTTGTCTCCCTCCGGGAGACAACCTTTGTCTCTCTCTGGGAGACAAACTGTCTCCCTCCGGGAGACAACATTTGTACCCTTCGGGAGATAACATTTGTCTCCCTCCGGGAGACAACATTTGTCTCCCTCCGGGAGACAACCTTTGTCTCCCTCCGGGAGACAACCTTTGTCTCCCTCCGGGAGACAACATTTGTCTCCCTCCGGGAGACAAATTTGTCTCCCTCCGGGAGACAACATTAGTCTTCCTCCTGGAGACAATCTTTGTCTCCCTCCGGGAGACAACAATTGTCTCCCTCCGGGAGACAACCTGTCTCCCTCCGGGAGACAACATTAGTGTTCCTCCTAGAGACAATCTTTGTCTCCCTCCGGGAGACAACATTTGTCTCCCTCCGGGAGACAACCTTTGTCTACCTCCTGGAGACACCCTTTGTCTCCCTCCGGGAGACAACATTTGTCTCCCTCCGGGAGACAACCTTTGTTTCCCTCCGGGAGACAAACTTTGTCTCCCTCCGGGAGACACCCTTTGTCTCCCTCCGGGAGACAACATTTGTCTCCCTCCGGGAGACAACCTTTGTTTCCCTCCGGGAGACAAACTTTGTCTCCCCCCGGGAGACAACCTTTGTCTCCCTCCGGGAGACAACCTTTGTCTCTCTCTGGGAGACAAACTGTCTCCCTCCGGGAGACAACATTTGTACCCTTCGGGAGATAACATTTGTCTCCCTCCGGGAGACAACATTTGTCTCCCTCCGGGAGACAACCTTTGTCTCCCTCCGGGAGACAACCTTTGTCTCCCTCCGGGAGACAACATTTGTCTCCCTCCGGGAGACAACATTAGTGTTCCTCCTGGAGACAATCTTTGTCTCCCCCTGGGAGATAATATTTGTCTCCCTCCGGGAGACAACATTTGTCTCCCTCCGGGAGACGACCTTTGTCTCTCTCTGGGAGACAAACTGTCTCCCTCCGGGAGACAACCTTTGTTTCCCTCCGGGAGACAAACTGCCTCCCTCCGGGAGAAAACCTTAGTCTCCCTCCGGGAGACAACAATTGTCTCCCTCCGGGAGACAACCTGTCTCCCTCCGGGAGACAACCTTTGTCTCCCTCCGGGAGACAACATTTGTCTCCCTCCGGGAAACAACATTTGTCTTCCTCCTGGAGACAATCTTTGTCTCCCTCCGGGAGACAACAATTGTCTCCCTCCGGGAGACAACCTGTCTCCCTCCGGGAGACAACATTAGTGTTCCTCCTAGAGACAATCTTTGTCTCCCTCCGGGAGACAACATTTGTCTCCCTCCGGGAGACAACCTTTGTCTACCTCCTGGAGACACCCTTTGTCTCCCTCCGGGAGACAACATTTGTCTCCCTCCGGGAGACAACCTTTGTTTCCCTCCGGGAGACAAACTTTGTCTCCCTCCGGGAGACACCCTTTGTCTCCCTCCGGGAGACAACATTTGTCTCCCTCCGGGAGACAACCTTTGTTTCCCTCCGGGAGACAAACTTTGTCTCCCCCCGGGAGACAACCTTTGTCTCCCTCCGGGAGACAACCTTTGTCTCTCTCTGGGAGACAAACTGTCTCCCTCCGGGAGACAACATTTGTACCCTTCGGGAGATAACATTTGTCTCCCTCCGGGAGACAACATTTGTCTCCCTCCGGGAGACAACCTTTGTCTCCCTCCGGGAGACAACCTTTGTCTCCCTCCGGGAGACAACATTTGTCTCCCTCCGGGGGACAACATTAGTGTTCCTCCTGGAGACAATCTTTGTCTCCCCCTGGGAGATAATATTTGTCTCCCTCCGGGAGACAACATTTGTCTCCCTCCGAGAGACGACCTTTGTCTCTCTCTGGGAGACAAACTGTCTCCCTCCGGGAGACAACCTTTGTTTCCCTCCGGGAGACAAACTGCCTCTCTCCGGGAGAAAACCTTAGTCTCCCTCCGGGAGACAACAATTGTCTCCCTCCGGGAGACAACCTGTCTCCCTCCGGGAGACAACCTTTGTCTCCCTCCGGGAGACAACATTTGTCTCCCTCCGGGAAACAACATTTGTCTCCCTCCGGGAGATAACATTTGTCTCCCTCCGGGAGAAAACCTTAGTCTCCCTCCGGGAGACAACAATTGTCTCCCTCCGGGAGACAACCTGTCTCCCTCCGGGAGACAACCTTTGTCTCCCTCCGGGAGACAACATTTGTCTCCCTTCGGGAGACAACATTTGTCTCCCTCCGGGAGACAACATTTGTCTCCCTCCGGGAGACAACCTTTGTCTACCTCCTGGAGACACCCTTTGTCTCCCTCCGGGAGACAACATTTGTCTCCCTCCGGGAGACAACCTTTGTTTCCCTCCGGGAGACAAACTTTGTCTCCCTCCGGGAGACACCCTTTGTCTCCCTCCGGGAGACAACATTTGTCTCCCTCCGGGAGACAACCTTTGTTTCCCTCCGGGAGACAAACTTTGTCTCCCCCCGGGAGACAACCTTTGTCTCCCTCCGGGAGACAACCTTTGTCTCTCTCTGGGAGACAAACTGTCTCCCTCCGGGAGACAACATTTGTACCCTTCGGGAGATAACATTTGTCTCCCTCCGGGAGACAACATTTGTCTCCCTCCGGGAGACAACCTTTGTCTCCCTCCGGGAGACAACCTTTGTCTCCCTCCGGGAGACAACATTTGTCTCCCTCCGGGAGACAACATTAGTGTTCCTCCTGGAGACAATCTTTGTCTCCCCCTGGGAGATAATATTTGTCTCCCTCCGGGAGACAACATTTGTCTCCCTCCGGGAGACGACCTTTGTCTCTCTCTGGGAGACAAACTGTCTCCCTCCGGGAGACAACCTTTGTTTCCCTCCGGGAGACAAACTGCCTCCCTCCGGGAGAAAACCTTAGTCTCCCTCCGGGAGACAACAATTGTCTCCCTCCGGGAGACAACCTGTCTCCCTCCGGGAGACAACCTTTGTCTCCCTCCGGGAGACAACATTTGTCTCCCTCCGGGAAACAACATTTGTCTCCCTCCGGGAGATAACATTTGTCTCCCTCCGGGAGAAAACCTTAGTCTCCCTCCGGGAGACAACAATTGTCTCCCTCCGGGAGACAACCTGTCTCCCTCCGGGAGACAACCTTTGTCTCCCTCCGGGAGACAACATTTGTCTCCCTTCGGGAGACAACATTTGTCTCCCTCCGGGAGACAACATTTGTCTCCCTCCGGGAGACAACCTTTGTCTCCCTCCGGGAGACAAACTTTGTCTCCCTCCGGGAGACAACATTTGTCTCCCTTCGGGAGATAACATTTGTCTCCCTTCGGGAGATAACATTTGTCTCCCTTCGGGAGATAACATTTGTCTCCCTCCGGGAGACAACCTTTGTCTCCCTCCGGGAGACAACCTTTGTCTCCCTCCGGGAGACAACATTTGTCTCCCTTCGGGAGATAACATTTGTCTCCCTTCGGGAGATAACATTTGTCTCCCTCCGGGAGACAACCTTTGTCTCCCTCCGGGAGACAACCTTTGTCTCCCTCCGGGAGACAACATTTGTCTCCCTTCGGGAGATAACATTTGTCTCCCTTCGGGAGATAACATTTGTCTCCCTCCGGGAGACAACATTTATCTCCCTCCGGGAGATAACATTTGTCTCCCTTCGGGAGATAACATTTGTCTCCCTCCGGGAGACAACATTTGTCTCCCTCCGGGAGACAACCTTTGTCTCCCTCCGGGAGACAACCTTTGTCTACCTCCGGGAGACACCCTTTGTCTCCCTCCGGGAGACAACATTTGTCTCCCTCCGGGAGACAACCTTTGTTTCCCTCCGGGAGACAAACTTTGTCTTCCTCCGGGAGACAACCTTTGTCTCCCTCCGGGAGACAACCTTTGTCTCTCTCTGGGAGACAAACTGTCTCCCTCCGGGAGACAACATTTTTACCCTTCGGGAGATAACATTTGTCTCCCTCCGGGAGACAACATTTGTCTCCCTCCGGGAGACAACCTTTGTCTCCCTCCGGGAGACAACCTTTGTCTCCCTCCGGGAGACAACATTTGTCTCCCTCCGGGAGACAACATTTGTCTCCCTCCGGGAGACAACATTAGTCTTCCTCCTGGAGACAATCTTTGTCTCCCTCCGGGAGACAACAATTGTCTCCCTCCGGGAGACAACCTGTCTCCCTCCGGGAGACAACAATTGTCTCCCTCCGGGAGACAACATTTGTCTCCCTCCGGGAGACAACCTTTGTCTCCCTCCGGGAGACAACCTTTGTCTCCCTCCGGAGACAACATTTGTCTCCCTCCGGGAGACAACATTTGTCTCCCTTCGGGAGATAACATTTGTCTCCCTTCGGGAGATAACATTTGTCTCCCTCCGGGAGACAACATTTGTCTCCCTCCGGGAGATAACATTTGTCTCCCTTCGGGAGATAACATTTGTCTCCCTCCGGGAGACAACATTTGTCTCCCTCCGGGAGACAACCTTTGTCTCCCTCCGGGAGACAACCTTTGTCTACCTCCGGGAGACACCCTTTGTCTCCCTCCGGGAGACAACATTTGTCTCCCTCCGGGAGACAACCTTTGTTTCCCTCCGGGAGACAAACTTTGTCTTCCTCCGGGAGACAACCTTTGTCTCCCTCCGGGAGACAACCTTTGTCTCTCTCTGGGAGACAAACTGTCTCCCTCCGGGAGACAACATTTTTACCCTTCGGGAGATAACATTTGTCTCCCTCCGGGAGACAACATTTGTCTCCCTCCGGGAGACAACCTTTGTCTCCCTCCGGGAGACAACCTTTGTCTCCCTCCGGGAGACAACATTTGTCTCCCTCCGGGAGACAACATTTGTCTCCCTCCGGGAGACAACATTTGTCTCCCTCCGGGAGACAACATTAGTCTTCCTCCTGGAGACAATCTTTGTCTCCCTCCGGGAGACAACAATTGTCTCCCTCCGGGAGACAACCTGTCTCCCTCCGGGAGACAACAATTGTCTCCCTCCGGGAGACAACATTTGTCTCCCTCCGGGAGACAACCTTTGTCTCCCTCCTGGAGACAACCTTTGTCTCCCTCCGGAGACAACATTTGTCTCCCTCCGGGAGACAACATTAGTGTTCCTCCTGGAGACAATCTTTGTCTCCCCCTGGGAGATAATATTTGTCTCCCTCCGGGAGACAACATTTGTCACCCTCCGGGAGACGACCTTTGTCTCTCTCTGGGAGACAAACTGTCTCCCTCCGGGAGACAACCTTTGTCTCCCTCCGGGAGACAAACTGCCTCCCTCCGGGAGAAAACCTTAGTCTCCCTCCGGGAGACAACAATTGTCTCCCTCCGGGAGACAACCTGTCTCCCTCCGGGAGACAACCTTTGTCTCCCTCCGGGAGACAACATTTGTCTCCCTCCGGGAAACAACATTTGTCTCCCTCCGGGAGATAACATTTGTCTCCCTCCGGGAGATAACATTTGTCTCCCTCCGGGAGACAACATTTGTCTCCCTCCTGGAGACGACCTTTGTCTCTCTCTGGGAGACAACATTTGTCTCCCTCCTGGAGACAACCTTTGTCTCCCTCTGGGAGATAATATTTGTCTCCCTCCGGGAGACAACATTTGTCTCCCTCTAGGAGACAACCTTTGTCTCTCTCTGGGAGACAAACTGTCTCCCTCCGGGAGACAACATTTGTCTCCCTCTCCCTTCGGGAGACAACATTTGTCTCCCTCCGGGAGACAACATTTGTCTCCCTCCGGGAGACAACCTTTGTCTCCCTCCGGGAGACAAACTTTGTCTCCCTCCGGGAGACAACATTTGTCTCCCTTCGGGAGATAACATTTGTCTCCCTTCGGGAGATAACATTTGTCTCCCTCCGGGAGACAACATTTGTCTCCCTCCGGGAGACAACCTTTGTCTCCCTCCGGGAGACAACCTTTGTCTCCCTCCGGGAGACAACCTTTGTCTCCCTCCGGGAGACAACATTTGTCTCCCTTCGGGAGATAACATTTGTCTCCCTCCAGGAGATAACATTTGTCTCCCTCCGGGAGACAACATTTGTCTCCCTCCGGGAGACGACCTTTGTCTCTCTCTGGGAGACAACATTTGTCTCCCTCCTGGAGACAACCTTTGTCTCCCTCTGGGAGATAATATTTGTCTCCCTCCGGGAGACAACATTTGTCTCCCTCTAGGAGACAACATTTGTCTCCCTCCGGGAGACAACCTTTGTTTCCCTCCGGGAGACAAACTTTGTCTCCCTCCGGGAGACAACCTTTGTCTCCCTCCGGGAGACAACCTTTGTCTCTCTCTGGGAGACAAACTGTCTCCCTCCGGGAGACAACATTTGTACCCTTCGGGAGATAACATTTGTCTCCCTCCGGGAAACAACATTTGTCTCCCTCCGGGAGATAACATTTGTCTCCCTCCGGGAGATAACATTTGTCTCCCTCCGGGAGACAACATTTGTCTCCCTCCGGGAGACGACCTTTGTCTCTCTCTGGGAGACAACATTTGTCTCCCTCCTGGAGACAACCTTTGTCTCTCTCTGGGAGACAAACTGTCTCCCTCCGGGAGACAACATTTGTCTCCCTCCGGGAGATAACATTTGTCTCCCTCCTGGAGACAACCTTTGTCTCCCTCTGGGAGATAATATTTGTCTCCCTCCGGGAGACAACATTTGTCTCCCTCTAGGAGACAACATTTGTCTCCCTCCGGGAGACAACCTTTGTTTCCCTCCGGGAGACAAACTTAATCTCCCTCCGGGAGACAACCTTTGTCTCCCTCCGGGAGACAACCTTTGTCTCTCTCTGGGAGACAAACTGTCTCCCTCCGGGAGACAACATTTGTACCCTTCGGGAGATAACATTTGTCTCCCTCCGGGAAACAACATTTGTCTCCCTCCGGGAGATAACATTTGTCTCCCTCCGGGAGATAACATTTGTCTCCCTCCGGGAGACAACATTTGTCTCCCTCCGGGAGACGACCTTTGTCTCTCTCTGGGAGACAACATTTGTCTCCCTCCTGGAGACAACCTTTGTCTCTCTCTGGGAGACAAACTGTCTCCCTCCGGGAGACAACATTTGTCTCCCTTCGGGAGACAACATTTGTCTCCCTCCGGGAGACAACATTTGTCTCCCTCCGGGAGACAACCTTTGTCTCCCTCCGGGAGACAAACTTTGTCTCCCTCCGGGAGACAACATTTGTCTCCCTTCGGGAGATAACATTTGTCTCCCTTCGGGAGATAACATTTGTCTCCCTCCGGGAGACAACATTTGTCTCCCTTCGGGAGATAACATTTGTCTCCCTCCGGGAGACAACATTTGTCTCCCTCCGGGAGACAACCTTTGTCTCCCTCCGGGAGACAACCTTTGTCTCCCTCCGGGAGACAACCTTTGTCTCCCTCCGGGAGACAACCTTAGTCTCCCTCCGGGAGACAACAATTGTCTCCCTCCGGGAGACAACCTGTCTCCCTCCGGGAGACAACATTAGTCTCCCTCCTGGAAACAACATTTGTCTCCCTTCGGGAGATAACATTTGTCTCCCTCCGGGAGACAACCTTTGTCTCATTCCGGGAAACAACATTTGTCTCCCTCCGGGAGATAACATTTGTCTCCCTCCGGGAGACAACCTTAGTCTCCCTACGGGAGATAACATTTGTCTCCCTCCGGGAGACAACATTTGTCTCCCCCCGGGAGACGACCTTTGTCTCTCTCTGGGAGACAAACTGTTTCCCTCCGGGAGACAACCTGTCTCCTGCGGGAGACAACATTATTCTCCCTCCTGGAGACAACCTTTGTCTCCCTCAGGGAGATAATATTTGTCTCCCTCTGGGAAACAACATTTGTCTCCCTCCGGGAGACAACATTTGTCTCCCTCCGGGAGACAACCTCTGTCTCTCTCCTGGAGACAAACTGTCTCCCTCCGGGAGACAACCTTTGTCTCCCTCCGGGAGACAAACTGTCTCCCTCCGGGAGACAACATTTGTCTTCCTTCGGGAGATAACATTTGTCTCCCTCCGGGAGACAACATTTGTCTCCCTCCGGGAGACAACCTTTGTCTCCCTCCGGGAGACAACCTTTGTCTCCCTCCGGGAGACAACATTTGTCTCCCTCCGGGAGACAAAATTTGTCTCCCTCCGGGAGACAACATTAGTCTTCCTCCTGGAGACAACCTTTGTCTCCCTCTGGGAGATAATATTTGTCTCCCTCCGGGAGACAACATTTGTCTCCCTCCGGGAGACGACCTTTGTCTCTCTCTGGGAGACAAACTGTCTCCCTCCGGGAGACAACCTTTGTCTCCCTCCGGGAGACAAACTGCCTCCCTCCGGGAGAAAACCTTAGTCTCCCTCCGGGACACAACAATTGTCTCCCTCCGGGAGACAACCTGTCTCCCTCCGGGAGACAACCTTTGTCTCCCTCCGGGAGACAACATTTGTCTCCCTCCGGGAAACAACATTTGTCTCCCTCCGGGAGATAACATTTGTCTCCCTCCGGGAGATAACATTTGTCTCCCTCCGGGAGACAACATTTGTCTCCCTCCGGGAGACGACCTTTGTCTCTCTCTGGGAGACAAACTGTCTCCCTCCGGGAGACAACCTTTGTCTCCCTCCGGGAGACAAACTGCCTCCCTCCGGGAGAAAACCTTAGTCTCCCTCCGGGAGACAACAATTGTCTCCCTCCGGGAGACAACCTGTCTCCCTCCGGGAGACAACCTTTGTCTCCCTCCGGGAGACAACATTTGTCTCCCTCCGGGAAACAACATTTGTCTCCCTCCGGGAGATAACATTTGTCTCCCTCCGGGAGACGACATTTGTCTCCCTCCGGGAGACAACATTAGTCTTCCTCCTGGAGACAATCTTTGTCTCCCTCCGGGAGACAACAATTGTCTCCCTCCGGGAGACAACCTGTCTCCCTCCGGGAGACAACATTAGTGTTCCTCCTGGAGACAATCTTTGTCTCCCTCTGGGAGATAATATTTGTCTCCCTCCGGGAGACAACATTTGTCTCCCTCCGGGAGACGACCTTTGTCTCTCTCTGGGAGACAAACTGTCTCCCTCCGGGAGACAACCTTTGTCTCCCTGCGGGAGACAAACTGCCTCCCTCCGGGAGAAATCCTTAGTCTCCCTCCGGGAGACAACAATTGTCTCCCTCCGGGAGACAACCTGTCTCCCTCCGGGAGACAACATTTGTCTCCCTCCGGGAGACAACATTTGTCTCCCTCCGGGAAACAACATTTGTCTCCCTCCGGGAGATAACATTTGTCTCCCTCCGGGAGATAACATTTGTCTCCCTCCGGGAGACAACATTTGTCTCCCTCCGGGAGACGACCTTTGTCTCTCTCTGGGAGACAACATTTGTCTCCCTCCTGGAGACAACCTTTGTCTCCCTCTGGGAGATAATATTTGTCTCCCTCCGGGAGACAACATTTGTCTCCCTCTGGGAGACAACCTTTGTCTCTCTCTGGGAGACAAACTGTCTCCCTCCGGGAGACAACATTTGTCTCCCTTCGGGAGACAACATTTGTCTCCCTCCGGGAGACAACATTTGTCTCCCTCCGGGAGACAACCTTTGTCTCCCTCCGGGAGACAAACTTTGTCTCCCTCCGGGAGACAACTTTTGTCTCCCTTCGCGAGATAACATTTGTCTCCCTTCGGGAGATAACATTTGTCTCCCTCCGGGAGACAACATTTGTCTCCCTCTGGGAGACAACCTTTGTCTCCCTCCGGGAGACAACCTTTGTCTCCCTCCGGGAGACAACCTTTGTCTCTCTCTGGGAGACAAACTGTCTCCCTCCGGGAGACAACATTTGTCTCCCTTCGGGAGATAACATTTGTCTCCCTCCGGGAGACAACATTTGTCTCCCTCCGGGAGACAACCTTTGTCTACCTCCGGGAGACACCCTTTGTCTCCCTCCGGGAGACAACATTTGTCTCCCTCCGGGAGACAACCTTTGTTTCCCTCCGGGAGACAAACTTTGTCTCCCTCCGGGAGACAACCTTTGTCTCCCTCCGGGAGACAACATTTGTCTCCCTTCGGGAGATAACATTTGTCTCCCTCCGGGAGACAACATTTGTCTCCCTCCGGGAGACAACCTTTGTCTACCTCCGGGAGACACCCTTTGTCTCCCTCCGGGAGACAACATTTGTCTCCCTCCGGGAGACAACCTTTGTTTCCCTCCGGGAGACAAACTTTGTCTCCCTCCGGGAGACAACCTTTGTCTCCCTCCGGGAGACAACCTTTGTCTCTCTCTGGGAGACAAACTGTCTCCCTCCGGGAGACAACATTTGTACCCTCCGGGAGACAACCTTTGTCTCCCTCCGGGAGACAACCTTTGTCTCCCTCCGGGAGACAACATTTGTCTCCCTCCGGGAGACAACATCTGTCTCCCTCCGGGAGACAACATTAGTGTTCCTCCTGGAGACAATCTTTGTCTCCCTCCGGGAGACAACAATTGTCTCCCTCCGGGAGACAACCTGTCTCCCTCCGGGAGAC
Source organism: Aurelia sp. 4 Dawson et al 2005 (assembly GCA_964019985.1). Lineage (NCBI taxonomy): Eukaryota > Metazoa > Cnidaria > Scyphozoa > Semaeostomeae > Ulmaridae > Aurelia > Aurelia sp. 4 Dawson et al 2005. The sequence continues at coordinate 18,665,060 of OZ026492.1, forward strand.
AACATTAGTGTTCCTCCTGGAGACAATCTTTGTCTCCCTCTGGGAGACAAACTGTCTCCCTCCGGGAGACAACCTGTCTCCCTCCGGGAGACAACATTTGTCTCCCTCCTGGAGACAACCTTTGTCTCCCTCCGGGAGACAACCTTTGTCTCCCTCCGGGAGACAACATTTGTCTCCCTCCGGGAAACAACATTGGTCTCCCTCCGGGAGATAACATTTGTCTCCCTCCGGGAGACAACATTTGTCTCCCTCCGGGAGACAACATTTGTCTCCCTCCGGGAGACAACCTTTGTCTACCTCCGGGAGACACCCTTTGTCTCCCTCCGGGAGACAACATTTGTCTCCCTCCGGGAGACAACCTTTGTTTCCCTCCGGGAGACAAACTTTGTCTTCCTCCGGGAGACAACCTTTGTCTCCCTCCGGGAGACAACCTTTGTCTCTCTCTGGGAGACAAACTGTCTCCCTCCGGGAGACAACATTTGTACCCTTCGGGAGATAACATTTGTCTCCCTCCGGGAGACAACATTTGTCTCCCTCCGGGAGGCAACATTTGTCTCCCTCCGGGAGACAACATTAGTCTTCCTCCTGGAGACAATCTTTGTCTCCCTCCGGGAGACAACAATTGTCTCCCTCCGGGAGACAACATTTGTCTCCCTCCGGGAGACAACCTTTGTATCCCTCCGGAAGACCACCTTTGTTTCCCTCCGGGAGACAACCTTTGTCTCCCTCCGGGAGACAACTTTTGTCTCCCTCCGGGAGACAACATTTGTCTCCCTCCGGGAGACAACCTTTGTCTCTCTCTGGGAGACAAACTGTCTCCCTCCGGGAGACAACATTTGTACCCTTCGGGAGATAACATTTGTCTCCCTCCGGGACACAACATTTGTCTCCCTCCGGGAGACAACATTTGTCTCCCTCCGGGAGACAACATTAGTCTTCCTCCTGGAGACAATCTTTGTCTCCCTCCGGGAGACAACAATTGTCTCCCTCCGGGAGACAACATTTGTCTCCCTCCGGGAGACAACCTTTGTATCCCTCCGGAAGACCACCTTTGTCTCCCTCCGGGAGACAACCTTTGTCTCCCTCCGGGAGACAACTTTTGTCTCCCTCCGGGAGACAACATTTGTCTCCCTCCGGGAGACCACCTTTGTCTCCCTCCGGGAGACAACCTTTGTCTCCCTCCGGGAGACAACATTTGTCTCCCTCCGGGAAACAACATTTGTCTCCCTCCGGGAGATAACATTTGTCTCCCTCCGAGAGATAACATTTGTCTCCCTCCGGGAGACAACATTTGTCTCCCTCCGGGAGACAACATTTGTCTCCCTCCGGGAGATAACATTTGTCTCCCTCCGGGAGACAACATTAGTGTTCCTCCTGGAGACAATCTTTGTCTCCCTCTGGGAGACAAACTGTCTCCCTCCGGGAGACAACCTGTCTCCCTCCGGGAGACAACATTTGTCTCCCTCCTGGAGACAACCTTTGTCTCCCTCCGGGAGACAACCTTTGTCTCCCTCCGGGAGACAACATTTGTCTCCCTCCGGGAAACAACATTGGTCTCCCTCCGGGAGATAACATTTGTCTCCCTCCGGGAGACAACATTTGTCTCCCACCGGGAGACAACATTTGTCTCCCTCCGGGAGACGACCTTTGTCTCTCTCTGGGAGACAACATTTGTCTCCCTCCTGGAGACAACCTTTGTCTCCCTCTGGGAGATAATATTTGTCTCCCTCCGGGAGACAACATTTGTCTCCCTCCGGGAGACAACCTTTGTCTCTCTCTGGGAGACAAACTGTCTCCCTCCGGGAGACAACATTTGTCTCCCTTCGGGAGACGACATTTGTCTCCCTCCGGGAGACAACATTTGTCTCCCTCCGGGAGACAACCTTTGTCTCCCTCCGGGAGACAAACTTTGTCTCCCTCCGGGAGACAACATTTGTCTCCCTTCGGGAGATAACATTTGTCTCCCTTCGGGAGATAACATTTGTCTCCCTCCGGGAGACAACATTTGTCTCCCTCCGGGGGACAACCTTTGTCTCCCTCCGGGAGACAACCTTTGTCTCCCTCCGGGAGACAACCTTTGTCTTTCTCTGGGAGACAAACTGTCTCCCTCCGGGAGACAACATTTGTCTCCCTTCGGGAGATAACATTTGTCTCCCTCCGGGAGACAACATTTGTCTCCCTCCGGGAGACAACCTTTGTCTACCTCCGGGAGACACCCTTTGTCTCCCTCCGGGAGACAACATTTGTCTCCCTCCGGGAGACAACCTTTGTTTCCCTCCGGGAGACAAACTTTGTCTTCCTCCGGGAGACAACCTTTGTCTCCCTCCGGGAGACAACATTTGTCTCCCTCCGGGAGACAACCTTTGTCTACCTCCGGGAGACAACCTTTGTCTCCCTCCGGGAGACAACCTTTGTCTCCCTCCGGGAGACAACATTTGTCTCCCTTCGGGAGACAACATTTGTCTCCCTTCGGGAGACAACATTTGTCTCCCTCCGGGAGACAACCTTTGTCTCCCTCCGGGAGACAACCTTTGTCTCCCTCCGGGAGACAACATTTGTCTCCCACCGGGAGACAACATTTGTCTCCCTCCGGGAGACGACCTTTGTCTCTCTCTGGGAGACAACATTTGTCTCCCTCCTGGAGACAACCTTTGTCTCCCTTCGGGAGACGACATTTGTCTCCCTCCGGGAGACAACATTGGTCTCCCTCCGGGAGACAACCTTTGTCTCCCTCCGGGAGACAACCTTTGTCTCCCTCCGGGAGACAACATTTGTCTCCCTTCGGGAGATAACATTTGTCTCCCTTCGGGAGATAACATTTGTCTCCCTCCGGGAGACGACATTTGTCTCCCTCCGGGAGACAACATTTGTCTCCCTCCGGGAAACAACCTTTGTCTCCCTCCGGGAGACAACCTTTGTCTCCCTCCGGGAGACAACCTTTGTCTCCCTCCGGGAGACAACCTTTGTCTCCCTCCGGGAGACAACATTTGTCTCCCTTCGGGAGATAACATTTGTCTCCCTTCGGGAGATAACATTTGTCTCCCTCCGGGAGACAACATTTGTCTCCCTCCGGGGGACAACCTTTGTCTCCCTCCGGGAGACAACCTTTGTCTCCCTCCGGGAGACAACCTTTGTCTTTCTCTGGGAGACAAACTGTCTCCCTCCGGGAGACAACATTTGTCTCCCTTCGGGAGATAACATTTGTCTCCCTCCGGGAGACAACATTTGTCTCCCTCCGGGAGACAACCTTTGTCTACCTCCGGGAGACACCCTTTGTCTCCCTCCGGGAGACAACATTTGTCTCCCTCCGGGAGACAACCTTTGTTTCCCTCCGGGAGACAAACTTTGTCTTCCTCCGGGAGACAACCTTTGTCTACCTCCGGGAGACAACCTTTGTCTCTCTCTGGGAGACAAACTGTCTCCCTCCGGGAGACAACATTTGTACCCTTCGGGAGATAACATTTGTCTCCCTCCGGGAGACAACATTTGTCTCCCTCCGGGAGACAACATTTGTCTCCCTCCGGGAGACAACGTTAGTCTTCCTCCTGGAGACAATCTTTGTCTCCCTCCGGGAGACAACAATTGTCTCCCTCCGGGAGACAACCTGTCTCCCTCCGGGAGACAACATTTGTCTCCCTCCGGGAAACAACATTTGTCTCCCTCCGGGAGATAACATTTGTCTCCCTCCGGGAGACAACATTTGTCTCCCTCCGGGAGACGACCTTTGTCTCTCTCTGGGAGACAACATTTGTCTCCCTCCTGGAGACAACCTTTGTCTCCCTCTGGGAGATAATATTTGTCTCCCTCCGGGAGACAACATTTGTCTCCCTCTGGGAGACAACCTTTGTCTCTCTCTGGGAGACAAACTGTCTCCCTCCGGGAGACAACATTTGTCTCCCTCTGGGAGACAACCTTTGTCTCTCTCTGGGAGACAAACTGTCTCCCTCCGGGAGACAACATTTGTCTCCCTTCGGGAGACAACATTTGTCTCCCTCCGGGAGAAAACATTTGTCTCCCTTCGGGAGATAACATTTGTCTCCCTTCGGGAGATAACATTTGTCTCCCTCCGGGAGACAACATTTGTCTCCCTCTGGGAGACAACCTTTGTCTCCCTCCGGGAGACAACCTTTGTCTCCCTCCGGGAGACAACCTTTGTCTCTCTCTGGGAGACAAACTGTCTCCCTCCGGGAGACAACATTTGTCTCCCTTCGGGAGATAACATTTGTCTCCCTCCGGGAGACAACATTTGTCTCCCTCCGGGAGACAACCTTTGTCTACCTCCGGGAGACACCCTTTGTCTCCCTCCGGGAGACAACATTTGTCTCCCTCCGGGAAACAACATTTGTCTCCCTCCGGGAGATAACATTTGTCTCCCTCCGGGAGATAACATTTGTCTCCCTCCAGGAGACAACATTTCTCTCCCTCCGGGAGACGACCTTTGTCTCTCTCTGGGAGACAACATTTGTCTCCCTCCTGGAGACAACCTTTGTCTCCCTCTGGGAGATAATATTTGTCTCCCTCCGGGAGACAACATTTGTCTCCCTCTGGGAGACAACCTTTGTCTCTCTCTGGGAGACAAACTGTCTCCCTCCGGGAGACAACATTTGTCTCCCTTCGGGAGACAACATTTGTCTCCCTCCGGGAGACAACATTTGTCTCCCTCCGGGAGACAACGTTAGTCTTCCTCCTGGAGACAATCTTTGTCTCCCTCCGGGAGACAACAATTGTCTCCCTCCGGGAGACAACCTGTCTCCCTCCGGGAGACAACATTTGTCTCCCTCCGGGAAACAACATTTGTCTCCCTCCGGGAGATAACATTTGTCTCCCTCCGGGAGACAACATTTGTCTCCCTCCGGGAGACGACCTTTGTCTCTCTCTGGGAGACAACATTTGTCTCCCTCCTGGAGACAACCTTTGTCTCCCTCTGGGAGATAATATTTGTCTCCCTCCGGGAGACAACATTTGTCTCCCTCTGGGAGACAACCTTTGTCTCTCTCTGGGAGACAAACTGTCTCCCTCCGGGAGACAACATTTGTCTCCCTCTGGGAGACAACCTTTGTCTCTCTCTGGGAGACAAACTGTCTCCCTCCGGGAGACAACATTTGTCTCCCTTCGGGAGATAACATTTGTCTCCCTTCGGGAGATAACATTTGTCTCCCTCCGGGAGACAACATTTGTCTCCCTCTGGGAGACAACCTTTGTCTCCCTCCGGGAGACAACCTATGTCTCCCTCCGGGAGACAACCTTTGTCTCTCTCTGGGAGACAAACTGTCTCCCTCCGGGAGACAACATTTGTCTCCCTTCGGGAGATAACATTTGTCTCCCTCCGGGAGACAACATTTGTCTCCCTCCGGGAGAAAACCTTTGTCTACCTCCGGGAGACACCCTTTGTCTCCCTCCGGGAGACAACATTTGTCTCCCTCCGGGAGACAACCTTTGTTTCCCTCCGGGAGACAAACTTTGTCTCCCTCCGGGAGACAACCTTTGTCTCCTTCCGGGAGACAACCTTTGTCTCTCTCTGGGAGACAAACTGTCTCCCTCCGGGAGACAACATTTGTACCCTTCGGGAGATAACATTTGTCTCCCTCCGGGAGACAACATTTGTCTCCCTCCGGGAGACAACCTTTGTCTCCCTCCGGGAGACAACCTTTGTCTCCCTCCGGGAGACAACATTTGTCTCCCTCCGGGAGACAAACTGCCTCCCTCCGGGAGAAAACCTTAGTCTCCCTCCGGGAGACAACAATTGTCTCCCTCCGGGAGACAACCTGTCTCCCTCCGGGAGACAACCTTTGTCTCCCTCCGGGAGACAACATTTGTCTCCCTCCGGGAAACAACATTTGTCTCCCTCCGGGAGATAACATTTGTCTCACTCCGGGAGATAACATTTGTCTCCCTCCGGGAGACAACATTTGTCTCCCTCCGGGAGACGACCTTTGTCTCTCTCTGGGAGACAACATTTGTCTCCCTCCTGGAGACAACCTTTGTCTCCCTCTGGGAGATAATATTTGTCTCCCTCCGGGAGACAACATTTGTCTCCCTCTGGGAGACAACCTTTGTCTCTCTCTGGGAGACAAACTGTCTCCCTCCGGGAGACAACATTTGTCTCCCTTCGGGAGACAACATTTGTGTCCCTCCGGGAGACAACATTTGTCTCCCTTCGGGAGACAACATTTGTCTCCCTTCGGGAGATAACATTTGTCTCCCTTCGGGAGATAACATTTGTCTCCCTCCGGGAGACAACATTTGTCTCCCTCTGGGAGACAACCTTTGTCTCTCTCTGGGAGACAAACTGTCTCCCTCCGGGAGACAACATTTGTCTCCCTTCGGGAGACAACATTTGTCTCCCTCCGGGAGACAACATTTGTCTCCCTTCGGGAGATAATATTTGTCTCCCTTCGGGAGATAACATTTGTCTCCCTCCGGGAGACAACATTTGTCTCCCTTCGGGAGACAACATTTGTCTCCCTCCGGGAGACAACATTTGTCTCCCTTCGGGAGATAACATTTGTCTCCCTTCAGGAGATAACATTTGTCTCCCTCCGGGAGACAACATTTGTCTCCCTCTGGGAGACAACCTTTGTCTCCCTCCGGGAGACAACACAACCTTTGTCTCTCTCTGGGAGACAAACTGTCTCCCTCCGGGAGACAACATTTGTCTCCCTTCGGGAGATAACATTTGTCTCCCTCCGGGAGACAACATTTGTCTCCCTCCGGGAGAAAACCTTTGTCTACCTCCGGGAGACACCCTTTGTCTCCCTCCGGGAGACAACATTTGTCTCCCTCCGGGAGACAACCTTTGTTTCCCTCCGGGAGACAAACTTTGTCTCCCTCCGGGAGACAACCTTTGTCTCCCTCCGGGAGACAACCTTTGTCTCTCTCTGGGAGACAAACTGTCTCCCTCCGGGAGACAACATTTGTACCCTTCGGGAGATAACATTTGTCTCCCTCCGGGAGACAACATTTGTCTCCCTCCGGGAGACAACCTTTGTCTCCCTCCGGGAGACAACCTTTGTCTCCCTCCGGGAGACAACATTTGTCTCCCTCCGGGAGACAAACTGCCTCCCTCCGGGAGAAAACCTTAGTCTCCCTCCGGGAGACAACAATTGTCTCCCTCCGGGAGACAACCTGTCTCCCTCCGGGAGACAACCTTTGTCTCCCTCCGGGAGACAACATTTGTCTCCCTCCGGGAAACAACATTTGTCTCCCTCCGGGAGATAACATTTGTCTCCCTCCGGGAGACAACATTTGTCTCCCTCTGGGAGACAACCTTTGTCTCTCTCTGGGAGACAAACTGTCTCCCTCCGGGAGACAACCTTTGTCTCTCTCTGGGAGACAAACTGTCTCCCTCCGGGAGACAACATTTGTCTCCCTTCGGGAGATAACATTTGTCTCCCTCCGGGAGACAACATTTGTCTCCCTCCGGGAGACAACCTTTGTTTCCCTCCGGGAGACAAACTTTGTCTCCCTCCGGGAGACAACCTTTGTCTCCCTCCGGGAGACAACCTTTGTCTCTCTCTGGGAGACAAACTGTCTCCCTCCGGGAGACAACATTTGTACCCTTCGGGAGATAACATTTGTCTCCCTCTGGGAGACAACCTTTGTCTCTCTCTGGGAGACAAACTGTCTCCCTCCGGGAGACAACCTTTGTCTCCCTCCGGGAGACAACATTTGTCTCCCTCCGGGAGACAACATTTGTCTCCCTCCGGGAGACGACCTTTGTCTCTCTCTGGGAGACAACATTTGTCTCCCTCCTGGAGACAACCTTTGTCTCCCTCTGGGAGATAATATTTGTCTCCCTCCGGGAGACAACATTTGTCTCCCTCTGGGAGACAACCTTTGTCTCTCTCTGGGAGACAAACTGTCTCCCTCCGGGAGACAACATTTGTCTCCCTTCGGGAGACAACATTTGTCTCCCTCCGGGAGACAACATTTGTCTCCCTTCGGGAGATAACATTTGTCTCCCTTCGGGAGATAACATTTGTCTCCCTCCGGGAGACAACATTTGTCTCCCTCCGGGAGATAATATTTGTCTCTCTCTGGGAGACAACATTTGTCTCCCTCCTGGAGACAACCTTTGTCTCCCTCTGGGAGATAATATTTGTCTCCCTCCGGGAGACAACATTTGTCTCCCTCTGGGAGACAACCTTTGTCTCTCTCTGGGAGACAAACTGTCTCCCTCCGGGAGACAACATTTGTCTCCCTTCGGGAGATAACATTTGTCTCCCTTCAGGAGATAACATTTGTCTCCCTCCGGGAGACAACATTTGTCTCCCTCTGGGAGACAACCTTTGTCTCCCTCCGGGAGACAACACAACCTTTGTCTCTCTCTGGGAGACAAACTGTCTCCCTCCGGGAGACAACATTTGTCTCCCTTCGGGAGATAACATTTGTCTCCCTCCGGGAGACAACATTTGTCTCCCTCCGGGAGAAAACCTTTGTCTACCTCCGGGAGACACCCTTTGTCTCCCTCCGGGAGACAACATTTGTCTCCCTCCGGGAGACAACCTTTGTTTCCCTCCGGGAGACAAACTTTGTCTCCCTCCGGGAGACAACCTTTGTCTCCCTCCGGGAGACAACCTTTGTCTCTCTCTGGGAGACAAACTGTCTCCCTCCGGGAGACAACATTTGTACCCTTCGGGAGATAACATTTGTCTCCCTCCGGGAGACAACATTTGTCTCCCTCCGGGAGACAACCTTTGTCTCCCTCCGGGAGACAACCTTTGTCTCCCTCCGGGAGACAACATTTGTCTCCCTCCGGGAGACAAACTGCCTCCCTCCGGGAGAAAACCTTAGTCTCCCTCCGGGAGACAACAATTGTCTCCCTCCGGGAGACAACCTGTCTCCCTCCGGGAGACAACCTTTGTCTCCCTCCGGGAGACAACATTTGTCTCCCTCCGGGAAACAACATTTGTCTCCCTCCGGGAGATAACATTTGTCTCCCTCCGGGAGACAACATTTGTCTCCCTCTGGGAGACAACCTTTGTCTCTCTCTGGGAGACAAACTGTCTCCCTCCGGGAGACAACATTTGTCTCCCTTCGGGAGACAACATTTGTCTCCCTCCGGGAGACAACATTTGTCTCCCTTCGGGAGATAACATTTGTCTCCCTTCGGGAGATAACATTTGTCTCCCTCCGGGAGACAACATTTGTCTCCCTCTGGGAGACAACCTTTGTCTCCCTCCGGGAGACAACCTATGTCTCCCTCCGGGAGACAACCTTTGTCTCTCTCTGGGAGACAAACTGTCTCCCTCCGGGAGACAACATTTGTCTCCCTTCGGGAGATAACATTTGTCTCCCTCCGGGAGACAACATTTGTCTCCCTCCGGGAGACAACCTTTGTTTCCCTCCGGGAGACAAACTTTGTCTCCCTCCGGGAGACAACCTTTGTCTCCCTCCGGGAGACAACCTTTGTCTCTCTCTGGGAGACAAACTGTCTCCCTCCGGGAGACAACATTTGTACCCTTCGGGAGATAACATTTGTCTCCCTCTGGGAGACAACCTTTGTCTCTCTCTGGGAGACAAACTGTCTCCCTCCGGGAGACAACCTTTGTCTCCCTCCGGGAGACAACATTTGTCTCCCTCCGGGAGACAACATTTGTCTCCCTCCGGGAGACGACCTTTGTCTCTCTCTGGGAGACAACATTTGTCTCCCTCCTGGAGACAACCTTTGTCTCCCTCTGGGAGATAATATTTGTCTCCCTCCGGGAGACAACATTTGTCTCCCTCTGGGAGACAACCTTTGTCTCTCTCTGGGAGACAAACTGTCTCCCTCCGGGAGACAACATTTGTCTCCCTTCGGGAGACAACATTTGTCTCCCTCCGGGAGACAACATTTGTCTCCCTTCGGGAGATAACATTTGTCTCCCTTCGGGAGATAACATTTGTCTCCCTCCGGGAGACAACATTTGTCTCCCTCCGGGAGATAATATTTGTCTCTCTCTGGGAGACAACATTTGTCTCCCTCCTGGAGACAACCTTTGTCTCCCTCTGGGAGATAATATTTGTCTCCCTCCGGGAGACAACATTTGTCTCCCTCTGGGAGACAACCTTTGTCTCTCTCTGGGAGACAAACTGTCTCCCTCCGGGAGACAACATTTGTCTCCCTTCGGGAGACAACATTTGTCTCCCTCCGGGAGACAACATTTGTCTCCCTTCGGGAGATAACATTTGTCTCCCTTCAGGAGATAACATTTGTCTCCCTCCGGGAGACAACATTTGTCTCCCTCTGGGAGACAACCTTTGTCTCCCTCCGGGAGACAACACAACCTTTGTCTCTCTCTGGGAGACAAACTGTCTCCCTCCGGGAGACAACATTTGTCTCCCTTCGGGAGATAACATTTGTCTCCCTCCGGGAGACAACATTTGTCTCCCTCCGGGAGAAAACCTTTGTCTACCTCCGGGAGACACCCTTTGTCTCCCTCCGGGAGACAACATTTGTCTCCCTCCGGGAGACAACCTTTGTTTCCCTCCGGGAGACAACCTTTGTCTCCCTCCGGGAGACAACCTTTGTCTCCCTCCGGGAGACAACATTTGTCTCCCTCTGGGAGACAAACTGTCTCCCTCCGGGAGACAACATTTGTCTCCCTCCTGGAGACAACCTTTGTCTCCCTCCGGGAGACAACCTTTGTCTCCCTCCGGGAGACAACATTTGTCTCCCTCCGGGAAACAACATTGGTCTCCCTCCGGGAGATAACATTTGTCTCCCTCCGGGAGACAACAATTGTCTCCCTCCGGGAGACAACCTGTCTCCCTCCGGGAGACAACATTAGTCTCCCTCCTGGAGACAACCTTTGTCTCCCTCTGGGAGATAATATTTGTCTCCCTTCGGGAGATAACATTTGTCTCCCTCCGGGAGACAACATTTGTCTCCCTCCGGGAGACAACCTTTGTCTCCCTCCGGGAGACAACCTTTGTCTCCCTCCGGGAGACAAACTTTGTCTCCCTCCGGGAGACAACCTTTGTCTCCCTCCGGGCGACAACCTTTGTCTCCCTCCGGGAGACAACATTAGTCTTCCTCCTGGAGACAATCTTTGTCTCCCTCCGGGAGACAACAATTGTCTCCCTCCGGGAGACAACCTGTCTCCCTCTGGGAGACAACATTAGTGTTCCTCCTGGAGGCAATCTTTGTCTCCCTCTGGGAGACAAACTGTCTCCCTCCGGGAGACAACCTGTCTCCCTCCGGGAGACAACATTTGTCTCCCTCCTGGAGACAACCTTTGTCTCCCTCCGGGAGACAACCTTTGTCTCCCTCCGGGAGACAACATTTGTCTCCCTCCGGGAGACAACATTAGTCTTCCTCCTGGAGACAATCTTTGTCTCCCTCCGGGAGACAACAATTGTCTCCCTCCGGGAGACAACCTGTCTCCCTCCGGGAGACAACATTAGTGTTCCTCCTGGAGACAATCTTTGTCTCCCTCTGGGAGACAAACTGTCTCCCTCCGGGAGACAACCTGTCTCCCTCCGGGAGACAACATTTGTCTCCCTCCTGGAGACAACCTTTGTCTCCCTCCGGGAGACAACCTTTGTCTCCCTCCGGGAGACAACATTTGTCTCCCTCCGGGAAACAACATTGGTCTCCCTCCGGGAGATAACATTTGTCTCCCTCCGGGAGACAACATTTGTCTCCCTCCGGGAGACAACCTGTCTCCCTCCGGGAGATAACATTTGTCTCCCTCCGGGAGATAACATTTGTCTCCCTCCGGGAGACAACATTTGTCTCCCTCCGGGAGACGACCTTTGTCTCTCTCTGGGAGACAAACTGTCTCCCTCCGGGAGACAACAATTGTCTCCCTCCGGGAGACAACCTGTCTCCCTCCGGGAGACAACATTAGTCTCCCTCCTGGAGACAACCTTTGTCTCCCTCTGGGAGATAATATTTGTCTCCCTTCGGGAGATAACATTTGTCTCCCTCCGGGAGACAACATTTGTCTCCCTCCGGGAGACAACCTTTGTCTCCCTCCGGGAGACAACCTTTGTCTCCCTCCGGGAGACAAACTTTGTCTCCCTCCGGGAGACAACCTTTGTCTCCCTCCGGGCGACAACCTTTGTCTCCCTCCGGGAGACAACATTAGTCTTCCTCCTGGAGACAATCTTTGTCTCCCTCCGGGAGACAACAATTGTCTCCCTCCGGGAGACAACCTGTCTCCCTCTGGGAGACAACATTAGTGTTCCTCCTGGAGGCAATCTTTGTCTCCCTCTGGGAGACAAACTGTCTCCCTCCGGGAGACAACCTGTCTCCCTCCGGGAGACAACATTTGTCTCCCTCCGGGAGACAACCTGTCTCCCTCCGGGAGACAACATTTGTCTCCCTCCTGGAGACAACCTTTGTCTCCCTCCGGGAGACAACCTTTGTCTCCCTCCGGGAGACAACATTTGTCTCCCTCCGGGAAACAACATTGGTCTCCCTCCGGGAGATAACATTTGTCTCCCTCCGGGAGACAACATTTGTCTCCCTCCGGGAGACAACCTGTCTCCCTCCGGGAGATAACATTTGTCTCCCTCCGGGAGATAACATTTGTCTCCCTCCGGGAGACAACATTTGTCTCCCTCCGGGAGACGACCTTTGTCTCTCTCTGGGAGACAAACTGTCTCCCTCCGGGAGACAACAATTGTCTCCCTCCGGGAGACAACCTGTCTCCCTCCGGGAGACAACATTAGTCTCCCTCCTGGAGACAACCTTTGTCTCCCTCTGGGAGATAATATTTGTCTCCCTTCGGGAGATAACATTTGTCTCCCTCCGGGAGACAACATTTGTCTCCCTCCGGGAGACAACCTTTGTCTCCCTCCGGGAGACAACCTTTGTCTCCCTCCGGGAGACAAACTTTGTCTCCCTCCGGGAGACAACCTTTGTCTCCCTCCGGGCGACAACCTTTGTCTCCCTCCGGGAGACAACATTAGTCTTCCTCCTGGAGACAATCTTTGTCTCCCTCCGGGAGACAACAATTGTCTCCCTCCGGGAGACAACCTGTCTCCCTCTGGGAGACAACATTAGTGTTCCTCCTGGAGGCAATCTTTGTCTCCCTCTGGGAGACAAACTGTCTCCCTCCGGGAGACAACCTGTCTCCCTCCGGGAGACAACATTTGTCTCCCTCCTGGAGACAACCTTTGTCTCCCTCCGGGAGACAACATTAGTCTTCCTCCTGGAGACAATCTTTGTCTCCCTCCGGGAGACAACAATTTTCTCCCTCCGGGAGACAACCTGTCTCCCTCCGGGAGACAACATTAGTGTTCCTCCTGGAGACAATCTTTGTCTCCCTCTGGGAGACAAACTGTCTCCCTCCGGGAGACAACCTGTCTCCCTCCGGGAGACAACATTTGTCTCCCTCCTGGAGACAACCTTTGTCTCCCTCCGGGAGACAACCTTTGTCTCCCTCCGGGAGACAACATTTGTCTCCCTCCGGGAAACAACATTGGTCTCCCTCCGGGAGATAACATTTGTCTCCCTCCGGGAGACAACATTTGTCTCCCTCCGGGAGACAACCTGTCTCCCTCCGGGAGATAACATTTGTCTCCCTCCGGGAGATAACATTTGTCTCCCTCCGGGAGACAACATTTGTCTCCCTCCGGGAGACGACCTTTGTCTCTCTCTGGGAGACAAACTGTCTCCCTCCGGGAGACAACAATTGTCTCCCTCCGGGAGACAACCTGTCTCCCTCCGGGAGACAACATTAGTCTCCCTCCTGGAGACAACCTTTGTCTCCCTCTGGGAGATAATATTTGTCTCCCTCCGGGAAACAACATTGGTCTCCCTCCGGGAGATAACATTTGTCTCCCTCCGGGAGACAACATTTGTCTCCCTCCGGGAGACAACCTTTGTCTCCCTCCGGGAGACAACAATTGTCTCCCTCCGGGAGACAACCTGTCTCCCTCCGGGAGACAACATTAGTCTTCCTCCTGGAGACAATCTTTGTCTCCCTCCGGGAGACAACAATTGTCTCCCTCTGGGAGACAACCTGTCTCCCTCCGGGAGACAACATTAGTGTTCCTCCTGGAGACAATCTTTGTCTCCCTCTGGGAGACAAACTGTCTCCCTCCGGGAGACAACCTTTGTCTCCCTCCGGGAGACAACATTTGTCTCCCTCCGGGAAACAACATTTGTCTCCCTCCGGGAAGCAACATTTGTCTCCCTCCAGGAGATAACATTTGTCTCCCTCCGGGAGACAACCTTTGTTTCCCTCCGGGAGACAAACTTTGTCTCCCTCCGGGAGACAACCTTTGTCTCCCTCCGGGAGACAACCTTTGTCTCCCTCCGGGAGACAACCTTTGTCTCCCTCCGGGAGACAACCTTTGTTTCCCTCTGGGAGACAACATTTGTCTCCCTCCGGGAAACAACATTTGTCTCCCTCCGGGAGATAACATTTGTCTCCCTCCGGGAGACAACATTTGTCTCCCTCCGAGAGACAACCTTTGTCTCCCTCCGGGAGACAAACTTTGTCTCCCTCCGGGAGACGACCTTTGTCTCTCTCTGGGAGACAAACTGTCTCCCTCCGGGAGACAACATTTGTCTCCCTCCGGGAGACAACATTTGTCTCCCTCCGGGAGACCACCTTTGTCTCCCTCCGGGAGACAACCTTTGTCTCCCTCCGGGAGACAACATTTGTCTCCCTCCGGGAGATAACAATTGCCTCCCTCCGGGAGACAACATTAGTCTCCCTCCGGGAGATAACATTTGTCTCCCTCCGGGAGACAACCTTTGTCTCCCTCCGGGAGACAAACTGTGTCTCCCTCCGGGAGATAACAATTGCCTCCCACCGGGAGACAACATTAGTCTCCCTCCGGGAGATAACATTTGTCTCCCTCCGGGAGACAACCTTTGTCTCCCTCCGGGAGACAAACTTTGTCTCCCTCCGGGAGACAACCTTTGTCTCCCTCCGGGAGACAACATTTGTCTCCCTCCGGGAGACAACCTTTGTCTCCCTCCGGGAGACCACCTTTGTCTCCCTCCGGGAGACAACCTTTGTCTCCCTCCGGGAGACAACATTTGTCTCCCTCCGGGAGACAACATTTGTCTCCCTCCGGGAGACAAACTGTCTCCCTCCGGGAGACAACCTGTCTCCCTCCGGGAGACAACATTTGTCTCCCTCCTGGAGACAACCTTTGTCTCCCTCCGGGAGACAACCTTTGTCTCCCTCCGGGAGACAACATTTGTCTCCCTCCGGGAAACAACATTGGTCTCCCTCCGGGAGATAACATTTGTCTCCCTCCGGGAGACAACATTTGTCTCCCTCCGGGAGACAACCTGTCTCCCTCCGGGAGATAACATTTGTCTCCCTCCGGGAGATAACATTTGTCTCCCTCCGGGAGACAACATTTGTCTCCCTCCGGGAGACGACCTTTGTCTCTCTCTGGGAGACAAACTGTCTCCCTCCGGGAGACAACAATTGTCTCCCTCCGGGAGACAACCTGTCTCCCTCCGGGAGACAACATTAGTCTCCCTCCTGGAGACAACCTTTGTCTCCCTCTGGGAGATAATATTTGTCTCCCTCCGGGAAACAACATTGGTCTCCCTCCGGGAGATAACATTTGTCTCCCTCCGGGAGACAACATTTGTCTCCCTCCGGGAGACAACCTTTGTCTCCCTCCGGGAGACAACAATTGTCTCCCTCCGGGAGACAACCTGTCTCCCTCCGGGAGACAACATTAGTCTTCCTCCTGGAGACAATCTTTGTCTCCCTCCGGGAGACAACAATTGTCTCCCTCTGGGAGACAACCTGTCTCCCTCCGGGAGACAACATTAGTGTTCCTCCTGGAGACAATCTTTGTCTCCCTCTGGGAGACAAACTGTCTCCCTCCGGGAGACAACCTTTGTCTCCCTCCGGGAGACAACATTTGTCTCCCTCCGGGAAACAACATTTGTCTCCCTCCGGGAAACAACATTTGTCTCCCTCCAGGAGATAACATTTGTCTCCCTCCGGGAGACAACCTTTGTTTCCCTCCGGGAGACAAACTTTGTCTCCCTCCGGGAGACAACCTTTGTCTCCCTCCGGGAGACAACCTTTGTCTCCCTCCGGGAGACAACCTTTGTCTCCCTCCGGGAGACAACCTTTGTTTCCCTCTGGGAGACAACATTTGTCTCCCTCCGGGAAACAACATTTGTCTCCCTCCGGGAGATAACATTTGTCTCCCTCCGGGAGACAACATTTGTCTCCCTCCGAGAGACAACCTTTGTCTCCCTCCGGGAGACAAACTTTGTCTCCCTCCGGGAGACGACCTTTGTCTCTCTCTGGGAGACAAACTGTCTCCCTCCGGGAGACAACATTTGTCTCCCTCCGGGAGACAACATTTGTCTCCCTCCGGGAGACCACCTTTGTCTCCCTCCGGGAGACAACCTTTGTCTCCCTCCGGGAGACAACATTTGTCTCCCTCCGGGAGATAACAATTGCCTCCCTCCGGGAGACAACATTAGTCTCCCTCCGGGAGATAACATTTGTCTCCCTCCGGGAGACAACCTTTGTCTCCCTCCGGGAGACAAACTTTGTCTCCCTCCGGGAGACAACCTTTGTCTCCCTCCGGGAGACAACATTTGTCTCCCTCCGGGAGACAACCTTTGTCTCCCTCCGGGAGACCACCTTTGTCTCCCTCCGGGAGACAACCTTTGTCTCCCTCCGGGAGACAACATTTGTCTCCCTCCGGGAGACAACATTTGTCTCCCTCCGGGAGACAGCCTTTCTCCTTCCGGGAGACCACCTTTGTCTCCCTCCGGGAGACAACCTTTGTCTCCCTCCGGGAGACAACATTTGTCTCCCTCCGGGAAACAACATTTGTCTCCCTCCGGGAGATAACATTTGTCTCCCTCCGGGAGATAACATTTGTCTCCCTCCGGGAGACAACATTTGTCTCCCTCCGGGAGACGACCTTTGTCTCTCTCTGGGAGACAAACTGTCTCCCTCCGGGAGACAACAATTGTCTCCCTCCGGGAGACAACCTGTCTCCCTCCGGGAGACAACATTAGTCTCCCTCCTGGAGACAACCTTTGTCTCCCTCTGGGAGATAATATTTGTCTCCCTCCGGGAGACAACATTTGTCTCCCTCCGGGAGACGACCATTGTCTCTCTCTGGGAGACAAACTGTCTCCCTCCGGGAGACAACCTTTGTCTCCCTCCGGGAGACAAACTGCCTCCCTCCGGGAGAAAACCTTAGTCTCCCTCCGGGAGACAACAATTGTCTCCCTTCGGGAGACAACCTGTCTCCCTCCGGGAGACAACCTTTGTCTCCCTCCGGGAGACAACATTTGTCTCCCTCCGGGAAACAACATTTGTCTCCCTCCGGGAGATAACATTTGTCTCCCTCCGGGAGATAACATTTGTCTCCCTCCGGGAGACAACATTTGTCTCCCTCCGGGAGACGACCTTTGTCTCTCTCTGGGAGACAAACTGTCTCCCTCCGGGAGACAACAATTGTCTCCCTCCGGGAGACAACCTGTCTCCCTCCGGGAGACAACATTAGTCTCCCTCCTGGAGACAACCTTTGTCTCCCTCTGGGAGATAATATTTGTCTCCCTCCGGGAGACAACATTTGTCTCCCTCCGGGAGACAACCTTTGTCTCTCTCTGGGAGACAAACTGTCTCCCTCCGGGAGACAACATTTGTCTCCCTCCGGGAGACAACATTTGTCTCCCTCCGGGAGACAACATTTGTCTCCCTCCGGGAGACCACCTTTGTCTCCCTCCGGGAGACAACCTTTGTCTCCCTCCGGGAGACAACATTTGTCTCCCTCCGGGAGATAACAATTGTCTCCCTCCGGGAGACAACATTAGTCTCCCTCCGGGAGATAACATTTGTCTCCCTCCGGGAGACAACCTTTGTCTCCCTCCGGGAGACAACCTTTGTCTCCCTCCGGGAGACAAACTTTGTCTCCCTCCGGGAGACAACCTTTGTCTCCCTCCGGGAGACAACATTTGTCTCCCTCCGGGAGACAACCTTTGTCTCCCTCCGGGAGACCACCTTTGTCTCCCTCCGGGAGACAACCTTTGTCTCCCTCCGGGAGACAACATTTGTCTCCCTCCGGGAGACAACATTTGTCTCCCTCCGGGAGACAGCCTTTCTCCTTCCGGGAGACCACCTTTGTCTCCCTCCGGGAGACAACCTTTGTCTCCCTCCGGGAGACAACATTTGTCTCCCTCCGGGAAACAACATTTGTCTCCCTCCGGGAGATAACATTTGTCTCCCTCCGGGAGATAACATTTGTCTCCCTCCGGGAGACAACATTTGTCTCCCTCCGGGAGACGACCTTTGTCTCTCTCTGGGAGACAAACTGTCTCCCTCTGGGAGACAACAATTGTCTCCCTCCGGGAGACAACCTGTCTCCCTCCGGAGGACAACATTAGTCTCCCTCCTGGAGACAACCTTTGTCTCCCTCTGGGAGATAATATTTGTCTCCCTCCGGGAGACAACATTTGTCTCCCTCCGGGAGACGACCTTTGTCTCTCTCTGGGAGACAAACTGTCTCCCTCCGGGAGACAACCTTTGTCTCCCTCCGGGAGACAACCTGCCTCCCTCCGGGAGAAAACCTTAGTCTCCCTCCGGGAGACAACAATTGTCTCCCTTCGGGAGACAACCTGTCTCCCTCCGGGAGACAACCTTTGTCTCCCTCCGGGAGACAACATTTGTCTCCCTCCGGGAAACAACATTTGTCTCCCTCCGGGAGATAACATTTGTCTCCCTCCGGGAGATAACATTTGTCTCCCTCCGGGAGACAACATTTGTCTCCCTCCGGGAGACCACCTTTGTCTCCCTCCGGGAGACAACCTTTGTCTCCCTCCGGGAGACAACATTTGTCTCCCTCCGGGAGATAACAATTGTCTCCCTCCGGGAGACAACATTAGTCTCCCTCCGGGAGATAACATTTGTCTCCCTCCGGGAGACAACCTTTGTCTCCCTCCGGGAGACAACCTTTGTCTCCCTCCGGGAGACAAACTTTGTCTCCCTCCGGGAGACAACCTTTGTCTCCCTCCGGGAGACAACATTTGTCTCCCTCCGGGAGACAACCTTTGTCTCCCTCCGGGAGACCACCTTTGTCTCCCTCCGGGAGACAACCTTTGTCTCCCTCCGGGAGACAACATTTGTCTCCCTCCGGGAGACAACATTTGTCTCCCTCCGGGAGACAGCCTTTCTCCTTCCGGGAGACCACCTTTGTCTCCCTCCGGGAGACAACCTTTGTCTCCCTCCGGGAGACAACATTTGTCTCCCTCCGGGAAACAACATTTGTCTCCCTCCGGGAGATAACATTTGTCTCCCTCCGGGAGATAACATTTGTCTCCCTCCGGGAGACAACATTTGTCTCCCTCCGGGAGACGACCTTTGTCTCTCTCTGGGAGACAAACTGTCTCCCTCTGGGAGACAACAATTGTCTCCCTCCGGGAGACAACCTGTCTCCCTCCGGAGGACAACATTAGTCTCCCTCCTGGAGACAACCTTTGTCTCCCTCTGGGAGATAATATTTGTCTCCCTCCGGGAGACAACATTTGTCTCCCTCCGGGAGACGACCTTTGTCTCTCTCTGGGAGACAAACTGTCTCCCTCCGGGAGACAACCTTTGTCTCCCTCCGGGAGACAAACTGCCTCCCTCCGGGAGAAAACCTTAGTCTCCCTCCGGGAGACAACAATTGTCTCCCTTCGGGAAACAACATTTGTCTCCCTCCGGGAGATAACATTTGTCTCCCTCCGGGAGACAACATTTGTCTCCCTCCGGGAGACAACCTTTGTCTCCCTCCGGGAGACAACATTAGTCTTCCTCCTGGAGACAATCTTTGTCTCCCTCCGGAAGACAACAATTGTCTCCCTCCGGGAGACAACATTAGTGTTCCTCCTGGAGACAATCTTTGTCTCCCTCTGGGAGACAAACTGTCTCCCTCCGGGAGACAACCTGTCTCCCTCCGGGAGACAACATTTGTCTCCTTCCGGGAGACAACCTTTGTCTCCCTCCGGGAGACAACCTTTGTCTCCCTCCGGGAGACAACATTTGTCTCCCTCCGGGAAACAACATTTGTCTCCCTCCGGGAGATAACATTTTTCTCCCTCCGGGAGAAAACATTTGTCTCCCTCCGAGAGACAACCTTTGTCTCCCTCCGGGAGACAAACTTTGTCTCCCTCCGGGAGACGACCTTTGTCTCTCTCTGGGAGACAAACTGTCTCCCTCCGGGAGACAACATTTGTCTCCCTCCGGGAGATAACATTTGTCTCCCTCTGGGAGACAACATTTGTCTCCCTCCGGGAGACAACATTTGTCTCCCTCCGGGAGACAACCTTTGTTTCCCTCCGGGAGACAAACTTTGTCTCCCTCCGGGGAGACAACCTTTGTCTCCCTCCGGGAGACAACATTTGTCTCCCTCCGGGAAACAACATTTGTCTCCCTCCGGGAGATAACATTTGTCTCCCTCCGGGAGACAACATTTGTCTCCCTCCGAGAGACAACATTTGTCTCCCTCCGGGAGACAACCTTTGTTTCCCTCCGGGAGACAAACTTTGTCTCCCTCCGGGGAGACAACCTTTGTCTCCCTCCGGGAGACAACATTTGTCTCCCTCCGGGAGACAACCTTTGTTTCCCTCCGGGAGACAAACTTTGTCTCCCTCCGGGAGACAACATTTGTCTCCCTCCGGGAGACAACTTTTGTTTCCCTCCGGGAGACAAACTTTGTCTCCCTCCGGGAGACAACCTTTGTCTCCCTCCGGGAGATAACATTTGTCTCCCTCCGGGAGACAACATTAGTCTCCCTCCGGGAGATAACATTTGTCTCCCTCCGGGAGACAGCCTTTCTCCTTCCGGGAGACCACCTTTGTCTCCCTCTGGGAGACAACCTTTGTCTCCCTCCGGGAGACGACCTTTGTCTCTCGCTGGGAGACAAACAGTCTCCCTCCGGGAGACAAACTTTGTCTCCCTCCGGGAGACAAACTTTGTCTCCCTCCGGGAGACAACCTTTTTTTTTTTTTTTTTTTTTTTCTACATCAGTCTAAAATTTTACAATGACAGAACATAGTTACAAGACGATGCCACAAGGAGAATGAGAATACATTGCAACCCTGTGGCATTAACAATTAACATAAAACATTTACAAGAATAATGAACGGACAGTACATTACAGCATAAACTACAAACTACGAAAAGAAATAAAATGATACAAAGGTGGGAGGAGGAGAGGAAATTTCATTGAAATGATTTACGAGAATCTTTTTGATGATTCGATGAACTCTAGTGTTGCTTTAATGATCGCTTTATTTGATTCAATAGGTAACCTTTCATCACCATACAAGATTATCGAAACCAATTCCTCATTGGAAAGGTTCAACAAACCGTATGACAGCAAAATTGCTTGTACGCGGCTGAGGAGACTATTTCTCTGCAGATGGTGAGATTGGCAATGCAGCAAGAAATGTTCCGTGTCCTCAACGCCATCGTTTATAGGACACATCGGGTTTAATGTGTCATTGAAATTGTGCCTGAACTTGTGAAAATTAAGTGCACTTAACCCAACTCGAAGCTGTGTGAGAGCGGCTAGTCCTTTAGGGTCATGAATACCAAAGACTTGTTTTGGAGTGGGACGGATAATCTTATTTAATTTTTCCTTGAAGATACCTAATGAGGGTGCGTTTCGTGTTTCTGGATCAATATTCTCCCATTCTGCCAGACAATTAGGATAGAACGTTGACTCAT
The DNA here is from genome assembly GCA_964019985.1 of Aurelia sp. 4 Dawson et al 2005. Classification (NCBI taxonomy): domain Eukaryota; kingdom Metazoa; phylum Cnidaria; class Scyphozoa; order Semaeostomeae; family Ulmaridae; genus Aurelia; species Aurelia sp. 4 Dawson et al 2005. The sequence goes on from OZ026492.1 coordinate 18,686,707, forward strand.
ATTTGTCAGTTCTTGCATATATTTGCCCAGTCGCTGGTCTCGTTCGAAAAGAATAAGGAAGTTCATGAAGAAGAGGAATAGGGTCTCTAGTATAGGCAGGTGTAATATTATTGACAATTTTATAGAAAAGGACAAGACGTCTGCTCCATCGCCGAAGATCTAAGGTCTCCCAACCAAGCTCTTCGAGAAGTTTCTTTCGAGAAGTACCTTTCCATGCACCTGTTATTGCTCGAGCAGCAGAGTATTGCACAGACTCTAGTTTTTCCATGAAGTTATTCAGTGTATGGCTGTTAGTGAGGTCACACTTTTTAGATGGACTATGGTATATAACATCACCATAATCAAGATGTGGGCGAACATATAACTTATACAGTTCATTAAGTGTTTTCCGAGGCAGGTATCTGGACATAAAGCGTAACATCCCAACACCTTGTCTGGTTTTAGAAATAATTGATTGAATATGACTAGAGAATGTCAGTTTAGAGTCCAATATGATGCCAAGATGTTTATGCTCGTTAACTCGTACAACTTGCGTGTCATTGAAAGAGACAGGGGGATGATTTACTGTGGTGCGTTTCCTGGAGAATATGACCTCAACAGCTTGCTTCTTGGGGTCAGGATTAAAAGACATTCTCCACTTGTACGCCCACTCTTGTATGATCCTTAAATCGTGATTCATATCCAAAGCAGCTTGCTCAGTATCACAAACAACGGTGAAGAGTGATGTATCGTCAGCAAATAGCTTCACTTTACACTTGATGTTATCTGCCAGATCATTTATATAAACCAGAAAGAATATAGGTCCTAAGATAGATCCTTGAGGGACGCCGGCTGTTATATTTCCCCATTCTGATGTTTTGCCATTGAGGAGTGTCCGCTGTTTTCTATTTGCTAGGAAACTTTGAATAAGGGATAGCAGGTTGCCAGAGACTCCACACCGACGTAGCTTGTATATTAAGCCTTTGTGCCACACACGATCAAAAGCTTTTGAAATATCAAGGAAGACAGAGCGAACATCGAGTGTAGGGTTACAGTCGAAAGCAGCAGAGATTGTATGAACTATGGAGAGTAGCTGGTTAATGGTTGAGTCACCGGGCCGAAAGCCTGACTGGTTAGGATTGAGTAAGCCGTTGACATTCAGGTGTTGGTAGAGACTGTCAAAAATGAGTTTTTCAAAGATCTTTCCAAATATTGGAAGCAGTGAAATAGGTCTGTAATTTTGTTTAAGGTTTTTGCTGTTTTTCTTATGAATTGGAACAACGTTAGCTCTTTTCCAAGCCTCAGGAAAGGAACCATGTATCATACAAGAATGGAATATCATTTTCAAAGGTACTAAAAGAGAACTGTCACATATTTTTATCATTCGTACCGAGATGCCATCCCACCCGTGCGCTTTTTTTGGATTTAGTGATCGAATAATTTTGAGCAACTTTTCATCTGAAATGGCAATGTTAACAAGTGGTTAACATTGCCAAGTGGCAATGTGGCAAGACAATTAACATTAACATTAACAAGTGGCAAGACAACCTTTGTCTCCCTCCCGGAAACAACATTTGTCTCCCTCCGGGATATAACATTTGTCTCCCTCCGGGAGACAACATTTGTCTCCCTCCGGGAGACGACCTTTGTTTCTCTCTAGGAGACGACCTTTGTCTCTCTCTGGGAGACAAACAGTCTCCCTCCGGGAGACAACCTTTGTCTCCCTCTGGGAGACAAACTTTGTCTCCCTCCGGGAGACAACCTTTGTCTCCCTCCGGGAAACAACATTTGTCTCCCTACGGGAGATAACATTTGTCTCCCTCCTTCAGACGACCTTTGTTTCTCTCTGGGAGACAAACTGTCTCCCTCCGGGAGACAACCTTTGTCTCCCTCCGGGAGACAACAATTGTCTCCCTCCGGGAGACAACCAGTCTCCCTCCGGGAGACAACATTAGTCTCCCTCCTGGAACAACCTTTGTCTCCCTCTGGGAGATAATATTTGTCTCCCTTCGGGAGATAACATTTGTCTCCCTCCGGGAGACAACCTTAGTCTCCCTCCGGGAGACAACAATTGTCTCCCTCCGGGAGACAACCTGTCTCCCTCCGGGAGACAACATTAGTCTCCCTCCTGGAAACAACATTTGTCTCCCTCCGGGAGATAACATTCGTCTCCCTCCGGGAGACAACATTTGTCTCCCTCCGGGAGACAACCTTTGTCTCTCTCTGGGAGACAAACTGTCTCCCTCCGGGAGACAACATTTGTCTCCCTTCGGGAGATAACATTTGTCTCCCTCCGGGAGACAACATTTGTCTCCCTCCGGGAGACAACCTTTGTCTACCTCCGGGAGACACCCTTTGTCTCCCTCCGGGAGACAACATTTGTCTCCCTTCGGGAGATAACATTTGTCTCCCTCCGGGAGACAACATTTGTCTCCCTCCGGTAGACAACCTTTGTCTCCCTCCGGGAGACAACCTTTGTCTCCCTCCGGGAGACAACATTTGTCTCCCTCCGGGAGACAACATTTGTCTCCCTCAGGGAGACAACATTTGTCTCCCTCCGGGAGACAACCTTTGTCTCCCTCCGGGAGACAACAATTGTCTCCCTCCGGGAGACAACCTGTCTCCCTCAGGGAGACAACATTAGTCTTCCTCCTAGAGACAATCTTTGTCTCCCTCCGGGAGACAACAATTGTCTCCCTCCGGGAGACAACCTGTCTCCCTCCGGGAGACAACATTAGTGTTCCTCCTGGAGACAATCTTTGTCTCCCTCTGGGAGACAAACTGTCTCCCTCCGGGAGACAACATTAGTCTTCCTCCTGGAGACAATCTTTGTCTCCCTCCGGGAGACAACAATTGTCTCCCTCCGGGAGACAACAATTGTCTCCCTCCGGGAGACAACCTGTCTCCCTCCGGGAGACAACATTAGTGTTCCTCCTGGAGACAATCTTTGTCTCCCTCTGGGAGACAAACTGTCTCCCTCCGGGAGACAACCTTTGTCTCCCTCCGGGAGACAACCTTTGTCTCCCTCCGGGAGACAACATTTGTCTCCCTCCGGGAAACAACATTTGTCTCCCTCCGGGAGATAACATTTGTCTCCCTCCGGGAGACAACATTTGTCTCCCTCCGAGAGACAACCTTTGTCTCCCTCTGGGAGACAAACTTTGTCTCCCTCCGGGAGACGACCTTTGTCTCTCTCTGGGAGACAAACTGTCTCCCTCCGGGAGACAACATTTGTCTCCCTCCGGGAGACAACATTTGTCTCCCTCCGGGAGATAACATTTGTCTCCCTCCGGGAGACAACATTTGTCTCCCTCCGGGAGACAGCCTTTCTCCTTCCGAGAGACCACCTTTGTCTCCCTCCGGGAGACAACCTTTGTCTCCCTCCGGGAGACAACATTTGTCTCCCTCCGGGAGATAACATTTGTCTCCCTCCGGGAGACAACATTTGTCTCCCTCCGAGAGACAACCTTTGTCTCCCTCTGGGAGACAAACTTTGTCTCCCTCCGGGAGACGACCTTTGTCTCTCTCTGGGAGACAAACTGTCTCCCTCCGGGAGACAACATTTGTCTCCCTCCGGGAGACAACATTTGTCTCCCTCCGGGAGATAACATTTGTCTCCCTCCGGGAGACAACATTTGTCTCCCTCCGGGAGACAACATTTGCCTCCCTCCGGGAGATAACATTTGTCTCCCTCCGGGAGACAACATTAGTCTCCCTCCGGGAGATAACATTTGTCTCCCTCCGGGAGACAACATTTGTCTCCCTCCGGGAGACAACCTTTGTCTCCCACCGGGAGACAAACTTGGTCTCCCTCCGGGAGACAACCTTTGTCTCCCTCCGGGAGACAACATTTGTCTCCCTCCGGGAGACAACCTTTGTCTCCCTCCGGGAGACAACATTTGTCTCCCTCCGGGAGACAACATTTGTCTCCCTCCGGGAGACAACAATTGTCTCCCTCCGGGAGACAGCCTTTCTCCTTCCGGGAAACCACCTTTGTCTCCCTCCGGGAGACAACCTTTGTCTCCCTCCGGGAGACAACATTTGTCTCCCTCCGGGAAACAACATTTGTCTCCCTCCGGGAGATAACATTTGTCTCCCTCCGGGAGATAACATTTGTCTCCCTCCGGGAGATAACATTTGTCTCCCTCCGGGAGACAACATTAGTCTCCCTCCGGGATATAACATTTGTCTCCCTCCGGGAGATAACATTTGTCTCCCTCCGGGAGACAACATTAGTCTCCCTCCGGGAGATAACATTTGTCTCCCTCTGGGAGATAATATTTGTCTTCCTCCGGGAAACAACATTTGTCTCCCTCCGGGAGATAACATTTGTCTCCCTCCGGGAGACAACATTTGTCTCCCTCCGGGAGACAACCTTTGTCTCTCTCCGGGAGACAAACTGTCTCCCTCCGGGAGACAACCTTTGTCTCCCTCCGGGAGTCAAACTTTGCCTCCCTCCGGGAGACAACCTTTGTCTCCCTCCGGGAAACAACATTTGTCTCCCTCCGGGAGCTAACATTTGTCTCCCTCCGGGAGACAACATTTTTCTCCCTCTGGGAGACGACCTTTGTCTCTCTCTGGGAGACAAACTGTCTCCCTCCGGGAGGCAACCTTAGTCTCCCTCCGGGAGACAACAATTGTCTCCCTCCGGGAGACAACCTGTCTCCCTCCGGGAGACAACATTAGTCTCCCTCCTGGAGACAACCTTTGTCTCCCTCTGGGAGATAATATTTGTCTCCCTCCGGGAGACAACAATTGTGTCCCTCCGGGAGACAACCTGTCTCCCTCCGGGAGACAACATTAGTGTCCCTCCTGGAGACAATCTTTGTCTCCCTCTGGGAGACAAACTGTCTCCCTCCGGGAGACAACCTGTCTCCCTCCGGGAGACAACATTTGTCTCCCTCCGGGAGACAACCTTTGTCTCCCTCCGGGAGACAACCTTTGTCTCCCTCCGGGAGACAACATTTGTCTCCCTCCGGGAAACAACATTTGTCTCCCTCCGGGAGATAACATTTGTCTCCCTCCGGGAGACAACATTTGTCTCCCTCCGAGAGACAACCTTTGTCTCCCTCTGGGAGACAAACTTTGTCTCCCTCCGGGAGACGACCTTTGTCTCTCTCTGGGAGACAAACTATCTCCCTCCGGGAGACAACATTTGTCTCCCTCCGGGAGACAACATTTGTCTAACTCCGGGAGATAACATTTGTTTCCCTCCGGGAGACAACATTTGTCTCCCTCCGGGAGACAACATTTGTCTCCCTCCGGGAGACAACATTTGTCTCCCTCCGGGAGACAGCCTTTCTCCTTCCGGGAGACCACCTTTGTCTCCCTCCGGGAGACAACCTTTGTCTCCCTCCGGGAGACAACCTTTGTCTCCCTCCGGGAGACAACATTTGTCTCCCTCCGGGAAACAACATTTGTCTCCCTCCGGGATATAACATTAGTCTCCCTCCGGGATATAACATTTGTCTCCCTCCGGGAGATAACATTTGTCTCCCTCCGGGAGACAACATTAGTCTCCCTCCGGGAGATAACATTTGTCTCCCTCTGGGAGATAATATTTGTCTTCCTCCGGGAAACAACATTTGTCTCCCTCCGGGAGACAACATTTGTCTCCCTCCGGGAGACAACCTTTGTCTCTCTCCGGGAGACAAACTGTCTCCCTCCGGGAGACAACCTTTGTCTCCCTCCGGGAGTCAAACTTTGCCTCCCTCCGGGAGACAACCTTTGTCTCCCTCCGGGAAACAACATTTGTCTCCCTCCGGGAGCTAACATTTGTCTCCCTCCGGGAGACAACATTTTTCTCCCTCTGGGAGACGACCTTTGTCTCTCTCTGGGAGACAAACTGTCTCCCTCCGGGAGGCAACCTTAGTCTCCCTCCGGGAGACAACAATTGTCTCCCTCCGGGAGACAACCTGTCTCCCTCCGGGAGACAACATTAGTCTCCCTCCTGGAGACAACCTTTGTCTCCCTCTGGGAGATAATATTTGTCTCCCTCCGGGAGACAACAATTGTGTCCCTCCGGGAGACAACCTGTCTCCCTCCGGGAGACAACATTAGTGTCCCTCCTGGAGACAATCTTTGTCTCCCTCTGGGAGACAAACTGTCTCCCTCCGGGAGACAACCTGTCTCCCTCCGGGAGACAACATTTGTCTCCCTCCGGGAGACAACCTTTGTCTCCCTCCGGGAGACAACCTTTGTCTCCCTCCGGGAGACAACATTTGTCTCCCTCCGGGAAACAACATTTGTCTCCCTCCGGGAGATAACATTTGTCTCCCTCCGGGAGACAACATTTGTCTCCCTCCGAGAGACAACCTTTGTCTCCCTCTGGGAGACAAACTTTGTCTCCCTCCGGGAGACGACCTTTGTCTCTCTCTGGGAGACAAACTGTCTCCCTCCGGGAGACAACATTTGTCTCCCTCCGGGAGACAACATTTGTCTAACTCCGGGAGATAACATTTGTTTCCCTCCGGGAGACAACATTTGTCTCCCTCCGGGAGACAACATTTGTCTCCCTCCGGGAGACAACATTTGTCTCCCTCCGGGAGACAGCCTTTCTCCTTCCGGGAGACCACCTTTGTCTCCCTCCGGGAGACAACCTTTGTCTCCCTCCGGGAGACAACCTTTGTCTCCCTCCGGGAGACAACATTTGTCTCCCTCCGGGAAACAACATTTGTCTCCCTCCGGGAGATAACATTTGTCTCCCTCCGGGAGACAACATTTGTCTCCCTCCGGGAGACAACATTTGTCTAACTCCGGGAGATAACATTTGTTTCCCTCCGGGAGACAACATTTGTCTCCCTCCGGGAGACAACATTTGTCTCCCTCCGGGAGACAACATTTGTCTCCCTCCGGCAGACAGCCTTTCTCCTTCCGGGAGACAACATTTGTCTCCCTCCGGGAAACAACATTTGTCTCCCTCCGGGAGATAACATTTGTCTCCCTCCGGGAGACAACATTTGTCTCCCTCCGAGAGACAACCTTTGTCTCCCTCTGGGAGACAAACTTTGTCTCCCTCCGGGAGACGACCTTTGTCTCTCTCTGGGAGACAAACTGTCTCCCTCCGGGAGACACATTAGTCTCCCTCCGGGAGATAACATTTGTCTCCCTCCGGGAGATAACATTTGTCTCCCTCCGGGAGACAACATTAGTCTCCCTCCGGGAGATAACATTTGTCTCCCTCTGGGAGATAATATTTGTCTCCCTCCGGGAAACAACATTTGTCTCCCTCCGGGAGATAACATTTGTCTCCCTCCGGGAGACAACATTTGTCTCCCTCCGGGAGACAACCTTTGTCTCTCTCCGGGAGACAAACTGTCTCCCTCCGGGAGACAACCTTTGTCTCCCTCCGGGAGTCAAACTTTGCCTCCCTCCGGGAGACAACCTTTGTCTCCCTCCGGGAAACAACATTTGTCTCCCTCCGGGAGATAACATTTGTCTCCCTCCGGGAGACAACATTTGTCTCCCTCTGGGAGATAACATTTGTCTCCCTCCGGGAGACAACATTAGTCTCCCTCCGGGAGATAACATTTGTCTCCCTCTGGGAGATAATATTTGTCTCCCTCCCGGAAACAACATTTGTCTCCCTCCGGGAGATAACATTTGTCTCCCTCCGGGAGACAACATTTGTCTCCCTCCGGGAGACAACCTTTGTCTCTCTCCGGGAGACAAACTGTCTCCCTCCGGGAGACAACCTTTGTCTCCCTCCGGGAGTCAAACTTTGCCTCCCTCCGGGAGACAACCTTTGTCTCCCTCCGGGAAACAACATTTGTCTCCCTCCGGGAGATAACATTTGTCTCCCTCCGGGAGACAACATTTTTCTCCCTCTGGGAGACGACCTTTGTCTCTCTCTGGGAGACAAACTGTCTCCCTCCGGGAGGCAACCTTAGTCTCCCTCCGGGAGACAACAATTGTCTCCCTCCGGGAGACAACCTGTCTCCCTCCGGGAGACAACATTAGTCTCCCTCCTGGAGACAACCTTTGTTTCCCTCTGGGAGATAATATTTGTCTCCCTCCGGGAGACAACAATTGTCTCCCTCCGGGAGACAACCTGTCTCCCTCCGGGAGACAACATTAGTGTCCCTCCTGGAGACAATCTTTGTCTCCCTCTGGGAGACAAACTGTCTCCCTCCGGGAGACAACCTGTCTCCCTCCGGGAGACAACATTTGTCTCCCTCCGAAAGACAACCTTTGTCTCCCTCCGGGAGACAACCTTTGTCTCCCTCCGGGAGACAACATTTGTCTCCCTCCGGGAAACAACATTTGTCTCCCTCCGGGAGATAACATTTGTCTCCCTCCGGGAGACAACATTTGTCTCCCTCCGAGAGACAACCTTTGTCTCCCTCTGGGAGACAAACTTTGTCTCCCTCCGGGAGACGACCTTTGTCTCTCTCTGGGAGACAAACTGTCTCCCTCCGGGAGACAACATTTGTCTCCCTCCGGGAGACAACATTTGTCTAACTCCCGGAGATAACATTTGTTTCCCTCCGGGAGACAACATTTGTCTCCCTCCGGGAGACAACATTTGTCTCCCTCCGGGAGACAACATTTGTCTCCCTCCGGGAGACAGCCTTTCTCCTTCCGGGAGACCACCTTTGTCTCCCTCCGGGAGACAACCTTTGTCTCCCTCCGGGAAACAACATTTGTCTCCCTCCGGGAGATAACATTTGTCTCCCTCCGGGAGACAACATTTGTCTCCCTCCGAGAGACAACCTTTGTCTCCCTCTGGGAGACAAACTTTGTCTCCCTCCGGGAGACGACCTTTGTCTCTCTCTGGGAGACAAACTGTCTCCCTCCGGGAGACACATTAGTCTCCCTCCGGGAGATAACATTTGTCTCCCTCCGGGAGATAACATTTGTCTCCCTCCGGGAGACAACATTAGTCTCCCTCCGGGAGATAAGATTTGTCTCCCTCTGGGAGATAATATTTGTCTCCCTCCGGGAAACAACATTTGTCTCCCTCCGGGAGATAACATTTGTCTCCCTCCGGGAGACAACATTTGTCTCCCTCCGGGAGACAACCTTTGTCTCTCTCCGGGAGACAAACTGTCTCCCTCCGGGAGACAACCTTTGTCTCCCTCCGGGAGTCAAACTTTGCCTCCCTCCGGGAGACAACCTTTGTCTCCCTCCGGGAAACAATATTTGTCTCCCTCCGGGAGATAACATTTGTCTCCCTCCGGGAGACAACATTTGTCTCCCTCTGGGAGACGACCTTTGTCTCTCTCTGGGAGACAAACTGTCTCCCTCCGGGAGACAACCTTAGTCTCCCTCCGGGAGACAACAATTGTCTCCCTCCAGGAGACAACATTAGTCTCCCTCCTGGAGACAACCTTTGTCTCCCTCTGGGAGATAATATTTGTCTCCCTCCGGGAGACAACATTAGTGTTCCTCCTGGAGACAATCTTTGTCTCCCTCTGGGAGACAAACTGTCTCCCTCCGGGAGACAACATTAGTCTTCCTCCTGGAGACAATCTTTGTCTCCCTCCGGGAGACAACAATTGTCTCCCTCCGGGAGACAACCTGTCTCCCTCCGGGAGACAACATTAGTGTTTCTCCTGGAGACAATCTTTGTCTCCCTCTGGGAGACAAACTGTCTCCCTCCGGGAGACAACCTTTGTCTCCCTCCGGGAGACAACCTTTGTCTCCCTCCGGGAGACAACATTTGTCTCCCTCCGGGAGACAACATTTGTCTCCCTCCGGGAGATAACATTTGTTTCCCTCCGGGAGACAACATTTGTCTCCCTCCGGGAGACAACATTTGTCTCCCTCCGGGAGACAACCTTTGTCTCCCTCCGGGAGACAACCTTTGTCTCCCTCCGGGAGACAACATTTGTCTCCCTCCGGGAAACAACATTTGTCTCCCTCCGGGAGATAACATTTGTCTCCCTCCGGGAGACAACATTTGTCTCCCTCCGAGAGACAACCTTTGTCTCCCTCTGGGAGACAAACTTTGTCTCCCTCCGGGAGACGACCTTTGTCTCTCTCTGGGAGACAAACTGTCTCCCTCCGGGAGACAACATTTGTCTCCCTCCGGGAGACAACATTTGTCTCCCTCCGGGAGATAACATTTGTTTCCCTCCGGGAGACAACATTTGTCTCCCTCCGGGAGACAACATTTGTCTCCCTCCGGGAGACAGCCTTTCTCCTTCCGGGAGACCACCTTTGTCTCCCTCCGGGAGACAACCTTTGTCTCCCTCCGGGAGACAACATTTGTCTCCCTCCGGGAGATAACATTTGTCTCCCTCCGGGAGACAACATTTGTCTCCCTCCGAGAGACAACATTTGTCTCCCTCTGGGAGACAAACTTTGTCTCCCTCCGGGAGACGACCTTTGTCTCTCTCTGGGAGACAAACTGTCTCCCTCCGGGAGACAACATTTGTCTCCCTCCGGGAGACAACATTTGTCTCCCTCCGGGAGATAACATTTGTCTCCCTCCGGGAGACAACATTTGTCTCCCTCCGAGAGACAACGTTTGTCTCCCTCTGGGAGACAAACTTGGTCTCCCTCCGGGAGACAACCTTTGTCTCCCTCCGGGAGACAACCTTTGTCTCCCTCCGGGAGACAACATTTGTCTCCCTCCGGGAGACAACATTTGTCTCCCTCCGGGAGACAACCTTTGTCTCCCTCCGGGAGACAAACTTGGTCTCCCTCCGGGAGACAACCTTTGTCTCCCTCCGGGAGACAACATTTGTCTCCCTCCGGGAGACAACCTTTGTCTCCCTCCGGGAGACAACATTTGTCTCCCTCCGGGAGACAACCTTTGTCTCCCTCCGGGAGACAACATTTGTCTCCCTCCGGGAGATAACATTTGTCTCCCTCCGGGAGATAACATTTGTCTCCCTCCGGGAGATAACATTTGTCTCCCTCCGGGAGACAACCTTTGTCTCCCTCCGGGAGACAACATTTGTCTCCCTCCGGGAGACAACATTTGTCTCCCTCCGGGAGACAGCCTTTCTCCTTCCGGGAAACCACCTTTGTCTCCCTCCGGGAGACAACATTTGTCTCCCTCCGGGAGACAACCTTTGTCTCCCTCCGGGAGACAAACTTGGTCTCCCTCCGGGAGACAACCTTTGTCTCCCTCCGGGAGACAACATTTGTCTCCCTCCGGGAGACAACCTTTGTCTCCCTCCGGGAGACAACATTTGTCTCCCTCCGGGAGATAACATTTGTCTCCCTCCGGGAGATAACATTTGTCTCCCTCCGGGAGATAACATTTGTCTCCCTCCGGGAGACAACATTAGTCTCCCTCCGGGATATAACATTTGTCTCCCTCCGGGAGATAACATTTGTCTCCCTCCGGGAGACAACATTAGTCTCCCTCCGGGAGATAACATTTGTCTCCCTCTGGGAGATAATATTTGTCTCCCTCCGGGAAACAACATTTGTCTCCCTCCGGGAGATAACATTTGTCTCCCTCCGGGAGACAACATTTGTCTCCCTCCGGGAGACAACCTTTGTCTCACTCCGGGAGACAAACTGTCTCACTCCGGGAGACAACCTTTGTCTCCCTCCGGGAGTCAAACTTTGCCTCCCTCCGGGAGACAACCTTTGTCTCCCTCCGGGAAACAACATTTGTCTCCCTCCGGGAGATAACATTTGTCTCCCTCCGGGAGACAACATTTTTCTCCCTCTGGGAGACGACCTTTGTCTCTCTCTGGGAGACAAACTGTCTCCCTCCGGGAGGCAACCTTAGTCTCCCTCCGGGAGACAACAATTGTCTCCCTCCGGGAGACAACCTGTCTCCCTCCGGGAGACAACATTAGTCTCCCTCCTGGAGACAACCTTTGTCTCCCTCTGGGAGATAATATTTGTCTCCCTCCGGGAGACAACAATTGTCTCCCTCCGGGAGACAACCTGTCTCCCTCCGGGAGACAACATTAGTGTCCCTCCTGGAGACAATCTTTGTCTCCCTCTGGGAGACAAACTGTCTCCCTCCGGGAGACAACCTGTCTCCCTCCGGGAGACAACATTTGTCTCCCTCCGGGAGACAACCTTTGTCTCCCTCCGGGAGACAACCTTTGTCTCCCTCCGGGAGACAACATTTGTCTCCCTCCGGGAAACAACATTTGTCTCCCTCCGGGAGATAACATTTGTCTCCCTCCGGGAGACAACATTTGTCTCCCTCCGAGAGACAACCTTTGTCTCCCTCTGGGAGACAAACTTTGTCTCCCTCCGGGAGACGACCTTTGTCTCTCTCTGGGAGACAAACTGTCTCCCTCCGGGAGACAACATTTGTCTCCCTCCGGGAGACAACATTTGTCTCCCTCCGGGAGACAACATTTGTCTCCCTCCGGGAGATAACATTTGTTTCCCTCCGGGAGACAACATTTGTCTCCCTCCGGGAGACAACATTTGTCTCCCTCCGGGAGACAGCCTTTCTCCTTCCGGGAGACCACCTTTGTCTCCCTCCGGGAGACAACCTTTGTCTCCCTCCGGGAGACAACATTTGTCTCCCTCCGGGAGATAACATTTGTCTCCCTCCGAGAGACAACCTTTGTCTCCCTCTGGGAGACAAACTTTGTCTCCCTCCGGGAGACGACCTTTGTCTCTCTCTGGGAGACAAACTGTCTCCCTCCGGGAGACAACATTTGTCTCCCTCCAGGAGATAACATTTGTTTCCCTCCGGGAGACAACATTTGTCTCCCTCCGGGAGACAACATTTGTCTCCCTCCGGGAGACCACCTTTGTCTCCCTCCAGGAGACAACATTTGTCTCCCTCCGGGAGACAACATTAGTCTCCCTCCGGGAGATAACATTTGTCTCCCTCTGGGAGATAATATTTGTCTCCCTCCGGGAAACAACATTTGTCTCCCTCCGGGAGACAACATTTGTCTCCCTCCGGGAGATAACATTTGTTTCCCTCCGGGAGACAACATTTGTCTCCCTCCGGGAGACAACATTTGTCTCCCTCCGGGAGACAGCCTTTCTCCTTCCGGGAGACCACCTTTGTCTCCCTCCGGGAGACAACCTTTGTCTCCCTAAGGGAGACAACCTTTGTCTCCCTCCGGGAGACAACATTTGTCTCCCTCCGGGAAACAACATTTGTCTCCCTCCGGGAGATAACATTTGTCTCCCTCCGGGAGACAACATTTGTCTCCCTCCGGGAGACAACATTTGTCTCCCTCCGGGAGATAACATTTGTCTCCCTCCGGGAGACAACATTTGTCTCCCTCTGGGAGACGACCTTTGTCTCTCTCTGGGAGACAAACTGTCTCCCTCCGGGAGACAACATTAGTCTCCCTCCGGGAGACAACAATTGTCTCCCTCCGGGAGACAACATTAGTCTCCCTCCTGGAGACAACCTTTGTCTCCCTCTGGGAGACCACCTTTGTCTCCCTCCGGGAGACAACATTTGTCTCCCTCCGGGAGACAACATTAGTCTCCCTCCGGGAGATAACATTTGTCTCCCTCTGGGAGATAATATTTGTCTCCCTCCGGGAAACAACATTTGTCTCCCTCCGGGAGACAACATTTGTCTCCCTCCGGGAGATAACATTTGTTTCCCTCCGGGAGACAACATTTGTCTCCCTCCGGGAGACAACATTTGTCTCCCTCCGGGAGACAGCCTTTCTCCTTCCGGGAGACCACCTTTGTCTCCCTCCGGGAGACAACCTTTGTCTCCCTAAGGGAGACAACCTTTGTCTCCCTCCGGGAGACAACATTTGTCTCCCTCCGGGAAACAACATTTGTCTCCCTCCGGGAGATAACATTTGTCTCCCTCCGGGAGACAACATTTGTCTCCCTCCGAGAGACAACCTTTGTCTCCCTCTGGGAGACAAACTTTGTCTCCCTCCGGGAGACGACCTTTGTCTCTCTCTGGGAGACAAACTGTCTCCCTCCGGGAGACACATTAGTCTCCCTCCGGGAGATAACATTTGTCTCCCTCCGGGAGATAACATTTGTCTCCCTCCGGGAGACAACATTAGTCTCCCTCCGGGAGATAACATTTGTCTCCCTCTGGGAGATAATATTTGTCTCCCTCCGGGAAACAACATTTGTCTCCCTCCGGGAGATAACATTTGTCTCCCTCCGGGAGACAACATTTGTCTCCCTCCTGGAGACAACCTTTGTCTCTCTCCGGGAGACAAACTGTCTCCCTCCGGGAGACAACCTTTGTCTCCCTCCAGGAGTCAAACTTTGCCTCCCTCCGGGAGACAACCTTTGTCTCCCTCCGGGAAACAACATTTGTCTCCCTCCGGGAGATAACATTTGTCTCCCTCCGGGAGACAACATTTGTCTCCCTCTGGAAGACGACCTTTGTCTCTCTCTGGGAGACAAACTGTCTCCCTCCGGGAGACAACATTAGTCTCCCTCCGGGAGACAACAATTGTCTCCCTCCGGGAGACAACATTAGTCTCCCTCCTGGAGACAACCTTTGTCTCCCTCTGGGAGATAATATTTGTCTCCCTCCGGGAGACAACATTAGTGTTCCTCCTGGAGACAATTTTTGTCTCCCTCTGGGAGACAAACTGTCTCCCTCCGGGAGACAACCTGTCTCCCTCCGGGAGACAACATTTGTCTCCCTCCGGGAGACAACCTTTGTCTCCCTCCGGGAGACAACCTTTGTCTCCCTCCGGGAGACAACATTTGTCTCCCTCCGGGAAACAACATTTGTCTCCCTCCGGGAGATAACATTTGTCTCCCTCCGGGAGACAACATTTGTCTCCCTCCGAGAGACAACATTTGTCTCCCTCCGGGAGACAACATTTGTCTCCCTCTGGGAGACGACCTTTGTCTCTCTCTGGGAGACAAACTGTCTCCCTCCGGGAGACAACCTTAGTCTCCCTCCGGGAGACAACAATTGTCTCCCTCCGGGAGACAACATTAGTCTCCCTCCTGGAGACAACCTTTGTCTCCCTCTGTGAGATAATATTTGTCTCCCTCCGGGAGACAACATTAGTGTTCCTCCTGGAGACAATCTTTGTCTCCCTCTGGGAGACAAACTGTCTCCCTCCGGGAGACAGCCTGTCTCCCTCCGGGAGACAACATTTGTCTCCCTCCGGGAGACAACCTTTGTCTCCCTCCGGGAGACAACCTTTGTCTCCCTCCGGGAGACAACATTTGTCTCCCTCCGGGAAACAACATTTGTCTCCCTCCGGGAGATAACATTTGTCTCCCTCCGGGAGACAACATTTGTCTCCCTCCGAGAGACAACCTTTGTCTCCCTCTGGGAGACAAACTTTGTCTCCCTCCGGGAGACGACCTTTGTCTCTCTCTGGGAGACAAACTGTCTCCCTCCGGGAGACAACATTTGTCTCCCTCCAGGAGATAACATTTGTTTCCCTCCGGGAGACAACATTTGTCTCCCTCCGGGAGACAACATTTGTCTCCCTCCGGGAGACCACCTTTGTCTCCCTCCGGGAGACAACCTTTGTCTCCCTCCGGGAGACAACATTTGCCTCCCTCCGGGAGACAACATTTGTCTCCCTCCGGGAGACAACATTTGTCTCCCTCCGGGAGATAACATTTGTCTCCCTCCGGGAGACCACATTTGTCTCCCTCCGGGAGACAACATTAGTCTCCCTCCGGGAGATAACATTTGTCTCCCTCCGGGAGATAACATTTGTCTCCCTCCGGGAGACAACATTAGTCTCCCTCCGGGAGATAACATTTGTCTCCCTCCGGGAGACAGCCTTTCTCCTTCCGGGAGACCACCTTTGTCTCCCTCCGGGAGACAACCTTTGTCTCCCTCAGGGAGACAACATTTGTCTCCCTCCGGGAAAGAACATTTGTCTCCCTCTGGGAGATAACATTTGTCTCCCTCCGGGAGACAACATTTGTCTCCCTCCTGGAGACAACCTTTGTCTCCCTATGGGAGATAATATTTGTCTCCCTCCGGGAAACAACATTTGTCTCCCTCCGGGAGATAAAATTTGTCTCCCTCCGGGAGACAACATTTGTCTCCCTCCGGGAGACGACCTTTGTCTCTCTCTGGGAGACAAACTGTCTCCCTCCGGGAGACAACCTTAGTCTCCCTCCTGGAGACAACAATTGTCTCCCTCCGGGAGACAACATTAGTCTCCCTCCTGGAGACAACCTTTGTCTCCCTCTGTGAGATAATATTTGTCTCCCTCCGGGAGACAACATTAGTGTTCCTCCTGGAGACAATCTTTGTCTCCCTCTGGGAGACAAACTGTCTCCCTCCGGGAGACAACCTGTCTCCCTCCGGGAGACAACATTTGTCTCCCTCCGGGAGACAACCTTTGTCTCCCTCCGGGAGACAACCTTTGTCTCCCTCCGGGAGACAACATTTGTCTCCCTCCGGGAAACAACATTTGTCTCCCTCCGGGAGATAACATTTGTCTCCCTCCGGGAGACAACATTTGTCTCCCTCCGAGAGACAACCTTTGTCTCCCTCTGGGAGACAAACTTTGTCTCCCTCCGGGAGACGACCTTTGTCTCTCTCTGGGAGACAAACTGTCTCCCTCCGGGAGACAACATTTGTCTCCCTCCGGGAGATAACATTTGTTTCCCTCCGGGAGACAACATTTGTCTCCCTCCGGGAGACAACCTTTGTCTCCCTCCGGGAGACAACCTTTGTCTCCCTCCGGGAGACAACATTTGTCTCCCTCCGGGAAACAACATTTGTCTCCCTCCGGGAGATAACATTTGTCTCCCTCCGGGAGACAACATTTGTCTCCCTCCGAGAGACAAACTTTGTCTCCCTCCGGGAGACGACCTTTGTCTCTCTCTGGGAGACAAACTGTCTCCCTCCGGGAGACAACATTTGTCTCCCTCCGGGAGATAACATTTGTTTCCCTCCGGGAGACAACATTTGTCTCCCTCCGGGAGACAACATTTGTCTCCCTCCGGGAGACAACATTTGTCTCCCTCCGGGAAACAACATTTGTCTCCCTCCGGGAGATAACATTTGTCTCCCTCCGGGAGACAACATTTGTCTCCCTCCGAGAGACAACATTTGTCTCCCTCCGGGAGACAACATTTGTCTCCCTCTGGGAGTTGACCTTTGTCTCTCTCTGGGAGACAAACTGTCTCCCTCCGGGAGACAACCTTAGTCTCCCTCCGGGAGACAACAATTGTCTCCCTCCGGGAGACAACATTAGTCTCCCTCCTGGAGACAACCTTTGTCTCCCTCTGTGAGATAATATTTGTCTCCCTCCGGGAGACAACATTAGTGTTCCTCCTGGAGACAATCTTTGTCTCCCTCTGGGAGACAAACTGTCTCCCTCCGGGAGACAGCCTGTCTCCCTCCGGGAGACAACATTTGTCTCCCTCCGGGAGACAACCTTTGTCTCCCTCCGGGAGACAACCTTTGTCTCCCTCCGGGAGACAACATTTGTCTCCCTCCGGGAAACAACATTTGTCTCCCTCCGGGAGATAACATTTGTCTCCCTCCGGGAGACAACATTTGTCTCCCTCCGAGAGACAACCTTTGTCTCCCTCTGGGAGACAAACTTTGTCTCCCTCCGGGAGACGACCTTTGTCTCTCTCTGGGAGACAAACTGTCTCCCTCCGGGAGACAACATTTGTCTCCCTCCAGGAGATAACATTTGTTTCCCTCCGGGAGACAACATTTGTCTCCCTCCGGGAGACAACATTTGTCTCCCTCCGGGAGACCACCTTTGTCTCCCTCCGGGAGACAACCTTTGTCTCCCTCCGGGAGACAACATTTGCCTCCCTCCGGGAGACAACATTTGTCTCCCTCCGGGAGACAACATTTGTCTCCCTCCGGGAGATAACATTTGTCTCCCTCCGGGAGACCACATTTGTCTCCCTCCGGGAGACAACATTAGTCTCCCTCCGGGAGATAACATTTGTCTCCCTCCGGGAGATAACATTTGTCTCCCTCCGGGAGACAACATTAGTCTCCCTCCGGGAGATAACATTTGTCTCCCTCCGGGAGACAGCCTTTCTCCTTCCGGGAGACCACCTTTGTCTCCCTCCGGGAGACAACCTTTGTCTCCCTCAGGGAGACAACATCTGTCTCCCTCCGGGAAAGAACATTTGTCTCCCTCTGGGAGATAACATTTGTCTCCCTCCGGGAGACAACATTTGTCTCCCTCCTGGAGACAACCTTTGTCTCCCTATGGGAGATAATATTTGTCTCCCTCCGGGAAACAACATTTGTCTCCCTCCGGGAGATAAAATTTGTCTCCCTCCGGGAGACAACATTTGTCTCCCTCCGGGAGACGACCTTTGTCTCTCTCTGGGAGACAAACTGTCTCCCTCCGGGAGACAACCTTAGTCTCCCTCCGGGAGACAACAATTGTCTCCCTCCGGGAGACAACATTAGTCTCCCTCCTGGAGACAACCTTTGTCTCCCTCTGTGAGATAATATTTGTCTCCCTCCGGGAGACAACATTAGTGTTCCTCCTGGAGACAATCTTTGTCTCCCTCTGGGAGACAAACTGTCTCCCTCCGGGAGACAACCTGTCTCCCTCCGGGAGACAACATTTGTCTCCCTCCGGGAGACAACCTTTGTCTCCCTCCGGGAGACAACCTTTGTCTCCCTCCGGGAGACAACATTTGTCTCCCTCCGGGAAACAACATTTGTCTCCCTCCGGGAGATAACATTTGTCTCCCTCCGGGAGACAACATTTGTCTCCCTCCGAGAGACAACCTTTGTCTCCCTCTGGGAGACAAACTTTGTCTCCCTCCGGGAGACGACCTTTGTCTCTCTCTGGGAGACAAACTGTCTCCCTCCGGGAGACAACATTTGTCTCCCTCCGGGAGATAACATTTGTTTCCCTCCGGGAGACAACATTTGTCTCCCTCCGGGAGACAACATTTGTCTCCCTCCGGGAGACCACCTTTGTCTCCCTCCGGGAGACAACCTTTGTCTCCCTCCGGGAGACAACATTAGTCTCCCTCCGGGAGACAACATTTGTGTCCCTCCGGGAGACAACATTTGTCTCCCTCCGGGAGATAACATTTGTCACCCTCCGGGAGACCACATTTGTCTCCCTCCGGGAGACAACATTAGTCTCCCTCCGGGAGATAACATTTGTCTCCCTCCGGGAGATAACATTTGTCTCCCTCCGGGAGACAACATTAGTCTCCCTCCGGGAGATAACATTTGTCTCCCTCCGGGAGACAGCCTTTCTCCTTCCGGGAGACCACCTTTGTCTCCCTCCGGGAGACAACCTTTGTCTCCCTCAGGGAGACAACATTTGTCTCCCTCCGGGAAAGAACATTTGTCTCCCTCTGGGAGATAACATTTGTCTCCCTCCGGGAGACAACATTTGTCTCCCTCCTGGAGACAACCTTTGTCTCCCTATGGGAGATAATATTTGTCTCCCTCCGGGAAACAACATTTGTCTCCCTCCGGGAGATAAAATTTGTCTCCCTCCGGGAGACAACATTTGTCTCCCTCCGGGAGACAACCTTTGTCTCTCTCCGGGAGACAAACTGTCTCCCTCCGGGAGACAACCTTTGTCTCCCTCCGGGAGACAAACTTTGCCTCCCTCCGGGAGACAACCTTTGTCTCTTTCCGGGAGACAAACTTTGCCTCCCTCCGGGCGACAACCTTTGTCTCCCTCCGGGAGACAAAATTTGTCTCCCTCCGGGAGACAACCTTTGTCTCCCTCCGGGAAACAACATTTGTTTCCCTCCGGGAGATAACATTTGTCTCCCTCCGCGAGACATCATTTGTCTCCCTCTGGGAGACGACCTTTGTCTCTCTCTGGGAGACAAACTGTCTCCCTCCGGGAGACAACCTTAGTCTCCCTCCGGGAGACAACAATTGTCTCCCTCCGGGAGACAATTTGTCTCCCTCCGGGAGACAACATTAATCTCCCTCCTGGAGACAACCTTTGTCTCCCTCTGGGAGATAATATTTGTCTCCCTCCGGGAGACAACATTTGTCTTCCTCCGGGAGACGACTTTTGTCTCTCTCTGGGAGACAAACTGTCTCCCTCCGGGAGACAACCTTTGTCTCCCTCCGGGAGACAACCGTAGTCTCCCTCCGGGAAAAAACAATTGTCTCCCTCCGGGAGACAACCATTGTCTCCCTCCGGGAAACAACATTTGTCTCCCTCCGGGAGATAACATTTGTCTCCCTCCGGGAGATAACATTTGTCTCCCTCCGGGAGACAACATTTGTCTCCATCCGGGAGACAACATTTGTCTCCCTCCGGCAGACAGCATTTGTCTCCCTCCGGGAAACAACCTTTGTCTCCCTCCGGGAGACAACATTTGTCTCCCTCCGGGAGACAACCTTTGTCTCCCTCCGGGAGACAACATTTGTCTCCCTCCGGGAGACAACCTTTGTCTCCCTCCGGGAGACAACCTTTGTATCCCTCCGGGAGACAACCTTTGTATCCCTCCGGGAGACAACCTTTGTCTCCCTCCGGGAGACAACCTTTGTCTCCCTCCGGGAGACAACCTTTGTCTCCCTCCGGGAGACAACATTTGTCTCCCTCCGGGAGACAACATATGTCTCCCTCCGGGAGACAACCTTTGTCTCCCTCCGGGAGACAACCTTTGTATCCCTCCGGGAGACAACCTTTGTCTCCCTCCGGGAGACAACATTTGTCTCCCTCCGGGAGACAACCTTTGTCTCCCTCCGGGAGACAACCTTTGTCTCCCTCCGGGAGACAACCTTTGTATCCCTCCGGGAGACAACCTTTGTATCCCTCCGGGAGACAACCTTTGTCTCCCTCCGGGAGACAACCTTTGTCTCCATCCGGGAGACAACATTTGTCTCCCTCCGGGAGACAACATTTGTCTCCCTCCGGGAGACAACATATGTCTCCCTCCGGGAGACAACCTTTGTCTCCCTCCGGGAGATAACCTTTGTATCCCTCCGGGAGACAATCTTTGTCTCCCTCCGGGAGACAACCTTTGTCTCCCTCCTGGAGACAACATTTGTCTCCCTCCGGGAGACAACATATGTCTCCCTCCGGGAGACAACCTTTGTCTCCCTCCGGGAGACAACCTTTGTATCCCTCCGGGAGACAACCTTTGTATCCCTCCGGGAGACAACCTTTGTCTCCCTCCGGGAGACAACCTTTGTATCCCTCCGGGAGACAACCTTTGTCTCCCTCCGGGAGACAACCTTTGTATCCCTCCGGGAGACAACCTTTGTCTCCCTCCGGGAGACAACATTTGTCTCCCTCCGGGAGACAACCTTTGTCTCCCTCCGGGAGACAACCTTTGTCTCCCTCCGGGAGACAACCTTTGTCTCCCTCCTGGAGACAACATTTGTCTCCCTCCGGGAGACAACCTTTGTCTCCCTCCGGGAGACAACCTTTGTCTCCCTCCTGGAAACAACATTTGTCTCCCTCTGGGAGACAAACTGTCTCCCTCAGGGATACAACATTTGTCTCCCTCCGGGAGACAACATTTGTCTCCCTCCGGGAGACAACATATGTCTCCCTCCGGGAGACAAAATTTGTCTCCCTCCGGCAGACAACCTTTGTATCCCTCCGGGAGACAACCTTTGTATCCCTCCGGGAGACAACCTTTGTCTCCCTCCGGGAGACAACTTTTGTCTCCCTCCGGGAGACAACCTTTGTCTCCCTCCGGGAGACAACATTTGTCTCCCTCCGGGAGACAACATTTGTCTCCCTCCGGGAGACAACATTTGTCTCCCTCCTGGAGACAACCTTTGTCTCCCTCTGGGAGACAAACTGTCTCCCTCCAGGAGACAACATTTGTCTCCCTCCTGGAAACAACATTTGTCTCCCTCTGGGAGACAAACTGTCTTCCTCCGGGATACAACATTTGTCTCCCTCCGGGAGACAACATTTGTCTCCCTCCGGGAGACAACCTTTGTCTCCCTCTGGGAGACAAACTGTCTCCCTCCGGGAGACAACATTTGTCTCCCTCCGGGAGACAACATATGTCTCCCTCCGGGAGACAACCTTTGTCTCCCTCCGGGAGACAACCTTTGTATCCCTCCGGGAGACAACCTTTGTCTCCCTCCGGGAGACAACATTTGTCTCCCTCCGGGAGACAACCTTTGTCTCCCTCCGGGTGACAACCTTTGTCTCCCTCCGGGAGACAACCTTTGTCTCCCTCCGGGAGACAACCTTTGTCTCCCTCCTGGAGACAACATTTGTCTCCCTCCGGGAGACAACCTTTGTCTCCCTCCGGGAGACAACCTTTGTCTCCCTCCTGGAAACAACATTTGTCTCCCTCTGGGAGACAAACTGTCTCCCTCAGGGATACAACATTTGTCTCCCTCCGGGAGACAACATTTGTCTCCCTCCGGGAGACAACCTTTGTCTCCCTCCGGGAGACAAAATTTGTCTCCCTCCGGCAGACAGCATTTGTCTCCCTCAGGGAGACAACATTTGTCTCCCTCCGGGAGACAACATTTGTCTCCCTCCGGGAGACAACATTTGTCTCCCTCCGGGAGACATCCTTTGTCTCCCTCCAGGAGACAACATATGTCTCCCTCCGGGAGACAACCTTTGTCTCCCTCCGGGAGACAACCTTTGTATCCCTCCGGGAGACAACCTTTGTCTCCCTCCGGGAGACAACTTTTGTCTCCCTCCGGGAGACAACCTTTTTCTCCCTCCGGGAGACAACATTTGTCTCCCTCCGGGAGACAACATTTGTCTCCTTCCGGGAGACAACATTTGTCTCCCTCCAGGAGACAACATATGTCTCCCTCCGGGAGACAACATTTGTCTCCCTCCGGGAGACAACCTTTGTCTCCCTCCGGGAGACAACCTTTGTCTCCCTCCGGGAGACAACCTTTGTCTCCCTCCTGGAGACAACATTTGTCTCCCTCCGGGAGACAACCTTTGTCTCCCTCCGGGAGACAACCTTTGTCTCCCTCCTGGAAACAACATTTGTCTCCCTCTGGGAGACAAACTGTCTCCCTCAGGGATACAACATTTGTCTCCCTCCGGGAGACAACATTTGTCTCCCTCCGGGAGACAACCTTTGTCTCCCTCCGGGAGACAAAATTTGTCTCCCTCCGGCAGACAAAATTTTTCTCCCTCCGGGAGACAACATATGTCTCCCTCCAGGAGACAGCATTTGTCTCCCTCAGGGAGACAACATTTGTCTCCCTCCGGGAGACAACATTTGTCTCCCTCCGGGAGACAACATTTGTCTCCCTCCAGGAGACAACATATGTCTCCCTCCGGGAGACAACCTTTGTCTCCCTCCGGGAGACAACCTTTGTATCCCTCCGGGAGACAACCTTTGTCTCCCTCCGGGAGACAACTTTTGTCTCCCTCCGGGAGACAACCTTTGTCTCCCTCCGGGAAACAACATTTGTCTCCCTCCGGGAGACAACATTTGTCTCCCTCCTGGAGACAACCTTTGTCTCCCTCTGGGAGACAAACTGTCTCCCTCCAGGAGACAACATTTGTCTCCCTCCTGGAAACAACATTTGTCTCCCTCCGGGATACAACATATGTCTCCCTCCGGGAGACAACATATGTCTCCCTCCGGGAGACAACCTTTGTCTCCCTCCGGGAGACAACCTTTGTATCCCTCCGGGAGACAACCTTTGTCTCCCTCCGGGAGACAACATTTGTCTCCCTCCGGGAGACAACCTTTGTCTCCCTCCGGGAGACAACCTTTGTCTCCCTCCGGGAGACAACCTTTGTCTCCCTCCGGGAGACAACCTTTGTCTCCCTCCTGGAGACAACATTTGTCTCCCTCCGGGAGACAACCTTTGTCTCCCTCCGGGAGACAACCTTTGTCTCCCTCCTGGAAACAACATTTGTCTCCCTCTGGGAGACCAACTGTCTCCCTCAGGGATACAACATTTGTCTCCCTCCGGGAGACAACATTTGTCTCCCTCCGGGAGACAACCTTTGTCTCCCTCCGGGAGACAAAATTTGTCTCCCTCCGGCAGACAAAATTTTTCTCCCTCCGGGAGACAACATATGTCTCCCTCCAGGAGATAGCATTTGTCTCCCTTAGGGAGACAACATTTGTCTCCCTCCGGGAGACAACATTTGTCTCCCTCCGGGAGACAACCTTTGTCTCCCTCCGGGAGACAACCTTTGTCTCCCTCCGGGAGACAACCTTTGTATCCCTCCGGGAGACAACCTTTGTCTCCCTCCGGGAGACAACCTTTGTCTCCCTCCGGGAGACAACATTTGTCTCCCACCGGGAGACAACATATGTCTCCCTCCGGGAGACAACATATGTCTCCCTCCGGGAGACAACATATGTCTCCCTCCGGGAGACAACATATGTCTCCCTCCGGGAGACAACCTTTGTCTCCCTCCGGGAGACAACCTTTGTATCCCTCCGGGAGACAACCTTTGTCTCCCTCCGGGAGACAACATTTGTCTCCCTCCGGGAGACAACCTTTGTATCCCTCCGGGAGACAACCTTTGTCTCCCTCCGGGAGACAACATTTGTCTCCCTCCGGGAGACAACCTTTGTCTCCCTCCGGGAGACAACCTTTGTCTCCCTCCGGGAGACAACCTTTGTCTCCCTCCGGGAGACAACCTTTGTCTCCCTCCGGGAGACAACCTTTGTATCCCTCCGGGAGACAACCTTTGTCTCCCTCCGGGAGACAACCTTTGTCTCTCTCCTGGAGACAACCTTTGTCTCCCTCTGGGAGACAAACTGTCTCCCTCCGGGATACAACATTTGTCTCCCTCCTGGAAACAACATTTGTCTCCCTCTGGGAGACAAACTGTCTCCCTCCGGGATACAACATTTGTCTCCCTCCTGGAAACAACATTTGTCTCCCTCTGGGAGACAAACTGTCTCCCTCCGGGATACAACATATGTCTCCCTCCGGGAGACAACATATGTCTCCCTCCGGGAGACAACCTTTGTCTCCCTCCGGGAGACAACCTTTGTATCCCTCCGGGAGACAACCTTTGTCTCCCTCCGGGAGACAACATTTGTCTCCCTCCGGGAGACAACCTTTGTCTCCCTCCGGGAGACAACCTTTGTCTCCCTCCGGGAGACAACCTTTGTCTCCCTCCGGGAGACAACCTTTGTCTCCCTCCTGGAGACAACATTTGTCTCCCTCCGGGAGACAACCTTTGTCTCCCTCCGGGAGACAACCTTTGTCTCCCTCCTGGAAACAACATTTGTCTCCCTCTGGGAGACCAACTGTCTCCCTCAGGGATACAACATTTATCTCCCTCCGGGAGACAACATTTGTCTCCCTCCGGGAGACAACCTTTGTCTCCCTCCGGGAGACAAAATTTGTCTCCCTCCGGCAGACAAAATTTTTCTCCCTCCGGGAGACAACATATGTCTCCCTCCAGGAGACAGCATTTGTCTCCCTTAGGGAGACAACATTTGTCTCCCTCCGGGAGACAACATTTGTCTCCCTCCGGGAGACAACCTTTGTCTCCCTCCGGGAGACAACCCTTGTCTCCCTCCGGGAGACAACCTTTGTATCCCTCCGGGAGACAACCTTTGTCTCCCTCCGGGAGACAACCTTTGTCTCCCTCCGGGAGACAACATTTGTCTCCCACCGGGAGACAACATATGTCTCCCTCCGGGAGACAACATATGTCTCCCTCCGGGAGACAACCTTTGTCTCCCTCCGGGAGACAACCTTTGTATCCCTCCGGGAGACAACCTTTGTCTCCCTCCGGGAGACAACATTTGTCTCCCTCCGGGAGACAACCTTTGTATCCCTCCGGGAGACAACCTTTGTCTCCCTCCGGGAGACAACATTTGTCTCCCTCCGGGAGACAACCTTTGTCTCCCTCCGGGAGACAACCTTTGTCTCCCTCCGGGAGACAACCTTTGTCTCCCTCCGGGAGACAACCTTTGTATCCCTCCGGGAGACAACCTTTGTCTCCCTCCGGGAGACAACCTTTGTCTCTCTCCTGGAGACAACCTTTGTCTCCCTCTGGGAGACAAACTGTCTCCCTCCGGGATACAACATTTGTCTCCCTCCTGGAAACAACATTTGTCTCCCTCTGGGAGACAAACTGTCTCCCTCCGGGATACAACATTTGTCTCCCTCCTGGAAACAACATTTGTCTCCCTCTGGGAGACAAACTGTCTCCCTCCGGGATACAACATATGTCTCCCTCCGGGAGACAACATATGTCTCCCTCCGGGAGACAACCTTTGTCTCCCTCCGGGAGACAACCTTTGTATCCCTCCGGGAGACAACCTTTGTCTCCCTCCGGGAGACAACATTTGTCTCCCTCCGGGAGACAACCTTTGTCTCCCTCCGGGAGACAACATTTGTCTCCCTCCGGGAGACAACCTTTGTCTCCCTCCGGGAGACAAAATTTGTCTCCCTCCGGCAGACAAAATTTTTCTCCCTCCGGGAGACAACATATGTCTCCCTCCAGGAGACAGCATTTGTCTCCCTTAGGGAGACAACATTTGTCTCCCTCCGGGAGACAACATTTGTCTCCCTCCGGGAGACAACCTTTGTCTCCCTCCGGGAGACAACCTTTGTCTCCCTCCGGGAGACAACCTTTGTATCCCTCCGGGAGACAACCTTTGTCTCCCTCCGGGAGACAACCTTTGTCTCCCTCCGGGAGACAACATTTGTCTCCCACCGGGAGACAACATATGTCTCCCTCCGGGAGACAACATATGTCTCCCTCCGGGAGACAACCTTTGTCTCCCTCCGGGAGACAACCTTTGTATCCCTCCGGGAGACAACCTTTGTCTCCCTCCGGGAGACAACATTTGTCTCCCTCCGGGAGACAACCTTTGTATCCCTCCGGGAGACAACCTTTGTCTCCCTCCGGGAGACAACATTTGTCTCCCTCCGGGAGACAACCTTTGTCTCCCTCCGGGAGACAACCTTTGTCTCCCTCCGGGAGACAACCTTTGTCTCCCTCCGGGAGACAACCTTTGTATCCCTCCGGGAGACAACCTTTGTCTCCCTCCGGGAGACAACCTTTGTCTCTCTCCTGGAGACAACCTTTGTCTCCCTCTGGGAGACAAACTGTCTCCCTCCGGGATACAACATTTGTCTCCCTCCTGGAAACAACATTTGTCTCCCTCTGGGAGACAAACTGTCTCCCTCCGGGATACAACATTTGTCTCCCTCCGGGAGACAACATTTGTCTCCCTCCGGGAGACAACCTTTGTCTCCCTCTGGGAGACAAACTGTCTCCCTCCGGGAGACAACATTTGTCTCCCTCCGGGAGACAACCTTTGTCTCCCTCCGGGAGACAACCTTTGTCTCCCTCCTGGAAACAACATTTGTCTCCCTCTGGGAGACCAACTGTCTCCCTCAGGGATACAACATTTATCTCCCTCCGGGAGACAACATTTGTCTCCCTCCGGGAGACAACCTTTGTCTCCCTCCGGGAGACAAAATTTGTCTCCCTCCGGGAGACAACATTTGTCTCCCACCGGGAGACAACATATGTCTCCCTCCGGGAGACAACATATGTCTCCCTCCGGGAGACAACCTTTGTCTCCCTCCGGGAGACAACCTTTGTATCCCTCCGGGAGACAACCTTTGTCTCCCTCCGGGAGACAACATTTGTCTCCCTCCGGGAGACAACCTTTGTATCCCTCCGGGAGACAACCTTTGTCTCCCTCCGGGAGACAACATTTGTCTCCCTCCGGGAGACAACCTTTGTCTCCCTCCGGGAGACAACCTTTGTCTCCCTCCGGGAGACAACCTTTGTCTCCCTCCGGGAGACAACCTTTGTATCCCTCCGGGAGACAACCTTTGTCTCCCTCCGGGAGACAACCTTTGTCTCTCTCCTGGAGACAACCTTTGTCTCCCTCTGGGAGACAAACTGTCTCCCTCCGGGATACAACATTTGTCTCCCTCCTGGAAACAACATTTGTCTCCCTCTGGGAGACAAACTGTCTCCCTCCGGGATACAACATTTGTCTCCCTCCTGGAAACAACATTTGTCTCCCTCTGGGAGACAAACTGTCTCCCTCCGGGATACAACATATGTCTCCCTCCGGGAGACAACATATGTCTCCCTCCGGGAGACAACCTTTGTCTCCCTCCGGGAGACAACCTTTGTATCCCTCCGGGAGACAACCTTTGTCTCCCTCCGGGAGACAACATTTGTCTCCCTCCGGGAGACAACCTTTGTCTCCCTCCGGGAGACAACCTTTGTCTCCCTCCGGGAGACAACCTTTGTCTCCCTCCGGGAGACAACCTTTGTCTCCCTCCTGGAGACAACAGTTGTCTCCCTCCGGGAGACAACCTTTGTCTCCCTCCGGGAGACAACCTTTGTCTCCCTCCTGGAAACAACATTTGTCTCCCTCTGGGAGACCAACTGTCTCCCTCAGGGATACAACATTTGTCTCCCTCCGGGAGACAACATTTGTCTCCCTTCGGGAGACAACCTTTGTCTCCCTCCGGGAGACAAAATTTGTCTCCCTCCGGCAGACAAAATTTTTCTCCCTCCGGGAGACAACATATGTCTCCCTCCAGGAGACAGCATTTGTCTCCCTTAGGGAGACAACATTTGTCTCCCTCCGGGAGACAACATTTGTCTCCCTCCGGGAGACAACCTTTGTCTCCCTCCGGGAGACAACCTTTGTCTCCCTCCGGGAGACAACCTTTGTATCCCTCCGGGAGACAACCTTTGTCTCCCTCCGGGAGACAACCTTTGTCTCCCTCCGGGAGACAACATTTGTCTCCCACCGGGAGACAACATATGTCTCCCTCCGGGAGACAACATATGTCTCCCTCCGGGAGACAACATATGTCTCCCTCCGGGAGACAACCTTTGTCTCCCTCCGGGAGACAACCTTTGTATCCCTCCGGGAGACAACCTTTGTCTCCCTCCGGGAGACAACATTTGTCTCCCTCCGGGAGACAACCTTTGTATCCCTCCGGGAGACAACCTTTGTCTCCCTCCGGGAGACAACATTTGTCTCCCTCCGGGAGACAACCTTTGTCTCCCTCCGGGAGACAACCTTTGTCTCCCTCCGGGAGACAACCTTTGTCTCCCTCCGGGAGACAACCTTTGTATCCCTCCGGGAGACAACCTTTGTCTCCCTCCGGGAGACAACCTTTGTCTCTCTCCTGGAGACAACCTTTGTCTCCCTCTGGGAGACAAACTGTCTCCCTCCGGGATACAACATTTGTCTCCCTCCTGGAAACAACATTTGTCTCCCTCTGGGAGACAAACTGTCTCCCTCCGGGAGACAACCTTTGTCTCCCTCCGGGAGACAACCTTTGTCTCCCTCCGGGAGACAACCTTTGTCTCCCTCCGGGAGACAACCTTTGTCTCCCTCCTGGAGACAACATTTGTCTCCCTCCGGGAGACAACCTTTGTCTCCCTCCGGGAGACAACCTTTGTCTCCCTCCTGGAAACAACATTTGTCTCCCTCTGGGAGACAAACTGTCTCCCTCAGGGATACAACATTTGTCTCCCTCCGGGAGACAACATTTGTCTCCCTCCGGGAGACAACCTTTGTCTCCCTCCGGGAGACAAAATTTGTCTCCCTCCGGCAGACAAAATTTTTCTCCCTCCGGGAGACAACATATGTCTCCCTCCAGGAGACAGCATTTGTCTCCCTCAGGGAGACAACATTTGTCTCCCTCCGGGAGACAACATTTGTCTCCCTCCGGGAGACAACATTTGTCTCCCTCCGGGAGACAACATTTGTCTCCCTCCGGGAGACAACCTTTGTCTCCCTCCGGGAGACAACCTTTGTCTCCCTCCGGGAGACAACCTTTGTATCCCTCCGGGAGACAACCTTTGTCTCCCTCCGGGAGACAACCTTTGTCTCCCTCCGGGAGACAACCTTTGTCTCCCTCCTGGAGACAACCTTTGTCTCCCTCTGGGAGACAACCTTTGTCTCCCTCTGGGAGACAAACTGTCTCCCTCCGGGAGACAACATTTGTCTCCCTCCGGGAGACAACCTTTGTATCCCTCCGGGAGACAACCTTTGTCTCCCTCCGGGAGACAACCTTTGTCTCCCTCCGGGAGACAACATTTGTCTCCCACCGGGAGACAACATATGTCTCCCTCCGGGAGACAACATATGTCTCCCTCCGGGAGACAACCTTTGTCTCCCTCCGGGAGACAACCTTTGTATCCCTCCGGGAGACAACCTTTGTCTCCCTCCGGGAGACAACATTTGTCTCCCTCCGGGAGACAACCTTTGTATCCCTCCGGGAGACAACCTTTGTCTCCCTCCGGGAGACAACATTTGTCTCCCTCCGGGAGACAACCTTTGTCTCCCTCCGGGAGACAACCTTTGTCTCCCTCCGGGAGACAACCTTTGTCTCCCTCCGGGAGACAACCTTTGTATCCCTCCGGGAGACAACCTTTGTCTCCCTCCGGGATACAACATTTGTCTCCCTCCTGGAAACAACATTTGTCTCCCTCTGGGAGACAAACTGTCTCCCTCCGGGATACAACATTTGTCTCCCTCCGGGAGACAACATTTGTCTCCCTCCGGGAGACAACCTTTGTCTCCCTCTGGGAGACAAACTGTCTCCCTCCGGGAGACAACATTTGTCTCCCTCCGGGAGACAACATATGTCTCCCTCCGGGAGACAACCTTTGTCTCCCTCCGGGAGACAACCTTTGTATCCCTCCGGGAGACAACCTTTGTCTCCCTGCGGGAGACAACATTTGTCTCCCTCCGGGAGACAACCTTTGTCTCCCTCCGGGAGACAACCTTTGTCTCCCTCCGGGAGACAACCTTTGTCTCCCTCCGGGAGACAACCTTTGTCTCCCTCCTGGAGACAACATTTGTCTCCCTCCGGGAGACAACCTTTGTCTCCCTCCGGGAGACAACCTTTGTCTCCCTCCTGGAAACAACATTTGTCTCCCTCTGGGAGACAAACTGTCTCCCTCAGGGATACAACATTTGTCTCCCTCCGGGAGACAACATTTGTCTCCCTCCGGGAGACAACCTTTGTCTCCCTCCGGGAGACAAAATTTGTCTCCCTCCGGCAGACAAAATTTTTCTCCCTCCGGGAGACAACATATGTCTCCCTCCAGGAGACAGCATTTGTCTCCCTCAGGGAGACAACATTTGTCTCCCTCCGGGAGACAACATTTGTCTCCCTCCGGGAGACAACATTTGTCTCCCTCCGGGAGACAACATTTGTCTCCCTCCGGGAGACAACCTTTGTCTCCCTCCGGGAGACAACCTTTGTCTCCCTCCGGGAGACAACCTTTGTATCCCTCCGGGAGACAACCTTTGTCTCCCTCCGGGAGACAACCTTTGTCTCCCTCCGGGAGACAACCTTTGTCTCCCTCCTGGAGACAACCTTTGTCTCCCTCTGGGAGACAACCTTTGTCTCCCTCTGGGAGACAAACTGTCTCCCTCCGGGAGACAACATTTGTCTCCCTCCGGGAGACAACATATGTCTCCCTCCGGGAGACAACCTTTGTCTCCCTCCGGGAGATAACCTTTGTATCCCTCCGGGAGACAATCTTTGTCTCCCTCCGGGAGACAACCTTTGTCTCCCTCCTGGAGACAACATTTGTCTCCCTCCGGGAGACAACATATGTCTCCCTCCGGGAGACAACCTTTGTCTCCCTCCGGGAGACAACCTTTGTATCCCTCCGGGAGACAACCTTTGTATCCCCCCGGGAGACAACCTTTGTCTCCCTCCGGGAGACAACCTTTGTCTCCATCCGGGAGACAACATTTGTCTCCCTCCGGGAGACAACATTTGTCTCCCTCCGGGAAACAACCTTTGTCTCCCTCCGGGAGACAACCTTTGTATCCCTCCGGGAGACAACCTTTGTCTCCCTCCGGGAGACAACATTTGTCTCCCTCCGGGAGACAACCTTTGTCTCCCTCCGGGAGACAACCTTTGTATCCCTCCGGGAGACAACCTTTGTATCCCTCCGGGAGACAACCTTTGTCTCCCTCCGGGAGACAACCTTTGTCTCCCTCCGGGAGACAACCTTTGTCTCCCTCCGGGAGACAACATTTGTCTCCCTCCGGGAGACAACATATGTCTCCCTCCGGGAGACAACCTTTGTCTCCCTCCGGGAGACAACCTTTGTATCCCTCCGGGAGACAACCTTTGTCTCCCTCCGGGAGACAACATTTGTCTCCCTCCGGGAGACAACCTTTGTCTCCCTCCGGGAGACAACCTTTGTCTCCCTCCGGGAGACAACCTTTGTATCCCTCCGGGAGACAACCTTTGTATCCCTCCGGGAGACAACCTTTGTCTCCCTCCAGGAGACAGCATTTGTCTCCCTCAGGGAGACAACATTTGTCTCCCTCCGGGAGACAACATTTGTCTCCCTCCGGGAGACAACATTTGTCTCCCTCCAGGAGACAACATATGTCTCCCTCCGGGAGACAACCTTTGTCTCCCTCCGGGAGACAACCTTTGTATCCCTCCGGGAGACAACCTTTGTCTCCCTCCGGGAGACAACTTTTGTCTCCCTCCGGGAGACAACCTTTGTCTCCCTCCGGGAAACAACATTTGTCTCCCTCCGGGAGACAACATTTGTCTCCCTCCTGGAGACAACCTTTGTCTCCCTCTGGGAGACAAACTGTCTCCCTCCAGGAGACAACATTTGTCTCCCTCCTGGAAACAACATTTGTCTCCCTCTGGGAGACAAACTGTCTCCCTCCGGGATACAACATATGTCTCCCTCCGGGAGACAACATATGTCTCCCTCCGGGAGACAACCTTTGTCTCCCTCCGGGAGACAACCTTTGTATCCCTCCGGGAGACAACCTTTGTCTCCCTCCGGGAGACAACATTTGTCTCCCTCCGGGAGACAACCTTTGTCTCCCTCCGGGAGACAACCTTTGTCTCCCTCCGGGAGACAACCTTTGTCTCCCTCCGGGAGACAACCTTTGTCTCCCTCCTGGAGACAACATTTGTCTCCCTCCGGGAGACAACCTTTGTCTCCCTCCGGGAGACAACCTTTGTCTCCCTCCTGGAAACAACATTTGTCTCCCTCTGGGAGACCAACTGTCTCCCTCAGGGATACAACATTTGTCTCCCTCCGGGAGACAACATTTGTCTCCCTCCGGGAGACAACCTTTGTCTCCCTCCGGGAGACAAAATTTGTCTCCCTCCGGCAGACAAAATTTTTCTCCCTCCGGGAGACAACATATGTCTCCCTCCAGGAGATAGCATTTGTCTCCCTTAGGGAGACAACATTTGTCTCCCTCCGGGAGACAACATTTGTCTCCCTCCGGGAGACAACCTTTGTCTCCCTCCGGGAGACAACCTTTGTCTCCCTCCGGGAGACAACCTTTGTATCCCTCCGGGAGACAACCTTTGTCTCCCTCCGGGAGACAACCTTTGTCTCCCTCCGGGAGACAACATTTGTCTCCCACCGGGAGACAACATATGTCTCCCTCCGGGAGACAACATATGTCTCCCTCCGGGAGACAACATATGTCTCCCTCCGGGAGACAACATATGTCTCCCTCCGGGAGACAACCTTTGTCTCCCTCCGGGAGACAACCTTTGTCTCCCTCCGGGAGACAACCTTTGTATCCCTCCGGGAGACAACCTTTGTCTCCCTCCGGGAGACAACATTTGTCTCCCTCCGGGAGACAACCTTTGTATCCCTCCGGGAGACAACCTTTGTCTCCCTCCGGGAGACAACATTTGTCTCCCTCCGGGAGACAACCTTTGTCTCCCTCCGGGAGACAACCTTTGTCTCCCTCCGGGAGACAACCTTTGTCTCCCTCCGGGAGACAACCTTTGTCTCCCTCCGGGAGACAACCTTTGTATCCCTCCGGGAGACAACCTTTGTCTCCCTCCGGGAGACAACCTTTGTCTCTCTCCTGGAGACAACCTTTGTCTCCCTCTGGGAGACAAACTGTCTCCCTCCGGGATACAACATTTGTCTCCCTCCTGGAAACAACATTTGTCTCCCTCTGGGAGACAAACTGTCTCCCTCCGGGATACAACATTTGTCTCCCTCCTGGAAACAACATTTGTCTCCCTCTGGGAGACAAACTGTCTCCCTCCGGGATACAACATATGTCTCCCTCCGGGAGACAACATATGTCTCCCTCCGGGAGACAACCTTTGTCTCCCTCCGGGAGACAACCTTTGTATCCCTCCGGGAGACAACCTTTGTCTCCCTCCGGGAGACAACATTTGTCTCCCTCCGGGAGACAACCTTTGTCTCCCTCCGGGAGACAACCTTTGTCTCCCTCCGGGAGACAACCTTTGTCTCCCTCCGGGAGACAACCTTTGTCTCCCTCCTGGAGACAACATTTGTCTCCCTCCGGGAGACAACCTTTGTCTCCCTCCGGGAGACAACCTTTGTCTCCCTCCTGGAAACAACATTTGTCTCCCTCTGGGAGACCAACTGTCTCCCTCAGGGATACAACATTTATCTCCCTCCGGGAGACAACATTTGTCTCCCTCCGGGAGACAACCTTTGTCTCCCTCCGGGAGACAAAATTTGTCTCCCTCCGGCAGACAAAATTTTTCTCCCTCCGGGAGACAACATATGTCTCCCTCCAGGAGACAGCATTTGTCTCCCTTAGGGAGACAACATTTGTCTCCCTCCGGGAGACAACATTTGTCTCCCTCCGGGAGACAACCTTTGTCTCCCTCCGGGAGACAACCCTTGTCTCCCTCCGGGAGACAACCTTTGTATCCCTCCGGGAGACAACCTTTGTCTCCCTCCGGGAGACAACCTTTGTCTCCCTCCGGGAGACAACATTTGTCTCCCACCGGGAGACAACATATGTCTCCCTCCGGGAGACAACATATGTCTCCCTCCGGGAGACAACCTTTGTCTCCCTCCGGGAGACAACCTTTGTATCCCTCCGGGAGACAACCTTTGTCTCCCTCCGGGAGACAACATTTGTCTCCCTCCGGGAGACAACCTTTGTATCCCTCCGGGAGACAACCTTTGTCTCCCTCCGGGAGACAACATTTGTCTCCCTCCGGGAGACAACCTTTGTCTCCCTCCGGGAGACAACCTTTGTCTCCCTCCGGGAGACAACCTTTGTCTCCCTCCGGGAGACAACCTTTGTATCCCTCCGGGAGACAACCTTTGTCTCCCTCCGGGAGACAACCTTTGTCTCTCTCCTGGAGACAACCTTTGTCTCCCTCTGGGAGACAAACTGTCTCCCTCCGGGATACAACATTTGTCTCCCTCCTGGAAACAACATTTGTCTCCCTCTGGGAGACAAACTGTCTCCCTCCGGGATACAACATTTGTCTCCCTCCTGGAAACAACATTTGTCTCCCTCTGGGAGACAAACTGTCTCCCTCCGGGATACAACATATGTCTCCCTCCGGGAGACAACATATGTCTCCCTCCGGGAGACAACCTTTGTCTCCCTCCGGGAGACAACCTTTGTATCCCTCCGGGAGACAACCTTTGTCTCCCTCCGGGAGACAACATTTGTCTCCCTCCGGGAGACAACCTTTGTCTCCCTCCGGGAGACAACATTTGTCTCCCTCCGGGAGACAACCTTTGTCTCCCTCCGGGAGACAAAATTTGTCTCCCTCCGGCAGACAAAATTTTTCTCCCTCCGGGAGACAACATATGTCTCCCTCCAGGAGACAGCATTTGTCTCCCTTAGGGAGACAACATTTGTCTCCCTCCGGGAGACAACATTTGTCTCCCTCCGGGAGACAACATTTGTCTCCCTCCGGGAGACAACCTTTGTCTCCCTCCGGGAGACAACCTTTGTCTCCCTCCGGGAGACAACCTTTGTATCCCTCCGGGAGACAACCTTTGTCTCCCTCCGGGAGACAACCTTTGTCTCCCTCCGGGAGACAACATTTGTCTCCCACCGGGAGACAACATATGTCTCCCTCCGGGAGACAACATATGTCTCCCTCCGGGAGACAACCTTTGTCTCCCTCCGGGAGACAACCTTTGTATCCCTCCGGGAGACAACCTTTGTCTCCCTCCGGGAGACAACATTTGTCTCCCTCCGGGAGACAACCTTTGTATCCCTCCGGGAGACAACCTTTGTCTCCCTCCGGGAGACAACATTTGTCTCCCTCCGGGAGACAACCTTTGTCTCCCTCCGGGAGACAACCTTTGTCTCCCTCCGGGAGACAACCTTTGTCTCCCTCCGGGAGACAACCTTTGTATCCCTCCGGGAGACAACCTTTGTCTCCCTCCGGGAGACAACCTTTGTCTCTCTCCTGGAGACAACCTTTGTCTCCCTCTGGGAGACAAACTGTCTCCCTCCGGGATACAACATTTGTCTCCCTCCTGGAAACAACATTTGTCTCCCTCTGGGAGACAAACTGTCTCCCTCCGGGATACAACATTTGTCTCCCTCCGGGAGACAACATTTGTCTCCCTCCGGGAGACAACCTTTGTCTCCCTCTGGGAGACAAACTGTCTCCCTCCGGGAGACAACATTTGTCTCCCTCCGGGAGACAACCTTTGTCTCCCTCCGGGAGACAACCTTTGTCTCCCTCCTGGAAACAACATTTGTCTCCCTCTGGGAGACCAACTGTCTCCCTCAGGGATACAACATTTATCTCCCTCCGGGAGACAACATTTGTCTCCCTCCGGGAGACAACCTTTGTCTCCCTCCGGGAGACAAAATTTGTCTCCCTCCGGCAGACAAAATTTTTCTCCCTCCGGGAGACAACATATGTCTCCCTCCAGGAGACAGCATTCGTCTCCCTTAGGGAGACAACATTTGTCTCCCTCCGGGAGACAACATTTGTCTCCCTCCGGGAGACAACCTTTGTCTCCCTCCGGGAGACAACCTTTGTCTCCCTCCGGGAGACAACCTTTGTATCCCTCCGGGAGACAACCTTTGTCTCCCTCCGGGAGACAACCTTTGTCTCCCTCCGGGAGACAACATTTGTCTCCCACCGGGAGACAACATATGTCTCCCTCCGGGAGACAACATATGTCTCCCTCCGGGAGACAACCTTTGTCTCCCTCCGGGAGACAACCTTTGTATCCCTCCGGGAGACAACCTTTGTCTCCCTCCGGGAGACAACATTTGTCTCCCTCCGGGAGACAACCTTTGTATCCCTCCGGGAGACAACCTTTGTCTCCCTCCGGGAGACAACATTTGTCTCCCTCCGGGAGACAACCTTTGTCTCCCTCCGGGAGACAACCTTTGTCTCCCTCCGGGAGACAACCTTTGTCTCCCTCCGGGAGACAACCTTTGTATCCCTCCGGGAGACAACCTTTGTCTCCCTCCGGGAGACAACCTTTGTCTCTCTCCTGGAGACAACCTTTGTCTCCCTCTGGGAGACAAACTGTCTCCCTCCGGGATACAACATTTGTCTCCCTCCTGGAAACAACATTTGTCTCCCTCTGGGAGACAAACTGTCTCCCTCCGGGATACAACATTTGTCTCCCTCCTGGAAACAACATTTGTCTCCCTCTGGGAGACAAACTGTCTCCCTCCGGGATACAACATATGTCTCCCTCCGGGAGACAACATATGTCTCCCTCCGGGAGACAACCTTTGTCTCCCTCCGGGAGACAACCTTTGTATCCCTCCGGGAGACAACCTTTGTCTCCCTCCGGGAGACAACATTTGTCTCCCTCCGGGAGACAACCTTTGTCTCCCTCCTGGAAACAACATTTGTCTCCCTCTGGGAGACCAACTGTCTCCCTCAGGGATACAACATTTGTCTCCCTCCGGGAGACAACATTTGTCTCCCTCCGGGAGACAACCTTTGTCTCCCTCCGGGAGACAAAATTTGTCTCCCTCCGGCAGACAAAATTTTTCTCCCTCCGGGAGACAACATATGTCTCCCTCCAGGAGACAGCATTTGTCTCCCTTAGGGAGACAACATTTGTCTCCCTCCGGGAGACAACATTTGTCTCCCTCCGGGAGACAACCTTTGTCTCCCTCCGGGAGACAACCTTTGTCTCCCTCCGGGAGACAACCTTTGTATCCCTCCGGGAGACAACCTTTGTCTCCCTCCGGGAGACAACATTTGTCTCCCACCGGGAGACAACATATGTCTCCCTCCGGGAGACAACATATGTCTCCCTCCGGGAGACAACATATGTCTCCCTCCGGGAGACAACCTTTGTCTCCCTCCGGGAGACAACCTTTGTATCCCTCCGGGAGACAACCTTTGTCTCCCTCCGGGAGACAACATTTGTCTCCCTCCGGGAGACAACCTTTGTATCCCTCCGGGAGACAACCTTTGTCTCCCTCCGGGAGACAACATTTGTCTCCCTCCGGGAGAC
This sequence comes from Aurelia sp. 4 Dawson et al 2005, assembly GCA_964019985.1. Classification (NCBI taxonomy): domain Eukaryota; kingdom Metazoa; phylum Cnidaria; class Scyphozoa; order Semaeostomeae; family Ulmaridae; genus Aurelia; species Aurelia sp. 4 Dawson et al 2005. The sequence goes on from OZ026492.1 coordinate 18,724,641, forward strand.
AACCTTTGTCTCCCTCCGGGAGACAACCTTTGTCTCCCTCCGGGAGACAACCTTTGTCTCCCTCCGGGAGACAACCTTTGTATCCCTCCGGGAGACAACCTTTGTCTCCCTCCGGGAGACAACCTTTGTCTCTCTCCTGGAGACAACCTTTGTCTCCCTCTGGGAGACAAACTGTCTCCCTCCGGGATACAACATTTGTCTCCCTCCTGGAAACAACATTTGTCTCCCTCTGGGAGACAAACTGTCTCCCTCCGGGAGACAACCTTTGTCTCCCTCCGGGAGACAACCTTTGTATCCCTCCGGGAGACAAAATTTGTCTCCCTCCGGCAGACAAAATTTTTCTCCCTCCGGGAGACAACATATGTCTCCCTCCAGGAGACAGCATTTGTCTCCCTTAGGGAGACAACATTTGTCTCCCTCCGGGAGACAACATTTGTCTCCCTCCGGGAGACAACCTTTGTCTCCCTCCGGGAGACAACCTTTGTCTCCCTCCGGGAGACAACCTTTGTATCCCTCCGGGAGACAACCTTTGTCTCCCTCCGGGAGACAACCTTTGTCTCCCTCCGGGAGACAACATTTGTCTCCCACCGGGAGACAACATATGTCTCCCTCCGGGAGACAACATATGTCTCCCTCCGGGAGACAACATATGTCTCCCTCCGGGAGACAACCTTTGTCTCCCTCCGGGAGACAACCTTTGTCTCCCTCCGGGAGACAACCTTTGTATCCCTCCGGGAGACAACCTTTGTCTCCCTCCGGGAGACAACATTTGTCTCCCTCCGGGAGACAACCTTTGTATCCCTCCGGGAGACAACCTTTGTCTCCCTCCGGGAGACAACATTTGTCTCCCTCCGGGAGACAACCTTTGTCTCCCTCCGGGAGACAACCTTTGTCTCCCTCCGGGAGACAACCTTTGTCTCCCTCCGGGAGACAACCTTTGTATCCCTCCGGGAGACAACCTTTGTCTCCCTCCGGGAGACAACCTTTGTCTCTCTCCTGGAGACAACCTTTGTCTCCCTCTGGGAGACAAACTGTCTCCCTCCGGGATACAACATTTGTCTCCCTCCTGGAAACAACATTTGTCTCCCTCTGGGAGACAAACTGTCTCCCTCCGGGAGACAACCTTTGTCTCCCTCCGGGAGACAACCTTTGTCTCCCTCCGGGAGACAACCTTTGTCTCCCTCCGGGAGACAACCTTTGTCTCCCTCCTGGAGACAACATTTGTCTCCCTCCGGGAGACAACCTTTGTCTCCCTCCGGGAGACAACCTTTGTCTCCCTCCTGGAAACAACATTTGTCTCCCTCTGGGAGACAAACTGTCTCCCTCAGGGATACAACATTTGTCTCCCTCCGGGAGACAACATTTGTCTCCCTCCGGGAGACAACCTTTGTCTCCCTCCGGGAGACAAAATTTGTCTCCCTCCGGCAGACAAAATTTTTCTCCCTCCGGGAGACAACATATGTCTCCCTCCAGGAGACAGCATTTGTCTCCCTCAGGGAGACAACATTTGTCTCCCTCCGGGAGACAACATTTGTCTCCCTCCGGGAGACAACATTTGTCTCCCTCCGGGAGACAACATTTGTCTCCCTCCGGGAGACAACCTTTGTCTCCCTCCGGGAGACAACCTTTGTCTCCCTCCGGGAGACAACCTTTGTATCCCTCCGGGAGACAACCTTTGTCTCCCTCCGGGAGACAACCTTTGTCTCCCTCCGGGAGACAACCTTTGTCTCCCTCCTGGAGACAACCTTTGTCTCCCTCTGGGAGACAACCTTTGTCTCCCTCCTGGAGACAACATTTGTCTCCCTCCGGGAGACAACCTTTGTCTCCCTCCGGGAGACAACATTTGTCTCCCTCCGGGAGACAACATTTGTCTCCCTCCGGGAGACAACCTTTGTCTCCCTCCGGGAGACAACCTTTGTCTCCCTCCGGGAGACAACCTTTGTATCCCTCCGGGAGACAACCTTTGTCTCCCTCCGGGAGACAACCTTTGTCTCCCTCCGGGAGACAACCTTTGTCTCCCTCCTGGAGACAACCTTTGTCTCCCTCTGGGAGACAACCTTTGTCTCCCTCTGGGAGACAAACTGTCTCCCTCCGGGAGACAACATTTGTCTCCCTCCGGGAGACAACATATGTCTCCCTCCGGGAGACAACCTTTGTCTCCCTCCGGGAGATAACCTTTGTATCCCTCCGGGAGACAATCTTTGTCTCCCTCCGGGAGACAACCTTTGTCTCCCTCCTGGAGACAACATTTGTCTCCCTCCGGGAGACAACATATGTCTCCCTCCGGGAGACAACCTTTGTCTCCCTCCGGGAGACAACCTTTGTATCCCTCCGGGAGACAACCTTTGTATCCCCCCGGGAGACAACCTTTGTCTCCCTCCGGGAGACAACCTTTGTCTCCATCCGGGAGACAACATTTGTCTCCCTCCGGGAGACAACATTTGTCTCCCTCCGGGAAACAACCTTTGTCTCCCTCCGGGAGACAACCTTTGTATCCCTCCGGGAGACAACCTTTGTCTCCCTCCGGGAGACAACATTTGTCTCCCTCCGGGAGACAACCTTTGTCTCCCTCCGGGAGACAACCTTTGTATCCCTCCGGGAGACAACCTTTGTATCCCTCCGGGAGACAACCTTTGTCTCCCTCCGGGAGACAACCTTTGTCTCCCTCCGGGAGACAACCTTTGTCTCCCTCCGGGAGACAACCTTTGTCTCCCTCCGGGAGACAACCTTTGTCTCCCTCCTGGAGACAACATTTGTCTCCCTCCGGGAGACAACCTTTGTCTCCCTCCGGGAGACAACCTTTGTCTCCCTCCTGGAAACAACATTTGTCTCCCTCTGGGAGACAAACTGTCTCCCTCAGGGATACAACATTTGTCTCCCTCCGGGAGACAACATTTGTCTCCCTCCGGGAGACAACCTTTGTCTCCCTCCGGGAGACAAAATTTGTCTCCCTCCGGCAGACAAAATTTTTCTCCCTCCGGGAGACAACATATGTCTCCCTCCAGGAGACAGCATTTGTCTCCCTCAGGGAGACAACATTTGTCTCCCTCCGGGAGACAACATTTGTCTCCCTCCGGGAGACAACATTTGTCTCCCTCCGGGAGACAACATTTGTCTCCCTCCGGGAGACAACCTTTGTCTCCCTCCGGGAGACAACCTTTGTCTCCCTCCGGGAGACAACCTTTGTATCCCTCCGGGAGACAACCTTTGTCTCCCTCCGGGAGACAACCTTTGTCTCCCTCCGGGAGACAACCTTTGTCTCCCTCCTGGAGACAACCTTTGTCTCCCTCTGGGAGACAACCTTTGTCTCCCTCCTGGAGACAACATTTGTCTCCCTCCGGGAGACAACCTTTGTCTCCCTCCGGGAGACAACATTTGTCTCCCTCCGGGAGACAACATTTGTCTCCCTCCGGGAGACAACCTTTGTCTCCCTCCGGGAGACAACCTTTGTCTCCCTCCGGGAGACAACCTTTGTATCCCTCCGGGAGACAACCTTTGTCTCCCTCCGGGAGACAACCTTTGTCTCCCTCCGGGAGACAACCTTTGTCTCCCTCCTGGAGACAACCTTTGTCTCCCTCTGGGAGACAACCTTTGTCTCCCTCTGGGAGACAAACTGTCTCCCTCCGGGAGACAACATTTGTCTCCCTCCGGGAGACAACATATGTCTCCCTCCGGGAGACAACCTTTGTCTCCCTCCGGGAGATAACCTTTGTATCCCTCCGGGAGACAATCTTTGTCTCCCTCCGGGAGACAACCTTTGTCTCCCTCCTGGAGACAACATTTGTCTCCCTCCGGGAGACAACATATGTCTCCCTCCGGGAGACAACCTTTGTCTCCCTCCGGGAGACAACCTTTGTATCCCTCCGGGAGACAACCTTTGTATCCCCCCGGGAGACAACCTTTGTCTCCCTCCGGGAGACAACCTTTGTCTCCATCCGGGAGACAACATTTGTCTCCCTCCGGGAGACAACATTTGTCTCCCTCCGGGAAACAACCTTTGTCTCCCTCCGGGAGACAACCTTTGTATCCCTCCGGGAGACAACCTTTGTCTCCCTCCGGGAGACAACATTTGTCTCCCTCCGGGAGACAACCTTTGTCTCCCTCCGGGAGACAACCTTTGTATCCCTCCGGGAGACAACCTTTGTATCCCTCCGGGAGACAACCTTTGTCTCCCTCCGGGAGACAACCTTTGTCTCCCTCCGGGAGACAACCTTTGTCTCCCTCCGGGAGACAACATTTGTCTCCCTCCGGGAGACAACATATGTCTCCCTCCGGGAGACAACCTTTGTCTCCCTCCGGGAGACAACCTTTGTATCCCTCCGGGAGACAACCTTTGTCTCCCTCCGGGAGACAACATTTGTCTCCCTCCGGGAGACAACCTTTGTCTCCCTCCGGGAGACAACCTTTGTCTCCCTCCGGGAGACAACCTTTGTATCCCTCCGGGAGACAACCTTTGTATCCCTCCGGGAGACAACCTTTGTCTCCCTCCGGGAGACAACCTTTGTCTCCATCCGGGAGACAACATTTGTCTCCCTCCGGGAGACAACATTTGTCTCCCTCCGGGAGACAACATATGTCTCCCTCCGGGAGACAACCTTTGTCTCCCTCCGGGAGATAACCTTTGTATCCCTCCGGGAGACAATCTTTGTCTCCCTCCGGGAGACAACCTTTGTCTCCCTCCTGGAGACAACATTTGTCTCCCTCCGGGAGACAACATATGTCTCCCTCCGGGAGACAACCTTTGTCTCCCTCCGGGAGACAACCTTTGTATCCCTCCGGGAGACAACCTTTGTATCCCTCCGGGAGACAACCTTTGTCTCCCTCCGGGAGACAACCTTTGTATCCCTCCGGGAGACAACCTTTGTATCCCTCCGGGAGACAACCTTTGTCTCCCTCCGGGAGACAACCTTTGTCTCCATCCGGGAGACAACATTTGTCTCCCTCCGGGAGACAACATTTGTCTCCCTCCGGGAAACAACCTTTGTCTCCCTCCGGGAGACAACCTTTGTATCCCTCCGGGAGACAACCTTTGTCTCCCTCCGGGAGACAACATTTGTCTCCCTCCGGGAGACAACCTTTGTCTCCCTCCGGGAGACAACCTTTGTATCCCTCCGGGAGACAACCTTTGTATCCCTCCGGGAGACAACCTTTGTCTCCCTCCGGGAGACAACCTTTGTCTCCCTCCGGGAGACAACCTTTGTCTCCCTCCGGGAGACAACATTTGTCTCCCTCCGGGAGACAACATATGTCTCCCTCCGGGAGACAACCTTTGTCTCCCTCCGGGAGACAACCTTTGTATCCCTCCGGGAGACAACCTTTGTCTCCCTCCGGGAGACAACATTTGTCTCCCTCCGGGAGACAACCTTTGTCTCCCTCCGGGAGACAACCTTTGTCTCCCTCCGGGAGACAACCTTTGTATCCCTCCGGGAGACAACCTTTGTATCCCTCCGGGAGACAACCTTTGTCTCCCTCCGGGAGACAACCTTTGTCTCCATCCGGGAGACAACATTTGTCTCCCTCCGGGAGACAACATTTGTCTCCCTCCGGGAGACAACCTTTGTCTCCCTCCGGGAGACAACCTTTGTATCCCTCCGGGAGACAACCTTTGTCTCCCTCCGGGAGACAACATTTGTCTCCCTCCGGGAGACAACCTTTGTCTCCCTCCGGGTGACAACCTTTGTATCCCTCCGGGAGACAACCTTTGTATCCCTCCGGGAGACAACATTTGTCTCCCTCCGGGAGACAACATATGTCTCCCTCCGGGAGACAACCTTTGTCTCCCTCCGGGAGACAACCTTTGTATCCCTCCGGGAGACAACCTTTGTCTCCCTCCGGGAGACAACATTTGTCTCCCTCCGGGAGACAACATTTGTCTCCCTCCGGGAGACAACCTTTGTCTCCCTCCGGGAGACAACCTTTGTCTCCCTCCGGGAGACAACCTTTGTCTCCCTCCGGGAGACAACCTTTGTCTCCCTCCTGGAGACAACATTTGTCTCCCTCCGGGAGACAACCTTTGTCTCCCTCCGGGAGACAACCTTTGTCTCCCTCCTGGAAACAACATTTGTCTCCCTCTGGGAGACAAACTGTCTCCCTCAGGGATACAACATTTGTCTCCCTCCGGGAGACAACATTTGTCTCCCTCCGGGAGACAACCTTTGTCTCCCTCCTGGAGACAACCTTTGTCTCCCTCTGGGAGACAAACTGTCTCCCTCCGGGAGACAACATTTGTCTCCCTCCGGGAGACAACCTTTGTCTCCCTCCTGGAGACAACCTTTGTCTCCCTCTGGGAGACAAACTGTCTCCCTCCGGGAGACAACATTTGTCTCCCTCCGGGAGACAACATATGTCTCCCTCCGGGAGACAACCTTTGTCTCCCTCCGGGAGACAACCTTTGTCTCCCTCCGGGAGACAACCTTTGTCTCCCTCCGGGAGACAACCTTTGTCTCCCTCCGGGAGACAACCTTTGTCTCCCTCCTGGAGACAACATTTGTCTCCCTCCGGGAGACAACCTTTGTCTCCCTCCGGGAGACAACCTTTGTCTCCCTCCGGGAGACAACCTTTGTATCCCTCCGGGAGACAACCTTTGTATCCCTCCGGGAGACAACCTTTGTCTCCCTCCGGGAGACAACCTTTGTCTCCATCCGGGAGACAACATTTGTCTCCCTCCGGGAGACAACATTTGTCTCCCTCCGGGAGACAACCTTTGTCTCCCTCCGGGAGACAACCTTTGTATCCCTCCGGGAGACAACCTTTGTCTCCCTCCGGGAGACAACATTTGTCTCCCTCCGGGAGACAACCTTTGTCTCCCTCCGGGTGACAACCTTTGTATCCCTCCGGGAGACAACCTTTGTATCCCTCCGGGAGACAACATTTGTCTCCCTCCGGGAGACAACATATGTCTCCCTCCGGGAGACAACCTTTGTCTCCCTCCGGGAGACAACCTTTGTATCCCTCCGGGAGACAACCTTTGTCTCCCTCCGGGAGACAACATTTGTCTCCCTCCGGGAGACAACATTTGTCTCCCTCCGGGAGACAACCTTTGTCTCCCTCCGGGAGACAACCTTTGTCTCCCTCCGGGAGACAACCTTTGTCTCCCTCCGGGAGACAACCTTTGTCTCCCTCCTGGAGACAACATTTGTCTCCCTCCGGGAGACAACCTTTGTCTCCCTCCGGGAGACAACCTTTGTCTCCCTCCTGGAAACAACATTTGTCTCCCTCTGGGAGACAAACTGTCTCCCTCAGGGATACAACATTTGTCTCCCTCCGGGAGACAACATTTGTCTCCCTCCGGGAGACAACCTTTGTCTCCCTCCTGGAGACAACCTTTGTCTCCCTCTGGGAGACAAACTGTCTCCCTCCGGGAGACAACATTTGTCTCCCTCCGGGAGACAACCTTTGTCTCCCTCCTGGAGACAACCTTTGTCTCCCTCTGGGAGACAAACTGTCTCCCTCCGGGAGACAACATTTGTCTCCCTCCGGGAGACAACATATGTCTCCCTCCGGGAGACAACCTTTGTCTCCCTCCGGGAGACAACCTTTGTCTCCCTCCGGGAGACAACCTTTGTCTCCCTCCGGGAGACAACCTTTGTCTCCCTCCTGGAGACAACATTTGTCTCCCTCCGGGAGACAACCTTTGTCTCCCTCCGGGAGACAACCTTTGTCTCCCTCCTGGAAACAACATTTGTCTCCCTCTGGGAGACAAACTGTCTCCCTCAGGGATACAACATTTGTCTCCCTCCGGGAGACAACATTTGTCTCCCTCCGGGAGACAACCTTTGTCTCCCTCCGGGAGACAACCTTTGTATCCCTCCGGGAGACAACCTTTGTATCCCTCCGGGAGACAACCTTTGTCTCCCTCCGGGAGACAACCTTTGTCTCCCTCCGGGAGACAACATATGTCTCCCTCCGGGAGACAACCTTTGTCTCCCTCCGGGAGACAACCTTTGTATCCCTCCGGGAGACAACCTTTGTCTCCCTCCGTGAGTCAACATTTGTCTCCCTCCGGGAGACAACCTTTGTATCCCTCCGGGAGACAACCTTTGTCTCCCTCCGGGAGACAACATTTGTCTCCCTCCGGGAGACAACCTTTGTCTCCCTCCGGGAGACAACCTTTGTCTCCCTCCGGGAGACAACCTTTGTCTCCCTCCGGGAGACAACCTTTGTATCCCTCCGGGAGACAACCTTTGTCTCCCTCCGGGAGACAACCTTTGTCTCCCTCCTGGAGACAACCTTTGTCTCCCTCTGGGAGACAAACTGTCTCCCTCCGGGATACAACATTTGTCTCCCTCCTGGAAACAACATTTGTCTCCCTCTGGGAGACAAACTGTCTCCCTCCGGGATACAACATTTGTCTCCCTCCGGGAGACAACATTTGTCTCCCTCAGGGAGACAACATTTGTCTCCCTCCGGGAGACAACATTTGTCTCCCTCCAGGAGACAACATTTGTCTCCCTCCGGGAGACAACATTTGTCTCCCTCCGGGAGACAACATTTGTCTCCCTCCGGGAGACAACCTTTGTCTCCCTCCGGGAGACAACCTTTGTCTCCCTCCGGGAGACAACCTTTGTATCCCTCCGGGAGACAACCTTTGTCTCCCTCCGGGAGACAACCTTTGTCTCCCTCCTGGAGACAACCTTTGTCTCCCTCCGGGAGACAACATTTGTCTCCCTCCGGGAGACAACCTTTGTCTCCCTCCGGGAGACAACCTTTGTCTCCCTCCGGGAGACAACCTTTGTCTCCCTCCGGGAGACAACCTTTGTATCCCTCCGGGAGACAACCTTTGTCTCCCTCCGGGAGACAACCTTTGTCTCCCTCCTGGAGACAACCTTTGTCTCCCTCTGGGAGACAAACTGTCTCCCTCCGGGATACAACATTTGTCTCCCTCCTGGAAACAACATTTGTCTCCCTCTGGGAGACAAACTGTCTCCCTCCGGGATACAACATTTGTCTCCCTCCGGGAGACAACATTTGTCTCCCTCAGGGAGACAACATCTGTCTCCCTCCGGGAGACAACATTTGTCTCCCTCCGGGAGACAACCTTTGTCTCCCTCCTGGAGACAACCTTTGTCTCCCTCCGGGAGACAACCTTTGTATCCCTCCGGGAGACAACCTTTGTATCCCTCCGGGAGACAACCTTTGTCTCCCTCCGGGAGACAACCTTTGTCTCCCTCCTGGAGACAACCTTTGTCTCCCTCCGGGAGACAACATTTGTCTCCCTCCGGGAGACAACCTTTGTCTCCCTCCGGGAGACAACCTTTGTCTCCCTCCGGGAGACAACCTTTGTCTCCCTCCGGGAGACAACCTTTGTATCCCTCCGGGAGACAACCTTTGTCTCCCTCCGGGAGACAACCTTTGTCTCCCTCCTGGAGACAACCTTTGTCTCCCTCTGGGAGACAAACTGTCTCCCTCCGGGATACAACATTTGTCTCCCTCCTGGAAACAACATTTGTCTCCCTCTGGGAGACAAACTGTCTCCCTCCGGGATACAACATTTGTCTCCCTCCGGGAGACAACATTTGTCTCCCTCAGGGAGACAACATTTGTCTCCCTCCGGGAGACAACATTTGTCTCCCTCCAGGAGACAACATTTGTCTCCCTCCGGGAGACAACATTTGTCTCCCTCCGGGAGACAACATTTGTCTCCCTCCGGGAGACAACATTTGTCTCCCTCCGGGAGACAACCTTTGTCTCCCTCCGGGAGACAACCTTTGTCTCCCTCCGGGAGACAACCTTTGTATCCCTCCGGGAGACAACCTTTGTCTCCCTCCGGGAGACAACCTTTGTCTCCCTCCTGGAGACAACCTTTGTCTCCCTCTGGGAGACAAACTGTCTCCCTCCGGGAGACAACATTTGTCTCCCTCCGGGAGACAACCTTTGTCTCCCTCCTGGAGACAACCTTTGTCTCCCTCTGGGAGACAAACTGTCTCCCTCCGGGAGACAACATTTGTCTCCCTCCGGGTGACAACATATGTCTCCCTCCGGGAGACAACCTTTGTCTCCCTCCGGGAGACAACCTTTGTCTCCCTCCGGGAGATAACCTTTGTATCCCTCCGGGAGACAATCTTTGTCTCGATCCGGGAGACAACCTTTTTATCCCTCCTGGAGACAACATTTGTCTCCCTCCGGGAGACAACATATGTCTCCCTCTGGGAGACAACCTTTGTCTCCCTCCGGGAGACAACCTTTGTATCCCTCCGGGAGACAACCTTTGTATCCCTCCGGGAGACAACATTTGTCTCCCTCCGGGAGACAACCTTTGTCTCCCTCCGGGAGACAACCTTTGTCTCCCTCCTGGAAACAACATTTGTCTCCCTCTGGGAGACAAACTGTCTCCCTCAGGGATACAACATTTGTCTCCCTCCGGGAGACAACATTTGTCTCCCTCCGGGAGACAACCTTTGTCTCCCTCCGGGAGACAACCTTTGTATCCCTCCGGGAGACAACCTTTGTATCCCTCCGGGAGACAACCTTTGTCTCCCTCCGGGAGACAACCTTTGTCTCCCTCCGGGAGACAACATTTGTCTCCCTCCGGGAGACAACATTTGTCTCCCTCCGGGAGACAACCTTTGTATCCCTCCGGGAGACAACCTTTGTCTCCCTCCGGGAGACAACATTTGTCTCCCTCCGGGAGACAACCTTTGTCTCCCTCCGGGAGACAACCTTTGTATCCCTCCGGGAGACAACCTTTGTATCCCTCCGGGAGACAACCTTTGTCTCCCTCCGGGAGACAACCTTTGTCTCCCTCCGGGAGACAACCTTTGTCTCCCTCCGGGAGACAACATTTGTCTCCCTCCGGGAGACAACATATGTCTCCCTCCGGGAGACAACCTTTGTCTCCCTCCGGGAGACATCCTTTGTATCCCTCCGGGAGACAACCTTTGTCTCCCTCCGGGAGACAACATTTGTCTCCCTCCGGGAGACAACCTTTGTCTCCCTCCGGGAGACAACCTTTGTATCCCTCCGGGAGACAACCTTTGTATCCCTCCGGGAGACAACCTTTGTCTCCCTCCGGGAGACAACCTTTGTCTCCCTCCGGGAGACAACCTTTGTCTCCCTCCGGGAGACAACATTTGTCTCCCTCCGGGAGACAACATATGTCTCCCTCCGGGAGACAACCTTTGTCTCCCTCCGGGAGACATCCTTTGTATCCCTCCGGGAGACAACCTTTGTCTCCCTCCGGGAGACAACATTTGTCTCCCTCCGGGAGACAACCTTTGTCTCCCTCCGGGAGACAACATTTGTCTCCCTCCGGGAGACAACCTTTGTCTCCCTCCGGGAGACAACCTTTGTCTCCCTCCTGGAAACAACATTTGTCTCCCTCTGGGAGACAAACTGTCTCCCTCAGGGATACAACATTTGTCTCCCTCCGGGAGACAACATTTGTCTCCCTCCGGGAGACAACCTTTGTCTCCCTCCGGGAGACAAAATTTGTCTCCCTCCGGCAGACAAAATTTTTCTCCCTCCTGGAGACAACATATGTCTCCCTCCAGGAGACAGCATTTGTCTCCCTCAGGGAGACAACATTTGTCTCCCTCCGGGAGACAACATTTGTCTCCCTCCGGGAGACAACATTTGTCTCCCTCCGGGAGACAACATTTGTCTCCCTCCGGGAGACAACCTTTGTCTCCCTCCGGGAGACAACCTTTGTCTCCCTCCGGGAGACAACCTTTGTATCCCTCCGGGAGACAACCTTTGTCTCCCTCCGGGAGACAACCTTTGTCTCCCTCCTGGAGACAACCTTTGTCACCCTCTGGGAGACAAACTGTCTCCCTCCGGGAGACAACATTTGTCTCCCTCCGGGAGACAACCTTTGTCTCCCTCCTGGAGACAACCTTTGTCTCCCTCCGGGAGACAACATTTGTCTCCCTCCGGGAGACAACATATGTCTCCCTCCGGGAGACAACCTTTGTCTCCCTCCGGGAGATAACCTTTGTATCCCTCCGGGAGACAATCTTTGTCTCCCTCCGGGAGACAACCTTTGTCTCCCTCCTGGAGACAACATTTGTCTCCCTCCGGGAGACAACATATGTCTCCCTCCGGGAGACAACCTTTGTCTCCCTCCGGGAGACAACCTTTGTATCCCTCCGGGAGACAACCTTTGTATCCCTCCGGGAGACAACCTTTGTCTCCCTCCGGGAGAAAACCTTTGTCTCCCTCCGGGAGACAACCTTTGTCTCCCTCCGGGAGACAACATTTGTCTCCCTCCGGGAGACAACATTTGTCTCCCTCCGGGAGACAACATTTGTCTCCCTCCTGGAGACAACCATTGTCTCCCTCTGGGAGACAAACTGTCTCCCTCCAGGAGACAACATTTGTCTCCCTCCGGGAGACAACCTTTGTCTCCCTCCGGAAGACAAAATTTGTCTCCCTCCGGGAGACAAAATTTTTCTCCCTCCGGGAGACAACATATGTCTCCCTCCAGGAGACAGCATTTGTCTCCCTCCGGGAGACAACTTTTGTCTCCCTCTGGGAGACAAACTGTCTCCCTCCGGGAGACAACATTTGTCTCCCTCCGGGAGAAAACCTTTGTCTCCCTCCGGGAGACAACCTTTGTCTCCCTCCGGGAGACAACATTTGTCTCCCTCCGGGAGACAACATTTGTCTCCCTCCGGGAGACAACATTTGTCTCCCTCCTGGAGACAACCATTGTCTCCCTCTGGGAGACAAACTGTCTCCCTCCAGGAGACAACATTTGTCTCCCTCCGGGAGACAACCTTTGTCTCCCTCCGGAAGACAAAATTTGTCTCCCTCCGGGAGACAAAATTTTTCTCCCTCCGGGAGACAACATATGTCTCCCTCCAGGAGACAGCATTTGTCTCCCTCCGGGAGACAACTTTTGTCTCCCTCTGGGAGACAAACTGTCTCCCTCCGGGAGACAACATTTGTCTCCCTCCGGGAGACAACCTTTGTCTCCCTCCTGGAGACAACCTTTGTCTCCCTCCGGGAGACCACATTTGTCTCCCTCCGGGAGACAACCTTTTCTCCCTCCGGGAGACAACCTTTGTCTCCCTCCGGGAGACAACATTTGTCTCCCTCCGGGAGACAATATTTGTCTCCCTCCGGGAGACAACATATGTCTCCCTCCGGTAGACAGCATTTGTCTCCCTCCAGGAGCCAACATTTGTCTCCCTCCGGGAGACAACATTTGTCTCCCTCCTGGAGACAACCTTTGTCTCCCTCTGGGAGACAAACTGTCTCCCTCCGGGAGACAACATTTGTCTCCCTCCGGGAGACAACATTTGTCTCCCTCCTGGAGACAACCTTTGTCTCCCTCCGGGAGACAACATTTGTCTCCCTCCGGGAGACAACATATGTCTCCCTCCGGGAGACAACCTTTGTCTCCCTCCGGGAGATAACCTTTGTATCCCTCCGGGAGACAATCTTTGTCTCCCTCCGGGAGACAACCTTTGTCTCCCTCCTGGAGACAACATTTGTCTCCCTCCGGGAGACAACATATGTCTCCCTCCGGGAGACAACCTTTGTCTCCCTCCGGGAGACAACCTTTGTATCCCTCCGGGAGACAACCTTTGTATCCCTCCGGGAGACAACCTTTGTCTCCCTCCGGGAGAAAACCTTTGTCTCCCTCCGGGAGACAACCTTTGTCTCCCTCCGGGAGACAACATTTGTCTCCCTCCGGGAGACAACATTTGTCTCCCTCCGGGAGACAACATTTGTCTCCCTCCTGGAGACAACCATTGTCTCCCTCTGGGAGACAAACTGTCTCCCTCCAGGAGACAACATTTGTCTCCCTCCGGGAGACAACCTTTGTCTCCCTCCGGAAGACAAAATTTGTCTCCCTCCGGGAGACAAAATTTTTCTCCCTCCGGGAGACAACATATGTCTCCCTCCAGGAGACAGCATTTGTCTCCCTCCGGGAGACAACTTTTGTCTCCCTCTGGGAGACAAACTGTCTCCCTCCGGGAGACAACATTTGTCTCCCTCCGGGAGACAACCTTTGTCTCCCTCCTGGAGACAACCTTTGTCTCCCTCCGGGAGACCACATTTGTCTCCCTCCGGGAGACAACCTTTTCTCCCTCCGGGAGACAACCTTTGTCTCCCTCCGGGAGACAACATTTGTCTCCCTCCGGGAGACAATATTTGTCTCCCTCCGGGAGACAACATATGTCTCCCTCCGGTAGACAGCATTTGTCTCCCTCCAGGAGCCAACATTTGTCTCCCTCCGGGAGACAACATTTGTCTCCCTCCTGGAGACAACCTTTGTCTCCCTCTGGGAGACAAACTGTCTCCCTCCGGGAGACAACATTTGTCTCCCTCCGGGAGACAACATTTGTCTCCCTCCGGGAGACAATGTTTTTCTCCCTCCAGGAGACAACATTTGTCTCCCTCCTGGAAACAACATTTGTCTCCCTCTGGGAGACAAACTGTCTCCCTCCGGGATACAACATTTGTCTCCCTCCGGGAGACAACATTTGTCTCCCTCCGGGAGACAACATTTGTCTCCCTCCGGGAGACAACATATGTCTCCCTCCGGGAGACAACCTTTGTCTCCCTCCGGGAGACAACCTTTGTATCCCTCCGGGAGACAACCTTTGTCTCCCTCCGGGAGACAACATTTGTCTCCCTCCGGGAGACAACCTTTGTCTCCCTCCGGGAGACAACCTTTGTCTCCCTCCGGGAGACAACCTTTGTCTCCCTCCGGGAGACAACCTTTGTCTCCCTCCTGGAGACAACATTTGTCTCCCTCCGGGAGACAACCTTTGTCTCCCTCCGGGAGACAACATTTGTCTCCCTCCGGGAGACAACATTTGTCTCCCTCCGGGAGACAACCTTTGTCTCCCTCCGGGAGACAACCTTTGTCTCCCTCCAGGAGACAACCTTTGTATCCCTCCGGGAGACAACCTTTGTCTCCCTCCGGGAGACAACATTTGTCTCCCTCCAGGAGACAACATATGTCTCCCTCCGGGAGACAACCTTTGTCTCCCTCCGGGAGACAACCTTTGTATCCCTCCGGGAGACAACCTTTGTCTCCCTCCGGGAGACAACTTTTGTCTCCCTCCGGGAGACAACCTTTGTCTCCCTCCGGGAGACAACATTTGTCTCCCTCCGGGAGACAACATTTGTCTCCCTCCGGGAGACAACATTTGTCTCCCTCCTGGAGACAACCTTTGTCTCCCTCTGGGAGACAAACTGTCTCCCTCCAGGAGACAACATTTGTCTCCCTCCTGGAAACAACATTTGTCTCCCTCTGGGAGACAAACTGTCTCCCTCCGGGATACAACATTTGTCTCTCTCCGGGAGACAACATTTGTCTCCCTCCGGGAGACAACATTTGTCTCCCTCCGGGAGACAACCTTTGTCTCCCTCCGGGAGACAACCTTTGTCTCCCTCTGGGAGACAACCTTTGTATCCCTCCGGGAGACAACATTTGTCTCCCTCCGGGAGACAACCTTTGTCTCCCTCCTGGAGACAACCTTTGTCTCCCTCCGGGAGACAACATTTGTCTCCCTCCGGGAGACAACATATGTCTCCCTCCGGGAGACAACCTTTGTCTCCCTCCGGGAGATAACCTTTGTATCCCTCCGGGAGACAATCTTTGTCTCCCTCCGGGAGACAACCTTTGTCTCCCTCCTGGAGACAACATTTGTCTCCCTCCGGGAGACAACATATGTCTCCCTCCGGGAGACAACCTTTGTCTCCCTCCGGGAGACAACCTTTGTATCCCTCCGGGAGACAACCTTTGTATCCCTCCGGGAGACAACCTTTGTCTCCCTCCGGGAGAAAACCTTTGTCTCCCTCCGGGAGAAAACCTTTGTCTCCCTCCGGGAGACAACCTTTGTCTCCCTCCGGGAGACAACATTTGTCTCCCTCCGGGAGACAACATTTGTCTCCCTCCGGGAGACAACATTTGTCTCCCTCCTGGAGACAACCATTGTCTCCCTCTGGGAGACAAACTGTCTCCCTCTGGGAGACAAACTGTCTCCCTCCGGGAGACAACATTTGTCTCCCTCCGGGAGACAACCTTTGTCTCCCTCCTGGAGACAACCTTTGTCTCCCTCCGGGAGACCACATTTGTCTCCCTCCGGGAGACAACCTTTTCTCCCTCCGGGAGACAACCTTTGTCTCCCTCCGGGAGACAACATTTGTCTCCCTCCGGGAGACAATATTTGTCTCCCTCCGGGAGACAACATATGTCTCCCTCCGGTAGACAGCATTTGTCTCCCTCCAGGAGCCAACATTTGTCTCCCTCCGGGAGACAACATTTGTCTCCCTCCTGGAGACAACCTTTGTCTCCCTCCGGGAGACAACCTTTGTCTCCCTCCGGGAGACAACCTTTGTCTCCCTCCGGGAGACAACCTTTGTCTCCCTCCTGGAGACAACATTTGTCTCCCTCCGGGAGACAACCTTTGTCTCCCTCCGGGAGACAACATTTGTCTCCCTCCGGGAGACAACATTTGTCTCCCTCCGGGAGACAACCTTTGTCTCCCTCCGGGAGACAACCTTTGTCTCCCTCCGGGAGACAACCTTTGTATCCCTCCGGGAGACAACCTTTGTCTCCCTCCGGGAGACAACATTTGTCTCCCTCCAGGAGACAACATATGTCTCCCTCCGGGAGACAACCTTTGTCTCCCTCCGGGAGACAACCTTTGTATCCCTCCGGGAGACAACCTTTGTCTCCCTCCGGGAGACAACTTTTGTCTCCCTCCGGGAGACAACCTTTGTCTCCCTCCGGGAGACAACATTTGTCTCCCTCCGGGAGACAACATTTGTCTCCCTCCGGGAGACAACATTTGTCTCCCTCCTGGAGACAACCTTTGTCTCCCTCTGGGAGACAAACTGTCTCCCTCCGGGAGACAACATTTGTCTCTCTCCGGGAGACAACATTTGTCTCCCTCCGGGAGACAATGTTTTTCTCCCTCCAGGAGACAACATTTGTCTCCCTCCTGGAAACAACATTTGTCTCCCTCTGGGAGACAAACTGTCTCCCTCCGGGATACAACATTTGTCTCCCTCCGGGAGACAACATTTGTCTCCCTCCGGGAGACAACCTTTGTCTCCCTCTGGGAGACAAACTGTCTCCCTCCGGGAGACAACATTTGTCTCCCTCCGGGAGACAACATATGTCTCCCTCCGGGAGACAACCTTTGTCTCCCTCCGGGAGACAACCTTTGTATCACTCCGGGAGACAACCTTTGTCTCCCTCCGGGAGACAACATTTGTCTCCCTCCGGGAGACAACCTTTGTCTCCCTCCGGGAGACAACCTTTGTCTCCCTCCGGGAGACAACCTTTGTCTCCCTCCGGGAGACAACCTTTGTCTCCCTCCTGGAGACAACATTTGTCTCCCTCCGGGAGACAACATTTGTCTCCCTCCGGGAGACAACATTTGTCTCCCTCCGGGAGACAACATTTGTCTCCCTCCGGGAGACAACATTTGTCTCCCTCCTGGAGACAACCTTTGTCTCCCTCTGGGAGACAAACTGTCTCCCTCCAGGAGACAACATTTGTCTCCCTCCTGGAAACAACATTTGTCTCCCTCTGGGAGACAAACTGTCTCCCTCCGGGATACAACATTTGTCTCTCTCCGGGAGACAACATTTGTCTCCCTCCGGGAGACAACCTTTGTCTCCCTCTGGGAGACAAACTGTCTCCCTCCGGGAGACAACATTTGTCTCCCTCCGGCAGACAAAATTTTTCTCCCTCCGGGAGACAACATATGTCTCCCTCCAGGAGACAGCATTTGTCTCCCTCAGGGAGACAACATTTGTCTCCCTCCGGGAGACAACATTTGTCTCCCTCCTGGAAACAACATTTGTCTCCCTCTGGGAGACAAACTGTCTCCCTCAGGGATTCAACATTTGTCTCCCTCCGGGAGACAACATTTGTCTCCCTCCGGGAGACAACCTTTGTCTCCCTCCTGGAAACAACATTTGTCTCCCTCTGGGAGACAAACTGTCTCCCTCCGGGATACAACATTTGTCTCCCTCCGGGAGACAACATTTGTCTCCCTCCGGGAGACAACATTTGTCTCCCTCCTGGAAACAACATTTGTCTCCCTCTGGGAGACAAACTGTCTCCCTCAGGGAGACAACCTTTGTCTCCCTCTGGGAGACAAACTGTCTCCCTCCAGGAGACAACATTTGTCTCCCTCCTGGAAACAACATTTGTCTCCCTCCGGGAGACAACCTTTGTCTCCCTCCGGGAGACAACCTTTGTCTCCCTCCTGGAGACAACCTTTGTCTCCCTCTGGGAGACAAACTGTCTCCCTCCGGGATACAACATTTGTCTCCCTCCGGTTGACAACATTTGTCTCCCTCCGGGAGACAACCTTTGTATCCCTCCGGGAGACAACCTTTGTCTCCCTCCTGGAGACAACATTTGTCTCCCTCCGGGAGATAACATTTGTCTCCCTCCGGGAGACAACATTTGTCTCCCTCCGGGAGACAACATTTGTCTTCCTTTCGGGAGATAACATTTGTCTCCCTCCGGGAGACAACATTTGTCTCCCTCCGGGAGACAACCTTTGTCTCCCTCCGGGAGACAATCTTTCTCTCCCTCCGGGAGACAACCTTTGTTTCCCTCCGGGAGACAACATATGTCTCCCTCCGGGAGACAACCTGTCTCCTTCCGGGAGACAACCTGTCTCCTTCCGGGAAACAACCTTTGTCTCCCTCCGGGAGACAATATTTGTCTCCCTCCGGGAGACAACATTTGTCTCCCTCCGAGAGACAACCTTTGTCTCCCTCCGGGAGACAACATTTGTCTCCCTCCGGGAGACAACCTTAGTCTCCCTCCGGGATACAACCTTTGTCTCCCTCCAGGAGACAACCTTTGTCTCCCTCCGGGAGACAACATTTGTCTCCCTCCTGGAGACAACATTTGTCTCCCTCCGAGAGACAACCTTTGTCTCCCTACGGGAGACAACATTTGTCTCCCTCCGGGAGACAACATTTGTCTCCCTCCGAGAGACAACCTTTGTCTCCCTCCGGGAGACAACATTTGTCTCCCTCCGGGAGACAACCTTAGTCTCCCTCCGGGAGACAACCTTTGTCTCCCTCCGGGAGACAACCTTTGTCTCCCTCCAGGAGACAGCCTTTGTCTTTCTCCGGAAGACAACATTTGTCTCCCTCCGGGAGACAACCCTTGTCTCCCTCCGGGAGACAACCTGTCTCCTTCCGGGAGACAGCCTTAGTCTCCCTCCGGGAGACAACCTTTGTCTCCCTGCGGGAGACAACCTTTGTCTCCCTCCGGGAGACAACCTTTTGTCTCCCTCCGGGATATAACATTTGTCTCCCTCCGGGAGACAACATTTTTCTCCCTCCGAGAGACAACCTTTGTCTCCCTCCGGGAGACAACATTTGTCTCCCTCCGGGATATAGCATTTGTCTCCCTCCGGGAGACAACATTTTTCTCCCTCCGAGAGAGACAAAGATTTGTCAAAGATTTGTCTCAAAGGTGGTCTCCCGGAGGGAGACAGGCTGTCTCCCGGAGGGAGACAAATGTAGTCTCCCGGAAGGAGACAAATGTTGTCTCCCGGAGGGAGACAAAGGTTGTCTCCCGGAGAGAGACAAAGTTTGTCTCCCGGTGGGAGACAAAGGTTGTCTCCCGGAGGGAGACAAATGTTGTCTCCCGGAGGGAGACAAATGTTGTCTCCCGGAGGGAGACAAATGTTGTCTCCCGGAGAGAGACAAAGGTTTTCTCCCAGAGAGAGACAAAGGTTGTCTCCCGGAGGGAGACAAAGATTGTCTCCCGGAGGGAGACAAAGGTTGTCTCCCGGAGGGAGACAAATGTTATCTCCCGGAGGGAGACAAATGCTGTCTACCGGAGGGAGACAAAGGTTGTCTCCCGGAGGGAGACAAAGGTTGTCTCCCGGAGGGAGACAAATGTTATCTCCCGGAGAGAGACAAAGTTTGTCTCCCGGAGGGAGACAAAGTTTGTCTCCCGGAGGGAGACAAATGTTGTCTCCCGGAGGGAGACAAATGTAGTCTCCCGGAAGGAGACAAATGTTGTCTCCCGGAGGGAGACAAAGGTTTTCTCCCGGAGAGAGACAAAGGTTGTCTCCCGGAGGGAGACAAAGGTTGTCTCCCGGAGGGAGACAAATGTTGTCTCCCGGAGGGAGACAAATGTTGTCTCCCGGAGGGAGACAAAGGTTGTCTCCCGGAGGGAGACAAATGTTGTCTCCCGGAGGGAGACAAATGTTGTCTCCCGGAGGGAGACAAATGTTGTCTCCCGGAGGGAGACAAAGGGTGTCTCCCGGAGGGAGACAAAGGTTGTCTCCCGGAGGGAGACCATTGTTGTCTCCCGGAGGGAGACAAAGGTTGTCTCCCGGAGGGAGACAAATGTTATCTCCCGGAGGGAGACAAATGTTGTCTCCCGGAGGGAGACATAGGTGGTCTCCCGGAGGGAGACAAATGTTATCTCCCGGAGGGAGACAAATGTTGTCTCCCGGAAGGAGACAGGTTGTCTCCCGGAGGGAGACAAAGGTTGTCTCCCGGAGGGAGACAAATATTATCTCCCGGAGGGAGACAAATGTTGTCTCCCGGAGAGAGACAAAGGTTGTCTCCCGGAGAGACACAAAGATTGTCTCCTGGAGGGAGACAAAGGTTGTCTCCCGGAGGGAGACAAATGTTGTCTCCCGGAGGGAGACAAAGGGTGTCTCCCGGAGGGAGACATAGGTGGTCTCCCGGAGGGAGACAAATGTTGTCTCCCGGAGGGAGACAAAGTTTGTCTCCCGGAAGGAGACAGTTTGTCTCCCGGAGGGAGACAAATGTTGTCTCCCGGAGGGAGACAAAGTTTGTCTCCCGGAGGGAGACAAACGTTATCTCCCGGAGGGAGACAAATGTTATCTCCCGGAGGGAGACAAATGTTATCTCCCGGAGGGAGACAAATGTTGTCTCCCGGAAGGAGACAGGTTGTCTCCCGGAGGGAGACAAAGGTTGTCTCCCGGAGGGAGACAAATATTATCTCCCGAAGGGAGACAAATGTTGTCTCCCGGAGAGAGACAAAGGTTGTCTCCCGGAGAGACACAAAGTTTGTCTCCCGGAGGGAGACAAAGGTTGTCTCCCGGAGGGAGACAAATGAGTCTCCCGGAGGGAGACAAATGTTGTCTCCCGGAGGGAGACAAATGTTGTCTCCCGGAGGGAGACATAGGTGGTCTCCCGGAGGGAGACAAATGTTGTCTCCCGGAGGGAGACAAAGTTTGTCTCCCGGAAGGAGACAGGTTGTCTCCCGGAGGGAGACAAATGTTGTCTCCCGGAGGGAGACAAAGTTTGTCTCCCGGAGGGAGACAAAGGTTGTCTCCTGGAGGGAGACAAAGGTTGTCTCCTGGAGGGAGACCATTGTTGTCTCCCGGAGGGAGACAAAGGTTGTCTCCCGGAGGGAGACAAATGTTATCTCCCGGAGGGAGACAAAGGTTGTCTCCCGGAGGGAGACAAATGTTATCTCCCGGAGGGAGACAAATGTTGTCTCCCGGAGGGAGACATAGGTGGTCTCCCAGAGGGAGACAAAGGTGGTCTCCCGGAAGGAGACAGGCTGTCTCCCGGAGGGAGACAAATGTAGTCTCCTGGAAGGAGACAAATGTTGTCTCCCGGAGGGAGACAAACGTTATCTCCCGGAGGGAGAGAAATGTTGTCTCCCGGAGGGAGACAAATGTTGTCTCCCGGAGGGAGACAAATGTTATCTCCCGGAGGGAGACAAATGTTATCTCCCGGAGGGAGACAAATGTTGTCTCCCGGAAGGAGACAGGTTGTCTCCCGGAGGGAGACAAAGGTTGTCTCCCGGAGGGAGACAAATATTATCTCCCGGAGGGAGACAAATGTTGTCTCCCGGAGAGAGACAAAGGTTGTCTCCCGGAGAGAGACAAAGTTTGTCTCCCGGAGGGAGACAAAGGTTGTCTCCCGGAGGGAGACAAATGTTGTCTCCCGGAGGGAGACAAATGTTGTCTCCCGGAGGGAGACAAAGGGTGTCTCCCGGAGGGAGACATAGGTGGTCTCCCGGAGGGAGACAAATGTTGTCTCCCGGAGGGAGACAAAGGTTGTCTCCGGAGGGAGACAAATGTTATCTCCCGGAGGGAGACAAATGTTGTCTCCCGGAGGGAGACAAATGTTGTCTCCCGGAGGGAGACAAAGGTTGTCTCCCGGAGGGAGACAAAGATTGTCTCCCGGAGGGAGACAAAGGCTGTCTCCCGGAAGGAGACAGGTTGTCTCCCGGAGGGAGACAAATGTTGTCTCCCGGAGGGAGACAAAGTTTGTCTCCCGGAGGGAGACAAACGTTATCTCCCGGAGGGAGACAAATGTTGTCTCCCGGAGGGAGACAAATGTTGTCTCCCGGAGGGAGACAATGGGTGTCTCCCGGAGGGAGACATAGGTGGTCTCCCGGAGGGAGACAAATGTTGTCTCCCGGAGGGAGACAAAGGGTGTCTCCCGGAGGGAGACATAGGTGGTCTCCCGGAGGGAGACAAATGTTGTCTCCCGGAGGGAGACAAAGGTTGTCTCCGGAGGGAGACAAATGTTATCTCCCGGAGGGAGACAAATGTTGTCTCCCGGAGGGAGACAAATGTTGTCTCCCGGAGGGAGACAAAGGTTGTCTCCCGGAGGGAGACAAAGATTGTCTCCCGGAGGGAGACAAAGGCTGTCTCCCGGAAGGAGACAGGTTGTCTCCCGGAGGGAGACAAATGTTGTCTCCCGGAGGGAGACAAAGTTTGTCTCCCGGAGGGAGACAAACGTTATCTCCCGGAGGGAGACAAATGTTATCTCCCGGAGGGAGACAAATGTTGTCTCCCGGAGGGAGACAAATGTTGTCTCCCGGAGGGAGACAATGGGTGTCTCCCGGAGGGAGACATAGGTGGTCTCCCGGAGGGAGACAAATGTTGTCTCCCGGAGGGAGACAAAGTTTGTCTCCCGGAAGGAGACAGGTTGTCTCCCGGAGGGAGACAAATGTTGTCTCCCGGAGGGAGACAAAGTTTGTCTCCCGGAGGGAGACAAACGTTATCTCCCGGAGGGAGACAAATGTTATCTCCCGGAGGGAGACAAATGTTATCTCCCGGAGGGAGACTAATGTTGTCTCCCGGAGGGAGACAAATGTTATCTCCCGGAGGGAGACAAATGTTGTCTCCCGGAGAGAGACAAATGTTATCTCTCGGAGGGAGACAAATGTTATATCCCGGAGGGAGACAAATGTTCTTTCCCGGAGGGAGACAAATGTTGTCTCCCGGAGGGAGACAAAGGTTGTCTCCCGGAGGGAGACAAAGGTGGTCTCCCGGAAGGAGAAAGGCTGTCTCCCGGAGGGAGACAAATGTTATCTCCCGGAGGGAGACTAATGTTGTCTCCCGGAGGGAGACAAATGTTATCTCCCGGAGGGAGACAAATGTTGTCTCCCGGAGGGAGACAAAGGTTGTCTCCCGGAGGGAGACAAAGATTGTCTCCCGGAGGGAGACAAAGGCTGTCTCCCGGAAGGAGACAGGTTGTCTCCCGGAGGGAGACAAATGTTGTCTCCCGGAGGGAGACAAAGTTTGTCTCCCGGAGGGAGACAAACGTTATCTCCCGGAGGGAGACAAATGTTGTCTCCCGGAGGGAGACAAATGTTGTCTCCCGGAGGGAGACAATGGGTGTCTCCCGGAGGGAGACATAGGTGGTCTCCCGGAGGGAGACAAATGTTGTCTCCCGGAGGGAGACAAAGTTTGTCTCCCGGAAGGAGACAGGTTGTCTCCCGGAGGGAGACAAATGTTGTCTCCCGGAGGGAGACAAAGTTTGTCTCCCGGAGGGAGACAAACGTTATCTCCCGGAGGGAGACAAATGTTATCTCCCGGAGGGAGACAAATGTTATCTCCCGGAGGGAGACAAATGTTATCTCCCGGAGGGAGACAAATGTTGTCTCCCGAAAGGAGACAGGTTGTCTCCCGGAGGGAGACAAAGGTTGTCTCCCGGAGGGAGACAAATGTTGTCTCCCGGAGAGAGACAAAGGTTGTCTCCCGGAGAGAGACAAAGTTTGTCTCCCGGAGGGAGACAAAGGTTGTCTCCCGGAGGGAGACAAATGTTGTCTCCCGGAGGGAGACAAATGTTGTCTCCCGGAGGGAGACAAATGTTGTCTCCCGGAGGGAGACAAAGGTTGTCTCCGGAGGGAGACAAATGTTATCTCCCGGAGGGAGACAAATGTTGTCTCCCGGAGGGAGACAAATGTTGTCTCCCGGAGGGAGACAAAGGTTGTCTCCCGGAGGGAGACCATTGTTGTCTCCTGGAGGGAGACATAGGTGGTCTCCCGGAGGGAGACAAATGTTGTCTCCCGGAGGGAGACAAAGGTTGTCTCCGGAGGGAGACAAATGTTATCTCCCGGAGGGAGACAAATGTTATCTCCCGGAGGGAGACAAATGTTATCTCCCGGAGGGAGACAAATGTTGTCTCCCGAAAGGAGACAGGTTGTCTCCCGGAGGGAGACAAAGGTTGTCTCCCGGAGGGAGACAAATATTATCTCCCGGAGGGAGACAAATGTTGTCTCCCGGAGGGAGACAAATATTATCTCCCGGAGGGAGACAAATGTTGTCTCCCGGAGAGAGACAAAGGTTGTCTCCCGGAGAGAGACAAAGTTTGTCTCCCGGAGGGAGACAAAGGTTGTCTCCCGGAGGGAGACAAATGTTGTCTCCCGGAGGGAGACAAATGTTGTCTCCCGGAGGGAGACAAATGTTGTCTCCCGGAGGGAGACAAAGGTTGTCTCCGGAGGGAGACAAATGTTATCTCCCGGAGGGAGACAAATGTTGTCTCCCGGAGGGAGACAAATGTTGTCTCCCGGAGGGAGACAAAGGTTGTCTCCCGGAGGGAGACCATTGTTGTCTCCCGGAGGGAGACATAGGTGGTCTCCCGGAGGGAGACAAATGTTGTCTCCCGGAGGGAGACAAAGGTTGTCTCCGGAGGGAGACAAATGTTATCTCCCGGAGGGAGACAAATGTTGTCTCCCGGAGGGAGACAAATGTTGTCTCCCGGAGGGAGACAAATGTTGTCTCCCGGAGGGAGACAAAGGGTGTCTCCCGGAGGGAGACATAGGTGGTCTCCCGGAGGGAGACAAATGTTGTCTCCCGGAGGGAGACAAAGGTTGTCTCCGGAGGGAGACAAATGTTATCTCCCGGAGGGAGACAAATGTTGTCTCCCGGAGGGAGACAAATGTTATCTCCCGGAGGGAGACAAATGTTGTCTCCCGGAGGGAAACAAAGGTTGTCTCCCGGAGGGAGACAAAGATTGTCTCCAGGAGGGAGACAAAGGTGGTCTCCCGGAGGGAGACAGGCTGTCTCCCGGAGGGAGACAAATGTAGTCTCCCGGAAGGAGACAAATGTTGTCTCCCGGAGGGAGACAAACGTTATCTCCCGGAGGGAGACAAAGTTTGTCTCCCGGAGGGAGACAAAGGTTGTCTCCCGGAGGGAGACAAAGGTTGTCTCCTGGAGGGAGACCATTGTTGTCTCCCGGAGGGAGACAAAGGTTGTCTCCCGGAGGGAGACAAATGTTATCTCCCGGAGGGAGACAAAGGTTGTCTCCCGGAGGGAGACAAATGTTATCTCCCGGAGGGAGACAAATGTTGTCTCCCGGAGGGAGACATAGGTGGTCTCCCGGAGGGAGACAAAGGTGGTCTCCCGGAGGGAGACAAAGGTTGTCTCCGGAGGGAGACAAATGTTATCTCCCGGAGGGAGACAAATGTTGTCTCCCGGAGGGAGACAAATGTTGTCTCCCGGAGGGAGACAAAGGTTGTCTCCCGGAGGGAGACAAAGATTGTCTCCCGGAGGGAGACAAAGGCTGTCTCCCGGAAGGAGACAGGTTGTCTCCCGGAGGGAGACAAATGTTGTCTCCCGGAGGGAGACAAAGTTTGTCTCCCGGAGGGAGACAAACGTTATCTCCCGGAGGGAGACAAATGTTGTCTCCCGGAGGGAGACAAATGTTGTCTCCCGGAGGGAGACAATGGGTGTCTCCCGGAGGGAGACATAGGTGGTCTCCCGGAGGGAGACAAATGTTGTCTCCCGGAGGGAGACAAAGTTTGTCTCCTGGAAGGAGACAGGTTGTCTCCCGGAGGGAGACAAATGTTGTCTCCCGGAGGGAGACAAAGTTTGTCTCCCGGAGGGAGACAAACGTTATCTCCCGGAGGGAGACAAATGTCATCTCCCGGAGGGAGACAAATGTTATCTCCCGGAGGGAGACAAATGTTATCTCCCGGAGGGAGACAAATGTTGTCTCCCGGAAGGAGACAGGTTGTCTCCCGGAGGGAGACAAAGGTTGTCTCCCGGAGGGAGACAAATATTATCTCCCGGAGGGAGACAAATGTTGTCTCCCGGAGGGAGACAAATATTATCTCCCGGAGGGAGACAAATGTTGTCTCCCGGAGAGAGACAAAGGTTGTCTCCCGGAGAGAGACAAAGTTTGTCTCCCGGAGGGAGACAAAGGTTGTCTCCCGGAGGGAGACAAATGTTGTCTCCCGGAGGGAGACAAATGTTGTCTCCCGGAGGGAGACAAATGTTGTCTCCCGGAGGGAGACAAAGGTTGTCTCCGGAGGGAGACAAATGTTATCTCCCGGAGGGAGACAAATGTTGTCTCCCGGAGGGAGACAAATGTTGTCTCCCGGAGGGAGACAAAGGTTGTCTCCCGGAGGGAGACCATTGTTGTCTCCCGGAGGGAGACATAGGTGGTCTCCCGGAGGGAGACAAATGTTGTCTCCCGGAGGGAGACAAAGGTTGTCTCCGGAGGGAGACAAATGTTATCTCCCGGAGGGAGACAAATGTTGTCTCCCGGAGGGAGAAAAATGTTGTCTCCCGGAGGGAGACAAATGTTGTCTCCCGGAGGGAGACAAAGGGTGTCTCCCGGAGGGAGACATAGGTGGTCTCCCGGAGGGAGACAAATGTTGTCTCCCGGAGGGAGACAAAGGTTGTCTCCGGAGGGAGACAAATGTTATCTCCCGGAGGGAGACAAATGTTGTCTCCCGGAGGGAGACAAATGTTATCTCCCGGAGGGAGACAAATGTTGTCTCCCGGAGGGAGACAAATGTTGTCTCCCGGAGGGAGACAAATGTTGTCTCCCGGAGGGAGACAAAGGGTGTCTCCCGGAGGGAGACATAGGTGGTCTCCCGGAGGGAGACAAATGTTGTCTCCCGGAGGGAGACAAAGGTTGTCTCCGGAGGGAGACAAATGTTATCTCCCGGAGGGAGACAAATGTTGTCTCCCGGAGGGAGACAAATGTTGTCTCCCGGAGGGAAACAAAGGTTGTCTCCCGAGGGAGACAAAGATTGTCTCCAGGAGGGAGACAAAGGTGGTCTCCCGGAGGGAGACAGGCTGTCTCCCGGAGGGAGACAAATGTAGTCTCCCGGAAGGAGACAAATGTTGTCTCCCGGAGGGAGACAAACGTTATCTCCCGGAGGGAGACAAATGTTATCTCCCGGAGGGAGACAAATGTTATCTCCCGGAGGGAGACAAATGTTGTCTCCCGGAAGGAGACAGGTTGCCTCCCGGAGGGAGACAAAGGTTGTCTCCCGGAGGGAGACAAATATTATCTCCCGGAGGGAGACAAATGTTGTCTCCCGGAGAGAGACAAAGGTTGTCTCCCGGAGGGAGACAAATGTTGTCTCCCGGAGGGAGACAAAGGTTGTCTCCCGGAGGGAGACAAAGGTGGTCTCCCGAAAAGAGACAAAGGTTGTCTCCCGGAGGGAGACAAAGTTTGTCTCCCGGAGGGAGACCAAGGTTGTCTCCCGGAGGGAGACAAAGGTTGTCTCCCGGAGGGAGACCATTGTTGTCTCCCGGAGGGAGACAAATGTTGTCTCCCGGAGGGAGACAAATGTTGTCTCCCGGAGGGAGACAAAGGGTGTCTCCCGGAGGGAGACAAAGGTTGTCTCACGGAGGGAGACCATTGTTGTCTCCCGGAGGGAGACAAAGGTTGTCTCCCGGAGGGAGACATAGGTGGTCTCCCGGAGGGAGACAAATGTTGTCTCCCGAAGGGAGACAAAGGTTGTCTCCCGGAGGGAGACAAAGGTTGTCTCCCGGAGGGAGACAAATGTTGTCTCCCGGAGGGAGACAAAGGTTGTCTCCCGGAGGGAGACAAAGGTGGTCTCCCGAAAAGAGACAAAGGTTGTCTCCCGGAGGGAGACAAAGTTTGTCTCCCGGAGGGAGACCAAGGTTGTCTCCCGGAGGGAAACAAAGGTTGTCTCCCGGAGGGAGACAAAGATTGTCTCCCGGAGGGAGACAAAGGCTGTCTCCCGGAGGGAGACAAATGTTGTCTCCCGGAGGGAGACAAATGTAGTCTCCCGGAAGGAGACAAATGTTGTCTCCCGGAGGGAGACAAACGTTATCTCCCGGAGGGAGACAAATGTTATCTCCCGGAGGGAGACAAATGTTATCTCCCGGAGGGAGACAAATGTTGTCTCCCGGAAGGAGACAGGTTGTCTCCCGGAGGGAGACAAAGGTTGTCTCCCGGAGGGAGACAAATATTATCTCCTGGAGGGAGACAAATGTTGTCTCCCGGAGAGAGACAAAGGTTGTCTCCCGGAGGGAGACAAATGTTGTCTCCCGGAGGGAGACAAAGGTTCTCTCCCGGAGGGAGACCATTGTTGTCTCCCGGAGGGAGACAAAGGTTGTCTCCCGGAGGGAGACATAGGTGGTCTCCCGGAGGGAGACAAATGTTGTCTCCCGAAGGGAGACAAAGGTTGTCTCCCGGAGGGAGACAAAGGTTGTCTCCCGGAGGGAGACAAATGTTGTCTCCCGGAGGAAGACAAAGGTTGTCTCCCGGAGGGAGACAAATGTTATCTCCTGGAGGGAGACAAATGTTGTCTCCCGGAGGGAGACATAGGTGGTCTCCCGGAGGGAGACAAAGGTTGCCTCCCGGAAGGAGACAGGTTGTCTCCCGGAGGGAGACAAAGGTTGTCTCCCGGAGGGAGACCATTGTTGTCTCCCGGAGGGAGACAAATGTTGTCTCCCGGAGGGAGACAAATGTTGTCTCCCGGAGGGAGACAAAGGGTGTCTCCCGGAGGGAGACAAAGGTTGTCTCACGGAGGGAGACCATTGTTGTCTCCCGGAGGGAGACAAAGGTTGTCTCCCGGAGGGAGACATAGGTGGTCTCCCGGAGGGAGACAAATGTTGTCTCCCGAAGGGAGACAAAGGTTGTCTCCCGGAGGGAGACAAAGGTTGTCTCCCGGAGGGAGACAAATGTTGTCTCCCGGAGGGAGACAAAGGTTGTCTCCCGGAGGGAGACAAAGGTTGTCTCCAGGAGGGAGACAAAGGTGGTCTCCCGGAGGGAGACAGGCTGTCTCCCGGAGGGAGACAAATGTAGTCTCCCGGAGGGAGACAAAGGTTGTCTCCCGGAGGGAGACAAATATTATCTCCCGGAGGGAGACAAATGTTGTCTCCCGGAGAGAGACAAAGGTTGTCTCCCGGAGAGACACAAAGTTTGTCTCCCGGAGGGAGACAAAGTTTGTCTCCCGGAGGGAGACAAAGGTTGTCTCCCGGAGGGAGACAAATGTTGTCTCCCGGAGGGAGACAAATGTTGTCTCCCGGAGGGAGACAAAGGGTGTCTCCCGGAGGGAGACATAGGTGGTCTCCCGGAGGGAGACAAATGTTGTCTCCAAGAGGGAGACAAAGTTTGTCTCCCGGAAGGAGACAGGTTGTCTCCCGGAGGGAGACAAATGTTGTCTCCCGGAGGGAGACAAAGTTTGTCTCCCGGAGGGAGACAAACGTTATCTCCCGGAGGGAGACAAATGTTGTCTCCCGGAGGGAGACAAAGTTTGTCTCCCGGAAGGAGACAGGTTGTCTCCCGGAGGGAGACAAATGTTGTCTCCCGGAGGGAGACAAAGTTTGTCTCCCGGAGGGAGACAAACGTTATCTCCCGGAGGGAGACAAATGTTATCTCCCGGAGGGAGACAAATGTTATCTCCCGGAGGGAGACAAATGTTGTCTCCCGGAAGGAGACAGGTTGTCTCCCGGAGGGAGACAAAGGTTGTCTCCCGGAGGGAGACAAATATTATCTCCCGGAGGGAGACAAATGTTGTCTCCCGGAGAGAGACAAAGGTTGTCTCCCGGAGAGACACAAAGTTTGTCTCCCGGAGGGAGACAAAGGTTGTCTCCCGGAGGGAGACAAATGTTGTCTCCCGGAGGGAGACAAATGTTGTCTCCCGGACGGAGACAAATGTTGTCTCCCGGAGGGAGACAAATGTTGTCTCCCGGAGGGAGACAAAGGGGTCTCTCCCGGAGGGAGACATAGGTGGTCTCCCGGAGGGAGACAAATGTTGTCTCCTGGAGGGAGACAAAGTTTGTCTCCCGGAAGGAGACAGGTTGTCTCCCGGAGGGAGACAAATGTTGTCTCCCGGAGGGAGACAAAGTTTGTCTCCCGGAGGGAGACAAAGGTTGTCTCCCGGAGGGAGACAAAGGTTGTCTCCCGGAGGGAGACCATTGTTGTCTCCCGGTGGGAGACAAAGGTTGTCTCCCGGAGGGAGACATAGGTGGTCTCCCGGAGGGAGACAAATGTTGTCTCCCGGAGGGAGACAAAGGTTGTCTCCCGGAAGGAGACAGGTTGTCTCCCGGAGGGAGACAAAGGTTGTCTCCCGGAGGGAGACAAAGGTTGTCTCCCGGAGGGAGACAAAGGTTGTCTCCCGGAGGGAGACAAAGGTTGTCTCCCGGAGGGAGACAAATGTTATCTCCCGGAGGGAGACAAAGGTTGTCTCCCGGAGGGAGACAAATGTTATCTCCCGGAGGGAGACAAATGTTGTCTCCCGGAGGGAGACATAGGTGGTCTCCCGGAGGGAGACAAATGTTGTCTCCCGGAGGGAGACAAAGGTGGTCTCCCGGAAGGAGACAGGCTGTCTCCCGGAGGGAGACAAATGTAGTCTCCCGGAAGGAGACAAATGTTGTCTCCCGGAGGGAGACAAACGTTATCTCCCGGAGGGAGAGAAATGTTGTCTCCCGGAGGGAGACAAATGTTATCTCCCGGAGGGAGACAAATGTTGTCTCCCGGAAGGAGACAGGTTGTCTCCCGGAGGGAGACAAAGGTTGTCTCCCGGAGGGAGACAAATATTATCTCCTGGAGGGAGACAAATGTTGTCTCCCGGAGAGAGACAAAGGTTGTCTCCCGGAGAGAGACAAAGTTTGTCTCCCGGAGGGAGACAAAGGTTGTCTCCCGGAGGGAGACAAATGTTGTCTCCCGGAGGGAGACAAATGTTGTCTCCCGGAGGGAGACAAATGTTGTCTCCCGGAGGGAGACAAAGGTTGTCTCCGGAGGGAGACAAATGTTATCTCCCGGAGGGAGACAAATGTTGTCTCCCGGAGGGAGACAAATGTTGTCTCCCGGAGGGAGAAAAAGGTTGTCTCCCGGAGGGAGACCATTGTTGTCTCCCGGAGGGAGACATAGGTGGTCTCCCGGAGGGAGACAAATGTTGTCTCCCGGAGGGAGACAAAGGTTGTCTCCGGAGGGAGACAAATGTTATCTCCCGGAGGGAGACAAATGTTGTCTCCCGGAGGGAGACAAATGTTGTCTCCCGGAGGGAGACAAATGTTGTCTCCCGGAGGGAGACAAAGGGTGTCTCCCGGAGGGAGACATAGGTGGTCTCCCGGAGGGAGACAAATGTTGTCTCCCGGAGGGAGACAAAGGTTGTCTCCGGAGGGAGACAAATGTTATCTCCCGGAGGGAGACAAATGTTGTCTCCCGGAGGGAGACAAATGTTGTCTCCCGGAGAGAAAAAAAGGTTGTCTCCCGGAGGGAGACAAAGGTTGTCTCCCGGAGGGAGACCATTGTTGTCTCCCGGAGGGAGACAAAGGTTGTCTCCCGGAGGGAGACATAGGTGGTCTCCCGGAGGGAGACAAAGGTTGCCTCCTGGAAGGAGACAGGTTGTCTCCCGGAGGGAGACAAATGTTGTCTCCCGGAGGGAGACAAAGTTTGTCTCCCGGAGGGAGACAAAGTTTGTCTCCCGGAGGGAGACAAATGTTGTCTCCCGGAGGGAGACAAAGTTTGTCTCCCGGAGGGAGACAAACGTTATCTCCCGGAGGGAGACAAATGTTATCTCCCGGAGGGAGACAAATGTTATCTCCTGGAGGGAGACAAAGTTTGTCTCCCGGAGGGAGACAAAGGTTGTCTCCCGGAGGGAGACAAATGTTGTCTCCCGGAGGGAGACAAATGTTGTCTCCCGGAGGGAGACAAAGGGTGTCTCCCGGAGGGAGACATAGGTGGTCTCCCGGAGGGAGACAAATGTTGTCTCCCGGAGGGAGACAAAGTTTGTCTCCCGGAAGGAGACAGGTTGTCTCCCGGAGGGAGACAAATGTTGTCTCCCGGAGGGAGACAAAGTTTGTCTCCCGGAGGGAGACAAACGTTATCTCCCGGAGGGAGACAAATGTTATCTCCCGGAGGGAGACAAATGTTATCTCCCGGAGGGAGACAAATGTTGTCTCCCGGAAGGAGACAGGTTGTCTCCCGGAGGGAGACAAAGTTTGTCTCCCGGAGGGAGACAAACGTTATCTCCCGGAGGGAGACAAATGTTATCTCCCGGAGGGAGACAAATGTTATCTCCTGGAGGGAGACAAAGTTTGTCTCCCGGAGGGAGACAAAGGTTGTCTCCCGGAGGGAGACAAATGTTGTCTCCCGGAGGGAGACAAATGTTGTCTCCCGGAGGGAGACAAAGGGTGTCTCCCGGAGGGAGACATAGGTGGTCTCCCGGAGGGAGACAAATGTTGTCTCCCGGAGGGAGACAAAGTTTGTCTCCCGGAAGGAGACAGGTTGTCTCCCGGAGGGAGACAAATGTTGTCTCCCGGAGGGAGACAAAGTTTGTCTCCCGGAGGGAGACAAACGTTATCTCCCGGAGGGAGACAAATGTTATCTCCCGGAGGGAGACAAATGTTATCTCCCGGAGGGAGACAAATGTTGTCTCCCGGAAGGAGACAGGTTGTCTCCCGGAGGGAGACAAAGGTTGTCTCCCGGAGGGAGACAAATATTATCTCCCGGAGGGAGACAAATGTTGTCTCCCGGAGAGAGACAAAGGTTGTCTCCCGGAGAGACACAAAGTTTGTCTCCCGGAGGGAGACAAAGGTTGTCTCCCGGAGGGAGACAAATGTTGTCTCCCGGAGGGAGACAAATGTTGTCTCCCGGACGGAGACAAATGTTGTCTCCCGGAGGGAGACAAATGTTGTCTCCCGGAGGGAGACAAAGGGGTCTCTCCCGGAGGGAGACATAGGTGGTCTCCCGGAGGGAGACAAATGTTGTCTCCCGGAGGGAGACAAAGTTTGTCTCCCGGAAGGAGACAGGTTGTCTCCCGGAGGGAGACAAATGTTGTCTCCCGGAGGGAGACAAAGTTTGTCTCCCGGAGGGAGACAAAGGTTGTCTCCCGGAGGGAGACAAAGGTTGTCTCCCGGAGGGAGACCATTGTTGTCTCCCGGAGGGAGACAAAGGTTGTCTCCCGGAGGGAGACATAGGTGGTCTCCCGGAGGGAGACAAATGTTGTCTCCCGGAGGGAGACAAAGGTTGTCTCCCGGAGGGAGACAAAGGTTGTCTCCCGGAGGGAGACAAAGGTTGTCTCCCGGAGGGAGACAAAGGTTGTCTCCCGGAGGGAGACAAAGGTTGTCTCCCGGAGGGAGACAAAGGTTGTCTCCCGGAGGGAGAAAAATGTTATCTCCCGGAGGGAGACAAATGTTGTCTCCCGGAGGGAGACAAAGTTTGTCTCCCGGAGGGAGACGAACGTTATCTCCCGGAGGGAGACAAATGTTATCTCCCGGAGGGAGACAAATGTTATCTCCTGGAGGGAGACAAAGTTTGTCTCCCGGAGGGAGACAAAGGTTGTCTCCCGGAGGGAGACAAATGTTGTCTCCCGGAGGGAGACAAATGTTGTCTCCCGGAGGGAGACAAAGGTTGTCTCCCGGAGGGAGACAAAGGTTGTCTCCCGGAGGGAGACAAAGGTTGTCTCCCGGAGGGAGACAAAGGTTGTCTCCCGGAGGGAGAAAAATGTTATCTCCCGGAGGGAGACAAATGTTGTCTCCCGGAGGGAGACAAAGTTTGTCTCCCGGAGGGAGACAAACGTTATCTCCCGGAGGGAGACAAATGTTATCTCCCGGAGGGAGACAAATGTTATCTCCTGGAGGGAGACAAAGTTTGTCTCCCGGAGGGAGACAAAGGTTGTCTCCCGGAGGGAGACAAATGTTGTCTCCCGGAGGGAGACAAATGTTGTCTCCCGGAGGGAGACAAAGGGTGTCTCCCGGAGGGAGACATAGGTGGTCTCCCGGAGGGAGACAAATGTTGTCTCCCGGAGGGAGACAAAGTTTGTCTCCCGGAAGGAGACAGGTTGTCTCCCGGAGGGAGACAAATGTTGTCTCCCGGAGGGAGACAAAGTTTGTCTCCCGGAGGGAGACAAACGTTATCTCCCGGAGGGAGACAAATGTTATCTCCCGGAGGGAGACAAATGTTATCTCCCGGAGGGAGACAAATGTTGTCTCCCGGAAGGAGACAGGTTGTCTCCCGGAGGGAGACAAAGGTTGTCTCCCGGAGGGAGACAAATATTATCTCCCGGAGGGAGACAAATGTTGTCTCCCGGAGAGAGACAAAGGTTGTCTCCCGGAGAGACACAAAGTTTGTCTCCCGGAGGGAGACAAAGGTTGTCTCCCGGAGGGAGACAAATGTTGTCTCCCGGAGGGAGACAAATGTTGTCTCCCGGACGGAGACAAATGTTGTCTCCCGGAGGGAGACAAATGTTGTCTCCCGGAGGGAGACAAAGGGGTCTCTCCCGGAGGGAGACATAGGTGGTCTCCCGGAGGGAGACAAATGTTGTCTCCCGGAGGGAGACAAAGTTTGTCTCCCGGAAGGAGACAGGTTGTCTCCCGGAGGGAGACAAATGTTGTCTCCCGGAGGGAGACAAAGTTTGTCTCCCGGAGGGAGACAAAGGTTGTCTCCCGGAGGGAGACAAAGGTTGTCTCCCGGAGGGAGACCATTGTTGTCTCCCGGAGGGAGACAAAGGTTGTCTCCCGGAGGGAGACATAGGTGGTCTCCCGGAGGGAGACAAATGTTGTCTCCCGGAGGGAGACAAAGGTTGTCTCCCGGAGGGAGACAAAGGTTGTCTCCCGGAGGGAGACAAAGGTTGTCTCCCGGAGGGAGACAAAGGTTGTCTCCCGGAGGGAGACAAAGGTTGTCTCCCGGAGGGAGACAAAGGTTGTCTCCCGGAGGGAGAAAAATGTTATCTCCCGGAGGGAGACAAATGTTGTCTCCCGGAGGGAGACAAAGTTTGTCTCCCGGAGGGAGACAAACGTTATCTCCCGGAGGGAGACAAATGTTATCTCCCGGAGGGAGACAAATGTTATCTCCTGGAGGGAGACAAAGTTTGTCTCCCGGAGGGAGACAAAGGTTGTCTCCCGGAGGGAGACAAATGTTGTCTCCCGGAGGGAGACAAATGTTGTCTCCCGGAGGGAGACAAAGGTTGTCTCCCGGAGGGAGACAAAGGTTGTCTCCCGGAGGGAGACAAAGGTTGTCTCCCGGAGGGAGACAAAGGTTGTCTCCCGGAGGGAGAAAAATGTTATCTCCCGGAGGGAGACAAATGTTGTCTCCCGGAGGGAGACAAAGTTTGTCTCCCGGAGGGAGACAAACGTTATCTCCCGGAGGGAGACAAATGTTATCTCCCGGAGGGAGACAAATGTTATCTCCTGGAGGGAGACAAAGTTTGTCTCCCGGAGGGAGACAAAGGTTGTCTCCCGGAGGGAGACAAATGTTGTCTCCCGGAGGGAGACAAATGTTGTCTCCCGGAGGGAGACAAAGGGTGTCTCCCGGAGGGAGACATAGGTGGTCTCCCGGAGGGAGACAAATTTTGTCTCCTGGAGGGAGACAAAGTTTGTCTCCCGGAAGGAGACAGGTTGTCTCCCGGAGGGAGACAAATGTTGTCTCCCGGAGGGAGACAAAGTTTGTCTCCCGGAGGGAGACAAACGTTATCTCCCGGAGGGAGACAAATGTTATCTCCCGGAGGGAGACAAATGTTATCTCCCGGAGGGGGACAAATGTTGTCTCCCGGAAGGAGACAGGTTGTCTCCCGGAGGGAGACAAAGGTTGTCTCCCGGAGGGAGACAAATATTATCTCCCGGAGGGAGACAAATGTTGTCTCCCGGAGAGAGACAAAGGTTGTCTCCCGGAGAGACACAAAGTTTGTCTCCCGGAGGGAGACAAAGGTTGTCTCCCGGAGGGAGACAAATGTTGTCTCCCGGAGGGAGACAAATGTTGTCTCCCGGACGGAGACAAATGTTGTCTCCCGGAGGGAGACAAATGTTGTCTCCCGGAGGGAGACAAAGGGGTCTCTCCCGGAGGGAGACATAGGTGGTCTCCCGGAGGGAGACAAATGTTGTCTCCCGGAGGGAGACAAAGTTTGTCTCCCGGAGGGAGACAAACGTTATCTCCCGGAGGGAGACAAATGTTATCTCCCGGAGGGAGACAAATGTTATCTCCCGGAGGGGGACAAATGTTGTCTCCCGGAAGGAGACAGGTTGTCTCCCGGAGGGAGACAAAGGTTGTCTCCCGGAGGGAGACAAATATTATCTCCCGGAGGGAGACAAATGTTGTCTCCCGGAGAGAGACAAAGGTTGTCTCCCGGAGAGACACAAAGTTTGTCTCCCGGAGGGAGACAAAGGTTGTCTCCCGGAGGGAGACAAATGTTGTCTCCCGGAGGGAGACAAATGTTGTCTCCCGGACGGAGACAAATGTTGTCTCCCGGAGGGAGACAAATGTTGTCTCCCGGAGGGAGACAAAGGGGTCTCTCCCGGAGGGAGACATAGGTGGTCTTTCGGAGGGAGACAAATGTTGTCTCCCGGAGGGAGACAAAGTTTGTCTCGTGGAGGGAGACCATTGTTGTCTCCCGGAGGGAGACAAAGGTTGTCTCCGGAGGGAGACAAATGTTATCTCCCGGAGGGAGACAAATGTAGTCTCCCGGAAGGAGACAAATGTTGTCTCCCGGAGGGAGACAAACGTTATCTCCCGGAGGGAGAGAAATGTTGTCTCCCGGAGGGAGACAAATGTGGTCTCCCGGAGGGAGACAAATGTTATCTCCCGGAGGGAGACAAATGTTATCTCCCGGAGGGAGACAAATGTTGTCTCCCGGAAGGAGACAGGTTGTCTCCCGGAGGGAGACAAAGGTTGTCTCCCGGAGGGAGACAAATATTATCTCCCGGAGGGAGACAAATGTTGTCTCCCGGAGAGAGACAAAGGTTGTCTCCCGGAGGGAGACCATTGTTGTCTCCCGGAGGGAGACATAGGTGGTCTCCCGGAGGGAGACAAATGTTGTCTCCCGGAGGGAGACAAAGGTTGTCTCCGGAGGGAGACAAATGTTGTCTCCCGGAGGGAGACAAATGTTGTCTCCCGGAGGGAGACAAATGTTGTCTCCCGGAGGGAGACAAAGGGTGTCTCCCGGAGGGAGACAAAGGTTGTCTCCCGGAGGGAGACAAATGTTGTCTCCCGGAGGGAGACAAATGTTGTCTCCCGGAGGGAGACAAATGTTGTCTCCCGGAGGGAGACAAAGGTTGTCTCCGGAGGGAGACAAATGTTGTCTCCCGGAGGGAGACAAATGTTGTCTCCCGGAGGGAGACAAAGGGGTCTCTCCCGGAGGGAGACATAGGTGGTCTCCCGGAGGGAGACAAATGTTGTCTCCCGGAGGGAGACAAAGTTTGTCTCCCGGAGGGAGACAAACGTTATCTCCCGGAGGGAGACAAATGTTGTCTCCCGGAGGGAGACAAAGGGGTCTCTCCCGGAGGGAGACATAGGTGGTCTCCCGGAGGGAGACAAATGTTGTCTCCCGGAGGGAGACAAAGTTTGTCTCCCGGAGGGAGACAAACGTTATCTCCCGGAGGGAGACAAATGTTATCTCCCGGAGGGAGACAAATGTTATCTCCCGGAGGGGGACAAATGTTGTCTCCCGGAAGGAGACAGGTTGTCTCCCGGAGGGAGACAAAGGTTGTCTCCCGGAGGGAGACAAATATTATCTCCCGGAGGGAGACAAATGTTGTCTCCCGGAGAGAGACAAAGGTTGTCTCCCGGAGAGACACAAAGTTTGTCTCCCGGAGGGAGACAAAGGTTGTCTCCCGGAGGGAGACAAATGTTGTCTCCCGGAGGGAGACAAATGTTGTCTCCCGGACGGAGACAAATGTTGTCTCCCGGAGGGAGACAAATGTTGTCTCCCGGAGGGAGACAAAGGGGTCTCTCCCGGAGGGAGACATAGGTGGTCTTTCGGAGGGAGACAAATGTTGTCTCCCGGAGGGAGACAAAGTTTGTCTCGTGGAGGGAGACCATTGTTGTCTCCCGGAGGGAGACAAAGGTTGTCTCCGGAGGGAGACAAATGTTATCTCCCGGAGGGAGACAAATGTAGTCTCCCGGAAGGAGACAAATGTTGTCTCCCGGAGGGAGACAAACGTTATCTCCCGGAGGGAGAGAAATGTTGTCTCCCGGAGGGAGACAAATGTTGTCTCCCGGAGGGAGACAAATGTTATCTCCCGGAGGGAGACAAATGTTATCTCCCGGAGGGAGACAAATGTTGTCTCCCGGAAGGAGACAGGTTGTCTCCCGGAGGGAGACAAAGGTTGTCTCCCGGAGGGAGACAAATATTATCTCCCGGAAGGAGACAAATGTTGTCTCCCGGAGAGAGACAAAGGTTGTCTCCCGGAGGGAGACCATTGTTGTCTCCCGGAGGGAGACATAGGTGGTCTCCCGGAGGGAGACAAATGTTGTCTCCCGGAGGGAGACAAAGGTTGTCTCCGGAGGGAGACAAATGTTATCTCCCGGAGGGAGACAAATGTTGTCTCCCGGAGGGAGACAAATGTTGTCTCCCGGAGGGAGACAAATGTTGTCTCCCGGAGGGAGACAAAGGGTGTCTCCCGGAGGGAGACAAAGGTTGTCTCCCGGAGGGAGACAAATGTTGTCTCCCGGAGGGAGACAAATGTTGTCTCCCGGAGGGAGACAAATGTTGTCTCCCGGAGGGAGACAAATGTTGTCTCCCGGAGGGAGACAAAGGTTGTCTCCGGAGGGAGACAAATGTTATCTCCCGGAGGGAGACAAATGTTGTCTCCCGGAGGGAGACAAATGTTGTCTCCCGGAGGGAGACAAATGTTGTCTCCCGGAGGGAGACAAAGGTTGTCTCCCGGAGGGAGACCATTGTTGTCTCCCGGAGGGAGACATAGGTGGTCTCCCGGAGGGAGACAAATGTTGTCTCCCGGAGGGAGACAAAGGTTGTCTCCGGAGGGAGACAAATGTTATCTCCCGGAGGGAGACAAATGTTGTCTCCCGGAGGGAGACAAATTTTGTCTCCCGGAGGGAGACAAATGTTGTCTCCCGGAGGGAGACAAAGGGTGTCTCCCGGAGGGAGACATAGGTGGTCTCCCGGAGGGAGACAAATGTTGTCTCCCGGAGGGAGACAAAGGTTGTCTCCGGAGGGAGACAAATGTTATCTCCCGGAGGGAGACAAATGTTGTCTCCCGGAGGGAGACAAATGTTGTCTCCCGGAGGGAAACAAAGGTTGTCTCCCGGAGGGAGACAAAGGTTGTCTCCCGGAGGGAGACCATTGTTGTCTCCCGGAGGGAGACAAAGGTTGTCTCCCGGAGGGAGACATAGGTGGTCTCCCGGGGGGAGACAAAGGTTGCCTCCCGGAAGAAGACAGGTTGTCTCCAGGGAGACAAATGTTGTCTCCCGGAGGGAGACAAAGTTTGTCTCCCGGAGGGAGACAAATGTTGTCTCCCGGAGGGAGACAAAGTTTGTCTCCCGGAGGGAGACAAATGTTGTCTCCCGGAGGGAGACAAAGTTTGTCTCCCGGAGGGAGACAAACGTTATCTCCCGGAGGGAGACAAATGTTATCTCCCGGAGGGAGACAAATGTTGTCTCCCGGACGGAGACAAATGTTGTCTACCGGAGGGAGACAAATATTGTCTCCCGGAGGGAGACAAAGGGGTCTCTCCCGGAGGGAGACATAGGTGGTCTCCCGGAGGGAGACAAATGTTGTCTCCCGGAGGGAGACAAAGTTTGTCTCCCGGAAGGAGACAGGTTGTCTCCCGGAGGGAGACATAGGTGGTCTCCCGGAGGGAGACAAATGTTGTCTCCCGGAGGGAGACAAAGGTTGTCTCCGGAGGGAGACAAATGTTATCTCCCGGAGGGAGACAAATGTTGTCTCCCGGAGGGAGACAAATTTTGTCTCCCGGAGGGAGACAAATGTTGTCTCCCGGAGGGAGACAAAGGGTGTCTCCCGGAGGGAGACATAGGTGGTCTCCCGGAGGGAGACAAATGTTGTCTCCCGGAGGGAGACAAAGGTTGTCTCCGGAGGGAGACAAATGTTATCTCCCGGAGGGAGACAAATGTTGTCTCCCGGAGGGAGACAAATGTTGTCTCCCGGAGGGAAACAAAGGTTGTCTCCCGGAGGGAGACAAAGGTTGTCTCCCGGAGGGAGACCATTGTTGTCTCCCGGAGGGAGACAAAGGTTGTCTCCCGGAGGGAGAC
Source organism: Aurelia sp. 4 Dawson et al 2005 (assembly GCA_964019985.1). Classification (NCBI taxonomy): domain Eukaryota; kingdom Metazoa; phylum Cnidaria; class Scyphozoa; order Semaeostomeae; family Ulmaridae; genus Aurelia; species Aurelia sp. 4 Dawson et al 2005. Next base: position 18,765,027 of record OZ026492.1, read on the forward strand.
ATAGGTGGTCTCCCGGGGGGAGACAAAGGTTGCCTCCCGGAAGAAGACAGGTTGTCTCCAGGGAGACAAATGTTGTCTCCCGGAGGGAGACAAAGTTTGTCTCCCGGAGGGAGACAAATGTTGTCTCCCGGAGGGAGACAAAGTTTGTCTCCCGGAGGGAGACAAATGTTGTCTCCCGGAGGGAGACAAAGTTTGTCTCCCGGAGGGAGACAAACGTTATCTCCCGGAGGGAGACAAATGTTATCTCCCGGAGGGAGACAAATGTTGTCTCCCGGACGGAGACAAATGTTGTCTACCGGAGGGAGACAAATATTGTCTCCCGGAGGGAGACAAAGGGGTCTCTCCCGGAGGGAGACATAGGTGGTCTCCCGGAGGGAGACAAATGTTGTCTCCCGGAGGGAGACAAAGTTTGTCTCCCGGAAGGAGACAGGTTGTCTCCCGGAGGGAGACAAATGTTGTCTCCCGGAGGGAGACAAAGTTTGTCTCCCGGAGGGAGACAAAGGTTGTCTCCCGGAGGGAGACAAAGGTTGTCTCCCGGAGGGAGACCATTGTTGTCTCCCGGAGGGAGACAAAGGTTGTCTCCGGAGGGAGACAAATGTTATCTCCCGGAGGGAGACAAATGTAGTCTCCCGGAAGGAGACAAATGTTGTCTCCCGGAGGGAGACAAACGTTATCTCCCGGAGGGAGAGAAATGTTGTCTCCCGGAGGGAGACAAATGTTGTCTCCCGGAGGGAGACAAATGTTATCTCCCGGAGGGAGACAAATGTTATCTCCCGGAGGGAGACAAATGTTGTCTCCCGGAAGGAGACAGGTTGTCTCCCGGAGGGAGACAAAGGTTGTCTCCCGGAGGGAGACAAATATTATCTCCCGGAGGGAGACAAATGTTGTCTCCCGGAGAGAGACAAAGGTTGTCTCCCGGAGAGAGACAAAGTTTGTCTCCCGGAGGGAGACAAAGGTTGTCTCCCGGAGGGAGACAAATGTTGTCTCCCGGAGGGAGACAAATGTTGTCTCCCGGAGGGAGACAAATGTTGTCTCCCGGAGGGAGACAAAGGTTGTCTCCGGAGGGAGACAAATGTTATCTCCCGGAGGGAGACAAATGTTGTCTCCCGGAGGGAGACAAATGTTGTCTCCCGGAGGGAGACAAAGGTTGTCTCCCGGAGGGAGACCATTGTTGTCTCCCGGAGGGAGACATAGGTGGTCTCCCGGAGGGAGACAAATGTTGTCTCCCGGGGGGAGACAAAGGTTGTCTCCGGAGGGAGACAAATGTTATCTCCCGGAGGGAGACAAATGTTGTCTCCCGGAGGGAGACAAAGGGTGTCTCCCGGAGGGAGACATAGGTGGTCTCCCGGAGGGAGACAAATGTTGTCTCCCGGAGGGAGACAAAGGTTGTCTCCGGAGGGAGACAAATGTTATCTCCCGGAGGGAGACAAATGTTGTCTCCCGGAGGGAGACAAATGTTGTCTCCCGGAGGGAAACAAAGGTTGTCTCCCGGAGGGAGACAAAGGATGTCTCCCGGAGGGAGACCATTGTTGTCTCCCGGAGGGAGACAAAGGTTGTCTCCCGGAGGGAGACATAGGTGGTCTCCCGGAGGGAGACAAAGGTTGCCTCCCGGAAGGAGACAGGTTGTCTCCCGGAGGGAGACAAATGTTGTCTCCCGGAGGGAGACAAAGTTTGTCTCCCGGAGGGAGACAAATGTTGTCTCCCGGAGGGAGACAAAGTTTGTCTCCCGGAGGGAGACAAACGTTATCTCCCGGAGGGAGACAAATGTTATCTCCCGGAGGGAGACAAATGTTATCTCCCGGAGGGAGACAAATGTTGTCTCCCGGAGGGAGACAAATATTGTCTCCCGGAGGGAGACAAAGGGGTCTCTCCCGGAGGGAGACATAGGTGGTCTCCCGGAGGGAGACAAATGTTGTCTCCCGGAGGGAGACAAAGTTTGTCTCCCGGAAGGAGACAGGTTGTCTCCCGGAGGGAGACAAAGTTTGTCTCCCGGAGGGAGACAAAGGTTGTCTCCCGGAGGGAGACAAAGTTTGTCTCCCGGAGGGAGACAAATGTTGTCTCCCGGAGGGAGACAAAGTTTGTCTCCCGGAGGGAGACAAACGTTATCTCCCGGAGGGAGACAAATGATATCTCCCGGAGGGAGACAAATGTTATCTCCCGGAGGGAGACAAATGTTGTCTCCCGGAGGGAGACAAATATTGTCTCCCGGAGGGAGACAAAGGGGTCTCTCCCGGAGGGAGACATAGGTGGTCTCCCGGAGGGAGACAAATGTTGTCTCCCGGAGGGAGACAAAGTTTGTCTCCCGGAAGGAGACAGGTTGTCTCCCGGAGGGAGACAAATGTTGTCTCCCGGAGGGAGAGAAATGTTGTCTCCCGGAGGGAGACAAATGTTGTCTCCCGGAGGGAGACAAATGTTATCTCCCGGAGGGAGACAAATGTTATCTCCCGGAGGGAGACAAATGTTGTCTCCCGGAAGGAGACAGGTTGTCTCCCGGAGGGAGACAAAGGTTGTCTCCCGGAGGGAGACAAATATTATCTCCCGGAGGGAGACAAATGTTGTCTCCCGGAGAGAGACAAAGGTTGTCTCCCGGAGAGAGACAAAGTTTGTCTCCCGGAGGGAGACAAAGGTTGTCTCCCGGAGGGAGACAAATGTTGTCTCCCGGAGGGAGACAAATGTTGTCTCCCGGAGGGAGACAAATGTTGTCTCCCGGAGGGAGACAAAGGTTGTCTCCGGAGGGAGACAAATGTTATCTCCCGGAGGGAGACAAATGTTGTCTCCCGGAGGGAGACAAATGTTGTCTCCCGGAGGGAGACAAAGGTTGTCTCCCGGAGGGAGACCATTGTTGTCTCCCGGAGGGAGACATAGGTGGTCTCCCGGAGGGAGACAAATGTTGTCTCCCGGAGGGAGACAAAGGTTGTCTCCGGAGGGAGACAAATGTTATCTCCCGGAGGGAGACAAATGTTGTCTCCCGGAGGGAGACAAATGTTGTCTCCCGGAGGGAGACAAATGTTGTCTCCCGGAGGGAGACAAAGGGTGTCTCCCGGAGGGAGACATAGGTGGTCTCCCGGAGGGAGACAAATGTTGTCTCCCGGAGGGAGACAAAGGTTGTCTCCGGAGGGAGACAAATGTTATCTCCCGGAGGGAGACAAATGTTGTCTCCCGGAGGGAGACAAATGTTGTCTCCCGGAGGGAAACAAAGGTTGTCTCCCGGAGGGAGACAAAGGATGTCTCCCGGAGGGAGACCATTGTTGTCTCCCGGAGGGAGACAAAGGTTGTCTCCCGGAGGGAGACATAGGTGGTCTCCCGGAGGGAGACAAAGGTTGCCTCCCGGAAGGAGACAGGTTGTCTCCCGGAGGGAGACAAATGTTGTCTCCCGGAGGGAGACAAAGTTTGTCTCCCGGAGGGAGACAAATGTTGTCTCCCGGAGGGAGACAAAGTTTGTCTCCCGGAGGGAGACAAACGTTATCTCCCGGAGGGAGACAAATGTTATCTCCCGGAGGGAGACAAATGTTATCTCCCGGAGGGAGACAAATGTTGTCTCCCGGAGGGAGACAAATATTGTCTCCCGGAGGGAGACAAAGGGGTCTCTCCCGGAGGGAGACATAGGTGGTCTCCCGGAGGGAGACAAATGTTGTCTCCCGGAGGGAGACAAAGTTTGTCTCCCGGAAGGAGACAGGTTGTCTCCCGGAGGGAGACAAATGTTGTCTCCCGGAGGGAGACAAAGTTTGTCTCCCGGAGGGAGACAAAGGTTGTCTCCCGGAGGGAGACAAAGTTTGTCTCCCGGAGGGAGACAAATGTTGTCTCCCGGAGGGAGACAAAGTTTGTCTCCCGGAGGGAGACAAACGTTATCTCCCGGAGGGAGACAAATGTTATCTTTCGGAGGGAGACAAATGTTATCTCCCGGAGGGAGACAAATGTTGTCTCCCGGAGGGAGACAAATATTGTCTCCCGGAGGGAGACAAAGGGGTCTCTCCCGGAGGGAGACATAGGTGGTCTCCCGGAGGGAGACAAATGTTGTCTCCCGGAGGGAGACAAAGTTTGTCTCCCGGAGGGAGACAAAGGTTGTCTCCCGGAGGGAGACAAAGGTTGTCTCCCGGAGGGAGACCATTGTTGTCTCCCGGAGGGAGACAAAGGTTGTCTCCGGAGGGAGACAAATGTTATCTCCCGGAGGGAGACAAATGTTGTCTCCCGGAGGGAGACAAATGTTGTCTCCCGGAGGGAAACAAAGGTTGTCTCCCGGAGGGAGACAAAGGTTGTCTCCCGGAGGGAGACCATTGTTGTCTCCCGGAGGGAGACAAAGGTTGTCTCCCGGAGGGAGACATAGGTGGTCTCCCGGAGGGAGACAAAGGTTGCCTCCCGGAAGGAGACAGGTTGTCTCCCGGAGGGAGACAAATGTTGTCTCCCGGAGGGAGACAAATGTTGTCTCCCGGAGGGAGACAAATGTTGTCTCCCGGACGGAGACAAATGTTGTCTCCCGGAGGGAGACAAATGTTGTCTCCCGGAGGGAGACAAAGGGGTCTCTCCCGGAGGGAGACATAGGTGGTCTCCCGGAGGGAGACAAATGTTGTCTCCCGGAGGGAGACAAAGTTTGTCTCCCGGAAGGAGACAGGTTGTCTCCCGGAGGGAGACAAATGTTGTCTCCCGGAGGGAGACAAAGTTTGTCTCCCGGAGGGAGACAAAGGTTGTCTCCCAGAGGGAGACAAAGGTTGTCTCCCGGAGGGAGACCATTGTTGTCTCCCGGAGGGAGACATAGGTGGTCTCCCGGAGGGAGACAAATGTTGTCTCCCGGAGGGAGACAAAGGTTGTCTCCGGAGGGAGACAAATGTTATCTCCCGGAGGGAGACAAATGTTGTCTCCCGGAGGGAGACAAATGTTGTCTCCCGGAGGGAGACAAATGTTGTCTCCCGGAGGGAGACCATTGTTGTCTCCCGGAGGGAGACAAAGGTTGTCTCCCGGAGGGAGACATAGGTGGTCTCCCGGAGGGAGACAAAGGTTGCCTCCCGGAAGGAGACAGGTTGTCTCCCGGAGGGAGACAAATGTTGTCTCCCGGAGGGAGACAAATGTTGTCTCCCGGAGGGAGACAAATGTTGTCTCCCGGACGGAGACAAATGTTGTCTCCCGGAGGGAGACAAATGTTGTCTCCCGGAGGGAGACAAATGTTGTCTCCCGGAGGGAGACAAATGTTGTCTCCCGGAGGGAAACAAAGGTTGTCTCCCGGAGGGAGACAAAGGATGTCTCCCGGAGGGAGACCATTGTTGTCTCCCGGAGGGAGACAAAGGTTGTCTCCCGGAGGGAGACCATTGTTGTCTCCCGGAGGGAGACATAGGTGGTCTCCCGGAGGGAGACAAATGTTGTCTCCCGGAGGGAGACAAAGGTTGTCTCCGGAGGGAGACAAATGTTATCTCCCGGAGGGAGACAAATGTTGTCTCCCGGAGGGAGACAAATGTTGTCTCCCGGAGGGAGACAAATGTTGTCTCCCGGAGGGAGACAAAGGGTGTCTCCCGGAGGGAGACATAGGTGGTCTCCCGGAGGGAGACAAATGTTGTCTCCCGGAGGGAGACAAAGGTTGTCTCCGGAGGGAGACAAATGTTATCTCCCGGAGGGAGACAAATGTTGTCTCCCGGAGGGAGACAAATGTTGTCTCCCGGAGGGAAACAAAGGTTGTCTCCCGGAGGGAGACAAAGGATGTCTCCCGGAGGGAGACCATTGTTGTCTCCCGGAGGGAGACAAAGGTTGTCTCCCGGAGGGAGACATAGGTGGTCTCCCGGAGGGAGACAAAGGTTGCCTCCCGGAAGGAGACAGGTTGTCTCCCGGAGGGAGACAAATGTTGTCTCCCGGAGGGAGACAAAGTTTGTCTCCCGGAGGGAGACAAATGTTGTCTCCCGGAGGGAGACAAAGTTTGTCTCCCGGAGGGAGACAAACGTTATCTCCCGGAGGGAGACAAATGTTATCTCCCGGAGGGAGACAAATGTTATCTCCCGGAGGGAGACAAATGTTGTCTCCCGGAGGGAGACAAATATTGTCTCCCGGAGGGAGACAAAGGGGTCTCTCCCGGAGGGAGACATAGGTGGTCTCCCGGAGGGAGACAAATGTTGTCTCCCGGAGGGAGACAAAGTTTGTCTCCCGGAAGGAGACAGGTTGTCTCCCGGAGGGAGACAAATGTTGTCTCCCGGAGGGAGACAAAGTTTGTCTCCCGGAGGGAGACAAAGGTTGTCTCCCGGAGGGAGACAAAGTTTGTCTCCCGGAGGGAGACAAATGTTGTCTCCCGGAGGGAGACAAAGTTTGTCTCCCGGAGGGAGACAAACGTTATCTCCCGGAGGGAGACAAATGTTATCTCCCGGAGGGAGACAAATGTTATCTCCCGGAGGGAGACAAATGTTGTCTCCCGGAGGGAGACAAATATTGTCTCCCGGAGGGAGACAAAGGGGTCTCTCCCGGAGGGAGACATAGGTGGTCTCCCGGAGGGAGACAAATGTTGTCTCCCGGAGGGAGACAAAGTTTGTCTCCCGGAAGGAGACAGGTTGTCTCCCGGAGGGAGACAAATGTTGTCTCCCGGAGGGAGACAAAGTTTGTCTCCCGGAGGGAGACAAAGGTTGTCTCCCGGAGGGAGACAAAGCTTGTCTCCCGGAGGGAGACCATTGTTGTCTCCCGGAGGGAGACAAAGGTTGTCTCCGGAGGGAGACAAATGTTATCTCCCGGAGGGAGACAAATGTTGTCTCCCGAAGGGAGACAAATGTTGTCTCCCGGAGGGAAACAAAGGTTGTCTCCCGGAGGGAGACAAAGGTTGTCTCCCGGAGGGAGACCATTGTTGTCTCCCGGAGGGAGACAAAGGTTGTCTCCCGGAGGGAGACATAGGTGGTCTCCCGGAGGGAGACAAAGGTTGCCTCCCGGAAGGAGACAGGTTGTCTCCCGGAGGGAGACAAATGTTGTCTCCCGGAGGGAGACAAAGTTTGTCTCCCGGAGGGAGACAAATGTTGTCTCCCGGAGGGAGACAAAGTTTGTCTCCCGGAGGGAGACAAACGTTATCTCCCGGAGGGAGACAAATGTTATCTCCCGGAGGGAGACAAATGTTATCTCCCGGAGGGAGACAAATGTTGTCTCCCGGAAGGAGACAGGTTGTCTCCCGGAGGGAGACAAAGGTTGTCTCCCGGAGGGAGACAAATATTATCTCCCGGAGGGAGACAAATGTTGTCTCCCGGAGAGAGACAAAGATTGTCTCCCGGAGAGACACAAAGTTTGTCTCCCGGAGGGAGACAAAGGTTGTCTCCCGGAGGGAGACAAATGTTGTCTCCCGGAGGGAGACAAATGTTGTCTCCCGGACGGAGACAAATGTTGTCTCCCGGAGGGAGACAAATGTTGTCTCCCGGAGGGAGACAAAGGGGTCTCTCCCGGAGGGAGACATAGGTGGTCTCCCGGAGGGAGACAAATGTTGTCTCCCGGAGGGAGACAAAGTTTGTCTCCCGGAAGGAGACAGGTTGTCTCCCGGAGGGAGACAAATGTTGTCTCCCGGAGGGAGACAAAGTTTGTCTCCCGGAGGGAGACAAAGGTTGTCTCCCGGAGGGAGACAAAGGTTGTCTCCCGGAGGGAGACCATTGTTGTCTCCCGGAGGGAGACAAAGGTTGTCTCCGGAGGGAGACAAATGTTATCTCCCGGAGGGAGACAAATGTTGTCTCCCGGAGGGAGACAAATGTTGTCTCCCGGAGGGAAACAAAGGTTGTCTCCCGGAGGGAGACAAAGGTTGTCTCCCGGAGGGAGACAAAGGTTGTCTCCCGGAGGGAGACAAATGTTATCTCCCGGAGGGAGACAAAGGTTGTCTCCCGGAGGGAGACAAATGTTATCTCCCGGAGGGAGACAAAGGTTGTCTCCCGGAGGGAGACATAGGTGGTCTCCCAGAGGGAGACAAATGTTGTCTCCCGGAGGGAGACAAAGGTTGTCTCCCGGAAGGAGACAGGTTGTCTCCCGGAGGGAGACAAAGGTTGTCTCCCGGAGGGAGACAAATGTTGTCTCCCGGAGGGAGACAAAGGTTGTCTCGTGGAGGGAGACAAAGGTTGTCTCCCGGAGGGAGACAAAGGTGGTCTCCCGGAAGGAGTCAGGCTGTCTCCCGGAGGGAGACAAATGTAGTCTCCCGGAAGGAGACAAATGTTGTCTCCCGGAGGGAGACAAACGTTATCTCCCGGAGGGAGAGAAATGTTGTCTCCCGGAGGGAGACAAATGTTGTCTCCCGGAGGGAGACAAATGTTATCTCCCGGAGGGAGACAAATGTTATCTCCCGGAGGGAGACAAATGTTGTCTCCCGGAAGGAGACAGGTTGTCTCCCGGAGGGAGACAAAGGTTGTCTCCCGGAGGGAGACAAATATTATCTCCCGGAGGGAGACAAATGTTGTCTCCCGGAGAGAGACAAAGGTTGTCTCCCGGAGAGAGACAAAGTTTGTCTCCCGGAGGGAGACAAAGGTTGTCTCCCGGAGGGAGACAAATGTTGTCTCCCGGAGGGAGACAAATGTTGTCTCCCGGAGGGAGACAAATGTTGTCTCCCGGAGGGAGACAAAGGTTTTCTCCGGAGGGAGACAAATGTTATCTCCCGGAGGGAGACAAATGTTGTCTCCCGGAGGGAGACAAATGTTGTCTCCCGGAGGGAGACAAAGGTTGTCTCCCGGAGGGAGACCATTGTTGTCTCCCGGAGGGAGACATAGGTGGTCTCCCGGAGGGAGACAAATGTTGTCTCCCGGAGGGAGACAAAGGTTGTCTCCGGAGGGAGACAAAGGTTGTCTCCCGGAGGGAGACCATTGTTGTCTCCCGGAGGGAGACAAAGGTTGTCTCCCGGAGGGAGACATAGGTGGTCTCCCGGAGGGAGACAAATGTTGTCTCCCGGAGGGAGACAAAGGTTGTCTCCCGGAAGGAGACAGGTTGTCTCCCGGAGAGAGACAAAGTTTGTCTCCCGGAGGGAGACAAAGGTTGTCTCCCGGAGGGAGACATAGGTGGTCTCCCGGAGGGAGACAAATGTTGTCTCCCGAAGGGAGACAAAGGTTGTCTCCCGGAGGGAGACAAAGGTTGTCTCCCGGAGGGAGACAAATGTTGTCTCCCGGAGGGAGACAAAGGTTGTCTCCCGGAGGGAGACAAAGGTTGTCTCCCGGAGGGAGACAAAGGTTGTCTCCAGGAGGGAGACAAAGGTGGTCTCCCGGAGGGAGACAGGCTGTCTCCCGGAGGGAGACAAATGTAGTCTCCCGGAAGGAGACAAATGTTGTCTCCCGGAGGGAGACAAACGTTATCTCCCGGAGGGAGACAAATGTTATCTCCCGGAGGGAGACAAATGTTATCTCCCGGAGGGAGACAAATGTTGTCTCCCGGAAGGAGACAGGTTGTCTCCCGGAGGGAGACAAAGGTTGTCTCCCGGAGGGAGACAAATATTATCTCCCGGAGGGAGACAAATGTTGTCTCCCGGAGGGAGACAAAGTTTGTCTCCCGGAGGGAGACAAACGTTATCTCCCGGAGGGAGACAAATGTTATCTCCCGGAGGGAGACAAATGTTATCTCCCGGAGGGAGACAAATGTTGTCTCCCGGAAGGAGACAGGTTGTCTCCCGGAGGGAGACAAAGGTTGTCTCCCGGAGGGAGACAAATATTATCTCCCGGAGGGAGACAAATGTTGTCTCCCGGAGAGAGACAAAGGTTGTCTCCCGGAGAGACACAAAGTTTGTCTCCCGGAGGGAGACATAGGTGGTCTCCCGGAGGGAGACAAATGTTGTCTCCCGGAGGGAGACAAAGGTTGTCTCCCGGAAGGAGACAGGTTGTCTCCCGGAGAGAGACAAAGTTTGTCTCCCGGAGGGAGACAAAGGTTGTCTCCCGGAGGGAGACATAGGTTGTCTCCCGGAGGGAGACAAAGGTTGTCTCCCGGAGGGAGACAAATGTTGTCTCCCGGAGGGAGACAAAGGTTGTCTCCCGGAGGGAGACAAAGTTTGTCTCCCGGAGGGAGACAAAGGTTGTCTCCCGGAGGGAGACAAATGTTGTCTCCCGGAGGGAGACAAATGTTGTCTCCCGGACGGAGACAAATGTTGTCTCCCGGAGGGAGACAAATGTTGTCTCCCGGAGGGAGACAAAGGGGTCTCTCCCGGAGGGAGACATAGGTGGTCTCCCGGAGGGAGACAAATGTTGTCTCCCGGAGGGAGACAAAGTTTGTCTCCCGGAAGGAGACAGGTTGTCTCCCGGAGGGAGACAAATGTTGTCTCCCGGAGGGAGACAAAGTTTGTCTCCCGGAGGGAGACAAAGGTTGTCTCCCGGAGGGAGACAAAGGTTGTCTCCCGGAGGGAGACCATTGTTGTCTCCCGGAGGGAGACAAAGGTTGTCTCCGGAGGGAGACAAATGTTATCTCCCGGAGGGAGACAAATGTTGTCTCCCGGAGGGAGACAAATGTTGTCTCCCGGAGGGAAACAAAGGTTGTCTCCCGGAGGGAGACAAAGGTTGTCTCCCGGAGGGAGACAAAGGTTGTCTCCCGGAGGGAGACAAATGTTATCTCCCGGAGGGAGACAAAGGTTGTCTCCCGGAGGGAGACAAATGTTATCTCCCGGAGGGAGACAAAGGTTGTCTCCCGGAGGGAGACATAGGTGGTCTCCCAGAGGGAGACAAATGTTGTCTCCCGGAGGGAGACAAAGGTTGTCTCCCGGAAGGAGACAGGTTGTCTCCCGGAGGGAGACAAAGGTTGTCTCCCGGAGGGAGACAAATGTTGTCTCCCGGAGGGAGACAAAGGTTGTCTCGTGGAGGGAGACAAAGGTTGTCTCCCGGAGGGAGACAAAGGTGGTCTCCCGGAAGGAGTCAGGCTGTCTCCCGGAGGGAGACAAATGTAGTCTCCCGGAAGGAGACAAATGTTGTCTCCCGGAGGGAGACAAACGTTATCTCCCGGAGGGAGAGAAATGTTGTCTCCCGGAGGGAGACAAATGTTGTCTCCCGGAGGGAGACAAATGTTATCTCCCGGAGGGAGACAAATGTTATCTCCCGGAGGGAGACAAATGTTGTCTCCCGGAAGGAGACAGGTTGTCTCCCGGAGGGAGACAAAGGTTGTCTCCCGGAGGGAGACAAATATTATCTCCCGGAGGGAGACAAATGTTGTCTCCCGGAGAGAGACAAAGGTTGTCTCCCGGAGAGAGACAAAGTTTGTCTCCCGGAGGGAGACAAAGGTTGTCTCCCGGAGGGAGACAAATGTTGTCTCCCGGAGGGAGACAAATGTTGTCTCCCGGAGGGAGACAAATGTTGTCTCCCGGAGGGAGACAAAGGTTTTCTCCGGAGGGAGACAAATGTTATCTCCCGGAGGGAGACAAATGTTGTCTCCCGGAGGGAGACAAATGTTGTCTCCCGGAGGGAGACAAAGGTTGTCTCCCGGAGGGAGACCATTGTTGTCTCCCGGAGGGAGACATAGGTGGTCTCCCGGAGGGAGACAAATGTTGTCTCCCGGAGGGAGACAAAGGTTGTCTCCGGAGGGAGACAAAGGTTGTCTCCCGGAGGGAGACCATTGTTGTCTCCCGGAGGGAGACAAAGGTTGTCTCCCGGAGGGAGACATAGGTGGTCTCCCGGAGGGAGACAAATGTTGTCTCCCGGAGGGAGACAAAGGTTGTCTCCCGGAAGGAGACAGGTTGTCTCCCGGAGAGAGACAAAGTTTGTCTCCCGGAGGGAGACAAAGGTTGTCTCCCGGAGGGAGACATAGGTGGTCTCCCGGAGGGAGACAAATGTTGTCTCCCGAAGGGAGACAAAGGTTGTCTCCCGGAGGGAGACAAAGGTTGTCTCCCGGAGGGAGACAAATGTTGTCTCCCGGAGGGAGACAAAGGTTGTCTCCCGGAGGGAGACAAAGGTTGTCTCCAGGAGGGAGACAAAGGTGGTCTCCCGGAGGGAGACAGGCTGTCTCCCGGAGGGAGACAAATGTAGTCTCCCGGAAGGAGACAAATGTTGTCTCCCGGAGGGAGACAAACGTTATCTCCCGGAGGGAGACAAATGTTATCTCCCGGAGGGAGACAAATGTTATCTCCCGGAGGGAGACAAATGTTGTCTCCCGGAAGGAGACAGGTTGTCTCCCGGAGGGAGACAAAGGTTGTCTCCCGGAGGGAGACAAATATTATCTCCCGGAGGGAGACAAATGTTGTCTCCCGGAGAGAGACAAAGGTTGTCTCCCGGAGAGACACAAAGTTTGTCTCCCGGAGGGAGACAAAGGTTGTCTCCCGGAGGGAGACAAATGTTGTCTCCCGGAGGGAGACAAATGTTGTCTCCCGGAGGGAGACAAAGGGTGTCTCCCGGAGGGAGACATAGGTGGTCTCCCGGAGGGAGACAAATGTTGTCTCCCGGAGGGAGACAAAGTTTGTCTCCCGGAAGGAGACAGGTTGTCTCCCGGAGGGAGACAAATGTTGTCTCCCGGAGGGAGACAAAGTTTGTCTCCCGGAGGGAGACAAACGTTATCTCCCGGAGGGAGACAAATGTTATCTCCCGGAGGGAGACAAATGTTATCTCCCGGAGGGAGACAAATGTTGTCTCCCGGAAGGAGACAGGTTGTCTCCCGGAGGGAGACAAAGGTTGTCTCCCGGAGGGAGACAAATATTATCTCCCGGAGGGAGACAAATGTTGTCTCCCGGAGAGAGACAAAGGTTGTCTCCCGGAGAGACACAAAGTTTGTCTCCCGGAGGGAGACAAAGGTTGTCTCCCGGAGGGAGACAAATGTTGTCTCCCGGAGGGAGACAAATGTTGTCTCCCGGAGGGAGACAAAGGGGTCTCTCCCGGAGGGAGACATAGGTGGTCTCCCGGAGGGAGACAAATGTTGTCTCCCGGAGGGAGACAAAGTTTGTCTCCCGGAGGGAGACAAAGGTTGTCTCCCGGAGGGAGACAAAGGTTGTCTCCCGGAGGGAGACCATTGTTGTCTCCCGGAGGGAGACAAAGGTTGTCTCCCGGAGGGAGACATAGGTGGTCTCCCGGAGGGAGACAAATGTTGTCTCCCGGAGGGAGACAAAGGTTGTCTCCCGGAGGGAGACAAAGGTTGTCTCCCGGAGGGAGACAAAGGTTGTCTCCCGGAGGGAGACAAATGTTATCTCCTGGAGGGAGACAAAGGTTGTCTCCCGGAGGGAGACAAATGTTATCTCCCGGAGGGAGACAAATGTTGTCTCCCGGAGGGAGACATAGGTGGTCTCCCGGAGGGAGACAAATGTTGTCTCCCGGAGGGAGACAAAGGTTGTCTCCCGGAAGGAGACAGGTTGTCTCCAGGAGGGAGACAAAGGTTGTCTCCCGGAGGGAGACAAATGTTGTCTCCCGGAGGGAGACAAAGGTTGTCTCGTGGAGGGAGACAAAGGTTGTCTCCCGGAGGGAGACAAAGGTGGTCTCCCGGAAGGAGACAGGCTGTCTCCCGGAGGGAGACAAATGTAGTCTCCCGGAAGGAGACAAATGTTGTCTCCCGGAGGGAGACAAACGTTATCTCCCGGAGGGAGAGAAATGTTGTCTCCCGGAGGGAGACAAATGTTGTCTCCCGGAGGGAGACAAATGTCATCTCCCGGAGGTAGACAAATGTTATCTCCCGGAGGGAGACAAATGTTGTCTCCCGGAAGGAGACAGGTTGTCTCCCGGAGGGAGACAAAGGTTGTCTCCCGGAGGGAGACAAATATTATCTCCCGGAGGGAGACAAATGTTGTCTCCCGGAGAGAGACAAAGGTTGTCTCCCGGAGAGAGACAAAGTTTGTCTCCCGGAGGGAGACAAAGGTTGTCTCCCGGAGGGAGACAAATGTTGTCTCCCGGAGGGAGACAAATGTTGTCTCCCGGAGGGAGACAAATGTTGTCTCCCGGAGGGAGACAAAGGTTGTCTCCGGAGGGAGACAAATGTTATCTCCCGGAGGGAGACAAATGTTGTCTCCCGGAGGGAGACAAATGTTGTCTCCCGGAGGGAAACAAAGGTTGTCTCCCGGAGGGAGACAAAGGATGTCTCCCGGAGGGAGACCATTGTTGTCTCCCGGAGGGAGACAAAGGTTGTCTCCCGGAGGGAGACATAGGTGGTCTCCCGGAGGGAGACAAAGGTTGCCTCCCGGAAGGAGACAGGTTGTCTCCCGGAGGGAGACAAATGTTGTCTCCCGGAGGGAGACAAAGTTTGTCTCCCGGAGGGAGACAAATGTTGTCTCCCGGAGGGAGACAAAGTTTGTCTCCCGGAGGGAGACAAACGTTATCTCCCGGAGGGAGACAAATGTTATCTCCCGGAGGGAGACAAATGTTATCTCCCGGAGGGAGACAAATGTTGTCTCCCGGAGGGAGACAAATATTGTCTCCCGGAGGGAGACAAAGGGGTCTCTCCCGGAGGGAGACATAGGTGGTCTCCCGGAGGGAGACAAATGTTGTCTCCCGGAGGGAGACAAAGTTTGTCTCCCGGAAGGAGACAGGTTGTCTCCCGGAGGGAGACAAATGTTGTCTCCCGGAGGGAGACAAAGTTTGTCTCCCGGAGGGAGACAAAGGTTGTCTCCCGGAGGGAGACAAAGGTTGTCTCCCGGAGGGAGACCATTGTTGTCTCCCGGAGGGAGACAAAGGTTGTCTCCGGAGGGAGACAAATGTTATCTCCCGGAGGGAGACAAATGTTGTCTCCCGGAGGGAGACAAATGTTGTCTCCCGGAGGGAAACAAAGGTTGTCTCCCGGAGGGAGACAAAGGTTGTCTCCCGGAGGGAGACCATTGTTGTCTCCCGGAGGGAGACAAAGGTTGTCTCCCGGAGGGAGACATAGGTGGTCTCCCGGAGGGAGACAAAGGTTGCCTCCCGGAAGGAGACAGGTTGTCTCCCGGAGGGAGACAAATGTTGTCTCCCGGAGGGAGACAAAGTTTGTCTCCCGGAGGGAGACAAATGTTGTCTCCCGGAGGGAGACAAAGTTTGTCTCCCGGAGGGAGACAAACGTTATCTCCCGGAGGGAGACAAATGTTATCTCCCGGAGGGAGACAAATGTTATCTCCCGGAGGGAGACAAATGTTGTCTCCCGGAAGGAGACAGGTTGTCTCCCGGAGGGAGACAAAGGTTGTCTCCCGGAGGGAGACAAATATTATCTCCCGGAGGGAGACAAATGTTGTCTCCCGGAGAGAGACAAAGATTGTCTCCCGGAGAGACACAAAGTTTGTCTCCCGGAGGGAGACAAAGGTTGTCTCCCGGAGGGAGACAAATGTTGTCTCCCGGAGGGAGACAAATGTTGTCTCCCGGACGGAGACAAATGTTGTCTCCCGGAGGGAGACAAATGTTGTCTCCCGGAGGGAGACAAAGGGGTCTCTCCCGGAGGGAGACATAGGTGGTCTCCCGGAGGGAGACAAATGTTGTCTCCCGGAGGGAGACAAAGTTTGTCTCCCGGAAGGAGACAGGTTGTCTCCCGGAGGGAGACAAATGTTGTCTCCCGGAGGGAGACAAAGTTTGTCTCCCGGAGGGAGACAAAGGTTGTCTCCCGGAGGGAGACAAAGGTTGTGTTGAGCCACTATTTTTTGCCTATTTGTGTGTCTCAATCCTTATCTGAAGGGTGGCTTCACAAGTTGAGTTCGTCGACCAGCACACGACATACATGGCAGGAAAACGCAGAAAGACTAAAGCATCTAAAATAACAACATTCGTCTTCTTCGGTAATCGGCTTTTTTATACGTCAACGGCTGTAATCGTCAATACTCGGTTACTTCATTCATCAATGCAAACTTGTCTTCTATCGTCAGATGTAGCGTCCTCTCGTCTGAACTAAACAACAACCTAACGCCCTACTTACGAGACATCTAATATATTGGACACCTAAAATCAACCAATAGCAATACAAAACAAAACTGTTCACATTATGTTGTTTATGCGTTCAATTGTTATGTCTGGGATTCCCTCGCACACTTTGACCTAAAAACAACAACAGACGGGACCAGTCTCGTAACATAACTCCCTCCTTTGAAAATCAAGCGTCCTCGCTTGAGTCAGTAAAGACGCGCTGTTGTTAGGTGACAAAATTACCATAGTTCATTGCTGTTATCTTTTGATGACCAATATCACTTCTTTCGTCAAAACGCTGCGAGCATTGTCTTGTGTCTTGAGGCATGACAAATGGATGTTTGTACACTTGTGTTGAAACAATACCAATCAGCTTCTGAGTGACACCGACGATTGCACGAGATACCAAATCACGTTGGAGATCATCTACTTCCTCTGATGCATCCATCTGTTTGTCTTCACTTTCACGCCAACTTCCACTCATTAACTTTTCAAGATCAACAGCAATATTACGCAAACGATTTATTTCTTTTCCTACCAGAGTTAAAAAATCTGTTTCTTTCTCCACTTTACAACCCAGCGATGGGGACGTTTCTTGGGCCTGAATCTCAATGTCGGAGACTTTTACAAGGCCTGGAGGTTTTACTGCAAGACTTTCTTCGAGCTGTGGGCTTTCTTTGACTTGCGTGGTTTCTTCTTGGGAAACTAAGACTTCGTGTTTTTCAATCTGATCGGGTGACAAAACATGGCGGCGATTTCTACAATATTTGGCAACATGTCCAACACGTAAACAACAGTTACAAACAGGCTGTCCATCTGTTGTTCGTAGATTCCGCGGACATCTTCGTTTGGATACTCTCGCGTATGCCTTGTTGACATCAGTAGTCGCACAATAAAACGGATTGAACTGCATAACTTCTCTGTCTTCTTTTCGTAATTTTCAGTTTATTTAGTTTTGGTTGTTCCAATTTCTCCTCACACGGGGCACCAAATGTTGAGCCACTATTTTTTGCCTATTTGTGTGTCTCAATCCTTATCTGAAGGGTGGCTTCACAAGTTGAGTTCGTCGACCAGCACACGACATACATGGCAGGAAAACGCAGAAAGACTAAAGCATCTAAAATAACAACATTCGTCTTCTTCGGTAATCGGCTTTTTTATACGTCAACGGCTGTAATCGTCAATACTCGGTTACTTCATTCATCAATGCAAACTTGTCTTCTATCGTCAGATGTAGCGTCCTCTCGTCTGAACTAAACAACAACCTAACGCCCTACTTACGAGACATCTAATATATTGGACACCTAAAATCAACCAATAGCAATACAAAACAAAACTGTTCACATTATGTTGTTTATGCGTTCAATTGTTATGTCTGGGATTCCCTCGCACACTTTGACCTAAAAACAACAACAGACGGGACCAGTCTCGTAACAGTTGTCTCCCGGAGGGAGACCATTGTTGTCTCCCGGAGGGAGACAAAGGTTGTCTCCGGAGGGAGACAAATGTTATCTCCCGGAGGGAGACAAATGTTGTCTCCCGGAGGGAGACAAATGTTGTCTCCCGGAGGGAAACAAAGGTTGTCTCCCGGAGGGAGACAAAGGTTGTCTCCCGGAGGGAGACAAAGGTTGTCTCCCGGAGGGAGACAAATGTTATCTCCCGGAGGGAGACAAAGGTTGTCTCCCGGAGGGAGACATAGGTGGTCTCCCAGAGGGAGACAAATGTTGTCTCCCGGAGGGAGACAAAGGTTGTCTCCCGGAAGGAGACAGGTTGTCTCCCGGAGGGAGACAAAGGTTGTCTCCCGGAGGGAGACAAATGTTGTCTCCCGGAGGGAGACAAAGGTTGTCTCGTGGAGGGAGACAAAGGTTGTCTCCCGGAGGGAGACAAAGGTGGTCTCCCGGAAGGAGTCAGGCTGTCTCCCGGAGGGAGACAAATGCAGTCTCCCGGAAGGAGACAAATGTTGTCTCCCGGAGGGAGACAAACGTTATCTCCCGGAGGGAGAGAAATGTTGTCTCCCGGAGGGAGACAAATGTTGTCTCCCGGAGGGAGACAAATGTTATCTCCCGGAGGGAGACAAATGTTATCTCCCGGAGGGAGACAAATGTTGTCTCCCGGAAGGAGACAGGTTGTCTCCCGGAGGGAGACAAAGGTTGTCTCCCGGAGGGAGACAAATATTATCTCCCGGAGGGAGACAAATGTTGTCTCCCGGAGAGAGACAAAGGTTGTCTCCCGGAGAGAGACAAAGTTTGTCTCCCGGAGGGAGACAAAGGTTGTCTCCCGGAGGGAGACAAATGTTGTCTCCCGGAGGGAGACAAATGTTGTCTCCCGGAGGGAGACAAATGTTGTCTCCCGGAGGGAGACAAAGGTTTTCTCCGGAGGGAGACAAATGTTATCTCCCGGAGGGAGACAAATGTTGTCTCCCGGAGGGAGACAAATGTTGTCTCCCGGAGGGAGACAAAGGTTGTCTCCCGGAGGGAGACCATTGTTGTCTCCCGGAGGGAGACATAGGTGGTCTCCCGGAGGGAGACAAATGTTGTCTCCCGGAGGGAGACAAAGGTTGTCTCCGGAGGGAGACAAAGGTTGTCTCCCGGAGGGAGACCATTGTTGTCTCCCGGAGGGAGACAAAGGTTGTCTCCCGGAGGGAGACATAGGTGGTCTCCCGGAGGGAGACAAATGTTGTCTCCCGGAGGGAGACAAAGGTTGTCTCCCGGAAGGAGACAGGTTGTCTCCCGGAGAGAGACAAAGTTTGTCTCCCGGAGGGAGACAAAGGTTGTCTCCCGGAGGGAGACATAGGTGGTCTCCCGGAGGGAGACAAATGTTGTCTCCCGAAGGGAGACAAAGGTTGTCTCCCGGAGGGAGACAAAGGTTGTCTCCCGGAGGGAGACAAATGTTGTCTCCCGGAGGGAGACAAAGGTTGTCTCCCGGAGGGAGACAAAGGTTGTCTCCAGGAGGGAGACAAAGGTGGTCTCCCGGAGGGAGACAGGCTGTCTCCCGGAGGGAGACAAATGTAGTCTCCCGGAAGGAGACAAATGTTGTCTCCCGGAGGGAGACAAACGTTATCTCCCGGAGGGAGACAAATGTTATCTCCCGGAGGGAGACAAATGTTATCTCCCGGAGGGAGACAAATGTTGTCTCCCGGAAGGAGACAGGTTGTCTCCCGGAGGGAGACAAAGGTTGTCTCCCGGAGGGAGACAAATATTATCTCCCGGAGGGAGACAAATGTTGTCTCCCGGAGAGAGACAAAGGTTGTCTCCCGGAGAGACACAAAGTTTGTCTCCCGGAGGGAGACAAAGGTTGTCTCCCGGAGGGAGACAAATGTTGTCTCCCGGAGGGAGACAAATGTTGTCTCCCGGAGGGAGACAAAGGGTGTCTCCCGGAGGGAGACATAGGTGGTCTCCCGGAGGGAGACAAATGTTGTCTCCCGGAGGGAGACAAAGTTTGTCTCCCGGAAGGAGACAGGTTGTCTCCCGGAGGGAGACAAATGTTGTCTCCCGGAGGGAGACAAAGTTTGTCTCCCGGAGGGAGACAAACGTTATCTCCCGGAGGGAGACAAATGTTATCTCCCGGAGGGAGACAAATGTTATCTCCCGGAGGGAGACAAATGTTGTCTCCCGGAAGGAGACAGGTTGTCTCCCGGAGGGAGACAAAGGTTGTCTCCCGGAGGGAGACAAATATTATCTCCCGGAGGGAGACAAATGTTGTCTCCCGGAGAGAGACAAAGGTTGTCTCCCGGAGAGACACAAAGTTTGTCTCCCGGAGGGAGACAAAGGTTGTCTCCCGGAGGGAGACAAATGTTGTCTCCCGGAGGGAGACAAATGTTGTCTCCCGGAGGGAGACAAAGGGGTCTCTCCCGGAGGGAGACATAGGTGGTCTCCCGGAGGGAGACAAATGTTGTCTCCCGGAGGGAGACAAAGTTTGTCTCCCGGAGGGAGACAAAGGTTGTCTCCCGGAGGGAGACAAAGGTTGTCTCCCGGAGGGAGACCATTGTTGTCTCCCGGAGGGAGACAAAGGTTGTCTCCCGGAGGGAGACATAGGTGGTCTCCCGGAGGGAGACAAATGTTGTCTCCCGGAGGGAGACAAAGGTTGTCTCCCGGAGGGAGACAAAGGTTGTCTCCCGGAGGGAGACCATTGTTGTCTCCCGGAGGGAGACAAAGGTTGTCTCCCGGAGGGAGACATAGGTGGTCTCCCGGAGGGAGACAAAGGTTGCCTCCCGGAAGGAGACAGGTTGTCTCCCGGAGGGAGACAAATGTTGTCTCCCGGAGGGAGACAAAGTTTGTCTCCCGGAGGGAGACAAATGTTGTCTCCCGGAGGGAGACAAAGTTTGTCTCCCGGAGGGAGACAAACGTTATCTCCCGGAGGGAGACAAATGTTATCTCCCGGAGGGAGACAAATGTTATCTCCCGGAGGGAGACAAATGTTGTCTCCCGGAGGGAGACAAATATTGTCTCCCGGAGGGAGACAAAGGGGTCTCTCCCGGAGGGAGACATAGGTGGTCTCCCGGAGGGAGACAAATGTTGTCTCCCGGAGGGAGACAAAGTTTGTCTCCCGGAAGGAGACAGGTTGTCTCCCGGAGGGAGACAAATGTTGTCTCCCGGAGGGAGACAAAGTTTGTCTCCCGGAGGGAGACAAAGGTTGTCTCCCGGAGGGAGACAAAGTTTGTCTCCCGGAGGGAGACAAATGTTGTCTCCCGGAGGGAGACAAAGTTTGTCTCCCGGAGGGAGACAAACGTTATCTCCCGGAGGGAGACAAATGTTATCTCCCGGAGGGAGACAAATGTTATCTCCCGGAGGGAGACAAATGTTGTCTCCCGGAGGGAGACAAATATTGTCTCCCGGAGGGAGACAAAGGGGTCTCTCCCGGAGGGAGACATAGGTGGTCTCCCGGAGGGAGACAAATGTTGTCTCCCGGAGGGAGACAAAGTTTGTCTCCCGGAAGGTGACAGGTTGTCTCCCGGAGGGAGACAAATGTTGTCTCCCGGAGGGAGACAAAGTTTGTCTCCCGGAGGGAGACAAAGGTTGTCTCCCGGAGGGAGACAAAGGTTGTCTCCCGGAGGGAGACCATTGTTGTCTCCCGGAGGGAGACAAAGGTTGTCTCCGGAGGGAGACAAATGTTATCTCCCGGAGGGAGACAAATGTTGTCTCCCGGAGGGAGACAAATGTTGTCTCCCGGAGGGAAACAAAGGTTGTCTCCCGGAGGGAGACAAAGGTTGTCTCCCGGAGGGAGACCATTGTTGTCTCCCGGAGGGAGACAAAGGTTGTCTCCCGGAGGGAGACATAGGTGGTCTCCCGGAGGGAGACAAAGGTTGCCTCCCGGAAGGAGACAGGTTGTCTCCCGGAGGGAGACAAATGTTGTCTCCCGGAGGGAGACAAAGTTTGTCTCCCGGAGGGAGACAAATGTTGTCTCCCGGAGGGAGACAAAGTTTGTCTCCCGGAGGGAGACAAACGTTATCTCCCGGAGGGAGACAAATGTTATCTCCCGGAGGGAGACAAATGTTATCTCCCGGAGGGAGACAAATGTTGTCTCCCGGAAGGAGACAGGTTGTCTCCCGGAGGGAGACAAAGGTTGTCTCCCGGAGGGAGACAAATATTATCTCCCGGAGGGAGACAAATGTTGTCTCCCGGAGAGAGACAAAGATTGTCTCCCGGAGAGACACAAAGTTTGTCTCCCGGAGGGAGACAAAGGTTGTCTCCCGGAGGGAGACAAATGTTGTCTCCCGGAGGGAGACAAATGTTGTCTCCCGGACGGAGACAAATGTTGTCTCCCGGAGGGAGACAAATGTTGTCTCCCGGAGGGAGACAAAGGGGTCTCTCCCGGAGGGAGACATAGGTGGTCTCCCGGAGGGAGACAAATGTTGTCTCCCGGAGGGAGACAAAGTTTGTCTCCCGGAAGGAGACAGGTTGTCTCCCGGAGGGAGACAAATGTTGTCTCCCGGAGGGAGACAAAGTTTGTCTCCCGGAGGGAGACAAAGGTTGTCTCCCGGAGGGAGACAAAGGTTGTCTCCCGGAGGGAGACCATTGTTGTCTCCCGGAGGGAGACAAAGGTTGTCTCCGGAGGGAGACAAATGTTATCTCCCGGAGGGAGACAAATGTTGTCTCCCGGAGGGAGACAAATGTTGTCTCCCGGAGGGAAACAAAGGTTGTCTCCCGGAGGGAGACAAAGGTTGTCTCCCGGAGGGAGACAAAGGTTGTCTCCCGGAGGGAGACAAATGTTATCTCCCGGAGGGAGACAAAGGTTGTCTCCCGGAGGGAGACAAATGTTATCTCCCGGAGGGAGACAAAGGTTGTCTCCCGGAGGGAGACATAGGTGGTCTCCCAGAGGGAGACAAATGTTGTCTCCCGGAGGGAGACAAAGGTTGTCTCCCGGAAGGAGACAGGTTGTCTCCCGGAGGGAGACAAAGGTTGTCTCCCGGAGGGAGACAAATGTTGTCTCCCGGAGGGAGACAAAGGTTGTCTCGTGGAGGGAGACAAAGGTTGTCTCCCGGAGGGAGACAAAGGTGGTCTCCCGGAAGGAGTCAGGCTGTCTCCCGGAGGGAGACAAATGTAGTCTCCCGGAAGGAGACAAATGTTGTCTCCCGGAGGGAGACAAACGTTATCTCCCGGAGGGAGAGAAATGTTGTCTCCCGGAGGGAGACAAATGTTGTCTCCCGGAGGGAGACAAATGTTATCTCCCGGAGGGAGACAAATGTTATCTCCCGGAGGGAGACAAATGTTGTCTCCCGGAAGGAGACAGGTTGTCTCCCGGAGGGAGACAAAGGTTGTCTCCCGGAGGGAGACAAATATTATCTCCCGGAGGGAGACAAATGTTGTCTCCCGGAGAGAGACAAAGGTTGTCTCCCGGAGAGAGACAAAGTTTGTCTCCCGGAGGGAGACAAAGGTTGTCTCCCGGAGGGAGACAAATGTTGTCTCCCGGAGGGAGACAAATGTTGTCTCCCGGAGGGAGACAAATGTTGTCTCCCGGAGGGAGACAAAGGTTTTCTCCGGAGGGAGACAAATGTTATCTCCCGGAGGGAGACAAATGTTGTCTCCCGGAGGGAGACAAATGTTGTCTCCCGGAGGGAGACAAATGTTGTCTCCCGGAGGGAGACAAAGGTTGTCTCCCGGAGGGAGACAAAGGTTGTCTCCAGGAGGGAGACAAAGGTGGTCTCCCGGAGGGAGACAGGCTGTCTCCCGGAGGGAGACAAATGTAGTCTCCCGGAAGGAGACAAATGTTGTCTCCCGGAGGGAGACAAACGTTATCTCCCGGAGGGAGACAAATGTTATCTCCCGGAGGGAGACAAATGTTATCTCCCGGAGGGAGACAAATGTTGTCTCCCGGAAGGAGACAGGTTGTCTCCCGGAGGGAGACAAAGGTTGTCTCCCGGAGGGAGACAAATATTATCTCCCGGAGGGAGACAAATGTTGTCTCCCGGAGAGAGACAAAGGTTGTCTCCCGGAGAGACACAAAGTTTGTCTCCCGGAGGGAGACAAAGGTTGTCTCCCGGAGGGAGACAAATGTTGTCTCCCGGAGGGAGACAAATGTTGTCTCCCGGAGGGAGACAAAGGGTGTCTCCCGGAGGGAGACATAGGTGGTCTCCCGGAGGGAGACAAATGTTGTCTCCCGGAGGGAGACAAAGTTTGTCTCCCGGAAGGAGACAGGTTGTCTCCCGGAGGGAGACAAATGTTGTCTCCCGGAGGGAGACAAAGTTTGTCTCCCGGAGGGAGACAAACGTTATCTCCCGGAGGGAGACAAATGTTATCTCCCGGAGGGAGACAAATGTTATCTCCCGGAGGGAGACAAATGTTGTCTCCCGGAAGGAGACAGGTTGTCTCCCGGAGGGAGACAAAGGTTGTCTCCCGGAGGGAGACAAATATTATCTCCCGGAGGGAGACAAATGTTGTCTCCCGGAGAGAGACAAAGGTTGTCTCCCGGAGAGACACAAAGTTTGTCTCCCGGAGGGAGACAAAGGTTGTCTCCCGGAGGGAGACAAATGTTGTCTCCCGGAGGGAGACAAATGTTGTCTCCCGGAGGGAGACAAAGTTTGTCTCCCGGAGGGAGACAAAGGTTGTCTCCCGGAGGGAGACAAAGGTTGTCTCCCGGAGGGAGACCATTGTTGTCTCCCGGAGGGAGACAAAGGTTGTCTCCCGGAGGGAGACATAGGTGGTCTCCCGGAGGGAGACAAATGTTGTCTCCCGGAGGGAGACAAAGGTTGTCTCCCGGAGGGAGACAAAGGTTGTCTCCCGGAGGGAGACATAGGTGGTCTCCCGGAGGGAGACAAATGTTGTCTCCCGAAGGGAGACAAAGGTTGTCTCCCGGAGGGAGACAAAGGTTGTCTCCCGGAGGGAGACAAATGTTGTCTCCCGGAGGGAGACAAAGGTTGTCTCCCGGAGGGAGACAAAGGTTGTCTCCAGGAGGGAGACAAAGGTGGTCTCCCGGAGGGAGACAGGCTGTCTCCCGGAGGGAGACAAATGTAGTCTCCCGGAAGGAGACAAATGTTGTCTCCCGGAGGGAGACAAACGTTATCTCCCGGAGGGAGACAAATGTTATCTCCCGGAGGGAGACAAATGTTATCTCCCGGAGGGAGACAAATGTTGTCTCCCGGAAGGAGACAGGTTGTCTCCCGGAGGGAGACAAAGGTTGTCTCCCGGAGGGAGACAAATATTATCTCCCGGAGGGAGACAAATGTTGTCTCCCGGAGAGAGACAAAGGTTGTCTCCCGGAGAGACACAAAGTTTGTCTCCCGGAGGGAGACAAAGGTTGTCTCCCGGAGGGAGACAAATGTTGTCTCCCGGAGGGAGACAAATGTTGTCTCCCGGAGGGAGACAAAGGGTGTCTCCCGGAGGGAGACATAGGTGGTCTCCCGGAGGGAGACAAATGTTGTCTCCCGGAGGGAGACAAAGTTTGTCTCCCGGAAGGAGACAGGTTGTCTCCCGGAGGGAGACAAATGTTGTCTCCCGGAGGGAGACAAAGTTTGTCTCCCGGAGGGAGACAAACGTTATCTCCCGGAGGGAGACAAATGTTATCTCCCGGAGGGAGACAAATGTTATCTCCCGGAGGGAGACAAATGTTGTCTCCCGGAAGGAGACAGGTTGTCTCCCGGAGGGAGACAAAGGTTGTCTCCCGGAGGGAGACAAATATTATCTCCCGGAGGGAGACAAATGTTGTCTCCCGGAGAGAGACAAAGGTTGTCTCCCGGAGAGACACAAAGTTTGTCTCCCGGAGGGAGACAAAGGTTGTCTCCCGGAGGGAGACAAATGTTGTCTCCCGGAGGGAGACAAATGTTGTCTCCCGGAGGGAGACAAAGGGGTCTCTCCCGGAGGGAGACATAGGTGGTCTCCCGGAGGGAGACAAATGTTGTCTCCCGGAGGGAGACAAAGTTTGTCTCCCGGAGGGAGACAAAGGTTGTCTCCCGGAGGGAGACAAAGGTTGTCTCCCGGAGGGAGACCATTGTTGTCTCCCGGAGGGAGACAAAGGTTGTCTCCCGGAGGGAGACATAGGTGGTCTCCCGGAGGGAGACAAATGTTGTCTCCCGGAGGGAGACAAAGGTTGTCTCCCGGAGGGAGACAAAGGTTGTCTCCCGGAGGGAGACAAAGGTTGTCTCCCGGAGGGAGACAAATGTTATCTCCTGGAGGGAGACAAAGGTTGTCTCCCGGAGGGAGACAAATGTTGTCTCCCGGAGGGAGACAAAGGTTGTCTCCCGGAAGGAGACAGGTTGTCTCCAGGAGGGAGACAAAGGTTGTCTCCCGGAGGGAGACAAATGTTGTCTCCCGGAGGGAG
The DNA here is from genome assembly GCA_964019985.1 of Aurelia sp. 4 Dawson et al 2005. Lineage (NCBI taxonomy): Eukaryota > Metazoa > Cnidaria > Scyphozoa > Semaeostomeae > Ulmaridae > Aurelia > Aurelia sp. 4 Dawson et al 2005. The sequence continues at coordinate 18,790,496 of OZ026492.1, forward strand.
ACAAAGGTTGTCTCGTGGAGGGAGACAAAGGTTGTCTCCCGGAGGGAGACAAAGGTGGTCTCCCGGAAGGAGACAGGCTGTCTCCCGGAGGGAGACAAATGTAGTCTCCCGGAAGGAGACAAATGTTGTCTCCCGGAGGGAGACAAACGTTATCTCCCGGAGGGAGAGAAATGTTGTCTCCCGGAGGGAGACAAATGTTGTCTCCCGGAGGGAGACAAATGTTATCTCCCGGAGGGAGACAAATGTTATCTCCCGGAGGGAGACAAATGTTGTCTCCCGGAAGGAGACAGGTTGTCTCCCGGAGGGAGACAAAGGTTGTCTCCCGGAGGGAGACAAATATTATCTCCCGGAGGGAGACAAATGTTGTCTCCCGGAGAGAGACAAAGGTTGTCTCCCGGAGAGAGACAAAGTTTGTCTCCCGGAGGGAGACAAAGGTTGTCTCCCGGAGGGAGACAAATGTTGTCTCCCGGAGGGAGACAAATGTTGTCTCCCGGAGGGAGACAAATGTTGTCTCCCGGAGGAAGACAAAGGTTGTCTCCGGAGGGAGACAAATGTTATCTCCCGGAGGGAGACAAATGTTGTCTCCCGGAGGGAGACAAATGTTGTCTCCCGGAGGGAGACAAAGGTTGTCTCCCGGAGGGAGACCATTGTTGTCTCCCGGAGGGAGACATAGGTGGTCTCCCGGAGGGAGACAAATGTTGTCTCCCGGAGGGAGACAAAGGTTGTCTCCGGAGGGAGACAAATGTTATCTCCCGGAGGGAGACAAATGTTGTCTCCCGGAGGGAGACAAATGTTGTCTCCCGGAGGGAGACAAATGTTGTCTCCCGGAGGGAGACAAAGGGTGTCTCCCGGAGGGAGACATAGGTTGTCTCCCGGAGGGAGACCATTGTTGTCTCCCGGAGGGAGACAAAGGTTGTCTCCCGGAGGGAGACATAGGTGGTCTCCCGGAGGGAGACAAAGGTTGCCTCCCGGAAGGAGACAGGTTGTCTCCCGGAGGGAGACAAATGTTGTCTCCCGGAGGGAGACAAAGTTTGTCTCCCGGAGGGAGACAAAGGTTGTCTCCCGGAGGGAGACAAAGGTTGCCTCCCGGAGGGAGACCATTGTTGTCTCCCGGAGGTAGACAAAGGTTGTCTCCCGGAGGGAGACAAATGTTGTCTCCCGAAGGGAGACAAAGGTGGTCTCCCGGAGGGAGACAAAGGTTGTCTCCCGGAGGGAGACAAATGTTGTCTCCCGGAGGGAGACAAAGGTTGTCTCCCGGAGGGAGACAAAGGTTGTCTCCCGGAGGGAGACAAAGGTGGTCTCCCGGAAGGAGACAGGCTGTCTCCCGGAGGGAGACAAATGTAGTCTCCCGGAAGGAGACAAATGTTGTCTCCCGGAGGGAGACAAACGTTATCTCCCGGAGGGAGACAAATGTTGTCTCCCGGAGGGAGACAAATGTTATCTCCCGGAGGGAGACAAATGTTATATCCCGGAGGGAGACAAATGTTGTCTCCTGGAAGGAGACAGGTTGTCTCCCGGAGGGAGACAAAGGTTGTCTCCCGGAGGGAGACAAATATTTTTTCCCGGAGGGAGACAAATGTTGTCTCCCGGAGAGAGACAAAGGTTGTCTCCCGGAGAGAGACAAAGTTTGTCTCCCGGAGGGAGACAAAGGTTGTCTCCCGGAGGGAGACAAATGTTATCTCCCGGAGGGAGACAAATGTTGTCTCCCGGAGGGAGACATAGGTGGTCTCCCGGAGGGAGACAAATGTTGTCTCCCGGAGGGAGACAAAGGTTGTCTTTCGGAAGGAGACAGGTTGTCTCCCGGAGGGAGACAAAGGTTGTCTCCCGGAGGGAGACAAATGTTGTCTCCCGGAGGGAGACAAAGGTTGTCTCCCGGAGGGAGACAAATGTTATCTCCCGGAGGGAGACAAATGTTGTCTCCCGGAAGGAGACAGGTTGTCTCCCGGAGGGAGACAAAGGTTGTCTCCCGGAGGGAGACAAATATTATCTCCCGGAGGGAGACAAATGTTGTCTCCCGGAGGGAGACAAATGTTGTCTCCCGTAAGGAGACAGGTTGTCTCCCGGAGGGAGACAAATGTTGTCTCCCGGAGAGAGACAAAGGTTGTCTCCCGGAGAGAGACAAAGTTTGTCTCCCGGAGGGAGACAAAGGTTGTCTCCCGGAGGGAGACAAATGTTGTCTCCCGGAGGGAGACAAATGTTGTCTCCCTCCGGGAGACAAAGGGTGTCTCCCGGAGGGAGACATAGGTGGTCTCCCGGAGGGAGACAAATGTTGTCTCCCGGAGGGAGACAAAGCTTGTCTCCCGGAGGGAGACAAAGGTTGTCTCCCGGAGGGAGACAAATGTTATCTCCCGGAGGGAGACAAAGTTTGTCTCCCGGAGGGAGACAAAGGTTGTCTCCCGGAGGGAGACAAATGTTATCTCCCGGAGGGAGACAAATGTTGTCTCCCGGAGGGAGACATAGGTGGTCTCCCGGAGGGAGACAAATGTTGTCTCCCGGAGGGAGACAAAGGTTGTCTTTCGGAAGGAGACAGGTTGTCTCCCGGAGGGAGACAAAGGTTGTCTCCCGGAGGGAGACAAATGTTGTCTCCCGGAGGGAGACAAAGGTTGTCTCCCGGAGGGAGACAAATGTTATCTCCCGGAGGGAGACAAATGTTGTCTCCCGGAAGGAGACAGGTTGTCTCCCGGAGGGAGACAAAGGTTGTCTCCCGGAGGGAGACAAATATTATCTCCCGGAGGGAGACAAATGTTGTCTCCCGGAGGGAGACAAATGTTGTCTCCCGTAAGGAGACAGGTTGTCTCCCGGAGGGAGACAAAGGTTGTCTCCCGGAGGGAGACAAATATTATCTCCCGGAGGGAGACAAATGTTGTCTCCCGGAGAGAGACAAAGGTTGTCTCCCGGAGAGAGACAAAGTTTGTCTCCCGGAGGGAGACAAAGGTTGTCTCCCGGAGGGAGACAAATGTTGTCTCCCGGAGGGAGACAAATGTTGTCTCCCTCCGGGAGACAAAGGGTGTCTCCCGGAGGGAGACATAGGTGGTCTCCCGGAGGGAGACAAATGTTGTCTCCCGGAGGGAGACAAAGCTTGTCTCCCGGAGGGAGACAAAGGTTGTCTCCCGGAGGGAGACAAATGTTATCTCCCGGAGGGAGACAAATGTTGTCTCCCGGAGGGAGACATAGGTGGTCTCCCGGAGGGAGACAAAGGTTGCCTCCCGGAAGGAGACAGGTTGTCTCCCGGAGGGAGACAAAGGTTGTCTCCCGGAGGGAGACAAATATTATCTCCCGGAGGGAGACAAATGTTGTCTCCCGGAGAGAGACAAAGTTTGTCTCCCGGAGGGAGACAAAGGTTGTCTCCCGGAGGGAGACAAATGTTGTCTCCCGGAGGGAGACAAATGTTGTCTACCTCCGGGAGACAAAGGGTGTCTCCCGGAGGGAGACATAGGTGGTCTCCCGGAGGGAGACAAATGTTGTCTCCCGGAGGGAGACAAAGGTTGTCTCCCGGAGGGAGACAAAGGTTGTCTCCCGGAGGGAGACAAATGTTATCTCCCGGAGGGAGACAAATGCATAGGTGGTCTCCCGGAGGGAGACAAAGGTTGTCTCCCGGAGGGAGACAAATGTTGTCTCCCTCCGGGAGACAAAGGGTGTCTCCCGGAGGGAGACATAGGTGGTCTCCCGGAGGGAGACAAATGTTGTCTCCCGGAGGGAGACAAAGGTTGTCTCCCGGAGGGAGACAAAGGTTGTCTCCCGGAGGGAGACAAATGTTATCTCCCGGAGGGAGACAAATGTTGTCTCCCGGAGGGAGACATAGGTGGTCTCCCGGAGGGAGACAAAGGTTGCCTCCCGGAAGGAGACAGGTTGTCTCCCGGAGGGAGACAAATGTTGTCTCCCGGAGGGAGACAAAGGTTGTCTCCCGGAGGGAGACCATTGTTGTCTCCAGGAGGGAGACAAAGGTTGTCTCCCGGAGGGAGACAAAGGTTGTCTCCCGGAGGGAGACAAATGTTATCTCCCGGAGGGAGACAAAGGTGGTCTCCCGGAGGGAGACAAAGGTTGTCTCCCGGAGGGAGACAAATGTTGTCTCCCGGAGGGAGACAAAGGTTGTCTCCCGGAGGGAGACAAATATTATCTCCCGGAGGGAGACAAATGTTGTCTCCCGGAGAGAGACAAAGGTTGTCTCCCGGAGAGACACAAAGTTTGTCTCCCGGAGGGAGACAAAGGTTGTCTCCCGGAGGGAGACAAATGTTGTCTCCCGGAGGGAGACAAATGTTGTCTCCCGGACGGAGACAAATGTTGTCTCCCGGAGGGAGACAAATGTTGTCTCCCGGAGGGAGACAAAGGGGTCTCTCCCGGAGGGAGACATAGGTGGTCTCCCGGAGGGAGACAAATGTTGTCTCCCGGAGGGAGACAAAGTTTGTCTCCCGGAAGGAGACAGGTTGTCTCCCGGAGGGAGACAAATGTTGTCTCCCGGAGGGAGACAAAGTTTGTCTCCCGGAGGGAGACAAAGGTTGTCTCCCGGAGGGAGACAAAGGGGTCTCTCCCGGAGGGAGACATAGGTGGTCTCCCGGAGGGAGACAAATGTTGTCTCCCGGAGGGAGACAAAGTTTGTCTCCCGGAAGGAGACAGGTTGTCTCCCGGAGGGAGACAAATATTATCTCCCGGAGGGAGACAAATGTTGTCTCCCGGAGAGAGACAAAGTTTGTCTCCCGGAGGGAGACAAAGGTTGTCTCCCGGAGGGAGACAAATGTTGTCTCCCGGAGGGAGACAATTGTTGTCTCCCTCCGGGAGACAAAGGGTGTCTCCCGGAGGGAGACATAGGTGGTCTCCCGGAGGGAGACAAATGTTGTCTCCCGGAGGGAGACAAAGGTTGTCTCCCGGAGGGAGACAAAGGTTGTCTCCCGGAGGGAGACAAATGTTATCTCCCGGAGGGAGACAAATGTTGTCTCCCGGAGGGAGACATAGGTGGTCTCCCGGAGGGAGACAAAGGTTGTCTCCCGGAGGGAGACAAATGTTGTCTCCCTCCGGGAGACAAAGGGTGTCTCCCGGAGGGAGACATAGGTGGTCTCCCGGAGGGAGACAAATGTTGTCTCCCGGAGGGAGACAAAGGTTGTCTCCCGGAGGGAGACAAAGGTTGTCTCCCGGAGGGAGACAAATGTTATCTCCCGGAGGGAGACAAATGTTGTCTCCCGGAGGGAGACATAGGTGGTCTCCCGGAGGGAGACAAAGGTTGCCTCCCGGAAGGAGACAGGTTGTCTCCCGGAGGGAGACAAATGTTGTCTCCCGGAGGGAGACAAAGTTTGTCTCCCGGAGGGAGACAAAGGTTGTCTCCCGGAGGGAGACAAAGGTTGTCTCCCGGAGGGAGACAAAGGTTGTCTCCCGGAGGGAGACCATTGTTGTCTCCAGGAGGGAGACAAAGGTTGTCTCCCGGAGGGAGACAAAGGTTGTCTCCCGGAGGGAGACAAATGTTATCTCCCGGAGGGAGACAAAGGTGGTCTCCCGGAGGGAGACAAAGGTTGTCTCCCGGAGGGAGACAAATGTTGTCTCCCGGAGGGAGACAAAGGTTGTCTCCCGGAGGGAGACAAATATTATCTCCCGGAGGGAGACAAATGTTGTCTCCCGGAGAGAGACAAAGGTTGTCTCCCGGAGAGACACAAAGTTTGTCTCCCGGACGGAGACAAATGTTGTCTCCCGGAGGGAGACAAATGTTGTCTCCCGGAGGGAGACAAAGGTTGTCTCCCGGAGGGAGACAAAGTTTGTCTCCCGGAGGGAGACAAAGGTTGTCTCCCGGAGGGAGACAAAGGTTGTCTCCCTCCGGGAGACCATTGTTGTCTCCCGGAGGGAGACAAAGGTTGTCTCCCGGAGGGAGACAAAGGTTGTCTCCCGGAAGGAGACAGGTTGTCTCCCGGAGGGAGACAAAGGTTGTCTCCCGGAGGGAGACAAAGGTTGTCTCCCGGAGGGAGACAAAGGTTGTCTCCCGGAGGGAGACAAATGTTATCTCCCGGAGGGAGACAAAGGTTGTCTCCCGGAGGGAGACAAATGTTATCTCCCGGAGGGAGACAAAGGTTGTCTCCCGGAGGGAGACATAGGTGGTCTCCCGGAGGGAGACAAATGTTGTCTCCCGGAGGGAGACAAAGGTTGTCTCCCGGAAGGAGACAGGTTGTCTCCCGGAGGGAGACAAAGGTTGTCTCCCGGAGGGAGACAAATGTTGTCTCCCGGAGGGAGACAAAGGTTGTCTCGTGGAGGGAGACAAAGGTTGTCTCCCGGAGGGAGACAAAGGTGGTCTCCCGGAAGGAGTCAGGCTGTCTCCCGGAGGGAGACAAATGTAGTCTCCCGGAAGGAGACAAATGTTGTCTCCCGGAGGGAGACAAACGTTATCTCCCGGAGGGAGAGAAATGTTGTCTCCCGGAGGGAGACAAATGTTGTCTCCCGGAGGGAGACAAATGTTATCTCCCGGAGGGAGACAAATGTTATCTCCCGGAGGGAGACAAATGTTGTCTCCCGGAGGGAGACAAATGTTGTCTCCCGGAGGGAGACAAAGGTTGTCTCCCGGAGGGAGACCATTGTTGTCTCCCGGAGGGAGACATAGGTGGTCTCCCGGAGGGAGACAAATGTTGTCTCCCGGAGGGAGACAAAGGTTGTCTCCGGAGGGAGACAAAGGTTGTCTCCCGGAGGGAGACCATTGTTGTCTCCCGGAGGGAGACAAAGGTTGTCTCCCGGAGGGAGACATAGGTGGTCTCCCGGAGGGAGACAAATGTTGTCTCCCGGAGGGAGACAAAGGTTGTCTCCCGGAAGGAGACAGGTTGTCTCCCGGAGAGAGACAAAGTTTGTCTCCCGGAGGGAGACAAAGGTTGTCTCCCGGAGGGAGACATAGGTGGTCTCCCGGAGGGAGACAAATGTTGTCTCCCGAAGGGAGACAAAGGTTGTCTCCCGGAGGGAGACAAAGGTTGTCTCCCGGAGGGAGACAAATGTTGTCTCCCGGAGGGAGACAAAGGTTGTCTCCCGGAGGGAGACAAAGGTTGTCTCCAGGAGGGAGACAAAGGTGGTCTCCCGGAGGGAGACAGGCTGTCTCCCGGAGGGAGACAAATGTAGTCTCCCGGAAGGAGACAAATGTTGTCTCCCGGAAGGAGACAGGTTGTCTCCCGGAGGGAGACAAATGTTGTCTCCCGGAGGGAGACAAAGTTTGTCTCCCGGAGGGAGACAAACGTTATCTCCCGGAGGGAGACAAATGTTATCTCCCGGAGGGAGACAAATGTTATCTCCCGGAGGGAGACAAAAGTTGTCTCCCGGAAGGAGACAGGTTGTCTCCCGGAGGGAGACAAAGGTTGTCTCCCGGAGGGAGACAAATATTATCTCCCGGAGGGAGACAAATGTTGTCTCCCGGAGAGAGACAAAGGTTGTCTCCCGGAGAGACACAAAGTTTGTCTCCCGGAGGGAGACAAAGGTTGTCTCCCGGAGGGAGACAAATGTTGTCTCCCGGAGGGAGACAAATGTTGTCTCCCGGACGGAGACAAATGTTGTCTCCCGGAGGGAGACAAATGTTGTCTCCCGGAGGGAGACAAAGGGGTCTCTCCCGGAGGGAGACATAGGTGGTCTCCCGGAGGGAGACAAATGTTGTCTCCCGGAGGGAAACAAAGTTTGTCTCCCGGAGGGAGACAAAGGTTGTCTCCCGGAGGGAGACAAAGGTTGTCTCCCGGAGGGAGACCATTGTTGTCTCCCGGAGGGAGACAAAGGTTGTCTCCCGGAGGGAGACATAGGTGGTCTCCCGGAGGGAGACAAATGTTGTCTCCCGGAGGGAGACAAAGGTTGTCTCCCGGAAGGAGACAGGTTGTCTCCCGGAGGGAGACAAAGGTTGTCTCCCGGAGGGAAACAAAGGTTGTCTCCCGGAGGGAGACAAAGGTTGTCTCCCGGAAGGAGACAGGTTGTCTCCCGGAGGGAGACAAAGTTTGTCTCCCGGAGGGAGACAAAGGTTGTCTCCCGGAGGGAGACAAAGGTTGTCTCCCGGAGGGAGACAAATGTTATCTCCCGGAGGGAGACAAAGGTTGTCTCCCGGAGGGAGACAAATGTTATCTCCCGGAGGGAGACAAATGTTGTCTCCCGGAGGGAGACATAGGTGGTCTTCCGGAGGGAGACAAATGTTGTCTCCCGGAGGGAGACATAGGTGGTCTCCCGGAGGGAGACAAAGGTTGTCTCCCGGAGGGAGACAAATGTTGTCTCCCGTAGGGAGACAAAGGTTGTCTCGTGGAGGGAGACAAAGGTTGTCTCCCGGAGGGAGACAAAGGTGGTCTCCCGGAAGGAGACAGGCTGTCTCCCGGAGGGAGACAAATGTAGTCTCCCGGAAGGAGACAAATGTTGTCTCCCGGAGGGAGACAAACGTTATCTCCCGGAGGGAGAGAAATGTTGTCTCCCGGAGGGAGACAAATGTTGTCTCCCGGAGGGAGACAAATGTTATCTCCCGGAGGGAGACAAATGTTATCTCCCGGAGGGAGACAAATGTTGTCTCCCGGAAGGAGACAGGTTGTCTCCCGGAGGGAGACAAAGGTTGTCTCCCGGAGGGAGACAAATATTATCTCCCGGAGGGAGACAAAGGTTGTCTCCCGGAGGGAGACAAATATTATCTCCCGGAGGGAGACAAATGTTGTCTCCCGGAGAGAGACAAAGGTTGTCTCCCGGAGAGACACAAAGTTTGTCTCCCGGAGGGAGACAAAGGTTGTCTCCCGGAGGGAGACAAATGTTGTCTCCCGGAGGGAGACAAATGTTGTCTCCCGGAGGGAGACAAATGTAGTCTCCCGGAAGGAGACAAATGTTGTCTCCCGGAGGGAGACAAACGTTATCTCCCGGAGGGAGAGAAATGTTGTCTCCCGGAGGGAGACAAATGTTGTCTCCCGGAGGGAGACAAATGTTATCTCCCGGAGGGAGACAAATGTTATCTCCCGGAGGGAGACAAATGTTGTCTCCCGGAAGGAGACAGGTTGTCTCCCGGAGGGAGACAAAGGTTGTCTCCCGGAGGGAGACAAATATTATCTCCCGGAGGGAGACAAAGGTTGTCTCCCGGAGGGAGACAAATATTATCTCCCGGAGGGAGACAAATGTTGTCTCCCGGAGAGAGACAAAGGTTGTCTCCCGGAGAGACACAAAGTTTGTCTCCCGGAGGGAGACAAAGGTTGTCTCCCGGAGGGAGACAAATGTTGTCTCCCGGAGGGAGACAAATGTTGTCTCCCGGACGGAGACAAATGTTGTCTCCCGGAGGGAGACAAATGTTGTCTCCCGGAGGGAGACAAAGGGGTCTCTCCCGGAGGGAGACATAGGTGGTCTCCCGGAGGGAGACAAATGTTGTCTCCCGGAGGGAGACAAAGTTTGTCTCCCGGAATGAGACAGGTTGTCTCCCGGAGGGAGACAAATGTTGTCTCCCGGAGAGAGACAAAGTTTGTCTCCCGGAGGGAGACAAAGGTTGTCTCCCGGAGGGAGACAAATGTTGTCTCCCGGAGGGAGACAATTGTTGTCTCCCTCCGGGAGACAAAGGGTGTCTCCCGGAGGGAGACATAGGTGGTCTCCCGGAGGGAGACAAATGTTGTCTCCCGGAGGGAGACAAAGGTTGTCTCCCGGAGGGAGACAAAGGTTGTCTCCCGGAGGGAGACAAATGTTATCTCCCGGAGGGAGACAAATGTTGTCTCCCGGAGGGAGACATAGGTGGTCTCCCGGAGGGAGACAAAGGTTGTCTCCCGGAGGGAGACAAATGTTGTCTCCCTCCGGGAGACAAAGGGTGTCTCCCGGAGGGAGACATAGGTGGTCTCCCGGAGGGAGACAAATGTTGTCTCCCGGAGGGAGACAAAGGTTGTCTCCCGGAGGGAGACAAAGGTTGTCTCCCGGAGGGAGACAAATGTTATCTCCCGGAGGGAGACAAATGTTGTCTCCCGGAGGGAGACATAGGTGGTCTCCCGGAGGGAGACAAAGGTTGCCTCCCGGAAGGAGACAGGTTGTCTCCCGGAGGGAGACAAATGTTGTCTCCCGGAGGGAGACAAAGTTTGTCTCCCGGAGGGAGACAAAGGTTGTCTCCCGGAGGGAGACAAAGGTTGTCTCCCGGAGGGAGACAAAGGTTGTCTCCCGGAGGGAGACCATTGTTGTCTCCAGGAGGGAGACAAAGGTTGTCTCCCGGAGGGAGAAAAAGGTTGTCTCCCGGAGGGAGACAAATGTTATCTCCCGGAGGGAGACAAAGGTGGTCTCCCGGAGGGAGACAAAGGTTGTCTCCCGGAGGGAGACAAATGTTGTCTCCCGGAGGGAGACAAAGGTTGTCTCCCGGAGGGAGACAAATATTATCTCCCGGAGGGAGACAAATGTTGTCTCCCGGAGAGAGACAAAGGTTGTCTCCCGGAGAGACACAAAGTTTGTCTCCCGGACGGAGACAAATGTTGTCTCCCGGAGGGAGACAAATGTTGTCTCCCGGAGGGAGACAAAGGTTGTCTCCCGGAGGGAGACAAAGTTTGTCTCCCGGAGGGAGACAAAGGTTGTCTCCCGGAGGGAGACAAAGGTTGTCTCCCTCCGGGAGACCATTGTTGTCTCCCGGAGGGAGACAAAGGTTGTCTCCCGGAGGGAGACAAAGGTTGTCTCCCGGAAGGAGACAGGTTGTCTCCCGGAGGGAGACAAAGGTTGTCTCCCGGAGGGAGACAAAGGTTGTCTCCCGGAGGGAGACAAATGTTATCTCCCGGAGGGAGACAAAGGTTGTCTCCCGGAGGGAGACAAATGTTATCTCCCGGAGGGAGACAAAGGTTGTCTCCCGGAGGGAGACATAGGTGGTCTCCCGGAGGGAGACAAATGTTGTCTCCCGGAGGGAGACAAAGGTTGTCTCCCGGAAGGAGACAGGTTGTCTCCCGGAGGGAGACAAAGGTTGTCTCCCGGAGGGAGACAAATGTTGTCTCCCGGAGGGAGACAAAGGTTGTCTCGTGGAGGGAGACAAAGGTTGTCTCCCGGAGGGAGACAAAGGTGGTCTCCCGGAAGGAGTCAGGCTGTCTCCCGGAGGGAGACAAATGTAGTCTCCCGGAAGGAGACAAATGTTGTCTCCCGGAGGGAGACAAACGTTATCTCCCGGAGGGAGAGAAATGTTGTCTCCCGGAGGGAGACAAATGTTGTCTCCCGGAGGGAGACAAATGTTATCTCCCGGAGGGAGACAAATGTTATCTCCCGGAGGGAGACAAATGTTGTCTCCCGGAAGGAGACAGGTTGTCTCCCGGAGGGAGACAAAGGTTGTCTCCCGGAGGGAGACAAATATTATCTCCCGGAGGGAGACAAATGTTGTCTCCCGGAGAGAGACAAAGGTTGTCTCCCGGAGAGAGACAAAGTTTGTCTCCCGGAGGGAGACAAAGGTTGTCTCCCGGAGGGAGACAAATGTTGTCTCCCGGAGGGAGACAAATGTTGTCTCCCGGAGGGAGACAAATGTTGTCTCCCGGAGGGAGACAAATGTTGTCTCCCGGAGGGAGACAAAGGTTGTCTCCGGAGGGAGACAAATGTTATCTCCCGGAGGGAGACAAATGTTGTCTCCCGGAGGGAGACAAATGTTGTCTCCCGGAGGGAGACAAAGGTTGTCTCCCGGAGGGAGACCATTGTTGTCTCCCGGAGGGAGACATAGGTGGTCTCCCGGAGGGAGACAAATGTTGTCTCCCGGAGGGAGACAAAGGTTGTCTCCGGAGGGAGACAAAGGTTGTCTCCCGGAGGGAGACCATTGTTGTCTCCCGGAGGGAGACAAAGGTTGTCTCCCGGAGGGAGACATAGGTGGTCTCCCGGAGGGAGACAAATGTTGCCTCCCGGAGGGAGACAAAGGTTGTCTCCCGGAAGGAGACAGGTTGTCTCCCGGAGAGAGACAAAGTTTGTCTCCCGGAGGGAGACAAAGGTTGTCTCCCGGAGGGAGACATAGGTGGTCTCCCGGAGGGAGACAAATGTTGTCTCCCGAAGGGAGACAAAGGTTGTCTCCCGGAGGGAGACAAAGGTTGTCTCCCGGAGGGAGACAAATGTTGTCTCCCGGAGGGAGACAAAGGTTGTCTCCCGGAGGGAGACAAAGGTTGTCTCCAGGAGGGAGACAAAGGTGGTCTCCCGGAGGGAGACAGGCTGTCTCCCGGAGGGAGACAAATGTAGTCTCCCGGAAGGAGACAAATGTTGTCTCCCGGAAGGAGACAGGTTGTCTCCCGGAGGGAGACAAATGTTGTCTCCCGGAGGGAGACAAAGTTTGTCTCCCGGAGGGAGACAAACGTTATCTCCCGGAGGGAGACAAATGTTATCTCCCGGAGGGAGACAAATGTTATCTCCCGGAGGGAGACAAAAGTTGTCTCCCGGAAGGAGACAGGTTGTCTCCCGGAGGGAGACAAAGGTTGTCTCCCGGAGGGAGACAAATATTATCTCCCGGAGGGAGACAAATGTTGTCTCCCGGAGAGAGACAAAGGTTGTCTCCCGGAGAGACACAAAGTTTGTCTCCCGGAGGGAGACAAAGGTTGTCTCCCGGAGGGAGACAAATGTTGTCTCCCGGAGGGAGACAAATGTTGTCTCCCGGACGGAGACAAATGTTGTCTCCCGGAGGGAGACAAATGTTGTCTCCCGGAGGGAGACAAAGGGGTCTCTCCCGGAGGGAGACATAGGTGGTCTCCCGGAGGGAGACAAATGTTGTCTCCCGGAGGGAGACAAAGTTTGTCTCCCGGAGGGAGACAAAGGTTGTCTCCCGGAGGGAGACAAAGGTTGCCTCCCGGAGGGAGACCATTGTTGTCTCCCGGAGGGAGACAAAGGTTGTCTCCCGGAGGGAGACATAGGTGGTCTCCCGGAGGGAGACAAATGTTGTCTCCCGGAGGGAGACAAAGGTTGTCTCCCGGAAGGAGACAGGTTGTCTCCCGGAGGGAGACAAAGTTTGTCTCCCGGAGGGAGACAAAGGTTGTCTCCCGGAGGGAGACAAAGGTTGTCTCCCGGAGGGAGACAAATGTTATCTCCCGGAGGGAGACAAAGGTTGTCTCCCGGAGGGAGACAAATGTTATCTCCCGGAGGGAGACAAATGTTGTCTCCCGGAGGGAGACATAGGTGGTCTTCCGGAGGGAGACAAATGTTGTCTCCCGGAGGGAGACAAAGGTTGTCTCCCGGAAGGAGACAGGTTGTCTCCAGGAGGGAGACAAAGGTTGTCTCCCGGAGGGAGACAAATGTTGTCTCCCGGAGGGAGACAAAGGTTGTCTCGTGGAGGGAGACAAAGGTTGTCTCCCGGAGGGAGACAAAGGTGGTCTCCCGGAAGGAGACAGGCTGTCTCCCGGAGGGAGACAAATGTAGTCTCCCGGAAGGAGACAAATGTTGTCTCCCGGAGGGAGACAAACGTTATCTCCCGGAGGGAGAGAAATGTTGTCTCCCGGAGGGAGACAAATGTTGTCTCCCGGAGGGAGACAAATGTTATCTCCCGGAAGGAGACAAATGTTATCTCCCGGAGGGAGACAAATGTTGTCTCCCGGAAGGAGACAGGTTGTCTCCCGGAGGGAGACAAAGGTTGTCTCCCGGAGGGAGACAAATATTATCTCCCGGAGGGAGACAAATGTTGTCTCCCGGAGAGAGACAAAGGTTGTCTCCCGGAGAGAGACAAAGTTTGTCTCCCGGAGGGAGACAAAGGTTGTCTCCCGGAGGGAGACAAATGTTGTCTCCCGGAGGGAGACAAAGGTTGTCTCCGGAGGGAGACAAATGTTATCTCCCGGAGGGAGACAAATGTTGTCTCCCGGAGGGAGACAAAGGTTGTCTCCCGGAGGGAGACCATTGTTGTCTCCCGGAGGGAGACATAGGTGGTCTCCCGGAGGGAGACAAATGTTGTCTCCCGGAGGGAGACAAAGGTTGTCTCCGGAGGGAGACAAATGTTATCTCCCGGAGGGAGACAAATGTTGTCTCCTGGAGGGAGACAAATGTTGTCTCCCGGAGGGAGACAAATGTTGTCTCCCGGAGGGAGACAAAGGGTGTCTCCCGGAGGGAGACATAGGTTGTCTCCCGGAGGGAGACCATTGTTGTCTCCCGGAGGGAGACAAAGGTTGTCTCCCGGAGGGAGACATAGGTGGTCTCCCGGAGGGAGACAAAGGTTGCCTCCCGGAAGGAGACAGGTTGTCTCCCGGAGGGAGACAAATGTTGTCTCCCGGAGGGAGACAAAGTTTGTCTCCCGGAGGGAGACAAAGGTTGTCTCCCGGAGGGAGACAAAGGTTGTCTCCCGGAGGGAGACAAATGTTGTCTCCCGGAGGGAGACAAAGGTTGTCTCCCGGAGGGAGACCATTGTTGTCTCCAGGAGGGAGACAAAGGTTGTCTCCCGGAGGGAGACAAAGGTTGTCTCCCGGAGGGAGACAAATGTTATCTCCCGGAGGGAGACAAAGGTGGTCTCCCGGAGGGAGACAAAGGTTGTCTCCCGGAGGGAGACAAATGTTGTCTCCCGGAGAAAGACAAAGGTTGTCTCCCGGAGGGAGACAAATATTATCTCCCTCCGGGAGACCATTGTTGTCTCCCGGAGGGAGACAAAGGTTGTCTCCCGGAGGGAGACAAAGGTTGTCTCCCGGAGGGAGACAAATGTTATCTCCCGGAGGGAGACAAAGGTGGTCTCCCGGAGGGAGACAAAGGTTGTCTCCCGGAGGGAGACAAATGTTGTCTCCCGGAGAAAGACAAAGGTTGTCTCCCGGAGGGAGACAAATATTATCTCCCGGAGGGAGACAAATGTTGTCTCCCGGAGAGAGACAAAGGTTGTCTCCCGGAGAGACACAAAGTTTGTCTCCCGGAGGGAGACAAAGGTTGTCTCCCGGAGGGAGACAAATGTTGTCTCCCGGAGGGAGACAAATGTTGTCTCCCGGACGGAGACAAATGTTGTCTCCCGGAGGGAGACAAATGTTGTCTCCCGGAGGGAGACAAAGGGGTCTCTCCCGGAGGGAGACATAGGTGGTCTCCCGGAGGGAGACAAATGTTGTCTCCCGGAGGGAGACAAAGTTTGTCTCCCGGAAGGAGACAGGTTGTCTCCCGGAGGGAGACAAATGTTGTCTCCCGGAGGGAGACAAAGTTTGTCTCCCGGAGGGAGACAAAGGTTGTCTCCCGGAGGGAGACAAAGGTTGTCTCCCTCCGGGAGACCATTGTTGTCTCCCGGAGGGAGACAAAGGTTGTCTCCCGGAGGGAGACAAAGGTTGTCTCCCGGAAGGAGACAGGTTGTCTCCCGGAGGGAGACAAAGGTTGTCTCCCGGAGGGAGACAAAGGTTGTCTCCCGGAGGGAGACAAAGGTTGTCTCCCGGAGGGAGACAAATGTTATCTCCCGGAGGGAGACAAAGGTTGTCTCCCGGAGGGAGACAAATGTTATCTCCCGGAGGGAGACAAAGGTTGTCTCCCGGAGGGAGACATAGGTGGTCTCCCGGAGGGAGACAAATGTTGTCTCCCGGAGGGAGACAAAGGTTGTCTCCCGGAAGGAGACAGGTTGTCTCCCGGAGGGAGACAAAGGTTGTCTCCCGGAGGGAGACAAATGTTGTCTCCCGGAGGGAGACAAAGGTTGTCTCGTGGAGGGAGACAAAGGTTGTCTCCCGGAGGGAGACAAAGGTGGTCTCCCGGAAGGAGTCAGGCTGTCTCCCGGAGGGAGACAAATGTAGTCTCCCGGAAGGAGACAAATGTTATCTCCCGGAGGGAGACAAAGGTGGTCTCCCGGAGGGAGACAAAGGTTGTCTCCCGGAGGGAGACAAATGTTGTCTCCCGGAGGGAGACAAAGGTTGTCTCCCGGAGGGAGACAAATATTATCTCCCGGAGGGAGACAAATGTTGTCTCCCGGAGAGAGACAAAGGTTGTCTCCCGGAGAGACACAAAGTTTGTCTCCCGGAGGGAGACAAAGGTTGTCTCCCGGAGGGAGACAAATGTTGTCTCCCGGAGGGAGACAAATGTTGTCTCCCGGACGGAGACAAATGTTGTCTCCCGGAGGGAGACAAATGTTGTCTCCCGGAGGGAGACAAAGGGGTCTCTCCCGGAGGGAGACATAGGTGGTCTCCCGGAGGGAGACAAAGGTTGTCTCCCGGAGGGAGACAAAGTTTGTCTCCCGGAGGGAGACAAAGGTTGTCTCCCGGAGGGAGACAAAGTTTGTCTCCCGGAAGGAGACAGGTTGTCTCCCGGAGGGAGACAAATGTTGTCTCCCGGAGGGAGACAAAGTTTGTCTCCCGGAGGGAGACAAAGGTTGTCTCCCGGAGGGAGACAAAGGTTGTCTCCCTCCGGGAGACCATTGTTGTCTCCCGGAGGGAGACAAAGGTTGTCTCCCGGAGGGAGACAAATGTTATCTCCCGGAGGGAGACAAAGGTTGTCTCCCGGAGGGAGACATAGGTGGTCTCCCGGAGGGAGACAAATGTTGTCTCCCGGAGGGAGACAAAGGTTGTCTCCCGGAAGGAGACAGGTTGTCTCCCGGAGGGAGACAAATGTTGTCTCCCGGAGGGAGACAAAGTTTGTCTCCCGGAGGGAGACAAAGGTTGTCTCCCGGAGGGAGACAAAGGTTATCTCCCGGAGGGAGACAAAGGTTGTCTCCCGGAGGGAGACATAGGTGGTCTCCCGGAGGGAGACAAATGTTGTCTCCCGGAGGGAGACAAAGGTTGTCTCCCGGAAGGAGACAGGTTGTCTCCCGGAGGGAGACAAAGGTTGTCTCCCGGAGGGAGACAAATGTTGTCTCCCGGAGGGAGACAAAGGTTGTCTCGTGGAGGGAGACAAAGGTTGTCTCCCGGAGGGAGACAAAGGTGGTCTCCCGGAAGGAGTCAGGCTGTCTCCCGGAGGGAGACAAATGTAGTCTCCCGGAAGGAGACAAATGTTGTCTCCCGGAGGGAGACAAACGTTATCTCCCGGAGGGAGAGAAATGTTGTCTCCCGGAGGGAGACAAATGTTGTCTCCCGGAGGGAGACAAATGTTATCTCCCGGAGGGAGACAAATGTTATCTCCCGGAGGGAGACAAATGTTGTCTCCCGGAGGGAGACAAATATTATCTCCCGGAGGGAGACAAATGTTGTCTCCCGGAGAGAGACAAAGGTTGTCTCCCGGAGAGAGACAAAGTTTGTCTCCAGGAGGGAGACAAAGGTTGTCTCCCGGAGGGAGACAAATGTTGTCTCCCGGAGGGAGACAAATGTTGTCTCCCGGAGGGAGACAAATGTTGTCTCCCGGAGGGAGACAAAGTTTGTCTCCCGGAGGGAGACAAAGGTTGTCTCCCGGAGGGAGACAAAGGTTGTCTCCCTCCGGGAGACCATTGTTGTCTCCCGGAGGGAGACAAAGGTTGTCTCCCGGAGGGAGACAAAGGTTGTCTCCCGGAAGGAGACAGGTTGTCTCCCGGAGGGAGACAAAGGTTGTCTCCCGGAGGGAGACAAAGGTTGTCTCCCGGAGGGAGACAAAGGTTGTCTCCCGGAGGGAGACAAAGTTTGTCTCCCGGAAGGAGACAGGTTGTCTCCCGGAGGGAGACAAATGTTGTCTCCCGGAGGGAGACAAAGTTTGTCTCCCGGAGGGAGACAAAGGTTGTCTCCCGGAGGGAGACAAAGGTTGTCTCCCTCCGGGAGACCATTGTTGTCTCCCGGAGGGAGACAAAGGTTGTCTCCCGGAGGGAGACAAATGTTATCTCCCGGAGGGAGACAAAGGTTGTCTCCCGGAGGGAGACATAGGTGGTCTCCCGGAGGGAGACAAATGTTGTCTCCCGGAGGGAGACAAAGGTTGTCTCCCGGAAGGAGACAGGTTGTCTCCCGGAGGGAGACAAAGGTTGTCTCCCGGAGGGAGACAAATGTTGTCTCCCGGAGGGAGACAAAGGTTGTCTCGTGGAGGGAGACAAAGGTTGTCTCCCGGAGGGAGACAAAGGTGGTCTCCCGGAAGGAGTCAGGCTGTCTCCCGGAGGGAGACAAATGTAGTCTCCCGGAAGGAGACAAATGTTGTCTCCCGGAGGGAGACAAACGTTATCTCCCGGAGGGAGAGAAATGTTGTCTCCCGGAGGGAGACAAATGTTGTCTCCCGGAGGGAGACAAATGTTATCTCCCGGAGGGAGACAAATGTTATCTCCCGGAGGGAGACAAATGTTGTCTCCCGGAAGGAGACAGGTTGTCTCCCGGAGGGAGACAAAGGTTGTCTCCCGGAGGGAGACAAATATTATCTCCCGGAGGGAGACAAATGTTGTCTCCCGGAGAGAGACAAAGGTTGTCTCCCGGAGAGAGACAAAGTTTGTCTCCCGGAGGGAGACAAAGGTTGTCTCCCGGAGGGAGACAAATGTTGTCTCCCGGAGGGAGACAAATGTTGTCTCCCGGAGGGAGACAAATGTTGTCTCCCGGAGGGAGACAAAGGTTGTCTCCGGAGGGAGACAAATGTTATCTCCCGGAGGGAGACAAATGTTGTCTCCCGGAGGGAGACAAATGTTGTCTCCCGGAGGGAGACAAAGGTTGTCTCCCGGAGGGAGACCATTGTTGTCTCCCGGAGGGAGACATAGGTGGTCTCCCGGAGGGAGACAAATGTTGTCTCCCGGAGGGAGACAAAGGTTGTCTCCGGAGGGAGACAAAGGTTGTCTCCCGGAGGGAGACCATTGTTGTCTCCCGGAGGGAGACAAAGGTTGTCTCCCGGAGGGAGACATAGGTGGTCTCCCGGAGGGAGACAAATGTTGTCTCCCGGAGGGAGACAAAGGTTGTCTCCCGGAAGGAGACAGGTTGTCTCCCGGAGAGAGACAAAGTTTGTCTCCCGGAGGGAGACAAAGGTTGCCTCCCGGAGGGAGACATAGGTGGTCTCCCGGAGGGAGACAAATGTTGTCTCCCGAAGGGAGACAAAGGTTGTCTCCCGGAGGGAGACAAAGGTTGTCTCCCGGAGGGAGACAAATGTTGTCTCCCGGAGGGAGACAAAGGTTGTCTCCCGGAGGGAGACAAAGGTTGTCTCCAGGAGGGAGACAAAGGTGGTCTCCCGGAGGGAGACAGGCTGTCTCCCGGAGGGAGACAAATGTAGTCTCCCGGAAGGAGACAAATGTTGTCTCCCGGAGGGAGACAAACGTTATCTCCCGGAGGGAGACAAATGTTATCTCCCGGAGGGAGACAAATGTTATCTCCCGGAGGGAGACAAATGTTGTCTCCCGGAAGGAGACAGGTTGTCTCCCGGAGGGAGACAAAGGTTGTCTCCCGGAGGGAGACAAATATTATCTCCCGGAGGGAGACAAATGTTGTCTCCCGGAGAGAGACAAAGGTTGTCTCCCGGAGAGACACAAAGTTTGTCTCAAGGAGGGAGACAAAGGTTGTCTCCCGGAGGGAGACAAATGTTGTCTCCCGGAGGGAGACAAATGTTGTCTCCCGGAGGGAGACAAAGGGTGTCTCCCGGAGGGAGACATAGGTGGTCTCCCGGAGGGAGACAAATGTTGTCTCCCGGAGGGAGACAAAGTTTGTCTCCCGGAAGGAGACAGGTTGTCTCCCGGAGGGAGACAAATGTTGTCTCCCGGAGGGAGACAAAGTTTGTCTCCCGGAGGGAGACAAACGTTATCTCCCGGAGGGAGACAAATGTTATCTCCCGGAGGGAGACAAATGTTATCTCCCGGAGGGAGACAAATGTTGTCTCCCGGAAGGAGACAGGTTGTCTCCCGGAGGGAGACAAAGGTTGTCTCCCGGAGGGAGACAAATATTATCTCCCGGAGGGAGACAAATGTTGTCTCCCGGAGAGAGACAAAGGTTGTCTCCCGGAGAGACACAAAGTTTGTCTCCCGGAGGGAGACAAAGGTTGTCTCCCGGAGGGAGACAAATGTTGTCTCCCGGAGGGAGACAAATGTTGTCTCCCGGACGGAGACAAATGTTGTCTCCCGGAGGGAGACAAATGTTGTCTCCCGGAGGGAGACAAAGGGGTCTCTCCCGGAGGGAGACATAGGTGGTCTGCCCGGAGGAGACAAATGTTGTCTCCCGGAGGGAGACAAAGTTTGTCTCCCGGAGGGAGACAAAGGTTGTCTCCCGGAGGGAGACAAAGGTTGTCTCCCGGAGGGAGACCATTGTTGTCTCCCGGAGGGAGACAAAGGTTGTCTCCCGGAGGGAGACATAGGTGGTCTCCCGGAGGGAGACAAATGTTGTCTCCCGGAGGGAGACAAAGGTTGTCTCCCGGAAGGAGACAGGTTGTCTCCCGGAGGGAGACAAAGGTTGTCTCCCGGAGGGAAACAAAGGTTGTCTCCCGGAGGGAGACCATTGTTGTCTCCCGGAGGGAGACATAGGTGGTCTCCCGGAGGGAGACAAATGTTGTCTCCCGGAGGGAGACAAAGGTTGTCTCCGGAGGGAGACAAAGGTTGTCTCCCGGAGGGAGACCATTGTTGTCTCCCGGAGGGAGACAAAGGTTGTCTCCCGGAGGGAGACATAGGTGGTCTCCCGGAGGGAGACAAATGTTGTCTCCCGGAGGGAGACAAAGGTTGTCTCCCGGAAGGAGACAGGTTGTCTCCCGGAGAGAGACAAAGTTTGTCTCCCGGAGGGAGACAAAGGTTGCCTCCCGGAGGGAGACATAGGTGGTCTCCCGGAGGGAGACAAATGTTGTCTCCCGAAGGGAGACAAAGGTTGTCTCCCGGAGGGAGACAAAGGTTGTCTCCCGGAGGGAGACAAATGTTGTCTCCCGGAGGGAGACAAAGGTTGTCTCCCGGAGGGAGACAAAGGTTGTCTCCAGGAGGGAGACAAAGGTGGTCTCCCGGAGGGAGACAGGCTGTCTCCCGGAGGGAGACAAATGTAGTCTCCCGGAAGGAGACAAATGTTGTCTCCCGGAGGGAGACAAACGTTATCTCCCGGAGGGAGACAAATGTTATCTCCCGGAGGGAGACAAATGTTATCTCCCGGAGGGAGACAAATGTTGTCTCCCGGAAGGAGACAGGTTGTCTCCCGGAGGGAGACAAAGGTTGTCTCCCGGAGGGAGACAAATATTATCTCCCGGAGGGAGACAAATGTTGTCTCCCGGAGAGAGACAAAGGTTGTCTCCCGGAGAGACACAAAGTTTGTCTCAAGGAGGGAGACAAAGGTTGTCTCCCGGAGGGAGACAAATGTTGTCTCCCGGAGGGAGACAAATGTTGTCTCCCGGAGGGAGACAAAGGGTGTCTCCCGGAGGGAGACATAGGTGGTCTCCCGGAGGGAGACAAATGTTGTCTCCCGGAGGGAGACAAAGTTTGTCTCCCGGAAGGAGACAGGTTGTCTCCCGGAGGGAGACAAATGTTGTCTCCCGGAGGGAGACAAAGTTTGTCTCCCGGAGGGAGACAAACGTTATCTCCCGGAGGGAGACAAATGTTATCTCCCGGAGGGAGACAAATGTTATCTCCCGGAGGGAGACAAATGTTGTCTCCCGGAAGGAGACAGGTTGTCTCCCGGAGGGAGACAAAGGTTGTCTCCCGGAGGGAGACAAATATTATCTCCCGGAGGGAGACAAATGTTGTCTCCCGGAGAGAGACAAAGGTTGTCTCCCGGAGAGACACAAAGTTTGTCTCCCGGAGGGAGACAAAGGTTGTCTCCCGGAGGGAGACAAATGTTGTCTCCCGGAGGGAGACAAATGTTGTCTCCCGGACGGAGACAAATGTTGTCTCCCGGAGGGAGACAAATGTTGTCTCCCGGAGGGAGACAAAGGGGTCTCTCCCGGAGGGAGACATAGGTGGTCTCCCGGAGGGAGACAAATGTTGTCTCCCGGAGGGAGACAAAGTTTGTCTCCCGGAGGGAGACAAAGGTTGTCTCCCGGAGGGAGACAAAGGTTGTCTCCCGGAGGGAGACCATTGTTGTCTCCCGGAGGGAGACAAAGGTTGTCTCCCGGAGGGAGACATAGGTGGTCTCCCGGAGGGAGACAAATGTTGTCTCCCGGAGGGAGACAAAGGTTGTCTCCCGGAAGGAGACAGGTTGTCTCCCGGAGGGAGACAAAGGTTGTCTCCCGGAGGGAAACAAAGGTTGTCTCCCGGAGGGAGACAAAGGTTGTCTCCCGGAAGGAGACAGGTTGTCTCCCGGAGGGAGACAAAGTTTGTCTCCCGGAGGGAGACAAAGGTTGTCTCCCGGAGGGAGACAAAGGTTGTCTCCCGGAGGGAGACAAATGTTATCTCCCGGAGGGAGACAAAGGTTGTCTCCCGGAGGGAGACAAATGTTATCTCCCGGAGGGAGACAAATGTTGTCTCCCGGAGGGAGACATAGGTGGTCTCCCGGAGGGAGACAAATGTTGTCTCCCGGAGGGAGACAAAGGTTGTCTCCCTCCGGGAGACAGGTTGTCTCCAGGAGGGAGACAAAGGTTGTCTCCCGGAGGGAGACAAATGTAGTCTCCCGGAAGGAGACAAATGTTGTCTCCCGGAGGGAGACAAACGTTATCTCCCGGAGGGAGAGAAATGTTGTCTCCCGGAGGGAGACAAATGTTGTCTCCCGGAGGGAGACAAATGTTATCTCCCGGAGGGAGACAAATGTTATCTCCCGGAGGGAGACAAATGTTGTCTCCCGGAAGGAGACAGGTTGTCTCCCGGAGGGAGACAAAGGTTGTCTCCCGGAGGGAGACAAATATTATCTCCCGGAGGGAGACAAATGTTGTCTCCCGGAGAGAGACAAAGGTTGTCTCCCGGAGAGAGACAAAGTTTGTCTCCCGGAGGGAGACAAAGGTTGTCTCCCGGAGGGAGACAAATGTTGTCTCCCGGAGGGAGACAAATGTTGTCTCCCGGAGGGAGACAAATGTTGTCTCCCGGAGGGAGACAAAGGTTGTCTCCGGAGGGAGACAAATGTTATCTCCCGGAGGGAGACAAATGTTGTCTCCCGGAGGGAGACAAAAGTTGTCTCCCGGAGGGAGACAAAGGTTGTCTCCCGGAGGGAGACCATTGTTGTCTCCCGGAGGGAGACATAGGTGGTCTCCCGGAGGGAGACAAATGTTGTCTCCCGAAGGGAGACAAAGGTTGTCTCCGGAGGGAGACAAATGTTATCTCCCGGAGGGAGACAAATGTTGTCTCCCGGAGGGAGACAAATGTTGTCTCCCGGAGGGAGACAAATGTTGTCTCCCGGAGGGAGACAAAGGGTGTCTCCCGGAGGGAGACATAGGTTGTCTCCCGGAGGGAGACCATTGTTGTCTCCCGGAGGGAGACAAAGGTTGTCTCCCGGAGGGAGACATAGGTGGTCTCCCGGAGGGAGACAAAGGTTGCCTCCCGGAAGGAGACAGGTTGTCTCCCGGAGGGAGACAAATGTTGTCTCCCGGAGGGAGACAAAGTTTGTCTCCCGGAGGGAGACAAAGGTTGTCTCCCGGAGGGAGACAAAGGTTGCCTCCCGGAGGGAGACCATTGTTGTCTCCCGGAGGGAGACAAAGGTTGTCTTCCGGAGGGAGACAAATGTTGTCTCCCGAAGGGAGACAAAGGTGGTCTCCCGGAGGGAGAGAAAGGTTGTCTCCCGGAGGGAGACAAATGTTGTCTCCCGGAGGGAGACAAAGGTTGTCTCCCGGAGGGAGACAAAGGTTGTCTCCCGGAGGGTGACAAAGGTGGTCTCCCGGAAGGAGACAGGCTGTCTCCCGGAGGGAGACAAATGTAGTCTCCCGGAAGGAGACAAATGTTGTCTCCCGGAGGGAGACAAACGTTATCTCCCGGAGGGAGACAAATGTTGTCTCCCGGAGGGAGACAAATGTTATCTCCCGGAGGGAGACAAATGTTATATCCCGGAGGGAGACAAATGTTGTCTCCTGGAAGGAGACAGGTTGTCTCCCGGAGGGAGACAAAGGTTGTCTCCCGGAGGGAGACAAATATTTTTTCCCGGAGGGAGACAAATGTTGTCTCCCGGAGAGAGACAAAGGTTGTCTCCCGGAGAGAGACAAAGTTTGTCTCCCGGAGGGAGGCAAAGGTTGTCTCCCGGAGGGAGACAAATGTTATCTCCCGGAGGGAGACAAATGTTGTCTCCCGGAGGGAGACATAGGTGGTCTCCCGGAGGGAGACAAATGTTGTCTCCCGGAGGGAGACAAAGGTTGTCTTTCGGAAGGAGACAGGTTGTCTCCCGGAGGGAGACAAAGGTTGTCTCCCGGAGGGAGACAAATGTTGTCTCCCGGAGGGAGACAAAGGTTGTCTCCCGGAGGGAGACAAATGTTATCTCCCGGAGGGAGACAAATGTTGTCTCCCGGAAGGAGACAGGTTGTCTCCCGGAGGGAGACAAAGGTTGTCTCCCGGAGGGAGACAAATATTATCTCCCGGAGGGAGACAAATGTTGTCTCCCGGAGGGAGACAAATGTTGTCTCCCGTAAGGAGACAGGTTGTCTCCCGGAGGGAGACAAAGGTTGTCTCCCGGAGGGAGACAAATATTATCTCCCGGAGGGAGACAAATGTTGTCTCCCGGAGAGAGACAAAGGTTGTCTCCCGGAGAGAGACAAAGTTTGTCTCCCGGAGGGAGACAAAGGTTGTCTCCCGGAGGGAGACAAATGTTGTCTCCCGGAGGGAGACAAATGTTGTCTCCCTCCGGGAGACAAAGGGTGTCTCCCGGAGGGAGACAGAGGTGGTCTCCCGGAGGGAGACAAATGTTGTCTCCCGGAGGGAGACAAAGCTTGTCTCCCGGAGGGAGACAAAGGTTGTCTCCCGGAGGGAGACAAATGTTATCTCCCGGAGGGAGACAAATGTTGTCTCCCGGAGGGAGACATAGGTGGTCTCCCGGAGGGAGACAAAGGTTGCCTCCCGGAAGGAGACAGGTTGTCTCCCGGAGGGAGACAAAGGTTGTCTCCCGGAGGGAGACAAATATTATCTCCCGGAGGGAGACAAATGTTGTCTCCCGGAGAGAGACAAAGTTTGTCTCCCGGAGGGAGACAAAGGTTGTCTCCCGGAGGGAGACAAATGTTGTCTCCCGGAGGGAGACAAATGTTGTCTCCCTCCGGGAGACAAAGGGTGTCTCCCGGAGGGAGACATAGGTGGTCTCCCGGAGGGAGACAAATGTTGTCTCCCGGAGGGAGACAAAGGTTGTCTCCCGGAGGGAGACAAAGGTTGTCTCCCGGAGGGAGAAAAATGTTATCTCCCGGAGGGAGACAAATGTTGTCTCCCGGAGGGAGACATAGGTGGTCTCCCGGAGGGAGACAAAGGTTGTCTCCCGGAGGGAGACAAATGTTGTCTCCCTCCGGGAGACAAAGGGTGTCTCCCGGAGGGAGACATAGGTGGTCTCCCGGAGGGAGACAAATGTTGTCTCCCGGAGGGAGACAAAGGTTGTCTCCCGGAGGGAGACAAAGGTTGTCTCCCGGAGGGAGACAAATGTTATCTCCCGGAGGGAGACAAATGTTGTCTCCCGGAGGGAGACATAGGTGGTCTCCCGGAGGGAGACAAAGGTTGCCTCCCGGAAGGAGACAGGTTGTCTCCCGGAGGGAGACAAATGTTGTCTCCCAGAGGGAGACAAAGTTTGTCTCCCGGAGGGAGACAAAGGTTGTCTCCCGGAGGGAGACAAAGGTTGTCTCCCGGAGGGAGACAAAGGTTGTCTCCCGGAGGGAGACAAAGGTTGTCTCCCGGAGGGAGACCATTGTTGTCTCCAGGAGGGAGACAAAGGTTGTCTCCCGGAGGGAGACAAAGGTTGTCTCCCGGAGGGAGACAAATGTTATCTCCCGGAGGGAGACAAAGGTGGTCTCCCGGAGGGAGACAAAGGTTGTCTCCCGGAGGGAGACAAATGTTG
This sequence comes from Aurelia sp. 4 Dawson et al 2005, assembly GCA_964019985.1. NCBI lineage: Eukaryota > Metazoa > Cnidaria > Scyphozoa > Semaeostomeae > Ulmaridae > Aurelia > Aurelia sp. 4 Dawson et al 2005. Next base: position 18,816,055 of record OZ026492.1, read on the forward strand.
TCTCCCGGAGGGAGACAAAGGTTGTCTCCCGGAGGGAGACAAAGGTTGTCTCCCGGAGGGAGACAAAGGTGGTCTCCCGGAAGGAGACAGGCTGTCTCCCGGAGGGAGACAAATGTAGTCTCCCGGAAGGAGACAAATGTTGTCTCCCGGAGGGAGACAAACGTTATCTCCTGGAGGGAGACAAATGTTGTCTCCCGGAGGGAGACAAATGTTATCTCCCGGAGGGAGACAAATGTTATATCCCGGAGGGAGACAAATGTTGTCTCCCGGAAGGAGACAGGTTGTCTCCCGGAGGGAGACAAAGGTTGTCTCCCGGAGGGAGACAAATATTTTTTCCCGGAGGGAGACAAATGTTGTCTCCCGGAGAGAGACAAAGGTTGTCTCCCGGAGAGAGACAAAGTTTGTCTCCCGGAGGGAGACAAAGGTTGTCTCCCGGAGGGAGACAAATGTTGTCTCCCGGAGGGAGACAAATGTTGTCTCCCGGAGGGAAACAAAGGGTGTCTCCCGGAGGGAGACATAGGTGGTCTCCCGGAGGGAGACGAATATTTTCTCGCAGAGGGAGACAAATGTTGTCTCCCGGAGAGAGACAAAGGTTGTCTCCCGGAGAGAGACAAAGTTTGTCTCCCGGAGGGAGACAAAGGTTGTCTCCCGGAGGGAGACAAATGTTGTCTCCCGGAGGGAGACAAAGGTTGTCTCCCGGAGGGAGACAAATGTTGTCTCCCGGAGGGAGACATAGGTGGTCTCCCAGAGGGAGACAAATGTTGTCTCCCGGAGGGAGACAAAGGTTGTCTCCCGGAGGGAGACAAATGTTGTCTCCCGGAGGGAGACAAATGTTATCTCCCGGAGGGAGACAAAGGTGGTCTCCCGGAGGGAGACAAAGGTTGTCTCCCGGAGGGAGACAAATGTTGTCTCCCGGAGAGAGACAAAGGTTGTCTCCCGGAGAGAGACAAAGTTTGTCTCCCGGAGGGAGACAAAGGTTGTCTCCCGGAGGGAGACAAATGTTGTCTCCCGGAGGGAGACAAATGTTGTCTCCCGGAGGGAAACAAAGGGTGTCTCCCGGAGGGAGACATAGGTGGTCTCCCGGAGGGAGACAAATATTTTCTCGCGGAGGGAGACAAATGTTGTCTCCCGGAGAGAGACAAAGGTTGTCTCCCGGAGAGAGACAAAGTTTGTCTCCCGGAGGGAGACAAAGGTTGTCTCCCGGAGGGAGACAAATGTTGTCTCCCGGAGGGAGACAAAGGTTGTCTCCCGGAGGGAGACAAATGTTGTCTCCCGGAGGGAGACATAGGTGGTCTCCCAGAGGGAGACAAATGTTGTCTCCCGGAGGGAGACAAAGGTTGTCTCCCGGAGGGAGACAAATGTTGTCTCCCGGAGGGAGACAAATGTTATCTCCCGGAGGGAGACAAAGGTGGTCTCCCGGAGGGAGACAAAGGTTGTCTCCCGGAGGGAGACAAATGTTGTCTCCCGGAGGGAGACAAAGGTTGTCTCCCGGAAGGAGACAAATGTTGTCTCCCGGAGGGAGACAAACGTTATCTCCCGGAGGGAGACAAATGTTGTCTCCCGGAGGGAGACAAATGTTGTCTCCCGGAGGGAGACAAAGGTTGTCTCCCGGAGGGAGACAAATGTTGTCTCCCGGAGGGAGACAAATGTTATCTCCCGGAGGGAGACAAAGGTGGTCTCCCGGAGGGAGACAAAGGTTGTCTCCCGGAGGGAGACAAATGTTGTCTCCCGGAGGGAGACAAAGGTTGTCTCCCGGAAGGAGACAAATGTTGTCTCCCGGAGGGAGACAAACGTTATCTCCCGGAGGGAGACAAATGTTGTCTCCCGGAGGGAGACAAATGTTGTCTCCCGGAGGGAGACAAATGTTGTCTCCCGGAGGGAGACAAAGGCTGTCTCCCGGAGGGAGACAAAGATTGTCTCCCCGAGGGAGACAAAGGTTGTCTCCGGAGGGAGACAAATGTTATCTCCCGGAGGGAGACAAATGTTATCTCCCGGAGGGAGACAAATGTTATCTCCCGGAGGGAGACAAATGTTGTCTCCCGGAAGGAGACAGGTTGTCTCCCGGAGGGAGACAAATGTTGTCTCCCGGAGGGAGACAAAGGTTTTCCCCCGGAAGGAGACAGGTTGTCTCCCGGAGGGAGACAAAGGTTGTCTCCCGGAGGGAGACAAATGTTGTCTCCCGGAGGGAGACAAAGGTTGTCTCCCGGAGGGAGACAAAGGTTGTCTCCCGGAGGGAGACAAAGGTGGTCTCCCGGAGGGAGACAGGCTGTCTCCCGGAGGGAGACAAATGTAGTCTCCTGGAAGGAGACAAATGTTGTCTCCCGGAGGGAGACAAACGTTACCTCCCGGAGGGAGACAAATGTTGTCTCCCGGAGGGAGACAAAGGTTGTCTTTCGGAAGGAGACAGGTTGTCTCCCGGAGGGAGACAAAGGTTGTCTCCCGGAGGGAGACAAATGTTGTCTCCCGGAGGGAGACAAAGGTTGTCTCCCGGAGGGAGACAAATGTTATCTCCCGGAGGGAGACAAATGTTGTCTCCCGGAAGGAGACAGGTTGTCTCCCGGACGGAGACAAAGGTTGTCTCCCGGAGGGAGACAAATATTATCTCCCGGAGGGAGACAAATGTTGTCTCCCGGAGAGAGACAAAGGTTGTCTCCCGGAGAGAGACAAAGTTTGTCTCCCGGAGGGAGACAAAGGTTGTCTCCCGGAGGGAGACAAATGTTGTCTCCCGGAGGGAGACAAATGTTGTCTCCCGGAGGGAGACAAAGGGTGTCTCCCGGAGGGAGACATAGGTGGTCTCCCGGAGGGAGACAAATGTTGTCTCCCGGAGGGAGACAAAGGTTGTCTCCCGGAAGGAGACAGGTTGTCTCCCGGTGGGAGACAAATGTTGTCTCCCGGAGGGAGACAAAGTTTGTCTCCTGGAGGGAGACAATGGTTGTCTCCCGGAGGGAGACAAAGGTTGTCTCCCGGAGGGAGACCATTGTTGTCTCCCGGAGGGAGACAAAGGTTGTCTCCCGGAGGGAGACAAATGTTATCTCCCGGAGGGAGACAAATGTTGTCTCCCGGAGGGAGACATAGGTGGTCTCCCGGAGGGAGACAAAGGTTGCCTCCCGGAAGGAGACAGGTTGTCTCCCGGAGGGAGACAAATGTTGTCTCCCGGAGGGAGACAAAGTTTGTCTCCCGGAGGGAGACAAAGGTTGTCTCCCGGAGGGAGACAAAGGTTGTCTCCCGGAGGGAGACAAAGGTTGTCTCCCGGAGGGAGACCATTGTTGTCTCCCGGAGGGAGACAAAGGTTGTCTCCCGGAGGGAGACAAATGTTATCTCCCGGAGGGAGACAAAGGTGGTCTCCCGGAGGGAGACAAAGGTTGTCTCCCGGAGGGAGACAAATGTTGTCTCCCGGAGGGAGACAAAGGTTGTCTCCCGGAGGGAGACAAAGGTTGTCTCCCGGAGGGAGACAAAGGGTGTCTCCCGGAGGGAGACATAGGTGGTCTCCCGGAGGGAGACAAATGTTGTCTCCCGGAGGGAGACAAAGGTTGTCTCCCGGAAGGAGACAGGTTGTCTCCCGGTGGGAGACAAATGTTGTCTCCCGGAGGGAGACAAAGTTTGTCTCCTGGAGGGAGACAATGGTTGTCTCCCGGAGGGAGACAAAGGTTGTCTCCCGGAGGGAGACCATTGTTGTCTCCCGGAGGGAGACAAAGGTTGTCTCCCGGAGGGAGACAAATGTTATCTCCCGGAGGGAGACAAATGTTGTCTCCCGGAGGGAGACATAGGTGGTCTCCCGGAGGGAGACAAAGGTTGCCTCCCGGAAGGAGACAGGTTGTCTCCCGGAGGGAGACAAATGTTGTCTCCCGGAGGGAGACAAAGTTTGTCTCCCGGAGGGAGACAAAGGTTGTCTCCCGGAGGGAGACAAAGGTTGTCTCCCGGAGGGAGACAAAGGTTGTCTCCCGGAGGGAGACCATTGTTGTCTCCCGGAGGGAGACAAAGGTTGTCTCCCGGAGGGAGACAAATGTTATCTCCCGGAGGGAGACAAAGGTGGTCTCCCGGAGGGAGACAAAGGTTGTCTCCCGGAGGGAGACAAATGTTGTCTCCCGGAGGGTGACAAAGGTTGTCTCCCGGAGGGAGACAAAGGTTGTCTCCCGGAGGGAGACAAAGGTGGTCTCCCGGAAGGAGACAGGCTGTCTCCCGGAGGGAGACAAATGTAGTCTCCCGGAAGGAGACAAATGTTGTCTCCCGGAGGGAGACAAACGTTATCTCCCGGAGGGAGACAAATGTTGTCTCCGGAGGGAGACAAATGTTATCTCCCGGAGGGAGACAAATGTTATCTCCCGGAGGGAGACAAATGTTGTCTCCCGGAGGGAGACAAAGGTTGTCTCCCAGAGGGAGACAAAGATTGTCTCCCGGAGGGAGACAAAGGCTGTCTCCCGGAGGGAGACAAATGTTGTCTCCCGGAGGAAGACAAAGGTTGTCTCCCGGAGGGAGACAAATGTTGTCTCCCGGAGGGAGACAAATGTTATCTCCCGGAGGGAGACAAATGTTATCTCCCGGAGGGAGACAAATGTTGTCTCCCGGAAGGAGACAGGTTGTCTCCCGGAGGGAGACAAATGTTGTCTCCCGGAGGGAGACAAAGGTTTTCCCCCGGAAGGAGACAGGTTGTCTCCCGGAGGGAGACAAAGGTTGTCTCCCGGAGGGAGACAAATGTTGTCTCCCGGAGGGAGACAAAGGTTGTCTCCCGGAGGGAGACAAAGGTTGTCTCCCGGAGGGAGACAAAGGTGGTCTCCCGGAGGGAGACAGGCCGTCTCCCGGAGGGAGACAAATGTAGTCTCCTGGAAGGAGACAAATGTTGTCTCCCGGAGGGAGACAAACGTTATCTCCCGGAGGGAGACAAAGGTTGTCTCCCGGAGGGAGACAAATGTTATCTCCCGGAGGGAGACAAATGTTGTCTCCCGGAGGGAGACATAGGTGGTCTCCCGGAGGGAGACAAAGGTTGCCTCCCGGAAGGAGACAGGTTGTCTCCCGGAGGGAGACAAATGTTGTCTCCCGGAGGGAGACAAAGTTTGTCTCCCGGAGGGAGACAAAGGTTGTCTCCCGGAGGGAGACAAAGGTTGTCTCCCGGAGGGAGACCATTGTTGTCTCCCGGAGGGAGACAAAGGTTGTCTCCCGGAGGGAGACAAATGCTATCTCCCGGAGGGAGACAAAGGTGGTCTCCCGGAGGGAGACAAAGGTTGTCTCCCGGAGGGAGACAAATGTTGTCTCCCGGAGGGAGACAAAGGTTGTCTCCCGGAGGGAGACAAATGTTGTCTCCCGGAAGGAGACAGGTTGTCTCCCGGAGGGAGACAAATGTTGTCTCCCGGAGGGAGACAAAGGTTTTCCCCCGGAAGGAGACAGGTTGTCTCCCGGAGGGAGACAAAGGTTGTCTCCCGGAGGGAGACAAATGTTGTCTCCCGGAGGGAGACAAAGGTTGTCTCCCGGAGGGAGACAAAGGTTGTCTCCCGGAGGGAGACAAAGGTGGTCTCCCGGAGGGAGACAAAGGTTGTCTCCCGGAGGGAGACCATTGTTGTCTCCCGGAGGGAGACAAAGGTTGTCTCCCGGAGGGAGACAAATGCTATCTCCCGGAGGGAGACAAAGGTGGTCTCCCGGAGGGAGACAAAGGTTGTCTCCCGGAGGGAGACAAATGTTGTCTCCCGGAGGGAGACAAAGGTTGTCTCCCGGAGGGAGACAAAGGTTGTCTCCCGGAGGGAGACAAAGGTGGTCTCCCGGAAGGAGACAGGCTGTCTCCCGGAGGGAGACAAATGTAGTCTCCCGGAAGGAGACAAATGTTGTCTCCCGGAGAGAGACAAAGGTTGTCTCCCGGAGAGAGACAAAGTTTGTCTCCCGGAGGGAGACAAAGGTTGTCTCCCGGAGGGAGACAAATGTTGTCTCCCGGAGGGAGACAAAGGTTGTCTCCCGGAGGGAGACAAATGTTGTCTCCCGGAGGGAGACATAGGTGGTCTCCCGGAGGGAGACAAATGTTGTCTCCTGGAGGGAGACAAAGGTTTTCTCCCGGAAGGAGACAAAGGTTGTCTCCCGGAGGGAGACAAATGTTGTCTCCCGGAGGGAGACAAAGGTTGTCTCCCGGAGGGAGACAAAGGTTGTCTCCCGGAGGGAGACAAAGGTGGTCTCCCGGAAGGAGACAGGCTGTCTCCCGGAGGGAGACAAATGTAGTCTCCCGGAAGGAGACAAATGTTGTCTCCCGGAGGGAGACAAACGTTATCTCCCGGAGGGAGACAAATGCTGTCTCCCGGAGGGAGACAAATGTTATCTCCCGGAGGGAGACAAATGTTATATCCCGGAGAGAGACAAATGTTGTCTCCCGGAAGGAGACAGGTTGTCTCCCGGAGGGAAACAAAGGTTGTCTCCCGGAGGGAGACAAAGGTTGTCTCCCGGAGGGAGACAAATGTTGTCTCCCGGAGGGAGACAAAGTTTGTCTCCCGGAGGGAGACAAAGGTTGTCTCCCGGAGGGAGACAAAGGTTGTCTCCCGGAGGGAGACCATTGTTGTCTCCCGGAGGGAGACAAAGGTTGTCTCCCGGAGGGAGACAAATGTTATCTCCCGGAGGGAGACAAAGGTGGTCTCCCGGAGAGAGACAAAGGTTGTCTCCCGGAGGGAGACAAATGTTGTCTCCCGGAGGGAGACAAAGGTTGTCTCCCGGAGGGAGACAAAGGTTGTCTCCCGGAAGGAGACAAATGTTGTCTCCCGGAGGGAGACAAACGTTATCTCCCGGAGGGAGACAAATGTTGTCTCCCGGAGGGAGACAAATGTTGTCTCCCGGAGGGAGACAAATGTTGTCTCCCGGAGGGAGACAAAGGCTGTCTCCCGGAGGGAGACAAAGATTGTCTCCCGGAGGGAGACAAATGTTGTCTCCCGGAAGGAGACAGGTTGTCTCCCGGAGGGAAACAAAGGTTGTCTCCCGGAGGGAGACAAAGGTTGTCTCCCGGAGGGAGACAAATGTTGTCTCCCGGAGGGAGACAAAGTTTGTCTCCCGGAGGGAGACAAAGGTTGTCTCCCGGAGGGAGACAAAGGTTGTCTCCCGGAGGGAGACCATTGTTGTCTCCCGGAGGGAGACAAAGGTTGTCTCCCGGAGGGAGACAAATGTTATCTCCCGGAGGGAGACAAAGGTGGTCTCCCGGAGAGAGACAAAGGTTGTCTCCCGGAGGGAGACAAATGTTGTCTCCCGGAGGGAGACAAAGGTTGTCTCCCGGAGGGAGACAAAGGTTGTCTCCCGGAAGGAGACAAATGTTGTCTCCCGGAGGGAGACAAACGTTATCTCCCGGAGGGAGACAAATGTTGTCTCCCGGAGGGAGACAAATGTTGTCTCCCGGAGGGAGACAAATGTTGTCTCCCGGAGGGAGACAAAGGCTGTCTCCCGGAAGGAGACAGGTTGTCTCCCGGAGGGAGACAAATGTTGTCTCCCGGAGGGAGACAAACGTTATCTCCCGGAGGGAGACAAATGTTGTCTCCGGAGGGAGACAAATGTTATCTCCCGGAGGGAGACAAATGTTATCTTCCGGAGGGAGACAAATGTTGTCTCCCGGAGGGAGACAAAGGTTGTCTCCCGGAGGGAGACAAAGATTGTCTCCCGGAGGGAGACAAAGGCTGTCTCCCGGAGGGAGACAAATGTTGTCTCCCGGAGGGAGACAAAGGTTGTCTCCCGGAGGGAGACAAATGTTGTCTCCCGGAGGGAGACAAATGTTATCTCCCGGAGGGAGACAAATGTTATCTCCCGGAGGGAGACAAATGTTGTCTCCCGGAAGGAGACAGGTTGTCTCCCGGAGGGAGACAAATGTTGTCTCCCGGAGGGAGACAAAGGTTTTCCCCCGGAAGGAGACAGGTTGTCTCCCGGAGGGAGACAAAGGTTGTCTCCCGGAGGGAGACAAATGTTGTCTCCCGGAGGGAGACAAAGGTTGTCTCCCGGAGGGAGACAAAGGTTGTCTCCCGGAGGGAGACAAAGGTGGTCTCCCGGAGGGAGACAGGCCGTCTCCCGGAGGGAGACAAATGTAGTCTCCTGGAAGGAGACAAATGTTGTCTCCCGGAGGGAGACAAACGTTATCTCCCGGAGGGAGACAAAGGTTGTCTCCCGGAGGGAGACAAATGTTATCTCCCGGAGGGAGACAAATGTTGTCTCCCGGAGGGAGACATAGGTGGTCTCCCGGAGGGAGACAAAGGTTGCCTCCCGGAAGGAGACAGGTTGTCTCCCGGAGGGAGACAAATGTTGTCTCCCGGAGGGAGACAAAGTTTGTCTCCCGGAGGGAGACAAAGGTTGTCTCCCGGAGGGAGACAAAGGTTGTCTCCCGGAGGGAGACCATTGTTGTCTCCCGGAGGGAGACAAAGGTTGTCTCCCGGAGGGAGACAAATGTTATCTCCCGGAGGGAGACAAAGGTGGTCTCCCGGAGGGAGACAAAGGTTGTCTCCCGGAGGGAGACAAATGTTGTCTCCCGGAGGGAGACAAAGGTTGTCTCCCGGAGGGAGACAAAGGTTGTCTCCCGGAGGGAGACAAAGGTGGTCTCCCGGAAGGAGACAGGCTGTCTCCCGGAGGGAGACAAATGTAGTCTCCCGGAAGGAGACAAATGTTGTCTCCCGGAGAGAGACAAAGGTTGTCTCCCGGAGAGAGACAAAGTTTGTCTCCCGGAGGGAGACAAAGGTTGTCTCCCGGAGGGAGACAAATGTTGTCTCCCGGAGGGAGACAAAGGTTGTCTCCCGGAGGGAGACAAATGTTGTCTCCCGCAGGGAGACATAGGTGGTCTCCCGGAGGGAGACAAATGTTGTCTCCTGGAGGGAGACAAAGGTTTTCTCCCGGAAGGAGACAAAGGTTGTCTCCCGGAGGGAGACAAATGTTGTCTCCCGGAGGGAGACAAAGGTTGTCTCCCGGAGGGAGACAAAGGTGGTCTCCCGGAAGGAGACAGGCTGTCTCCCGGAGGGAGACAAATGTAGTCTCCCGGAAGGAGACAAATGTTGTCTCCCGGAGGGAGACAAACGTTATCTCCCGGAGGGAGACAAATGCTGTCTCCCGGAGGGAGACAAATGTTATCTCCCGGAGGGAGACAAATGTTATATCCCGGAGGGAGACAAATGTTGTCTCCCGGAAGGAGACAGGTTGTCTCCCGGAGGGAAACAAAGGTTGTCTCCCGGAGGGAGACAAAGGTTGTCTCCCGGAGGGAGACAAATGTTGTCTCCCGGAGGGAGACAAAGTTTGTCTCCCGGAGGGAGACAAAGGTTGTCTCCCGGAGGGAGACAAAGGTTGTCTCCCGGAGGGAGACCATTGTTGTCTCCCGGAGGGAGACAAAGGTTGTCTCCCGGAGGGAGACAAATGTTATCTCCCGGAGGGAGACAAAGGTGGTCTCCCGGAGAGAGACAAAGGTTGTCTCCCGGAGGGAGACAAATGTTGTCTCCCGGAGGGAGACAAAGGTTGTCTCCCGGAGGGAGACAAAGGTTGTCTCCCGGAAGGAGACAAATGTTGTCTCCCGGAGGGAGACAAACGTTATCTCCCGGAGGGAGACAAATGTTGTCTCCCGGAGGGAGACAAATGTTGTCTCCCGGAGGGAGACAAATGTTGTCTCCCGGAGGGAGACAAAGGCTGTCTCCCGGAGGGAGACAAAGATTGTCTCCCGGAGGGAGACAAATGTTGTCTCCCGGAAGGAGACAGGTTGTCTCCCGGAGGGAAACAAAGGTTGGCTCCCGGAGGGAGACAAAGGTTGTCTCCCGGAGGGAGACAAATGTTGTCTCCCGGAGGGAGACAAAGTTTGTCTCCCGGAGGGAGACAAAGGTTGTCTCCCGGAGGGAGACAAAGGTTGTCTCCCGGAGGGAGACCATTGTTGTCTCCCGGAGGGAGACAAAGGTTGTCTCCCGGAGGGAGACAAATGTTATCTCCCGGAGGGAGACAAAGGTGGTCTCCCGGAGAGAGACAAAGGTTGTCTCCCGGAGGGAGACAAATGTTGTCTCCCGGAGGGAGACAAAGGTTGTCTCCCGGAGGGAGACAAAGGTTGTCTCCCGGAAGGAGACAAATGTTGTCTCCCGGAGGGAGACAAACGTTATCTCCCGGAGGGAGACAAATGTTGTCTCCCGGAGGGAGACAAATGTTGTCTCCCGGAGGGAGACAAATGTTGTCTCCCGGAGGGAGACAAAGGCTGTCTCCCGGAGGGAGACAAAGATTGTCTCCCGGAGGGAGACAAAGGTTGTCTCCGGAGGGAGGCAAATGTTATCTCCCGGAGGGAGACAAATGTTGTCTCCCGGAGGGAGACAAATGTTGTCTCCCGGAGGGAGACAAAGGTTGTCTCCCGGAGGGAGACAAAGATTGTCTCCCGGAGGGAGACAAAGGCTGTCTCCCGGAGGGAGACAAATGTTGTCTCCCGGAGGGAGACAAAGGTTGTCTCCCGGAGGGAGACAAAGGTTGTCTCCCGGAGGGAGACAAAGGTTGTCTCCCGGAAGGAGACAAATGTTGTCTCCCGGAGGGAGACAAACGTTATCTCCCGGAGGGAGACAAACGTTATCTCCCGGAGGGAGACAAATGCTGTCTCCCGGAGGGAGACAAATGTTATCTCCCGGAGGGAGACAAATGTTATATCCCGGAGGGAGACAAATGTTGTCTCCCGGAAGGAGACAGGTTGTCTCCCGGAGGGAAACAAAGGTTGTCTCCCGGAGGGAGACAAAGGTTGTCTCCCGGAGGGAGACAAATGTTGTCTCCCGGAGGGAGACAAAGTTTGTCTCCCGGAGGGAGACAAAGGTTGTCTCCCGGAGGGAGACAAAGGTTGTCTCCCGGAGGGAGACCATTGTTGTCTCCCGGAGGGAGACAAAGGTTGTCTCCCGGAGGGAGACAAATGTTATCTCCCGGAGGGAGACAAAGGTGGTCTCCCGGAGAGAGACAAAGGTTGTCTCCCGGAGGGAGACAAATGTTGTCTCCCGGAGGGAGACAAAGGTTGTCTCCCGGAGGGAGACAAAGGTTGTCTCCCGGAAGGAGACAAATGTTGTCTCCCGGAGGGAGACAAAGTTTGTCTCCCGGAGGGAGACAAAGGTTGTCTCCCGGAGGGAGACAAAGGTTGTCTCCCGGAGGGAGACCATTGTTGTCTCCCGGAGGGAGACAAAGGTTGTCTCCCGGAGGGAGACAAATGTTATCTCCCGGAGGGAGACAAAGGTGGTCTCCCGGAGAGAGACAAAGGTTGTCTCCCGGAGGGAGACAAATGTTGTCTCCCGGAGGGAGACAAAGGTTGTCTCCCGGAGGGAGACAAAGGTTGTCTCCCGGAAGGAGACAAATGTTGTCTCCCGGAGGGAGACAAACGTTATCTCCCGGAGGGAGACAAATGTTGTCTCCCGGAGGGAGACAAATGTTGTCTCCCGGAGGGAGACAAATGTTGTCTCCCGGAGGGAGACAAAGGCTGTCTCCCGGAGGGAGACAAAGATTGTCTCCCGGAGGGAGACAAAGGTTGTCTCCGGAGGGAGGCAAATGTTATCTCCCGGAGGGAGACAAATGTTGTCTCCCGGAGGGAGACAAATGTTGTCTCCCGGAGGGAGACAAAGGTTGTCTCCCGGAGGGAGACAAAGATTGTCTCCCGGAGGGAGACAAAGGCTGTCTCCCGGAGGGAGACAAATGTTGTCTCCCGGAGGGAGACAAAGTTTGTCTCCCGGAGGGAGACAAAGGTTGTCTCCCGGAGGGAGACAAAGGTTGTCTCCCGGAGGGAGACCATTGTTGTCTCCCGGAGGGAGACAAAGGTTGTCTCCCGGAGGGAGACAAATGTTATCTCCCGGAGGGAGACAAACGTGGTCTCCCGGAGAGAGACAAAGGTTGTCTCCCGGAGGGAGACAAATGTTGTCTCCCGGAGGGAGACAAAGGTTGTCTCCCGGAGGGAGACAAAGGTTGTCTCCCGGAAGGAGACAAATGTTGTCTCCCGGAGGGAGACAAAGTTTGTCTCCCGGAGGGAGACAAAGGTTGTCTCCCGGAGGGAGACAAAGGTTGTCTCCCGGAGGGAGACCATTGTTGTCTCCCGGAGGGAGACAAAGGTTGTCTCCCGGAGGGAGACAAATGTTATCTCCCGGAGGGAGACAAAGGTGGTCTCCCGGAGAGAGACAAAGGTTGTCTCCCGGAGGGAGACAAATGTTGTCTCCCGGAGGGAGACAAAGGTTGTCTCCCGGAGGGAGACAAAGGTTGTCTCCCGGAAGGAGACAAATGTTGTCTCCCGGAGGGAGACAAACGTTATCTCCCGGAGGGAGACAAATGTTGTCTCCCGGAGGGAGACAAATGTTGTCTCCCGGAGGGAGACAAATGTTGTCTCCCGGAGGGAGACAAAGGCTGTCTCCCGGAGGGAGACAAAGATTGTCTCCCGGAGGGAGACAAAGGTTGTCTCCGGAGGGAGGCAAATGTTATCTCCCGGAGGGAGACAAATGTTGTCTCCCGGAGGGAGACAAATGTTGTCTCCCGGAGGGAGACAAAGGTTGTCTCCCGGAGGGAGACAAAGATTGTCTCCCGGAGGGAGACAAAGGCTGTCTCCCGGAGGGAGACAAATGTTGTCTCCCGGAGGGAGACAAAGGTTGTCTCCCGGAAGGAGACAAATGTTGTCTCCCGGAGGGAGACAAACGTTATCTCCCGGAGGGAGACAAACGTTATCTCCCGGAGGGAGACAAATGCTGTCTCCCGGAGGGAGACAAATGTTATCTCCCGGAGGGAGACAAATGTTATATCCCGGAGGGAGACAAATGTTGTCTCCCGGAAGGAGACAGGTTGTCTCCCGGAGGGAAACAAAGGTTGTCTCCCGGAGGGAGACAAAGGTTGTCTCCCGGAGGGAGACAAATGTTGTCTCCCGGAGGGAGACAAAGTTTGTCTCCCGGAGGGAGACAAAGGTTGTCTCCCGGAGGGAGACAAAGGTTGTCTCCCGGAGGGAGACCATTGTTGTCTCCCGGAGGGAGACAAAGGTTGTCTCCCGGAGGGAGACAAATGTTATCTCCCGGAGGGAGACAAAGGTGGTCTCCCGGAGAGAGACAAAGGTTGTCTCCCGGAGGGAGACAAATGTTGTCTCCCGGAGGGAGACAAAGGTTGTCTCCCGGAGGGAGACAAAGGTTGTCTCCCGGAAGGAGACAAATGTTGTCTCCCGGAGGGAGACAAACGTTATCTCCCGGAGGGAGACAAATGTTGTCTCCCGGAGGGAGACAAAGGCTGTCTCCCGGAGGGAGACAAAGATTGTCTCCCGGAGGGAGACAAATGTTGTCTCCCGGAAGGAGACAGGTTGTCTCCCGGAGGGAAACAAAGGTTGTCTCCCGGAGGGAGACAAAGGTTGTCTCCCGGAGGGAGACAAATGTTATCTCCCGGAGGGAGACAAAGGTGGTCTCCCGGAGAGAGACAAAGGTTGTCTCCCGGAGGGAGACAAATGTTGTCTCCCGGAGGGAGACAAAGGTTGTCTCCCGGAGGGAGACAAAGGTTGTCTCCCGGAAGGAGACAAATGTTGTCTCCCGGAGGGAGACAAACGTTATCTCCCGGAGGGAGACAAATGTTGTCTCCCGGAGGGAGACAAATGTTGTCTCCCGGAGGGAGACAAATGTTGTCTCCCGGAGGGAGACAAAGGCTGTCTCCCGGAGGGAGACAAAGATTGTCTCCCGGAGGGAGACAAAGGTTGTCTCCGGAGGGAGGCAAATGTTATCTCCCGGAGGGAGACAAATGTTGTCTCCCGGAGGGAGACAAATGTTGTCTCCCGGAGGGAGACAAAGGTTGTCTCCCGGAGGGAGACAAAGATTGTCTCCCGGAGGGAGACAAAGGCTGTCTCCCGGAGGGAGACAAATGTTGTCTCCCGGAGGGAGACAAAGGTTGTCTCCCGGAGGGAGACAAAGGTTGTCTCCCGGAGGGAGACAAAGGTTGTCTCCCGGAAGGAGACAAATGTTGTCTCCCGGAGGGAGACAAACGTTATCTCCCGGAGGGAGACAAATGTTGTCTCCCGGAGGGAGACAAATGTTGTCTCCCGGAGGGAGACAAATTGTTGTCTCCCGGAGGGAGACAAATGTTGTCTCCCGGAGGGAGACAAAGGCTGTCTCCCGGAGGGAGACAAAGATTGTCTCCCGGAGGGAGACAAAGGTTGTCTCCGGAGGGAGACAAAGGTGGTCACCCGGAGGGAGACAGGCTGTCTCCCGGAGGGAGACAAATGTAGTCTCCCGGAAGGAGACAAATGTTGTCTCCCGGAGGGAGACAAACGTTATCTCCCGGAGGGAGACAAATGTTGTCTCCCGGAGGGAGACAAATGTTGTCTCCCGGAGGGAGACAAATGTTGTCTCCCGGAGGGAGACAAATGTTGTCTCCCGGAGGGAGACAAAGGCTGTCTCCCGGAGGGAGACAAAGATTGTCTCCCGGAGGGAGACAAAGGTTGTCTCCGGAGGGAGACAAATGTTATCTCCCGGAGGGAGACAAATGTTGTCTCCCGGAGGGAGACAAATGTTGTCTCCCGGAGGGAGACAAAGATTGTCTCCCGGAGGGAGACAAAGGCTGTCTCCCGGAGGGAGACAAATGTTGTCTCCCGGAGGGAGACAAAGGTTGTCTCCCGGAGGGAGACAAATGTTATCTCCCGGAGGGAGACAAATGTTATCTCCCGGAGGGAGACAAATGTTGTCTCCCGGAAGGAGACAGGTTGTCTCCCGGAGGGAGACAAATGTTGTCTCCCGGAGGGAGACAAAGGTTTTCCCCCGGAAGGAGACAGGTTGTCTCCCGGAGGGAGACAAAGGTTGTCTCCCGGAGGGAGACAAATGTTGTCTCCCGGAGGGAGACAAATGTTGTCTCCCGGAGGGAGACAAAGGCTGTCTCCCGGAGGGAGACAAAGATTGTCTCCCGGAGGGAGACAAAGGTTGTCTCCGGAGGGAGACAAATGTTATCTCCCGGAGGGAGACAAATGTTGTCTCCCGGAGGGAGACAAATGTTGTCTCCCGGAGGGAGACAAAGGTTGTCTCCCGGAGGGAGACAAAGATTGTCTCCCGGAGGGAGACAAAGGCTGTCTCCCGGAGGGAGACAAATGTTGTCTCCCGGAGGGAGACAAAGGTTGTCTCCCGGAGGGAGACAAATGTTATCTCCCGGAGGGAGACAAATGTTATCTCCCGGAGGGAGACAAATGTTGTCTCCCGGAAGGAGACAGGTTGTCTCCCGGAGGGAGACAAATGTTGTCTCCCGGAGGGAGACAAAGGTTTTCCCCCGGAAGGAGACAGGTTGTCTCCCGGAGGGAGACAAAGGTTGTCTCCCGGAGGGAGACAAAGGTTGTCTCCCGGAGGGAGACAAAGGTTGTCTCCCGGAGGGAGACAAAGGTGGTCTCCCGGAGGGAGACAGGCTGTCTCCCGGAGGGAGACAAATGTAGTCTCCTGGAAGGAGACAAATGTTGTCTCCCGGAGGGAGACAAATGTTATCTCCCGGAGGGAGACAAATGTTGTCTCCCGGAGGGAGACAAATGTTGTCTCCCGGAGGGAGACAAAGATTGTCTCCCGGAGGGAGACAAAGGCTGTCTCCCGGAGGGAGACAAATGTTGTCTCCCGGAGGGAGACAAAGGTTGTCTCCCGGAGGGAGACAAATGTTATCTCCCGGAGGGAGACAAATGTTATCTCCCGGAGGGAGAAAAATGTTGTCTCCCGGAAGGAGACAGGTTGTCTCCCGGAGGGAGACAAATGTTGTCTCCCGGAGGGAGACAAAGGTTTTCCCCCGGAAGGAGACAGGTTGTCTCCCGGAGGGAGACAAAGGTTGTCTCCCGGAGGGAGACAAATGTTGTCTCCCGGAGGGAGACAAATGTTGTCTCCCGGAGGGAGACAAAGGCTGTCTCCCGGAGGGAGACAAAGATTGTCTCCCGGAGGGAGACAAAGGTTGTCTCCGGAGGGAGACAAATGTTATCTCCCGGAGGGAGACAAATGTTGTCTCCCGGAGGGAGACAAATGTTGTCTCCCGGAGGGAGACAAAGGTTGTCTCCCGGAGGGAGACAAAGATTGTCTCCCGGAGGGGGACAAAGGCTGTCTCCCGGAGGGAGACAAATGTTGTCTCCCGGAGGGAGACAAAGGTTGTCTCCCGGAGGGAGACAAATGTTATCTCCCGGAGGGAGACAAATGTTATCTCCCGGAGGGAGACAAATGTTGTCTCCCGGAAGGAGACAGGTTGTCTCCCGGAGGGAGACAAATGTTGTCTCCCGGAGGGAGACAAAGGTTTTCCCCCGGAAGGAGACAGGTTGTCTCCCGGAGGGAGACAAAGGTTGTCTCCCGGAGGGAGACAAATGTTGTCTCCCGGAGGGAGACAAAGGTTGTCTCCCGGAGGGAGACAAAGGTTGTCTCCCGGAGGGAGACAAAGGTGGTCTCTAGGAGGGAGACAGGCTGTCTCCCGGAGGGAGACAAATGTAGTCTCCTGGAAGGAGACAAATGTTGTCTCCCGGAGGGAGAAAAACGTTATCTCCCGGAGGGAGACAAATGTTGTCTCCCGGAGGGAGACAAATGTTGTCTCCCGGAGGGACACAAAGGTTGTCTCCCGGAGGGAGACAAAGATTGTCTCCCGGAGGGAGACAAATGTTGTCTCCGGAGGGAGACAAATGTTATCTCCCGGAGGGAGACAAACGTTGTCTCCCGGAGGGAGAGAAATGTTGTCTCCCGGAGGGAGACAAAGGTTGTCTCCCGGAGGGAGACAAAGGTTGTCTCCCGGAGGGAGACAAAGATTGTCTCCCGGAGGTAGACAAAGGCTGTCTCCCGGAGGGAGACAAATGTTGTCTCCCGGAGGGAGACAAAGGTTGTCTCCCGGAGGGAGACAAATGTTGTCTCCCGGAGGGAGACAAATGTTATCTCCCGGAAGGAGACAGATTGTCTCCCGGAGGGAGACAAAGGTTGTCTCCCGGAGGGAGACAAATATTATCTCCCGGAGGGAGACAAATGTTGTCTCCCGGAGAGAGACAAAGGTTGTCTCCCGGAGAGAGACAAAGTTTGTCTCCCGGAGGGAGACAAAGGTTGTCTCCCGGAGGGAGACAAATGTTGTCTCCCGGAGGGAGACAAATGTTGTCTCCCGGAGGGAGACAAAGGTTATCTCCCGGAGGGAGACAAATGTTGTCTCCCGGAGAGAGACAAAGGTTGTCTCCCGGAGGGAGACACAGTTTGTCTCCCGGAGGGAGACAAAGGTTGTCCCCGGAGGGAGACAAAGGTTGTCTCCCGGAGGGAGACAAATGTTGTCTCCCGGAGGGAGACAAAGGTTGTCTCCCGGAGGGAGACAAAGATTGTCTCCCGGAGGGAGACAAAGGTTGTCTCCGGAGGGAGACAAATGTTACTCCGGGAGGGAGACAAATGTTGTCTCCCGGAGGGAGACAAATGTTGTCTCCCGGAGGGACACAAATGTTGTGTCCCGGAGGGAGACAAAGGTTGTCTCCCGGAGGGAGACAAAGATAGTCTCCCGGAGGGAGACAAAGGCTGTCTCCCGGAGGGAGACAAAGGTTGTCTCCCGGAGGGAGACAAAGTTTGTCTCCCGGAGGGAGACAGTTTGTCACCCAGAGAGAGACAAAGGTCGTCTCCCGGAGGGAGACAAATGTTGTCTCCCGGGGGGAGACAATTGTTGTCTCCCGGAGGGAGACAAAGGTTGTCTCCCGCAGGGAGACAAAGGTTGTCTCCCGGAGGGAGACAAATGTTGTCTCCCGGAGAGAGACAAAGGTTGTCTCCCGGAGGGAGACAAAGTTTGTCTCCCGGAGGGAGACAAAGGTTTTCTCCCGGAGGGAGACAGTTTGTCGCCCAGAGAGAGACAAAGGTCGTCTCCCGGAGGGAGACAAATGTTGTCTCCCGGAGGGAGACAATTGTTGTCCCCCGAAGGGAGACAAAGGTTGTCTAACGGAGGGAGACAAAGGTTGTCTCCCGGAGGGAGACAAAGGTTGTCTCCCGGAGGGAGACAAAGGTTGTCTCCGGAGGGAGACAAAGGTGGTCACCCGGAGGGAGACAGGCTGTCTCCCGGAGGGAGACAAATGTAGTCTCCCGGAAGGAGACAAATGTTGTCTCCCGGAGGGAGACAAACGTTATCTCCCGGAGGGAGACAAATGTTGTCTCCCGGAGGGAGACAAATGTTGTCTCCCGGAGGGAGACAAATGTTGTCTCCCGGAGGGAGACAAATGTTGTCTCCCGGAGGGAGACAAAGGCTGTCTCCCGGAGGGAGACAAAGATTGTCTCCCGGAGGGAGACAAAGGTTGTCTCCGGAGGGAGACAAATGTTATCTCCCGGAGGGAGACAAATGTTGTCTCCCGGAGGGAGACAAATGTTGTCTCCCGGAGGGAGACAAAGATTGTCTCCCGGAGGGAGACAAAGGCTGTCTCCCGGAGGGAGACAAATGTTGTCTCCCGGAGGGAGACAAAGGTTGTCTCCCGGAGGGAGACAAATGTTATCTCCCGGAGGGAGACAAATGTTATCTCCCGGAGGGAGACAAATGTTGTCTCCCGGAAGGAGACAGGTTGTCTCCCGGAGGGAGACAAATGTTGTCTCCCGGAGGGAGACAAAGGTTTTCCCCCGGAAGGAGACAGGTTGTCTCCCGGAGGGAGACAAAGGTTGTCTCCCGGAGGGAGACAAATGTTGTCTCCCGGAGGGAGACAAATGTTGTCTCCCGGAGGGAGACAAAGGCTGTCTCCCGGAGGGAGACAAAGATTGTCTCCCGGAGGGAGACAAAGGTTGTCTCCGGAGGGAGACAAATGTTATCTCCCGGAGGGAGACAAATGTTGTCTCCCGGAGGGAGACAAATGTTGTCTCCCGGAGGGAGACAAAGGTTGTCTCCCGGAGGGAGACAAAGATTGTCTCCCGGAGGGAGACAAAGGCTGTCTCCCGGAGGGAGACAAATGTTGTCTCCCGGAGGGAGACAAAGGTTGTCTCCCGGAGGGAGACAAATGTTATCTCCCGGAGGGAGACAAATGTTATCTCCCGGAGGGAGACAAATGTTGTCTCCCGGAAGGAGACAGGTTGTCTCCCGGAGGGAGACAAATGTTGTCTCCCGGAGGGAGACAAAGGTTTTCCCCCGGAAGGAGACAGGTTGTCTCCCGGAGGGAGACAAAGGTTGTCTCCCGGAGGGAGACAAAGGTTGTCTCCCGGAGGGAGACAAAGGTTGTCTCCCGGAGGGAGACAAAGGTGGTCTCCCGGAGGGAGACAGGCTGTCTCCCGGAGGGAGACAAATGTAGTCTCCTGGAAGGAGACAAATGTTGTCTCCCGGAGGGAGACAAATGTTATCTCCCGGAGGGAGACAAATGTTGTCTCCCGGAGGGAGACAAATGTTGTCTCCCGGAGGGAGACAAAGATTGTCTCCCGGAGGGAGACAAAGGCTGTCTCCCGGAGGGAGACAAATGTTGTCTCCCGGAGGGAGACAAAGGTTGTCTCCCGGAGGGAGACAAATGTTATCTCCCGGAGGGAGACAAATGTTATCTCCCGGAGGGAGACAAATGTTGTCTCCCGGAAGGAGACAGGTTGTCTCCCGGAGGGAGACAAATGTTGTCTCCCGGAGGGAGACAAAGGTTTTCCCCCGGAAGGAGACAGGTTGTCTCCCGGAGGGAGACAAAGGTTGTCTCCCGGAGGGAGACAAATGTTGTCTCCCGGAGGGAGACAAATGTTGTCTCCCGGAGGGAGACAAAGGCTGTCTCCCGGAGGGAGACAAAGATTGTCTCCCGGAGGGAGACAAAGGTTGTCTCCGGAGGGAGACAAATGTTATCTCCCGGAGGGAGACAAATGTTGTCTCCCGGAGGGAGACAAATGTTGTCTCCCGGAGGGAGACAAAGGTTGTCTCCCGGAGGGAGACAAAGATTGTCTCCCGGAGGGGGACAAAGGCTGTCTCCCGGAGGGAGACAAATGTTGTCTCCCGGAGGGAGACAAAGGTTGTCTCCCGGAGGGAGACAAATGTTATCTCCCGGAGGGAGACAAATGTTATCTCCCGGAGGGAGACAAATGTTGTCTCCCGGAAGGAGACAGGTTGTCTCCCGGAGGGAGACAAATGTTGTCTCCCGGAGGGAGACAAAGGTTTTCCCCCGGAAGGAGACAGGTTGTCTCCCGGAGGGAGACAAAGGTTGTCTCCCGGAGGGAGACAAATGTTGTCTCCCGGAGGGAGACAAAGGTTGTCTCCCGGAGGGAGAAAAAGGTTGTCTCCCGGAGGGAGACAAAGGTGGTCTCTAGGAGGGAGACAGGCTGTCTCCCGGAGGGAGACAAATGTAGTCTCCTGGAAGGAGACAAATGTTGTCTCCCGGAGGGAGAAAAACGTTATCTCCCGGAGGGAGACAAATGTTGTCTCCCGGAGGGAGACAAATGTTGTCTCCCGGAGGGAGACAAAGGTTGTCTCCCGGAGGGAGACAAAGATTGTCTCCCGGAGGGAGACAAATGTTGTCTCCGGAGGGAGACAAATGTTATCTCCCGGAGGGAGACAAACGTTGTCTCCCGGAGGGAGAGAAATGTTGTCTCCCGGAGGGAGACAAAGGTTGTCTCCCGGAGGGAGACAAAGGTTGTCTCCCGGAGGGAGACAAAGATTGTCTCCCGGAGGTAGACAAAGGCTGTCTCCCGGAGGGAGACAAATGTTGTCTCCCGGAGGGAGACAAAGGTTGTCTCCCGGAGGGAGACAAATGTTGTCTCCCGGAGGGAGACAAATGTTATCTCCCGGAAGGAGACAGATTGTCTCCCGGAGGGAGACAAAGGTTGTCTCCCGGAGGGAGACAAATATTATCTCCCGGAGGGAGACAAATGTTGTCTCCCGGAGAGAGACAAAGGTTGTCTCCCGGAGAGAGACAAAGTTTGTCTCCCGGAGGGAGACAAAGGTTGTCTCCCGGAGGGAGACAAATGTTGTCTCCCGGAGGGAGACAAATGTTGTCTCCCGGAGGGAGACAAAGGTTATCTCCCGGAGGGAGACAAATGTTGTCTCCCGGAGAGAGACAAAGGTTGTCTCCCGGAGGGAGACACAGTTTGTCTCCCGGAGGGAGACAAAGGTTGTCCCCGGAGGGAGACAAAGGTTGTCTCCCGGAGGGAGACAAATGTTGTCTCCCGGAGGGAGACAAAGGTTGTCTCCCGGAGGGAGACAAAGATTGTCTCCCGGAGGGAGACAAAGGTTGTCTCCGGAGGGAGACAAATGTTACTCCGGGAGGGAGACAAATGTTGTCTCCCGGAGGGAGACAAATGTTGTCTCCCGGAGGGACACAAATGTTGTGTCCCGGAGGGAGACAAAGGTTGTCTCCCGGAGGGAGACAAAGATAGTCTCCCGGAGGGAGACAAAGGCTGTCTCCCGGAGGGAGACAAAGGTTGTCTCCCGGAGGGAGACAAAGTTTGTCTCCCGGAGGGAGACAGTTTGTCACCCAGAGAGAGACAAAGGTCGTCTCCCGGAGGGAGACAAATGTTGTCTCCCGGGGGGAGACAATTGTTGTCTCCCGGAGGGAGACAAAGGTTGTCTCCCGCAGGGAGACAAAGGTTGTCTCCCGGAGGGAGACAAATGTTGTCTCCCGGAGAGAGACAAAGGTTGTCTCCCGGAGGGAGACAAAGTTTGTCTCCCGGAGGGAGACAAAGGTTTTCTCCCGGAGGGAGACAGTTTGTCGCCCAGAGAGAGACAAAGGTCGTCTCCCGGAGGGAGACAAATGTTGTCTCCCGGAGGGAGACAATTGTTGTCCCCCGAAGGGAGACAAAGGTTGTCTAACGGAGGGAGACAAAGGTTGTCTCCCGGAGGGAGACAAAGGTTGTCTCCCGGAGGGAGACAAATGTTGTCTCCCGGAGGGAGAGAAAGGGTGTCTCCCGGAGGGAGACATAGGTGGTCTCCCGGAGGGAGACAAATGTTATCTCCCGGAGGGAGACAAATGTTGTCTCCCGGAGGGAGACAAATGTTATCTCCCGGAGGGAAACAAATGTTGTCTCCCGGAGGGAGACAGATGTTGTCTCCCGGAGGGAGACAAAGGTTGTCTCCCGGAGGGAGACAAAGTTTGTCTCCCGGAGGGAGACAAAGGTTGTCTCCCGGAGGGAGACAAATGTTGTCTCCCGGAGAGAGACAAATGTTGTCTCCCGGAGGGAGACAAAGGTTGTCTCCCGGAGGGAGACAAATGTTATCTCCCGGAGGGAGACAAATGTTATCTCCCGGAGGGAGACAAATGTTGTCTCCCGGAAGGAGACAGGTTGTCTCCCGGAGGGAGACAAATGTTGTCTCCCGGAGGGAGACAAAGGTTGTCTCCCGGAGGGAGACAAAGGTTGTCTCCCGGAGGGAGACAAAGGTGGTCTCCCGGAGGGAGACAGGCTGTCTCCCGGAGGGAGACAAATGTAGTCTCCTGGAAGGAGACAAATGTTGTCTCCCGGAGGGAGACAAATGTTATCTCCCGGAGGGAGACAAATGTTGTCTCCCGGAGGGAGACAAAGGTTGTCTCCCGGAGGGAGACAAATGTTATCTCCCGGAGGGAGACAAATGTTATCTCCCGGAGGGAGACAAATGTTGTCTCCCGGAAGGAGACAGGTTGTCTCCCGGAGGGAGACAAATGTTGTCTCCCGGAGGGAGACAAAGGTTTTCCCCCGGAAGGAGACAGGTTGTCTCCCGGAGGGAGACAAAGGTTGTCTCCCGGAGGGAGACAAATGTTGTCTCCCGGAGGGAGACAAATGTTGTCTCCCGGAGGGAGACAAAGGCTGTCTCCCGGAGGGAGACAAAGATTGTCTCCTGGAGGGAGACAAAGGTTGTCTCCGGAGGGAGACAAATGTTATCTCCCGGAGGGAGACAAATGTTGTCTCCCGGAGGGAGACAAATGTTGTCTCCCGGAGGGAGACAAATGTTGTCTCCCGGAGGGAGACAAAGATTGTCTCCCGGAGGGAGACAAAGGCTGTCTCCCGGAGGGAGACAAATGTTGTCTCCCGGAGGGAGACAAAGGTTGTCTCCCGGAGGGAGACAAATGTTATCTCCCGGAGGGAGACAAAGGTTGTCTCCCGGAGGGAGACAAAGATTGTCTCCCGGAGGGAGACAAAGGCTGTCTCCCGGAGGGAGACAAATGTTGTCTCCCGGAGGGAGACAAAGGTTGTCTCCCGGAGGGAGACAAATGTTATCTCCCGGAGGGAGACAAATGTTATCTCCCGGAGGGAGACAAATGTTGTCTCCCGGAAGGAGACAGGTTGTCTCCCGGAGGGAGACAAATGTTGTCTCCCGGAGGGAGACAAAGGTTTTCCCCCGGAAGGAGACAGGTTGTCTCCCGGAGGGAGACAAAGGTTGTCTCCCGGAGGGAGACAAATGTTGTCTCCCGGAGGGAGACAAAGGTTGTCTCCCGGAGGGAGACAAAGGTTGTCTCCCGGAGGGAGACAAAGGTGGTCTCCCGGAGGGAGACAGGCTGTCTCCCGGAGGGAGACAAATGTAGTCTCCTGGAAGGAGACAAATGTTGTCTCCCGGAGGGAGAAAAACGTTATCTCCCGGAGGGAGACAAATGTTGTCTCCCGGAGGGAGACAAATGTTGTCTCCCGGAGGGAGACAAAGGTTGTCTCCCGGAGGGAGACAAAGATTGTCTCCCGGAGGGAGACAAATGTTGTCTCCGGAGGGAGACAAATGTTATCTCCCGGAGGGAGACAAACGTTGTCTCCCGGAGGGAGAGAAATGTTGTCTCCCGGAGGGAGACAAAGGTTGTCTCCCGGAGGGAGACAAAGGTTGTCTCCCGGAGGGAGACAAAGATTGTCTCCCGGAGGTAGACAAAGGCTGTCTCCCGGAGGGAGACAAATGTTGTCTCCCGGAGGGAGACAAAGGTTGTCTCCCGGAGGGAGACAAATGTTGTCTCCCGGAGGGAGACAAATGTTATCTCCCGGAAGGAGACAGATTGTCTCCCGGAGGGAGACAAAGGTTGTCTCCCGGAGGGAGACAAATATTATCTCCCGGAGGGAGACAAATGTTGTCTCCCGGAGAGAGACAAAGGTTGTCTCCCGGAGAGAGACAAAGTTTGTCTCCCGGAGGGAGACAAAGGTTGTCTCCCGGAGGGAGACAAATGTTGTCTCCCGGAGGGAGACAAATGTTGTCTCCCGGAGGGAGACAAAGGTTATCTCCCGGAGGGAGACAAATGTTGTCTCCCGGAGAGAGACAAAGGTTGTCTCCCGGAGGGAGACACAGTTTGTCTCCCGGAGGGAGACAAAGGTTGTCCCCGGAGGGAGACAAAGGTTGTCTCCCGGAGGGAGACAAAGTTTGTCTCCCGGAGGGAGACAGTTTGTCACCCAGAGAGAGACAAAGGTCGTCTCCCGGAGGGAGACAAATGTTGTCTCCCGGGGGGAGACAATTGTTGTCTCCCGGAGGGAGACAAAGGTTGTCTCCCGCAGGGAGACAAAGGTTGTCTCCCGGAGGGAGACAAATGTTGTCTCCCGGAGAGAGACAAAGGTTGTCTCCCGGAGGGAGACAAAGTTTGTCTCCCGGAGGGAGACAAAGGTTTTCTCCCGGAGGGAGACAAATGTTGTCTCCCGGAGGGAGAGAAAGGGTGTCTCCCGGAGGGAGACATAGGTGGTCTCCCGGAGGGAGACAAATGTTATCTCCCGGAGGGAGACAAATGTTGTCTCCCGGAGGGAGACAAATGTAATCTCCCGGAGGGAAACAAATGTTGTCTCCCGGAGGGAGACAAATGTTGTCTCCCGGAGGGAGACAAAGGTTGTCTCCCGGAGGGAGACAAAGTTTGTCTCCCGGAGGGAGACAAAGGTTGTCTCCCGGAGGGAGACAAATGTTGTCTCCCGGAGAGAGACAAAGGTTGTATCCCGGAGGGAGACAAAGTTTGTCTCCCGGAGGGAGACAAAGGTTGTCTCCCGGAGGGAGACAGTTTGTCTCCCAGAGAGAGACAAAGGTCGTCTCCCGGAGGGAGACAAATGTTATCTCCCGGAGGGAGACAAATGTTGTCTCCCGGAGGGAGACAGGTTGTCTCACGGAGGGAGACAAAGGTCGTCTCCCGGAGGGAGACAAAGGTTGTCTCCCGGAGGGAGACAAAGGTTGTCTCCCGGAGGGAGACAAAGGTTATCTCCCGGAGGGAGACAAATGTTGTCTCCCGGAGAGAGACAAAGGTTGTCTCCCGGAGGGACACACAGTTTGTCTCCCGGAGGGAGACAAAGGTTGTCCCCGGAGGGAGACAAAGGTTGTCTCCCGGAGGGAGACAAATGTTGTCTCCCGGAGGGAGACAAAGGTTGTCTCCCGGAGGGAGACAAAGATTGTCTCCCGGAGGGAGACAAAGGTTGTCTCCGGAGGGAGACAAATGTTATCTCCGGGAGGGAGACAAATGTTGTCTCCCGGAGGGAGACAAATGTTGTCTCCCGGAGGGAGACAAATGTTGTCTCCCGGAGGGAGACAAAGGTTGTCTCCCGGAGGGAGACAAATGTTATCTCCCGGAGGGAGACAAATGTTATCTCCCGGAGGGAGACAAATGTTGTCTCCCGGAAGGAGACAGGTTGTCTCCCGGAGGGAGACAAATGTTGTCTCCCGGAGGGAGACAAAGGTTTTCCCCCGGAAGGAGACAGGTTGTCTCCCGGAGGGAGACAAAGGTTGTCTCCCGGAGGGAGACAAATGTTGTCTCCCGGAGGGAGACAAAGGTTGTCTCCCGGAGGGAGACAAAGGTTGTCTCCCGGAGGGAGACAAAGGTGGTCTCCCGGAGGGAGACAGGCTGTCTCCCGGAGGGAGACAAATGTAGTCTCCTGGAAGGAGACAAATGTTGTCTCCCGGAGGGAGAAAAACGTTATCTCCCGGAGGGAGACAAATGTTGTCTCCCGGAGGGAGACAAATGTTGTCTCCCGGAGGGAGACAAAGGTTGTCTCCCGGAGGGAGACAAAGATTGTCTCCCGGAGGGAGACAAATGTTGTCTCCGGAGGGAGACAAATGTTATCTCCCGGAGGGAGACAAACGTTGTCTCCCGGAGGGAGAGAAATGTTGTCTCCCGGAGGGAGACAAAGGTTGTCTCCCGGAGGGAGACAAAGGTTGTCTCCCGGAGGGAGACAAAGATTGTCTCCCGGAGGTAGACAAAGGCTGTCTCCCGCAAGGAGACAAATGTTGTCTCCCGGAGGGAGACAAAGGTTGTCTCCCGGAGGGAGACAAATGTTGTCTCCCGGAGGGAGACAAATGTTATCTCCCGGAAGGAGACAGATTGTCTCCCGGAGGGAGACAAAGGTTGTCTCCCGGAGGGAGACAAATATTATCTCCCGGAGGGAGACAAATGTTGTCTCCCGGAGAGAGACAAAGGTTGTCTCCCGGAGAGAGACAAAGTTTGTCTCCCGGAGGGAGACAAAGGTTGTCTCCCGGAGGGAGACAAATGTTGTCTCCCGGAGGGAGACAAATGTTGTCTCCCGGAGGGAGACAAAGGTTATCTCCCGGAGGGAGACAAATGTTGTCTCCCGGAGAGAGACAAAGGTTGTCTCCCGGAGGGAGACACAGTTTGTCTCCCGGAGGGAGACAAAGGTTGTCCCCGGAGGGAGACAAAGGTTGTCTCCCGGAGGGAGACAAATGTTGTCTCCCGGAGGGAGACAAAGGTTGTCTCCCGGAGGGAGACAAAGATTGTCTCCCGGAGGGAGACAAAGGTTGTCTCCGGAGGGAGACAAATGTTATCTCCGGGAGGGAGACAAATGTTGTCTCCCGGAGGGAGACAAATGTTGTCTCCCGGAGGGAGACAAATGTTGTGTCCCGGAGGGAGACAAAGGTTGTCTCCCGGAGGGAGACAAAGATAGTCTCCCGGAGGGAGACAAAGGCTGTCTCCCGGAGGGAGACAAAGGTTGTCTCCCGGAGGGAGACAAAGTTTGTCTCCCGGAGGGAGACAGTTTGTCACCCAGAGAGAGACAAAGGTCGTCTCCCGGAGGGAGACAAATGTTGTCTCCCGGGGGGAGACAATTGTTGTCTCCCGGAGGGAGACAAAGGTTGTCTCCCGCAGGGAGACAAAGGTTGTCTCCCGGAGGGAGACAAATGTTGTCTCCCGGAGAGAGACAAAGGTTGTCTCCCGGAGGGAGACAAAGTTTGTCTCCCGGAGGGAGACAAAGGTTTTCTCCCGGAGGGAGACAGTTTGTCGCCCAGAGAGAGACAAAGGTCGTCTCCCGGAGGGAGACAAATGTTGTCTCCCGGAGGGAGACAATTGTTGTCCCCCGAAGGGAGACAAAGGTTGTCTAACGGAGGGAGACAAAGGTTGTCTCCCGGAGGGAGACAAAGGTTGTCTCCCGGAGGGAGACAAATGTTGTCTCCCGGAGGGAGAGAAAGGGTGTCTCCCGGAGGGAGACATAGGTGGTCTCCCGGAGGGAGACAAATGTTATCTCCCGGAGGGAGACAAATGTTGTCTCCCGGAGGGAGACAAATGTTATCTCCCGGAGGGAAACAAATGTTGTCTCCCGGAGGGAGACAAATGTTGTCTCCCGGAGGGAGACAAAGGTTGTCTCCCGGAGGGAGACAAATGTTGTCTCCCGGAGAGAGACAAAGGTTGTCTCCCGGAGGGAGACACAGTTTGTCTCCCGGAGGGAGACAAAGGTTGTCCCCGGAGGGAGACAAAGGTTGTCTCCCGGAGGGAGACAAATGTTGTCTCCCGGAGGGAGACAAAGGTTGTCTCCCGGAGGGAGACAAAGATTGTCTCCCGGAGGGAGACAAAGGTTGTCTCCGGAGGGAGACAAATGTTATCTCCGGGAGGGAGACAAATGTTGTCTCCCGGAGGGAGACAAATGTTGTCTCCCGGAGGGAGACAAATGTTGTGTCCCGGAGGGAGACAAAGGTTGTCTCCCGGAGGGAGACAAAGATAGTCTCCCGGAGGGAGACAAAGGCTGTCTCCCGGAGGGAGACAAAGGTTGTCTCCCGGAGGGAGACAAAGTTTGTCTCCCGGAGGGAGACAGTTTGTCACCCAGAGAGAGACAAAGGTCGTCTCCCGGAGGGAGACAAATGTTGTCTCCCGGGGGGAGACAATTGTTGTCTCCCGGAGGGAGACAAAGGTTGTCTCCCGCAGGGAGACAAAGGTTGTCTCCCGGAGGGAGACAAATGTTGTCTCCCGGAGAGAGACAAAGGTTGTCTCCCGGAGGGAGACAAAGTTTGTCTCCCGGAGGGAGACAAAGGTTTTCTCCCGGAGGGAGACAGTTTGTCGCCCAGAGAGAGACAAAGGTCGTCTCCCGGAGGGAGACAAATGTTGTCTCCCGGAGGGAGACAATTGTTGTCCCCCGAAGGGAGACAAAGGTTGTCTAACGGAGGGAGACAAAGGTTGTCTCCCGGAGGGAGACAAAGGTTGTCTCCCGGAGGGAGACAAATGTTGTCTCCCGGAGGGAGAGAAAGGGTGTCTCCCGGAGGGAGACATAGGTGGTCTCCCGGAGGGAGACAAATGTTATCTCCCGGAGGGAGACAAATGTTGTCTCCCGGAGGGAGACAAATGTTATCTCCCGGAGGGAAACAAATGTTGTCTCCCGGAGGGAGACAAATGTTGTCTCCCGGAGGGAGACAAAGGTTGTCTCCCGGAGGGAGACAAAGTTTGTCTCCCGGAGGGAGACAAAGGTTGTCTCCCGGAGGGAGACAAATGTTGTCTCCCGGAGAGAGACAAATGTTGTCTCCCGGAGGGAGACAAAGGTTGTCTCCCGGAGGGAGACAAATGTTATCTCCCGGAGGGAGACAAATGTTATCTCCCGGAGGGAGACAAATGTTATCTCCCGGAGGGAAACAAATGTTGTCTCCCGGAGGGAGACAAATGTTGTCTCCCGGAAGGAGACAGGTTGTCTCCCGGAGGGAGACAAATGTTGTCTCCCGGAGGGAGACAAAGGTTTTCCCCCGGAAGGAGACAGGTTGTCTCCCGGAGGGAGACAAAGGTTGTCTCCCGGAGGGAGACAAATGTTGTCTCCCGGAGGGAGACAAAGGTTGTCTCCCGGAGGGAGACAAAGGTTGTCTCCCGGAGGGAGACAAAGGTGGTCTCCCGGAGGGAGACAGGCTGTCTCCCGGAGGGAGACAAATGTAGTCTCCTGGAAGGAGACAAATGTTGTCTCCCGGAGGGAGACAAATGTTATCTCCCGGAGGGAGACAAATGTTGTCTCCCGGAGGGAGACAAATGTTGTCTCCCGGAGGGAGACAAAGATTGTCTCCCGGAGGGAGACAAATGTTGTCTCCCGGAGGGAGACAAAGGTTTTCCCCCGGAAGGAGACAGGTTGTCTCCCGGAGGGAGACAAAGGTTGTCTCCCGGAGGGAGACAAATGTTGTCTCCCGGAGGGAGACAAATGTTGTCTCCCGGAGGGAGACAAAGGCTGTCTCCCGGAGGGAGACAAAGATTGTCTCCCGGAGGGAGACAAAGGTTGTCTCCGGAGGGAGACAAATGTTATCTCCCGGAGGGAGACAAATGTTGTCTCCCGGAGGGAGACAAATGTTGTCTCCCGGAGGGAGACAAAGGTTGTCTCCCGGAGGGAGACAAAGATTGTCTCCCGGAGGGAGACAAAGGCTGTCTCCCGGAGGGAGACAAATGTTGTCTCCCGGAGGGAGACAAAGGTTGTCTCCCGGAGGGAGACAAATGTTATCTCCCGGAGGGAGACAAATGTTATCTCCCGGAGGGAGACAAATGTTGTCTCCCGGAAGGAGACAGGTTGTCTCCCGGAGGGAGACAAATGTTGTCTCCCGGAGGGAGACAAAGGTTTTCCCCCGGAAGGAGACAGGTTGTCTCCCGGAGGGAGACAAAGGTTGTCTCCCGGAGGGAGACAAATGTTGTCTCCCGGAGGGAGACAAAGGTTGTCTCCCGGAGGGAGACAAAGGTTGTCTCCCGGAGGGAGACAAAGGTGGTCTCCCGGAGGGAGACAGGCTGTCTCCCGGAGGGAGACAAATGTAGTCTCCTGGAAGGAGACAAATGTTGTCTCCCGGAGGGAGAAAAACGTTATCTCCCGGAGGGAGACAAACGTTGTCTCCCGGAGGGAGAGAAATGTTGTCTCCCGGAGGGAGACAAAGGTTGTCTCCCGGAGGGAGACAAAGGTTGTCTCCCGGAGGGAGACAAAGATTGTCTCCCGGAGGTAGACAAAGGCTGTCTCCCGGAGGGAGACAAATGTTGTCTCCAGGAGGGAGACAAAGGTTGTCTCCCGGAGGGAGACAAATGTTGTCTCCCGGAGGGAGACAAATGTTATCTCCCGGAAGGAGACAGATTGTCTCCCGGAGGGAGACAAAGGTTGTCTCCCGGAGGGAGACAAATATTATCTCCCGGAGGGAGACAAATGTTGTCTCCCGGAGAGAGACAAAGGTTGTCTCCCGGAGAGAGACAAAGTTTGTCTCCCGGAGGGAGACAAAGGTTGTCTCCCGGAGGGAGACAAATGTTGTCTCCCGGAGGGAGACAAATGTTGTCTCCCGGAGGGAGACAAAGGATATCTCCCGCAGGGAGACAAATGTTGTCTCCCGGAGAGAGACAAAGGTTGTCTCCCGGAGGGAGACACAGTTTGTCTCCCGGAGGGAGACAAAGGTTGTCCCCGGAGGGAGACAAAGGTTGTCTCCCGGAGGGAGACAAATGTTGTCTCCCGGAGGGAGACAAAGGTTGTCTCCCGGAGGGAGACAAAGATTGTCTCCCGGAGGGAGACAAAGGTTGTCTCCGGAGGGAGACAAATGTTATCTCCGGGAGGGAGACAAATGTTGTCTCCCGGAGGGAGACAAATGTTGTCTCCCGGAGGGAGACAAATGTTGTGTCCCGGAGGGAGACAAAGGTTGTCTCCCGGAGGGAGACAAAGATAGTCTCCCGGAGGGAGACAAAGGCTGTCTCCCGGAGGGAGACAAAGGTTGTCTCCCGGAGGGAGACAAAGTTTGTCTCCCGGAGGGAGACAGTTTGTCACCCAGAGAGAGACAAAGGTCGTCTCCCGGAGGGAGACAAATGTTGTCTCCCGGGGGGAGACAATTGTTGTCTCCCGGAGGGAGACAAAGGTTGTCTCCCGCAGGGAGACAAAGGTTGTCTCCCGGAGGGAGACAAATGTTGTCTCCCGGAGAGAGACAAAGGTTGTCTCCCGGAGGGAGACAAAGTTTGTCTCCCGGAGGGAGACAAAGGTTTTCTCCCGGAGGGAGACAAATGTTGTCTCCCGGAGGGAGAGAAAGGGTGTCTCCCGGAGGGAGACATAGGTGGTCTCCCGGAGGGAGACAAATGTTATCTCCCGGAGGGAGACAAATGTTGTCTCCCGGAGGGAGACAAATGTTATCTCCCGGAGGGAAACAAATGTTGTCTCCCGGAGGGAGACAAATGTTGTCTCCCGGAGGGAGACAAAGGTTGTCTCCCGGAGGGAGACAAAGTTTGTCTCCCGGAGGGAGACAAAGGTTGTCTCCCGGAGGGAGACAAATGTTGTCTCCCGGAGAGAGACAAAGGTTGTATCCCGGAGGGAGACAAAGTTTGTCTCCCGGAGGGAGACAAAGGTTGTCTCCCGGAGGGAGACAGTTTGTCTCCCAGAGAGAGACAAAGGTCGTCTCCCGGAGGGAGACAAATGTTATCTCCCGGAGGGAGACAAATGTTGTCTCCCGGAGGGAGACAGGTTGTCTCACGGAGGGAGACAAAGGTCGTCTCCCGGAGGGAGACAAAGGTTGTCTCCCGGAGGGAGACAAAGGTTATCTCCCGGAGGGAGACAAATGTTGTCTCCCGGAGAGAGACAAAGGTTGTCTCCCGGAGGGAGACACAGTTTGTCTCCCGGAGGGAGACAAAGGTTGTCCCCGGAGGGAGACAAAGGTTGTCTCCCGGAGGGAGACAAATGTTGTCTCCCGGAGGGAGACAAAGGTTGTCTCCCGGAGGGAGACAAAGGTTGTCTCCGGAGGGAGACAAATGTTATCTCCAGGAGGGAGACAAATGTTGTCTCCCGGAGGGAGACAAATGTTGTCTCCCGGAGGGAGACAAATGTTGTGTCCCGGAGGGAGACAAAGG
This sequence comes from Aurelia sp. 4 Dawson et al 2005, assembly GCA_964019985.1. Taxonomy (NCBI): domain Eukaryota; kingdom Metazoa; phylum Cnidaria; class Scyphozoa; order Semaeostomeae; family Ulmaridae; genus Aurelia; species Aurelia sp. 4 Dawson et al 2005. The sequence continues at coordinate 18,847,823 of OZ026492.1, forward strand.
TTGTCTCCCGGAGGGAGACAAAGATAGTCTCCCGGAGGGAGACAAAGGCTGTCTCCCGGAGGGAGACAAAGGTTGTCTCACGGAGGGAGACAAAGGTCGTCTCCCGGAGGGAGACAAAGGTTGTCTCCCGGAGGGAGACAAAGGTTATCTCCCGGAGGGAGACAAATGTTGTCTCCCGGAGAGAGACAAAGGTTGTCTCCCGGAGGGAGACACAGTTTGTCTCCCGGAGGGAGACAAAGGTTGTCCCCGGAGGGAGACAAAGGTTGTCTCCCGGAGGGAGACAAATGTTGTCTCCCGGAGGGAGACAAAGGTTGTCTCCCGGAGGGAGACAAAGGTTGTCTCCGGAGGGAGACAAATGTTATCTCCAGGAGGGAGACAAATGTTGTCTCCCGGAGGGAGACAAATGTTGTCTCCCGGAGGGAGACAAATGTTGTGTCCCGGAGGGAGACAAAGGTTGTCTCCCGGAGGGAGACAAAGATAGTCTCCCGGAGGGAGACAAAGGCTGTCTCCCGGAGGGAGACAAAGGTTGTCTCCCGGAGGGAGACAAAGTTTGTCTCCCGGAGGGAGACAGTTTGTCACCCAGAGAGAGACAAAGGTCGTCTCCCGGAGGGAGACAAATGTTGTCTCCCGGGGGGAGACAATTGTTGTCTCCCGGAGGGAGACAAAGGTTGTCTCCCGCAGGGAGACAAAGGTTGTCTCCCGGAGGGAGACAAATGTTGTCTCCCGGAGAGAGACAAAGGTTGTCTCCCGGAGGGAGACAAAGTTTGTCTCCCGGAGGGAGACAAAGGTTTTCTCCCGGAGGGAGACAAATGTTGTCTCCCGGAGGGAGAGAAAGGGTGTCTCCCGGAGGGAGACATAGGTGGTCTCCCGGAGGGAGACAAATGTTATCTCCCGGAGGGAGACAAATGTTGTCTCCCGGAGGGAGACAAATGTTATCTCCCGGAGGGAAACAAATGTTGTCTCCCGGAGGGAGACAAATGTTGTCTCCCGGAGGGAGACAAAGGTTGTCTCCCGGAGGGAGACAAAGTTTGTCTCCCGGAGGGAGACAAAGGTTGTCTCCCGGAGGGAGACAAATGTTGTCTCCCGGAGAGAGACAAAGGTTGTATCCCGGAGGGAGACAAAGTTTGTCTCCCGGAGGGAGACAAAGGTTGTCTCCCGGAGGGAGACAGTTTGTCTCCCAGAGAGAGACAAAGGTCGTCTCCCGGAGGGAGACAAATGTTATCCCCCGGAGGGAGACAAATGTTGTCTCCCGGAGGGAGACAGGTTGTCTCACGGAGGGAGACAAAGGTCGTCTCCCGGAGGGAGACAAAGGTTGTCTCCCGGAGGGAGACAAATGTTGTCTCCCGGAGGGAGACAAAGGTGGTCTCCCGGAGGGAGACAGGCTGTCTCCCGGAGGGAGACAAATGTAGTCTCCTGGAAGGAGACAAATGTTGTCTCCCGGAGGGAGAAAAACGTTATCTCCCGGAGGGAGACAAATGTTGTCTCCCGGAGGGAGACAAATGTTGTCTCCCGGAGGGAGACAAAGGTTGTCTCCCGGAGGGAGACAAAGATTGTCTCCCGGAGGGAGACAAATGTTGTCTCCGGAGGGAGACAAATGTTATCTCCCGGAGGGAGACAAACGTTGTCTCCCGGAGGGAGAGAAATGTTGTCTCCCGGAGGGAGACAAAGGTTGTCTCCCGGAGGGAGACAAAGGTTGTCTCCCGGAGGGAGACAAAGATTGTCTCCCGGAGGTAGACAAAGGCTGTCTCCCGGAGGGAGACAAATGTTGTCTCCCGGAGGGAGACAAAGGTTGTCTCCCGGAGGGAGACAAATGTTGTCTCCCGGAGGGAGACAAATGTTATCTCCCGGAAGGAGACAGATTGTCTCCCGGAGGGAGACAAAGGTTGTCTCCCGGAGGGAGACAAATATTATCTCCCGGAGGGAGACAAATGTTGTCTCCCGGAGAGAGACAAAGGTTGTCTCCCGGAGAGAGACAAAGGTTGTCTCCCGGAGGGAGACAAATGTTGTCTCCCGGAGGGAGACAAATGTTATCTCCCGGAAGGAGACAGATTGTCTCCCGGAGGGAGACAAAGGTTGTCTCCCGGAGGGAGACAAATATTATCTCCCGGAGGGAGACAAATGTTGTCTCCCGGAGAGAGACAAAGGTTGTCTCCCGGAGAGAGACAAAGTTTGTCTCCCGGAGGGAGACAAAGGTTGTCTCCCGGAGGGAGACAAATGTTGTCTCCCGGAGGGAGACAAATGTTGTCTCCCGGAGGGAGACAAAGGTTATCTCCCGGAGGGAGACAAATGTTGTCTCCCGGAGAGAGACAAAGGTTGTCTCCCGGAGGGAGACACAGTTTGTCTCCCGGAGGGAGACAAAGGTTGTCCCCGGAGGGAGACAAAGGTTGTCTCCCGGAGGGAGACAAATGTTGTCTCCCGGAGGGAGACAAAGGATGTCTCCCGGAGGGAGACAAAGATTGTCTCCCGGAGGGAGACAAAGGTTGTCTCCGGAGGGAGACAAATGTTATCTCCGGGAGGGAGACAAATGTTGTCTCCCGGAGGGAGACAAATGTTGTCTCCCGGAGGGAGACAAATGTTGTGTCCCGGAGGGAGACAAAGGTTGTCTCCCGGAGGGAGACAAAGATAGTCTCCCGGAGGGAGACAAAGGCTGTCTCCCGGAGGGAGACAAAGGTTGTCTCCCGGAGGGAGACAAAGTTTGTCTCCCGGAGGGAGACAGTTTGTCACCCAGAGAGAGACAAAGGTCGTCTCCCGGAGGGAGACAAATGTTGTCTCCCGGGGGGAGACAATTGTTGTCTCCCGGAGAGAGACAAAGGTTGTCTCCCGGAGGGAGACAAAGTTTGTCTCCCGGAGGGAGACAAAGGTTTTCTCCCGGAGGGAGACAGTTTGTCGCCCAGAGAGAGACAAAGGTCGTCTCCCGGAGGGAGACAAATGTTGTCTCCCGGAGGGAGACAATTGTTGTCCCCCGAAGGGAGACAAAGGTTGTCTAACGGAGGGAGACAAAGGTTGTCTCCCGGAGGGAGACAAAGGTTGTCTCCCGGAGGGAGACAAATGTTGTCTCCCGGAGGGAGAGAAAGGGTGTCTCCCGGAGGGAGACATAGGTGGTCTCCCGGAGGGAGACAAATGTTATCTCCCGGAGGGAGACAAATGTTGTCTCCCGGAGGGAGACAAATGTTATCTCCCGGAGGGAAACAAATGTTGTCTCCCGGAGGGAGACAAATGTTGTCTCCCGGAGGGAGACAAAGGTTGTCTCCCGGAGGGAGACAAAGTTTGTCTCCCGGAGGGAGACAAAGGTTGTCTCCCGGAGGGAGACAAATGTTGTCTCCCGGAGAGAGACAAAGGTTGTATCCCGGAGGGAGACAAAGTTTGTCTCCCGGAGGGAGACAAAGGTTGTCTCCCGGAGGGAGACAGTTTGTCTCCAAGAGAGAGACAAAGGTCGTCTCCCGGAGGGAGACAAATGTTATCTCCCGGAGGGAGACAAATGTTGTCTCCCGGAGGGAGACAGGTTGTCTCACGGAGGGAGACAAAGGTCGTCTCCCGGAGGGAGACAAAGGTTGTCTCCCGGAGGGAGACAAATGTTGTCTCCCGGAGGGAGACAAAGGTTGTCTTCCGGAGGGAGACAAAGGTTGTCTCCCGGAGGGAGACAAAGGTGGTCTCCCGGAAGGAGACAGGCTGTCTCCCGGAGGGAGACAAATGTAGTCTCCCGGAAGGAGACAAATGTTGTCTCCAGGAGGGAGACAAACGTTATCTCCCGGAGGGAGACAAATGTTGTCTCCCGGAGGGAGACAAATGTTGTCTCCCGGAGGGAGACAAAGGTTGTCTCCCGGAGGGAGACAAAGATTGTCTCCCGGAGGGAGACAAAGATTGTCTCCCGGAGGGAGACAAAGGTTGTCTCCCGGAGGGAGACAAATGTTATCTCCCGGAGGGAGAAAAATGTTGTCTCCCGGAGGGAGACAAATGTTGTCTCCCGGAGGGAGACAAAGGTTGTCTCCCGGAGGGAGACAAAGGTTTTCTCCCGGAGGGAGACAGTTTGTCGCCCAGAGAGAGACAAAGGTCGTCTCCCGGAGGGAGACAAATGTTGTCTCCCGGAGGGAGACAATTGTTGTCCCCCGAAGGGAGACAAAGGTTGTCTAACGGAGGGAGACAAAGGTTGTCTCCCGGAGGGAGACAAAGGTTGTCTCCCGGAGGGAGACAAATGTTGTCTCCCGGAGGGAGAGAAAGGGTGTCTCCCGGAGGGAGACATAGGTGGTCTCCCGGAGGGAGACAAATGTTATCTCCCGGAGGGAGACAAATGTTGTCTCCCGGAGGGAGACAAATGTTATCTCCCGGAGGGAAACAAATGTTGTCTCCCGGAGGGAGACAAATGTTGTCTCCCGGAGGGAGACAAAGGTTGTCTCCCGGAGGGAGACAAAGTTTGTCTCCCGGAGGGAGACAAAGGTTGTCTCCCGGAGGGAGACAAATGTTGTCTCCCGGAGAGAGACAAAGGTTGTATCCCGGAGGGAGACAAATGTTGTCTCCCGGAGGGAGAGAAAGGGTGTCTCCCGGAGGGAGACATAGGTGGTCTCCCGGAGGGAGACAAATGTTATCTCCCGGAGGGAGACAAATGTTGTCTCCCGGAGGGAGACAAATGTTATCTCCCGGAGGGAAACAAATGTTGTCTCCCGGAGGGAGACAAATGTTGTCTCCCGGAGGGAGACAAAGGTTGTCTCCCGGAGGGAGACAAAGTTTGTCTCCCGGAGGGAGACAAAGGTTGTCTCCCGGAGGGAGACAAATGTTGTCTCCCGGAGAGAGACAAAGGTTGTATCCCGGAGGGAGACAAAGTTTGTCTCCCGGAGGGAGACAAAGGTTGTCTCCCGGAGGGAGACAGTTTGTCTCCAAGAGAGAGACAAAGGTCGTCTCCCGGAGGGAGACAAATGTTATCTCCCGGAGGGAGACAAATGTTGTCTCCCGGAGGGAGACAGGTTGTCTCACGGAGGGAGACAAAGGTCGTCTCCCGGAGGGAGACAAAGGTTGTCTCCCGGAGGGAGACAAATGTTGTCTCCCGGAGGGAGACAAAGGTTGTCTTCCGGAGGGAGACAAAGGTTGTCTCCCGGAGGGAGACAAAGGTGGTCTCCCGGAAGGAGACAGGCTGTCTCCCGGAGGGAGACAAATGTAGTCTCCCGGAAGGAGACAAATGTTGTCTCCAGGAGGGAGACAAACGTTATCTCCCGGAGGGAGACAAATGTTGTCTCCCGGAGGGAGACAAATGTTGTCTCCCGGAGGGAGACAAAGGTTGTCTCCCGGAGGGAGACAAAGATTGTCTCCCGGAGGGAGACAAAGATTGTCTCCCGGAGGGAGACAAAGGTTGTCTCCCGGAGGGAGACAAATGTTATCTCCCGGAGGGAGAAAAATGTTGTCTCCCGGAGGGAGACAAATGTTGTCTCCCGGAGGGAGACAAAGGTTTTCTCCCGGAGGGAGATAAATGTTGTCTCTTGGAGGGAGACAAAGGGTGTCTCCCGGAGGGAGACATAGGTGGTCTCCCGGAGGGAGACATAGGTGGTCTCCCGGAGGGAGACAAAGGTTGTCTCCCGGAGGGAGACAAATGTTGTCTCCCGGAGTGAGACAAATGTTGTCTCCCGGAGGGAGACAAATGTTGTCTCCCGGAGGGAGACAAAGGTTATCTCCCGGAGGGAGACAAATGTTGTCTCCCGGAGAGAGACAAAGGTTGTCTCCCGGAGGGAGACACAGTTTGTCTCCCGGAGGGAGACAAATGTTATCTCCCGGAGGGAGACAAATATTATCTCCCGGAGGGAGACAAATGTTGTCTCCCGGAGAGAGACAAAGGTTGTCTCCCGGAGGGAGACAAAGTTTGTCTCCCGGAGGGAGACAATTTGTCACCCAGAGAGAGACAAAGGTCGTCTCCCGGAGGGAGACAAATGTTGTCTCCCGGGGGGAGACAATTGTTGTCTCCCGGAGGGAGACAAAGGTTGTCTCCCGCAGGGAGACAAAGGTTGTCTCCCGGAGGGAGACAAATGTTGTCTCCCGGAGAGAGACAAAGGTCGTCTCCCGGAGGGAGACAAATGTTGTCTCCCGGAGGGAGACAATTGTTGTCCCCCGAAGGGAGACAAAGGTTGTCTAACGGAGGGAGACAAAGGTTGTCTCCCGGAGGGAGACAAAGGTTGTCTCCCGGAGGGAGACAAATGTTGTCTCCCGGAGGGAGACAAAGGGTGTCTCCCGGAGGGAGACATAGGTGGTCTCCCGGAGGGAGACAAATGTTATCTCCCGGAGGGAGACAAATGTTGTCTCCCGGAGGGAGACAAATGTTATCTCCCGGAGGGAAACAAATGTTGTCTCCCGGAGAGAGACAAAGGTTGTATCCCGGAGGGAGACAAAGTTTGTCTCCCGGAGGGAGACAAAGGTTGTCTCCCGGAGGGAGACAGTTTGTCTCCCAGAGAGAGACAAAGGTCGTCTCCCGGAGGGAGACAAATGTTGTCTCCCGGAGGGAGACAAATGTTATCTCCCGGAGGGAGACAAATGTTGTCTCCCGGAGGGAGACAAAGGTTGTCTCCCGGAGGGAGACAAAGGTTATCTCCCGGAGAGAGACAAAGGTTGTCTCCCGGAGGGAGACCAAGGTTGTCTTCCGGAGGGAGACAAAGGTTGTCTCCCGGAGGGAGACAAAGGTGGTCTCCCGGAAGGAGACAGGCTGTCTCCCGGAGGGAGACAAATGTAGTCTCCCGGAAGGAGACAAATGTTGTCTCCAGGAGGGAGACAAACGTTATTTCCCGGAGGGAGACAAATGTTGTCTCCCGGAGGGAGACAAACGTTGTCTCCCGGAGGGAGACAAAGGTTGTCTCCCGGAGGGAGACAAAGATTGTCTCCCGGAGGGAGACAAAGGTTGTCTCCCGGAGGGAGACAAATGTTATCTCCCGGAGGGAGAAAAATGTTGTCTCCCGGAGGGAGACAAATGTTGTCTCCCGGAGGGAGACAAAGGTTGTCTCCCGGAGGGAGACAAATGTTGTCTCTTGGAGGGAGACAAAGGGTGTCTCCCGGAGGGAGACATAGGTGGTCTCCCGGAGGGAGACAAAGGTTGTCTCCCGGAGGGAGACAAATGTTGTCTCCCGGAGGGAGACAAATGTTGTCTCCCGGAGGGAGACAAATGTTGTCTCCCGGAGGGAGACAAAGGTTATCTCCCGGAGGGAGACAAATGTTGTCTCCCGGAGAGAGACAAAGGTTGTCTCCCGGAGGGAGACACTGTTTGTCTCCCGGAGGGAGACAAAGGTTGTCTCCCGGAGGGAGACAAAGGTTGTCTCCCGGAGGGAGACAAATGTTGTCTCCCGGAGTTAGACAAAGGTTGTCTCCCGGAGGGAGACAAAGATTGTCTCCCAGAGGGAGACAAAGGTTGTCTCCGGAGGGAGACAAATGTTATCTCCCGGAGGGAGACAAATGTTGTCTCCCGGAGGGAGACAAATGTTGTCTCCCGGAGGGAGACAAATGTTGTCTCCCGGAGGGAGACAAATGTTGTCTCCCGGAGGGAGACAAAGGTTGTCTCCCGGAGGGAGACAAAAATTCTCTCCCGGAGGGAGACAAAGGCTGTCTCCCGGAGGGAGACAAATGTTGTCTCCCGGAGGGAGACAAAGGTTGTCTCCCGGAGGGAGACAAATGTTGTCTCCCGGAGGGAGACAAATGTTATCTCCCGGAGGGAGACAAATGTTGTCTCCCGGAGGGAGACAAAGGTTGTCTCCCGGAAGGAGACAGATTGTCTCCCGGAGGGAGACAAAGGTTGTCTCCCGGAGGGAGACAAATATTATCTCTCGGAGGGAGACAAATGTTGTCTCCCGGAGGGAGACAAAGGTTGTCTCCCGGAGGTAGACAAATGTTGTCTCCCGGAGGGAGACAAATGTTGTCTCCCGGAGGGAGACAAAGGTTATCTCCCGGAGGGAGACAAATGTTGTCTCCCGGAGAGAGACAAAGGTTGTCTCCCGGAGGGAGACACAGTTTGTCTCCCGGAGGGAGACAAAGGTTGTCTCCCGGAGGGAGACAAAGGTTGTCTCCCGGAGGGAGACATATGTTGTCTCCCGGAGGGAGACAATGGTTGTCTCCCGGAGGGAGACAGTTTGTCTCCCGGAGAGAGATAAAGGTTGTCTCCCGGAGGGAGACAAAGGTTATCTCCCGGAGGGAGACAAATGTTGTCTCCCGGAGAGAGACAAAGGTTGTCTCCCGGAGGGAGACACAGTTTGTCTCCCGGAGGGAGACAAAGGTTGTCTCCCGGAGGGAGACAAAGGTTGTCTCCCGGAGGGAGACATAGGTTGTCTCCCGGAGGGAGACAAAGGTTGTCTCCCGGAGGGAGACAGTTTGTCTTTTAGAGAGAGACAAAGGTCGTCTCCCGGAGGGAGACACATGTTGTTTCCCGGAGGGAGACAAATATTATCTCCCGGAGGGAGACAAATGTTGTCTCCCGGAGAGAGACAAAGGTTGTCTCCCGGAGGGAGACAAAGTTTGTCTCCCGGAGGGAGACAAAGATTGTCTCCCGGAGGGAGACAAAGGTTGTCTCCCGGAGGGAGACAAATGTTATCTCCCGGAGGGAGAAAAATGTTGTCTCCCGGAGGGAGACAAATGTTGTCTCCCGGAGGGAGACAAAGGTTGTCTCCCGGAGGGAGACAAATGTTGTCTCTTGGAGGGAGACAAAGGGTGTCTCCCGGAGGGAGACATAGGTGGTCTCCCGGAGGGAGACAAAGGTTGTCTCCCGGAGGGAGACAAATGTTGTCTCCCGGAGGGAGACAAATGTTGTCTCCCGGAGGGAGACAAATGTTGTCTCCCGGAGGGAGACAAAGGTTATCTCCCGGAGGGAGACAAATGTTGTCTCCCGCAGAGAGACAAAGGTTGTCTCCCGGAGGGAGACACTGTTTGTCTCCCGGAGGGAGACAAAGGTTGTCTCCCGGAGGGAGACAAAGGTTGTCTCCCGGAGGGAGACAAATGTTGTCTCCCGGAGTTAGACAAAGGTTGTCTCCCGGAGGGAGACAAAGATTGTCTCCCAGAGGGAGACAAAGGTTGTCTCCGGAGGGAGACAAATGTTATCTCCCGGAGGGAGACAAATGTTGTCTCCCGGAGGGAGACAAATGTTGTCTCCCGGAGGGAGACAAATGTTGTCTCCCGGAGGGAGACAAATGTTGTCTCCCGGAGGGAGACAAAGGTTGTCTCCCGGAGGGAGACAAAAATTCTCTCCCGGAGGGAGACAAAGGCTGTCTCCCGGAGGGAGACAAATGTTGTCTCCCGGAGGGAGACAAAGGTTGTCTCCCGGAGGGAGACAAATGTTGTCTCCCGGAGGGAGACAAATGTTATCTCCCGGAGGGAGACAAATGTTGTCTCCCGGAGGGAGACAAAGGTTGTCTCCCGGAAGGAGACAGATTGTCTCCCGGAGGGAGACAAAGGTTGTCTCCCGGAGGGAGACAAATATTATCTCTCGGAGGGAGACAAATGTTGTCTCCCGGAGGGAGACAAAGGTTGTCTCCCGGAGGTAGACAAATGTTGTCTCCCGGAGGGAGACAAATGTTGTCTCCCGGAGGGAGACAAAGGTTATCTCCCGGAGGGAGACAAATGTTGTCTCCCGGAGAGAGACAAAGGTTGTCTCCCGGAGGGAGACACAGTTTGTCTCCCGGAGGGAGACAAAGGTTGTCTCCCGGAGGGAGACAAAGGTTGTCTCCCGGAGGGAGACATAGGTTGTCTCCCGGAGGGAGACAAAGGTTGTCTCCCGGAGGGAGACAGTTTGTCTCCCGGAGAGAGATAAAGGTTGTCTCCCGGAGGGAGACAAAGGTTATCTCCCGGAGGGAGACAAATGTTGTCTCCCGGAGAGAGACAAAGGTTGTCTCCCGGAGGGAGACACAGTTTGTCTCCCGGAGGGAGACAAAGGTTGTCTCCCGGAGGGAGACAAAGGTTGTCTCCCGGAGGGAGACATAGGTTGTCTCCCGGAGGGAGACAAAGGTTGTCTCCCGGAGGGAGACAGTTTGTCTTTTAGAGAGAGACAAAGGTCGTCTCCCGGAGGGAGACACATGTTGTTTCCCGGAGGGAGACAAATATTATCTCCCGGAGGGAGACAAATGTTGTCTCCCGGAGAGAGACAAAGGTTGTCTCCCGGAGGGAGACAAAGTTTGTCTCCCGGAGGGAGACAGTTTGTCACCCAGAGAGAGACAAAGGTCGTCTCCCGGAGGGAGACAAATGTTGTCTCCCGGGGGGAGACAATTGTTGTCTCCCGGAGGGAGACAAAGGTTGTCTCCCGCAGGGAGACAAAGGTTGTCTCCCGGAGGGAGACAAATGTTGTCTCCCGGAGAGAGACAAAGGTTGTCTCCCGGAGGGAGACAAAGTTTGTCTCCCGGAGGGAGACAAAGGTTTTCTCCCGGAGGGAGACAGTTTGTCGCCCAGAGAGAGACAAAGGTCGTCTCCCGGAGGGAGACAAATGTTGTCTCCCGGAGGGAGACAATTGTTGTCCCCCGAAGGGAGACAAAGGTTGTCTAACGGAGGGAGACAAAGGTTGTCTCCCGGAGGGAGACAAAGGTTGTCTCCCGGAGGGAGACAAATGTTGTCTCCCGGAGGGAGAGAAAGGGTGTCTCCCGGAGGGAGACATAGGTGGTCTCCCGGAGGGAGACAAATGTTATCTCCCGGAGGGAGACAAATGTTGTCTCCCGGAGGGAGACAAATGTTATCTCCCGGAGGGAAACAAATGTTGTCTCCCGGAGGGAGACAAATGTTGTCTCCCGGAGGGAGACAAAGGTTGTCTCCCGGAGGGAGACAAAGTTTGTCTCCCGGAGGGAGACAAAGGTTGTCTCCCGGAGGGAGACAAATGTTGTCTCCCGGAGAGAGACAAAGGTTGTATCCCGGAGGGAGACAAAGTTTGTCTCCCGGAGGGAGACAAAGGTTGTCTCCCGGAGGGAGACAGTTTGTCTCCCAGAGAGAGACAAAGGTCGTCTCCCGGAGGGAGACAAATGTTATCTCCCGGAGGGAGACAAATGTTGTCTCCCGGAGGGAGACAGGTTGTCTCACGGAGGGAGACAAAGGTCGTCTCCCGGAGGGAGACAAAGGTTGTCTCCCGGAGGGAGACAAATGTTGTCTCCCGGAGGGAGACAAAGGTTGTCTTCCGGAGGGAGACAAAGGTTGTCTCCCGGAGGGAGACAAAGGTGGTCTCCCGGAAGGAGACAGGCTGTCTCCCGGAGGGAGACAAATGTAGTCTCCCGGAAGGAGACAAATGTTGTCTCCAGGAGGGAGACAAACGTTATCTCCCGGAGGGAGACAAATGTTGTCTCCCGGAGGGAGACAAATGTTGTCTCCCGGAGGGAGACAAAGGTTGTCTCCCGGAGGGAGACAAAGATTGTCTCCCGGAGGGAGACAAAGATTGTCTCCCGGAGGGAGACAAAGGTTGTCTCCCGGAGGGAGACAAATGTTATCTCCCGGAGGGAGAAAAATGTTGTCTCCCGGAGGGAGACAAATGTTGTCTCCCGGAGGGAGACAAAGGTTGTCTCCCGGAGGGAGACAAATGTTGTCTCTTGGAGGGAGACAAAGGGTGTCTCCCGGAGGGAGACATAGGTGGTCTCCCGGAGGGAGACAAAGGTTGTCTCCCGGAGGGAGACAAATGTTGTCTCCCGGAGGGAGACAAATGTTGTCTCCCGGAGAGAGACAAAGGTCGTCTCCCGGAGGGAGACATAGGTGGTCTCCCAAAAGAGACAAATGTTGTCTCCCGGAGGGAGACAAAGGTTGTCTCCCGTAGGGAGACATAGGTTGTCTCCCGGAGGGAGACAAATATTATCTCCCGGAGGGAGACAAATGTTGTCTCCCGGAGAGAGACAAAGGTTGTCTCCCGGAGGGAGACAAAGGTTATCTCCCGGAGGGAGACAAATGTTGTCTTCCGGAGAGAGACAAAGGTTGTCTCCCGGAGGGAGACACAGTTTGTCTCCCGGAGGGAGACAAAGGTTGTCTCCCGGAGGGAGACAAAGGTTGTCTCCCGGAGGGAGACATAGGTTGTCTCCCGGAGGGAGTCAAAGGTTGTCTCCCGGAGGGAGACAGTTTGTCTCCCAGAGAGAGACAAAGGTCGTCTCCCGGAGGGAGACACATGTTGTCTCCCGGAGGGAGACAAATATTATCTCGCGGAGGGAGACAAATGTTGTCTCCCGGAGAGAGACAAAGGTTGTCTCCCGGAGGGAGACAAAGTTTGTCTCCCGGAGGGAGACAGTTTGTCACCCAGAGAGAGACAAAGGTCGTCTCCCGGAGGGAGACAAATGTTGTCTCCCGGGGGGAGACAATTGTTGTCTCCCGGAGGGAGACAAAGGTTGTCTCCCGCAGGGAGACAAAGGTTGTCTCCCGGAGGGAGACAAATGTTGTCTCCCGGAGAGAGACAAAGGTCGTCTCCCGGAGGGAGACACATGTTGTCTCCCGGAGGGAGACAAAGGTTTTCTCCCGGAGGGAGACAGTTTGTCTCCCAGAGAGAGACAAAGGTCGTCTCCCGGAGGGAGACAAATGTTGTCTCCCGGAGGGAGACAATTGTTGTCCCCCGAAGGGAGACAAAGGTTGTCTAACGGAGGGAGACAAAGGTTGTCTCCCGGAGGGAGACAAAGGTTGTCTCCCGGAGGAAGACAAATGTTGTCTCCCGGAGGGAGACAAAGGGTGTCTCCCGGAGGGAGACATAGGTGGTCTCCCGGAGGGAGACAAATGTTATCTCCCGGAGGGAGACAAATGTTGTCTCCCGGAGGGAGACAAATGTTATCTCCCGGAGGGAAACAAATGTTGTCTCCCGGAGGGAGACAAATGTTGTCTCCCGGAGGGAGACAAAGGTTGTCTCCCGGAGGGAGACAAAGTTTGTCTCCCGGAGGGAGACAAAGGTTGTCTCCCGGAGGGAGACAAATGTTGTCTCCCGGAGAGAGACAAAGGTTGTATCCCGGAGGGAGACAAAGTTTGTCTCCCGGAGGGAGACAAAGGTTGTCTCCCGGAGGGAGACAGTTTGTCTCCCAGAGAGAGACAAAGGTCGTCTCCCGGAGGGAGACAAATGTTATCTCCCGGAGGGAGACAAATATTATCTCCCGGAGGGAGACAAATGTTGTCTCCCGGAGAGAGACAAAGGTTGTCTCCCGGAGGGAGACAAAGTTTGTCTCCCGGAGGGAGACAGTTTGTCACCCAGAGAGAGACAAAGGTCGTCTCCCGGAGGGAGACAAATGTTGTCTCCCGGGGGGAGACAATTGTTGTCTCCCGGAGGGAGACAAAGGTTGTCTCCCGCAGGGAGACAAAGGTTGTCTCCCGGAGGGAGACAAATGTTGTCTCCCGGAGAGAGACAAAGGTCGTCTCCCGGAGGGAGACACATGTTGTCTCCCGGAGGGAGACAAAGGTTTTCTCCCGGAGGGAGACAGTTTGTCTCCCAGAGAGAGACAAAGGTCGTCTCCCGGAGGGAGACAAATGTTGTCTCCCGGAGGGAGACAATTGTTGTCCCCCGAAGGGAGACAAAGGTTGTCTAACGGAGGGAGACAAAGGTTGTCTCCCGGAGGGAGACAAAGGTTGTCTCCCGGAGGGAGACAAATGTTGTCTCCCGGAGGGAGACAAAGGGTGTCTCCCGGAGGGAGACATAGGTGGTCTCCCGGAGGGAGACAAATGTTGTCTCCCGGAGGGAGACAAAGGTTTTCTCCCGGAGGGAGACAGTTTGTCTCCCAGAGAGAGACAAAGGTCGTCTCCCGGAGGGAGACAAATGTTGTCTCCCGGAGGGAGACAATTGTTGTCCCCCGAAGGGAGACAAAGGTTGTCTAACGGAGGGAGACAAAGGTTGTCTCCCGGAGGGAGACAAAGGTTGTCTCCCGGAGGAATACAAATGTTGTCTCCCGGAGGGAGACAAAGGGTGTCTCCCGGAGGGAGACATAGGTGGTCTCCCGGAGGGAGACAAATGTTATCTCCCGGAGGGAGACAAATGTTGTCTCCCGGAGGGAGACAAATGTTATCTCCCGGAGGGAAACAAATGTTGTCTCCCGGAGGGAGACAAATGTTGTCTCCCGGAGGGAGACAAAGGTTGTCTCCCGGAGGGAGACAAAGTTTGTCTCCCGGAGGGAGACAAAGGTTGTCTCCCGGAGGGAGACAAATGTTGTCTCCCGGAGAGAGACAAAGGTTGTATCCCGGAGGGAGACAAAGTTTGTCTCCCGGAGGGAGACAAAGGTTGTCTCCCGGAGGGAGACAGTTTGTCTCCCAGAGAGAGACAAAGGTCGTCTCCCGGAGGGAGACAAATGTTATCTCCCGGAGGGAGACAAATATTATCTCCCGGAGGGAGACAAATGTTGTCTCCCGGAGAGAGACAAAGGTTGTCTCCCGGAGGGAGACAAAGTTTGTCTCCCGGAGGGAGACAGTTTGTCACCCAGAGAGAGACAAAGGTCGTCTCCCGGAGGGAGACAAATGTTGTCTCCCGGGGGGAGACAATTGTTGTCTCCCGGAGGGAGACAAAGGTTGTCTCCCGCAGGGAGACAAAGGTTGTCTCCCGGAGGGAGACAAATGTTGTCTCCCGGAGAGAGACAAAGGTCGTCTCCCGGAGGGAGACACATGTTGTCTCCCGGAGGGAGACAAAGGTTTTCTCCCGGAGGGAGACAGTTTGTCTCCCAGAGAGAGACAAAGGTCGTCTCCCGGAGGGAGACAAATGTTGTCTCCCGGAGGGAGACAATTGTTGTCCCCCGAAGGGAGACAAAGGTTGTCTAACGGAGGGAGACAAAGGTTGTCTCCCGGAGGGAGACAAAGGTTGTCTCCCGGAGGGAGACAAATGTTGTCTCCCGGAGGGAGACAAAGGGTGTCTCCCGGAGGGAGACATAGGTGGTCTCCCGGAGGGAGACAAATGTTATCTCCCGGAGGGAGACAAAGTTTGTCTCCCGGAGGGAGACAAAGGTTGTCTCCCGGAGGGAGACAGTTTGTCTCCCAGAGAGAGACAAAGGTCGTCTCCCGGAGGGAGACAAATGTTATCTCCCGGAGGGAGACAAATGTTGTCTCCCGGAGGGAGACAGGTTGTCTCACGGAGGGAGACAAAGGTTGTCTCCCGGAGGGAGACAAATGTTGTCTCCCGGAGGGAGACAAAGGGTGTCTCCCGGAGGGAGACGTAGGTGGTCTCCCGGAGGGAGACAAATGTTATCTCCCGGAGGGAGACAAATGTTGTCTCCCGGAGGGAGACAAATGTTATCTCCCGGAGGGAAACAAATGTTGTCTCCCGGAGAGAGACAAAGGTTGTATCCCGGAGGGAGACAAAGTTTGTCTCCCGGAGGGAGACAAAGGTTGTCTCCCGGAGGGAGACAGTTTGTCTCCCAGAGAGAGACAAAGGTCGTCTCCCGGAGGGAGACAAATGTTATCTCCCGGAGGGAGACAAATGTTGTCTCCCGGAGGGAGACAGGTTGTCTCACGGAGGGAGACAAAGGTCGTCTCCCGGAGGGAGACAAAGGTTGTCTCCCGGAGGGAGACAAATGTTGTCTCCCGGAGGGAGACCAAGGTTGTCTTCCGGAGGGAGACAAAGGTTGTCTCCCGGAGGGAGACAAAGGTGGTCTCCCGGAAGGAGACAGGCTGTCTCCCGGAGGGAGACAAATGTAGTCTCCCGGAAGGAGACAAATGTTGTCTCCAGGAGGGAGACAAACGTTATTTCCCGGAGGGAGACAAATGTTGTCTCCCGGAGGGAGACAAACGTTGTCTCCCGGAGGGAGACAAAGGTTGTCTCCCGGAGAAAGACAAAGATTGTCTCCCGGAGGGAGACAAAGGTTGTCTCCCGGAGGGAGACAAATGTTATCTCCCGGAGGGAGAAAAATGTTGTCTCCCGGAGGGAGACAAATGTTGTCTCCCGGAGGGAGACAAAGGTTGTCTCCCGGAGGGAGACAAATGTTGTCTCTTGGAGGGAGACAAAGGGTGTCTCCCGGAGGGAGACATAGGTGGTCTCCCGGAGGGAGACAAAGGTTGTCTCCCGGAGGGAGACAAATGTTGTCTCCCGGAGGGAGACAAATGTTGTCTCCCGGAGGGAGACAAATGTTGTCTCCCGGAGGGAGACAAAGGTTATCTCCCGGAGGGAGACAAATGTTGTCTCCCGGAGAGAGACAAAGGTTGTCTCCCGGAGGGAGACACAGTTTGTCTCCCGGAGGGAGACAAAGGTTGTCTCCCGGAGGGAGACAAAGGTTGTCTCCCGGAGGGAGACAAAGGTTGTCTCCCGGAGGGAGACAAATGTTGTCTCCCGGAGTTAGACAAAGGTTGTCTCCCGGAGGGAGACAAAGATTGTCTCCCAGAGGGAGACAAAGGTTGTCTCCGGAGGGAGACAAATGTTATCTCCCGGAGGGAGACAAATGTTGTCTCCTGGAGGGAGACAAATGTTGTCTCCCGGAGGGAGACAAAGGTTGTCTCCCGGAGGGAGACAAAGATTGTCTCCCGGAGGGAGACAAAGGCTGTCTCCCGGAGGGAGACAAATGCTGTCTCCCGGAGGGAGACAAAGGTTGTCTCCCGGAGGGAGACAAATGTTGTCTCCCGGAGGGAGACAAATGTTATCTCCCGGAGGGAGACAAATGTTGTCTCCCGGAGGGAGACAAAGGTTGTCTCCCGGAAGGACACAGGTTGTCTCCCGGAGGGAGACAAAGGTTGTCTCCCGGAGGGAGACAAATATTATCTCCCGGAGGGAGACAAATGTTGTCTCCCGGAGAGAGACAAAGGTTGTCTCCCGGAGAGAGACAAAGTTTGTCTCCCGGAGGGAGACAATGGTTGTCTCCCGGAGGGAGACAAATGTTGTCTCCCGGAGGGAGACAAATGTTGTCTCCCGGAGGGAGACAAAGGTTATCTCCCGGAGGGAGACAAATGTTGTCTCCCGGAGGGAGACAAAGGTTGTCTCCGGAGGGAGACAAATGTTATCTCCCGGAGGGAGACAAATGTTGTCTCCCGGAGGGAGACAAATGTTGTCTCCCGGAGGGAGACAAAGGTTATCTCCCGGAGGGAGACAAAGGTTGTCTCCCGGAGGGAGACAAAGGTTGTCTCCCGGAGGGAGACATAGGTTGTCTCCCGGAGGGAGACAAAGGTTGTCTCCCGGAGAGAGACAAAGGTCGTCTCCCGGAGGGAGACACATGTTGTCTCCCGGAGGGAGACAAATATTATCTCCCGGAGGGAGACAAATGTTGTCTCCCGGAGAGAGACAAAGGTTGTCTCCCGGAGGGAGACAAAGGTTATCTCCCGGAGGGAGACAAATGTTGTCTCCCGGAGAGAGACAAAGGTTGTCTCCCGGAGGGAGACACAGTTTGTCTCCCGGAGGGAGACAAAGGTTGTCTCCCGGAGGGAGACAAAGGTTGTCTCCCTGAGGGAGACATAGGTTGTCTCCCGGAGGGAGACAAAGGTTGTCTCCCGGAGGGAGACAGTTTGTCTCCCAGAGAGAGACAAAGGTCGTCTCCCGGAGGGAGACAAATGTTATCTCCCGGAGGGAGACAAATATTATCTCCCGGAGGGAGACAAATGTTGTCTCCCGGAGAGAGACAAAGGTTGTCTCCCGGAGGGAGACAAAGTTTGTCTCCCGGAGGGAGACAGTTTGTCACCCAGAGAGAGACAAAGGTCGTCTCCCGGAGGGAGACAAATGTTGTCTCCCGGGGGGAGACAATTGTTGTCTCCCGGAGGGAGACAAAGGTTGTCTCCCGCAGGGAGACAAAGGTTGTCTCCCGGAGGGAGACAAATGTTGTCTCCCGGAGAGAGACAAAGGTCGTCTCCCGGAGGGAGACACATGTTGTCTCCCGGAGGGAGACAAAGGTTTTCTCCCGGAGGGAGACAGTTTGTCTCCCAGAGAGAGACAAAGGTCGTCTCCCGGAGGGAGACAAATGTTGTCTCCCGGAGGGAGACAATTGTTGTCCCCCGAAGGGAGACAAAGGTTGTCTAACGGAGGGAGACAAAGGTTGTCTCCCGGAGGGAGACAAAGGTTGTCTCCCGGAGGGAGACAAATGTTGTCTCCCGGAGGGAGACAAAGGGTGTCTCCCGGAGGGAGACATAGGTGGTCTCCCGGAGGGAGACAAATGTTATCTCCCGGAGGGAGACAAAGTTTGTCTCCCGGAGGGAGACAAAGGTTGTCTCCCGGAGGGAGACAGTTTGTCTCCCAGAGAGAGACAAAGGTCGTCTCCCGGAGGGAGACAAATGTTATCTCCCGGAGGGAGACAAATGTTGTCTCCCGGAGGGAGACAGGTTGTCTCACGGAGGGAGACAAAGGTTGTCTCCCGGAGGGAGACAAATGTTGTCTCCCGGAGGGAGACAAAGGGTGTCTCCCGGAGGGAGACGTAGGTGGTCTCCCGGAGGGAGACAAATGTTATCTCCCGGAGGGAGACAAATGTTGTCTCCCGGAGGGAGACAAATGTTATCTCCCGGAGGGAAACAAATGTTGTCTCCCGGAGAGAGACAAAGGTTGTATCCCGGAGGGAGACAAAGTTTGTCTCCCGGAGGGAGACAAAGGTTGTCTCCCGGAGGGAGACAGTTTGTCTCCCAGAGAGAGACAAAGGTCGTCTCCCGGAGGGAGACAAATGTTATCTCCCGGAGGGAGACAAATGTTGTCTCCCGGAGGGAGACAGGTTGTCTCACGGAGGGAGACAAAGGTCGTCTCCCGGAGGGAGACAAAGGTTGTCTCCCGGAGGGAGACAAATGTTGTCTCCCGGAGGGAGACCAAGGTTGTCTTCCGGAGGGAGACAAAGGTTGTCTCCCGGAGGGAGACAAAGGTGGTCTCCCGGAAGGAGACAGGCTGTCTCCCGGAGGGAGACAAATGTAGTCTCCCGGAAGGAGACAAATGTTGTCTCCAGGAGGGAGACAAACGTTATTTCCCGGAGGGAGACAAATGTTGTCTCCCGGAGGGAGACAAACGTTGTCTCCCGGAGGGAGACAAAGGTTGTCTCCCGGAGAAAGACAAAGATTGTCTCCCGGAGGGAGACAAAGGTTGTCTCCCGGAGGGAGACAAATGTTATCTCCCGGAGGGAGAAAAATGTTGTCTCCCGGAGGGAGACAAATGTTGTCTCCCGGAGGGAGACAAAGGTTGTCTCCCGGAGGGAGACAAATGTTGTCTCTTGGAGGGAGACAAAGGGTGTCTCCCGGAGGGAGACATAGGTGGTCTCCCGGAGGGAGACAAAGGTTGTCTCCCGGAGGGAGACAAATGTTGTCTCCCGGAGGGAGACAAATGTTGTCTCCCGGAGGGAGACAAATGTTGTCTCCCGGAGGGAGACAAAGGTTATCTCCCGGAGGGAGACAAATGTTGTCTCCCGGAGAGAGACAAAGGTTGTCTCCCGGAGGGAGACACAGTTTGTCTCCCGGAGGGAGACAAAGGTTGTCTCCCGGAGGGAGACAAAGGTTGTCTCCCGGAGGGAGACAAAGGTTGTCTCCCGGAGGGAGACAAATGTTGTCTCCCGGAGTTAGACAAAGGTTGTCTCCCGGAGGGAGACAAAGATTGTCTCCCAGAGGGAGACAAAGGTTGTCTCCGGAGGGAGACAAATGTTATCTCCCGGAGGGAGACAAATGTTGTCTCCTGGAGGGAGACAAATGTTGTCTCCCGGAGGGAGACAAAGGTTGTCTCCCGGAGGGAGACAAAGATTGTCTCCCGGAGGGAGACAAAGGCTGTCTCCCGGAGGGAGACAAATGCTGTCTCCCGGAGGGAGACAAAGGTTGTCTCCCGGAGGGAGACAAATGTTGTCTCCCGGAGGGAGACAAATGTTATCTCCCGGAGGGAGACAAATGTTGTCTCCCGGAGGGAGACAAAGGTTGTCTCCCGGAAGGACACAGGTTGTCTCCCGGAGGGAGACAAAGGTTGTCTCCCGGAGGGAGACAAATATTATCTCCCGGAGGGAGACAAATGTTGTCTCCCGGAGAGAGACAAAGGTTGTCTCCCGGAGAGAGACAAAGTTTGTCTCCCGGAGGGAGACAATGGTTGTCTCCCGGAGGGAGACAAATGTTGTCTCCCGGAGGGAGACAAATGTTGTCTCCCGGAGGGAGACAAAGGTTATCTCCCGGAGGGAGACAAATGTTGTCTCCCGGAGGGAGACAAAGGTTGTCTCCGGAGGGAGACAAATGTTATCTCCCGGAGGGAGACAAATGTTGTCTCCCGGAGGGAGACAAATGTTGTCTCCCGGAGGGAGACAAAGGTTATCTCCCGGAGGGAGACAAAGGTTGTCTCCCGGAGGGAGACAAAGGTTGTCTCCCGGAGGGAGACATAGGTTGTCTCCCGGAGGGAGACAAAGGTTGTCTCCCGGAGAGAGACAAAGGTCGTCTCCCGGAGGGAGACACATGTTGTCTCCCGGAGGGAGACAAATATTATCTCCCGGAGGGAGACAAATGTTGTCTCCCGGAGAGAGACAAAGGTTGTCTCCCGGAGGGAGACAAAGGTTATCTCCCGGAGGGAGACAAATGTTGTCTCCCGGAGAGAGACAAAGGTTGTCTCCCGGAGGGAGACACAGTTTGTCTCCCGGAGGGAGACAAAGGTTGTCTCCCGGAGGGAGACAAAGGTTGTCTCCCTGAGGGAGACATAGGTTGTCTCCCGGAGGGAGACAAAGGTTGTCTCCCGGAGGGAGACAGTTTGTCTCCCAGAGAGAGACAAAGTTCGTCTCCCGGAGGGAGACACATGTTGTCTCCCGGAGGGAGACAAATGTTATCTCCCGGAGGGAGACAAATGTTGTCTCCCGGAGGGAGACAAAGGTTGTCTCCCGGAGGGAGACAAAGGTTGTCTCCCGGAGGGAGACCATTGTTGTCTCCCGGAGGGAGACAAATGTTATCTCCCGGAGGGAGACAAATGTTGCCTCCCGGAGGGAGACAAAGGTTGTCTCCCGGAGGGAGACAAATGTTGTCTCCCGGAGGGAGACAAATGTTATCTCCCGGAGGGAGACAAATGTTGTCTCCCGGAGGGAGACAAAGGTTGTCTCCCGGAGGGAGACAAATGTTATCTCCCGGAGGGAGACGAATGTTATCTCCCGGAGGGAGACAAATGTTGTCTCCCGGAAGGAGACAGGTTGTCTCCCTGATTGAGACAAAGGTTGTCTCCCGGAGGGAGACAAATATTATCTCCCGGAGGGAGACAAATGTTGTCTCCCGGAGAGAGACAAATGTTATCTCCCGGAGGGAGACAAATGTTATCTCCCGGAGGGAGACAAATGTTGTCTCCCGGAAGGAGACAGGTTGTCTCCCGGAGGGAGACAAAGGTTGTCTCCCGGAGGGAGACAAATGTTATCTCCCGGAGGGAGACAAATGTTGTCTCCCGGAGGGAGACAAATGTTGTCTCCCGGAAGGAGACAGGTTGTCTCCCGGAGGGAGACAAAGGTTGTCTCCCGGAGGGAGACAAATATTATCTCCCGGAGGGAGACAAATGTTGTCTCCCGGAGGGAGACAAATGTTATCTCCCTAAAGGAAGACAAATGTTGTCTCCGTGAGGGAGACAAATGTTGTCTCCCGGAGGGAGACAAATGTTATCTCCCGGAGGGAGACAAATGTTGTCTCCCGGAGGGAGACAAAGGTTGTCTCCCGGAGGGAGACAAATGTTGTCTCCCGGAGGGAGACAAAGGTTGTCTCCCGGAGGGAGACAAATGTTGTCTCCCGGAGGGAGACAAATGTTATCTCCCGGAGGGAGACAAATGTTATCTCCCGGAGGGAGACAAATGTTGTCTCCCGGAAGGAGACAGGTTGTCTCCAGGAGGGAGACAAAGGTTGTCTCCCGGAGGGAGACAAATATTATCTCCCGGAGGGAGACAAATGTTGTCTCCCGGAGAGAGACAAAGGTTGTCTCCCGGAGAGAGACAAAGTTTGTCTCCCGGAGGGAGACAAAGGTTGTCTCCCGGAGGGAGACAAATGTTGTCTCCCTGAGGGAGACAAATGTTGTCTCCCGGAGGGAGACAAAGGGTGTCTCCCGGAGGGAGACATAGGTGGTCTCCCGGAGGGAGACAAATGTTGTCTCCCGGAGGGAGACAAAGGGTGTCTCCCGGAGGGAGACATAGGTGGTCTCCCGGAGGGAGACAAATGTTGTCCCCCGGAGGGAGACAAATGTTGTCTCCCGGAAGGAGACAGGTTGTCTCCCGGAGGGAGACAAAGGTTGTCTCCCGGAGGGAGACAAATATTATCTCCCGGAGGGAGACAAATGTTGTCTCCCGGAGGGAGACAAATGTTATCTCCCTAAAGGAAGACAAATGTTGTCTCCCGGAGGGAGACAAATGTTGTCTCCCGGAGGGAGACAAATGTTATCTCCCGGAGGGAGACAAATGTTGTCTCCCGGAGGGAGACAAAGGTTGTCTCCCGGAGGGAGACAAATGTTGTCTCCCGGAGGGAGACAAATGTTATCTCCCGGAGGGAGACAAATGTTGTCTCCCGGAGGGAGACAAAGGTTGTCTCCCGGAGGGAGACAAAGGTTGTCTCCCGGAGGGAGACCATTGTTGTCTCCCGGAGGGAGACAAAGGTTGTCTCCCGGAGGGAGACAAATGTTATCTCCCGGAGGGAGACAAATGTTGCCTCCCGGAGGGAGACAAAGTTTGTCTCCCGGAGGGAGACAAAGGTTGTCTCCCGGAGGGAGACAAATGTTGTCTCCCTGAGGGAGACAAATGTTGTCTCCCGGAGGGAGACAAAGGGTGTCTCCCGGAGGGAGACATAGGTGGTCTCCCGGAGGGAGACAAATGTTGTCTCCCGGAGGGAGACAAAGGGTGTCTCCCGGAGGGAGACATAGGTGGTCTCCCGGAGGGAGACAAATGTTGTCCCCCGGAGGGAGACAAATGTTGTCTCCCGGAAGGAGACAGGTTGTCTCCCGGAGGGAGACAAAGGTTGTCTCCCGGAGGGAGACAAATATTATCTCCCGGAGGGAGACAAATGTTGTCTCCCGGAGGGAGACAAATGTTATCTCCCTAAAGGAAGACAAATGTTGTCTCCCGGAGGGAGACAAATGTTGTCTCCCGGAGGGAGACAAATGTTATCTCCCGGAGGGAGACAAATGTTGTCTCCCGGAGGGAGACAAAGGTTGTCTCCCGGAGGGAGACAAATGTTGTCTCCCGGAGGGAGACAAATGGTATCTCCCGGAGGGAGACAAATGTTGTCTCCCGGAGGGAGACAAAGGTTGTCTCCCGGAGGGAGACAAAGGTTGTCTCCCGGAGGGAGACCATTGTTGTCTCCCGGAGGGAGACAAAGGTTGTCTCCCGGAGGGAGACAAATGTTATCTCCCGGAGGGAGACAAATGTTGCCTCCCGGAGGGAGACAAAGGTTGTCTCCCGGAGGGAGACAAAGATTGTCTCCCGGAGGGAGACAAAGGTTGTCTCCCGGAGGAAGACAAATGTTGTCTCCCGGAGGGAGACAAATGTTATCTCCCGGAGGGAGACAAATGTTGTCTCCCGGAGGGAGACAAAGGTTGTCTCCCGGAGGGAGACAAATGTTGTCTCCCGGAGGGAGACAAATGTTATCTCCCGGAGGGAGACAAATGTTATCTCCCGGAGGGAGACAAATGTTGTCTCCCGGAAGGAGACAGGTTGTCTCCAGGAGGGAGACAAAGGTTGTCTCCCGGAGGGAGACAAATATTATCTCCCGGAGGGAGACAAATGTTGTCTCCCGGAGAGAGACAAAGGTTGTCTCCCGGAGAGAGACAAAGGTTGTCTCCCGGAGAGAGACAAAGTTTGTCTCCCGGAGGGAGACAAAGGTTGTCTCCCGGAGGGAGACAAATGTTGTCTCCCTGAGGGAGACAAATGTTGTCTCCCGGAGGGAGACAAAGGGTGTCTCCCGGAGGGAGACATAGGTGGTCTCCCGGAGGGAGACAAATGTTGTCTCCCGGAGGGAGACAAAGGGTGTCTCCCGGAGGGAGACATAGGTGGTCTCCCGGAGGGAGACAAATGTTGTCCCCCGGAGGGAGACAAAGTTTGTCTCCCGGAGGGAGACAAAGGTTGTCTCCCGGAGGGAGACAAAGGTTGTGTACTGGAGGGAGCAAAGGTTGTCTCCCGGAGGGAGACAAAGGTGGTCTCCCGGAAGGAGACAAAGGGTGTCTCCCGGAGGGAGACATAGGTGGTCTCCCTGAGGGAGACAAATGTTGTCTCCCGGAGGGAGACAAAGGTTGTCTCCCGGAATGAGACAGGTTGTCTCCCGGAGGGAGACAAATGTTGTCTCCCGGAGGGAGACAAAGGTTGTCTCCCGGAGGGAAACAAAGGTTGTCTCCCGGAGGGAGACAAAGGTGGTCTCCCGGAAGGAGACAGGCTGTCTCCCGGAGGGAGACAAATGTTGTCTCCCGGAGGGAGACAAATGTTGTCTTCAGGAGGGAGACAAAGGTTGACTCCCGGAAGGAGACAAAGGTTGTCTCCCCGGAGGGAGACAAATGTTATCTCCCGGAGGGAGACAAATGTTGTCTCCCGGAGGGAGACAAATGTTATCTCCCGGAGGGAGACAAATGTTGTCTCCCGGAGGGAGACAAAGGTTGTCTCCCGGAGGGAGACAAAGGTTGTCTCCCGGAGGGAGACCATTGTTGTCTCCCGGAGGGAGACAAAGGTTGTCTCCCGGAGGGAGACAAATGTTATCTCCCGGAGGGAGACAAATGTTGCCTCCCGGAGGGAGACAAAGGTTGTCTCCCAGAGGGAGACAAAGATTGTCTCCCGGAGGGAGACAAAGGTTGTCTCCCGGAGGAAGACAAATGTTGTCTCCCGGAGGGAGACAAATGTTATCTCCCGGAGGGAGACAAATGTTGTCTCCCGGAGGGAGACAAAGGTTGTCTCCCGGAGGGAGACAAATGTTGTCTCCCGGAGGGAGACAAAATGTTATCTCCCGGAGGGAGACAAATGTTATCTCCCGGAGGGAGACAAATGTTGTCTCCCGGAAGGAGACAGGTTGTCTCCAGGAGGGAGACAAAGGTTGTCTCCCGGAGGGAGACAAATATTATCTCCCGGAGGGAGACAAATGTTGTCTCCCGGAGAGAGACAAAGGTTGTCTCCCGGAGAGAGACAAAGTTTGCCTCCCGGAGGGAGACAAAGGTTGTCTCCCGGAGGGAGACAAATGTTGTCTCCCGGAGGGAGACAAATGTTGTCTCCCGGAGGGAGACAAATGTTGTCTCCCGGAGGGAGACAAATGTTGTCTCCCGGAGGGAGACAAAGGGTGTCTCCCGGAGGGAGACATAGGTGGTCTCTCGGAGGGAGACAAATGTTGTCTCCCGGAGGGAGACAAAGGTTGTCTCCCGGAGGGAGACAAAGGTGGTCTCCCGGAAGGAGACAAAGGGTGTCTCCCGGAGGGAGACATAGGTGGTCTCCCTGAGGGAGACAAATGTTGTCTCCCGGAGGGAGACAAAGGTTGTCTCCCGGAGGGAGACAAAGGTGGTCTCCCGGAAGGAGACAGGCTGTCACCCGGAGGGAGACAAAGGTTGTCTCCCGGAGGGAGACAAATATTATCTCCCGGAGGGAGACAAATGTTGTCTCCCGGAGGGAGACAAAGGTTGTCTCCCGGAAGGAGACAGGTTGTCTCCCGGAGGGAGACAAATGTTGTCTCCCGGAGGGAGACAAATGTTATCTCCCGGAGGGAGACAAAGGTTGGCTCCCTTAGGGAGACAAAGGTTGTCTCCCGGAGGGAGACAAAGGTAGTCTCCCGGAGGGAGACAAAGGTTGTCTCCCGGAGGGAGACCATTGTTGTCTCCCGGAGGGAGACAAAGGACAAAGGTTGTCTCCCGGAGGGAGACAAATGTTATCTCCCGGAGGGAGACAAATGTTGTCTCCCGGAGGGAGACAATGGTTGTCTCCCGGAGGGAGACAAATGTTGTCTCCCGGAGGGAGACAAAGGTTGTCTCCCGGAGGGAGACAAAGATTGTCTCCCGGAGGGAGACAAAGGTTGTCTCCGGAGGGAGACATAGGTGGTCTCTCGGAGGGAGACAAATGTTGTCTCCCGGAGGGAGACAAAGGTTGTCTCCCGGAAGGAGACAGGTTGTCTCCCGGAGGGAGACAAAGTTTGTCTCCCGGAGGGAGACAAAGGTTGTCTCCCGGAGGGAGACAAAGGTTGTGTACTGGAGGGAGCAAAGGTTGTCTCCCGGAGGGAGACAAAGGTGGTCTCCCGGAAGGAGACAAAGGGTGTCTCCCGGAGGGAGACATAGGTGGTCTCCCTGAGGGAGACAAATGTTGTCTCCCGGAGGGAGACAAAGGTTGTCTCCCGGAGGGAGACAAAGGTGGTCTCCCGGAAGGAGACAGGCTGTCACCCGGAGGGAGACAAATGTTGTCTCCCGGAGGGAGACAAATGTTGTCTTCAGGAGGGAGACAAAGGTTGACTCCCGGAGGGAGACAAATGTTGTCTTCCCGGAGGGAGACAAATGTTATCTCCCGGAGGGAGACAAATGTTATCTCCCGAAGGGAGAAAAAATATGTTGTCTCCCGGAAGGAGACAGGTTGTCTCCCGGAGGGAGACAAAGGTTGTCTCCCGGAGGGAGACAAATGTTATCTCCCGGAGGGAGACAAATGTTATCTCCCGGAGGGAGACAAATGTTGTCTCCCGGAAGGAGACAGGTTGTCTCCCGGAGGGAGACAAAGGTTGTCTCCCGGAGGGAGACAAATATTATCTCCCGGAGGGAGACAAATGTTGTCTCCCGGAGGGAGACAAAGGTTGTCTCCCGGAAGGAGACAGGTTGTCTCCCGGAGGGAGACAAATGTTGTCTCCCGGAGGGAGACAAATGTTATCTCCCGGAGGGAGACAAAGGTTGGCTCCCTTAGGGAGACAAAGGTTGTCTCCCGGAGGGAGACAAAGGTTGTCTCCCGGAGGGAGACAAAGGTTGTCTCCCGGAGGGAGACCATTGTTGTCTCCCGGAGGGAGACAAAGGACAATGGTTGTCTCCTGGAGGGAGACAAATGTTATCTCCCGGAGGGAGACAAATGTTGTCTCCCGGAGGGAGACAATGGTTGTCTCCCGGAAGGATACAGGTTGTCTCCCGGAGGGAGACAAATGTTGTCTCCCGGAGGGAGACAAAGGTTGTCTCCCGGAGGGAGACAAAGGTTGTCTCCCGGAGGGAGACAAAGGTGGTCTCCCGGAAGGAGACAGGCTGTCTCCCGGAGGGAGACAAATGTAGTCTCCCGGAAGGAGACAAATGTTGTCTCCCGGAAGGAGACAAACGATATCTCCCGGAGGGAGACAAATGTTGTCTCCCGGAGGGAGACAAATGTTGTCTCCCGGAGGGAGACAAATGTTGTCTCCCGGAGGGAGACAAAGGTTGTCTCCCGGAGGGAGACAAAGATTGTCTCCCGGAGGGAGACAAAGGTTGTCTCCGGAGGGAGACAAATGTTATCTCCCGGAGGGAGACAAATGTTGTCTCCCGGAGGAAGACAAATGTTGTCTCCCGGAGGGAGACAAAGGTTGTCTCCCGGAGGGAGACAAAGATTGTCTCCCGGAGGGAGACAAAGGCTGTCTCCCGGAGGGAGACAAATGTTGTCTCCCGGAGGGAGACAAATGTTATCTCCCTAAAGGAAGACAAATGTTGTCTCCTGGAGGGAGACAAATTTTGTCTCCCGGAGGGAGACAAATGTTATCTCCCGGAGGGAGACAAATGTTGTCTCCCGGAGGAAGACAAAGGTTGTCTCCCGGAAGGAGACAAAGGTTGTCTCCCGGAGGGAGACAAATGTTGTCTCCCGGAGGGAGACAAATGTTGTCTCCCGGAGGGAGACAAATGTTATCTCCCGGAGGGAGACAAATGTTGTCTCCCGGAGGGAGACAAAGGTTGTCTCCCGGAGGGAGACAAAGGTTGTCTCCCGGAGGGAGACAAAGGTTGTCTCCCGGAGGGAGACCATTGTTGTCTCCCGGAGGGAGACAAAGATTGTCTCCCGGAGGGAGACAAAGGTTGTCTCTGGAGGGAGACAAATGTTATCTCCCGGAGGGAGACAAATGTTGCCTCCCGGAGGGAGACAAAGGTTGTCTCCCGGAGGGAGACAAATGTTGTCTCCCGGAGGGAGACAAATGTTATCTCCCGGAGGGAGACAAATGTTGTCTCCCGGAGGGAGACAAAGGTTGTCTCCCGGAGGGAGACAAATGTTATCTCCCGGAGGGAGACGAATGTTATCTCCCGGAGGGAGACAAATGTTGTCTCCCGGAAGGAGACAGGTTGTCTCCCTGATTGAGACAAAGGTTGTCTCCCGGAGGGAGACAAATATTATCTCCCGGAGGGAGACAAAGGTTGTCTCCCGGAGGGAGACAAATGTTATCTCCCGGAGGGAGACAAATGTTGCCTCCCGGAGGGAGACAAAGGTTGTCTCCCGGAAGGAGACAGGTTGTCTCCAGGAGGGAGACAAAGGTTGTCTCCCGGAGAGAGACAAATATTATCTCCCGGAGGGAGACAAATGTTGTCTCCCGGAGAGAGACAAAGGTTGTCTCCCGGAGAGAGACAAAGTTTGTCTCCCGGAGGGAGACAAAGGTTGTCTCCCGGAGGGAGACAAATGTTGTCTCCCTGAGGGAGACAAATGTTGTCTCCCGGAGGGAGACAAAGGGTGTCTCCCGGAGGGAGACATAGGTGGTCTCCCGGAGGGAGACAAATGTTGTCTCCCGGAGGGAGACAAAGGGTGTCTCCCGGAGGGAGACATAGGTCGTCTCCCGGAGGGAGACAAATGTTGTCCCCCGGAGGGAGACAAAGTTTGTCTCCCGGAGGGAGACAAAGGTTGTCTCCCGGAGGGAGACAAAGGTTGTGTACTGGAGGGAGCAAAGGTTGTCTCCCGGAGGGAGACAAAGGTGGTCTCCCGGAAGGAGACAAAGGGTGTCTCCCGGAGGGAGACATAGGTGGTCTCCCTGAGGGAGACAAATGTTGTCTCCCGGAGGGAGACAAAGGTTGTCTCCCGGAATGAGACAGGTTGTCTCCCGGAGGGAGACAAATGTTGTCTCCCGGAGGGAGACAAAGGTTGTCTCCCGGAGGGAGACAAAGGTTGTCTCCCGGAGGGAGACAAAGGTGGTCTCCCGGAAGGAGACAGGCTGTCTCCCGGAGGGAGACAAATGTTGTCTCCCGGAGGGAGACAAATGTTGTCTTCAGGAGGGAGACAAAGGTTGACTCCCGGAGGGAGACAAATGTTGTCTTCCCGGAGGGAGACAAATGTTATCTCCCGGAGGGAGACAAATGTTGTCTCCCGGAGGGAGACAAAGGTTGTCTCCCGGAGGGAGACAAAGGTTGTCTCCCGGAGGGAGACCATTGTTGTCTCCCGGAGGGAGACAAAGATTGTCTCCCGGAGGGAGACAAAGGTTGTCTCCGGAGGGAGACAAATGTTATCTCCCGGAGGGAGACAAATGTTGCCTCCCGGAGGGAGACAAAGGTTGTCTCCCGGAGGGAGACAAATGTTGTCTCCCGGAGGGAGACAAATGTTATCTCCCGGAGGGAGACAAATGTTGTCTCCCGGAGGGAGACAAAGGTTGTCTCCCGGAGGGAGACAAATATTATCTCCCGGAGGGAGACGAATGTTATCTCCCGGAGGGAGACAAATGTTGTCTCCCGGAAGGAGACAGGTTGTCTCCCTGATTGAGACAAAGGTTGTCTCCCGGAGGGAGACAAATATTATCTCCCGGAGGGAGACAAAGGTTGTCTCCCGGAGGGAGACAAATGTTATCTCCCGGAGGGAGACAAATGTTGCCTCCCGGAGGGAGACAAAGGTTGTCTCCCGGAAGGAGACAGGTTGTCTCCAGGAGGGAGACAAAGGTTGTCTCCCGGAGGGAGACAAATATTATCTCCCGGAGGGAGACAAATGTTGTCTCCCGGAGAGAGACAAAGGTTGTCTCCCGGAGAGAGACAAAGTTTGTCTCCCGGAGGGAGACAAAGGTTGTCTCCCGGAGGGAGACAAATGTTGTCTCCCTGAGGGAGACAAATGTTGTCTCCCGGAGGGAGACAAAGGGTGTCTCCCGGAGGGAGACATAGGTGGTCTCCCGGAGGGAGACAAATGTTGTCTCCCGGAGGGAGACAAAGGGTGTCTCCCGGAGGGAGACATAGGTGGTCTCCCGGAGGGAGACAAATGTTGTCCCCCGGAGGGAGACAAAGTTTGTCTCCCGGAGGGAGACAAAGGTTGTCTCCCGGAGGGAGACAAAGGTTGTGTACTGGAGGGAGCAAAGGTTGTCTCCCGGAGGGAGACAAAGGTGGTCTCCCGGAAGGAGACAAAGGGTGTCTCCCGGAGGGAGACATAGGTGGTCTCCCTGAGGGAGACAAATGTTGTCTCCCGGAGGGAGACAAAGGTTGTCTCCCGGAATGAGACAGGTTGTCTCCCGGAGGGAGACAAATGTTGTCTCCCGGAGGGAGACAAAGGTTGTCTCCCGGAGGGAGACAAAGGTTGTCTCCCGGAGGGAGACAAAGGTGGTCTCCCGGAAGGAGACAGGCTGTCTCCCGGAGGGAGACAAATGTTGTCTCCCGGAGGGAGACAAATGTTGTCTTCAGGAGGGAGACAAAGGTTGACTCCCGGAGGGAGACAAATGTTGTCTTCCCGGAGGGAGACAAATGTTATCTCCCGGAGGGAGACAAATGTTGTCTCCCGGAGGGAGACAAATGTTATCTCCCGGAGGGAGACAAATGTTGTCTCCCGGAGGGAGACAAAGGTTGTCTCCCGGAGGGAGACAAAGGTTGTCTCCCGGAGGGAGACCATTGTTGTCTCCCGGAGGGAGACAAAGGTTGTCTCCCGGAGGGAGACAAATGTTATCTCCCGGAGGGAGACAAATGTTGCCTCCCGGAGGGAGACAAAGGTTGTCTCGCAGAGGGAGACAAAGATTGTCTCCCGGAGGGAGACAAAGGTTGTCTTCCGGAGGAAGACAAATGTTGTCTCCCGGAGGGAGACAAATGTTATCTCCCGGAGGGAGACAAATGTTGTCTCCCGGAGGGAGACAAAGGTTGTCTCCCGGAGGGAGACAAATGTTGTCTCCCGGAGGGAGACAAAATGTTATCTCCCGGAGGGAGACAAATGTTGTCTCCCGGAGAGAGACAAAGGTTGTCTCCCGGAGAGAGACAAAGTTTGTCTCCCGGAGGGAGACAAAGGTTGTCTCCCGGAAGGAGACAGGTTGTCTCCCGGAGGGAGACAAAGTTTGTCTCCCGGAGGGAGACAAAGGTTGTCTCCCGGAGGGAGACAAAGGTTGTGTACTGGAGGGAGCAAAGGTTGTCTCCCGGAGGGAGACAAAGGTGGTCTCCCGGAAGGAGACAAAGGGTGTCTCCCGGAGGGAGACATAGGTGGTCTCCCTGAGGGAGACAAATGTTGTCTCCCGGAGGGAGACAAAGGTTGTCTCCCGGAGGGAGACAAAGGTTGTCTCCCGGAGGGAGACAAAGGTGGTCTCCCGGAAGGAGACAGGCTGTCACCCGGAGGGAGACAAATGTTGTCTCCCGGAGGGAGACAAATGTTGTCTTCAGGAGGGAGACAAAGGTTGACTCCCGGAGGGAGACAAATGTTGTCTTCCCGGAGGGAGACAAATGTTATCTCCCGGAGGGAGACAAATGTTGTCTCCCGGAGGGAGACAAATGTTATCTCCCGGAGGGAGACAAATGTTATCTCCCGGAGGGAGACAAATGTTATCTCCCGGAGGGAGAAAAAAGATGTTGTCTCCCGGAAGGAGACAGGTTGTCTCCCGGAGGGAGACAAAGGTTGTCTCCCGGAGGGAGACAAATGTTATCTCCCGGAGGGAGACAAATGTTATCTCCCGGAGGGAGACAAATGTTGTCTCCCGGAAGGAGACAGGTTGTCTCCCGGAGGGAGACAAAGGTTGTCTCCCGGAGGGAGACAAATATTATCTCCCGGAGGGAGACAAATGTTGTCTCCCGGAGGGAGACAAAGGTTGTCTCCCGGAAGGAGACAGGTTGTCTCCCGGAGGGAGACAAATATTGTCTCCCGGAGGGAGACAAATGTTATCTCCCGGAGGGAGACAAAGGTTGGCTCCCTTAGGGAGACAAAGGTTGTCTCCCGGAGGGAGACAAAGGTTGTCTCCCGGAGGGAGACAAAGGTTGTCTCCCGGAGGGAGACCATTGTTGTCTCCCGGAGGGAGACAAAGGACAAAGGTTGTCTCCCGGAGGGAGACAAATGTTATCTCCCGGAGGGAGACAAATGTTGTCTCCCGGAGGGAGACAATGGTTGTCTCCCGGAAGGAGACAGGTTGTCTCCCGGAGGGAGACAAATGTTGTCTCCCGGAGGGAGACAAAGGTTGTCTCCCGGAGGGAGACAAAGGTTGTCTCCCGGAGGGAGACAAAGGTGGTCTCCCGGAAGGAGACAGGCTGTCTCCCGGAGGGAGACAAATGTAGTCTCCCGGAAGGAGACAAATGTTGTCTCCCGGAAGGAGACAAACGTTATCTCCCGGAGGGAGACAAATGTTGTCTCCCGGAGGGAGACAAATGTTGTCTCCCGGAGGGAGACAAATGTTGTCTCCCGGAGGGAGACAAAGGTTGTCTCCCGGAGGGAGACAAAGATTGTCTCCCGGAGGGAGACAAAGGTTGTCTCCGGAGGGAGACAAATGTTATCTCCCGGAGGGAGACAAATGTTGTCTCCCGGAGGAAGACAAATGTTGTCTCCCGGAGGGAGACAAAGGTTGTCTCCCGGAGGGAGACAAAGATTGTCTCCCGGAGGGAGACAAAGGCTGTCTCCCGGAGGGAGACAAATGTTGTCTCCCGGAGGGAGACAAATATTACCTCCCGGAGGGAGACAAATGTTGTCTCCCGGAGGGAGACAAATGTTATCTCCCTAAAGGAAGACAAATGTTGTCTCCTGGAGGGAGACAAATGTTACCTCCCGGAGGGAGACAAATGTTGTCTCCCGGAGGGAGACAAAGGTTGTCTCCCGGAGGGAGACAAATGTTATCTCCCGGAGGGAGACGAATGTTATCTCCCGGAGGGAGACAAATGTTGTCTCCCGGAAGGAGACAGGTTGTCTCCCTGATTGAGACAAAGGTTGTCTCCCGGAGGGAGACAAATATTATCTCCCGGAGGGAGACAAAGGTTGTCTCCCGGAGGGAGACAAAGGTTGTCTCCCGGAGGGAGACAAAGGTGGTCTCCCGGAAGGAGACAGGCTGTCTCCCGGAGGGAGACAAATGTAGTCTCCCGGAAGGAGACAAATGTTGTCTCCCGGAAGGAGACAAACGTTATCTCCCGGAGGGAGACAAATGTTGTCTCCCGGAGGGAGACAAATGTTGTCTCCCGGAGGGAGACAAATGTTGTCTCCCGGAGGGAGACAAAGGTTGTCTCCCGGAGGGAGACAAAGATTGTCTCCCGGAGGGAGACAAAGGTTGTCTCCGGAGGGAGACAAATGTTATCTCCCGGAGGGAGACAAATGTTGTCTCCCGGAGGAAGACAAATGTTGTCTCCCGGAGGGAGACAAAGGTTGTCTCCCGGAGGGAGACAAAGATTGTCTCCCGGAGGGAGACAAAGGCTGTCTCCCGGAGGGAGACAAATGTTGTCTCCCGGAGGGAGACAAATATTACCTCCCGGAGGGAGACAAATGTTGTCTCCCGGAGGGAGACAAATGTTATCTCCCTAAAGGAAGACAAATGTTGTCTCCTGGAGGGAGACAAATGTTGTCTCCCGGAGGGAGACAAATGTTATCTCCCGGAGGGAGACAAATGTTGTCTCCCGGAGGAAGACAAAGGTTGTCTCCCGGAAGGAGACAAAGGTTGTCTCCCGGAGGGAGACAAATGTTGTCTCCCGGAGGGAGACAAATGTTGTCTCCCGGAGGGAGACAAATGTTATCTCCCGGAGGGAGACAAATGTTGTCTCCCGGAGGGAGACAAAGGTTGTCTCCCGGAGGGAGACAAAGGTTGTCTCCCGGAGGGAGACCATTGTTGTCTCCCGGAGGGAGACAAAGATTGTCTCCCGGAGGGAGACAAAGGTTGTCTCCGGAGGGAGACAAATGTTATCTCCCGGAGGGAGACAAATGTTGCCTCCCGGAGGGAGACAAAGGTTGTCTCCCGGAGGGAGACAAATGTTGTCTCCCGGAGGGAGACAAATGTTATCTCCCGGAGGGAGACAAATGTTGTCTCCCGGAGGGAGACAAAGGTTGTCTCCCGGAGGGAGACAAATGTTATCTCCCGGAGGGAGACGAATGTTATCTCCCGGAGGGAGACAAATGTTGTCTCCCGGAAGGAGACAGGTTGTCTCCCTGATTGAGACAAAGGTTGTCTCCCGGAGGGAGACAAATATTATCTCCCGGAGGGAGACAAAGGTTGTCTCCCGGAGGGAGACAAATGTTATCTCCCGGAGGGAGACAAATGTTGCCTCCCGGAGGGAGACAAAGGTTGTCTCCCGGAAGGAGACAGGTTGTCTCCAGGAGGGAGACAAAGGTTGTCTCCCGGAGGGAGACAAATATTATCTCCCGGAGGGAGACAAATGTTGTCTCCCGGAGAGAGACAAAGGTTGTCTCCCGGAGAGAGACAAAGTTTGTCTCCCGGAGGGAGACAAAGGTTGTCTCCCGGAGGGAGACAAATGTTGTCTCCCTGAGGGAGACAAATGTTGTCTCCCGGAGGGAGACAAAGGGTGTCTCCCGGAGGGAGACATAGGTGGTCTCCCGGAGGGAGACAAATGTTGTCTCCCGGAGGGAGACAAAGGGTGTCTCCCGGAGGGAGACATAGGTGGTCTCCCGGAGGGAGACAAATGTTGTCTCCCGGAGGGAGACAAAGGTTGTCTCCCGGAGGGAGACAAAGGTTGTCTCCCGGAGGGAGACAAAGGTGGTCTCCCGGAAGGAGACAGGCTGTCTCCCGGAGGGAGACAAATGTAGTCTCCCGGAAGGAGACAAATGTTGTCTCCCGGAAGGAGACAAACGTTATCTCCCGGAGGGAGACAAATGTTGTCTCCCGGAGGGAGACAAATGTTGTCTCCCGGAGGGAGACAAATGTTGTCTCCCGGAGGGAGACAAAGGTTGTCTCCCGGAGGGAGACAAAGATTGTCTCCCGGAGGGAGACAAAGGTTGTCTCCGGAGGGAGACAAATGTTATCTCCCGGAGGGAGACAAATGTTGTCTCCCGGAGGAAGACAAATGTTGTCTCCCGGAGGGAGACAAAGGTTGTCTCCCGGAGGGAGACAAAGATTGTCTCCCGGAGGGAGACAAAGGCTGTCTCCCGGAGGGAGACAAATGTTGTCTCCCGGAGGGAGACAAATATTACCTCCCGGAGGGAGACAAATGTTGTCTCCCGGAGGGAGACAAATGTTATCTCCCTAAAGGAAGACAAATGTTGTCTCCTGGAGGGAGACAAATGTTGTCTCCCGGAGGGAGACAAATGTTATCTCCCGGAGGGAGACAAATGTTGTCTCCCGGAGGAAGACAAAGGTTGTCTCCCGGAAGGAGACAAAGGTTGTCTCCCGGAGGGAGACAAATGTTGTCTCCCGGAGGGAGACAAATGTTGTCTCCCGGAGGGAGACAAATGTTATCTCCCGGAGGGAGACAAATGTTGTCTCCCGGAGGGAGACAAAGGTTGTCTCCCGGAGGGAGACAAAGGTTGTCTCCCGGAGGGAGACCATTGTTGTCTCCCGGAGGGAGACAAAGATTGTCTCCCGGAGGGAGACAAAGGTTGTCTCCGGAGGGAGACAAATGTTATCTCCCGGAGGGAGACAAATGTTGCCTCCCGGAGGGAGACAAAGGTTGTCTCCCGGAGGGAGACAAATGTTGTCTCCCGGAGGGAGACAAATGTTATCTCCCGGAGGGAGACAAATGTTGTCTCCCGGAGGGAGACAAAGGTTGTCTCCCGGAGGGAGACAAATGTTATCTCCCGGAGGGAGACGAATGTTATCTCCCGGAGGGAGACAAATGTTGTCTCCCGGAAGGAGACAGGTTGTCTCCCTGATTGAGACAAAGGTTGTCTCCCGGAGGGAGACAAATATTATCTCCCGGAGGGAGACAAAGGTTGTCTCCCGGAGGGAGACAAATGTTATCTCCCGGAGGGAGACAAATGTTGCCTCCCGGAGGGAGACAAAGGTTGTCTCCCGGAAGGAGACAGGTTGTCTCCAGGAGGGAGACAAAGGTTGTCTCCCGGAGGGAGACAAATATTATCTCCCGGAGGGAGACAAATGTTGTCTCCCGGAGAGAGACAAAGGTTGTCTCCCGGAGAGAGACAAAGTTTGTCTCCCGGAGGGAGACAAAGGTTGTCTCCCGGAGGGAGACAAATGTTGTCTCCCTGAGGGAGACAAATGTTGTCTCCCGGAGGGAGACAAAGGGTGTCTCCCGGAGGGAGACATAGGTGGTCTCCCGGAGGGAGACAAATGTTGTCTCCCGGAGGGAGACAAAGGGTGTCTCCCGGAGGGAGACATAGGTGGTCTCCCGGAGGGAGACAAATGTTGTCCCCCGGAGGGAGACAAAGTTTGTCTCCCGGAGGGAGACAAAGGTTGTCTCCCGGAGGGAGACAAAGGTTGTGTACTGGAGGGAGCAAAGGTTGTCTCCCGGAGGGAGACAAAGGTGGTCTCCCGGAAGGAGACAGGTTGTCTCCCGGAGGGAGACAAAGGTTGTCTCCCGGAGGGAGACAAATATTATCTCCCGGAGGGAGACAAATGTTGTCTCCCGGAGGGAGACAAATGTTATCTCCCTAAAGGAAGACAAATGTTGTCTCCCGGAGGGAGACAAATGTTGTCTCCCGGAGGGAGACAAATGTTATCTCCCGGAGGGAGACAAATGTTGTCTCCCGGAGGGAGACAAAGGTTGTCTCCCGGAGGGAGACAAATGTTGTCTCCCGGAGGGAGACAAATGTTATCTCCCGGAGGGAGACAAATGTTGTCTCCCGGAGGGAGACAAAGGTTGTCTCCCGGAGGGAGACAAAGGTTGTCTCCCGGAGGGAGACCATTGTTGTCTCCCGGAGGGAGACAAAGGTTGTCTCCCGGAGGGAGACAAATGTTATCTCCCGGAGGGAGACAAATGTTGCCTCCCGGAGGGAGACAAAGGTTGTCTCCCGGAAGGAGACAGGTTGTCTCCAGGAGGGAGACAAAGGTTGTCTCCCGGAGGGAGACAAATATTATCTCCCGGAGGGAGACAAATGTTGTCTCCTGGAGAGAGACAAAGGTTGTCTCCCGGAGAGAGACAAAGTTTGTCTCCCGGAGGGAGACAAAGGTTGTCTCCCGGAGGGAGACAAATGTTGTCTCCCTGAGGGAGACAAATGTTGTCTCCCGGAGGGAGACAAAGGGTGTCTCCCGGAGGGAGACATAGGTGGTCTCCCGGAGGGAGACAAATGTTGTCTCCCGGAGGGAGACAAAGGGTGTCTCCCGGAGGGAGACATAGGTGGTCTCCCGGAGGGAGACAAATGTTGTCCCCCGGAGGGAGACAAAGTTTGTCTCCCGGAGGGAGACAAAGGTTGTCTCCCGGAGGGAGACAAAGGTTGTGTACTGGAGGGAGCAAAGGTTGTCTCCCGGAGGGAGACAAAGGTGGTCTCCCGGAAGGAGACAAAGGGTGTCTCCCGGAGGGAGACATAGGTGGTCTCCCTGAGGGAGACAAATGTTGTCTCCCGGAGGGAGACAAAGGTTGTCTCCCGGAGGGAGACAAAGGTTGTCTCCCGGAGGGAGACAAAGGTGGTCTCCCGGAAGGAGACAGGCTGTCTCCCGGAGGGAGACAAATGTTGTGTCCCGGAGGGAGACAAATGTTGTCTTCAGGAGGGAGACAAAGGTTGACTCCCGGAGGGAGACAAATGTTGTCTTCCCGGAGGGAGACAAATGTTATCTCCCGGAGGGAGACAAATGTTGTCTCCCGGAGGGAGACAAATGTTATCTCCCGGAGGGAGACAAATGTTGTCTCCCGGAGGGAGACAAATGTTATCTCCCGGAGGGAGACAAATGTTGTCTCCCGGAGGGAGACAAAGGTTGTCTCCCGGAGGGAGACAAAGGTTGTCTCCCGGAGGGAGACCATTGTTGTCTCCCGGAGGGAGACAAAGGTTGTCTCCCGGAGGGAGACAAATGTTATCTCCCGGAGGGAGACAAATGTTGCCTCCCGGAGGGAGACAAAGGTTGTCTCCCAGAGGGAGACAAAGATTGTCTCCCGGAGGGAGACAAAGGTTGTCTCCCGGAGGAAGACAAATGTTGTCTCCCGGAGGGAGACAAATGTTATCTCCCGGAGGGAGACAAATGTTGTCTCCCGGAGGGAGACAAAGGTTGTCTCCCAGAGGGAGACAAATGTTGTCTCCCGGAGGGAGACAAAGGTTGTCTCCCGGAGGAAGACAAATGTTGTCTCCCGGAGGGAGACAAATGTTATCTCCCGGAGGGAGACAAATGTTGTCTCCCGGAGGGAGACAAAGGTTGTCTCCCGGAGGGAGACAAATGTTGTCTCCCGGAGGGAGACAAAATGTTATCTCCCGGAGGGAGACAAATGTTATCTCCCGGAGGGAGACAAATGTTGTCTCCCGGAAGGAGACAGGTTGTCTCCAGGAGGGAGACAAAGGTTGTCTCCCGGAGGGAGACAAATATTATCTCCCGGAGGGAGACAAATGTTGTCTCCCGGAGAGAGACAAAGGTTGTCTCCCGGAGAGAGACAAAGTTTGCCTCCCGGAGGGAGACAAAGGTTGTCTCCCGGAGGGAGACAAATGTTGTCTCCCGGAGGGAGACAAATGTTGTCTCCCGGAGGGAGACAAAGGGTGTCTCCCGGAGGGAGACATAGGTGATCTCCCGGAGGGAGACAAATGTTGTCTCCCGGAGGGAGACAAAGGTTGTCTCCCGGAAGGAGACAGGTTGTCTCCCGGAGGGAGACAAATATTATCTCCCGGAGGGAGACAAATGTTGTCTCCTGGAGAGAGACAAAGGTTGTCTCCCGGAGAGAGACAAAGTTTGTCTCCCGGAGGGAGACAAAGGTTGTCTCCCGGAGGGAGACAAATGTTGTCTCCCTGAGGGAGACAAATGTTGTCTCCCGGAGGGAGACAAAGGGTGTCTCCCGGAGGGAGACATAGGTGGTCTCCCGGAGGGAGACAAATGTTGTCTCCCGGAGGGAGACAAAGGGTGTCTCCCGGAGGGAGACATAGGTGGTCTCCCGGAGGGAGACAAATGTTGTCCCCCGGAGGGAGACAAAGTTTGTCTCCCGGAGGGAGACAAAGGTTGTCTCCCGGAGGGAGACAAAGGTTGTGTACTGGAGGGAGCAAAGGTTGTCTCCCGGAGGGAGACAAAGGTGGTCTCCCGGAAGGAGACAAAGGGTGTCTCCCGGAGGGAGACATAGGTGGTCTCCCTGAGGGAGACAAATGTTGTCTCCCGGAGGGAGACAAAGGTTGTCTCCCGGAATGAGACAGGTTGTCTCCCGGAGGGAGACAAATGTTGTCTCCCGGAGGGAGACAAAGGTTGTCTCCCGGAGGGAGACAAAGGTTGTCTCCCGGAGGGAGACAAAGGTGGTCTCCCGGAAGGAGACAGGCTGTCTCCCGGAGGGAGACAAATGTTGTGTCCCGGAGGGAGACAAATGTTGTCTTCAGGAGGGAGACAAAGGTTGACTCCCGGAGGGAGACAAATGTTGTCTTCCCGGAGGGAGACAAATGTTATCTCCCGGAGGGAGACAAATGTTGTCTCCCGGAGGGAGACAAATGTTATCTCCCGGAGGGAGACAAATGTTGTCTCCCGGAGGGAGACAAAGGTTGTCTCCCGGAGGGAGACAAAGGTTGTCTCCCGGAGGGAGACCATTGTTGTCTCCCGGAGGGAGACAAAGGTTGTCTCCCGGAGGGAGACAAATGTTATCTCCCGGAGGGAGACAAATGTTGCCTCCCGGAGGGAGACAAAGGTTGTCTCCCAGAGGGAGACAAAGATTGTCTCCCGGAGGGAGACAAAGGTTGTCTCCCGGAGGAAGACAAATGTTGTCTCCCGGAGGGAGACAAATGTTATCTCCCGGAGGGAGACAAATGTTGTCTCCCGGAGGGAGACAAAGGTTGTCTCCCAGAGGGAGACAAATGTTGTCTCCCGGAGGGAGACAAAGGTTGTCTCCCGGAGGAAGACAAATGTTGTCTCCCGGAGGGAGACAAATGTTATCTCCCGGAGGGAGACAAATGTTGTCTCCCGGAGGGAGACAAAGGTTGTCTCCCGGAGGGAGACAAATGTTGTCTCCCGGAGGGAGACAAAATGTTATCTCCCGGAGGGAGACAAATGTTATCTCCCGGAGGGAGACAAATGTTGTCTCCCGGAAGGAGACAGGTTGTCTCCAGGAGGGAGACAAAGGTTGTCTCCCGGAGGGAGACAAATATTATCTCCCGGAGGGAGACAAATGTTGTCTCCCGGAGAGAGACAAAGGTTGTCTCCCGGAGAGAGACAAAGTTTGCCTTTCGGAGGGAGACAAAGGTTGTCTCCCGGAGGGAGACAAATGTTGTCTCCCGGAGGGAGACAAATGTTGTCTCCCGGAGGGAGACAAAGGGTGTCTCCCGGAGGGAGACATAGGTGATCTCCCGGAGGGAGACAAATGTTGTCTCCCGGAGGGAGACAAAGGTTGTCTCCCGGAAGGAG
Source organism: Aurelia sp. 4 Dawson et al 2005 (assembly GCA_964019985.1). Lineage (NCBI taxonomy): Eukaryota > Metazoa > Cnidaria > Scyphozoa > Semaeostomeae > Ulmaridae > Aurelia > Aurelia sp. 4 Dawson et al 2005. The sequence continues at coordinate 18,888,089 of OZ026492.1, forward strand.
ACAGGTTGTCTCCCGGAGGGAGACAAAGTTTGTCTCCCGGAGGGAGACAAAGGTTGTCTCCTGGAGGGAGACAAAGGTTGTGTACTGGAGGGAGCAAAGGTTGACTCCCGGAGGGAGACAAATGTTGTCTTCCCGGAGGGAGACAAATGTTATCTCCCGGAGGGAGACAAATGTTGTCTCCCGGAGGGAGACAAATGTTATCTCCCGGAGGGAGACAAATGTTATCTCCCGGAGGGAGACAAATGTTATCTCCCGGAGGGAGAAAAACGATGTTGTCTCCCGGAAGGAGACAGGTTGTCTCCCGGAGGGAGACAAAGGTTGTCTCCCGGAGGGAGACAAATGTTATCTCCCGGAGGGAGACAAATGTTATCTCCCGGAGGGAGACAAATGTTGTCTCCCGGAAGGAGACAGGTTGTCTCCCGGAGGGAGACAAAGGTTGTCTCCCGGAGGGAGACAAATATTATCTCCCGGAGGGAGACAAATGTTGTCTCCCGGAGGGAGACAAATGTTATCTCCCGGAGGGAGACAAATGTTGTCTTCCGGAGGGAGACAAAGGTTGTCTCCCGGAGGGAGACAAAGGTTGTCTCCCGGAGGGAGACCATTGTTGTCTCCCGGAGGGAGACAAAGGTTGTCTCCCGGAGGGAGACAAATGTTATCTCCCGGAGGGAGAAAAAAGATGTTGTCTCCCGGAAGGAGACAGGTTGTCCCCCGGAGGGAGACAAATGTTGTCTCCCTGAGGGAGACAAATGTTGTCTCCCGGAGGGAGACAAAGGGTGTCTCCCGGAGGGAGACATAGGTGGTCTCCCGGAGGGAGACAAATGTTGTCTCCCGGAGGGAGACAAAGGGTGTCTCCCGGAGGGAGACATAGGTGGTCTCCTGGAGGGAGACAAATGTTGTCCCCCGGAGGGAGAAAAAGTTTGTCTCCCGGAGGGAGACAAAGGTTGTCTCCCGGAGGGAGACAAAGGTTGTGTACTGGAGGGAGCAAAGGTTGTCTCCCGGAGGGAGACAAAGGTGGTCTCCCGGAAGGAGACAAAGGGTGTCTCCCGGAGGGAGACATAGGTGGTCTCCCTGAGGGAGACAAATGTTGTCTCCCGGAGGGAGACAAAGGTTGTCTCCCGGAATGAGACAGGTTGTCTCCCGGAGGGAGACAAATGTTGTCTCCCGGAGGGAGACAAAGGTTGTCTCCCGGAGGGAGACAAAGGTTGTCTCCCGGAGGGAGACAAAGGTGGTCTCCCGGAAGGAGACAGGCTGTCTCCCGGAGGGAGACAAATGTTGTCTCCCGGAGGGAGACAAATGTTGTCTTCAGGAGGGAGACAAAGGTTGACTCCCGGAGGGAGACAAATGTTGTCTTCCCGGAGGGAGACAAATGTTATCTCCCGGAGGGAGACAAATGTTGTCTCCCGGAGGGAGACAAATGTTATCTCCCGGAGGGAGACAAATGTTGTCTCCCGGAGGGAGACAAAGGTTGTCTCCCGGAGGGAGACAAAGGTTGTCTCCCGGAGGGAGACCATTGTTGTCTCCCGGAGGGAGACAAAGGTTGTCTCCCGGAGGGAGACAAATGTTATCTCCCGGAGGGAGACAAATGTTGCCTCCCGGAGGGAGACAAAGGTTGTCTCCCAGAGGGAGACAAAGATTGTCTCCCGGAGGGAGACAAAGGTTGTCTCCCGGAGGAAGACAAATGTTGTCTCCCGGAGGGAGACAAATGTTATCTCCCGGAGGGAGACAAATGTTGTCTCCCGGAGGGAGACAAAGGTTGTCTCCCGGAGGGAGACATATGTTATCTCCCGGAGGGAGACAAATGTTGTCTCCCGGAGGGAGACAAATGTTATCTCCCGGAGGGAGACAAATGTTGTCTCCCGGAGGGAGACAAAGGTTGTCTCCCGGAGGGAGACAAAGGTTGTCTCCCGGAGGGAGACCATTGTTGTCTCCCGGAGGGAGACAAAGGTTGTCTCCCGGAGGGAGACAAATGTTATCTCCCGGAGGGAGACAAATGTTGCCTCCCGGAGGGAGACAAAGGTTGTCTCCCAGAGGGAGACAAAGATTGTCTCCCGGAGGGAGACAAAGGTTGTCTCCCGGAGGAAGACAAATGTTGTCTCCCGGAGGGAGACAAATGTTATCTCCCGGAGGGAGACAAATGTTGTCTCCCGGAGGGAGACAAAGGTTGTCTCCCGGAGGGAGACAAATGTTGTCTCCCGGAGGGAGACAAAATGTTATCTCCCGGAGGGAGACAATTGTTGTCTCCCGGAGGGAGACAAAGGTTGTCTCCCGGAGGGAGACAAATGTTATCTCCCGGAGGGAGACAAATGTTGCCTCCCGGAGGGAGACAAAGGTTGTCTCCCAGAGGGAGACAAAGATTGTCTCCCGGAGGGAGACAAAGGTTGTCTCCCGGAGGAAGACAAATGTTGTCTCCCGGAGGGAGACAAATGTTATCTCCCGGAGGGAGACAAATGTTGTCTCCCGGAGGGAGACAAAGGTTGTCTCCCGGAGGGAGACAAATGTTGTCTCCCGGAGGGAGACAAAATGTTATCTCCCGGAGGGAGACAAATGTTATCTCCCGGAGGGAGACAAATGTTGTCTCCCGGAAGGAGACAGGTTGTCTCCAGGAGGGAGACAAAGGTTGTCTCCCGGAGGGAGACAAATATTATCTCCCGGAGGGGGACAAATGTTGTCTCCCGGAGAGAGACAAAGGTTGTCTCCCGGAGAGAGACAAAGTTTGCCTCCCGGAGGGAGACAAAGGTTGTCTCCCGGAGGGAGACAAATGTTGTCTCCCGGAGGGAGACAAATGTTGTCTCCCGGAGGGAGACAAAGGGTGTCTCCCGGAGGGAGACATAGGTGGTCTCCCGGAGGGAGACAAATGTTGTCTCCCGGAGGGAGACAAAGGTTGTCTCCCGGAAGGAGACAGGTTGTCTCCCGGAGGGAGACAAAGTTTGTCTCCCGGAGGGAGACAAAGGTTGTCTCCCGGAGGGAGACAAAGGTTGTGTACTGGAGGGAGCAAAGGTTGTCTCCCGGAGGGAGACAAAGGTGGTCTCCCGGAAGGAGACAAAGGGTCTCTCCCGGAGGGAGACATAGGTGGTCTCCCTGAGGGAGACAAATGTTGTCTCCCGGAGGGAGACAAAGGTTGTCTCCCGGAGGGAGACAGGTTGTCTCCCGGAGGGAGACAAATGTTATCTCCCGGAGGGAGACAAATGTTGCCTCCCGGAGGGAGACAAATGTTGTCTCCCAGAGGGAGACAAAGATTGTCTCCCGGAGGGAGACAAAGGTTGTCTCCCGGAGGAAGACAAATGTTGTCTCCCGGAGGGAGACAAATGTTATCTCCCGGAGGGAGACAAATGTTGTCTCCCGGAGGGAGACAAAGGTTGTCTCCCGGAGGGAGACAAATGTTGTCTCCCGGAGGGAGACAAAATGTTATCTCCCGGAGGGAGACAAATGTTATCTCCCGGAGGGAGACAAATGTTGTCTCCCGGAAGGAGACAGGTTGTCTCCAGGAGGGAGACAAAGGTTGTCTCCCGGAGGGAGACAAATATTATCTCCCGGAGGGGGACAAATGTTGTCTCCCGGAGAGAGACAAAGGTTGTCTCCCGGAGAGAGACAAAGTTTGCCTCCCGGAGGGAGACAAAGGTTGTCTCCCGGAGGGAGACAAATGTTGTCTCCCGGAGGGAGACAAATGTTGTCTCCCGGAGGGAGACAAAGGGTGTCTCCCGGAGGGAGACATAGGTGGTCTCCCGGAGGGAGACAAATGTTGTCTCCCGGAGGGAGACAAAGGTTGTCTCCCGGAAGGAGACAGGTTGTCTCCCGGAGGGAGACAAAGTTTGTCTCCCGGAGGGAGACAAAGGTTGTCTCCCGGAGGGAGACAAAGGTTGTGTACTGGAGGGAGCAAAGGTTGTCTCCCGGAGGGAGACAAAGGTGGTCTCCCGGAAGGAGACAAAGGGTCTCTCCCGGAGGGAGACATAGGTGGTCTCCCTGAGGGAGACAAATGTTGTCTCCCGGAGGGAGACAAAGGTTGTCTCCCGGAGGGAGACAGGTTGTCTCCCGGAGGGAGACAAATGTTGTCTCCCGGAGGGAGACAAAGGTTGTCTCCCGGAGGGAGACAAATGTTGTCTCCCGGAGGGAGACAAATGTTATCTCCCGGAGGGAGACAAATGTTATCTCCCGGAGGGAGACAAATGTTATCTCCCGGAGGGAGAAAAAAGATGTTGTCTCCCGGAAGGAGACAGGTTGTCTCCCGGAGGGAGACAAAGGTTGTCTCCCGGAGGGAGACAAATGTTATCTCCCGGAGGGAGACAAATGTTATCTCCCGGAGGGAGACAAATGTTGTCTCCCGGAAGGAGACAGGTTGTCTCCCGGAGGGAGACAAAGGTTGTCTCCCGGAGGGAGACAAATATTATCTCCCGGAGGGAGACAAATGTTGTCTCCCGGAGGGAGACAAATGTTATCTCCCGGAGGGAGACAAATGTTGTCTTCCGGAGGGAGACAAAGGTTGTCTCCCGGAGGGAGACCATTGTTGTCTCCCGGAGGGAGACAAAGGTTGTCTCCCGGAGGGAGACAAATGTTATCTCCCGGAGGGAGAAAAAAGATGTTGTCTCCCGGAAGGAGACAGGTTGTCTCCCGGAGGGAGACAAAGGTTGTCTCCCGGAGGGAGACAAATGTTATCTCCCGGAGGGAGACAAATGTTATCTCCCGGAGGGAGACAAATGTTGTCTCCCGGAAGGAGACAGGTTGTCTCCCGGAGGGAGACAAAGGTTGTCTCCCGGAGGGAGACAAATATTATCTCCCGGAGGGAGACAAATGTTGTCTCCCGGAGGGAGACAAATGTTATCTCCCGGAGGGAGACAAATGTTGTCTTCCGGAGGGAGACAAAGGTTGTCTCCCGGAGGGAGACAAAGGTTGTCTCCCGGAGGGAGACCATTGTTGTCTCCCGGAGGGAGACAAAGGTTGTCTCCCGGAGGGAGACAAATGTTATCTCCCGGAGGGAGACAAAGGGTGTCTCCCGGAGGGAGACATAGGTGGTCTCCCGGAGGGAGACAAATGTTGTCTCCCGGAGGGAGACAAAGGTTGTCTCCCGGAAGGAGACAGGTTGTCTCCCGGAGGGAGACAAAGTTTGTCTCCCGGAGGGAGACAAAGGTTGTCTCCCGGAGGGAGACAAAGGTTGTGTACTGGAGGGAGCAAAGGTTGTCTCCCGGAGGGAGACAAAGGTGGTCTCCCGGAAGGAGACAAAGGGTGTCTCCCGGAGGGAGACATAGGTGGTCTCCCTGAGGGAGACAAATGTTGTCTCCCGGAGGGAGACAAAGGTTGTCTCCCGGAGGGAGACAGGTTGTCTCCCGGAGGGAGACAAATGTTGTCTCCCGGAGGGAGACAAAAATTGTCTCCCGGAGGGAGACAAATGTTGTCTCCCGGAGGGAGACAAATGTTATCTCCCGGAGGGAGACAAATGTTATCTCCCGGAGGGAGACAAATGTTATCTCCCGGAGGGAGAAAAAAGATGTTGTCTCCCGGAAGGAGACAGGTTGTCTCCCGGAGGGAGACAAAGGTTGTCTCCCGGAGGGAGACAAATGTTATCTCCCGGAGGGAGACAAATGTTATCTCCCGGAGGGAGACAAATGTTGTCTCCCGGAAGGAGACAGGTTGTCTCCCGGAGGGAGACAAAGGTTGTCTCCCGGAGGGAGACAAATATTATCTCCCGGAGGGAGACAAATGTTGTCTCCCGGAGGGAGACAAATGTTATCTCCCGGAGGGAGACAAATGTTGTCTTCCGGAGGGAGACAAAGGTTGTCTCCCGGAGGGAGACAAAGGTTGTCTCCCGGAGGGAGACCATTGTTGTCTCCCGGAGGGAGACAAAGGTTGTCTCCCGGAGGGAGACAAATGTTATCTCCCGGAGGGAGAAAAAAGATGTTGTCTCCCGGAAGGAGACAGGTTGTCTCCCGGAGGGAGACAAAGGTTGTCTCCCGGAGGGAGACAAATGTTATCTCCCGGAGGGAGAAAAAAGATGTTGTCTCCCGGAAGGAGACAGGTTGTCTCCCGGAGGGAGACAAAGGTTGTCTCCCGGAGGGAGACAAATGTTATCTCCCGGAGGGAGACAAATGTTATCTCCCGGAGGGAGACAAATGTTGTCTCCCGGAAGGAGACAGGTTGTCTCCCGGAGGGAGACAAAGGTTGTCTCCCGGAGGGAGACAAATATTATCTCCCGGAGGGAGACAAATGTTGTCTCCCGGAGGGAGACAAATGTTATCTCCCGGAGGGAGACAAATGTTGTCTTCCGGAGGGAGACAAAGGTTGTCTCCCGGAGGGAGACAAAGGTTGTCTCCCGGAGGGAGACCATTGTTGTCTCCCGGAGGGAGACAAAGGTTGTCTCCCGGAGGGAGACAAATGTTGTCTCCCGGAGGGAGACAAATGTTATCTCCCGGAGGGAGACAAATGTTGTCTCCCGGAGGGAGACAAAGGTTGTCTCCCGGAGGGAGACAAATGTTATCTCCCGGAGGGAGACAAATGTTGTCTCCCGGAAGGAGACAGGTTGTCTCCAGGAGGGAGACAAAGGTTGTCTCCCGGAGGGAGACAAATATTATCTCCCGGAGGGAGACAAATGTTGTCTCCCGGAGAGAGACAAAGGTTGTCTCCCGGAGAGAGACAAAGTTTGCCTCCCGGAGGGAGACAAAGGTTGTCTCCCGGAGGGAGACAAATGTTGTCTCCCGGAGGGAGACAAATGTTGTCTCCCGGAGGGAGACAAAGGGTGTCTCCCGGAGGGAGACATAGGTGATCTCCCGGAGGGAGACAAATGTTGTCTCCCGGAGGGAGACAAAGGTTGTCTCCCGGAAGGAGACAGGTTGTCTCCCGGAGGGAGACAAAGTTTGTCTCCCGGAGGGAGACAAAGGTTGTCTCCTGGAGGGAGACAAAGGTTGTGTACTGGAGGGAGCAAAGGTTGTCTCCCGGAGGGAGACAAAGGTGGTCTCCCGGAAGGAGACAAAGGGTGTCTCCCGGAGGGAGACATAGGTGGTCTCCCTGAGGGAGACAAATGTTGTCTTCAGGAGGGAGACAAAGGTTGACTCCCGGAGGGAGACAAATGTTGTCTTCCCGGAGGGAGACAAATGTTATCTCCCGGAGGGAGACAAATGTTGTCTCCCGGAGGGAGACAAATGTTATCTCCCGGAGGGAGACAAATGTTATCTCCCGGAGGGAGACAAATGTTATCTCCCGGAGGGAGAAAAACGATGTTGTCTCCCGGAAGGAGACAGGTTGTCTCCCGGAGGGAGACAAAGGTTGTCTCCCGGAGGGAGACAAATGTTATCTCCCGGAGGGAGACAAATGTTATCTCCCGGAGGGAGACAAATGTTGTCTCCCGGAGGGAGACAAATGTTGTCTCCCGGAAGGAGACAGGTTGTCTCCCGGAGGGAGACAAAGGTTGTCTCCCGGAGGGAGACAAATATTATCTCCCGGAGGGAGACAAATGTTGTCTCCCGGAGGGAGACAAATGTTATCTCCCGGAGGGAGACAAATGTTGTCTTCCGGAGGGAGACAAAGGTTGTCTCCCGGAGGGAGACAAAGGTTGTCTCCCGGAGGGAGACCATTGTTGTCTCCCGGAGGGAGACAAAGGTTGTCTCCCGGAGGGAGACAAATGTTGTCTCCCGGAGGGAGACAAATGTTATCTCCCGGAGGGAGACAAATGTTGTCTCCCGGAGGGAGACAAAGGTTGTCTCCCGGAGGGAGACAAATGTTATCTCCCGGAGGGAGACAAATGTTGTCTCCCGGAAGGAGACAGGTTGTCTCCAGGAGGGAGACAAAGGTTGTCTCCCGGAGGGAGACAAATATTATCTCCCGGAGGGAGACAAATGTTGTCTCCCGGAGAGAGACAAAGGTTGTCTCCCGGAGAGAGACAAAGTTTGCCTCCCGGAGGGAGACAAAGGTTGTCTCCCGGAGGGAGACAAATGTTGTCTCCCGGAGGGAGACAAATGTTGTCTCCCGGAGGGAGACAAAGGGTGTCTCCCGGAGGGAGACATAGGTGATCTCCCGGAGGGAGACAAATGTTGTCTCCCGGAGGGAGACAAAGGTTGTCTCCCGGAAGGAGACAGGTTGTCTCCCGGAGGGAGACAAAGTTTGTCTCCCGGAGGGAGACAAAGGTTGTCTCCTGGAGGGAGACAAAGGTTGTGTACTGGAGGGAGCAAAGGTTGTCTCCCGGAGGGAGACAAAGGTGGTCTCCCGGAAGGAGACAAAGGGTGTCTCCCGGAGGGAGACATAGGTGGTCTCCCTGAGGGAGACAAATGTTGTCTTCAGGAGGGAGACAAAGGTTGACTCCCGGAGGGAGACAAATGTTGTCTTCCCGGAGGGAGACAAATGTTATCTCCCGGAGGGAGACAAATGTTGTCTCCCGGAGGGAGACAAATGTTATCTCCCGGAGGGAGACAAATGTTATCTCCCGGAGGGAGACAAATGTTATCTCCCGGAGGGAGAAAAACGATGTTGTCTCCCGGAAGGAGACAGGTTGTCTCCCGGAGGGAGACAAAGGTTGTCTCCCGGAGGGAGACAAATGTTATCTCCCGGAGGGAGACAAATGTTATCTCCCGGAGGGAGACAAATGTTGTCTCCCGGAGGGAGACAAATGTTGTCTCCCGGAAGGAGACAGGTTGTCTCCCGGAGGGAGACAAAGGTTGTCTCCCGGAGGGAGACAAATATTATCTCCCGGAGGGAGACAAATGTTGTCTCCCGGAGGGAGACAAATGTTATCTCCCGGAGGGAGACAAATGTTGTCTTCCGGAGGGAGACAAAGGTTGTCTCCCGGAGGGAGACAAAGGTTGTCTCCCGGAGGGAGACCATTGTTGTCTCCCGGAGGGAGACAAAGGTTGTCTCCCGGAGGGAGACAAATGTTATCTCCCGGAGGGAGAAAAAAGATGTTGTCTCCCGGAAGGAGACAGGTTGTCTCCCGGAGGGAGACAAATGTTGTCTCCCTGAGGGAGACAAATGTTGTCTCCCGGAGGGAGACAAAGGGTGTCTCCCGGAGGGAGACATAGGTGGTCTCCCGGAGGGAGACAAATGTTGTCTCCCGGAGGGAGACAAAGGGTGTCTCCCGGAGGGAGACATAGGTGGTCTCCCGGAGGGAGACAAATGTTGTCCCCCGGAGGGAGAAAAAGTTTGTCTCCCGGAGGGAGACAAAGGTTGTCTCCCGGAGGGAGACAAAGGTTGTGTACTGGAGGGAGCAAAGGTTGTCTCCCGGAGGGAGACAAAGGTGGTCTCCCGGAAGGAGACAAAGGGTGTCTCCCGGAGGGAGACATAGGTGGTCTCCCTGAGGGAGACAAATGTTGTCTCCCGGAGGGAGACAAAGGTTGTCTCCCGGAATGAGACAGGTTGTCTCCCGGAGGGAGACAAATGTTGTCTCCCGGAGGGAGACAAAGGTTGTCTCCCGGAGGGAGACAAAGGTTGTCTCCCGGAGGGAGACAAAGGTGGTCTCCCGGAAGGAGACAGGCTGTCTCCCGGAGGGAGACAAATGTTGTCTCCCGGAGGGAGACAAATGTTGTCTTCAGGAGGGAGACAAAGGTTGACTCCCGGAGGGAGACAAATGTTGTCTTCCCGGAGGGAGACAAATGTTATCTCCCGGAGGGAGACAAATGTTGTCTCCCGGAGGGAGACAAATGTTATCTCCCGGAGGGAGACAAATGTTGTCTCCCGGAGGGAGACAAAGGTTGTCTCCCGGAGGGAGACAAAGGTTGTCTCCCGGAGGGAGACCATTGTTGTCTCCCGGAGGGAGACAAAGGTTGTCTCCCGGAGGGAGACAAATGTTATCTCCCGGAGGGAGACAAATGTTGCCTCCCGGAGGGAGACAAAGGTTGTCTCCCAGAGGGAGACAAAGATTGTCTCCCGGAGGGAGACAAAGGTTGTCTCCCGGAGGAAGACAAATGTTGTCTCCCGGAGGGAGACAAATGTTATCTCCCGGAGGGAGACAAATGTTGTCTCCCGGAGGGAGACAAAATGTTATCTCCCGGAGGGAGACAATTGTTGTCTCCCGGAGGGAGACAAAGGTTGTCTCCCGGAGGGAGACAAATGTTATCTCCCGGAGGGAGACAAATGTTGCCTCCCGGAGGGAGACAAAGGTTGTCTCCCAGAGGGAGACAAAGATTGTCTCCCGGAGGGAGAAAAAGGTTGTCTCCCGGAGGAAGACAAATGTTGTCTCCCGGAGGGAGACAAATGTTATCTCCCGGAGGGAGACAAATGTTGTCTCCCGGAGGGAGACAAAGGTTGTCTCCCGGAGGGAGACAAATGTTGTCTCCCGGAGGGAGACAAAATGTTATCTCCCGGAGGGAGACAAATGTTATCTCCCGGAGGGAGACAAATGTTGTCTCCCGGAAGGAGACAGGTTGTCTCCAGGAGGGAGACAAAGGTTGTCTTCCGGAGGGAGACAAATATTATCTCCCGGAGGGGGACAAATGTTGTCTCCCGGAGAGAGACAAAGGTTGTCTCCCGGAGAGAGACAAAGTTTGCCTCCCGGAGGGAGACAAAGGTTGTCTCCCGGAGGGAGACAAATGTTGTCTCCCGGAGGGAGACAAATGTTGTCTCCCGGAGGGAGACAAAGGGTGTCTCCCGGAGGGAGACATAGGTGGTCTCCCGGAGGGAGACAAATGTTGTCTCCCGGAGGGAGACAAAGGTTGTCTCCCGGAAGGAGACAGGTTGTCTCCCGGAGGGAGACAAAGTTTGTCTCCCGGAGGGAGACAAAGGTTGTCTCCCGGAGGGAGACAAAGGTTGTGTACTGGAGGGAGCAAAGGTTGTCTCCCGGAGGGAGACAAAGGTGGTCTCCCGGAAGGAGACAAAGGGTCTCTCCCGGAGGGAGACATAGGTGGTCTCCCTGAGGGAGACAAATGTTGTCTCCCGGAGGGAGACAAAGGTTGTCTCCCGGAGGGAGACGGGTTGTCTCCTGGAGGGAGACAAATGTTGTCTCCCGGAGGGAGACAAAGGTTGTCTCCCGGAGGGAGACAAATGTTGTCTCCCGGAGGGAGACAAATGTTATCTCCCGGAGGGAGACAAATGTTATCTCCCGGAGGGAGACAAATGTTATCTCCCGGAGGGAGAAAAAAGATGTTGTCTCCCGGAAGGAGACAGGTTGTCTCCCGGAGGGAGACAAAGGTTGTCTCCCGGAGGGAGACAAATGTTATCTCCCGGAGGGAGACAAATGTTATCTCCCGGAGGGAGACAAATGTTGTCTCCCGGAAGGAGACAGGTTGTCTCCCGGAGGGAGACAAAGGTTGTCTCCCGGAGGGAGACAAATATTATCTCCCGGAGGGAGACAAATGTTGTCTCCCGGAGGGAGACAAATGTTATCTCCCGGAGGGAGACAAATGTTGTCTTCCGGAGGGAGACAAAGGTTGTCTCCCGGAGGGAGACCATTGTTGTCTCCCGGAGGGAGACAAAGGTTGTCTCCCGGAGGGAGACAAATGTTATCTCCCGGAGGGAGAAAAAAGATGTTGTCTCCCGGAAGGAGACAGGTTGTCTCCCGGAGGGAGACAAAGGTTGTCTCCCGGAGGGAGACAAATGTTATCTCCCGGAGGGAGACAAATGTTATCTCCCGGAGGGAGACAAATGTTGTCTCCCGGAAGGAGACAGGTTGTCTCCCGGAGGGAGACAAAGGTTGTCTCCCGGAGGGAGACAAATATTATCTCCCGGAGGGAGACAAATGTTGTCTCCCGGAGGGAGACAAATGTTATCTCCCGGAGGGAGACAAATGTTGTCTTCCGGAGGGAGACAAAGGTTGTCTCCCGGAGGGAGACAAAGGTTGTCTCCCGGAGGGAGACCATTGTTGTCTCCCGGAGGGAGACAAAGGTTGTCTCCCGGAGGGAGACAAATGTTATCTCCCGGAGGGAGACAAAGGGTGTCTCCCGGAGGGAGACATAGGTGGTCTCCCGGAGGGAGACAAATGTTGTCTCCCGGAGGGAGACAAAGGTTGTCTCCCGGAAGGAGACAGGTTGTCTCCCGGAGGGAGACAAAGTTTGTCTCCCGGAGGGAGACAATGGTTGTCTCCCGGAGGGAGACAAAGGTTGTGTACTGGAGGGAGCAAAGGTTGTCTCCCGGAGGGAGACAAAGGTGGTCTCCCGGAAGGAGACAAAGGGTGTCTCCCGGAGGGAGACATAGGTGGTCTCCCTGAGGGAGACAAATGTTGTCTCCCGGAGGGAGACAAAGGTTGTCTCCCGGAGGGAGACAGGTTGTCTCCCGGAGGGAGACAAATGTTGTCTCCCGGAGGGAGACAAAAATTGTCTCCCGGAGGGAGACAAATGTTGTCTCCCGGAGGGAGACAAATGTTATCTCCCGGAGGGAGACAAATGTTATCTCCCGGAGGGAGACAAATGTTATCTCCCGGAGGGAGAAAAAAGATGTTGTCTCCCGGAAGGAGACAGGTTGTCTCCCGGAGGGAGACAAAGGTTGTCTCCCGGAGGGAGACAAATGTTATCTCCCGGAGGGAGACAAATGTTATCTCCCGGAGGGAGACAAATGTTGTCTCCCGGAAGGAGACAGGTTGTCTCCCGGAGGGAGACAAAGGTTGTCTCCCGGAGGGAGACAAATATTATCTCCCGGAGGGAGACAAATGTTGTCTCCCGGAGGGAGACAAATGTTATCTCCCGGAGGGAGACAAATGTTGTCTTCCGGAGGGAGACAAAGGTTGTCTCCCGGAGGGAGACAAAGGTTGTCTCCCGGAGGGAGACCATTGTTGTCTCCCGGAGGGAGACAAAGGTTGTCTCCCGGAGGGAGACAAATGTTATCTCCCGGAGGGAGAAAAAAGATGTTGTCTCCCGGAAGGAGACAGGTTGTCTCCCGGAGGGAGACAAAGGTTGTCTCCCGGAGGGAGACAAATGTTATCTCCCGGAGGGAGAAAAAAGATGTTGTCTCCCGGAAGGAGACAGGTTGTCTCCCGGAGGGAGACAAAGGTTGTCTCCCGGAGGGAGACAAATGTTATCTCCCGGAGGGAGACAAATGTTATCTCCCGGAGGGAGACAAATGTTGTCTCCCGGAAGGAGACAGGTTGTCTCCCGGAGGGAGACAAAGGTTGTCTCCCGGAGGGAGACAAATATTATCTCCCGGAGGGAGACAAATGTTGTCTCCCGGAGGGAGACAAATGTTATCTCCCGGAGGGAGACAAATGTTGTCTTCCGGAGGGAGACAAAGGTTGTCTCCCGGAGGGAGACAAAGGTTGTCTCCCGGAGGGAGACCATTGTTGTCTCCCGGAGGGAGACAAAGGTTGTCTCCCGGAGGGAGACAAATGTTATCTCCCGGAGGGAGAAAAAAGATGTTGTCTCCCGGAAGGAGACAGGTTGTCTCCCGGAGGGAGACAAAGGTTGTCTCCCGGAGGGAGACAAATGTTATCTCCCGGAGGGAGACAAATGTTATCTCCCGGAGGGAGACAAATGTTGTCTCCCGGAAGGAGACAGGTTGTCTCCCGGAGGGAGACAAAGGTTGTCTCCCGGAGGGAGACAAATATTATCTCCCGGAGGGAGACAAATGTTGTCTCCCGGAGGGAGACAAATGTTATCTCCCGGAGGGAGACAAATGTTGTCTTCCGGAGGGAGACAAAGGTTGTCTCCCGGAGGGAGACAAAGGTTGTCTCCCGGAGGGAGACCATTGTTGTCTCTCGGAGGGAGACAAAGGTTGTCTCCCGGAGGGAGACAAATGTTATCTCCCGGAGGGAGACAAATGTTGCCTCCCGGAGGGAGACAAAGGTTGTCTCCCGGAGGGAGACAAAGATTGTCTCCCGGAGGGAGACAAATGTTGTCTCCCGGAGGGAGACAAATGTTATCTCCCGGAGGGAGACAAATGTTATCTCCCGGAGGGAGACAAATGTTGTCTCCCGGAAGGAGACAGGTTGTCTCCCGGAGGGAGACAAAGGTTGTCTCCCGGAGGGAGACAAATATTATCTCCCGGAGGGAGACAAATGTTGTCTCCCGGAGAGAGACAAAAGTTGTCTCCCGGAGAGAGACAAATGTTGTCTCCCGGAGGGAGACAAATGTTGTCTCCCGGAGGGAGACAAAGGGTGTCTCCCGGAGGGAGACATAGGTGGTCTCCCGGAGGGAGACAAAGGTTGTCTCCCGGAAGGAGACAGGTTGTCTCCCGGAGGGAGAGAAATGTTGTCTCCCGGAGGGAGACAATGTTTGTCTCCCGGAAGGAGACAGGTTGTCTCCCGGAGGGAGACAAATGTTGTCTCCCGGAGGGAGACAAAGTTTGTCTCCCGGAGGGAGACAAAGGTTGTCTCCCGGAGGGAGACAAAGGTTATCTCCCGGAAGGAGACAGGTTGTCTCCCGGAGGGAGACAAATGTTGTCTCCCGGAGGGAGACAAAGGTTGTCTCCCGGAGGGAGACAAAGGTTGTCTCCCGGAGGGAGACAAAGGTGGTCTCCCGGAAGGAGACAGGCTGTCTCCCGGAGGGAGACAATTGTTGTCTCCCGGAGGGAGACAAAGGTTGTCTCCCGGAGGGAGACAAATGTTGTCTCCCGGAGGGAGACAAAGGGTGCCTCCCGGAGGGAGACATAGGTGGTCTCCCGGAGGGAGACAAATGTTGTCTCCCGGAGGGAGACAAATGTTATCTCCCGGAGGGAGACAAATGTTATCTCCCGGAGGGAGACAAAGGTTGTCTCCCGGAGGGAGACAAAGGTGGTCTCCAAGAAGGAGACAGGCTGTCTCCCGGAGGGAGACAAATGTTGTCTCCCGGAGGGAGACAAATGTTGTCTTCCGGAGGGAGACAAAGGTTGTCTCCCGGAGGGAGACAAATTTTGTCTCCCGGAGGGAGACAAAGGTTGACTCCCGGAGGGAGACAAATGTTGTCTTCCCGGAGGGAGACAAATGTTATCTCCCGGAGGGAGACAAATGTTGTCTCCCGGAGGGAGACAAATGTTATCTCCCGAAAGGAAGACAAATGTTGTCTCCCGGAGGGAGACAAATGTTGTCTCCCGGAGGGAGACAAATGTTATCTCCCGGAGGGAGACAAAGTTTGTCTCCCGGAGGGAGACAAATGTTATCTCCCGGAGGGAGACAAATGTGGTCTCCCGGAGGGAGACAAATGTTATCTCCCGAAAGGAAGACAAATGTTGTCTCCCGGAGGGAGACAATTGTAGTCTCCCGGAGGGAGACAAATGTTATCTCCCGGAGGGAGACAAAGTTTGTCTCCCGGAGGGAGACAAAGGTTGTCTCCCGGAGGGAGACAGTTTGTCTCCCAGAGAGAGACAAAGGGTGTCTCCCGGAGGGAGACATAGGTGGTCTCCCGGAGGGAGACAAATGTTGTCTCCCGGAGGGAGACAAATGTTATCTCCCGGAGGGAGACAAATGTTATCTCCCGGAGGGAGACAAATGTTGTCTCCCGGAAGGAGACAGGTTGTCTCCCGGAGGGAGACAAAGGTTGTCTCCCGGAGGGAGACAAATGTTATCTCCCGAAAGGAAGACAAATGTTGTCTCCCGGAGGGAGACAAATGTTGTCTCCCGGAGGGAGACAAATGTTATCTCCCGGAGGGAGACAAAGGTGGTCTCCCGGAACGAGACAGGCTTTCTCCCGGAGGGAGACAAATGTTGTCTCCCGGAGGGAGACAAATGTTGTCTTCCGGAGGGAGGCAAAGGTTGTCTCCCGGAGGGAGACAAATTTTGTCTCCCGGAGGGAGACAAAGGTTGACTCCCGGAGGGAGACAAATGTTGTCTTCCCGGAGGGAGACAAATGTTATCTCCCGGAGGGAGACAAATGTTGTCTCCCGGAGGGAGACAAATGTTATCTCCCGAAAGGAAGACAAATGTTGTCTCCCGGAGGGAGACAAATGTTGTCTCCCGGAGGGAGACAAATGTTATCTCCCGGAGGGAGACAAAATTTGTCTCCCGGAGGGAGACAAATGTTATCTCCCGGAGGGAGACAAATGTTGTCTCCCGGAGGGAGACAAATGTTATCTCCCGAAAGGAAGACAAATGTTGTCTCCCGGAGGGAGACAATTGTTGTCTCCCGGAGGGAGACAAATGTTATCTCCCGGAGGGAGACAAAGTTTGTCTCCCGGAGGGAGACAAAGGTTGTCTCCCGGAGGGAGACAAAGGTTGTCTCCCGGAGGGAGACAGTTTGTCTCCCAGAGAGAGACAAAGGGTGTCTCCCGGAGGGAGACATAGGTGGTCTCCCGGAGGGAGACAAATGTTGTCTCCCGGAGGGAGACAAATGTTATCTCCCGGAGGGAGACAAATGTTATCTCCCGGAGGGAGACAAATGTTGTCTCCCGGAAGGAGACAGGTTGTCTCCCGGAGGGAGACAAAGGTTGTCTCCCGGAGGGAGACAAATGTTATCTCCCAAAAGGAAGACAAATGTTGTCTCCCGGAGGGAGACAAATGTTATCTCCCGGAGGGAGACAAATGTTGTCTTCCGGAGGGAGACAAAGGTTGTCTCCCGGAGGGAGACAAAGGTTGTCTCCCGGAGGGAGACCATTGTTGTCTCCCGGAGGGAGACAAAGGTTGTCTCCCGGAGGGAGACAAATGTTATCTCCCGGAGGGAGAAAAAAGATGTTGTCTCCCGGAAGGAGACAGGTTGTCTCCCGGAGGGAGACAAAGGTTGTCTCCCGGAGGGAGACAAATGTTATCTCCCGGAGGGAGACAAATGTTATCTCCCGGAGGGAGACAAATGTTGTCTCCCGGAAGGAGACAGGTTGTCTCCCGGAGGGAGACAAAGGTTGTCTCCCGGAGGGAGACAAATATTATCTCCCGGAGGGAGACAAATGTTGTCTCCCGGAGGGAGACAAATGTTATCTCCCGGAGGGAGACAAATGTTGTCTTCCGGAGGGAGACAAAGGTTGTCTCCCGGAGGGAGACAAAGGTTGTCTCCCGGAGGGAGACCATTGTTGTCTCTCGGAGGGAGACAAAGGTTGTCTCCCGGAGGGAGACAAATGTTATCTCCCGGAGGGAGACAAATGTTGCCTCCCGGAGGGAGACAAAGGTTGTCTCCCGGAGGGAGACAAAGATTGTCTCCCGGAGGGAGACAAATGTTGTCTCCCGGAGGGAGACAAATGTTATCTCCCGGAGGGAGACAAATGTTATCTCCCGGAGGGAGACAAATGTTGTCTCCCGGAAGGAGACAGGTTGTCTCCCGGAGGGAGACAAAGGTTGTCTCCCGGAGGGAGACAAATATTATCTCCCGGAGGGAGACAAATGTTGTCTCCCGGAGAGAGACAAAAGTTGTCTCCCGGAGAGAGACAAATGTTGTCTCCCGGAGGGAGACAAATGTTGTCTCCCGGAGGGAGACAAAGGGTGTCTCCCGGAGGGAGACATAGGTGGTCTCCCGGAGGGAGACAAAGGTTGTCTCCCGGAAGGAGACAGGTTGTCTCCCGGAGGGAGACAAATGTTGTCTCCCGGAGGGAGACAATGTTTGTCTCCCGGAAGGAGACAGGTTGTCTCCCGGAGGGAGACAAATGTTGTCTCCCGGAGGGAGACAAAGTTTGTCTCCCGGAGGGAGACAAAGGTTGTCTCCCGGAGGGAGACAAAGGTTATCTCCCGGAAGGAGACAGGTTGTCTCCCGGAGGGAGACAAATGTTGTCTCCCGGAGGGAGACAAAGGTTGTCTCCCGGAGGGAGACAAAGGTTGTCTCCCGGAGGGAGACAAAGGTGGTCTCCCGGAAGGAGACAGGCTGTCTCCCGGAGGGAGACAATTGTTGTCTCCCGGAGGGAGACAAAGGTTGTCTCCCGGAGGGAGACAAATGTTGTCTCCCGGAGGGAGACAAAGGGTGCCTCCCGGAGGGAGACATAGGTGGTCTCCCGGAGGGAGACAAATGTTGTCTCCCGGAGGGAGACAAATGTTATCTCCCGGAGGGAGACAAATGTTATCTCCCGGAGGGAGACAAAGGTTGTCTCCCGGAGGGAGACAAAGGTGGTCTCCAAGAAGGAGACAGGCTGTCTCCCGGAGGGAGACAAATGTTGTCTCCCGGAGGGAGACAAATGTTGTCTTCCGGAGGGAGACAAAGGTTGTCTCCCGGAGGGAGACAAATTTTGTCTCCCGGAGGGAGACAAAGGTTGACTCCCGGAGGGAGACAAATGTTGTCTTCCCGGAGGGAGACAAATGTTATCTCCCGGAGGGAGACAAATGTTGTCTCCCGGAGGGAGACAAATGTTATCTCCCGAAAGGAAGACAAATGTTGTCTCCCGGAGGGAGACAAATGTTGTCTCCCGGAGGGAGACAAATGTTATCTCCCGGAGGGAGACAAAGTTTGTCTCCCGGAGGGAGACAAATGTTATCTCCCGGAGGGAGACAAATGTGGTCTCCCGGAGGGAGACAAATGTTATCTCCCGAAAGGAAGACAAATGTTGTCTCCCGGAGGGAGACAATTGTAGTCTCCCGGAGGGAGACAAATGTTATCTCCCGGAGGGAGACAAAGTTTGTCTCCCGGAGGGAGACAAAGGTTGTCTCCCGGAGGGAGACAGTTTGTCTCCCAGAGAGAGACAAAGGGTGTCTCCCGGAGGGAGACATAGGTGGTCTCCCGGAGGGAGACAAATGTTGTCTCCCGGAGGGAGACAAATGTTATCTCCCGGAGGGAGACAAATGTTATCTCCCGGAGGGAGACAAATGTTGTCTCCCGGAAGGAGACAGGTTGTCTCCCGGAGGGAGACAAAGGTTGTCTCCCGGAGGGAGACAAATGTTATCTCCCGAAAGGAAGACAAATGTTGTCTCCCGGAGGGAGACAAATGTTGTCTCCCGGAGGGAGACAAATGTTATCTCCCGGAGGGAGACAAAGGTGGTCTCCCGGAACGAGACAGGCTTTCTCCCGGAGGGAGACAAATGTTGTCTCCCGGAGGGAGACAAATGTTGTCTTCCGGAGGGAGACAAAGGTTGTCTCCCGGAGGGAGACAAATTTTGTCTCCCGGAGGGAGACAAAGGTTGACTCCCGGAGGGAGACAAATGTTGTCTTCCCGGAGGGAGACAAATGTTATCTCCCGGAGGGAGACAAATGTTGTCTCCCGGAGGGAGACAAATGTTATCTCCCGAAAGGAAGACAAATGTTGTCTCCCGGAGGGAGACAAATGTTGTCTCCCGGAGGGAGACAAATGTTATCTCCCGGAGGGAGACAAAATTTGTCTCCCGGAGGGAGACAAATGTTATCTCCCGGAGGGAGACAAATGTTGTCTCCCGGAGGGAGACAAATGTTATCTCCCGAAAGGAAGACAAATGTTGTCTCCCGGAGGGAGACAATTGTTGTCTCCCGGAGGGAGACAAATGTTATCTCCCGGAGGGAGACAAAGTTTGTCTCCCGGAGGGAGACAAAGGTTGTCTCCCGGAGGGAGACAAAGGTTGTCTCCCGGAGGGAGACAGTTTGTCTCCCAGAGAGAGACAAAGGGTGTCTCCCGGAGGGAGACATAGGTGGTCTCCCGGAGGGAGACAAATGTTGTCTCCCGGAGGGAGACAAATGTTATCTCCCGGAGGGAGACAAATGTTATCTCCCGGAGGGAGACAAATGTTGTCTCCCGGAAGGAGACAGGTTGTCTCCCGGAGGGAGACAAAGGTTGTCTCCCGGAGGGAGACAAATGTTATCTCCCAAAAGGAAGACAAATGTTGTCTCCCGGAGGGAGACAAATGTTGTCTCCCGGAGGGAGACAAATGTTGTCTCCCGGAGGGAGACAAATGTTATCTCCCGGAGGGAGACAAATGTTGTCTCCCGGAGGGAGACAGGTTGTCTCCCGGAGGGAGACAATTGTTTTCTCCCGGAGGGAGACAAAGCTTGTCTCCCGGAGGGAGACAAAGGTTGTCTCCCGGAGGGAGACAAATGTTGTCTCCCGGAGGGAGACAAAGGGTGTCTCCCGGAGGGAGACATAGGTGGTCTCCCGGAGGGAGACAAATGTTGTCTCCCGGAGGGAGACAAATGTTGTAGTCGGACCTAGGCCAGATTGATTGGGACAGTATAGTAAGTTCAAGTAAAGATATTAATGAGGCAGTCAACAAGTGGTCATATCTTCTCTCATTAGTTATTGAAAAACACGCCCCATTAACAGAACTTAAAGTTTCTGACAAGTACTCCCCATGGTTGACTAAGGAGTTTAAAGCCCTTGCTCGTACAAGGGATAAACTTAAGAACATGGCCATCAAGAACAAATCTTTAATTTTAATGGCTTCATACCGACACGTTCGTAACCGAGTCAATAATCTCAACAAAAATTTGAAACGGGAATACTTTTCCAACAAGATTGCCCTTGAAAAGGGAAATCTTAAAGAAACTTGGAAAACACTTAATCTTTTGCTAAATAAAAGATCAAAAACGACCAATGTTGAATCTCTTAATGTTGATGGGGAGGTCATTACTGAGAACTCAAATATCGCTAGGTCTATGAACGAGTTTTTCTGTAGTGTGGGAAGAAATCTTAGTGTTAAGATACCACAGCAACCCAATCCACTTTTGTCTGGAGAGTACAAAATAAATGAATCAACGGAGCAACGGACTGAATTTAAATTTCATCCTGTAGATGTAACTACTATTAATAGAGCTCTGGGTAAAATGAAAAAATCTCTCGGGTTTGGATCTGATGGCATTGCGAGTAACTTCCTTAAAATTGCATTTCCCGTGATTTGTAATTCAATCTGTGATATCTTTAACTTTTCCATATTCTCAGCGTCCTTCCCTGATAGTTGGAAAATAGCCCGCGTGGCCCCTATTTTTAAAGGTGGGAAACCTGATGACCGATCAAATTACAGGCCTATTTCTGTTCTACCGGTCGTGTCAAGGCTCTTCGAAAAGCTTATATATGATCAGTTATACCAGTACCTAGATGAGCACAAGTACCTAGTGTCTCACCAGTCAGGATTTCGGTCTCTGCATTCGGTTGTGACGTGTCTGCTAAAAGGAACCAGTGATTGGTACATCGACATAGACAACGGAAGGTACACCGCGATGATCTTCATAGATCTCAAAAAAGCATTTGACACGGTTGACCATCAAATACTCTTAGATAAAATGCAATTTTATGGAATTACTGGACGTGCACACAAATGGTTCAGTTCTTATCTTGATAGTCGGAAGCAATACTGTAGAGTCAATGGCGCAACTTCTAGCATCGAAAATATTGATATCGGAGTGCCACAGGGATCGTGCCTGGGGCCTCTTCTTTTTCTTCTGTACATAAATGACTTGCCATTTGCTCTAAAGAAGGCTAAGGCTACTATGTATGCCGATGACACAGCCATCTCGTATTCTTCTGATAAAAGTGAGGAACTGGACCTAGTAATCAACGAGGAGCTTTCATGCATTGAAATGTGGCTACAGGGCAATAAGCTTTCCCTTAATGTTGTCAAAACCCAAGCTATGATAATTGGCTCCAAGCCAAAAATAAAAAAACTAAATAATCCTAGCACTCTTCCTTCTTTCAGGATAGGGGGCGAGGAAATCGACCTAATAAATGAAACAAAATACCTCGGAGTCGTGATTGATAATTGCCTTGCCTGGGAAAGTCACATTTGTGCGGTTCAAAAGAAGATCTCTAGAGCAATCGGTCTATTGAAGTATGCGCGAAATTTTGTTCAAACTGATACTTTGATAAATTTATATAGAAGCATCATAGAGCCACATTTCAGCTACTGTTGCTCCGTATGGGGCTCTTGTGGTGCTTCAAAGCTAGACGTGCTTCAAAAATTACAGAATAAAGCCGCCAGAATAGTAACAAATAGCCCGTTTGATGCATCTGCAGCTCCTTTGCTCCAGAGACTTGGTTGGCCATCGGTACAAAAGCTGATATATAAAGAAACAGGCTCCATGGTTTACAAATCTCTCAACTCTCTTGCACCTCAATATCTCAGTGATCTTTTCGTGAGATTATCGGGGGTACATCCAAGAGAGTTGAGAAACTCAAAAACTGACCTTGCAATACCCATGTTCAGAACTGGCAATGGCCAGAAATCCTTTGCGTATCGCGGGGCCAGTCTCTGGAACAGTCTTGATTTGGAAACAAAGATGGCTCCCTCAATCAATGCCTTCAGGTCCAAACTCAAGGGAAAATAATCATATACATTATTTTTTATTTTTTACTGTAAATTTTGTATTACATAACTCTTTATTTTGTAAATAGTTTTTGCAGGGCCAATTGTAAAACAGTATATAGACTGAATTGTACCCTGGGTAAATAATTTTAAAATGAAAAAAATGAAATGAAAAAGGTTGTCTCACGGAGGGAGACAAAGGTTGTCTCCCGGAGGGAGACAAATATTATCTCCCGGAGGGAGACAAATGTTGTCTCCCGGAGAGAGACAAAGGTTGTCTCCCGGAGAGAGACAAAGTTTGTCTCCCGGAGGGAGACAAAGGTTGTCTCCCGGAGGGAGACAAATGTTGTCTCCCGGAGGGAGACAAATGTTGTCTCCCAGAGGGAGACAAAGGGTGTCTCCCGGAGGGAGACATAGGTGGTCTCCCGGAGGGAGACAAATGTTGTCTCCCGGAGGGAGACAAAGGTTGTCTCCCGGAAGGAGACAGGTTGTCTCCCGGAGGGAGACAAATGTTGTCTCCCGGAGGGAGACAAAGTTTGTCTCCCGGAGGGAGACAAAGGTTGTCTCCCGGAGGGAGAAAGTGTGTCTCCCAGAGAGAGACAAAGGTCGTCTCCCGGAGGGAGACAAATGTTGTCTCCCGGAGGGAGACAGGTTGTCTCCCGGAGGGAGACAATTGTTGTCTCCCGGAGGGAGACAAAGGTTGTCTCCCGGAGGGAGACAAAGGTTGTCTCCTGGAGGGAGACAAAGGTTGTCTCCCGGAGGGAGACAAATGTTGTCTCCCGGAGGGAGACAAAGGGTGTCTCCTGGAGGGAGACATAGGTTGTCTCTCGGAGGGAGACAAATGTTGTCTCCCGGAGGGAGACAGGTTGTCTCCCTGATTGAGACAAAGGTTGTCTCCCGGAGGGAGACAAATATTATCTCCCGGAGGGAGACAAATGTTGTCTCCCGGAGAGAGACAAATGTTATCTCCCGGAGGGAGACAAATGTTATCTCCCGGAGGGAGACAAATGTTGTCTCCCGGAAGGAGACAGGTTGTCTCCCGGAGGGAGACAAAGGTTGTCTCCCGGAGGGAGACAAATATTATCTCCCGGAGGGAGACAAATGTTGTCTCCCGGAGGGAGACAAATGTTATCTCCCTAAAGGAAGACAAATGTTGTCTCCCGGAGGGAGACAAATGTTGTCTCCCGGAGGGAGACAAAGGTTGTCTCCCGGAGGGAGACAAATGTTGTCTCCCGGAGGGAGACAAATGTTATCTCCCGGAGGGAGACAAATGTTGTCTCCCGGAGGGAGACAAAGGTTGTCTCCCGGAGGGAGACAAAGGTTGTCTCCCGGAGGGAGACCATTGTTGTCTCCCGGAGGGAGACAAAGGTTGTCTCCCGGAGGGAGACAAATGTTATCTCCCGGAGGGAGACAAATGTTGCCTCCCGGAGGGAGACAAAGGTTGTCTCCCGGAGGGAGACAAAGATTGTCTCCCGGAGGGAGACAAAGGTTGTCTCCCGGAGGAAGACAAATGTTGTCTCCCGGAGGGAGACAAATGTTATCTCCCGGAGGGAGACAAATGTTGTCTCCCGGAGGGAGACAAAGGTTGTCTCCCGGAGGGAGACAAATGTTGTCTCCCGGAGGGAGACAAATGTTATCTCCCGGAGGGAGACAAATGTTATCTCCCGGAGGGAGACAAATGTTGTCTCCCGGAAGGAGACAGGTTGTCTCCAGGAGGGAGACAAAGGTTGTCTCCCGGAGGGAGACAAATATTATCTCCCGGAGGGAGACAAAAGTTGTCTCCCGGAGAGAGACAAAGGTTGTCTCCCGGAGAGAGACAAAGTTTGTCTCCCGGAGGGAGACAAAGGTTGTCTCCCGGAGGGAGACAAATGTTGTCTCCCTGAGGGAGACAAATGTTGTCTCCCGGAGGGAGACAAAGGGTGTCTCCCGGAGGGAGACATAGGTGGTCTCCCGGAGGGAGACAAATGTTGTCTCCCGGAGGGAGACAAAGGGTGTCTCCCGGAGGGAGACATAGGTGGTCTCCCGGAGGGAGACAAATGTTGTCCCCCAAAGGGAGACAAAGTTTGTCTCCCGGAGGGAGACAAAGGTGGTCTCCCGGAAGGAGACAAAGGGTGTCTCCCGGAGGGAGACATAGGTGGTCTCCCTGAGGGAGACAAATGTTGTCTCCCGGAGGGAGACAAAGGTTGTCTCCCGGAATGAGACAGGTTGTCTCCCGGAGGGAGACAAATGTTGTCTCCCGGAGGGAGACAAAGGTTGTCTCCCGGAGGGAGACAAAGGTTGTCTCCCGGAGGGAGACAAAGGTGGTCTCCCGGAAGGAGACAGGCTGTCTCCCGGAGGGAGACAAATGTTGTCTCCCGGAGGGAGACAAATGTTGTCTTCAGGAGGGAGACAAAGGTTGACTCCCGGAGGGAGACAAATGTTGTCTTCCCGGAGGGAGACAAATGTTATCTCCCGGAGGGAGACAAATGTTGTCTCCCGGAGGGAGACAAATGTTATCTCCCGGAGGGAGACAAATGTTATCTCCCGGAGGGAGACAAATGTTATCTCCCGGAGGGAGAAAAAAGATGTTGTCTCCCGGAAGGATACAGGTTGTCTCCCGGAGGGAGACAAAGGTTGTCTCCCGGAGGGAGACAAATGTTATCTCCCGGAGGGAGACAAATGTTATCTCCCGGAGGGAGACAAATGTTGTCTCCCGGAAGGAGACAGGTTGTCTCCCGGAGGGAGACAAAGGTTGTCTCCCGGAGGGAGACAAATATTATCTCCCGGAGGGAGACAAATGTTGTCTCCCGGAGGGAGACAAATGTTATCTCCCGGAGGGAGACAAATGTTGTCTTCCGGAGGGAGACAAAGGTTGTCTCCCGGAGGGAGACAAAGGTTGTCTCCCGGAGGGAGACCATTGTTGTCTCCCGGAGGGAGACAAAGGTTGTCTCCCGGAGGGAGACAAATGTTATCTCCCGGAGGGAGAAAAAAGATGTTGTCTCCCGGAAGGAGACAGGTTCTCTCCCGGAGGGAGACAAAGGTTGTCTCCCGGAGGGAGACAAATGTTATCTCCCGGAGGGAGACAAATGTTATCTCCCGGAGGGAGACAAATGTTGTCTCCCGGAAGGAGACAGGTTGTCTCCCGGAGGGAGACAAAGGTTGTCTCCCGGAGGGAGACAAAGGTTGTCTCCCGGAGGGAGACAAATATTATCTCCCGGAGGGAGACAAATGTTGTCTCCCGGAGGGAGACAAATGTTATCTCCCGGAGGGAGACAAATGTTGTCTTCCGGAGGGAGACAAAGGTTGTCTCCCGGAGGGAGACAAAGGTTGTCTCCCGGAGGGAGACCATTGTTGTCTCCCGGAGGGAGACAAAGGTTGTCTCCCGGAGGGAGACAAATGTTATCTCCCGGAGGGAGACAAATGTTGCCTCCCGGAGGGAGACAAAGATTGTCTCCCGGAGGGAGACAAAGATTGTCTCCCGGAGGGAGACAAAGGTTGTCTCCCGGAGGAAGACAAATGTTGTCTCCCGGAGGGAGACAAATGTTATCTCCCGGAGGGAGACAAATGTTGTCTCCCGGAGGGAGACAAATGTTGTCTCCCGGAGGGAGACAAATGTTATCTCCCGGAGGGAGACAAATGTTATCTCCCGGAGGGAGACAAATGTTGTCTCCCGGAAGGAGACAAGTTGTCTCCCGGAGGGAGACAAAGGTTGTCTCCCGGAGGGAGACAAATATTATCTCCCGGAGGGAGACAAAGTTTGTCTCCCGGAGGGAGACAAAGGTTGTCTCCCGGAGGGAGACAAAGGTTATCTCCCGGAAGGAGACAGGTTGTCTCCCGGAGGGAGACAAATGTTGTCTCCCGGAGGGAGACAAAGGTTGTCTCCCGGAGGGAGACAAAGGTTGTCTCCCGGAGGGAGACAAAGGTGGTCTCCCGGAAGGAGACAGGCTGTCTCCCGGAGGGAGACAATTGTTGTCTCCCGGAGGGAGACAAAGGTTGTCTCCCGGAGGGAGACAAATGTTGTCTCCCGGAGGGAGACAAAGGGTGTCTCCCGGAGGGAGACATAGGTGGTCTCCCGGAGGGAGACAAATGTTGTCTCCCGGAGGGAGACAAATGTTATCTCCCGGAGGGAGACAAATGTTATCTCCCGGAGGGAGACAAATGTTGTTTCCCGGAAGGAGACAGGTTGTCTCCCGGAGGGAGACAAAGGTTGTCTCCCGGAGGGAGACAAATATTATCTTCCAAAGGGAGACAAAGGTTGTCTCCCGGAGGGAGACAAAGGTGGTCTCCCGGAAGGAGACAGGCTGTCTCCCGGAGGGAGACAAATGTTGTCTCCCGGAGGGAGACAAATGTTGTCTTCCGGAGGGAGACAAAGGTTGTCTCCCGGAGGGAGACAAATTTTGTCTCCCGGAGGGAGACAAAGGTTGACTCCCGGAGGGAGACAAATGTTGTCTTCCCGGAGGGAGACAAATGTTATCTCCCGGAGGGAGACAAATGTTGTCTCCCGGAGGGAGACAAATGTTATCTCCCGAAAGGAAGACAAATGTTGTCTCCCGGAGGGAGACAAATGTTGTCTCCCGGAGGGAGACAAATGTTATCTCCCGGAGGGAGACAAAGTTTGTCTCCCGGAGGGAGACAAATGTTATCTCCCGGAGGGAGACAAATGTGGTCTCCCGGAGGGAGACAAATGTTATCTCCCGAAAGGAAGACAAATGTTGTCTCCCGGAGGGAGACAATTGTAGTCTCCCGGAGGGAGACAAATGTTATCTCCCAGAGGGAGACAAAATTTGTCTCCCGGAGGGAGACAAAGGTTGTCTCCCGGAGGGAGACAGTTTGTCTCCCAGAGAGAGACAAAGGGTGTCTCCCGGAGGGAGACATAGGTGGTCTCCCGGAGGGAGACAAATGTTGTCTCCCGGAGGGAGACAAATGTTATCTCCCGGAGGGAGACAAATGTTATCTCCCGGAGGGAGACAAATGTTGTCTCCCGGAAGGAGACAGGTTGTCTCCCGGAGGGAGACAAAGGTTGTCTCCCGGAGGGAGACAAATGTTATCTCCCGAAAGGAAGACAAATGTTGTCTCCCGGAGGGAGACAAATGTTGTCTCCCGGAGGGAGACAAATGTTATCTCCCGGAGGGAGACAAAGGTGGTCTCCCGGAACGAGACAGGCTTTCTCCCGGAGGGAGACAAATGTTGTCTCCCGGAGGGAGACAAATGTTGTCTTCCGGAGGGAGACAAAGGTTGTCTCCCGGAGGGAGACAAATTTTGTCTCCCGGAGGGAGACAAAGGTTGACTCCCGGAGGGAGACAAATGTTGTCTTCCCGGAGGGAGACAAATGTTATCTCCCGGAGGGAGACAAATGTTGTCTCCCGGAGGGAGACAAATGTTATCTCCCGAAAGGAAGACAAATGTTGTCTCCCGGAGGGAGACAAATGTTGTCTCCCGGAGGGAGACAAATGTTATCTCCCGGAGGGAGACAAAATTTGTCTCCCGGAGGGAGACAAATGTTATCTCCCGGAGGGAGACAAATGTTGTCTCCCGGAGGGAGACAAATGTTATCTCCCGAAAGGAAGACAAATGTTGTCTCCCGGAGGGAGACAATTGTTGTCTCCCGGAGGGAGACAAATGTTATCTCCCGGAGGGAGACAAAGTTTGTCTCCCGGAGGGAGACAAAGGTTGTCTCCCGGAGGGAGACAGTTTGTCTCCCAGAGAGAGACAAAGGGTGTCTCCCGGAGGGAGACATAGGTGGTCTCCCGGAGGGAGACAAATGTTGTCTCCCGGAGGGAGACAAATGTTATCTCCCGGAGGGAGACAAATGTTATCTCCCGGAGGGAGCCAAATGTTGTCTCCCGGAAGGAGACAGGTTGTCTCCCGGAGGGAGACAAAGGTTGTCTCCCGGAGGGAGACAAATGTTATCTCCCGAAAGGAAGACAAATGTTGTCTCCCGGAGGGAGACAAATGTTGTCTCCCGGAGGGAGACAAATGTTATCTCCCGGAGGGAGACAAAGTTTGTCTCCCGGAGGGAGACAAATGTTGTCTCCCGGAGGGAGACAAATGTTATCTCCCGGAGGGAGACAAATGTTATCTCCCGGAGGGAGACAAATGTTGTCTCCCGGAGGGAGACAAATGTTATCTCCCGAAAGGAAGACAAATGTTGTCTCCCGGAGGGAGACAATTGTTGTCTCCCGGAGGGAGACAAATGTTATCTCCCGGAGGGAGACAAAGTTTGTCTCCCGGAGGGAGACAAAGGTTGTCTCCCGGAGGGAGACAGTTTGTCTCCCAGAGAGAGACAAAGGGTGTCTCCCGGAGGGAGACATAGGTGGTCTCCCGGAGGGAGACAAATGTTGTCTCCCGGAGGGAGACAAATGTTATCTCCCGGAGGGAGACAAATGTTATCTCCCGGAGGGAGACAAATGTTGTCTCCCGGAAGGAGACAGGTTGTCTCCCGGAGGGAGACAAAGGTTGTCTCCCGGAGGGAGACAAATGTTATCTCCCGAAAGGAAGACAAATGTTGTCTCCCGGAGGGAGACAAATGTTGTCTCCCGGAGGGAGACAAATGTTATCTCCCGGAGGGAGACAAATGTTGTCTCCCGGAAGGAGACAGGTTGTCTCCCGGAGGGAGACAAATGTTATCTCCCGGAGGGAGACAAAGTTTGTCTCCCGGAGGGAGACAAATGTTATCTCCCGGAGGGAGACAAATGTTGTCTCCCGGAGGGAGACAAATGTTATCTCCCGAAAGGAAGACAAATGTTGTCTCCCGGAGGGAGACAATTGTTGTCTCCCGGAGGGAGACAAATGTTATCTCCCGGAGGGAGACAAAGTTTGTCTCCCGGAGGGAGACAAAGGTTGTCTCCCGGAGGGAGACAGTTTGTCTCCCAGAGAGAGACAAAGGGTGTCTTTCGGAGGGAGACATAGGTGGTCTCCCGGAGGGAGACAAATGTTGTCTCCCGGAGGGAGACAAATGTTATCTCCCGGAGGGAGACAAATGTTATCTCCCGGAGGGAGACAAATGTTGTCTCCCGGAAGGAGACAGGTTGTCTCCCGGAGGGAGACAAAGGTTGTCTCCCGGAGGGAGACAAATGTTATCTCCCGAAAGGAAGACAAATGTTGTCTCCCGGAGGGAGACAAATGTTGTCTCCCGGAGGGAGACAAATGTTGTCTCCCGGAGGGAGACAAATGTTATCTCCCGGAGGGAGACAAAGTTTGTCTCCCGGAGGGAGACAAATGTTGTCTCCCGGAGGGAGACAAATGTTATCTCCCGGAGGGAGACAAATGTTGTCTCCCGGAGGGAGACAGGTTGTCTCCCGGAGGGAGACAATTGTTTTCTCCCGGAGGGAGACAAAGCTTGTCTCCCGGAGGGAGACAAAGGTTGTCTCCCGGAGGGAGACAAAGGTTGTCTCCCGGAGGGAGACAAATGTTGTCTCCCGGAGGGAGACAAAGGGTGTCTCCCGGAGGGAGACATAGGTGGTCTCCCGGAGGGAGACAAATGTTGTCTCCCGGAGGGAGACAAATGTTGTAGTCGGACCTAGGCCAGATTGATTGGGACAGTATAGTAAGTTCAAGTAAAGATATTAATGAGGCAGTCAACAAGTGGTCATATCTTCTCTCATTAGTTATTGAAAAACACGCCCCATTAACAGAACTTAAAGTTTCTGACAAGTACTCCCCATGGTTGACTAAGGAGTTTAAAGCCCTTGCTCGTACAAGGGATAAACTTAAGAACATGGCCATCAAGAACAAATCTTTAATTTTAATGGCTTCATACCGACACGTTCGTAACCGAGTCAATAATCTCAACGAAAATTTGAAACGGGAATACTTTTCCAACAAGATTGCCCTTGAAAAGGGAAATCTTAAAGAAACTTGGAAAACACTTAATCTTTTGCTAAATAAAAGATCAAAAACGACCAATGTTGAATCTCTTAATGTTGATGGGGAGGTCATTACTGAGAACTCAAATATCGCTAGGTCTATGAACGAGTTTTTCTGTAGTGTGGGAAGAAATCTTAGTGTTAAGATACCACAGCAACCCAATCCACTTTTGTCTGGAGAGTACAAAATAAATGAATCAACGGAGCAACGGACTGAATTTAAATTTCATCCTGTAGATGTAACTACTATTAATAGAGCTCTGGGTAAAATGAAAAAATCTCTCGGGTTTGGATCTGATGGCATTGCGAGTAACTTCCTTAAAATTGCATTTCCCGTGATTTGTAATTCAATCTGTGATATCTTTAACTTTTCCATATTCTCAGCGTCCTTCCCTGATAGTTGGAAAATAGCCCGCGTGGCCCCTATTTTTAAAGGTGGGAAACCTGATGACCGATCAAATTACAGGCCTATTTCTGTTCTACCGGTCGTGTCAAGGCTCTTCGAAAAGCTTATATATGATCAGTTATACCAGTACCTAGATGAGCACAAGTACCTAGTGTCTCACCAGTCAGGATTTCGGTCTCTGCATTCGGTTGTGACGTGTCTGCTAAAAGGAACCAGTGATTGGTACATCGACATAGACAACGGAAGGTACACCGCGATGATCTTCATAGATCTCAAAAAAGCATTTGACACGGTTGACCATCAAATACTCTTAGATAAAATGCAATTTTATGGAATTACTGGACGTGCACACAAATGGTTCAGTTCTTATCTTGATAGTCGGAAGCAATACTGTAGAGTCAATGGCGCAACTTCTAGCATCGAAAATATTGATATCGGAGTGCCACAGGGATCGTGCCTGGGGCCTCTTCTTTTTCTTCTGTACATAAATGACTTGCCATTTGCTCTAAAGAAGGCTAAGGCTACTATGTATGCCGATGACACAGCCATCTCGTATTCTTCTGATAAAAGTGAGGAACTGGACCTAGTAATCAACGAGGAGCTTTCATGCATTGAAATGTGGCTACAGGGCAATAAGCTTTCCCTTAATGTTGTCAAAACCCAAGCTATGATAATTGGCTCCAAGCCAAAAATAAAAAAACTAAATAATCCTAGCACTCTTCCTTCTTTCAGGATAGGGGGCGAGGAAATCGACCTAATAAATGAAACAAAATACCTCGGAGTCGTGATTGATAATTGCCTTGCCTGGGAAAGTCACATTTGTGCGGTTCAAAAGAAGATCTCTAGAGCAATCGGTCTATTGAAGTATGCGCGAAATTTTGTTCAAACTGATACTTTGATAAATTTATATAGAAGCATCATAGAGCCACATTTCAGCTACTGTTGCTCCGTATGGGGCTCTTGTGGTGCTTCAAAGCTAGACGTGCTTCAAAAATTACAGAATAAAGCCGCCAGAATAGTAACAAATAGCCCGTTTGATGCATCTGCAGCTCCTTTGCTCCAGAGACTTGGTTGGCCATCGGTACAAAAGCTGATATATAAAGAAACAGGCTCCATGGTTTACAAATCTCTCAACTCTCTTGCACCTCAATATCTCAGTGATCTTTTCGTGAGATTATCGGGGGTACATCCAAGAGAGTTGAGAAACTCAAAAACTGACCTTGCAATACCCATGTTCAGAACTGGCAATGGCCAGAAATCCTTTGCGTATCGCGGGGCCAGTCTCTGGAACAGTCTTGATTTGGAAACAAAGATGGCTCCCTCAATCAATGCCTTCAGGTCCAAACTCAAGGGAAAATAATCATATACATTATTTTTTATTTTTACTGTAAATTTTGTATTATATAACTCTTTATTTTGTAAATAGTTTTTGCAGGGCCAATTGTAAAACAGTATATAGACTGAATTGTACCCTGGGTAAATAATTTTAAAATGAAAAAAATGAAATGAAAAAGGTTGTCTCCCGGAGGGAGACAAAGGTTGTCTCCCGGAGGGAGACAAATATTATCTCCCGGAGGGAGACAAATGTTGTCTCCCGGAGAGAGACAAAGGTTGTCTCCCGGAGAGAGACAAAGTTTGTCTCCCGGAGGGAGACAAAGGTTGTCTCCCGGAGGGAGACAAATGTTGTCTCCCGGAGGGTGACAAATGTTGTCTCCCGGAGGGAGACAAATGTTATCTCCCGGAGGGAGACAAAGTTTGTCTCCCGGAGGGAGACAAATGTTGTCTCCCGGAGGGAGACAAATGTTATCTCCCGGAGGGAGACAAATGTTGTCTCCCGGAGGGAGACAGGTTGTCTCCCGGAGGGAGACAATTGTTTTCTCCCGGAGGGAGACAAAGCTTGTCTCCCGGAGGGAGACAAAGGTTGTCTCCCGGAGGGAGACAAAGGTTGTCTCCCGGAGGGAGACAAATGTTGTCTCCCGGAGGGAGACAAAGGGTGTCTCCCGGAGGGAGACATAGGTGGTCTCCCGGAGGGAGACAAATGTTGTCTCCCGGAGGGAGACAAATGTTGTAGTCGGACCTAGGCCAGATTGATTGGGACAGTATAGTAAGTTCAAGTAAAGATATTAATGAGGCAGTCAACAAGTGGTCATATCTTCTCTCATTAGTTATTGAAAAACACGCCCCATTAACAGAACTTAAAGTTTCTGACAAGTACTCCCCATGGTTGACTAAGGAGTTTAAAGCCCTTGCTCGTACAAGGGATAAACTTAAGAACATGGCCATCAAGAACAAATCTTTAATTTTAATGGCTTCATACCGACACGTTCGTAACCGAGTCAATAATCTCAACAAAAATTTGAAACGGGAATACTTTTCCAACAAGATTGCCCTTGAAAAGGGAAATCTTAAAGAAACTTGGAAAACACTTAATCTTTTGCTAAATAAAAGATCAAAAACGACCAATGTTGAATCTCTTAATGTTGATGGGGAGGTCATTACTGAGAACTCAAATATCGCTAGGTCTATGAACGAGTTTTTCTGTAGTGTGGGAAGAAATCTTAGTGTTAAGATACCACAGCAACCCAATCCACTTTTGTCTGGAGAGTACAAAATAAATGAATCAACGGAGCAACGGACTGAATTTAAATTTCATCCTGTAGATGTAACTACTATTAATAGAGCTCTGGGTAAAATGAAAAAATCTCTCGGGTTTGGATCTGATGGCATTGCGAGTAACTTCCTTAAAATTGCATTTCCCGTGATTTGTAATTCAATCTGTGATATCTTTAACTTTTCCATATTCTCAGCGTCCTTCCCTGATAGTTGGAAAATAGCCCGCGTGGCCCCTATTTTTAAAGGTGGGAAACCTGATGACCGATCAAATTACAGGCCTATTTCTGTTCTACCGGTCGTGTCAAGGCTCTTCGAAAAGCTTATATATGATCAGTTATACCAGTACCTAGATGAGCACAAGTACCTAGTGTCTCACCAGTCAGGATTTCGGTCTCTGCATTCGGTTGTGACGTGTCTGCTAAAAGGAACCAGTGATTGGTACATCGACATAGACAACGGAAGGTACACCGCGATGATCTTCATAGATCTCAAAAAAGCATTTGACACGGTTGACCATCAAATACTCTTAGATAAAATGCAATTTTATGGAATTACTGGACGTGCACACAAATGGTTCAGTTCTTATCTTGATAGTCGGAAGCAATACTGTAGAGTCAATGGCGCAACTTCTAGCATCGAAAATATTGATATCGGAGTGCCACAGGGATCGTGCCTGGGGCCTCTTCTTTTTCTTCTGTACATAAATGACTTGCCATTTGCTCTAAAGAAGGCTAAGGCTACTATGTATGCCGATGACACAGCCATCTCGTATTCTTCTGATAAAAGTGAGGAACTGGACCTAGTAATCAACGAGGAGCTTTCATGCATTGAAATGTGGCTACAGGGCAATAAGCTTTCCCTTAATGTTGTCAAAACCCAAGCTATGATAATTGGCTCCAAGCCAAAAATAAAAAAACTAAATAATCCTAGCACTCTTCCTTCTTTCAGGATAGGGGGCGA
The DNA here is from genome assembly GCA_964019985.1 of Aurelia sp. 4 Dawson et al 2005. NCBI lineage: Eukaryota > Metazoa > Cnidaria > Scyphozoa > Semaeostomeae > Ulmaridae > Aurelia > Aurelia sp. 4 Dawson et al 2005. Next base: position 18,921,834 of record OZ026492.1, read on the forward strand.
GGAAATCGACCTAATAAATGAAACAAAATACCTCGGAGTCGTGATTGATAATTGCCTTGCCTGGGAAAGTCACATTTGTGCGGTTCAAAAGAAGATCTCTAGAGCAATCGGTCTATTGAAGTATGCGCGAAATTTTGTTCAAACTGATACTTTGATAAATTTATATAGAAGCATCATAGAGCCACATTTCAGCTACTGTTGCTCCGTATGGGGCTCTTGTGGTGCTTCAAAGCTAGACGTGCTTCAAAAATTACAGAATAAAGCCGCCAGAATAGTAACAAATAGCCCGTTTGATGCATCTGCAGCTCCTTTGCTCCAGAGACTTGGTTGGCCATCGGTACAAAAGCTGATATATAAAGAAACAGGCTCCATGGTTTACAAATCTCTCAACTCTCTTGCACCTCAATATCTCAGTGATCTTTTCGTGAGATTATCGGGGGTACATCCAAGAGAGTTGAGAAACTCAAAAACTGACCTTGCAATACCCATGTTCAGAACTGGCAATGGCCAGAAATCCTTTGCGTATCGCGGGGCCAGTCTCTGGAACAGTCTTGATTTGGAAACAAAGATGGCTCCCTCAATCAATGCCTTCAGGTCCAAACTCAAGGGAAAATAATCATATACATTATTTTTTATTTTTTACTGTAAATTTTGTATTATATAACTCTTTATTTTGTAAATAGTTTTTGCAGGGCCAATTGTAAAACAGTATATAGACTGAATTGTACCCTGGGTAAATAATTTTAAAATGAAAAAAATGAAATGAAAAAGGTTGTCTCCCGGAGGGAGACAAAGGTTGTCTCCCGGAGGGAGACAAATATTATCTCCCGGAGGGAGACAAATGTTGTCTCCCGGAGAGAGACAAAGTTTGTCTCCCGGAGGGAGACAAAGGTTGTCTCCCGGAGGGAGACAAATGTTGTCTCCCGGAGGGAGACAAATGTTGTCTCCCAGAGGGAGACAAAGGGTGTCTCCCGGAGGGAGACATAGGTGGTCTCCCGGAGGGAGACAAATGTTGTCTCCCGGAGGGAGACAAAGGTTGTCTCCCGGAAGGAGACAGGTTGTCTCCCGGAGGGAGACAAATGTTGTCTCCCGGAGGGAGACAAAGTTTGTCTCCCGGAGGGAGACAAAGGTTGTCTCCCGGAGGGAGAAAGTGTGTCTCCCAGAGAGAGACAAAGGTCGTCTCCCGGAGGGAGACAAATGTTGTCTCCCGGAGGGAGACAGGTTGTCTCCCGGAGGGAGACAATTGTTGTCTCCCGGAGGGAGACAAATGTTGTCTCCCGGAGGGAGAAAAAGGTTGTCTCCTGGAGGGAGACAAAGGTTGTCTCCCGGAGGGAGACAAATGTTGTCTCCCGGAGGGAGACAAAGGGTGTCTCCTGGAGGGAGACATAGGTTGTCTCTCGGAGGGAGACAAATGTTGTCTCCCGGAGGGAGACAAAGGTTGTCTCCCGGAGGGAGACAAAGGTTGTCTCCCGGAGGGAGACAAAGGTGGTCTCCCGGAAGGAGACAAAGGGTGTCTCCCGGAGGGAGACAAATGTTATCTCCCGGAGGGAGACAAATGTTGTCTCCCGGAAGGAGACAGGTTGTCTCCCGGAGGGAGACAAAGGTTGTCTCCCGGAGGGAGACAAATATTATCTCCCGGAGGGAGACAAATGTTGTCTCCCGGAGAGAGACAAAGTTTGTCTCCCGGAGGGAGACAAAGGTTGTCTCCCGGAGGGAGACAAATGTTGTCTCCCGGAGGGAGACAAATGTTGTCTCCCAGAGGGAGACAAAGGGTGTCTCCCGGAGGGAGACATAGGTGGTCTCCCGGAGGGAGACAAATGTTGTCTCCCGGACGGAGACAAAGGTTGTCTCCCGGAAGGAGACAGGTTGTCTCCCGGAGGGAGACAAATGTTGTCTCCCGGAGGGAGACAAAGTTTGTCTCCCGGAGGGAGACAAATGTTGTCTCCCGGAGGGAGACAAATGTTGTCTCCCAGAGGGAGACAAAGGGTGTCTCCCGGAGGGAGACATAGGTGGTCTCCCGGAGGGAGACAAATGTTGTCTCCCGGAGGGAGACAAAGGTTGTCTCCCGGAAGGAGACAGGTTGTCTCCCGGAGGGAGACAAATGTTGTCTCCCGGAGGGAGACAAAGTTTGTCTCCCGGAGGGAGACAAAGGTTGTCTCCCGGAGGGAGAAAGTGTGTCTCCCAGAGAGAGACAAAGGTCGTCTCCCGGAGGGAGACAAATGTTGTCTCCCGGAGGGAGACAGGTTGTCTCCCGGAGGGAGACAATTGTTGTCTCCCGGAGGGAGACAAATGTTGTCTCCCGGAGGGAGACAAAGGTTGTCTCCTGGAGGGAGACAAAGGTTGTCTCCCGGAGGGAGACAAATGTTGTCTCCCGGAGGGAGACAAAGGGTGTCTCCTGGAGGGAGACATAGGTTGTCTCTCGGAGGGAGACAAATGTTGTCTCCCGGAGGGAGACAAAGGTTGTCTCCCGGAGGGAGACAAAGGTTGTCTCCCGGAGGGAGACAAAGGTGGTCTCCCGGAAGGAGACAAAGGGTGTCTCCCGGAGGGAGACAAATGTTATCTCCCGGAGGGAGACAAATGTAGTCTCCCGGAAGGAGACAGGTTGTCTCCCGGAGGGAGACAAAGGTTGTCTCCCGGAGGGAGACAAATATTATCTCCCGGAGGGAGACAAATGTTGTCTCCCGGAGAGAGACAAAGGTTGTCTCCCGGAGAGAGACAAAGTTTGTCTCCCGGAGGGAGACAAAGGTTGTCTCCCGGAGGGAGACAAAGTTTGTCTCCCGGAGGGAGACAAAGGTTGTCTCCCGGAGGGAGAAAGTGTGTCTCCCAGAGAGAGACAAAGGTCGTCTCCCGGAGGGAGACAAATGTTGTCTCCCGGAGGGAGACAGGTTGTCTCCCGGAGGGAGACAATTGTTGTCTCCCGGAGGGAGACAAAGGTTGTCTCCCGGAGGGAGACAAAGGTTGTCTCCTGGAGGGAGACAAAGGTTGTCTCCCGGAGGGAGACAAATGTTGTCTCCCGGAGGGAGACAAAGGGTGTCTCCTGGAGGGAGACATAGGTTGTCTCTCGGAGGGAGACAAATGTTGTCTCCCGGAGGGAGACAAAGGTTGTCTCCCGGAGGGAGACAAAGGTTGTCTCCCGGAGGGAGACAAAGGTGGTCTCCCGGAAGGAGACAAAGGGTGTCTCCCGGAGGGAGACAAATGTTATCTCCCGGAGGGAGACAAATGTTGTCTCCCGGAAGGAGACAGGTTGTCTCCCGGAGGGAGACAAAGGTTGTCTCCCGGAGGGAGACAAATATTATCTCCCGGAGGGAGACAAATGTTGTCTCCCGGAGAGAGACAAAGGTTGTCTCCCGGAGAGAGACAAAGTTTGTCTCCCGGAGGGAGACAAAGGTTGTCTCCCGGAGGGAGACAAATGTTGTCTCCCGGAGGGAGACAAAGGTTTTCTCCCGGAGGGAGACAAAGGTGGTCTCCCGGAAGGAGACAAAGGGTGTCTCCCGGAGGGAGACAAATGTTATCTCCCGGAGGGAGACAAATGTTGTCTCCCGGAAGGAGACAGGTTGTCTCCCGGAGGGAGACAAAGGTTGTCTCCCGGAGGGAGACAAATATTATCTCCCGGAGGGAGACAAATGTTGTCTCCCGGAGAGAGACAAAGGTTGTCTCCCGGAGAGAGACAAAGTTTGTCTCCCGGAGGGAGACAAAGGTTGTCTCCCGGAGGGAGACAAATGTTGTCTCCCGGAGGGAGACAAATGTTGTCTCAAGGAGGGAGACAAAGGGTGTCTCCCGGAGGGAGACATAGGTGGTCTCCCGGAGGGAGACAAATGTTGTCTCCCGGAGGGAGACAAAGGTTGTCTCCCGGAAGGAGACAGGTTGTCTCCCGGAGGGAGACAAATGTTGTCTCCCGGAGGGAGACAAAGTTTGTCTCCCGGAGGGAGACAATTGTTGTCTCCCGGAGGGAGACAAAGGTTGTCTCCCAGAGAGAGACTGATTTGATTTGATTTGATTTTAAATTGTTGAGGCACGGTGGCCACGTCAGTCAAAGGACTGATTTACAGTGGGCCGTGCAAATAAATACAAAGCTAACAAAAGCATACATAACTAAAAAAACCCTATTTACAAAATTTTCTTATGATCAAATTAAAATGATGCTAACTATAGCATGAAAGAGAGAATCAGCATTCGGTGTTGGCATTGTTGATACGTTTTTTGAATATTTCATAAGATTTTGATGATTTTACTTCAACCGAAAGATCGTTCCATAATTTAGCACCCTTATATGAAAAGCATTTCTGGCCGAAAGCCGATTTGCGACGAGGAACGGCCAAATCTGTTTTAGTATTGCGAAGTTCTCTCTTGCATGCATCGGACAGCCTGACAAACATTTCTGTAAGGTAAATGGGAGCTTGGTTGTTTACCGATTTGTACACCATCTTCAAGGTTTCTGATTCGATAAGTTCATTTATGGTGGGCCAACCAAGTTTTTTGATAATGGGTAAGGCAGAAGCATCGTAAGCACTGTTTGTGACGATTCTCGCCGCCCTATTTTGGAGTTTTTGCAGCCTATTGATAGCATTGATGCCGGCAACTCCCCATACCGGGCAGCTGTATCTGAAGTATGGTTCCACCAAACTTCTGTACATTTTTTGTACAGTAACAATGGGCAGATACTTTTTGGAAAAACGTAACATCCCTAAACCACGTGAAACTTTTTTCGTCACTGCTGAAATTTGTTCGTCCCAGCTCAAATGTTTATCAACGATTACCCCAAGGTATTTGATATTTTCTACTATGGAAACATTCGCCTCGCCTACTACGAAAGAGGGCTTTGCTACTCTTTCATCATTTATATCTTTCAGTCGCTTTCTGCTGCCGACTACAAGACTATGTGTCTTAGCAACATTCAGGGACAATTTATTACCTTGAAGCCAAGATTTAAGGTTATTCAGGTCATCATTGACGCAGTCGTTAATATGCGTAACCGAGTCCGACGCAAACATAAGGCTTGTGTCATCAGCATACATGTTAACGTCACAATGTTTCATCTGTAGGTGGAGGTCATTGATATATATGGTAAATAACAGAGGCCCTAGACAGGACCCCTGTGGTACTCCACAGGTTATAGATTCTATATTCGAAATCTTCCCATTTACCTTACAACATTGCTTTCTATTAGTTAAATAAGAGCAGAACCATTTCATTTCTTTATCATGAATACCGTAAAGCTCAAGTTTTTGCAATAATATTTCATGATTTACCGTGTCAAAAGCCTTTTTGAGGTCCACAAAGGTAACTGCAGTGTACTTACCCCCCTCTAAATTCAAGTACCAATCATTAGTGCACTTAAGCAAACACGACAGAACAGAATGCAACTGTCTGTAGGCTGATTGTTTACCGAAAATGAGTTTATTCGAATCTAGGTAGTGGTACAGCTGGTCATAAATTAGTTTCTCAAAAAGGCGAGAGACAACCGGTAGAACAGAAATTGGGCGATAGTTAGAGCTTTCATCGGACGGACCATCCTTAAATACTGGTGCAACCCTTGCTATCTTCCAACAGTCAGGGAACAGGCCCAAAGACAGGGACAAGTTAAAGAGCTGACTTAGGGGCTGAGCTAAAATTGGCATTCCTACCTTGAGGAAAAAGCTGGATATTCGATCTAGGCCAGACCCCTGTGAAGTCTTAAATTTATTCATTGCTTTCAGTAACTCTAGGTGCAGAATTGGCGAGAATTTGAAACGAGCAGCCGTTGGGTTTATGTCATGGTCGCCTTTCAAGAGAGTATTTTCCTCATCAGGAATTTTTCTACTCAACTTGTCCCCAACTGAACAGAAGTACTCATTCATAGAATTGGCTATGCTTTCCGAATCCTTAATTACTGTGTCTCCCACCTTTAGGGATTGGATTTGAGTTGACTTTGATCGCTTGTTGACGAGTTTGTTGATTGTTGACCATGTTTGTTTAAGGTCACCTTCACACTCATTTAGTTGATTTGTGAAGTATTCTCTCTTTAATCGAGAATTCATATTGTTAGCCTGATTTCTAACTTGTCTATACGCATTCATTAATATTTCAGATTTTGCCTTGACCGCTGCATTCTTAATTCTGTCCCTAGTTCGAAACAGAGCCTTCAGATCAGGAGATAGCCAAGGGCTGTACTTTTCTGACACTCGCTTCTCTATTGAGGGAGCGTGCTTTTCAATTACTAAAGATAACGTCCTCATAAATTTATCTACTATCACATTGATATCGTCCGAACAAACTAAAATAGCAGACCAGTTAACATCATCAAGATCAGCTAAGAAAGCTTCTTTATTGAAGTTTTTCAGATGTCTTGTATGGATATGCTTATGATTATGTTTGATTCCACCTTGATACTTCCTTACAGAGTAAACAACATAATGATCACTAATGGCGGCCTTGACAACACCAGACTCCACAATATTGTTTATATCACTGACAGCAATATGATCTATGATCGTGGAGGTATTTTCAGTCTCCCGAGTGGGTTCAGTTATCAACTGTTTTAGTCCGAACGATTGATATAAGTCCTTGAGACGTTTAATGTGCCCTGGAACAAAGGCTGTCTCCTGGAGGGAGACAAAGTTTGTCTCCCAGAGGGAGACAAATGTTGTCTCCCGGAGGGAGACAAAGGGTGACTCCCGGAGGGAGACATAGGTTGCCTCCCGGAGGGAGACAAATGTTGTCTCCCGGAGGGAGACAAAGGTTGTCTCCCGGAGGGAGACAAAGGTTGTCTCCCGGAGGGAGACAAAGGTTGTCTCCCGGAGGGAGACAAAGGTGGTCTCCCGGAAGGAGACAAAGGGTGTCTCCCGGAGGGAGACATAGGTGGTCTCCCTGAGGGAGACAAATGTTGTCTCCCGGAGGGAGACAAAGGTTGTCTCCCGGAGGTAGACAAATGTAATCTCCCGGAGGGAGACAAAGGTTGTCTCCCGGAGGGAGACAAAGGTTGTCTCCCGGAGGGAGACAAATGTTGTCTCCCGGAGGGAGACAAAGGGTGTCTCCCGGAGGGAGACATAGGTGGTCTCCCGGAGGGAGACAGTTTGTCTCCCAGAGAGAGACAAAGGTCGTCTCCCGGAGGGAGACAAATGTTGTCTTCCGGAGGGAGACAAAGGTTGTCTCCCGGAGGGAGACAAATGTTGTCTTCCCGGAGGGAGACAAATGTTATCTCCCGGAGGGAGACAAATGTTGTCTCTCGGAGGGAGACAAATGTTATCTCCCGGAGGGAGACAAAGTTTGTCTCCCGGAGGGAGACAAAGGTTGTCTCCCGGAGGGAGACAGTTTGTCTCCCAGAGAGAGACAAAGGTCGTCTCCCGGAGGGAGACAAATGTTGTCTCCCTCCGGGAGACAAATGTAATCTCCCGGAGGGAGACAAAAGTTGTCTCCCGGAGGGAGACAGGTTGTCTCCCGGAGGGAGACAAAGGTTGTCTCCCGGAGGGAGACAAAGGTTTTCTCCCGGAGGGAGACAAAGGTTGTCTCCCGGAGGGAGACAAAGGTTGTCTCCTGGAGGGAGACAAATGTTGTCTCCCGGAGGGAGACAAACGGTGTCTCCCGGAGGGAGACATAGGTGGTCTCCCGGAGGGAGACAGTTTGTCTCCCAGAGAGAGACAAAGGTCGTCTCCCGGAGGGAGACAAATGTTGTCTTCCGGAGGGAGACAAAGGTTGTCTCCCGGAGGGAGACAAATGTTGTCTTCCCGGAGGGAGACAAATGTTATCTCCCGGGGGGAGACAAATGTTGTCTCCCGGAGGGAGACAAATGTTATCTCCCGAAAGGAAGACAAATGTTGTCTCCCGGAGGGAGACAATTGTTATCTCCTGGGGGGAGACAAAGTTTGTCTCCCGGAGGGAGACAAAGGTTGTCTCCCGGAGGGAGACAGTTTGTCTCCCAGAGAGAGACAAAGGTCGTCTCCCGGAGGGAGACAAATGTTGTCTCCTGGAGGGAGACAAATGTTATCTCCTGGAGGGGGACAAATGTTGTCTCCCGGAGGGAGACAGGTTGTCTCCCGGAGGGAGACAGGTTGTCTCCCGGAGGGAGACAATTGTTGTCTCCCGGAGGGAGACAAAGGTTGTCTCCCGGAAGGAGACAGGTTGTCTCCAGGAGGGAGACAAATGTTGTCTCCCGGAGGGAGTCAAAGGTTGTCTCCCGGAGGGAGACAAAGGTTGTCTCCCGGAGGGAGACAAAGGTGGTCTCCCGGAAGGAGACAGGCTGTCTCCCGGAGGGAGACAAAGGTTGTCTCCCGGAGGGAAACAAATTTTGTCTCCCAGAGGGAGACAAAGGTTGACTCCCGGAGGGAGACAAATGTTGTCTTCCCGGAGGGAGACAAATGTTATCTCCCGGAGGGAGACAAATGTTATCTCCCAAAAGGAAGACAAATGTTGTCTCCCGGAAGGAGACAAATGTTGTCTCCCGGAGGGAGACAAATGTTATCTCCCGGAGGGAGACAAATGTTGTCTCCCGGAGGGAGACAAATGTTATCTCCCGGAGGGAGACAAATGTTGTCTCCCGGAGGGAAACAAATGTTGTGTCCCGGAGGGAGACAAAGGTTGTCTCCCGGAGGGAGACAAAGTTTGTCTCCCGTAGGGAGACAAATGTTATCTCCCGGAGGGAGACAAATGTTGTCTCCCGGAGGGAAACAAATGTTGTGTCCCGGAGGGAGACAAAGGTTGTCTCCCGGAGGGAGACAAAGTTTGTCTCCCGTAGGGAGACAAATGTTGTCTCCCGGAGGGAGACAAAGATTGTCTCCCGGAGGGAGACAAATGTTGTTTCCCGGAGGGAGACAAATGTTGTCTCCCGGAGGGAGACAAAGGTTGTCTCCCTGAGGGAGGCAAAGGTGGTCTCTCGGAAGGAGAAAGGCTGTCTCCCGGAGGGAGACAAATGTTGTCTCCCGGAGGGAGACAAATGTTGTCTCACGTAGGGAGACAAATGTTGTCTCCCGGAGGGAGACAAATGTTGTCTCCCGGAGGGAGACAAATGTTATCTCCCGGAGGGAGACAAATGTTGTCTCCCGGAGGGAGACAAATGTTATCTCCCGGAGGGAGACAAATGTTGTCTCCCGGAGGGAGACAAATGTTATCTCCCGAAAGGAAGACAAATGTTGTCTCCCGGAGGGAGACAAATGTTGTCTCCCGGAGGGAGACAAATGTTATCTCCCGGAGGGAGACAAATGTTGTCTCCCGGAGGGAGACAAATGTTATCTCCCGGAGGGAGACAAATGTTGTCTCCCGGAGGGAGACAAATGTTATCTCCCGAAAGGAAGACAAATGTTGTCTCCCGGAGGGAGACAAATGTTGTCTCCCGGAGGGAGACAAATGTTATCTCCCGGAGGGAGACAAATGTTGCCTCCCGGAGGGAGACAAATGTTATCTCCCGGAGGGAGACAAATGTTGTCTCCCGGAGGGAGACAAATGTTGTCTCCCGGAGGGAGACAAAGGTTGTCTCCCGGAGGGAGACAAAGGCTGTCTCCCGGAGGGAGACAAAGGTTGACTCCCGGAGGGAGACAAATGTTGTCTCCCGGAGGGAGACAAATGTTATCTCCCGAAAGGAAGACAAATGTTGTCTCCCGGAAGGAGACAGGTTGTCTCCCGGAGGGAGACAAAGGTTGTCTCCCGGAGGGAGACAAATATTATCTCCCGGAGGGAGACAAATGTTGTCTCCCGGAGAGAGACAAAGGTTGTCTCCCGGAGAGAGACAAAGTTTGTCTCCCGGAGGGAGACAAAGGTTGTCTCCCGGAGGGAGACAAATGTTGTCTCCCGGAGGGAGACAAATGTTGTCTCAAGGAGGGAGACAAAGGGTGTCTTCCGGAGGGAGACAAATGTTGTCTCCCGGAGGGAGACATAGGTGGTCTCCCGGAGGGAGACAAATGTTGTCTCCAGGAGGGAGACAAATGTTGTCTCCCGGAGGGAGACAAATGTTGTCTCCCGGAGGGAGACAAATGTTATCTCCCGGAGGGAGACAAATGTTGTCTCCCGAAGGGAGACAAATGTTATCTCCCGGAGGGAGACAAATGTTGTCTCCCGGAGGGAGACGAATGTTATCTCCCGGAGGGAGACAAATGTTGTCTCCCGGAGGGAAACAAATGTTGTGTCCCGGAGGGAGACAAAGGTTGTCTTCAGGAGGGAGACAAATGTTGTCTCCCGGAGGGAGACAAATGTTGTCTCCCGGAGGGAGACAAATGTTATCTCCCGGAGGGAGACAAATGTTGTCTCCCGAAGGGAGACAAATGTTATCTCCCGGAGGGAGACAAAGGTTGTCTCCCGGAGGGAGACAAATATTATCTCCCGGAGGGAGACAAATGTTGTCTCCCGGAGAGAGACAAAGGTTGTCTCCCGGAGAGAGACAAAGTTTGTCTCCCGGAGGGAGACAAAGGTTGTCTCCCGGAGGGAGACAAATGTTGTCTCCCGGAGGGAGACAAATGTTGTCTCAAGGAGGGAGACAAAGGGTGTCTTCCGGAGGGAGACAAATGTTGTCTCCCGGAGGGAGACATAGGTGGTCTCCCGGAGGGAGACAAATGTTGTCTCCAGGAGGGAGACAAATGTTGTCTCCCGGAGGGAGACAAATGTTGTCTCCCGGAGGGAGACAAATGTTATCTCCCGGAGGGAGACAAATGTTGTCTCCCGAAGGGAGACAAATGTTATCTCCCGGAGGGAGACAAATGTTGTCTCCCGGAGGGAGACGAATGTTATCTCCCGGAGGGAGACAAATGTTGTCTCCCGGAGGGAAACAAATGTTGTGTCCCGGAGGGAGACAAAGGTTGTCTCCCGGAGGGAGACAAAGATTGTCTCCCGGAGGGAGACAAATGTTGTTTCCCGGAGGGAGACAAATGTTGTCTCCCGGAGGGAGACAAAGGTTGTCTCCCGGAGGGAGACAAAGGTGGTCTCTCGGAAGGAGAAAGGCTGTCTCCCGGAGGGAGACAAATGTTGTCTCCTGGAGGGAGACAAATGTTGTCTCACGTAGGGAGACAAATGTTATCTCCCGGAGGGAGACAAATGTTGTCTCCCGGAGGGAGACAAATGTTATCTCCCGGAGGGAGACAAATGTTGTCTCCCGGAGGGAGACAAATGTTGTCTCCCGGAGGGAGACAAATGTTATCTCCCGGAGGGAGACAAATGTTGTCTCCCGGAGGGAGACAAATGTTATCTCCCGGAGGGAGACAAATGTTGTCTCCCGGAGGGAGACAAATGTTATCTCCCGGAGGGAGACAAATGTTGTCTCCCGGAGGGAGACAAAGGTTATCTCCCGGAGGGAGACAAATGTTGTCTCCCGGAGGGAGACAAAGGTTGTCTCCCGGAGGGAGACAAAGGTTGTCTCCCGGAAGGAGACAAAGGTTGTCTCCCGGAGGGAGACAAATGTTATCTCCCGGAGGGAGACAAAGTTTGTCTCCCGGAGGGAGACAAAGGTTGTCTCCCGGAGGGAGACAGTTTGTCTCCCAGAGAGAGACAAAGGTCGTCTCCCGGAGGGAGACAAATGTTGTCTCCCGGAGGTTGAATCGAAAGAAAAGAAAGATGAAACAATATTGTTAGCGGAAGATAAAAACAAAGCCATGCAAACAAAGAAAAGAAACAAAGGATCGATGAATCTCTCAAAACAAGTGAAAACAAACGAATCAAACGACAAAGTTTCTTACGCACATGCAAAAAATCATCATGAATTCAACTCGGAAGGCGCCACAAACCCTCAGCAAGATAATGATTTTGCAGATCCTCATCGAACAGAATCATCTCGGCCAGGGAACAGAAAGAAAACAGCAATGATAATAGGTGATTCGATGGTGAAAAACGTGCACAGTTGGAGACTCAAGGCCGCCCTAAAACAAAACGTAAAAGTCAGGTCGTTTTCTGGCGCAAAGACAACCGACATGATGCATTATACCAAACCAGCAATGGACGAAAGCGCTGAATTATATATCGTGCACTTTGGAACGAATGATCTTCGATCAGACCAAAATCCACAAGAAATTGCTGAAAAGATTGTCTGCGTTGCAATGAAGATGAAAACAGATGCAAATAACGTGGTAATTTCAGGCTTATGCCCAAGGGGTGATGAATACAATGATAAAGCCACCAAAGTCAATGAGCACCTGGAAAGTATTTGCAATTTAAGAAATATAGGGTTTATCAAAAATGAAAATATCGATGCGACGAGACATCTCAACAACAGCAAGCTGCACCTTAACAGAAATGGTGATGCAATTCTTGCAAGCAACTTCCGAAACATGATAAAGAAATATTGATGTGACGACACTTTTGGTATGATTAACGATTTATTGTTAAAAGAAGATAGCATAGACCTTGTAGAAAAAAACATTTTTAGTCCACCATTCCAAGAAATTGCCAATGAAAGCTCACCTGATGGTATTCCAGATGCTCAAACTATACTAAAAGATTTGAAAATTAAAAACCATAAGGGGATAATCATAGCATACCTGAATATCAACTCTATACGAAACAAATTCCAACTTTTGAAATGTATCATTTCGGATAACATTGATATTTTAACAATTGCTGAAACAAAACTTGATTCAAACTTCACAACCAACCAGTTCTTACTTGAAGGTTTCAGACCTCCATTTAGATACGACAGAAACAGTAATGGTGGAGGAATCTTGGTCTATGTTAGGGAAGGAGTTCCAGCAAAGGAAATAAAAACTTATAATTTCCCTGATAACATTGAATGTGGTTTTGTTGAAATCAATCTAAAAAATAAGAAATGGCTTCTCGCGAATGTATACCGTCCTCCCTCTCAAAATGGAAGATATTTTTTTGAAGAAATAGGGAAATCGCTTGATGCCTATGGTACTAGGTATGAAAACTTCATTTTGATGGGGGATTTCAATACGGAAGAACACGATGCTGACATAAGCAATTTCTTGGAAACATATAATCTGAAAAATTTAATGAAAAAACCAACATGCTTTAAATCCGATAGGCCAAGGTCAATTGACTTAATACTCACTAATAGAGTATCCAGTTTCCAAAACACAGATGCGATTGAAACTGGACTATCGGATTTTCATTGTATGATAGTGACTGTTCTAAAAGGCGGTTTTGTGAAAAGGGGCCCAAAATTAATAAATTATAGAGACTATCGAAATTTCAGGATCGATAACTTTAGAAACGATGTATGTATCGAACTTTCCAAACATATCCCAGTAGATTCAATGAGTTATGATACTTTTGACTCGGCATTCAAACAAGTGCTAAACGAACATGCCCCTATAAAAAAGAAATACGTCAGAGCAAACGATGGACCTTTTGTGACAAAAGCATTCAGGAAAGCCGTTATGCTGCGGACGAAATTACGAAATAAATGCAACAAGGAAAGGACCAAAGAAACTGAGAGGGCCTTCAAGAAACAAAGGAACAGATCCGTTAAACTTCTACGCGAAACTAAACGCAACTATTACCAAAATCTTGATCTCAAAAATCTTGGTGACAATCGAAAATTTTGGAAAATTGTAAAGCCTGTCTTTTCTGGTAGGGTTCAGACTTCTTCTAGTGTGACTCTGCTGGAAAATGACAAAGTTGTATCTAACGATAGGGCTGTTGCTGATATCTTTAATGATTACTTTGTTAACATTACAGGCTCTCTTGACATTGCAGACGCTGATTTGAACTTGCTGTCAACGGATGGTATTGATGATCCAGTTGATATCGCAGTGAGAAAATATAGTCTGCATCCAAGTATTAAAAGAATACAAGAGAACTTTAATCATTCCCAGATTTTTGAATTTACACCCGTTTCAGTAGTCGATGTAAACAATCAATTGAAAAGATTAGATCCAAAGAAAGCAACTCCTTTAGAGAGTATCCCAGGTAAAGTCCTGAAAGAAAACTCAGATATCTTTCTGCCTTACCTGACAGATACTTTTAATTTGTGCCTATCAGAAAATTATTTTCCTAAAAAGCTAAAAGATGGAGATGTTTCTTCACTTTTCAAAAAGGATGATGCTTTCTGTAAAAAGAATTACAGGCCAATTACTGTGTTGCCAGCGACTTCAAAAATCTTTGAACGACTAGTATACGACCAGGTAATGCCCTTCGCTGCGAATTTTTTGTCGTCTTTGCTTTGTGGCTTCAGGAAAGGCTATAACACACAGCACGCTCTCCTAAGATTTTTGGAAAGCTGTAAAATGACCCTAGACAAGGGAGGCATTGCAGGTGCTTTATTAATGGATCTATCCAAAGCCTTCGACTGCATAGACCATGAACTGTTAGTAGCGAAATTGCATGCCTACGGTTTTGGTAGATGTGCCCTACTCATGATTCACAGCTATTTGTCACAAAGGAGACAACGAGTTAAGATTAATGGGTCGTTTAGCACTTGGAAAGAAGTTCAAAAAGGAGTCCCACAAGGATCAGTGTTAGGGCCTCTCTTATTTAACGTGTATATTAATGACCTTTTTCTTCTGATGAATAGAGCCGAAATATGCAACTATGCAGACGATACCAATATCTACATATGCGGCTCTGAGGTCGAAAATGTCATTGACGGACTAGAACAAGATGCCATCCAACTATCAACCTGGTATCCTGAAAACTATATGAAATTAAATGCGGACAAATGTCATTTTATGATATTTGGCGAGAAAAAAGACAAGATGAAATTACATGTAGGAATGGCAGTATTAGAAGAAAGTGACGAAGAAACATTATTGGGAGTTACACTAGATACAAAACTTAACTTCAAAACTCATGTGCGGACTCTTTGTAAAAAGGCCAGCCAGAAACTGCATGCTTTATCTCGCATTTCAATTTTCATGGAATCCAAAAAAATAAAATTGATGATGAACACTTTTATAATGTCACAATTCAGCTACTGCCCACTAATCTGGATGTTCCATGACAGAAATGTCAATAACAAGATAAACAGGATACAGGAAAGGGCCCTTCGAATCGCATACAAAGACAACACTTCTCCTTACGAGAAATTGTTAGAAAATGATAATTTGGTATCTATACATCAGAAGAACCTACAGTTGCTTATGGTTGAAATTTACAAAACAAGGAATCATTTGAATCCTTCGTTTATGATGGAAATTTTTGAGGAAAAGGCAATGCCGTATCAACTAAGAAGTTCGAGCAATTTAAACTACCAAAAGTGAGAACCACATGCTATGGTACAGATACCCTAAGGTTCATGGGTCAAAGAACATGGGCAAAATTACCCATAGAAGTGAAAACTTCAGTCTCTTTGACTGTTTTTAAAAAACATCTTAAAACAACAAAATGCAAACATTGCAACTGTAGGATTTGCAAAACTTTTATATATGGTTTAGGTTTTTTGTAATTATTAAGTATTTCTTTTGTATACACCTTTTGTAAATAGTTGGCCTTAATTAGCTTTTATCTTTAGTTATTTCGAACAGCCAACTTTAAATCAAAGAAGTAATAATAATAATAATAATAATAATAATAATAATAATAATAATAATAATAATAATAATAATAATAATAATAATAATAATAATAATAATAATAATAATAATAATAATAATAATAATAATAATAATAATAATAATAATAATAATAATAATAATAATAATAATAATAATAATAATAATAATAATAATAATAATAATAATAATAATAATAAGACAAATGTTATCTCCCGGAGGGAGACAGGTTGTCTCCGGAGTTAGACAATTGTTGTCTCCCGGAGGGAGACAAAGGTTGTCTCCCGGAGGGAGACAAAGGGCGTCTCCCGGAGGGAGACATAGGTGGTCTCCCGGAGGGAGACAAATCTTGTCTCCCGGAGGGAGACAAAGGTTGTCTCCCGGAAGGAGACAGGTTGTCTCCCGGAGGGAGACAAATGTTGTCTCCCGGAGGGAGACAAAGGTTGTCTCCCGGAGGGAGACAAAGGTGGTCTCCCGGAAGAAGACAGGCTGTCTCCCGGAGGGAGACCAATGTTGTCTCCCGGAGGGAGACAAATGTTGTCTCCCGGAGGGAGACAAATGTTATCTCCCGGAGGGAGACAAATGTTGTCTCCCGGAGGGAGACAAATGTTGTCTTCCGGAGGGAGACAAAGGTTGTCTCCCGGAGGGAGACAAATTTTGTCTCCCGGAGGGAGACAAAGGTTGACTCCCGGAGGGAGACAAATGTTGTCTTCCCGGAGGGAGACAAATGTTATCTCCCGGAGGGAGACAAATGTTGTCTCCCGGAGGGAGACAAATGTTATCTCCCGGAGGGAGACAAAGGTGGTCTCCCGGAAGGAGAAAGGCTGTCTCCCGGAGGGAGACAAATGTTGTCTCCCGGAGGGAGACAAATGTTGTCTCCCGGAGGGAGACAAGTGTTGTCTCCCGGAGGGAGACAAATGTTGTCTCCCGGAGGGAGACAAATGTTATCTCCCGGAGGGAGACAAATGTTATCTCCCGGAGGGAGACAAATGTTGTCTCCCGGAGGGAGACAAATGTTATCTCCCGGAGGGAGACAAATGTTGTCTCCCGGAGAGAGACAAATGTTGTCTCCCGGAGGGAGACAAAGGTTGTCTCCCGGAGGGAGACAAAGTTTGTCTCCCGGAGGGAGACAAAGGTTGTCTCCCGGAGGGAGACAAATGTTGTCTCCCGGAGGGAGACAAATGTTATCTCCCGGAGGGAGACAAATGTTGATTCCCGGAGGGAGACAAATGTTGTCTCCCGGAGGGAGACAAAGGTTGTCTCCCGGAGGGAGACAAAGGTTGTCTCCCGGAGGGAGACAAAGTTTGTCTCCCGGAGGGAGAAAAAGGTTGTCTCCCGGAGGGAGACAAAGGTTGTCTCCCGGAGGGAGACAAATGTTGTCTCCCGGAGGGAGACAAATGTTATCTCCTGGAGGGAGACAAAAGTTGTCTCCCGGAGGGAGACAAATGTTATCTCCCGGAGGGAGACAAAGGTGGTCTCCCGGAAGGAGAAAGGCTGTCTCCCGGAGGGAGACAAATGTTGTCTCCCGGAGGGAGACAAATGTTGTCTCCCGGAGGGAGACAAAGGTTGTCTCCCGGAGGGAGACAAATGTTGTCTCCCGGAGGGAGACAAATGTTATCTCCCGGAGGGAGACAAATGTTGTTTCCCGGAGGGAGACAAAGGTTGTCTCCCGGAGAGAGACAAAGGGTGTCTCCCGGAGGGAGACATAGGTGGTCTCCCGGAGGGAGACAAATGTTGTCTCCCGGAGGGAGACAAATGTTATCTCCCGGAGGGAGACAAATGTTGTCTCCCGGAGGGAGACAAATGTTGTCTTCCGGAGGGAGACAAAGGTTGTCTCCCGGAGGGAGACAAATTTTGTCTCCCGGAGAGAGACAAAGGTTGACTCCTGGAGGGAGACAAATGTTGTCTTCCCGGAGGGAGACAAATGTTATCTCCCGGAGGGAGACAAATGTTTTCTCCCTGAGGGAGACAAATGTTATCTCCCGGAGGGAGACAAAGGTGGTCTCCCGGAAGGAGAAAGGCTGTCTCCCGGAGGGAGACAAATGTTGTCTCCCGGAGGGAGACAAATGTTGTCTCCCGGAGGGAGACAAGTGTTGTCTCCCGGAGGGAGACAAATGTTGTCTCCCGGAGGGAGACAAATGTTATCTCCCGGAGGGAGACAAATGTTATCTCCCGGAGGGAGACAAATGTTGTCTCCCGGAGGGAGACAAATGTTATCTCCCGGAGGGAGACAAATGTTGTCTCCCGGAGAGAGACAAATGTTGTCTCCCGGGGGGAGACAAAGGTTGTCTCCCGGAGGGAGACAAAGGTTGTCTCCCGGAGGGAGACAAATGTTGCCTCCCGGAGGGAGACAAATGTTATCTCCCGGAGGGAGACAAATGTTGTTTCCCGGAGGGAGACAAATGTTGTCTCCCGGAGGGAGACAAATGTTATCTCCTGGAGGGAGACAAATGTTGTCTCCCGGAGGGAGACAAATGTTATCTCCCGGAGGGAGACAAAGGTGGTCTCCCGGAAGGAGAAAGGCTGTCTCCCGGAGGGAGACAAATGTTGTCTCCCGGAGGGAGACAAATGTTATCTCCCGGAGGGAGACAAATGTTGTCTCCCGGAGGGAGACAAATGTTATCTCCCGGAGGGAGACAAATGTTGTCTCCCGGAGAGAGACAAATGTTGTCTCCCGGAGGGAGACAAAGGTTGTCTCCCGGAGGGAGACAAAGTTTGTCTCCCTGAGGGAGACAAAGGTTGTCTCCCGGAGGGAGACAAATGTTGTCTCCCGGAGGGAGACAAATGTTATCTCCCGGAGGGAGACAAATGTTGATTCCCGGAGGGAGACAAATGTTGTCTCCCGGAGGGAGACAAAGGTTGTCTCCCGGAGGGAGACAAAGGTTGTCTCCCGGAGGGAGACAAAGGTTGTCTCCCGGAGGGAGACAAATGTTGTCTCCCGGAGGGAGACAAATGTTATCTCCTGGAGGGAGACAAAAGTTGTCTCCCGGAGGGAGACAAATGTTATCTCCCGGAGGGAGACAAAGGTGGTCTCCCGGAAGGAGAAATGTTGTCTCCCGGAGGGAGACAAATGTTGTCTCCCGGAGGGAGACAAAGGTTGTCTCCCGGAGGGAGACAAATGTTGTCTCCCGGAGGGAGACAAATGTTATCTCCCGGAGGGAGACAAATGTTGTTTCCCGGAGGGAGACAAAGGTTGTCTCCCGGAGGGAGACAAAGGGTGTCTCCCGGAGGGAGACATAGGTGGTCTCCCGGAGGGAGACAAATGTTGTCTCCCGGAGGGAGACAAATGTTATCTCCCGGAGGGAGACAAATGTTGTCTCCCGGAGGGAGACAAATGTTGTCTTCCGGAGGGAGACAAAGGTTGTCTCCCGGAGGGAGACAAATTTTGTCTCCCGGAGAGAGACAAAGGTTGACTCCTGGAGGGAGACAAATGTTGTCTTCCCGGAGGGAGACAAATGTTATCTCCCGGAGGGAGACAAATGTTGTCTCCCTGAGGGAGACAAATGTTATCTCCCGGAGGGAGACAAAGGTGGTCTCCCGGAAGGAGAAAGGCTGTCTCCCGGAGGGAGACAAATGTTGTCTCCCGGAGGGAGACAAGTGTTGTCTCCCGGAGGGAGACAAATGTTGTCTCCCGGAGGGAGACAAATGTTATCTCCCGGAGGGAGACAAATGTTATCTCCCGGAGGGAGACAAATGTTGTCTCCCGGAGGGAGACAAATGTTATCTCCCGGAGGGAGACAAATGTTGTCTCCCGGAGAGAGACAAATGTTGTCTCCCGGGGGGAGACAAAGGTTGTCTCCCGGAGGGACACAAAGGTTGTCTCCCGGAGGGAGACAAATGTTGCCTCCCGGAGGGAGACAAATGTTATCTCCCGGAGGGAGACAAATGTTGTTTCCCGGAGGGAGACAAATGTTGTCTCCCGGAGGGAGACAAATGTTATCTCCTGGAGGGAGACAAATGTTGTCTCCCGGAGAGAGACAAAGGTTGACTCCTGGAGGGAGACAAATGTTGTCTTCCCGGAGGGAGACAAATGTTATCTCCCGGAGGGAGACAAATGTTGTCTCCCTGAGGGAGACAAATGTTATCTCCCGGAGGGAGACAAAGGTGGTCTCCCGGAAGGAGAAAGGCTGTCTCCCGGAGGGAGACAAATGTTGTCTCCCGGAGGGAGACAAGTGTTGTCTCCCGGAGGGAGACAAATGTTGTCTCCCGGAGGGAGACAAATGTTATCTCCCGGAGGGAGACAAATGTTATCTCCCGGAGGGAGACAAATGTTGTCTCCCGGAGGGAGACAAATGTTATCTCCCGGAGGGAGACAAATGTTGTCTCCCGGAGAGAGACAAATGTTGTCTCCCGGGGGGAGACAAAGGTTGTCTCCCGGAGGGACACAAAGGTTGTCTCCCGGAGGGAGACAAAGGTTGTCTCCCGGAGGGAGACAAATGTTGTCTCCCGGAGGGAGACAAATGTTATCTCCTGGAGGGAGACAAAAGTTGTCTCCCGGAGGGAGACAAATGTTATCTCCCGGAGGGAGACAAAGGTGGTCTCCCGGAAGGAGAAATGTTGTCTCCCGGAGGGAGACAAATGTTGTCTCCCGGAGGGAGACAAAGGTTGTCTCCCGGAGGGAGACAAATGTTGTCTCCCGGAGGGAGACAAATGTTATCTCCCGGAGGGAGACAAATGTTGTTTCCCGGAGGGAGACAAAGGTTGTCTCCCGGAGGGAGACAAAGGGTGTCTCCCGGAGGGAGACATAGGTGGTCTCCCGGAGGGAGACAAATGTTGTCTCCCGGAGGGAGACAAATGTTATCTCCCGGAGGGAGACAAATGTTGTCTCCCGGAGGGAGACAAATGTTGTCTTCCGGAGGGAGACAAAGGTTGTCTCCCGGAGGGAGACAAATTTTGTCTCCCGGAGAGAGACAAAGGTTGACTCCTGGAGGGAGACAAATGTTGTCTTCCCGGAGGGAGACAAATGTTATCTCCCGGAGGGAGACAAATGTTGTCTCCCTGAGGGAGACAAATGTTATCTCCCGGAGGGAGACAAAGGTGGTCTCCCGGAAGGAGAAAGGCTGTCTCCCGGAGGGAGACAAATGTTGTCTCCCGGAGGGAGACAAGTGTTGTCTCCCGGAGGGAGACAAATGTTGTCTCCCGGAGGGAGACAAATGTTATCTCCCGGAGGGAGACAAATGTTATCTCCCGGAGGGAGACAAATGTTGTCTCCCGGAGGGAGACAAATGTTATCTCCCGGAGGGAGACAAATGTTGTCTCCCGGAGAGAGACAAATGTTGTCTCCCGGGGGGAGACAAAGGTTGTCTCCCGGAGGGACACAAAGGTTGTCTCCCGGAGGGAGACAAATGTTGCCTCCCGGAGGGAGACAAATGTTATCTCCCGGAGGGAGACAAATGTTGTTTCCCGGAGGGAGACAAATGTTGTCTCCCGGAGGGAGACAAATGTTATCTCCTGGAGGGAGACAAATGTTGTCTCCCGGAGGGAGACAAATGTTATCTCCCGGAGGGAGACAAAGGTGGTCTCCCGGAAGGAGAAAGGCTGTCTCCCGGAGGGAGACCAATGTTGTCTCCCAGAGGGAGACAAATGTTGTCTCCCGGAGGGAGACAAATGTTATCTCCCGGAGGGAGACAAATGTTGTCTCCCGGAGGGAGACAAATGTTGTCTTCCGGAGGGAGACAAAGGTTGTCTCCCGGAGGGAGACAAATTTTGTCTCCCGGAGGGAGACAAAGGTTGACTCCCGGAGGGAGACAAATGTTGTCTTCCCGGAGGGAGACAAATGTTATCTCCCGGAGGGAGACAAATGTTGTCTCCCGGAGGGAGACAAATGTTATCTCCCGGAGGGAGACAAAGGTGGTCTCCCGGAAGGAGAAAGGCTGTCTCCCGGAGGGAGACAAATGTTGTCTCCCGGAGGGAGACAAATGTTGTCTCCCGGAGGGAGACAAGTGTTGTCTCCCGGAGGGAGACAAATGTTGTCTCCCGAAGGGAGACAAATGTTATCTCCCGGAGGGAGACAAATGTTATCTCCCGGAGGGAGACAAATGTTGTCTCCCGGAGGGAGACAAATGTTATCTCCCGGAGGGAGACAAATGTTGTCTCCCGGAGAGAGACAAATGTTGTCTCCCGGAGGGAGACAAAGGTTGTCTCCAGGAGGGAGACAAAGTTTGTCTCCCGGAGGGAGACAAAGGTTGTCTCCCGGAGGGAGACAAATGTTGTCTCCCGGAGGGAGACAAATGTTATCTCCCGGAGGGAGACAAATGTTGATTCCCGGAGGGAGACAAATGTTGTCTCCCGGAGGGAGACAAAGGTTGTCTCCCGGAGGGAGACAAAGGTTGTCTCCCGGAGGGAGACAAAGTTTGTCTCCCGGAGGGAGAAAAAGGTTGTCTCCCGGAGGGAGACAAAGGTTGTCTCCCGGAGGGAGACAAATGTTGTCTCCCGGAGGGAGACAAATGTTATCTCCTGGAGGGAGACAAAAGTTGTCTCCCGGAGGGAGACAAATGTTATCTCCCGGAGGGAGACAAAGGTGGTCTCCCGGAAGGAGAAAGGCTGTCTCCCGGAGGGAGACAAATGTTGTCTCCCGGAGGGAGACAAATGTTGTCTCCCGGAGGGAGACAAAGGTTGTCTCCCGGAGGGAGACAAATGTTGTCTCCCGGAGGGAGACAAATGTTATCTCCCGGAGGGAGACAAATGTTGTTTCCCGGAGGGAGACAAAGGTTGTCTCCCGGAGAGAGACAAAGGGTGTCTCCCGGAGGGAGACATAGGTGGTCTCCCGGAGGGAGACAAATGTTGTCTCCCGGAGGGAGAAAAATGTTATCTCCCGGAGGGAGACAAATGTTGTCTCCCGGAGGGAGACAAATGTTGTCTTCCGGAGGGAGACAAAGGTTGTCTCCCGGAGGGAGACAAATTTTGTCTCCCGGAGAGAGACAAAGGTTGACTCCTGGAGGGAGACAAATGTTGTCTTCCCGGAGGGAGACAAATGTTATCTCCCGGAGGGAGACAAATGTTGTCTCCCTGAGGGAGACAAATGTTATCTCCCGGAGGGAGACAAAGGTGGTCTCCCGGAAGGAGAAAGGCTGTCTCCCGGAGGGAGACAAATGTTGTCTCCCGGAGGGAGACAAATGTTGTCTCCCGGAGGGAGACAAGTGTTGTCTCCCGGAGGGAGACAAATGTTGTCTCCCGGAGGGAGACAAATGTTATCTCCCGGAGGGAGACAAATGTTATCTCCCGGAGGGAGACAAATGTTGTCTCCCGGAGGGAGACAAATGTTATCTCCCGGAGGGAGACAAATGTTGTCTCCCGGAGAGAGACAAATGTTGTCTCCCGGGGGGAGACAAAGGTTGTCTCCCGGAGGGAGACAAAGGTTGTCTCCCGGAGGGAGACAAATGTTGCCTCCCGGAGGGAGACAAATGTTATCTCCCGGAGGGAGACAAATGTTGTTTCCCGGAGGGAGACAAATGTTGTCTCCCGGAGGGAGACAAATGTTATCTCCTGGAGGGAGACAAATGTTGTCTCCCGGAGGGAGACAAATGTTATCTCCCGGAGGGAGACAAAGGTGGTCTCCCGGAAGGAGAAAGGCTGTCTCCCGGAGGGAGACAAATGTTGTCTCCCGGAGGGAGACAAATGTTATCTCCCGGAGGGAGACAAATGTTGTCTCCCGGAGGGAGACAAATGTTATCTCCCGGAGGGAGACAAATGTTGTCTCCCGGAGAGAGACAAATGTTGTCTCCCGGAGGGAGACAAAGGTTGTCTCCCTAGGGAGACAAAGTTTGTCTCCCGGAGGGAGACAAAGGTTGTCTCCCGGAGGGAGACAAATGTTGTCTCCCGGAGGGAGACAAATGTTATCTCCCGGAGGGAGACAAATGTTGATTCCCGGAGGGAGACAAATGTTGTCTCCCGGAGGGAGACAAATGTTATCTCCCGGAGGGAGACAAATGTTATCTCCCGGAGGGAGACAAATGTTGTCTCCCGGAGGGAGACAAATGTTATCTCCCGAAGGGAGACAAATGTTGTCTCCCGGAGGGAGACAAATGTTGTCTCCCGGAGGGAGACAAAGGTTGTCTCCCGGAGGGAGACAAATGTTATCTCCCGGAGGGAGACAAATGTTGTTTCCCGGAGGGAGACAAATGTTGTCTCACGGAGGGAGACAAAGGTTGTCTCCCGGAGGGAGACAAAGGTTGTCTCCCGGAGGGTACAAAGTTTGTCTCCCGGAGGGAGACAAAGGTTGTCTCCCGGAGGGAGACAAAGGTTGTCTCCCGGAGGGAGACAAATGTTGTCTCCCGGAGGGAGACAAATGTTATCTCCCGGAGGGAGACAAATGTTGTCTCCCGGAGGGAGACAAATGTTGTCTCCCGGAGGGAGACAAATGTTATCTCCTGGAGGGAGACAAATGTTGTCTCCCGGAGCGAGACAAATGTTATCTCCCGGAGGGAGACAAAGGTGGTCTCTCGGAAGGAGAAAGGCTTTCTCGCGGAGGGAGACAAATGTTGTCTCCCGGAGGGAGACAAATGTTGTCTCCCGGAGGGAGACAAGTGTTGTCTCCCGGAGGGAGACAAATGTTGTCTCCCGGAGGGAGACAAATGTTATCTCCCGGAGGGAGACAAATGTTATCTCCCGGAGGGAGACAAATGTTGTCTCCCGGAGGGAGACAAATGTTATCTCCCGAAGGGAGACAAATGTTGTCTCCCGGAGGGAGACAAATGTTGTCTCCCGGAGGGAGACAAAGGTTGTTTCCCGGAGGGAGACAAATGTTATCTCCCGGAGGGAGACAAATGTTGTCTCCCGGAGGGAGACAAATGTTATCTCCCGGAGGGAGACAAAGGTGGTCTCCCGGAAGGAGAAAGGCTGTCTCCCGGAGGGAGACAAATGTTGTCTCCCGGAGGGAGACAAATGTTGTCTCCCGGAGGGAGACAAGTGTTGTCTCCCGGAGGGAGACAAATGTTGTCTCCTGGAGGGAGACAAATGTTATCTCCCTGAGGGAGACAAATGTTATCTCCCGGAGGGAGACAAATGTTGTCTCCCGGAGGGAGACAAATGTTATCTCCCGGAGGGAGACAAATGTGGTCTCCCGGAGGGAGACAAAGGTTGTCTCCCGGAGGGAGACAAAGGTTGACTCCCGGAGGGAGACAAATGTTGTCTTCCCGGAGGGAGACAAATGTTATCTCCCGGAGGGAGACAAATGTTGTCTCCCGGAGGGAGACAAATGTTATCTCCCGGAGGGAGACAAAGGTGGTCTCCCGGAAGGAGAAAAGCTGTCTCCCGGAGGGAGACAAATGTTGTCTCCCGGAGGGAGACAAATGTTGTCTCCCGGAGGGAGACAAGTGTTGTCTCCCGGAGGGAGACAAATGTTGTCTCCCGGAGGGAGACAAATGTTGTATCTCGGAGGGAGACAAATGTTATCTCCCGGAGGGAGACAAATGTTGTCTCCCGGAGAGAGACAAATGTTGTCTCCCGGAGGGAGACAAAGGTTGTCTCCCGGAGGGAGACAAATGTTATCTCCTGAAGGGAGACAAATGTTGTCTCCCGGAGGGAGACAAATGTTATCTCCCGGAGGGAGACAAAGGTGGTCTCCCGGAAGGAGAAAGGCTGTCTCCCGGAGGGAGACAAATGTTGTCTCCCGGAGGGAGACAAATGTTATCTCCCGGAGGGAGACAAGTGTTGTCTCCCGGAGGGAGACAAATGTTGTCTCCCGGAGGGAGACAAATGTTATCTCCCGGAGGGAGACAAATGTTATCTCCCGGAGGGAGACAAATAATGTCTCCCGGAGGGAGACAAATGTTATCTCCCGAAGGGAGACAAATGTTGTCTCCCGGAGGGAGACAAATGTTGTCTCCCGGAGGGAGACAAAGGTTGTCTCCCGGAGGGAGACAAATGTTATCTCCCGGAGGGAGACAAATGTTGTTTCCCGGAGGGAGACAAATGTTGTCTCACGGAGGGAGACAAAGGTTGTCTCCCGGAGGGAGACAAAGGTTGCCTCCCGGAGGGTACAAAGTTTGTCTCCCGGAGGGAGACAAAGGTTGTCTCCCGGAGGGAGACAAAGGTTGTCTCCCGGAGGGAGACAAATGTTGTCTCCCGGAGGGAGACAAATGTTATCTCCCGGAGGGAGACAAATGTTGTCTCCCGGAGGGTACAAAGTTTGTCTCCCGGAGGGAGACAAAGGTTGTCTCCCGGAGGGAGACAAAGGTTGTCTCCCGGAGGGAGACAAATGTTGTCTCCCGGAGGGAGACAAATGTTATCTCCCGGAGGGAGACAAATGTTGTCTCCCGGAGGGAGACAAATGTTGTCTCCCGGAGGGAGAAAAATGTTATCTCCTGGAGGGAGACAAATGTTGTCTCCCGGAGGGAGACAAATGTTATCTCCCGGAGGGAGACAAAGGTGGTCTCCCGGAAGGAGAAAGGCTGTCTCCCGGAGGGAGACAAATGTTGTCTCCCGGAGGGAGACAAATGTTGTCTCCCGGAGGGAGACAAGTGTTGTCTCCCGGAGGGAGACAAATGTTGTCTCCCGGAGGGAGACAAATGTTATCTCCCGGAGGGAGACAAATCTTATCTCCCGGAGGGAGACAAATGTTGTCTCCCGGAGGGAGACAAATGTTATCTCCCGAAGGGAGACAAATGTTGTCTCTCGGAGGGAGACAAATGTTGTCTCCCGGAGGGAGACAAAGGTTGTCTCCCGGAGGGAGACAAATGTTATCTCCCGGAGGGAGACAAATGTTGTCTCCCGGAGGGAGACAAATGTTATCTCCCGGAGGGAGACAAAGGTGGTCTCCCGGAAGGAGAAAGGCTGTCTCCCGGAGGGAGACAAATGTTGTCTCCTGGAGGGAGACAAATGTTGTCTCCCGGAGGTAGACAAGTGTTGTCTCCCGGAGGGAGACAAATGTTGTCTCCTGGAGGGAGACAAATGTTATCTCCCTGAGGGAGACAAATGTTATCTCCCGGAGGGAGACAAATGTTGTCTCCCGGAGGGAGACAAATGTTATCTCCCGGAGGGAGACAAATGTTGTCTCCCGGAGGGAGACAAAGGTTGTCTCCCGGAGGGAGACAAAGGTTGACTCCCGGAGGGAGACAAATGTTGTCTTCCCGGAGGGAGACAAATGTTATCTCCCGGAGGGAGACAAATGTTGTCTCCCGGAGGGAGACAAATGTTATCTCCCAGAGGGAGACAAAGGTGGTCTCCCGGAAGGAGAAAAGCTGTCTCCCGGAGGGAGACAAATGTTGTCTCCCGGAGGGAGACAAATGTTGTCTCCCGGAGGGAGACAAGTGTTGTCTCCCGGAGGGAGACAAATGTTGTCTCCCGGAGGGAGACAAATGTTATCTCCCTGAGGGAGACAAATGTTATCTCCCGGAGGGAGACAAATGTTGTCTCCCGGAGGGAGACAAATGTTATCTCCCGGAGGGAGACAAATGTTGTCTCCCGGAGGGAGACAAATGTTGTCTCCCGGAGGGAGACAAATGTTATCTCCCGGAGGGAGACAAATGTTATCTCCCGGAGGGAGACAAATGTTGTATCTCGGAGGGAGACAAATGTTATCTCCCGGAGGGAGACAAATGTTGTCTCCCGGAGAGAGACAAATGTTGTCTCCCGGAGGGAGACAAAGGTTGTCTCCCGGAGGGAGACAAATGTTATCTCCTGGAGGGAGACAAATGTTGTCTCCCGGAGGGAGACAAATGTTATCTCCCTGAGGGAGACAAATGTTATCTCCCGGAGGGAGACAAATGTTGTCTCCCGGAGGGAGACAAATGTTATCTCCCGGAGGGAGACAAATGTTGTCTCCCGGAGGGAGACAAATGTTGTCTCCCGGAGGGAGACAAATGTTATCTCCCGGAGGGAGACAAATGTTATCTCCCGGAGGGAGACAAATGTTGTATCTCGGAGGGAGACAAATGTTATCTCCCGGAGGGAGACAAATGTTGTCTCCCGGAGAGAGACAAATGTTGTCTCCCGGAGGGAGACAAAGGTTGTCTCCCGGAGGGAGACAAATGTTATCTCCTGGAGGGAGACAAATGTTGTCTCCCGGAGGGAGACAAATGTTATCTCCCGGAGGGAGACAAAGGTGGTCTCCCGGAAGGAGAAAGGCTGTCTCCCGGAGGGAGACAAATGTTGTCTCCCGGAGGGAGACAAATGTTGTCTCCCAGAGGGAGACAAGTGTTGTCTCCCGGAGGGAGACAAATGTTGTCTCCCGGAGGGAGACAAATGTTATCTCCCGGAGGGAGACAAATGTTATCTCCCGGAGGGAGACAAATGTTGTCTCCCGGAGGGAGACAAATGTTATCTCCCGAAGGGAGACAAATGTTGTCTCCCGGAGGGAGACAAATGTTGTCTCCCGGAGGGAGACAAAGGTTGTCTCCCGGAGGGAGACAAATATTATCTCCCGGAGGGAGACAAATGTTGTTTCCCGGAGGGAGACAAATGTTGTCTCACGGAGGGAGACAAATGTTGTCTCCCGGAGGGAGACAAAAGTTATCTCCCGGAGGGAGACAAATGTTGTCTCCCGGAGGGAGACAAATGTTGTCTCCCGGAGGGAGACAAATGTTATCTCCTGGAGGGAGACAAATGTTGTCTCCCGGAGGGAGACAAATGTTATCTCCCGGAGGGAGACAAAGGTGGTCTCCCGGAAGGAGAAAGGCTGTCTCCCGGAGGGAGACAAATGTTGTCTCCCGGAGGGAGACAAATGTTGTCTCCCGGAGGGAGACAAATGTTGTCTCCCGGAGGGAGACAAGTGTTGTCTCCTGGAGGGAGACAAATGTTGTCTCCCGGAGGGAGACAAATGTTATCTCCCGGAGGGAGACAAATGTTATCTCCCGGAGGGAGACAAATGTTGTCTCCCGGAGGGAGACAAATGTTATCTCCCGGAGGGAGACAAATGTTGTTTCCCGGAGGGAGACAAATGTTGTCTCACGGAGGGAGACAAAGGTTGTCTCCCGGAGGGAGACAAAGGTTGTCTCCCGGAGGGTACAAAGTTTGTCTCCCGGAGGGAGACAAAGGTTGTCTCCCGGAGGGAGACAAAGGTTGTCTCCCGGAGGGAGACAAATGTTGTCTCCCGGAGGGAGACAAATGTTATCTCCCGGAGGGAGACAAAGGTGGTCTCCCGGAAGGAGAAAGGCTGTCTCCCGGAGGGAGACAAATGTTGTCTCCCGGAGGGAGACAAATGTTGTCTCCCGGAGGGAGACAAGTGTTGTCTCCCGGAGGGAGACAAATGTTGTCTCCCGGAGGGAGACAAATTTTATCTCCCGGAGGGAGACAAATGTTATCTCCCGGAGGGAGACAAATGTTGTCTCCCGGAGGGAGACAAATGTTATCTCCCGGAGGGAGACAAATGTTGTCTCCCGGAGGGAGAAAAATGTTATCTCCCGGAGGGAGACAAAGGTGGTCTCCCGGAAGGAGAAAGGCTGTCTCCCGGAGGGAGACAAACGTTGTCTCCCGGAGGGAGACAAATGTTGTCTCCCGGAGGGAGACAAGTGTTGTCTCCCGGAGGGAGACAAATGTTGTCTCCTGGAGGGAGACAAATGTTATCTCCCTGAGGGAGACAAATGTTATCTCCCGGAGGGAGACAAATGTTGTCTCCCGGAGGGAGACAAATGTTGTCTCCCGGAGGGAGACAAATGTTATCTCCCGGAGGGAGACAAAGGTTGTCTCCCGGAGGGAGACAAAGGTTGTCTCCCGGAGGGAGACAAATGTTGTCTCCCGGAGGGAGACAAATGTTATCTCCCGGAGGGAGACAAATGTTGTCTCCCGGAGGGAGACAAATGTTATCTCCCGGAGGGAGACAAAGGTGGTCTCCCGGAAGGAGAAAGGCTGTCTCCCGGAGGGAGACAAATGTTGTCTCCCGGAGGGAGACAAATGTTGTCTCCCGGAGGGAGACAAGTCTTGTCTCCCGGAGGGAGACAAATGTTGTCTCCCGGAGGGAGACAAATGTTATCTCCCGGAGGGAGACAAATGTTATCTCCCGGAGGGAGACAAATGTTGTCTCCCGGAGGGAGACAAATGTTATCTCCCGGAGGGAGACAAATGTTGTCTCCCGGAGGGAGACAAATGTTGTCTCCCGGAGGGAGACAAAGGTTGTCTCCCGGAGGGAGACAAAGTTTGTCTCCCGGAGGGAGACAAAGGTTTTCTCCCGGAGGGAGACAAATTTTGTCTCCCGGAGGGAGACAAAGGTTGACTCCCGGAGGGAGACAAATGTTGTCTTCCCGGAGGGAGACAAATGTTATCTCCCGGAGGGAGACAAATGCTGTCTCCCGGAGGGAGACAAATGTTATCTCCCGGAGGGAGACAAAGGTGGTCTCCCGGAAGGAGAAAGGCTATCTCCCGGAGGGAGACAAATGTTGTCTCCCGGAGGGAGACAAATGTTGTCTCCCGGAGGGAGACAAGTGTTGTCTCCCGGAGGGAGACAAATGTTGTCTCCTGGAGGGAGACAAATGTTATCTCCCTGAGGGAGACAAATGTTATCTCCCGGAGGGAGACAAATGTTGTCTCCCGGAGGGAGACAAATGTTATCTCCCGGAGGGAGACAAATGTGGTCTCCCGGAGGGAGACAAATGTTGTCTCCCGGAGGGAGACAAAGGTTGTCTCCCGGAGGGAGACAAATGTTGTCTCCCGGAGGGAGACAAATGTTATCTCCCGGAGGGAGACAAATGTTGTTTCCCGGAGGGAGACAAATGTTGTTTCCCGGAGGGAGACAAATGTTGTCTCCCGGAGGGAGACAAAGGTTGTCTCCCGGAGGGAGACAAAGGTGGTCTCCCGGAAGGAGAAAGGCTGTCTCCCGGAGGGAGACAAATGTTGTCTCCCGGAGGGAGACAAATGTTATCTCCCGGAGGGAGACAAATGTTGTCTCCCGGAGGAAGACAAAGGCTGTCTCCCGGAGGGAGACAAAGGTTGTCTCCCGGAGGGAGACAAATGTTGTCTCCGGGAGGGAGACAAATGTTATCTCCCGGAGGGAGACAAATGTTGTCTCCCGGAGGGAGACAAATGTTGTCTCCCGGAGGAAGACAAAGGTTGTCTCCCGGAGAGAGACAAAGGTTGTCTCCCGGAGGGAGACAAAGGTTGTCTCCCGGAGGGAGACAAAGGTGGTCTCCGGAAGGAGACAGGCTGTCTCCCGGAGGGAGACAAATGTTATCTCCCGAAAGGAAGACAAATGTTGTCTCCCGGAGGGAGACAAATGTTGTCTCCCGGAGGGAGACAAATGTTATCTCACGGAGGGAGACAAAGTTTGCCTCCCGGAGGGTACAAAGTTTGTCTCCCGGAGGGAGACAAAGGTTGTCTCCCGGAGGGAGACAAAGGTTGTCTCCCGGAGGGAGACAAATGTTGTCTCCCGGAGGGAGACAAATGTTATCTCCCGGAGGGAGACAAATGTTGTCTCCCGGAGGGTACAAAGTTTGTCTCCCGGAGGGAGACAAAGGTTGT
Source organism: Aurelia sp. 4 Dawson et al 2005 (assembly GCA_964019985.1). NCBI lineage: Eukaryota > Metazoa > Cnidaria > Scyphozoa > Semaeostomeae > Ulmaridae > Aurelia > Aurelia sp. 4 Dawson et al 2005. The sequence continues at coordinate 18,952,625 of OZ026492.1, forward strand.
CTCCCGGAGGGAGACAAAGGTTGTCTCCCGGAGGGAGACAAATGTTGTCTCCCGGAGGGAGACAAATGTTATCTCCCGGAGGGAGACAAATGTTGTCTCCCGGAGGGAGACAAATGTTGTCTCCCGGAGGGAGACAAATGTTATCTCCTGGAGGGAGACAAATGTTGTCTCCCGGAGGGAGACAAATGTTATCTCCCGGAGGGAGACAATGGTGGTCTCCCGGAAGGAGAAAGGCTGTCTCCCGGAGGGAGACAAATGTTGTCTCCCGGAGGGAGACAAATGTTGTCTCCCGGAGGGAGACAAGTGTTGTCTCCCGGAGGGAGACAAATGTTGTCTCCCGGAGGGAGACAAATGTTATCTCCCGGAGGGAGACAAATGTTATCTCCCGGAGGGAGACAAATGTTGTCTCCCGGAGGGAGACAAATGTTATCTCCCGAAGGGAGACAAATGTTGTCTCTCGGAGGGAGACAAATGTTGTCTCCCGGAGGGAGACAAAGGTTGTCTCCCGGAGGGAGACAAATGTTATCTCCCGGAGGGAGACAAATGTTGTCTCCCGGAGGGAGACAAATGTTATCTCCCGGAGGGAGACAAAGGTGGTCTCCTGGAGGGAGACAAATGTTATCTCCCTGAGGGAGACAAATGTTATCTCCCGGAGGGAGACAAATGTTGTCTCCCGGAGGGAGACAAATGTTATCTCCCGGAGGGAGACAAATGTTGTCTCCCGGAGGGAGACAAATGTTATCTCCCGGAGGGAGACAAAGGTGGTCTCCCGGAAGGAGAAAGGCTGTCTCCCGGAGGGAGACAAATGTTGTCTCCCGGAGGGAGACAAATGTTGTCTCCCGGAGGGAGACAAGTGTTGTCTCCCGGAGGGAGACAAATGTTGTCTCCCGGAGGGAGACAAATGTTATCTCCCGGAGGGAGACAAATGTTATCTCCCGGAGGGAGACAAATATTGTCTCCCGGAGGGAGACAAAGGTGGTCTCCCGGAAGGAGAAAGGCTGTCTCCCGGAGGGAGACAAATGTTGTCTCCCGGAGGGAGACAAATGTTGTCTCCCGGAGGGAGACAAGTGTTGTCTCCCGGAGGGAGACAAATGTTGTCTCCTGGAGGGAGACAAATGTTATCTCCCTGAGGGAGACAAATGTTATCTCCCGGAGGGAGACAAATGTTGTCTCCCGGAGGGAGACAAATGTTATCTCCCGGAGGGAGACAAAGGTTGTCTCCCGGAGGGTACAAAGTTTGTCTCCCGGAGGGAGACAAAGGTTGTCTCCCGGAGGGAGACAAAGGTTGTCTCCCGGAGGGAGACAAATGTTGTCTCCCGGAGGGAGACAAAAGTTATCTCCCGGAGGGAGACAAATGTTGTCTCCCGGAGGGAGACAAATGTTGTCTCCCGGAGGGAGAAAAATGTTATCTCCTGGAGGGAGACAAATGTTGTCTCCCGGAGGGAGACAAATGTTGTCTCCCGGAGGGAGACAAATGTTATCTCCCGGAGGGAGACAAATGTTGTCTCCCGGAGGGAGAAAAATGTTATCTCCCGGAGGGAGACAAAGGTGGTCTCCCGGAAGGAGAAAGGCTGTCTCCCGGAGGGAGACAAATGTTGTCTCCCGGAGGGAGACAAATGTTGTCTCCCGGAGGGAGACAAGTGTTGTCTCCCGGAGGGAGACAAATGTTGTCTCCTGGAGGGAGACAAATGTTATCTCCCTGAGGGAGACAAATGTTATCTCCCGGAGGGAGACAAATGTTGTCTCCCGGAGGGAGACAAATGTTGTCTCCCGGAGGGAGACAAATGTTATCTCCCGGAGGGAGACAAAGGTGGTCTCCCGGAAGGAGAAAGGCTGTCTCCCGGAGGGAGACAAATGTTGTTTCCCGGAGGGAGACAAATGTTGTCTCCCGGAGGGAGACAAGTGTTGTCTCCCGGAGGGAGACAAATGTTGTCTCCTGGAGGGAGACAAATGTTATCTCCCTGAGGGAGACAAATGTTATCTCCCGGAGGGAGACAAATGTTGTCTCCCGGAGGGAGACAAATGTTATCTCCCGGAGGGAGACAAAGGTTGTCTCCCGGAGGGTACAAAGTTTGTCTCCCGGAGGGAGACAAAGGTTGTCTCCCGGAGGGAGACAAAGGTTGTCTCCCGGAGGGAGACAAATGTTGTCTCCCGGAGGGAGACAAAAGTTATCTCCCGGAGGGAGACAAATGTTGTCTCCCGGAGGGAGACAAATGTTGTCTCCCGGAGGGAGAAAAATGTTATCTCCTGGAGGGAGACAAATGTTGTCTCCCGGAGGGAGACAAATGTTGTCTCCCGGAGGGAGACAAATGTTATCTCCCGGAGGGAGACAAATGTTGTCTCCCGGAGGGAGAAAAATGTTATCTCCCGGAGGGAGACAAAGGTGGTCTCCCGGAAGGAGAAAGGCTGTCTCCCGGAGGGAGACAAATGTTGTCTCCCGGAGGGAGACAAATGTTGTCTCCCGGAGGGAGACAAGTGTTGTCTCCCGGAGGGAGACAAATGTTGTCTCCTGGAGGGAGACAAATGTTATCTCCCTGAGGGAGACAAATGTTATCTCCCGGAGGGAGACAAATGTTGTCTCCCGGAGGGAGACAAATGTTGTCTCCCGGAGGGAGACAAATGTTATCTCCCGGAGGGAGACAAAGGTGGTCTCCCGGAAGGAGAAAGGCTGTCTCCCGGAGGGAGACAAATGTTGTTTCCCGGAGGGAGACAAATGTTGTCTCCCGGAGGGAGACAAGTGTTGTCTCCCGGAGGGAGACAAATGTTGTCTCCTGGAGGGAGACAAATGTTATCTCCCTGAGGGAGACAAATGTTATCTCCCGGAGGGAGACAAATGTTGTCTCCGGGAGGGAGACAAATGTTATCTCCCGGAGGGAGACAAATGTTGTCTCCCGGAGGGAGACAAATGTTGTCTCCCGGAGGGAGACAAATGTTATCTCCCTGAGGGAGACAAATGTTATCTCCCGGAGGGAGACAAATGTTGTCTCCCGGAGGGAGACAAATGTTATCTCCCAGAGGGAGACAAATGTTGTCTCCCGGAGGGAGACAAATGTTGTCTCCCGGAGGGAGACAAATGTTATCTCCCGGAGGGAGACAAATGTTATCTCCCGGAGGGAGACAAATGTTGTATCTCGGAGGGAGACAAATGTTATCTCCCGGAGGGAGACAAATGTTGTCTCCCGGAGAGAGACAAATGTTGTCTCCCGGAGGGAGACAAAGGTTGTCTCCCGGAGGGAGACAAAGGTTGTCTCCCGGAGGGTACAAAGTTTGTCTCCCGGAGGGAGACAAAGGTTGTCTCCCGGAGGGAGACAAAGGTTGTCTCCCGGAGGGAGACAAATGTTGTCTCCCGGAGGGAGACAAATGTTATCTCCCGGAGGGAGACAAATGTTGTCTCCCGGAGGGAGACAAATGTTATCTCCCGGAGGGAGACAAAGGTGGTCTCCCGGAAGGAGAAAGGCTGTCTCCCGGAGGGAGACAAATGTTGTCTCCCGGAGGGAGACAAATGTTGTCTCCCGGAGGGAGACAAGTGTTGTCTCCCGGAGGGAGACAAATGTTGTCTCCTGGAGGGAGACAAATGTTATCTCCCTGAGGGAGACAAATGTTATCTCCCGGAGGGAGACAAATGTTGTCTCCGGGAGGGAGACAAATGTTATCTCCCGGAGGGAGACAAATGTTGTCTCCCGGAGGGAGACAAATTTTGTCTCCCGGAGGAAGACAAAGGTTGTCTCCCGGAGGGAGACAAAGGTTGTCTCCCGGAGGGAGACAAAGGTTGTCTCCCGGAGGGAGACAAAGGTGGTCTCCGGAAGGAGACAGGCTGTCTCCCGGAGGGAGACAAATGTTGTCTCCCGGAGAGAGACAAAGGTTTTCTCCCGGAAGGAGACAGGTTGTCTCCCGGAGGGAGACAAATGTTATCTCCCGAAAGGAAGACAAATGTTGTCTCCCGGAGGGAGACAAATGTTGTCTCCCGGAGGGAGACAAATGTTATCTCACGGAGGGAGACAAAGTTTGTCTCCCAGAGGGAGACAAAGGTTGTCTCCCGGAGGGAGACAGTTTGTCTCCCAGAGAGAGACAAAGGTCGTCTCCCGGAGGGAGACAAATGTTGTCTCCCGGAGGGAGACAAATGTTATCTCCCGGAGGGAGACAAATGTTGTCTCCCGGAGGGAGACAAATGTTGTCTCCCGGAGGGAGACAATTGTTGGACCCCGGAGGGAGAAAAAGGTTGTCTCCCGGAGGAAGACAAAGGTTGTCTCCCGGAGGGAAACAAATGTTGTCTCCCGGAGGGAGACAAATGTTATCTCCCGGAGGGAGACAAAGTTTGTCTCCCGGAGGGAGACAAAGGTTGTCTCCCGGAGGGAGACAGTTTGTCCCCCAGAGAGAGACAAAGGTCGTCTCCCGGAGGGAGACAAATGTTGTCTCCCGAAGGGAGACAAAGGTTGTCTCCCGGAAGGAGAGAGGTTGTCTCCCGGAGGGAGAGAAATGTTGTCTCCCGGAGGGAGACAAAGGTTGTCTCCCGGAGGGAGACAAAGGTTGTCTCCCGGAGGGAGACAAATGTTGTCTCCCGGAGGAAGACAAAGGTTGTCTCCCGGAGGGAGACAAAGGTTGTCTCCCGGAGGGAGACAAAGGTTGTCTCCCGGAGGGAGACAAAGGTGGTCTCCGGAAGGAGACAGGCTGTCTCCCGGAGGGAGACAAATGTTGTCTCCCGGAGGGAGACAAAGGTTTTCTCCCGGAAGGAGACAGGTTGTCTCCCGGAGGGAGACAAATGTTATCTCCCGAAAGGAAGACAAATGTTGTCTCCCGGAGGGAGACAAATGTTGTCTCCCGGAGGGAGACAAATGTTATCTCACGGAGGGAGACAAAGTTTGTCTCCCAGAGGGAGACAAAGGTTGTCTCCCGGAGGGAGACAGTTTGTCTCCCAGAGAGAGACAAAGGTCGTCTCCCGGAGGGAGACAAATGTTGTCTCCCGGAGGGAGACAAATGTTATCTCCCGGAGGGAGACAAATGTTGTCTCCCGGAGGGAGACAAATGTTGTCTCCCGGAGGGAGACAATTGTTGGACCCCGGAGGGAGACAAAGGTTGTCTCCCGGAGGAAGACAAAGGTTGTCTCCCGGAGGGAAACAAATGTTGTCTCCCGGAGGGAGACAAATGTTATCTCCCGGAGGGAGACAAAGTTTGTCTCCCGGAGGGAGACAAAGGTTGTCTCCCGGAGGGAGACAGTTTGTCTCCCAGAGAGAGACAAAGGTCGTCTCCCGGTGGGAGACAAATGTTGTCTCCCGGAGGGAGACAAATGTTATCTCCAGGAGGGAGACAAATGTTGTCTCCCGGAGGGAGACAAATGTTGTCTCCCGGAGGGAGACAAATGTTGTCTCCCGGAGGGAGACAAAGGTTGTCTCCCGGAGGGAGACAAAGTTTGTCTCCCGGAGGGAGACAAAGGTTGTCTCCCGGAGGGAGACAAAGGTTGTCTCCCGAAAGGAAGACAAATGTTGTCTCCCGGAGGGAGACAAATGTTGTCTCCCGGGGGGAGACAAATGTTATCTCCCGGAGGGAGACAAAGTTTGTCTCCCGGAGGGAGACAAAGGTTGTCTCCCGGAGGGAAACAGTTTGTCTCCCAGAGAGAGACAAAGGTCGTCTCCCGGAGGGAGACAAGTGTTGTCTCCCGGAGGGAGACAAATGTTATCTCCAGGAGGGAGACAAATGTTGTCTCCCGGAGGGAGACAAATGTTGTCTCCCGGAAGGAGACAAATGTTGTCTCCCGGAGGGAGACAAAGGTTGTCTCTCGGAGGGAGAAATAGGTTGTCTCCCGGAGGGAGACAAAGGTTGTCTCCCGGAGGGAGACAAAGGTTGTCTCCCGTAGGGAGACAAAGGTTGTCTCCCGGAGGGAGACAAAGGTGGTCTCCGGAAGGAGACAGGCTGTCTCCCGGAGGGAGACAAATGTTGTCTCCCGGAGGGAGACAAAGGTTTTCTCCCGGAAGGAGACAGGTTGTCTCCCGGAGGGAGACAAATGTTATCTCCCGAAAGGAAGACAAATGTTGTCTCCCGGAGGGAGACAAATGTTGTCTCCCGGAGGGAGACAAATGTTATCTCACGGAGGGAGACAAAGTTTGTCTCCCAGAGGGAGACAAAGGTTGTCTCCCGGAGGGAGACAGTTTGTCTCCCAGAGAGAGACAAAGGTCGTCTCCCGGAGGGAGACAAATGTTGTCTCCCGGAGGGAGACAAATGTTATCTCCCGGAGGGAGACAAATGTTGTCTCCCGGAGGGAGACAAATGTTGTCTCCCGGAGGGAGACAATTGTTGGACCCCGGAGGGAGACAAAGGTTGTCTCCCGGAGGAAGACAAAGGTTGTCTCCCGGAGGGAAACAAATGTTGTCTCCCGGAGGGAGACAAATGTTATCTCCCGGAGGGAGACAAAGTTTGTCTCCCGGAGGGAGACAAAGGTTGTCTCCCGGAGGGAGACAGTTTGTCTCCCAGAGAGAGACAAAGGTCGTCTCCCGGTGGGAGACAAATGTTGTCTCCCGGAGGGAGACAAATGTTATCTCCAGGAGGGAGACAAATGTTGTCTCCCGGAGGGAGACAAATGTTGTCTCCCGGAGGGAGACAAATGTTGTCTCCCGGAGGGAGACAAAGGTTGTCTCCCGGAGGGAGACAAAGTTTGTCTCCCGGAGGGAGACAAAGGTTGTCTCCCGGAGGGAGACAAAGGTTGTCTCCCGAAAGGAAGACAAATGTTGTCTCCCGGAGGGAGACAAATGTTGTCTCCCGGGGGGAGACAAATGTTATCTCCCGGAGGGAGACAAAGTTTGTCTCCCGGAGGGAGACAAAGGTTGTCTCCCGGAGGGAAACAGTTTGTCTCCCAGAGAGAGACAAAGGTCGTCTCCCGGAGGGAGACAAGTGTTGTCTCCCGGAGGGAGACAAATGTTATCTCCAGGAGGGAGACAAATGTTGTCTCCCGGAGGGAGACAAATGTTGTCTCCCGGAAGGAGACAAATGTTGTCTCCCGGAGGGAGACAAAGGTTGTCTCTCGGAGGGAGAAATAGGTTGTCTCCCGGAGGGAGACAAAGGTTGTCTCCCGGAGGGAGACAAAGGTTGTCTCCCGTAGGGAGACAAAGGGTGTCTCCCGGAGGGAGACATTGGTGGTCTCCCGGAGGGAGACAAATGTTGTCTCCCGGAGGGAGACAAATGTTGTCTCCCGGAGGGAGACAAAGGTTGTCTCCCGGAGGGACACAAAGTTTGTCTCCTTGAGGGAGACAAAGGTTGTCTCCCGGAGGGAGACAGTTTGTCTCCCAGAGAGAGACAAAGGTCGTGTCCCGGAGGGAGACAAATGTTGTCTCCCGGAGGGAGACAAATGTTATCTCCCGTAGGGAGACAAATGTTGTCTCCCGGAGGGAGACAAATGTTGTCTCCCGGAGGGAGACAGGTTGTCTCCCGGAGGGAGACAATTGTTGTCTCCCGGAGGGAGACAAAGGTTGTCTCCCGGAGGGAGACAAATGTTGTCTCCCGGAGGGAGACAAAGGTTGTCTCCCGGAGGGAGACAAATGTTGACTCCCGGAGGGAGACAAATGTTATCTCCCGGAGGGAGACAAAGTTTGTCTCCCGGAGGGAGACAAATGTTGTCTCCCGGAGGGAGACAAATGTTTTCTCCCGGAGGGAGACAAATGTTGTCTCCCGGAGGGAGATAAATGTTATCTCCCGGAGGGAGACAAATGTTGTCTCCCGGAGGGAGACAAATGTTATCTCCCGGAGGTAGACAAATGTTGTCTCCCGGAGGGAGACAAATGTTGTCTAACGGAGGGAGACAAAGGTCGTCTCCCGGAGGGAGACAAATGTTGTCTCCCGGAGGGAGACAAATGTTATCTCCAGGAGGGAGACAAATGTTGTCTCCCGGAGGGAGACAAAGGTTGTCTCTCGGAGGGAGAAATAGGTTGTCTCCCGGAGGGAGACAAAGGTTGTCTCCCGGAGGGAGACAAAGGTTGTCTCCCGTAGGGAGACAAAGGGTGTCTCCCGGAGGGAGACATAGGTGGTCTCCCGGAGGGAGACAAATGTTGTCTCCCGGAGGGAGACAAATGTTGTCTCCCGGAGGGAGACAAAGGTTGTCTCCCGGAGGGACACAAAGTTTGTCTCCTTGAGGGAGACAAAGGTTGTCTCCCGGAGGGAGACAGTTTGTCTCCCAGAGAGAGACAAAGGTCGTGTCCCGGAGGGAGACAAATGTTGTCTCCCGGAGGGAGACAAATGTTATCTCCCGTAGGGAGACAAATGTTGTCTCCCGGAGGGAGACAAATGTTGTCTCCCGGAGGGAGACAGGTTATCTCCCGGAGGGAGACAAAGTTTGTCTCCCGGAGGGAGACAAAGGTTGTCTCCCGGAGGGAGACAGTTTGTCCCCCAGAGAGAGACAAAGGTCGTCTCCCGGAGGGAGACAAATGTTGTCTCCCGGAGGGAGACAAAGGTTGTCTCCCGGAAGGAGAGTGGTTGCCTCCCGGAGGGAGAGAAATGTTGTCTCCCGGAGGGAGACAAAGGTTGTCTCCCGGAGGGAGACAAAGGTTGTCTCCCGGAGGGAGACAAAGGTTGTCTCCCGGAGGGAGACAAATGTTATCTCCCGGAGGGAGACAATTGTTGGACCCCGGAGGGAGACAAAGGTTGTCTCCCGGAGGAAGACAAAGGTTGTCTCCCGGAGGGAAACAAATGTTGTCTCCCGGAGGGAGACAAATGTTATCTCCCGGAGGGAGACAAAGTTTGTCTCCCGGAGGGAGACAAAGGTTGTCTCCCGGAGGGAGACAGTTTGTCCCCCAGAGAGAGACAAAGGTCGTCTCCCGGAGGGAGACAAATGTTGTCTCCCGGAGGGAGACAAAGGTTGTCTCCCGGAAGGAGAGAGGTTGCCTCCCGGAGGGAGAGAAATGTTGTCTCCCGGAGGGAGACAAAGGTTGTCTCCCGGAGGGAGACAAAGGTTGTCTCCCGGAGGGAGACAAAGGTTGTCTCCCGGAGGGAGACAAATGTTATCTCCCGGAGGGAGACAAAGTTTGTCTCCCGGAGGGAGACAAAGGTTGTCTCCCGGAGGGAGACAAAGTTTGTCTCCCGGAGGGAGACAAAGGTTGTCTCCCGGAGGGAGACAAAGGTTGTCTCCCGAAAGGAAGACAAATGTTGTCTCCCGGAGGGAGACAAATGTTGTCTCCCGGGGGGAGACAAATGTTATCTCCCGGAGGGAGACAAAGTTTGTCTCCCGGAGGGAGACAAAGGTTGTCTCCCGGAGGGAAACAGTTTGTCTCCCAGAGAGAGACAAAGGTCGTCTCCCGGAGGGAGACAAGTGTTGTCTCCCGGAGGGAGACAAATGTTATCTCCAGGAGGGAGACAAATGTTGTCTCCCGGAGGGAGACAAATGTTGTCTCCCGGAAGGAGACAAATGTTGTCTCCCGGAGGGAGACAAAGGTTGTCTCTCGGAGGGAGAAATAGGTTGTCTCCCGGAGGGAGACAAAGGTTGTCTCCCGGAGGGAGACAAAGGTTGTCTCCCGGAGGGAGACAAATGTTATCTAACGGAGGGAGACAAAGGTCGTCTCCCGGAGGGAGACAAATGTTGTCTCCCGGAGGGAGACAAATGTTATCTCCAGGAGGGAGACAAATGTTGTCTCCCGGAGGGAGACAAAGGTTGTCTCTCGGAGGGAGAAATAGGTTGTCTCCCGGAGGGAGACAAAGGTTGTCTCCCGGAGGGAGACAAAGGTTGTCTCCCGTAGGGAGACAAAGGGTGTCTCCCGGAGGGAGACATAGGTGGTCTCCCGGAGGGAGACAAATGTTGTCTCCCGGAGGGAGACAAATGTTGTCTCCCGGAGGGAGACAAAGGTTGTCTCCCGGAGGGACACAAAGTTTGTCTCCTTGAGGGAGACAAAGGTTGTCTCCCGGAGGGAGACAGTTTGTCTCCCAGAGAGAGACAAAGGTCGTGTCCCGGAGGGAGACAAATGTTGTCTCCCGGAGGGAGACAAATGTTATCTCCCGTAGGGAGACAAATGTTGTCTCCCGGAGGGAGACAAATGTTGTCTCCCGGAGGGAGACAGGTTATCTCCCGGAGGGAGACAAAGTTTGTCTCCCGGAGGGAGACAAAGGTTGTCTCCCGGAGGGAGACAGTTTGTCCCCCAGAGAGAGACAAAGGTCGTCTCCCGGAGGGAGACAAATGTTGTCTCCCGGAGGGAGACAAAGGTTGTCTCCCGGAGGGAGACAAAGGTTGTCTCCCGGAGGGAGACAAAGGTTGTCTCCCGGAGGGAGACAAATGTTATCTCCCGGAGGGAGACAAAGTTTGTCTCCCGGAGGGAGACAAATGTTGTCTCCCGGAAGGAGACAAATGTTGTCTCCCGAAAGGAAGACAAATGTTGTCTCCCGGAGGGAGACAAATGTTGTCTCCCGGGGGGAGACAAATGTTATCTCCCGGAGGGAGACAAAGTTTGTCTCCCGGAGGGAGACAAAGGTTGTCTCCCGGAGGGAAACAGTTTGTCTCCCAGAGAGAGACAAAGGTCGTCTCCCGGAGGGAGACAAATGTTGTCTCCCGGAGGGAGACAAATGTTATCTCCAGGAGGGAGACAAATGTTGTCTCCCGGAGGGAGACAAATGTTGTCTCCCGGAAGGAGACAAATGTTGTCTCCCGGAGGGAGACAAAGGTTGTCTCTCGGAGGGAGAAATAGGTTGTCTCCCGGAGGGAGACAAAGGTTGTCTCCCGGAGGGAGACAAAGGTTGTCTCCCGTAGGGAGACAAAGGGTGTCTCCCGGAGGGAGACATAGGTGGTCTCCCGGAGGGAGACAAATGTTGTCTCCCGGAGGGAGACAAATGTTGTCTCCCGGAGGGAGACAGTTTGTCTCCCAGAGAGAGACAAAGGTCGTCTCCCGGAGGGAGACAAATGTTGTCTCCCGGAGGGAGACAAATGTTATCTCCAGGAGGGAGACAAATGTTGTCTCCCAGAGGGAGACAAATGTTGTCTCCCGGAGGGAGACAAAGGTTGTCTCCAGGAGGGAGACAAAGTTTGTCTCCCGGAGGGAGACAAAGGTTGTCTCCCGGAGGGAGACAAAGGTTGTCTCCCGAAAGGAAGACAAATGTTGTCTCCCGGAGGGAGACAAATGTTGTCTCCCGGGGGGAGACAAATGTTATCTCCCGGAGGGAGACAAAGTTTGTCTCCCGGAGGGAGACAAAGGTTGTCTCCCGGAGGGAAACAGTTTGTCTCCCAGAGAGAGACAAAGGTCGTCTCCCGGAGGGAGACAAATGTTGTCTCCCGGAGGGAGACAAATGTTATCTCCAGGAGGGAGACAAATGTTGTCTCCCGGAGGGAGACAAATGTTGTCTCCCGGAAGGAGACAAATGTTGTCTCCCGGAGGGAGACAAAGGTTGTCTCTCGGAGGGAGAAATAGGTTGTCTCCCGGAGGGAGACAAAGGTTGTCTCCCGGAGGGAGACAAAGGTTGTCTCCCGTAGGGAGACAAAGGGTGTCTCCCGGAGGGAGACATAGGTGGTCTCCCGGAGGGAGACAAATGTTGTCTCCCGGAGGGAGACAAATGTTGTCTCCCGGAGGGAGACAAAGGTTGTCTCCCGGAGGGACACAAAGTTTGTCTCCTTGAGGGAGACAAAGGTTGTCTCCCGGAGGGAGACAGTTTGTCTCCCAGAGAGAGACAAAGGTCGTGTCCCGGAGGGAGACAAATGTTGTCTCCCGGAGGGAGACAAAGTTGGTCTCCCGGAGGGAGACAAAGGTTGTCTCCCGGAGGGAGACAAATGTTGTCTCCCGGAGGGAGACAAATGTTATCTCCCGGAGAGAGACAATTGTTGTCTCCCGGAGGGAGACAAAGGTTGTCTCCCGGAGGGAGACAAATGTTGTCTCCCGGAGGGAGACAAAGGTTGTCTCCCGGAGGGAGACAAATGTTGACTCCCGGAGGGAGACAAATGTTATCTCCCGGAGGGAGACAAAGTTTGTCTCCCGGAGGGAGACAAATGTTGTCTCCCGGAGGGAGACAAATGTTTTCTCCCGGAGGGAGACAAATGTTGTCTCCCGGAGGGAGATAAATGTTATCTCCCGGAGGGAGACAAATGTTGTCTCCCGGAGGGAGACAAATGTTATCTCCCGGAGGTAGACAAATGTTGTCTCCCGGAGGGAGACAAATGTTATCTAACGGAGGGAGACAAATGTTGTCTCCCAGAGGGAGACAAATGTTGCCTCCCGGAGGGAGACATAGGTTGTCTCCCGGAGGGAGACAAAGGTTGTCTCCCGGAGGGAGACAAATGTTGTTTCCAGGAGGGAGACAAATGTTGTCTCCCGGAGGGAGACAAAGTTTGTCTCCCGGAGGGAGACAAAGGTTGACTCCCGGAGGGAGACAAATGTTATCTCCCGGAGGGAGACAAAGGTTGTCTCCCGGAGGGAGACAAATGTTATCTCCCGGAGGGAGACAAATGTTGTCTCCCGGAGGGAGACAAATGTTATCTCCCGGAGGGAGACAAATGTTGTTTCCCGGAGGGAGACAAATGTTGTCTCCCAGAGGGAGACAAATGTTGTCTCCCGGAGGGAGACAAATGTTATCTCCCGGAGGGAGACAAAGTTTGTCTCCCGGAGGGAGACAAAGGTTGTCTCCCGGAGGGAGACAGTTTGTCTCCCAGAGAGAGACAAAGGTCGTCTCCCGGAGGGAGACAAATGTTGTCTCCCGGTGGGAGACAAATGTTATCTCCCGGAGGGAGACAAATGTTGTTTCCCGGAGGGAGACAAATGTTGTCTCCCGGAGGGAGACAAAGGTTGTCTCCCGGAGGGAGACAAAGTTGGTCTCCCGGAGGGAGACAAAGGTTGTCTCCCGGAGGGAGACAAATGTTGTCTCCCGGAGGGAGACAAATGTTATCTCCCGGAGAGAGACTAATGTTGTCTCCCGGAGGGAGAGAAATGTTATCTCCCGGAGGGAGACTAATGTTGTCTCCCGGAGGGAGAGAAATGTTATCTCCCGGAGGGAGACAAATGTTGACTCCCGGAGGGAGACAAATGTTATCTCCCGGAGGGAGACAAAGTTTGTCTCCCGGAGGGAGACAAATGTTGTCTCCCGGAGGGAGACAAATGTTTTCTCCCGGAGGGAGACAAATGTTGTCTCCCGGAGGGAGATAAATGTTATCTCCCGGAGGGAGACAAATGTTGTCTCCCGGAGGGAGACAAATGTTATCTCCCGGAGGTAGACAAATGTTGTCTCCCGGAGGGAGACAAATGTTATCTAACGGAGGGAGACAAATGTTGTCTCCCGGAGGGAGACAAATGTTGCCTCCCGGAGGGTGACATAGGTTGTCTCCCGGAGGGAGACAAAGGTTGTCTCCCGGAGGGAGACAAAGTTGGTCTCCCGGAGGGAGACAAAGGTTGTCTCCCGGAGGGAGACAAATGTTGTCTCCCGGAGGGAGACAAATGTTATCTCCCGGAGAGAGACTAATGTTGTCTCCCGGAGGGAGAGAAATGTTATCTCCCGGAGGGAGACTAATGTTGTCTCCCGGAGGGAGAGAAATGTTATCTCCCGGAGGGAGACAAAGGTTGTCTCCCGGAGGGAGACAAATGTTGTCTCCCGGAGGGAGACAAATGTTATCTCCCGGAGAGAGACTAATGTTGTCTCCCGGAGGGAGAGAAATGTTATCTCCCGGAGGGAGACTAATGTTGTCTCCCGGAGGGAGAGAAATGTTATCTCCCGGAGGGAGACAAATGTTGTCTCCCGGAGGGAGACAAATGTTATCTCCCGGAGGGAGACAAATGTTGTCTCCCGGAGGGAGAGAAATGTTATCTCCCGGAGGGAGACTAATGTTGTCTCCCGGAGGGAGAGAAATGTTATCTCCCGGAGGGAGACAAATGTTGTCTCCCGAAGGGAGACAAATGTTATCTCCCGGAGGGAGACAAATGTTGTCTCCCGGAGGGAGACAAATGTTATCTCCCGGAGGGAGACTAATGTTGTCTCCCGGAGGGAGACAATTGTTGTGTCCCGGAGGGAGACAAATGTTGTCTCCCGGAGGGAGACAAATGTTATCTCCCAGAGGGAGACAAATGTTGTTTCCCGGAGGGAGACAAATGTTGTCTCCCAGAGGGAGACAAATGTTGTCTCCCGGAGGGAGACAAATGTTATCTCCCGGAGGGAGACAAAGTTTGTCTCCCGGAGGGAGACAAAGGTTGTCTCCCGGAGGGAGACAGTTTGTCTCCCAGAGAGAGACAAAGGTCGTCTCCCGGAGGGAGACAAATGTTGTCTCCCGGTGGGAGACAAATGTTATCTCCCGGAGGGAGACAAATGTTGTTTCCCGGAGGGAGACAAATGTTGTCTCCCGGAGGGAGACAAAGGTTGTCTCCCGGAGGGAGACAAAGTTGGTCTCCCGGAGGGAGACAAAGGTTGTCTCCCGGAGGGAGACAAATGTTGTCTCCCGGAGGGAGACAAATGTTATCTCCCGGAGAGAGACTAATGTTGTCTCCCGGAGGGAGAGAAATGTTATCTCCCGGAGGGAGACTAATGTTGTCTCCCGGAGGGAGAGAAATGTTATCTCCCGGAGGGAGACAAATGTTGTCTCCCGGAGGGAGACAAATGTTATCTCCCGGAGGGAGACAAAGGTTGTCTCCCGGAGGGAGACAAAGGTTGTCTCCCGGAGGGAGACAAAGGTTGTCTCCCGGAGGGAGACAAAGGTTGTCTCCCGGAGGGAGACAAAGGTTGTCTCCCGGAGGGAGACAAAGGTTGTCTCCCGGAGGGAGACAAAGGTTGTCTCCCGGAGGGAGACAAAGGTTGTCTCCCGGAGGGAGACAAATGTTGTCTCCCGGAGGGAGACAAAGGGTGTCTCCAGGAGGGAGACATAGGTGGTCTCCCGGAGGGAGACAAAGGTTGTCTCCCGGAGGGAGACAAAGGTTGTCTCCCGGAGGGAGACAAAGGTTGTCTCCCGGAGGGAGACAAAGGTTGTCTCCCGGAAGGAGACAGGCTGTCTCCCGGAGGGAGAAAAATGTTGTCTCCCGGAGGGAGACAAATGTTTTTGTAGACAAAAGTTACAAAATCGTGCTGCGAGAATGGTTACCAACAGTAGCTATGATGCAGCAGCAGCAAACTTGATTAAAGAGCTCAAATGGCCGACAGTCCACGACATGATCAAACAAGAGACAACTACCATTGTTTTCAAATCAATAAGTGGTCTCGCGCCCACTTACCTCTCTACTTTATTCACGAGAAACTCGACACGGGAGATTGTAAATTTGAGAAATCGTGAGACTGACTTACTTGCTCCACGAATGAAAACAAGTAATGGCCAAAAAGCATTTTCGTTTTTTGGAGCAAAGGTTTGGAATGAATTAAAACATGAGGTCAAGCTAGCCCCCTCTCTGTCTACTTTTAAATGAAGACTGAAATGTAAATAGATTTTAATTTTTCATTTATTCTAATTTAACATTGTAAATATTCTTTTTTATTTTAGTAGTATTGTAATTAGATTTTTTCCACGGCCCCCTGAAAAGCAGCCACTCTTGGTTGATGGGGCCACCGTGTATAAAAAATTTAAAATGAAAAAATGAAATGAACAAATGTTATCTCCCGGAGGGAGACAAATTTTGTCTCCCGGAGGGAGACAAATGTTGTCTTCCGGAGGGAGACAAAGGTTGTCTCCCGGAGGGAGACAAATGTTGTCTCCCGGAGGGAGACAAATGTTATCTCCTGGAGGGAGACAAATGTTGTCTCCCGGAGGGAGACAAATGTTGTTTCCCGGAGGGAGACAAAGGTTGTCTCCCGGAGGGAGACAGTTTGTCTCCCTGAGAGAGACAAAGGTCGTCTCCCGGAGGGAGACAAATGTTGTCTCCCGGGGGGAGACAAATGTTATCTCCCGGAGGGAGACAAATGTTGTTTCCCGGAGGGAGACAAATGTTGTCTCCCGGAGGGAGACAAATGTTGTCTCCCGGAAGGAGACAAAGGTTGTCTCCCGGAGGGAGACAAAGGTGGTCTCCCGGAGGAAGACAAATGTTATCTCCCGGAGAGAGACTAATGTTGTCTCCCGGAGGGAGACAAAGGCTGTCTCCCGGAGGGAGACAAATGTTGTCTCCCGGAGGGAGACAAATGTTATCTCCCGGAGGGAGACAAATGTTGTCTCCCGGAGGGAGACAAATGTTATCTCCCGGAGGGAGACAAATGTTGTTTCCCTGAGGGAGACAAATGTTGTCTCCCGGAGGGAGACAAAGTTTGTCTCCCGGAGGGAGACAAATGTTATCTCCCGGAGGGAGACTAATGTTGTCTCCCGGAGGGAGACAAAGGCTGTCTCCCGGAGGGAGACAAATGTTGTCTCCCGGAGGGAGACAAATGTTATCTCCCGGAGGGAGACAAATGTTGTCTCCCGGAGGGAGACAAATGTTATCTCCCGGAGTGAGACAAATGTTGTTTCCCGGAGGGAGACAAATGTTGTCTCCCGGAGGGAGACAAAGGTTGTCTCCCGGAGGAAGACAAATGTTATCTCCCGGAGAGAGACTAATGTTGTCTCCCGGAGGGAGACAAAGGCTGTCTCCCGGAGGGAGACAAATGTTGTCTCCCGGAGGGAGACAAATGTTATCTCCCGGAGGGAGACAAATGTTGTCTCCCGGAGGGAGACAAATGTTATCTCCCGGAGGGAGACAAATGTTGTTTCCCTGAGGGAGACAAATGTTGTCTCCCGGAGGGAGACAAAGGTTGTCTCCCGGAGGGAGACAAATGTTATCTCCCGGAGGGAGACAAATGTTGTCTCCCGGAGGGAGACAAATGTTATCTCCCAGAGGGAGACAAATGTTGTCTCCCGGAGGGAGACAAATGTTGTCTCCCGGAAAGAGACAGTTTGTCTCCCAGAGAGAGACAAAGGTCGTCTCCCGGAGGGAGACAAATGTTGTCTCCCGGAGGGAGACAAATGTTATCTCCTGGAGGGAGACAAATGTTGTTTCCCGGAGGGAGACAAATGTTGTCTCCCGGAGGGAGACAAAGATTGTCTCCCGGAGGGAGACAAATGTTGTCTCCCGGAAGGAGAAAAAGGTGGTCTCCCGGAAGGAGACAGGCTGTCTCCCGGAGGGAGACAAATGTTGTCTCCCAGAGGGAGACAAATGTTGTCTCCCGGAGGGAGACAAATGTTATCTCCCGGAGGGAGACAAATGTTGTTTCCCGGAGGGAGACAAAGGTTGTCTCCCGGAGGGAGACAGTTTGTCTCCCTGAGAGAGACAAAGGTCGTCTCCCGGAGGGAGACAAATGTTGTCTCCCGGTGGGAGACAAATGTTATCTCCCGGAGGGAGACAAATGTTGTTTCCCGGAGGGAGACAAATGTTGTCTCCCGGAGGGAGACAAATGTTGTCTCCCGGAAGGAGACAAAGGTTGTCTCCCGGAGGGAGACATAGGTGGTATCCCGGAGGGAGACAAGTGTTGTCTCCCGGAGGGAGACAGTTTGTCTCCCAGAGAGAGACAAAGGTCGTCTCCCGGAGGGAGACAAAGTTTGTCTCCCGGAGGGAGACAAAGGTTGTCTCCCGGAGGGAGACAAATGTTGTCTCCCGGAGGGAGACAAATGTTATCTCCCGGAGGGAGACTAATGTTGTCTCCCGGAGGGAGACAATTGTTATCTCCCGGAGGGAGACAAATGTTGTCTCCCGGAGGGAGACAAATGTTGTCTCCCGGAGGGAGACAAGGGTTGTCTCCCGGAGGGAGACAGTTTGTCTCCCAGAGGGAGACAAATGTTGTCTCCCGGAGGGAGACAAATGTTGTCTCCCGGAGGGAGACAAGGGTTGTCTCCCGGAGGGAGACAAAGGTTGTCTCCGGGAGGGAGACAAATGTTGTCTCCCGGAGGGAGACAAATGTTATCTCCCGGAGGGAGACTAATGTTGTCTCCCGGAGGAAGACAAATGTTATCTCCCGGAGGGAGACAAATGTTGTCTCCCGGAGGGAGACAAATGTTGTCTCCCGGAGGGAGATAAATGTTATCTCCCGGAGGGAGACTAATGTTGTCTCCCGGAGGGAGACAAATGTTGTCTCCCGGAGGGAGACAAATGTTATCTCCCGGAGGGAGACTAATGTTGTCTCCAGGAGGGAGACAAATGTTATCTCCCGGAGGGAGACAAATGTTGTCTCCCGGAGGGAGACAAATGTTGTCTCCCGGAGGGAGACAGTATGTCTCCCAGAGAGAGACAAAGGTTGTCTCCCGGAGGGAGACAAGGGTTGTCTCCCGGAGGGAGACAGTTGGTCTCCCAGAGAGAGACAAAGGTCGTCTCCCGGAGGGAGACAAAGTTTGTCTCCCGGAGGGAGACAAAGGTTGTCTCCGGGAGGGAGACAAATGTTGTCTCCCGGAGGGAGACAAATGTTATCTCCCGGAGGGAGACTAATGTTGTCTCCCGGAGGGAGACAAATGTTATCTCCCGGAGGGAGACAAATGTTGTCTCCCGGAGGGAGACAAATGTTGTCTCCCGGAGGGAGACAGTATGTCTCCCAGAGAGAGACAAAGGTTGTCTCCCGGAGGGAGACAAATGTTGTCTCTCGGAGGGAGACAAAGGTTGTCTCCCGGAGGGAGACAAAGTTTGTCTCCCGGAGGGAGACAAAGGTTGTCTCCCGGAGGGAGACAAATGTTGTCTCCCGGAGGGAGATAAATGTTATCTCCCGGAGGGAGACTAATGTTGTCTCCCGGAGGGAGACAAATGTTATCTCCCGGAGGGAGACAAATGTTGTCTCCCGGAGGGAGACAAATGTTATCTCCCGGAGGGAGACAAATGTTCTTTCCCGGAGAGAGACAAATGTTGTCTCTCGGAGGGAGACAAAGATTGTCTCCCGGAGGGAGACAGTTTGTCTCCCAGAGGGAGACATAGGTTGTCTCCCGGAGGGAGACAAATGTTGTCTCCCGGAGGGAGACAAATGTTGTTTCCCGGAGGGAGACAAAGTTTGTCTCCCGGAGGGAGACAGTTTGTCTCCCAGAGAGAGACAAAGGTCGTCTCCCGGAGGGAGACAAATGTTGTCTCCCGGTGGGAGACAAATGTTATCTCCCGGAGGGAGACAAATGTTGTTTCCCGGAGGGAGACAAATGTTGTCTCCCGGAGGGAGACAAAGGTTGTCTCCCGGAGGGAGACAAAGGTTGTCTCCCGGAGGGAGACAAAGGTGGTCTCCCGGAGGGAGAGAAATGTTATCTCCCGGAGGGAGACAAATGTTGTCTCCCGGAGGGAGATAAATGTTGTCTCCCGGAGGGAGACAGTTTGTCTCCCAGAGAGAGACAAAGGTTGTCTCCCGGAGGGAGACAAAGGTTGTCTCCCGGAGGGAGACAAAGATTGTCTCCCGGAGGGAGACAAAGGTTGTCTCCCGAAGGGAGACAAATGTTGTCTCCCGTAGGGAGACAAAGGTTGTATCCCAGAGGGAGACAAAGTTTGTCTCCCGAAGGGAGACTAATGTTGTCTCCCGGAGGGAGACAAATGTTATCTCCCGGAGGGAGACAAATGTTGTCTCCCGGAGGGAGACAAATGTTGTCTCCCGGAGGGAGACAGTTTGTCCCTAAGAGAGAGACAAATGTTGTCTCCCGGAGGGAGACATTTTGCCCCCCAGAGAGAGACAAAGGTCGTCTCCCGAAGGGAGATAAATGTTATCTCCCGGAGGGAGACTAATGTTGTCTCCCGGAGGGAGACAAATGTTATCTCCCGGAGGGAGACAAATGTTGTCTCCCGGAGGGAGACAGTATGTCTCCCAGAGAGAGACAAAGGTTGTCTCCCGGAGGGAGACAAATGTTGTCTCTCGGAGGGAGACAAAGGTTGTCTCCCGGAGGGAGACAAAGTTTGTCTCCCGGAGGGAGACAAAGGTTGTCTCCCGGAGGGAGACAAATGTTGTCTCCCGGAGGGAGATAAATGTTATCTCCCGGAGGGAGACTAATGTTGTCTCCCGTAGGGAGACAAATGTTATCTCCCGGAGGGAGACAAATGTTGTCTCCCGGAGGGAGACAAATGTTATCTCCCGGAGGGAGACAAATGTTCTTTCCCGGAGAGAGACAAATGTTGTCTCCCGGAGGGAGACAAAGATTGTCTCCCGGAGGGAGACAGTTTGTCTCCCAGAGGGAGACATAGGTTGTCTCCCGGAGGGAGACAAATGTTGTCTCCCGGAGGGAGACAAATGTTGTTTCCCGGAGGGAGACAAAGTTTGTCTCCCGGAGGGAGACAGTTTGTCTCCCAGAGAGAGACAAAGGTCGTCTCCCGGAGGGAGACAAATGTTGTCTCCCGGTGGGAGACAAATGTTATCTCCCGGAGGGAGACAAATGTTGTTTCCCGGAGGGAGACAAATGTTGTCTCCCGGAGGGAGACAAAGGTTGTCTCCCGGAGGGAGACAAAGGTTGTCTCCCGGAGGGAGACAAAGGTGGTCTCCCGGAGGGAGAGAAATGTTATCTCCCGGAGGGAGACAAATGTTGTCTCCCGGAGGGAGATAAATGTTGTCTCCCGGAGGGAGACAGTTTGTCTCCCAGAGAGAGACAAAGGTTGTCTCCCGGAGGGAGACAAAGGTTGTCTCCCGGAGGGAGACAAAGATTGTCTCCCGGAGGGAGACAAAGGTTGTCTCCCGGAGGGAGACAAATGTTGTCTCCCGTAGGGAGACAAAGGTTGTATCCCAGAGGGAGACAAAGTTTGTCTCCCGAAGGGAGACTAATGTTGTCTCCCGGAGGGAGACAAATGTTATCTCCCGGAGGGAGACAAATGTTGTCTCCCGGAGGGAGACAAATGTTGTCTCCCGGAGGGAGACAGTTTGTCCCTAAGAGAGAGACAAATGTTGTCTCCCGGAGGGAGACATTTTGCCCCCCAGAGAGAGACAAAGGTCGTCTCCCGAAGGGAGATAAATGTTATCTCCCGGAGGAAGACTAATGTTGTCTCCCGGAGGGAGACAAATGTTATCTCCCGGAGGGAGACAAATGTTGTCTCCCGGAGGGAGACAAATGTTGTCTCCCGGAGGGAGACAGTATGTCTCCCAGAGAGAGACAAAGGTTGTCTCCCGGAGGGAGACAAATGTTGTCTCTCGGAGGGAGACAAAGGTTGTCTCCCGGAGGGAGACAAAGTTTGTCTCCCGGAGGGAGACAAAGGTTGTCTCCCGGAGGGAGACAAATGTTGTCTCCCGGAGGGAGATAAATGTTATCTCCCGGAGGGAGACTAATGTTGTCTCCCGGAGGGAGACAAATGTTATTTCCCGGAGGGAGACAAATGTTGTCTCCCGGAGGGAGACAAAGGTTGTCTCCCGGAGGGAGACAAAGGTGGTCTCCCGGAAGGAGAAAGGCTGTCTCCCGGAGGAAGACAAATGTTATCTCCCGGAGGGAGACTAATGTTGTCTCCCGGAGGGAGACAAATGTTATCTCCCGGAGGGAGACAAATGTTATCTCCCGGAGGGAGACTAATGTTGTCTCCCGGAGGGAGACAAATGTTATCTCCCGGAGGGAGACAAATGTTATCTCCCGGAGGGAGACAAATGTTGTTTCCCGGAGGGAGACAAATGTTATCTCCCGGAGGGAGACAAATGTTATCTCCCGGAGGGAGACTAATGTTGTCTCCCGGAGGGAGACAAATGTTATCTCCCGGAGGGAGACAAATGTTATCTCCCGGAGGGAGACAAATGTTCTTTCCCGGAGGGAGACAAATGTTGTCTCCCGGAGGGAGACAAAGGTTGTCTCCCGGAGGGAGACAAAGGTGGTCTCCCGGAAGGAGAAAGGCTGTCTCCCGGAGGGAGACAAATGTTATCTCCCGGAGGGAGACTAATGTTGTCTCCCGGAGGGAGACAAATGTTATCTCCCGGAGGGAGACAAATGTTATCTCCCGGAGGGAGACTAATGTTGTCTCCCGGAGGGAGACAAATGTTATCTCCCGGAGGGAGACAAATGTTATCTCCCGGAGGGAGACAAATGTTGTTTCCCGGAGGGAGACAAATGTTATCTCCCGGAGGGAGACAAATGTTATCTCCCGGAGGGAGACTAATGTTGTCTCCCGGAGGGAGACAAATGTTATCTCCCGGAGGGAGACAGTATGTCTCCCAGAGAGAGACAAAGGTTGTCTCCCGGAGGGAGACAAATGTTGTCTCCCGGAGGGAGACAAATGTTATCTCCCGGAGGGAGACTAATGTTGTCTCCCGGAGGGAGACAAATGTTATCTCCCGGAGGGAGATTAATGTTGTCTCCCGGAGGGAGACAAATGTTGTCTCCCGGAGGGAGACTAATGTTGTCTCCCGGAGGGAGACAAATGTTATCTCCCGGAGGGAGACAAATGTTGTCTCCCGGAGGGAGACAAATGTTATCTCTCGGAGGGAGACAAATGTTATCTCCCGGAGGGAGACAAATGTTGTTTCCCGGAGGGAGACAAATGTTGTCTCCCGGAGGGAGACAAAGGTTGTCTCCCGGAGGGAGACAAAGGTGGTCTCCCGGAAGGAGAAAGGCTGTCTCCCGGAGGGAGACAAATGTTGTCTCCCGGAGGGAGACAAATGTTGTCTCCCGGAGGGAGACAAATGTTATCTCCCGGAGGGAGACAAATGTTGTCTCCCGGAGGGAGACAAATGTTGTCTCCCGGAGGGAGACAAAGGTTGTCTCCCGGAGGGAGACAAAGGTGGTCTCCCGGAGGGAGACAAGTGTTGTCTCCCGGAGGGAGACAGTTTGTCTCCCAGAGAGAGACAAAGATCGTCTCCCGGAGGGAGACAAAGTTTGTCTCCCGGAGGGAGACAAAGGTTGCCTCCCGGAGGGAGACAAATGTTGTCTCCCGGAGGGAGACAAATGTTATCTCCCGGAGGGAGACTAATGTTGTCTCCCGGAGGGAGACAGTATGTCTCCCAGAGAGAGACAAATGTTCTTTCCCGGATGGAGACAAATGTTGTCTCCCGGAGGGAGACAAAGGTTGTCTCCCGGAGGGAGACAAAGGTGGTCTCCCGGAAGGAGAAAGGCTGTCTCCCGGAGGAAGACAAATGTTATCTCCCGGAGGGAGACTAATGTTGTCTCCCGGAGGGAGACAAATGTTATCTCCCGGAGGGAGACAAATGTTATCTCCCGGAGGGAGACTAATGTTATCTCCCGGAGGGAGTCTAATGTTGTCTCCCGGAGGGAGACAATTGTTATCTCCCGGAGGGAGACAAATGTTGTCTCCCGGAGGGAGACAAATGTTGTCTCCCGGAGGGAGACAAGGGTTGTCTCCCGGAGGGAGACAGTTTGTCTCCCAGAGGGAGACAAATGTTGTCTCCCGGAGGGAGACAAATGTTGTCTCCCGGAGGGAGACAAGGGTTGTCTCCCGGAGGGAGACAAAGGTTTTCTCCGGGAGGGAGACAAATGTTGTCTCCCGGAGGGAGACAAATGTTATCTCCCGGAGGGAGACTAATGTTGTCTCCCGGAGGGAGACAAATGTTATCTCCCGGAGGGAGACAAATGTTGTCTCCCGGAGGGAGACAAATGTTGTCTCCCGGAGGGAGATAAATGTTATCTCCCGGAGGGAGACTAATGTTGTCTCCCGGAGGGAGACAAATGTTGTCTCCCGGAGGGAGACAAATGTTATCTCCCGGAGGGAGACTAATGTTGTCTCCCGGAGGGAGACAAATGTTATCTCCCGGAGGGAGACAAATGTTGTCTCCCGGAGGGAGACAAATGTTGTCTCCCGGAGGGAGACAGTATGTCTCCCAGAGAGAGACAAAGGTTGTCTCCCGGAGGGAGACAAGGGTTGTCTCCCGGAGGGAGACAAGGGTTGTCTCCCGGAGGGAGACAGTTGGTCTCCCAGAGAGAGACAAAGGTCGTCTCCCGGAGGGAGACAAAGGTGGTCTCCCGGAAGGAGAAAGGCTGTCTCCCGGAGGAAGACAAATGTTATCTCCCGGAGGGAGACTAATGTTGTCTCCCGGAGGGAGACAAATGTTATCTCCCGGAGGGAGACAAATGTTATCTCCCGGAGGGAGACTAATGTTATCTCCCGGAGGGAGTCTAATGTTGTCTCCCGGAGGGAGACAATTGTTATCTCCCGGAGGGAGACAAATGTTGTCTCCCGGAGGGAGACAAATGTTGTCTCCCGGAGGGAGACAAATGTTGTCTCCCGGAGGGAGACAAATGTTGTCTCCCGGAGGGAGATAAATGTTATCTCCCGGAGGGAGACTAATGTTGTCTCCCGGAGGGAGACAAATGTTGTCTCCCGGAGGGAGACAAATGTTATCTCCCGGAGGGAGACTAATGTTGTCTCCCGGAGGGAGACAAATGTTATCTCCCGGAGGGAGACAAATGTTGTCTCCCGGAGGGAGACAAATGTTGTCTCCCGGAGGGAGACAGTATGTCTCCCAGAGAGAGACAAAGGTTGTCTCCCGGAGGGAGACAAGGGTTGTCTCCCGGAGGGAGACAAGGGTTGTCTCCCGGAGGGAGACAGTTGGTCTCCCAGAGAGAGACAAAGGTCGTCTCCCGGAGGGAGACAAGTGTTGTCTCCCGGAGGGAGACAGTTTGTCTCCCAGAGAGAGACAAAGGTTGTCTCCCGGAGGGAGACAAAGGTGGTCTCCCGGAGGGAGACAAGTGTTGTCTCCCGGAGGGAGACAGTTTGTCTCCCAGAGAGAGACAAAGGTCGTCTCCCGGAGGGAGACAAAGTTTGTCTCCCGGAGGGAGACAAAGGTTGTCTCCCGGAGGGAGACAAATGTTGTCTCCCGGAGGGAGACAAATGTTATCTCCCGGAGGGAGACTAATGTTGTCTCCCGGAGGGAGACAATTGTTATCTCCCGGAGGGAGACAAATGTTGTCTCCCGGAGGGAGACAAATGTTGTCTCCCGGAGGGAGACAAGGGTTGTCTCCCGGAGGGAGACAGTTTGTCTCCCAGAGGGAGACAAATGTTGTCTCCCGGAGGGAGACAAATGTTGTCTCCCGGAGGGAGACAAGGGTTGTCTCCCGGAGGGAGACAAAGGTTGTCTCCGGGAGGGAGACAAATGTTGTCTCCCGGAGGGAGACAAATGTTATCTCCCGGAGGGAGACTAATGTTGTCTCCCGGAGGGAGACAAATGTTATCTCCCGGAGGGAGACAAATGTTGTCTCCCGGAGGGAGACAAATGTTGTCTCCCGGAGGGAGATAAATGTTATCTCCCGGAGGGAGACTAATGTTGTCTCCCGGAGGGAGACAAATGTTGTCTCCCGGAGGGAGACAAATGTTATCTCCCGGAGGGAGACTAATGTTGTCTCCAGGAGGGAGACAAATGTTATCTCCCGGAGGGAGACAAATGTTGTCTCCCGGAGGGAGACAAATGTTGTCTCCCGGAGGGAGACAGTATGTCTCCCAGAGAGAGACAAA
Organism: Aurelia sp. 4 Dawson et al 2005; assembly: GCA_964019985.1. Lineage (NCBI taxonomy): Eukaryota > Metazoa > Cnidaria > Scyphozoa > Semaeostomeae > Ulmaridae > Aurelia > Aurelia sp. 4 Dawson et al 2005. Next base: position 18,977,824 of record OZ026492.1, read on the forward strand.
GGTTGTCTCCCGGAGGGAGACAAGGGTTGTCTCCCGGAGGGAGACAGTTGGTCTCCCAGAGAGAGACAAAGGTCGTCTCCCGGAGGGAGACAAAGTTTGTCTCCCGGAGGGAGACAAAGGTTGTCTCCGGGAGGGAGACAAATGTTGTCTCCCGGAGGGAGACAAATGTTATCTCCCGGAGGGAGACTAATGTTGTCTCCCGGAGGGAGACAAATGTTATCTCCCGGAGGGAGACAAATGTTGTCTCCCGGAGGGAGACAAATGTTGTCTCCCGGAGGGAGACAGTATGTCTCCCAGAGAGAGACAAAGGTTGTCTCCCGGAGGGAGACAAATGTTGTCTCTCGGAGGGAGACAAAGGTTGTCTCCCGGAGGGAGACAAAGTTTGTCTCCCGGAGGGAGACAAAGGTTGTCTCCCGGAGGGAGACAAATGTTGTCTCCCGGAGGGAGATAAATGTTATCTCCCGGAGGGAGACTAATGTTGTCTCCCGGAGGGAGACAAATGTTATCTCCCGGAGGGAGACAAATGTTGTCTCCCGGAGGGAGACAAATGTTATCTCCCGGAGGGAGACAAATGTTCTTTCCCGGAGAGAGACAAATGTTGTCTCCCGGAGGGAGACAAAGATTGTCTCCCGGAGGGAGACAGTTTGTCTCCCAGAGGGAGACATAGGTTGTCTCCCGGAGGGAGACAAATGTTGTCTCCCGGAGGGAGACAAATGTTGTTTCCCGGAGGGAGACAAAGTTTGTCTCCCGGAGGGAGACAGTTTGTCTCCCAGAGAGAGACAAAGGTCGTCTCCCGGAGGGAGACAAATGTTGTCTCCCGGTGGGAGACAAATGTTATCTCCCGGAGGGAGACAAATGTTGTTTCCCGGAGGGAGACAAATGTTGTCTCCCGGAGGGAGACAAAGGTTGTCTCCCGGAGGGAGACAAAGGTTGTCTCCCGGAGGGAGACAAAGGTGGTCTCCCGGAGGGAGAGAAATGTTATCTCCCGGAGGGAGACAAATGTTGTCTCCCGGAGGGAGATAAATGTTGTCTCCCGGAGGGAGACAGTTTGTCTCCCAGAGAGAGACAAAGGTTGTCTCCCGGAGGGAGACAAAGGTGGTCTCCCGAAGGGAGACTAATGTTGTCTCCCGGAGGGAGACAAATGTTATCTCCCGGAGGGAGACAAATGTTGTCTCCCGGAGGGAGACAAATGTTGTCTCCCGGAGGGAGACAGTTTGTCCCTAAGAGAGAGACAAATGTTGTCTCCCGGAGGGAGACATTTTGCCCCCCAGAGAGAGACAAAGGTCGTCTCCCGGAGGGAGATAAATGTTATCTCCCGGAGGGAGACTAATGTTGTCTCCCGGAGGGAGACAAATGTTATCTCCCGGAGGGAGACAAATGTTGTCTCCCGGAGGGAGACAAATGTTGTCTCCCGGAGGGAGACAGTATGTCTCCCAGAGAGAGACAAAGGTTGTCTCCCGGAGGGAGACAAATGTTGTCTCTCGGAGGGAGACAAAGGTTGTCTCCCGGAGGGAGACAAAGTTTGTCTCCCGGAGGGAGACAAAGGTTGTCTCCCGGAGGGAGACAAATGTTGTCTCCCGGAGGGAGATAAATGTTATCTCCCGGAGGGAGACTAATGTTGTCTCCCGGAGGGAGACAAATGTTATCTCCCGGAGGGAGACAAATGTTGTCTCCCGGAGGGAGACAAATGTTATCTCCCGGAGGGAGACAAATGTTCTTTCCCGGAGAGAGACAAATGTTGTCTCCCGGAGGGAGACAAAGATTGTCTCCCGGAGGGAGACAGTTTGTCTCCCAGAGGGAGACATAGGTTGTCTCCCGGAGGGAGACAAATGTTGTCTCCCGGAGGGAGACAAATGTTGTTTCCCGGAGGGAGACAAAGTTTGTCTCCCGGAGGGAGACAGTTTGTCTCCCAGAGAGAGACAAAGGTCGTCTCCCGGAGGGAGACAAATGTTGTCTCCCGGTGGGAGACAAATGTTATCTCCCGGAGGGAGACAAATGTTGTTTCCCGGAGGGAGACAAATGTTGTCTCCCGGAGGGAGACAAAGGTTGTCTCCCGGAGGGAGACAAAGGTTGTCTCCCGGAGGGAGACAAAGGTGGTCTCCCGGAGGGAGAGAAATGTTATCTCCCGGAGGGAGACAAATGTTGTCTCCCGGAGGGAGATAAATGTTGTCTCCCGGAGGGAGACAGTTTGTCTCCCAGAGAGAGACAAAGGTTGTCTCCCGGAGGGAGACAAAGGTTGTCTCCCGGAGGGAGACAAAGATTGTCTCCCGGAGGGAGACAAAGGTTGTCTCCCGGAGGGAGACAAATGTTGTCTCCCGTAGGGAGACAAAGGTTGTATCCCAGAGGGAGACAAAGTTTGTCTCCCGAAGGGAGACTAATGTTGTCTCCCGGAGGGAGACAAATGTTATCTCCCGGAGGGAGACAAATGTTGTCTCCCGGAGGGAGACAAATGTTGTCTCCCGGAGGGAGACAGTTTGTCCCTAAGAGAGAGACAAATGTTGTCTCCCGGAGGGAGACAAATGTTATCTCCCGGAGGGAGACTAATGTTGTCTCCCGGAGGGAGACAAATGTTATCTCCCGGAGGGAGACAAATGTTGTCTCCCGGAGGGAGACAAATGTTGTCTCCCGGAGGGAGACAGTATGTCTCCCGGAGGGAGACAGTATGTCTCCCAGAGAGAGACAAAGGTTGTCTCCCGGAGGGAGACAGTTTGTCTCCCAGAGAGAGACAAAGGTCGTCTCCCGGAGGGAGACAAAGTTTGTCTCCCGGAGGGAGACAAAGGTTGTCTCCGGGAGGGAGACAAATGTTGTCTCCCGGAGGGAGACAAATGTTATCTCCCGGAGGGAGACTAATGTTGTCTCCCGGAGGGAGACAGTATGTCTCCCAGAGAGAGACAAATGTTCTTTCCCGGAGGGAGACAAATGTTGTCTCCCGGAGGGAGACAAAGGTTGTCTCCCGGAGGGAGACAAAGGTGGTCTCCCGGAAGGAGAAAGGCTGTCTCCCGGAGGAAGACAAATGTTATCTCCCGGAGGGAGACTAATGTTGTCTCCCGGAGGGAGACAAATGTTATCTCCCGGAGGGAGACAAATGTTATCTCCCGGAGGGAGACTAATGTTATCTCCCGGAGGGAGACTAATGTTGTCTCCCGGAGGGAGACAATTGTTATCTCCCGGAGGGAGACAAATGTTGTCTCCCGGAGGGAGACAAATGTTGTCTCCCGGAGGGAGACAAGGGTTGTCTCCCGGAGGGAGACAGTTTGTCTCCCAGAGGGAGACAAATGTTGTCTCCCGGAGGGAGACAAATGTTGTCTCCCGGAGGGAGACAAGGGTTGTCTCCCGGAGGGAGACAAAGGTTGTCTCCGGGAGGGAGACAAATGTTGTCTCCCGGAGGGAGACAAATGTTATCTCCCGGAGGGAGACTAATGTTGTCTCCCGGAGGGAGACAAATGTTATCTCCCGGAGGGAGACAAATGTTGTCTCCCGGAGGGAGACAAATGTTGTCTCCCGGAGGGAGATAAATGTTATCTCCCGGAGGGAGACTAATGTTGTCTCCCGGAGGGAGACAAATGTTGTCTCCCGGAGGGAGACAAATGTTATCTCCCGGAGGGAGACTAATGTTGTCTCCCGGAGGGAGACAAATGTTATCTCCCGGAGGGAGACAAATGTTGTCTCCCGGAGGGAGACAAATGTTGTCTCCCGGAGGGAGACAGTATGTCTCCCAGAGAGAGACAAAGGTTGTCTCCCGGAGGGAGACAAGGGTTGTCTCCCGGAGGGAGACAGTTGGTCTCCCAGAGAGAGACAAAGGTCGTCTCCCGGAGGGAGACAAGTGTTGTCTCCCGGAGGGAGACAGTTTGTCTCCCAGAGAGAGACAAAGGTTGTCTCCCGGAGGGAGACAAAGGTGGTCTCCCGGAGGGAGACAAGTGTTGTCTCCCGGAGGGAGACAGTTTGTCTCCCAGAGAGAGACAAAGGTCGTCTCCCGGAGGGAGACAAAGTTTGTCTCCCGGAGGGAGACAAAGGTTGTCTCCCGGAGGGAGACAAATGTTGTCTCCCGGAGGGAGACAAATGTTGTCTCCCGGAGGGAGATAAATGTTATCTCCCGGAGGGAGACTAATGTTGTCTCCCGGAGGGAGACAAATGTTGTCTCCCGGAGGGAGACAAATGTTATCTCCCGGAGGGAGACTAATGTTGTCTCCCGGAGGGAGACAAATGTTATCTCCCGGAGGGAGACAAATGTTGTCTCCCGGAGGGAGACAAATGTTGTCTCCCGGAGGGAGACAGTATGTCTCGCAGAGAGAGACAAAGGTTGTCTCCCGGAGGGAGACAAGGGTTGTCTCCCGGAGGGAGACAGTTGGTCTCCCAGAGAGAGACAAAGGTCGTCTCCCGGAGGGAGACAAGTGTTGTCTCCCGGAGGGAGACAGTTTGTCTCCCAGAGAGAGACAAAGGTTGTCTCCCGGAGGGAGACAAAGGTGGTCTCCCGGAGGGAGACAAGTGTTGTCTCCCGGAGGGAGACAGTTTGTCTCCCAGAGAGAGACAAAGGTCGTCTCCCGGAGGGAGACAAAGTTTGTCTCCCGGAGGGAGACAAAGGTTGTCTCCCGGAGGGAGACAAATGTTGTCTCCCGGAGGGAGACAAATGTTATCTCCCGGAGGGAGACTAATGTTGTCTCCCGGAGGGAGACAATTGTTATCTCCCTCCCGGAGACAAATGTTGTCTCCCGGAGGGAGACAAATGTTGTCTCCCGGAGGGAGACAAGGGTTGTCTCCCGGAGGGAGACAGTTTGTCTCCCAGAGGGAGACAAATGTTGTCTCCCGGAGGGAGACAAATGTTGTCTCCCGGAGGGAGACAAGGGTTGTCTCCCGGAGGGAGACAAAGGTTGTCTCCGGGAGGGAGACAAATGTTGTCTCCCGGAGGGAGACAAATGTTATCTCCCGGAGGGAGACTAATGTTGTCTCCCGGAGGGAGACAAATGTTATCTCCCGGAGGGAGACAAATGTTGTCTCCCGGAGGGAGACAAATGTTGTCTCCCGGAGGGAGATAAATGTTATCTCCCGGAGGGAGACTAATGTTGTCTCCCGGAGGGAGACAAATGTTGTCTCCCGGAGGGAGACAAATGTTATCTCCCGGAGGGAGACTAATGTTGTCTCCAGGAGGGAGACAAATGTTATCTCCCGGAGGGAGACAAATGTTGTCTCCCGGAGGGAGACAATTGTTGTCTCCCGGAGGGAGACAGTATGTCTCCCAGAGAGAGACAAAGGTTGTCTCCCGGAGGGAGACAAGGGTTGTCTCCCGGAGGGAGACAGTTGGTCTCCCAGAGAGAGACAAAGGTCGTCTCCCGGAGGGAGACAAAGTTTGTCTCCCGGAGGGAGACAAAGGTTGTCTCCGGGAGGGAGACAAATGTTGTCTCCCGGAGGGAGACAAATGTTATCTCCCGGAGGGAGACTAATGTTGTCTCCCGGAGGGAGACAAATGTTATCTCCCGGAGGGAGACAAATGTTGTCTCCCGGAGGGAGACAAATGTTGTCTCCCGGAGGGAGACAGTATGTCTCCCAGAGAGAGACAAAGGTTGTCTCCCGGAGGGAGACAAATGTTGTCTCTCGGAGGGAGACAAAGGTTGTCTCCCGGAGGGAGACAAAGTTTGTCTCCCGGAGGGAGACAAAGGTTGTCTCCCGGAGGGAGACAAATGTTGTCTCCCGGAGGGAGATAAATGTTATCTCCCGGAGGGAGACTAATGTTGTCTCCCGGAGGGAGACAAATGTTATCTCCCGGAGGGAGACAAATGTTGTCTCCCGGAGGGAGACAAATGTTATCTCCCGGAGGGAGACAAATGTTCTTTCCCGGAGAGAGACAAATGTTGTCTCCCGGAGGGAGACAAAGATTGTCTCCCGGAGGGAGACAGTTTGTCTCCCAGAGGGAGACATAGGTTGTCTCCCGGAGGGAGACAAATGTTGTCTCCCGGAGGGAGACAAATGTTGTTTCCCGGAGGGAGACAAAGTTTGTCTCCCGGAGGGAGACAGTTTGTCTCCCAGAGAGTGACAAAGGTCGTCTCCCGGAGGGAGACAAATGTTGTCTCCCGGTGGGAGACAAATGTTATCTCCCGGAGGGAGACAAATGTTGTTTCCCGGAGGGAGACAAATGTTGTCTCCCGGAGGGAGACAAAGGTTGTCTCCCGGAGGGAGACAAAGGTTGTCTCCCGGAGGGAGACAAAGGTGGTCTCCCGGAGGGAGAGAAATGTTATCTCCCGGAGGGAGACAAATGTTGTCTCCCGCAGGGAGATAAATGTTGTCTCCCGGAGGGAGACAGTTTGTCTCCCAGAGAGAGACAAAGGTTGTCTCCCGGAGGGAGACAAAGGTTGTCTCCCGGAGGGAGACAAAGATTGTCTCCCGGAGGGAGACAAAGGTTGTCTCCCGGAGGGAGACAAATGTTGTCTCCCGTAGGGAGACAAAGGTTGTATCCCAGAGGGAGACAAAGTTTGTCTCCCGAAGGGAGACTAATGTTGTCTCCCGGAGGGAGACAAATGTTATCTCCCGGAGGGAGACAAATGTTGTCTCCCGGAGGGAGACAAATGTTGTCTCCCGGAGGGAGACAAATGTTGTCTCCCGGAGGGAGACAGTTTGTCCCTAAGAGAGAGACAAATGTTGTCTCCCGGAGGGAGACATTTTGCCCCCCAGAGAGAGACAAAGGTCGTCTCCCGGAGGGAGATAAATGTTATCTCCCGGAGGGAGACTAATGTTGTCTCCCGGAGGGAGACAAATGTTATCTCCCGGAGGGAGACAAATGTTGTCTCCCGGAGGGAGACAAATGTTGTCTCCCGGAGGGAGACAGTATGTCTCCCAGAGAGAGACAAAGGTTGTCTCCCGGAGGGAGACAAATGTTGTCTCTCGGAGGGAGACAAAGGTTGTCTCCCGGAGGGAGACAAAGTTTGTCTCCCGGAGGGAGACAAAGGTTGTCTCCCGGAGGGAGACAAATGTTGTCTCCCGGAGGGAGATAAATGTTATCTCCCGGAGGGAGACTAATGTTGTCTCCCGGAGGGAGACAAATGTTATCTCCCGGAGGGAGACAAATGTTGTCTCCCGGAGGGAGACAAATGTTATCTCCCGGAGGGAGACAAATGTTCTTTCCCGGAGAGAGACAAATGTTGTCTCCCGGAGGGAGACAAAGATTGTCTCCCGGAGGGAGACAGTTTGTCTCCCAGAGGGAGACATAGGTTGTCTCCCGGAGGGAGACAAATGTTGTCTCCCGGAGGGAGACAAATGTTGTTTCCCGGAGGGAGACAAAGTTTGTCTCCCGGAGGGAGACAGTTTGTCTCCCAGAGAGAGACAAAGGTCGTCTCCCGGAGGGAGACAAATGTTGTCTCCCGGTGGGAGACAAATGTTATCTCCCGGAGGGAGACAAATGTTGTTTCCCGGAGGGAGACAAATGTTGTCTCCCGGAGGGAGACAAAGGTTGTCTCCCGGAGGGAGACAAAGGTTGTCTCCCGGAGGGAGACAAAGGTGGTCTCCCGGAGGGAGAGAAATGTTATCTCCCGGAGGGAGACAAATGTTGTCTCCCGGAGGGAGATAAATGTTGTCTCCGGGAGGGAGACAGTTTGTCTCCCAGAGAGAGACAAAGGTTGTCTCCCGGAGGGAGACAAAGGTTGTCTCCCGGAGGGAGACAAAGATTGTCTCCCGGAGGGAGACAAAGGTTGTCTCCCGGAGGGAGACAAATGTTGTCTCCCGTAGGGAGACAAAGGTTGTATCCCAGAGGGAGACAAAGTTTGTCTCCCGAAGGGAGACTAATGTTGTCTCCCGGAGGGAGACAAATGTTATCTCCCGGAGGGAGACAAATGTTGTCTCCCGGAGGGAGACAAATGTTGTCTCCCGGAGGGAGACAGTTTGTCCCTAAGATAGAGACAAATGTTGTCTCCCGGAGGGAGACATTTTGCCCCCCAGAGAGAGACAAAGGTCGTCTCCCGGAGGGAGACAATGTTATCTCCCGGAGGGAGACAAATGTTGTTTCCCGGAGGGAGACAAATGTTGTCTCCCGGAGGGAGACAAAGGTTGTCTCCCGGAGGGAGACAAAGGTGGTCTCCCGGAAGGAGAAAGGCTGTCTCCCGGAGGGAGACAAATGTTGTCTCCCGGAGGGAGACAAATGTTGTCTCCCGGAGGGAGACAAATGTTATCTCCCGGAGGGAGACAAATGTTGTCTCCCGGAGGGAGACAAATGTTGTCTCCCGGAGGGAGACAAAGGTTGTCTCCCGGAGGGAGACAAAGGTGGTCTCCCGGAGGGAGACAAGTGTTGTCTCCCGGAGGGAGACAGTTTGTCTCCCAGAGAGAGACAAAGATCGTCTCCCAGAGGGAGACAAAGTTTGTCTCCCGGAGGGAGACAAAGGTTGCCTCCCGGAGGGAGACAAATGTTGTCTCCCGGAGGGAGACAAATGTTATCTCCCGGAGGGAGACTAATGTTGTCTCCCGGAGGGAGACAAATGTTATCTCCCGGAGGGAGACAAATGTTGTCTCCCGGAGGGAGACAAATGTTGTCTCCCGGAGGGAGACAGTATGTCTCCCGGAGGGAGACAGTATGTCTCCCAGAGAGAGACAAAGGTTGTCTCCCGGAGGGAGACAGTTTGCCTCCCAGAGAGAGACAAAGGTCGTCTCCCGGAGGGAGACAAAGTTTGTCTCCCGGAGGGAGACAAAGGTTGTCTCCGGGAGGGAGACAAATGTTGTCTCCCGGAGGGAGACAAATGTTATCTCCCGGAGGGAGACTAATGTTGTCTCCCGGAGGGAGACAAATGTTGTCTCCCGGAGGGAGACAAATGTTATCTCCCGGAGGGAGACAAATGTTGTCTCCCGGAGGGAGACAAATGTTGTCTCCCGGAGGGAGACAAAGGTTGTCTCCCGGAGGGAGACAAAGGTGGTCTCCCGGAGGGAGACAAGTGTTGTCTCCCGGAGGGAGACAGTTTGTCTCCCAGAGAGAGACAAAGATCGTCTCCCGGAGGGAGACAAAGTTTGTCTCCCGGAGGGAGACAAAGGTTGCCTCCCGGAGGGAGACAAATGTTGTCTCCCGGAGGGAGACAAATGTTATCTCCCGGAGGGAGACTAATGTTGTCTCCCGGAGGGAGACAAATGTTATCTCCCGGAGGGAGACAAATGTTGTCTCCCGGAGGGAGACAAATGTTGTCTCCCGGAGGGAGACAGTATGTCTCCCGGAGGGAGACAGTATGTCTCCCAGAGAGAGACAAAGGTTGTCTCCCGGAGGGAGACAGTTTGTCTCCCAGAGAGAGACAAAGGTCGTCTCCCGGAGGGAGACAAAGTTTGTCTCCCGGAGGGAGACAAAGGTTGTCTCCGGGAGGGAGACAAATGTTGTCTCCCGGAGGGAGACAAATGTTATCTCCCGGAGGGAGACTAATGTTGTCTCCCGGAGGGAGACAGTATGTCTCCCAGAGAGAGACAAATGTTCTTTTCCGGAGGGAGACAAATGTTGTCTCCCGGAGGGAGACAAAGGTTGTCTCCCGGAGGGAGACAAAGGTGGTCTCCCGGAAGGAGAAAGGCTGTCTCCCGGAGGAAGACAAATGTTATCTCCCGGAGGGAGACTAATGTTGTCTCCCGGAGGGAGACAAATGTTATCTCCCGGAGGGAGACAAATGTTATCTCCCGGAGGGAGACTAATGTTGTCTCCCGGAGGGAGACAAATGTTATCTCCCGGAGGGAGACAAATGTTATCTCCCGGAGGGAGACAAATGTTGTTTCCCGGAGGGAGACAAATGTTATCTCCCGGAGGGAGACAAATGTTATCTCCCGGAGGGAGACTAATGTTGTCTCCCGGAGGGAGACAAATGTTATCTCCCGGAGGGAGACAAATGTTATCTCCCGGAGGGAGACAAATGTTCTTTCCCGGAGGGAGACAAATGTTGTCTCCCGGAGGGAGACAAAGGTTGTCTCCCGGAGGGAGACAAAGGTGGTCTCCCGGAAGGAGAAAGGCTGTCTCCCGGAGGGAGACAAATGTTATCTCCCGGAGGGAGACTAATGTTGTCTCCCGGAGGGAGACAAATGTTATCTCCCGGAGGGAGACAAATGTTATCTCCCGGAGGGAGACTAATGTTGTCTCCCGGAGGGAGACAAATGTTATCTCCCGGAGGGAGACAAATGTTATCTCCCGGAGGGAGACAAATGTTGTTTCCCGGAGGGAGACAAATGTTATCTCCCGGAGGGAGACAAATGTTATCTCCCGGAGGGAGACTAATGTTGTCTCCCGGAGGGAGACAAATGTTATCTCCCGGAGGGAGACAGTATGTCTCCCAGAGAGAGACAAAGGTTGTCTCCCGGAGGGAGACAAATGTTGTCTCCCGGAGGGAGACAAATGTTATCTCCCGGAGGGAGACTAATGTTGTCTCCCGGAGGGAGACAAATGTTATCTCCCGGAGGGAGATTAATGTTGTCTCCCGGAGGGAGACAAATGTTGTCTCCCGGAGGGAGACTAATGTTGTCTCCCGGAGGGAGACAAATGTTATCTCCCGGAGGGAGACAAATGTTGTCTCCCGGAGGGAGACAAATGTTATCTCTCGGAGGGAGACAAATGTTATCTCCCGGAGGGAGACAAATGTTGTTTCCCGGAGGGAGACAAATGTTGTCTCCCGGAGGGAGACAAAGGTTGTCTCCCGGAGGGAGACAAAGGTGGTCTCCCGGAAGGAGAAAGGCTGTCTCCCGGAGGGAGACAAATGTTGTCTCCCGGAGGGAGACAAATGTTGTCTCCCGGAGGGAGACAAATGTTATCTCCCGGAGGGAGACAAATGTTGTCTCCCGGAGGGAGACAAATGTTGTCTCCCGGAGGGAGACAAAGGTTGTCTCCCGGAGGGAGACAAAGGTGGTCTCCCGGAGGGAGACAAGTGTTGTCTCCCGGAGGGAGACAGTTTGTCTCCCAGAGAGAGACAAAGATCGTCTCCCGGAGGGAGACAAAGTTTGTCTCCCGGAGGGAGACAAAGGTTGCCTCCCGGAGGGAGACAAATGTTGTCTCCCGGAGGGAGACAAATGTTATCTCCCGGAGGGAGACTAATGTTGTCTCCCGGAGGGAGACAAATGTTATCTCCCGGAGGGAGACAAATGTTGTCTCCCGGAGGGAGACAAATGTTGTCTCCCGGAGGGAGACAGTATGTCTCCCGGAGGGAGACAGTATGTCTCCCAGAGAGAGACAAAGGTTGTCTCCCGGAGGGAGACAGTTTGTCTCCCAGAGAGAGACAAAGGTCGTCTCCCGGAGGGAGACAAAGTTTGTCTCCCGGAGGGAGACAAAGGTTGTCTCCGGGAGGGAGACAAATGTTGTCTCCCGGAGGGAGACAAATGTTATCTCCCGGAGGGAGACTAATGTTGTCTCCCGGAGGGAGACAGTATGTCTCCCAGAGAGAGACAAATGTTCTTTCCCGGAGGGAGACAAATGTTGTCTCCCGGAGGGAGACAAAGGTTGTCTCCCGGAGGGAGACAAAGGTGGTCTCCCGGAAGGAGAAAGGCTGTCTCCCGGAGGAAGACAAATGTTATCTCCCGGAGGGAGACTAATGTTGTCTCCCGGAGGGAGACAAATGTTATCTCCCGGAGGGAGACAAATGTTATCTCCCGGAGGGAGACTAATGTTATCTCCCGGAGGGAGACTAATGTTGTCTCCCGGAGGGAGACAATTGTTATCTCCCGGAGGGAGACAAATGTTGTCTCCCGGAGGGAGACAAATGTTGTCTCCCGGAGGGAGACAAGGGTTGTCTCCCGGAGGGAGACAGTTTGTCTCCCAGAGGGAGACAAATGTTGTCTCCCGGAGGGAGACAAATGTTGTCTCCCGGAGGGAGACAAGGGTTGTCTCCCGGAGGGAGACAAAGGTTGTCTCCGGGAGGGAGACAAATGTTGTCTCCCGGAGGGAGACAAATGTTATCTCCCGGAGGGAGACTAATGTTGTCTCCCGGAGGGAGACAAATGTTATCTCCCGGAGGGAGACAAATGTTGTCTCCCGGAGGGAGACAAATGTTGTCTCCCGGAGGGAGATAAATGTTATCTCCCGGAGGGAGACTAATGTTGTCTCCCGGAGGGAGACAAATGTTGTCTCCCGGAGGGAGACAAATGTTATCTCCCGGAGGGAGACTAATGTTGTCTCCCGGAGGGAGACAAATGTTATCTCCCGGAGGGAGACAAATGTTGTCTCCCGGAGGGAGACAAATGTTGTCTCCCGGAGGGAGACAGTATGTCTCCCAGAGAGAGACAAAGGTTGTCTCCCGGAGGGAGACAAGGGTTGTCTCCCGGAGGGTGACAGTTGGTCTCCCAGAGAGAGACAAAGGTCGTCTCCCGGAGGGAGACAAAGTTTGTCTCCCGGAGGGAGACAAAGGTTGTCTCCGGGAGGGAGACAAATGTTGTCTCCCGGAGGGAGACAAATGTTATCTCCCGGAGGGAGACTAATGTTGTCTCCCGGAGGGAGACAAATGTTATCTCCCGGAGGGAGACAAATGTTGTCTCCCGGAGGGAGACAAATGTTGTCTCCCGGAGGGAGACAGTATGTCTCCCAGAGAGAGACAAAGGTTGTCTCCCGGAGGGAGAAAAATGTTGTCTCTCGGAGGGAGACAAAGGTTGTCTCCCGGAGGGAGACAAAGTTTGTCTCCCGGAGGGAGACAAAGGTTGTCTCCCGGAGGGAGACAAATGTTGTCTCCCGGAGGGAGATAAATGTTATCTCCCGGAGGGAGACTAATGTTGTCTCCCGGAGGGAGACAAATGTTATCTCCCGGAGGGAGACAAATGTTGTCTCCCGGAGGGAGACAAATGTTATCTCCCGGAGGGAGACAAATGTTCTTTCCCGGAGAGAGACAAATGTTGTCTCCCGGAGGGAGACAAAGATTGTCTCCCGGAGGGAGACAGTTTGTCTCCCAGAGGGAGACATAGGTTGTCTCCCGGAGGGAGACAAATGTTGTCTCCCGGAGGGAGACAAATGTTGTTTCCCGGAGGGAGACAAAGTTTGTCTCCCGGAGGGAGACAGTTTGTCTCCCAGAGAGAGACAAAGGTCGTCTCCCGGAGGGAGACAAATGTTGTCTCCCGGTGGGAGACAAATGTTATCTCCCGGAGGGAGACAAATGTTGTTTCCCGGAGGGAGACAAATGTTGTCTCCCGGAGGGAGACAAAGGTTGTCTCCCGGAGGGAGACAAAGGTTGTCTCCCGGAGGGAGACAAAGGTGGTCTCCCGGAGGGAGAGAAATGTTATCTCCCGGAGGGAGACAAATGTTGTCTCCCGGAGGGAGATAAATGTTGTCTCCCGGAGGGAGACAGTTTGTCTCCCAGAGAGAGACAAAGGTTGTCTCCCGGAGGGAGACAAAGGTTGTCTCCCGGAGGGAGACAAAGATTGTCTCCCGGAGGGAGACAAAGGTTGTCTCCCGGAGGGAGACAAATGTTGTCTCCCGTAGGGAGACAAAGGTTGTATCCCAGAGGGAGACAAAGTTTGTCTCCCGAAGGGAGACTAATGTTGTCTCCCGGAGGGAGACAAATGTTATCTCCCGGAGGGAGACAAATGTTGTCTCCCGGAGGGAGACAAATGTTGTCTCCCGGAGGGAGACAAAGGTTGTCTCCCGGAGGGAGACAAAGGTGGTCTCCCGGAAGGAGAAAGGCTGTCTCCCGGAGGGAGACAAATGTTGTCTCCCGGAGGGAGACAAATGTTGTCTCCCGGAGGGAGACAAATGTTATCTCCCGGAGGGAGACAAATGTTGTCTCCCGGAGGGAGACAAATGTTGTCTCCCGGAGGGAGACAAAGGTTGTCTCCCGGAGGGAGACAAAGGTGGTCTCCCGGAGGGAGACAAGTGTTGTCTCCCGGAGGGAGACAGTTTGTCTCCCAGAGAGAGACAAAGATCGTCTCCCGGAGGGAGACAAAGTTTGTCTCCCGGAGGGAGACAAAGGTTGCCTCCCGGAGGGAGACAAATGTTGTCTCCCGGAGGGAGACAAATGTTATCTCCCGGAGGGAGACTAATGTTGTCTCCCGGAGGGAGACAAATGTTATCTCCCGGAGGGAGACAAATGTTGTCTCCCGGAGGGAGACAAATGTTGTCTCCCGGAGGGAGACAGTATGTCTCCCGGAGGGAGACAGTATGTCTCCCAGAGAGAGACAAAGGTTGTCTCCCGGAGGGAGACAAAGGTTGTCTCCCGGAGGGAGACAAAGATTGTCTCCCGGAGGGAGACAAAGGTTGTCTCCCGGAGGGAGACAAATGTTGTCTCCCGTAGGGAGACAAAGGTTGTATCCCAGAGGGAGACAAAGTTTGTCTCCCGAAGGGAGACTAATGTTGTCTCCTGGAGGGAGACAAATGTTATCTCCCGGAGGGAGACAAATGTTGTCTCCCGGAGGGAGACAAATGTTGTCTCCCGGAGGGAGACAAAGGTTGTCTCCCGGAGGGAGACAAAGGTGGTCTCCCGGAAGGAGAAAGGCTGTCTCCCGGAGGGAGACAAATGTTGTCTCCCGGAGGGAGACAAATGTTGTCTCCCGGAGGGAGACAAATGTTATCTCCCGGAGGGAGACAAATGTTGTCTCCCGGAGGGAGACAAATGTTGTCTCCCGGAGGGAGACAAAGGTTGTCTCCCGGAGGGAGACAAAGGTGGTCTCCCGGAGGGAGACAAGTGTTGTCTCCCGGAGGGAGACAGTTTGTCTCCCAGAGAGAGACAAAGATCGTCTCCCGGAGGGAGACAAAGTTTGTCTCCCGGAGGGAGACAAAGGTTGCCTCCCGGAGGGAGACAAATGTTGTCTCCCGGAGGGAGACAAATGTTATCTCCCGGAGGGAGACTAATGTTGTCTCCCGGAGGGAGACAAATATTATCTCCCGGAGGGAGACAAATGTTGTCTCCCGGAGGGAGACAAATGTTGTCTCCCGGAGGGAGACAGTATGTCTCCCGGAGGGAGACAGTATGTCTCCCAGAGAGAGACAAAGGTTGTCTCCCGGAGGGAGACAGTTTGTCTCCCAGAGAGAGACAAAGGTCGTCTCCCGGAGGGAGACAAAGTTTGTCTCCCGGAGGGAGACAAAGGTTGTCTCCGGGAGGGTGAAAAATGTTGTCTCCCGGAGGGAGACAAATGTTATCTCCCGGAGGGAGACTAATGTTGTCTCCCGAAGGGAGACAGTATGTCTCCCAGAGAGAGACAAATGTTCTTTCCCGGAGGGAGACAAATGTTGTCTCCCGGAGGGAGACAAAGGTTGTCTCCCGGAGGGAGACAAAGGTGGTCTCCCGGAAGGAGAAAGGCTGTCTCCCGGAGGAAGACAAATGTTATCTCCCGGAGGGAGACTAATGTTGTCTCCCGGAGGGAGACAAATGTTATCTCCCGGAGGGAGACAAATGTTATCTCCCGGAGGGAGACTAATGTTGTCTCCCGGAGGGAGACAAATGTTATCTCCCGGAGGGAGACAAATGTTATCTCCCGGAGGGAGACAAATGTTGTTTCCCGGAGGGAGACAAATGTTATCTCCCGGAGGGAGACAAATGTTATCTCCCGGAGGGAGACTAATGTTGTCTCCCGGAGGGAGACAAATGTTATCTCCCGGAGGGAGACAAATGTTATCTCCCGGAGGGAGACAAATGTTCTTTCCCGGAGGGAGACAAATGTTGTCTCCCGGAGGGAGACAAAGGTTGTCTCCCGGAGGGAGACAAAGGTGGTCTCCCGGAAGGAGAAAGGCTGTCTCCCGGAGGGAGACAAATGTTATCTCCCGGAGGGAGACTAATGTTGTCTCCCGGAGGGAGACAAATGTTATCTCCCGGAGGGAGACAAATGTTATCTCCCGGAGGGAGACAAATGTTGTTTCCCGGAGGGAGACAAATGTTATCTCCCGGAGGGAGACAAATGTTATCTCCCGGAGGGAGACTAATGTTGTCTCCCGGAGGGAGACAAATGTTATCTCCCGGAGGGAGATTAATGTTGTCTCCCGGAGGGAGACAAATGTTGTCTCCCGGAGGGAGACTAATGTTGTCTCCCGGAGGGAGACAAATGTTATCTCCCGGAGGGAGACAAATGTTGTCTCCCGGAGGGAGACAAATGTTATCTCTCGGAGGGAGACAAATGTTATCTCCCGGAGGGAGACAAATGTTGTTTCCCGGAGGGAGACAAAGGTCGTCTCCCGGAGGGAGACAAAGTTTGTCTCCCGGAGGGAGACAAAGGTTGTCTCCCGGAGGGAGACAAATGTTGTCTCCCGGAGGGAGACAAATGTTGTCTCCCGGAGGGAGACAAATGTTGTCTCCCGGAGGGAGACAGTATGTCTCCCAGAGAGAGACAAAGGTTGTCTCCAATAGGGAGACAAATGTTGTCTCCCGGAGGGAGACAAATGTTATCTCCCGGAGGGAGACAAAGGTTGTCTCCCGGAGGGAGACAAAGGTGGTCTCCCGGAGGGAGACAAGTGTTGTCTCCCGGAGGGAGACAGTTTGTCTCCCAGAGAGAGACAAAGATCGTCTCCCGGAGGGAGACAAAGTTTGTCTCCCGGAGGGAGACAAAGGTTGCCTCCCGGAGGGAGACAAATGTTGTCTCCCGGAGGGAGACAAATGTTATCTCCCGGAGGGAGACTAATGTTGTCTCCCGGAGGGAGACAAATGTTATCTCCCGGAGGGAGACAAATGTTGTCTCCCGGAGGGAGACAAATGTTGTCTCCCGGAGGGAGACAAATGTTGTCTCCCGGAGGGAGACAGTATGTCTCCCGGAGGGAGACAGTATGTCTCCCAGAGAGAGACAAAGGTTGTCTCCCGGAGGGAGACAGTTTGTCTCCCAGAGAGAGACAAAGGTCGTCTCCCGGAGGGAGACAAAGTTTGTCTCCCGGAGGGAGACAAAGGTTGTCTCCGGGAGGGTGACAAATGTTGTCTCCCGGAGGGAGACAAATGTTATCTCCCGGAGGGAGACTAATGTTGTCTCCCGGAGGGAGACAGTATGTCTCCCAGAGAGAGACAAATGTTCTTTCCCGGAGGGAGACAAATGTTGTCTCCCGGAGGGAGACAAAGGTTGTCTCCCGGAGGGAGACAAAGGTGGTCTCCCGGAAGGAGAAAGGCTGTCTCCCGGAGGAAGACAAATGTTATCTCCCGGAGGGAGACTAATGTTGTCTCCCGGAGGGAGACAAATGTTATCTCCCGGAGGGAGACAAATGTTATCTCCCGGAGGGAGACTAATGTTGTCTCCCGGAGGGAGACAAATGTTATCTCCCGGAGGGAGACAAATGTTATCTCCCGGAGGGAGACAAATGTTGTTTCCCGGAGGGAGACAAATGTTATCTCCCGGAGGGAGACAAATGTTATCTCCCGGAGGGAGACTAATGTTGTCTCCCGGAGGGAGACAAATGTTATCTCCCGGAGGGAGACAAATGTTATCTCCCGGAGGGAGACAAATGTTCTTTCCCGGAGGGAGACAAATGTTGTCTCCCGGAGGGAGACAAAGGTTGTCTCCCGGAGGGAGACAAAGGTGGTCTCCCGGAAGGAGACTAATGTTGTCTCCCGGAGGGAGACAAATGTTATCTCCCGGAGGGAGACAAATGTTGTCTCCCGGAGGGAGACAAATGTTGTCTCCCGGAGGGAGACAAATGTTGTCTTCCGGAGGGAGACAAAGGTTGTCTCCCGGAGGGAGACAAATTTTGTCTCCCGGAGAGAGACAAAGGTTGACTCCTGGAGGGAGACAAATGTTGTCTTCCCGGAGGGAGACAAATGTTATCTCCCGGAGGGAGACAAATGTTGTCTCCCTGAGGGAGACAAATGTTATCTCCCGGAGGGAGACAAAGGTGGTCTCCCGGAAGGAGAAAGGCTGTCTCCCGGAGGGAGACAAATGTTGTCTCCCGGAGGGAGACAAAGTTTGTCTCCCGGAGGGAGACAAAGGTTGTCTCCGGGAGGGTGACAAATGTTGTCTCCCGGAGGGAGACAAATGTTATCTCCCGGAGGGAGACTAATGTTGTCTCCCGGAGGGAGACAGTATGTCTCCCAGAGAGAGACAAATGTTCGTTCCCGGAGGGAGACAAATGTTGTCTCCCGGAGGGAGACAAAGGTTGTCTCCCGGAGGGAGACAAAGGTGGTCTCCCGGAAGGAGAAAGGCTGTCTCCCGGAGGAAGACAAATGTTATCTCCCGGAGGGAGACTAATGTTGTCTCCCGGAGGGAGACAAATGTTATCTCCCGGAGGGAGACAAATGTTATCTCCCGGAGGGAGACTAATGTTGTCTCCCGGAGGGAGACAAATGTTATCTCCCGGAGGGAGACAAATGTTATCTCCCGGAGGGAGACAAATGTTGTTTCCCGGAGGGAGACAAATGTTATCTCCCGGAGGGAGACAAATGTTATCTCCCGGAGGGAGACTAATGTTGTCTCCCGGAGGGAGACAAATGTTATCTCCCGGAGGGAGACAAATGTTATCTCCCGGAGGGAGACAAATGTTCTTTCCCGGAGGGAGACAAATGTTGTCTCCCGGAGGGAGACAAAGGTTGTCTCCCGGAGGGAGACAAAGGTGGTCTCCCGGAAGGAGAAAGGCTGTCTCCCGGAGGGAGACAAATGTTATCTCCCGGAGGGAGACTAATGTTGTCTCCCGGAGGGAGACAAATGTTATCTCCCGGAGGGAGACAAATGTTATCTCCCGGAGGGAGACTAATGTTGTCTCCCGGAGGGAGACAAATGTTATCTCCCGGAGGGAGACAAATGTTATCTCCCGGAGGGAGACAAATGTTGTTTCCCGGAGGGAGACAAATGTTATCTCCCGGAGGGAGACAAATGTTATCTCCCGGAGGGAGACTAATGTTGTCTCCCGGAGGGAGACAAATGTTATCTCCCGGAGGGAGACAGTATGTCTCCCAGAGAGAGACAAAGGTTGTCTCCCGGAGGGAGACAAATGTTGTCTCCCGGAGGGAGACAAATGTTATCTCCCGGAGGGAGACTAATGTTGTCTCCCGGAGGGAGACAAATGTTATCTCCCGGAGGGAGACAGTATGTCTCCCAGAGAGAGACAAAGGTTGTCTCCCGGAGGGAGACAAATGTTGTCTCCCGGAGGGAGACAAATGTTATCTCCCGGAGGGAGACTAATGTTGTCTCCCGGAGGGAGACAAATGTTATCTCCCGGAGGGAGATTAATGTTGTCTCCCGGAGGGAGACAAATGTTGTCTCCCGGAGGGAGACTAATGTTGTCTCCCGGAGGGAGACAAATGTTATCTCCCGGAGGGAGACAAATGTTGTCTCCCGGAGGGAGACAAATGTTATCTCTCGGAGGGAGACAAATGTTATCTCCCGGAAGGAGACAAATGTTGTTTCCCGGAGGGAGACAAAGGTCGTCTCCCGGAGGGAGACAAAGTTTGTCTCCCGGAGGGAGACAAAGGTTGTCTCCCGGAGGGAGACAAATGTTGTCTCCCGGAGGGAGACAAATGTTGTCTCCCGGAGGGAGACAAATGTTGTCTCCCGGAGGGAGACAGTATGTCTCCCAGAGAGAGACAAAGGTTGTCTCCAATAGGGAGACAAATGTTGTCTCCCGGAGGGAGACAAATGTTATCTCCCATAGGGAGACAAATGTTGTCTCCCGGAGGGAGACAAATGTTGTCTCCCGGAGGGAGACAAATGTTATCTCCCGGAGGGAGACTAATGTTGTCTCCCGGAGGGAGACAAATGTTGTCTCCCGGAGGGAGACAAATGTTGTCTCCCGGAGGGAGACAAAGGTGGTCTCCCGGAAGGAGAAAGGCTGTCTCCCGGAGGGAGACAAATGTCGTCTCCCGGAGGGAGACAAATGTTATCTCCCGGAGGGAGACAAATGTTGTCTCCCGGAGGGAGACAAATGTTATCTCTCGGAGGGAGACAAATGTTATCTCCCGGAGGGAGACAAATGTTGTTTCCCGGAGGGAGACAAAGTTTGTCTCCCGGAGGGAGACAAATGTTGTCTCCCGGAGGGAGAAAAATGTTATCTCCCGGAGGGAGACAAATGTGATCTCCCGGAGGGAGACTAATGTTGTCTCCCGGAGGGAGACAAATGTTGTCTCCCGGAGGGAGACAAAGGTTGTCTCCCGGAGGGAGACAAAGTTTGTCTCCCGGAGGGAGACTAATGTTGTCTCCCGGAGGGAGACAAATGTTATCTCCCATAGGGAGACAAATGTTGTCTCCCGGAGGGAGACAAATGTTGTCTCCCGGAGGGAGACAAATGTTATCTCCCGGAGGGAGACAAATGTTGTTTCCCGGAGGGAGACAAAGGTGGTCTCCCGGAAGGAGACAAATGTTGTTTCCCGGAGGGAGACAAATGTTGTCTCACGGAGGGAGACAAAGGTTGTCTCCCGGAGGGAGACAAAGGTTGTCTCCCGGAGGGAGACAAATGTTGTCTCCCGGAGGGAGACAGGTTGTCTCCCAGAGGGAGACAAAGATTGTCTCCAGGAGGAACACTAATGTTGTCTCCTGGAGGGAGACAGGTTGTCTCCCGGAGGGAGACAATTGTTGTCTCCCGGAGGGAGACAAAGGTTGTCTCCCGGAGGGAGACAAAGATTGTCTCCAGGAGGAAGACTAATGTTATCTCCCGGAGGGAGACAGGTTGTCTCCCGGAGGGAGACAAATGTTATCTCCCGGAGGGAGACAAATGTTGTTTCCCGGAGGGAGACAAAGGTGGTCTCCCGGAAGGAGACAAATGTTGTTTCCCGGAGGGAGACAAAGTTTGTCTCCCGGAGGGAGACAAATGTTGTCTCCCGGAGGGAGACAAATGTTATCTCCCGGAGGGAGACTAATGTTGTCTCCCGGAGGGAGACAAATGTTGTCTCCCGGAGGGAGAAAAAGGTTGTCTCCCGGAGGGAGACAAATGTTGTCTCCCGGAGGGAGACAAAGGTTGTCTCCCGGAGGGAGACAAAGGTTGTCTCCCGGAGGGAGACCATTGTTGTCTCCCGGAGGGAGACAAATGTTGTCTCCCGGAGGGAGACAAATTTTATCTCCCGGAGGGAGACTAATGTTGTCTCCCAGAGAGAGACAAAGGTCGTCTCCCGGAGGGAGACAAATGTTGTCTCCCTCCGGGAGACAAATGTGATCTCCCGGAGGGAGATTAATGTTGTCTCCCGGAGGGAGACAAATGTTGTCTCCCGGAGGGAGACAAAGGTTGTCTCCCGGAGGGAGACAAAGTTTGTCTCCCGGAGGGAGACTAATGTTGTCTCCCGGAGGGAGACAAATGTTATCTCCCATAGGGAGACAAATGTTGTCTCCCGGAGGGAGACAAATGTTGTCTCCCGGAGGGAGACAAATGTTATCTCCCGGAGGGAGACAAATGTTGTTTCCCGGAGGGAGACAAAGGTGGTCTCCCGGAAGGAGACAAATGTTGTTTCCCGGAGGGAGACAAATGTTGTCTCACGGAGGGAGACAAAGGTTGTCTCCCGGAGGGAGACAAATGTTGTCTCCCGGAGGGAGACAAAGGTTGTCTCCCGGAGGGAGACAAATGTTGTCTCCCGGAGGGAGACAAATGTTGTCTCCCGGAGGGAGACAAAGGTTGTCTCCCGGAGGGAGACATAGGTTGTCTCCCGGAGTGAGACAAAGGTTGTCTCCCGGAGGGAGACAAATGTTGTCTCCTGGAGGGAGACAGGTTGTCTCCCGGAGGGAAACAATTGTTGTCTCCCGGAGGGAGACAAAGGTTGTCTCCCGGAGGGAGACAAAGATTGTCTCCAGGAGGAAGACTAATGTTGTCTCCCGGAGGGAGACAAATGTTGTCTCCCGGAGGGAGACAAAGGTTGTCTCCCGGAGGGAGACATAGGTTGTCTCCCGGAGTGAGACAAAGGTTGTCTCCCGGAGGGAGACAAAAGTTGTCTCCCGGAGGGAGACAAAGATTGTCTCCCGGAGGGAGACATAGGTGGTCACCCGGAGGGAGACAAATGTTGTCTCTCGGAGGGAGACAAAGGTTGTCTCCCGGAGGGAGACAAATGTTGTCTCCCGGAGGGAGACAAATGTTATCTCCCGGAGGGAGACTAATGTTGTCTCCCGGAGGGAGACAAATGTTGTCTCCCGGAGGGAGACAAATGTTATCTCCCGGAGGGAGACTAATGTTGTCTCCCGGAGGGAGACAAATGTTATCTCCCGGAGGGAGACAAATGTTGTCTCCCGGAGGGAGACAAATGTTATATCCCGGAGGGAGACAAATGTTCTTTCCCGGAGGGAGACAAAGGTTGTCTCCCAGAGGGAGACAAAGTTTGTCTCCCGGAGGGAGACAAAAGTTGCCTCCCGGAGGGAGACAAATGTTGTCTCCCGGAGGGAGACAAAGGGTGTCTCCCGGAGGGAGACAAAGGTTGTCTCCCGGAGGGAGACAAATGTTGTCTCCCGGAGGGAGACAAATGTTGTCTCCCGGAGGGAGACAAAGGTTGTCTCCCGGAGGGAGACATAGGTTGTCTCCCGGAGTGAGACAAAGGTTGTCTCCCGGAGGGAGACAAAAGTTGTCTCCCGGAGGGAGACAAAGATTGTCTCCCGGAGGGAGACATAGGTGGTCACCCGGAGGGAGACAAATGTTGTCTCTCGGAGGGAGACAAAGGTTGTCTCCCGGAGGGAGACAAATGTTGTCTCCCGGAGGGAGACAAATGTTATCTCCCGGAGGGAGACTAATGTTGTCTCCCGGAGGGAGACAAATGTTGTCTCCCGGAGGGAGACAAATGTTATCTCCCGGAGGGAGACTAATGTTGTCTCCCGGAGGGAGACAAATGTTATATCCCGGAGGGAGACAAATGTTCTTTCCCGGAGGGAGACAAATGTTGTCTCCCGGAGGGAGACAAAGGTTGTCTCCCGGAGGGAGACAAAGGTGGTCTCCCGGAAGGAGAAAGGCTGTCTCCCGGAGGGAGACAAATGTTATCTCCCGGAGGGAGACTAATGTTGTCTCCCGGAGGGAGACAAATGTTATCTCCCGGAGGGAGACAAATGTTATCTCCCGGAGGGAGACTAATGTTGTCTCCCGGAGGGAGACAAATGTTATCTCCCGGAGGGAGACAAATGTTATCTCCCGGAGGGAGACAAATGTTGTTTCCCGGAGGGAGACAAATGTTATCTCTCGGAGGGAGACAAATGTTATCTCCCGGAGGGAGACTAATGTTGTCTCCCGGAGGGAGACAAATGTTATCTCCCGGAGGGAGACAGTATGTCTCCCAGAGAGAGACAAAGGTTATCTCCCGGAGGGAGACAAATGTTGTCTCCCGGAGGGAGACAAATGTTATCTCCCGGAGGGAGACAAATGTTATCTCCCGGAGGGAGACAAATGTTGTCTCCCGGAGGGAGACAAATGTTGTCTCCCGGAGGGAGACAGTATGTCTCCCAGAGAGAGACAAAGGTTGTCTCCCGGAGGGAGACAAAGGTTGTCTCCCAGAGGGAGACAAAGTTTGTCTCCCGGAGGGAGACAAAGGTTGTCTCCCGGAGGGAGACAAATGTTGTCTCCCGGAGGGAGACAAATGTTATCTCCCGGAGGGAGACTAATGTTGTCTCCCGGAGGGAGACAAATGTTATCTCCCGGAGGGAGACAAATGTTGTCTCCCGGAGAGAGACAAATGTTATCTCTCGGAGGGAGACAAATGTTATATCCCGGAGGGAGACAAATGTTCTTTCCCGGAGGGAGACAAATGTTGTCTCCCGGAGGGAGACAAAGGTTGTCTCCCGGAGGGAGACAAAGGTGGTCTCCCGGAAGGAGAAAGGCTGTCTCCCGGAGGGAGACAAATGTTATCTCCCGGAGGGAGACTAATGTTGTCTCCCGGAGGGAGACAAATGTTATCTCCCGGAGGGAGACAAATGTTATCTCCCGGAGGGAGACTAATGTTGTCTCCCGGAGGGAGACAAATGTTATCTCCCGGAGGGAGACAAATGTTATCTCCCGGAGGGAGACAAATGTTGTTTCCCGGAGGGAGACAAATGTTATCTCTCGGAGGGAGACAAATGTTATCTCCCGGAGGGAGACAAATGTTATATCCCGGAGGGAGACAAATGTTCTTTCCCGGAGGGAGACAAATGTTGTCTCCCGGAGGGAGACAAAGGTTGTCTCCCGGAGGGAGACAAAGGTGGTCTCCCGGAAGGAGAAAGGCTGTCTCCCGGAGGGAGACAAATGTTATCTCCCGGAGGGAGACTAATGTTGTCTCCCGGAGGGAGACAAATGTTATCTCCCGGAGGGAGACAAATGTTATCTCCCGGAGGGAGACTAATGTTGTCTCCCGGAGGGAGACAAATGTTATCTCCCGGAGGGAGACAAATGTTATCTCCCGGAGGGAGACAAATGTTGTTTCCCGGAGGGAGACAAATGTTATCTCTCGGAGGGAGACAAATGTTATCTCCCGGAGGGAGACTAATGTTGTCTCCC
Source organism: Aurelia sp. 4 Dawson et al 2005 (assembly GCA_964019985.1). Classification (NCBI taxonomy): domain Eukaryota; kingdom Metazoa; phylum Cnidaria; class Scyphozoa; order Semaeostomeae; family Ulmaridae; genus Aurelia; species Aurelia sp. 4 Dawson et al 2005. The sequence goes on from OZ026492.1 coordinate 19,002,059, forward strand.
GGAGGGAGACAAATGTTATCTCCCGGAGGGAGACAGTATGTCTCCCAGAGAGAGACAAAGGTTATCTCCCGGAGGGAGACAAATGTTGTCTCCCGGAGGGAGACAAATGTTATCTCCCGGAGGGAGACAAATGTTATCTCCCGGAGGGAGACAAATGTTGTCTCCCGGAGGGAGACAAATGTTGTCTCCCGGAGGGAGACAGTATGTCTCCCAGAGAGAGACAAAGGTTGTCTCCCGGAGGGAGACAAAGGTTGTCTCCCAGAGGGAGACAAAGTTTGTCTCCCGGAGGGAGACAAAGGTTGTCTCCCGGAGGGAGACAAATGTTGTCTCCCGGAGGGAGACAAATGTTATCTCCCGGAGGGAGACTAATGTTGTCTCCCGGAGGGAGACAAATGTTATCTCCCGGAGGGAGACAAATGTTGTCTCCCGGAGAGAGACAAATGTTATCTCTCGGAGGGAGACAAATGTTATATCCCGGAGGGAGACAAATGTTCTTTCCCGGAGGGAGACAAATGTTGTCTCCCGGAGGGAGACAAAGGTTGTCTCCCGGAGGGAGACAAAGGTGGTCTCCCGGAAGGAGAAAGGCTGTCTCCCGGAGGGAGACAAATGTTATCTCCCGGAGGGAGACTAATGTTGTCTCCCGGAGGGAGACAAATGTTATCTCCCGGAGGGAGACAAATGTTATCTCCCGGAGGGAGACTAATGTTGTCTCCCGGAGGGAGACAAATGTTATCTCCCGGAGGGAGACAAATGTTATCTCCCGGAGGGAGACAAATGTTGTTTCCCGGAGGGAGACAAATGTTATCTCTCGGAGGGAGACAAATGTTATCTCCCGGAGGGAGACTAATGTTGTCTCCCGGAGGGAGACAAATGTTATCTCCCGGAGGGAGACAGTATGTCTCCCAGAGAGAGACAAAGGTTATCTCCCGGAGGGAGACAAATGTTGTCTCCCGGAGGGAGACAAATGTTATCTCCCGGAGGGAGACAAATGTTATCTCCCGGAGGGAGACAAATGTTGTCTCCCGGAGGGAGACAAATGTTGTCTCCCGGAGGGAGACAGTATGTCTCCCAGAGAGAGACAAAGGTTGTCTCCCGGAGAGAGACAAATGTTATCTCTCGGAGGGAGACAAATGTTATCTCCCGGAGGGAGACAAATGTTGTTTCCCGGAGGGAGACAAATGTTGTCTCCCGGAGGGAGACAAAGGTTGTCTCCCGGAGGGAGACAAAGGTGGTCTCCCGGAAGGAGAAAGGCTGTCTCCCGGAGGGAGACAAATGTTGTCTCCCGGAGGGAGACAAATGTTGTCTCCCGGAGGGAGACAAAGGTTGTCTCCCGGAGGGAGACAAAGGTGGTCTTCCGGAGGGAGACAAAGGTTGTCTCCCGGAGGGAGACAAATGTTGTCTCCCGGAGGGAGACAAAGGTTGTCTCCCGGAGGGAGACTAATGTTGTCTCCCGGAGGGAGACAAATGTTATCTCTCGGAGGGAGACAAATGTTATCTCCCGGAGGGAGACTAATGTTGTCTCCCGGAGGGAGACAAATGTTATCTCCCGGAGGGAGACAGTATGTCTCCCAGAGAGAGACAAAGGTTATCTCCCGGAGGGAGACAAAGGTTGTCTCCCGGAGGGAGACAAATGTTGTCTCCCGGAGGGAGACAGTATGTCTCCCAGAGAGAGACAAAGGTTGTCTCCCGGAGGGAGACAAATGTTGTCTCCCGGAGGGAGACAAAGGTTGTCTCCCGGAGGGAGACAAAGTTTGTCTCCCGGAGGGAGACAAAGGTTGTCTCCCGGAGGGAGACAAATGTTGTCTCCCGGAGGGAGACAAATGTTATCTCCCGGAGGGAGACTAATGTTGTCTCCCGGAGGGAGACAAATGTTATCTCCCGGAGGGAGACAAATGTTGTCTCCCGGAGAGAGACAAATGTTATCTCTCGGAGGGAGACAAATGTTATCTCCCGGAGGGAGACAAATGTTGTTTCCCGGAGGGAGACAAATGTTGTCTGCCGGAGGGAGACAAAGGTTGTCTCCCGGAGGGAGACAAAGGTGGTCTCCCGGAAGGAGAAAGGCTGTCTCCCGGAGGGAGACAAATGTTGTCTCCCGGAGGGAGACAAATGTTGTCTCCCGGAGGGAGACAAAGGTTGTCTCCCGGAGGGAGACAAAGGTGGTCTTCCGGAGGGAGACAAAGGTTGTCTCCCGGAGGGAGACAAATGTTGTCTCCCGGAGGGAGACAAAGGTTGTCTCCCGGAGGGAGACTAATGTTGTCTCCCGGAGGGAGACAAATGTTATCTCCCGGAGGGAGAAAAATGTTGTCTCCCGGAGGGAGACAGTTTGTCTCCCAGAGAGAGACAAAGGTTGTCTCCCGGAGGGAGACAAATGTTGTCTCCCGGAGGGAGAGAAATGTTGTCTCCCGGAGGGAGACAAATGTTATCTCCCGGGGGGAAACAATTTTTTGTCTCCCGGAGGGAGACTACGGTTGTCTCCCGGAGGGAGACAGTTTGTTTCCCGGAGGGAGACAGTTTGTCTCCCAGAGGGAGACAAAGGTTGTCTCCAGGAGGGAGACAAATGTTATCTCCCGGAGGGAGACAAATGTTGTTTCCCGGAGGGAGACAAATGTTGTCTCCCGGAGGGAGACAAAGGTTGTCTCCCGGAGGGAGACAAAGGTGGTCTCCCGGAAGGAGAAAGGCTGTCTCCCGGAGGGAGACAAATGTTGTCTCCCGGAGGGAGACAAAGGTTGTCTCCCGGAGGGAGACAAAGGTGGTCTCCCGGAGGGAGACAAAGGTTGTCTCCCGGAGGGAGACAAAGGTTGTCTCCCGGAGGGAGACAAAGTTTGTCTCCCGGGGGGAGACAAAGGTTGTCTCCCGTAGGGAGACAAATGTTATCTCTCGGAGGGAGACAAATGTTATCTCCCGGAGGGAGACTAATGTTGTCTCCCGGAGGGAGACAAATGTTATCTCCCGGAGGGAGACAGTATGTCTCCCAGAGAGAGACAAAGGTTATCTCCCGGAGGGAGACAAATGTTGTCTCCCGGAGGGAGACAAATGTTATCTCCCGGAGGGAGACAAATGTTATCTCCCGGAGGGAGACAAATGTTGTCTCCCGGAGTCTCCCGGAGGGAGACAGTATGTCTCCCAGAGAGAGACAAAGGTTGTCTCCCGGAGGGAGACAAATGTTGTCTCCCGGAGGGAGACAAAGGTTGTCTCCCGGAGGGAGACAAAGTTTGTCTCCCGGAGGGAGACAAAGGTTGTCTCCCGGAGGGAGACAAATGTTGTCTCCCGGAGGGAGACAAATGTTATCTCCCGGAGGGAGACTAATGTTGTCTCCCGGAGGGAGACAAATGTTATCTCCCGGAGGGAGACAAATGTTGTCTCCCGGAGAGAGACAAATGTTATCTCTCGGAGGGAGACAAATGTTATCTCCCGGAGGGAGACAAATGTTGTTTCCCGGAGGGAGACAAATGTTGTCTGCCGGAGGGAGACAAAGGTTGTCTCCCGGAGGGAGACAAAGGTGGTCTCCCGGAAGGAGAAAGGCTGTCTCCCGGAGGGAGACAAATGTTGTCTCCCGGAGGGAGACAAATGTTGTCTCCCGGAGGGAGACAAAGGTTGTCTCCCGGAGGGAGACAAAGGTGGTCTTCCGGAGGGAGACAAAGGTTGTCTCCCGGAGGGAGACAAATGTTGTCTCCCGGAGGGAGACAAAGGTTGTCTCCCGGAGGGAGACTAATGTTGTCTCCCGGAGGGAGACAAATGTTATCTCCCGGAGGGAGAAAAATGTTGTCTCCCGGAGGGAGACAGTTTGTCTCCCAGAGAGAGACAAAGGTTGTCTCCCGGAGGGAGACAAATGTTGTCTCCCGGAGGGAGACAAATGTTGTCTCCCGGAGGGAGACAAATGTTATCTCCCGGGGGGAAACAATTTTTTGTCTCCCGGAGGGAGACTACGGTTGTCTCCCGGAGGGAGACAGTTTGTTTCCCGGAGGGAGACAAATGTTATCTCCCGGAGGGAGACAAAAGTTGTCTCCCGGAGGGAGACAAAGATTGTCTCCCGGAGGGAGACATAGGTGGTCACCCGGAGGGAGACAAATGTTGTCTCCCGGAGGGAGACAGTTTGTCTCCCAGAGGGAGACAAAGGTTGTCTCCAGGAGGGAGACAAATGTTATCTCCCGGAGGGAGACAAATGTTGTTTCCCGGAGGGAGACAAATGTTGTCTCCCGGAGGGAGACAAAGGTTGTCTCCCGGAGGGAGACAAAGGTGGTCTCCCGGAAGGAGAAAGGCTGTCTCCCGGAGGGAGACAAATGTTGTCTCCCGGAGGGAGACAAAGGTTGTCTCCCGGAGGGAGACAAAGGTGGTCTCCCGGAGGGAGACAAAGGTTGTCTCCCGGAGGGAGACAAAGGTTGTCTCCCGGAGGGAGACAAAGTTTGTCTCCCGGGGGGAGACAAAGGTTGTCTCCCGTAGGGAGACAAATGTTGTCTCCCGGAGGGAGACAAATGTTATCTCCCGGAGGGAGACTAATGTTGTCTCCCGGAGGGAGACAAATGTTGTTTCCCGGAGGGAGACAAATAATATCTCCCAGAGGGAGACAAATGTTGTCTCCAGGAGGGAGACAAATGTTGTCTCCCGGAGGGAGACAAAGGTTGTCTCCCGGAGGGAGACAAAGGTTGTCTCCCGGAGGGAGACAAAGGTGGTCTCCCGGAAGGAGAAAGGCTGTCTCCCGGAGGGAGACAAATGTTATCTCCCGGAGGGAGACTAATGTTGTCTCCCGGAGGGAGACAAATGTTATCTCCCGGAGGGAGACAAATGTTATCTCCCGGAGGGAGACAAATGTTATCTCCCGGAGGGAGACAAATGTTATCTCCCGGAGGGTGACAAATGTTGTTTCCCGGAGGGAGACAAATGTTGTCTCCCGGAGGGAGACAAAGGTTGTCTCCCGGAGGGAGACAAAGGTGGTCTCCCGGAAGGAGAAAGGCTGTCTCCCGGAGGGAGACAAATGTTGTCTCCCGGAGGGAGACAAAGTTTGTCTCCCGGAGGGAGACAAAGGTGGTCTCCCGGAGGGAGACAAAGGTTGTCTCCCGGAGGGAGACAAAGGTTGTCTCCCGGAGGGAGACAAATGTTGTCTCCCGGAGGGAGACAAATGTTATCTCCCGGAGGGAGACAAATGTTGTTTCCAGGAGGGAGATTAATGTTGTCTCCCGGAGGGAGACAGGTTGTCTCCCGGAGGGAGACAATTTTTTGTCTCCCGGAGGGAGACTACGGTTGTCTCCCGGAGGGAGACAGTTTGTCTCCCGGAGGGAGACAAAGGTTGTCTCCCGGAGGGAGACAGTTTGTCTCCCAGAGAGAGACAAAGGTCGTCTCCCGGAGGGAGACAAATGTTGTCTCCCGGAGGGAGACAAATATTATCTCCCAGAGGGAGACAAAGGTTGTCTCCAGGAGGGAGACTAATATTGTCTCCCGGAGGGAGACAGGTTGTCTCCCGGAGGGAGACAATTGTTGTCTCCCGGAGGGAGACTAAGGTTGTCTCCCGGAGGGAGACAGTTTGTCTCCCAGAGAGAGACAAAGGTCGTCTCCCGGAGGGAGACAAATGTTGTCTCCGGGAGGGAGACAAATGTTATCTCCCGGAGGGAGACAAATATTATCTCCCAGAGGGAGACAAAGGTTGTCTCCAGGAGGGAGACTAATATTGTCTCCCGGAGGGAGACAGGTTGTCTCCCAGAGGGAGACTAAGGTTGTCTCCCGGAGGGAGACAGTTTGTCTCCCAGAGAGAGACAAAGGTCGTCTCCCGGAGGGAGACAAATGTTGTCTCCGGGAGGGAGACAAATGTTATCTCCCGGAGGGAGACTAATGTTATCTCCCGGAGGGAGACAAATGTTATCTCCCGGAGGGAGACTAATGTTGTCTCCCGGAGGGAGACAAATGTTATCTCCCGGAGGAAGACAAATGTTATCTCCGGGAGGGAGACAAATGTTATCTCCCGGAGGAAGAGAAATGTTGTTTCCCGGAGGGAGACAAAGGTTGTCTCCAGGAGGGAGACAAATGTTGTCTCCCGGAAGGAGACAAATGTTATCTCCCAGAGGGAGACAAATATTCTTTCCCGGAGGGAGACAAATGTTGTCTCCCGGAGGGAGACAAAGGTTGTCTCCCGGAGGGAGACAAAGGTGGTCTCCCGGAAGGAGAAAGGCTGTCTCCCGGAGGGAGAAAAATGTTATCTCCCGGAGGGAGACTAATGTTGTCTCCCGGAGGGAGACAAATGTTATCTCCCGGAGGGAGCCAAATGTTATCTCCCGGAGAGAGACTAATGTTGTCTCCCGGAGGGAGACAAATGTTATCTCCCGGAGGGAGACAAATGTTATCTCCCGGAGGGAGACAAATGTTATCTCCCGGAGGGAGAGAAATGTTGTTTCCCGGAGGGAGACAAAGGTTGTCTCCAGGAGGGAGACAAATGTTGTCTCCCGGAAGGAGACAAATGTTATCTCCCAGAGGGAGACAAATATTCTTTCCCGGAGGGAGAAAAATGTTGTCTCCCGGAGGGAGACAAAGGTTGTCTCCCGGAGGGAGACAAAGGTGGTCTCCCGGAAGGAGAAAGGCTGTCTCCAGGAGGGAGACAAATGTTATCTCCCGGAGGGAGACAAATGTTATCTCCCGGAGGGAGACAAATGTTGTTTCCCGGAGGGAGACCAATATTATCTCCCAGAGGGAGACAAAGGTTGTCTCCAGGAGGGAGACAAATGTTGTCTCCCGGAGGGAGACAAATGTTATCTCCCAGAGGGAGACAAATGTTCTTTCCCGGAGGGAGACAAATGCTGTCTCCCTGAGGGAGACAAAGGTTGTCTCCCGGAGGGAGACAAAGGTGGTCTCCCGGAAGGAGAAAGGCTGTCTCCCGGAGGGAGACAAATGTTATCTCCCGGAGGGAGACTAATGTTGTCTCCCGGAGGGAGACAAATGTTATCTCCCGGAGGGAGACAAATGTTATCTCTAGGAGGGAGACTAATGTTGTCTCCCGGAGGGAGACAAATGTTATCTCCCGGAGGGAGACAAATGTTATCTCCCGGAGGGAGACAAATGTTGTTTCCCGGAGGGAGACAAATGTTGTCTCCCGGAGGGAGACAAAGGTTGTCTCCCGGAGGGAGACAAATATTATCTCCCAGAGGGAGACAAAGGTTGTCTCCAGGAGGGAGATTAATGTTGTCTCCCGAAGGGAGACAAATTGTCTCCCGGAGGGAGACAATTGTTGTCTCCCGGAGGGAGACTAAGGTTGTCTCCCGGAGGGAGACAGTTTGTCTCCCAGAGAGAGACAAAGGTCGTCTCCCAGAGGGAGACAAATGATGTCTCGCGGAGGGAGACAAATGTTATCTCCCGGAGGGAGACAAAGGTTGTCTCCAGGAGGGAGACAAATGTTGTCTCCCGGAGGGAGACAAATGTTATCTCCCAGAGGGAGACAAATGTTCTTTCCCGGAGGGAGACAAATGCTGTCTCCCTGAGGGAGACAAAGGTTGTCTCCCGGAGGGAGACAAATGTTGTCTCCCGGAGGGAGACAAATGTTATCTCCCGGAGGGAGACAAATGTTGTTTCCAGGAGGGAGATTAATGTTGTCTCCCGGAGGGAGACAGGTTGTCTCCCGGAGGGAGACAATTGTTGTCTCCCGGAGGGAGACTACGGTTGTCTCCCGGAGGGAGACAGTTTGTCTCCCGGAGGGAGACAAAGGTTGTCTCCCGGAGGGAGACAGTTTGTCTCCCAGAGAGAGACAAAAGTCGTCTCCCGGAGGAAGACAAATGTTGTCTCCCGGAGGGAGACAAATATTATCTCCCAGAGGGAGACAAAGGTTGTCTCCAGGAGGGAGATTAATGTTGTCTCCCGAAGGGAGACAAATTGTCTCCCGGAGGGAGACAATTGTTGTCTCCCGGAGGGAGACTAAGGTTGTCTCCCGGAGGGAGACAGTTTGTCTCCCAGAGAGAGACAAAGGTCGTCTCCCAGAGGGAGACAAATGATGTCTCGCGGAGGGAGACAAATGTTATCTCCCGGAGGGAGACAAATGTTGTTTCCCGGAGGGAGACAAAGGTTGTCTCCCGGAGGGAGACAAATTTTGTCTCCCGGAGGGAGACAAAGGTTGTCTCCCGGAGGGAGGCAAAGTTTGTCTCCCGGAAAGAGACAAAGGTTGTCTCCCGGAGGGAGACAGTTTGTCTCCCGGAGAGAGACAAAAGTTGTCTCCCGGAGGGAGACAAATGTTGTCTCCCGGAGGGAGACAAATTTTATCTCCCGGAGGGAGACAAATGTTGTTTCCCGGAGGGAGACAAATATTATCTCCCATAGGGAGACAAAGGTTGTCTCCAGGAGGGAGACAAATGTTGTCTCCCGGAGGGAGAAAAAAGGTTATCTCCCAGAGGGAGACAAATGTTCTTTCCCGGAGGGAGACAAATGTTGTCTCCCTGAGGGAGACAAAGGTTGTCTCCCAGAGGGAGACAAAGGTTGTCTCTCGGAGGGAGACAAATGTTGTCTCCCGGAGGGAGACAAATGTTGTCTCCCGGAGGGAGACAAATGTTATCTCCCAGAGGGAGACAAATGTTCTTTCCCGGAGGGAGACAAATGCTGTCTCCCTGAGGGAGACAAAGGTTGTCTCCCGGAGGGAGACAAAGGTGGTCTCCCGGAAGGAGAAAGGCTGTCTCCCGGAGGGAGACAAATGTTATCTCCCGGAGGGAGACTAATGTTGTCTCCCGGAGGGAGACAAATGTTATCTCCCGGAGGGAGACAAATGTTATCTCTAGGAGGGAGACTAATGTTGTCTCCCGGAGGGAGACAAATGTTATCTCCCGGAGGGAGACAAATGTTATCTCCCGGAGGGAGACAAATGTTGTTTCCCGGAGGGAGACAAATGTTGTCTCCCGGAGGGAGACAAAGGTTGTCTCCCGGAGGGAGACAAATATTATCTCCCAGAGGGAGACAAAGGTTGTCTCCAGGAGGGAGATTAATGTTGTCTCCCGAAGGGAGACAAATTGTCTCCCGGAGGGAGACAATTGTTGTCTCCCGGAGGGAGACTAAGGTTGTCTCCCGGAGGGAGACAGTTTGTCTCCCAGAGAGAGACAAAGGTCGTCTCCCAGAGGGAGACAAATGATGTCTCGCGGAGGGAGACAAATGTTATCTCCCGGAGGGAGACAAAGGTTGTCTCCAGGAGGGAGACAAATGTTGTCTCCCGGAGGGAGACAAATGTTATCTCCCAGAGGGAGACAAATGTTCTTTCCCGGAGGGAGACAAATGCTGTCTCCCTGAGGGAGACAAAGGTTGTCTCCCGGAGGGAGACAAATGTTGTCTCCCGGAGGGAGACAAATGTTATCTCCCGGAGGGAGACAAATGTTGTTTCCAGGAGGGAGATTAATGTTGTCTCCCGGAGGGAGACAAAGGTTGTCTCCAGGAGGGAGATTAATGTTGTCTCCCGAAGGGAGACAAATTGTCTCCCGGAGGGAGACAATTGTTGTCTCCCGGAGGGAGACTAAGGTTGTCTCCCGGAGGGAGACAGTTTGTCTCCCAGAGAGAGACAAAGGTCGTCTCCCAGAGGGAGACAAATGATGTCTCGCGGAGGGAGACAAATGTTATCTCCCGGAGGGAGACAAATGTTGTTTCCCGGAGGGAGACAAAGGTTGTCTCCCGGAGGGAGACAAATTTTGTCTCCCGGAGGGAGACAAAGGTTGTCTCCCGGAGGGAGGCAAAGTTTGTCTCCCGGAAAGAGACAAAGGTTGTCTCCCGGAGGGAGACAGTTTGTCTCCCGGAGAGAGACAAAAGTTGTCTCCCGGAGGGAGACAAATGTTGTCTCCCGGAGGGAGACAAATTTTATCTCCCGGAGGGAGACAAATGTTGTTTCCCGGAGGGAGACAAATATTATCTCCCATAGGGAGACAAAGGTTGTCTCCAGGAGGGAGACAAATGTTGTCTCCCGGAGGGAGAAAAAAGGTTATCTCCCAGAGGGAGACAAATGTTCTTTCCCGGAGGGAGACAAATGTTGTCTCCCTGAGGGAGACAAAGGTTGTCTCCCAGAGGGAGACAAAGGTTGTCTCTCGGAGGGAGACAAATGTTGTCTCCCGGAGGGAGACAAATGTTATCTCCCGGAGGGAGACAAATGTTGTTTCCCGGAGGGAGACAAATGTTATCTCCCGGAGGGAGACAAATGTTATCTCCCGGAGGGAGACTAATGTTGTCTCCCGGAGGGAGACAAATGTGGTCTCCCGGAGGGAGACAAATGTTATCTCCCGGAGGGAGACAAATGTTGTCTCCCGGAGGGAGACAAATGTTGTCTCCCGGAGGGAGACAAATGTTGTCTCCCGGAGGGAGACAAAGGTTGTCTCTCGGAGGGAGACAAATGTTGTCTCCCGGAGGGAGACAAATGTTATCTCCCGGAGGGAGACAAATGTTGTTTCCCGGAGGGAGACAAATGTTGTCTCCCGGAGGGAGACAAAGGTTGTCTCCCGGAGGGAGACAAAAGTTGTCTCCCGGAGGGAGACAAATGTTGTCTCCCGGAGGGAGACAGGTTGTCTCCCGGAGGGAGACAGTTTGTCTCCCAGAGGGAGACAAAGATTGTCTCCAGGAGGAACACTAATGTTGTCTCCCGGAGGGAGACAAATGTTATCTCCCGGAGGGAGACAAATGTTGTTTCCCGGAGGGAGACAAAGGTTGTCTCCCGGAGGGAGACAATTGTTTTTTCCCGGAGGGAGACTACGGTTGTCTCCCGGAGGGAGACAGTTTGTCTCCCGGAGGGAGACAAAGGTTGTCTCCCGGAGGGAGACAGTTTGTCTCCCAGAGAGAGACAAAGGTCGTCTCCCAGAGGGAGACAAATGTTGTCTCCCGGAGGGAGACAAATGTTGTCTCTCGGAGGGAGACAAATGTTGTCTCCTGGAGGGAGACAAATGTTATCTCCCGGAGGGAGACAAATGTTGTTTCCCGGAGGGAGACAAATGTTGTCTCCCGGAGGGAGACAAAGGTTGTCTCCCGGAGGGAGACAAAGGTTGTCTCCCGGAGAGAGACAAATGTTGTCTCCCGGAGGGAGACTAAGGTTGTCTCCCGGAGGGAGACAAATGTTATCTCCCGGAGGGAGACTAATGTTGTCTCCCGGAGGGAGACAAATGTTATCTCCCGGAGGGAGACAAATGTTGTCTCCCGGAGAGAGACAAAGGTCGTCTCCCAGAGTGAGACAAATGTTGTCTCCCGGAGGGAGACAAATGTTATCTCCCGGAGGGAGACAAATGTTGTTTCCCGGAGGGAGACAAAGGTTGTCTCCCGGAGGGAGACAATTGTTTTTTCCCGGAGGGAGACTACGGTTGTCTCCCGGAGGGAGACAAAGGTTGTCTCCCGGAGGGAGACAGTTTGTCTCCCAGAGAGAGACAAAAGTCGTCTCCCGGAGGAAGACAAATGTTGTCTCCCGGAGGGAGACAAATATTATCTCCCAGAGGGAGACAAAGGTTGTCTCCAGGAGGGAGATTAATGTTGTCTCCCGGAGGGAGACAAATTGTCTCCCGGAGGGAGACAATTGTTGTCTCCCGGAGGGAGACTAAGGTTGTCTCCCGGAGGGAGACAGTTTGTCTCCCAGAGAGAGACAAAGGTCGTCTCCCAGAGGGAGACAAATGATGTCTCGCGGAGGGAGACAAATGTTATCTCCCGGAGGGAAACAAATGTTGTTTCCCGGAGGGAGACAAAGGTTGTCTCCCGGAGGGAGACAAATTTTGTCTCCCGGAGGGAGACAAAGGTTGTCGCCCGGAGGGAGGCAAAGTTTGTCTCCCGGAAAGAGACAAAGGTTGTCTCCCGGAGGGAGGCAAAGTTTGTCTCCCGGAGGGAGACAAAGGTTGTCTCCCGGAGGGAGACAGTTTGTCTCCCGGAGAGAGACAAAGGTTGTCTCCCGGAGGGAGACAAATGTTGTCTCCCGGAGGGAGACAAATTTTATCTCCCGGAGGGAGACAAATGTTGTTTCCCGGAGGGAGACAAATATTATCTCCCATAGGGAGACAAAGGTTGTCTCCAGGAGGGAGACAAATGTTGTCTCCCGGAGGGAGACAAATGTTATCTCCCAGAGGGAGACAAATGTTCTTTCCCGGAGGGAGACAAATGTTGTCTCCCTGAGGGAGACAAAGGTTGTCTCCCGGAGGGAGACAAAGGTGGTCTCCCGGAAGGAGAAAGGCTGTCTCCCGGAGGGAGACAAATGTTATCTCCCGGAGGGAGACTAATGTTGTCTCCCGGAGGGAGACAAATGTTATCTCCCGGAGGGAGACAAATGTTATCTCCCGGAGGGAGACTAATGTTGTCTCCCGGAGGGAGACAAATGTGGTCTCCCGGAGGGTGACAAATGTTATCTCCCGGAGAGAGACAAATGTTGTCTCCCGGAGGGACACAAATGTTGTCTCCCGGAGGGAGACTAATGTTGTCTCCCGGAGGGAGACAAAGGTTGTCTCCCGGAGGGAGACAAAGGTGGTCTCCCGGAGGGAGACAAATGTTGTCTCCCGGAGAGAGACAAATGTTGTCTCCCGGAGGGAGACTAAGGTTGTCTCCCGGAGGGAGACAAATGTTATCTCCCGGAGGGAGACTAATGTTGTCTCCCGGAGGGAGACAAATGTTATCTCCCGGAGGGAGACAAATGTTGTCTCCCGGAGAGAGACAAAGGTCGTCTCCCAGAGTGAGACAAATGTTGTCTCCCGGAGGGAGACAAATGTTATCTCCCGGAGGGAGACAAATGTTGTTTCCCGGAGGGAGACAAAGGTTGTCTCCCGGAGGGAGACAATTGTTTTTTCCCGGAGGGAGACTACGGTTGTCTCCCGGAGGGAGACAAAGGTTGTCTCCCGGAGGGAGACAGTTTGTCTCCCAGAGAGAGACAAAAGTCGTCTCCCGGAGGAAGACAAATGTTGTCTCCCGGAGGGAGACAAATGTTATCTCCCGGAGGGAGACTAATGTTGTCTCCCGGAGGGAGACAAATGTTATCTCCCGGAGGGAGACAAATGTTGTCTCCCGGAGAGAGACAAAGGTCGTCTCCCAGAGTGAGACAAATGTTGTCTCCCGGAGGGAGACAAATGTTATCTCCCGGAGGGAGACAAATGTTGTTTCCCGGAGGGAGACAATGGTTGTCTCCCGGAGGGAGACAATTGTTTTTTCCCGGAGGGAGACTACGGTTGTCTCCCGGAGGGAGACAAAGGTTGTCTCCCGGAGGGAGACAGTTTGTCTCCCAGAGAGAGACAAAAGTCGTCTCCCGGAGGAAGACAAATGTTGTCTCCCGGAGGGAGACAAATATTATCTCCCAGAGGGAGACAAAGGTTGTCTCCAGGAGGGAGATTAATGTTGTCTCCCGGAGGGAGACAAATTGTCTCCCGGAGGGAGACAATTGTTGTCTCCCGGAGGGAGACTAAGGTTGTCTCCCGGAGGGAGACAGTTTGTCTCCCAGAGAGAGACAAAGGTCGTCTCCAAGAGGGAGACAAATGATGTCTCGCGGAGGGAGACAAATGTTATCTCCCGGAGGGAAACAAATGTTGTTTCCCGGAGGGAGACAAAGGTTGTCTCCCGGAGGGAGACAAATTTTGTCTCCCGGAGGGAGACAAAGGTTGTCGCCCGGAGGGAGGCAAAGTTTGTCTCCCGGAAAGAGACAAAGGTTGTCTCCCGGAGGGAGGCAAAGTTTGTCTCCCGGAGGGAGACAAAGGTTGTCTCCCGGAGGGAGACAGTTTGTCTCCCGGAGAGAGACAAAGGTTGTCTCCCGGAGGGAGACAAATGTTGTCTCCCGGAGGGAGACAAATTTTATCTCCCGGAGGGAGACAAATGTTGTTTCCCGGAGGGAGACAAATATTATCTCCCATAGGGAGACAAAGGTTGTCTCCAGGAGGGAGACAAATGTTGTCTCCCGGAGGGAGACAAATGTTATCTCCCAGAGGGAGACAAATGTTCTTTCCCGGAGGGAGACAAATGTTGTCTCCCTGAGGGAGACAAAGGTTGTCTCCCGGAGGGAGACAAAGGTTGTCTCCCGGAGGGAGACAAATGTTGTCTCCCGGAGGGAGACAAATGTTGTATCCCTGAGGGAGACAGTTTGTCTCCCAGAGGGAGACAAATGTTGTTTCCAGGAGGGAGACAAAGGTTGTCTCCCGGAGGGAGACAAAGGTTGTCTCCCGGAGGGAGACAAATGTTGTCTCCAGGAGGGAGACAAAGGTTGTCTCCCGGAGGGAGACAAAGGTTGTCTCCCGGAGGGAGACAAAGGTTGTCACCCGGAGGGAGACAAAGGTTGTCTCCCGGAGGGAGACAAATGTTGTCTCCCGGAGGGAGACAAAGGTTGTCTCCCGGAGGGATACAAAGGTTGTCTCCCGGAGGGAGACAAAGGTTGTCTCCCGGAGGGAGACATATGTTGTCTCCCGGAGGGAGACAAATGTTGTCTCCCGGAGGGAGACAGTTTGTCTCCCAGAGGGAGACAAAGGTTGTCTCCCGGAGGGAGACAAATGTTGTCTCCCGGAGGGAGACAAATGTTGTATCCCGGAGGGAGACAGTTTGTCTCCCAGAGGGAGACAAATGTTGTTTCCAGGAGGGAGACAAATGTTGTCTCCTGGAGGGAGACAGTTTGTCTCCCAGAGGGAGACAAAGGTTGTCTCCAGGAGGGAGACAAATGTTGTCTCCCGGAGGGAGACAAATGTTGTCTCCCGGAGGGAGACAAATGTTGTCTCCCGGAGGGAGACAAAGGTTGTCTCCCGGAGGGAGACAAAAGTTGTCTCCCGGAGGGAGACAAAGGTTGTCTCCCGGAGGGATACAAAGGTTGTCTCCCGGAGGGATACAAAGGTTGTCTGCCGGAGGGAGACAAATTTTGTCTCCCGGAGGGAGACATATGTTGTCTCCCGGAGGGAGACAAATGTTGTCTCCCGGAGGGAGACAAATGTTGTATCCCTGAGGGAGACAGTTTGTCTCCCAGAGGGAGACAAATGTTGTTTCCAGGAGGGAGACAAAGGTTGTCTCCCGGAGGGAGACAAAGGTTGTCTCCCGGAGGGAGACAAATGTTGTCTCCAGGAGGGAGACAAAGGTTGTCTCCCGGAGGGAGACAAAGGTTGTCTCCCGGAGGGAGACAAAGGTTGTCTCCCGGAGGGAGACAAATGTTGTCTCCCGGAGGGAGACAAAGGTTGTCTCCCGGAGGGATACAAAGGTTGTCTCCCGGAGGGAGACAAAGGTTGTCTCCCGGAGGGATACAAAGGTTGTCTCCCGGAGGGAGACAAAGGTTGTCTCCCGGAGGGATACAAAGGTTGTCTCCCGGAGGGATACAAAGGTTGTCTCCCGGAGGGAGACAAAGGTTGTCTCCCGGAGGGAGACATATGTTGTCTCCCGGAGGGAGACAAATGTTGTCTCCAGGAGGGAGACAAAGGTTGTCTCCCGGAGGGAGACAAAGATTGTCTCCCGGAGGGATACAAAGGTTATCTCCCGGAGGGAGACAAAGGTTGTCTCCCGGAGGGAGACATATGTTGTCTCCCGGAGGGAGACAAATGTTGTCTCCCGGAGGGAGACAAATGTTGTCTCCCGGATGGAGACAAAGGTTGTCTCCCGGAGGGAGACAAAGGTTGTCTCCCGGAGGGATACAAAGGTTGTCTCCCGGAGGGATACAAAGGTTGTCTCCCGGAGGGAGACAAAGGTTGTCTCCCGGAGGGAGACAAAGGTTGTCTCCCGGAGGGAGACAAATGTTGTCTCCCGGAGGGAGACAAAGGTTGTCTCCCGGAGGGATACAAAGGTTGTCTCCCGGAGGGAGACAAAGGTTGTCTCCCGGAGGGAGACATATGTTGTCTCCCGGAGGGAGACAAATGTTGTCTCCCGGAGGGAGACAAAGGTTGTCTCCCGGAGGGAGACAAAGGTTGTCTCCCGGAGGGAGACAAAGGTTGTCTCCCGGAGGGATACAAAGGTTGTCTCCCGGAGGGATACAAAGGTTGTCTCCCGGAGGGAGACAAAGGTTGTCTCCCGGAGGGAGACAAATGTTGTCTCCCGGAGGGAGACAAAGGTTGTCTCCCGGAGGGAGACAAATGTTGTCTCCCGGAGGGAGACAAAGGTTGTTTCCCGGAGGGAGACAAATGCTGTCTGCCGGAGGGAGACAAATGTTGTCTCCCGGATGGAGACAAAGGTTGTCTCCCGGAGGGAGACAAATGTTGTCTCCCGGAGGGAGACAAATGTTGTATCCCTGAGGGAGACAGTTTGTCTCCCAGAGGGAGACAAATGTTGTTTCCAGGAGGGAGACAAAGGTTGTCTCCCGGAGGGAGACAAAGGTTGTCTCCCGGAGGGAGACAAATGTTGTCTCCAGGAGGGAGACAAAGGTTGTCTCCCGGAGGGAGACAAAGGTTGTCTCCCGGAGGGAGACAAAGGTTGTCACCCGGAGGGAGACAAAGGTTGTCTCCCGGAGGGAGACAAATGTTGTCTCCCGGAGGGAGACAAAGGTTGTCTCCCGGAGGGATACAAAGGTTGTCTCCCGGAGGGAGACAAAGGTTGTCTCCCGGAGGGAGACATATGTTGTCTCCCGGAGGGAGACAAATGTTGTCTCCCGGAGGGAGACAGTTTGTCTCCCAGAGGGAGACAAAGGTTGTCTCCCGGAGGGAGACAAATGTTGTCTCCCGGAGGGAGACAAATGTTGTATCCCGGAGGGAGACAGTTTGTCTCCCAGAGGGAGACAAATGTTGTTTCCAGGAGGGAGACAAATGTTGTCTCCTGGAGGGAGACAGTTTGTCTCCCAGAGGGAGACAAAGGTTGTCTCCAGGAGGGAGACAAATGTTGTCTCCCGGAGGGAGACAAATGTTGTCTCCCGGAGGGAGACAAATGTTGTCTCCCGGAGGGAGACAAAGGTTGTCTCCCGGAGGGAGACAAAAGTTGTCTCCCGGAGGGAGACAAAGGTTGTCTCCCGGAGGGATACAAAGGTTGTCTCCCGGAGGGATACAAAGGTTGTCTGCCGGAGGGAGACAAATTTTGTCTCCCGGAGGGAGACATATGTTGTCTCCCGGAGGGAGACAAATGTTGTCTCCCGGAGGGAGACAAATGTTGTATCCCTGAGGGAGACAGTTTGTCTCCCAGAGGGAGACAAATGTTGTTTCCAGGAGGGAGACAAAGGTTGTCTCCCGGAGGGAGACAAAGGTTGTCTCCCGGAGGGAGACAAATGTTGTCTCCAGGAGGGAGACAAAGGTTGTCTCCCGGAGGGAGACAAAGGTTGTCTCCCGGAGGGAGACAAAGGTTGTCTCCCGGAGGGATACAAAGGTTGTCTCCCGGAGGGAGACAAAGGTTGTCTCCCGGAGGGAGACATATGTTGTCTCCCGGAGGGAGACAAATGTTGTCTCCCGGAGGGAGACAGTTTGTCTCCCAGAGGGAGACAAAGGTTGTCTCCCGGAGGGAGACAAATGTTGTCTCCCGGAGGGAGACAAATGTTGTTTCCAGGAGGGAGACAAATGTTGTCTCCTGGAGGGAGACAGTTTGTCTCCCAGAGGGAGACAAAGGTTGTCTCCAGGAGGGAGACAAACGTTGTCTCCCGGAGGGAGACAAATGTTGTCTCCCGGAGGGAGACAAAAGTTGTCTCCCGGAGGGAGACAAAGGTTGTCTCCCGGAGGGAGACAAAAGTTGTCTCCCGGAGGGAGACAAAGGTTGTCTCCCGGAGGGATACAAAGGTTGTCTCCCGGAGGGATACAAAGGTTGTCTGCCGGAGGGAGACAAATTTTGTCTCCCGGAGGGAGACATATGTTGTCTCCCGGAGGGAGACAAATGTTGTCTCCCGGAGGGAGACAAATGTTGTATCCCTGAGGGAGACAGTTTGTCTCCCAGAGGGAGACAAATGTTGTTTCCAGGAGGGAGACAAATGTTGTTTCCAGGAGGGAGACAAATGTTGTCTCCTGGAGGGAGACAAAGGTTGTCTCCCGGAGGGATACAAAGGTTGTCTCCCGGAGGGAGACAAAGGTTGTCTCCCGGAGGGAGACATATGTTGTCTCCTGGAGGGAGACAAATGTTGTCTCCCGGAAGGAGACAAATGTTGTCTCCCGGAGGGAGACAAATGTTGTCTCCCGGAGGGAGAAAAAGGTTGTCTCCCGGAGGGAGACAAAAGTTGTCTCCCGGAGGGAGACAAAGGTTGTCTCCCGGAGGGATACAAAGGTTGTCTCCCGGAGGGAGACAAAGGTTGTCTCCCGGAGGGAGACATATGTTGTCTCCTGGAGGGAGACAAAGGATGTCTCCCGGAGGGAGACAAATGTTGTCTCCCGGAGGGAGACAAATGTTGTCTCCCGGAGGGAGACAAATGTTGTCTCCCGGAGGGAGACAAATGTTGTCTCCCTGAGGGAGACAAATGCTGTCTGCCGGAGGGAGACAAATTTTGTCTCCCGGAGGGAGACAAAGGTTGTCTCCCGGAGGGAGACAAATGTTGTCTCCCGGAGGGAGACAAATGTTGTATCCCTGAGGGAGACAGTTTGTCTCCCAGAGGGAGACAAATGTTGTTTCCAGGAGGGAGACAAAGGTTGTCTCCCGGAGGGAGACAAAGGTTGTCTCCCGGAGGGAGACAAATGTTGTCTCCAGGAGGGAGACAAAGGTTGTCTCCCGGAGGGAGACAAAGGTTGTCTCCCGGAGGGAGACAAAGGTTGTCTCCCGGAGGGAGACAAATGTTGTCTCCCGGAGGGAGACAAAGGTTGTCTCCCGGAGGGATACAAAGGTTGTCTCCCGGAGGGAGACAAAGGTTGTCTCCCGGAGGGAAACATATGTTGTCTCCCGGAGGGAGACAAATGTTGTCTCCCGGAGGGAGACAGTTTGTCTCCCAGAGGGAGACAAAGGTTGTCTCCCGGAGGGAGACAAATGTTGTCTCCCGGAGGGAGACAAATGTTGTATCCCGGAGGGAGACAGTTTGTCTCCCAGAGGGAGACAAATGTTGTTTCCAGGAGGGAGATAAATGTTGTCTCCTGGAGGGAGACAGTTTGTCTCCCAGAGGGAGACAAAGGTTGTCTCCAGGAGGGAGACAAATGTTGTCTCCCGGAGGGAGACAAATGTTGTCTCCCGGAGGGAGACAAATGTTGTCTCCCGGACGGAGACAAAGGTTGTCTCCCGGAGGGAGACAAAAGTTGTCTCCCGGAGGGAGACAAAGGTTGTCTCCCGGAGGGATACAAAGGTTGTCTCCCGGAGGGATACAAAGGTTGTCTCCCGGAGGGAGACAAAGGTTGTCTCCCGGAGGGAGACATATGTTGTCTCCTGGAGGGAGACAAATGTTGTCTCCCGGAGGGAGACATATGTTGTCTCCTGGAGGGAGACAAATGTTGTCTCCCGGAGGGAGACAGTTTGTCTCCCAGAGGGAGACAAAGGTTGTCTCCAGGAGGGAGACAAAGGTTGTCTCCCGGAGGGATACAAAGGTTGTCTCCCGGAGGGAGACAAAGGTTGTCTCCCGGAGGGAGACATATGTTGTCTCCTGGAGGGAGACAAAGGATGTCTCCCGGAGGGAGACAAATGTTGTCTCCCGGAGGGAGACAAATGTTGTCTCCCGGAGGGAGACAAATGTTGTCTCCCGGAGGGAGACAAATGTTGTCTCCCTGAGGGAGACAAATGCTGTCTGCCGGAGGGAGACAAATTTTGTCTCCCGGAGGGAGACAAAGGTTGTCTCCCGGAGGGAGACAAATGTTGTCTCCCGGAGGGAGACAAATGTTGTATCCCTGAGGGAGACAGTTTGTCTCCCAGAGGGAGACAAATGTTGTTTCCAGGAGGGAGACAAAGGTTGTCTCCCGGAGGGAGACAAAGGTTGTCTCCCGGAGGGAGACAAATGTTGTCTCCAGGAGGGAGACAAAGGTTGTCTCCCGGAGGGAGACAAAGGTTGTCTCCCGGAGGGAGACAAAGGTTGTCTCCCGGAGGGAGACAAAGGTTGTCTCCCGGAGGGAGACAAATGTTGTCTCCCGGAGGGAGACAAAGGTTGTCTCCCGGAGGGATACAAAGGTTGTCTCCCGGAGGGAGACAAAGGTTGTCTCCCGGAGGGAAACATATGTTGTCTCCCGGAGGGAGACAAATGTTGTCTCCCGGAGGGAGACAGTTTGTCTCCCAGAGGGAGACAAATGTTGTTTCCAGGAGGGAGATAAATGTTGTCTCCTGGAGGGAGACAGTTTGTCTCCCAGAGGGAGACAAAGGTTGTCTCCAGGAGGGAGACAAATGTTGTCTCCCGGAGGGAGACAAATGTTGTCTCCCGGAGGGAGACAAATGTTGTCTCCCGGAGGGAGACAAAGGTTGTCTCCCGGAGGGAGACAAAGGTTGTCTCCCGGAGGGAGACAAAGGTTGTCTCCCGGAGGGATACAAAGGTTGTCTCCCGGAGGGACACAAAGGTTGTCTCCCGGAGGGAGACAAAGGTTGTCTCCCGGAGGGAGACATATGTTGTCTCCCGGAGGGAGACAAATGTTGTCTCCAGGAGGGAGACAAAGGTTGTCTCCCGGAGGGAGACAAAGGTTGTCTCCCGGAGGGATACAAAGGTTATCTCCCGGAGGGAGACAAAGGTTGTCTCCCGGAGGGAGACATATGTTGTCTCCCGGAGGGAGACAAATGTTGTCTCCCGGAGGGAGACAGTTTGTCTCCAAGAGGGAGACAAAGGTTGTCTCCAGGAGGGAGACAAAGGTTGTCTCCCGGAGGGAGACAAAGGTTGTCTCCCGGAGGGATACAAAGGTTGTCTCCCGGAGGGAGACAAATGTTGTCTCCCGGAGGGAGACAAATGTTGTCTCCCGGAGGGAGACAAATGTTGTCTCCCTGAGGGAGACAAATGCTGTCTCCTGGAGGGAGACATATGTTGTCTCCCGGAGGGAGAAAAATTTTGTCTGCCGGAGGGAGACAAATTTTGTCTCCCGGAGGGAGACAAAGGTTGTCTCCCGGAGGGAGACAAATGTTGTCTCCCGGAGGGAGACAAATGTTGTATCCCGGAGGGAGACAGTTTGTCTCCCAAAGGGAGACAAATGTTGTTTCCAGGAGGGAGACAAAGGTTGTCTCCCGGAGGGAGACAAAGGTTGTCTCCCGGAGGGAGACAAATGTTGTCTCCAGGAGGGAGACAAAGGTTGTCTCCCGGAGG
The DNA here is from genome assembly GCA_964019985.1 of Aurelia sp. 4 Dawson et al 2005. Classification (NCBI taxonomy): domain Eukaryota; kingdom Metazoa; phylum Cnidaria; class Scyphozoa; order Semaeostomeae; family Ulmaridae; genus Aurelia; species Aurelia sp. 4 Dawson et al 2005. The sequence continues at coordinate 19,023,057 of OZ026492.1, forward strand.
GAGACAAAGGTTGTCTCCCGGAGGGAGACAAAGGTTGTCTCCCGGAGGGAGACAAATGTTGTCTCCCGGAGGGAGACAAAGGTTGTCTCCCGGAGGGAGACAAATGTTGTCTCCTGGAGGGAGACAGTTTGTCTCCCAGAGGGAGACAAAGGTTGTCTCCAGGAGGGAGACAAATGTTGTCTCCCGGAGGGAGACAAATGTTGTCTCCCGGAGGGAGACAAATGTTGTCTCCCGGAGGGAGACAAAGGTTGTCTCCCGGAGGGAGACAAAGGTTGTCTCCCGGAGGGAGACAAAGGTTGTCTCCCGGAGGGATACAAAGGTTGTCTCCCGGAGGGACACAAAGGTTGTCTCCCGGAGGGAGACAAAGGTTGTCTCCCGGAGGGAGACATATGTTGTCTCCCGGAGGGAGACAAATGTTGTCTCCAGGAGGGAGACAAAGGTTGTCTCCCGGAGGGAGACAAAGGTTGTCTCCCGGAGGGATACAAAGGTTATCTCCCGGAGGGAGACAAAGGTTGTCTCCCGGAGGGAGACATATGTTGTCTCCCGGAGGGAGACAAATGTTGTCTCCCGGAGGGAGACAGTTTGTCTCCAAGAGGGAGACAAAGGTTGTCTCCAGGAGGGAGACAAAGGTTGTCTCCCGGAGGGAGACAAAGGTTGTCTCCCGGAGGGATACAAAGGTTGTCTCCCGGAGGGAGACAAATGTTGTCTCCCGGAGGGAGACAAATGTTGTCTCCCGGAGGGAGACAAATGTTGTCTCCCTGAGGGAGACAAATGCTGTCTCCTGGAGGGAGACATATGTTGTCTCCCGGAGGGAGAAAAATTTTGTCTGCCGGAGGGAGACAAATTTTGTCTCCCGGAGGGAGACAAAGGTTGTCTCCCGGAGGGAGACAAATGTTGTCTCCCGGAGGGAGACAAATGTTGTATCCCGGAGGGAGACAGTTTGTCTCCCAAAGGGAGACAAATGTTGTTTCCAGGAGGGAGACAAAGGTTGTCTCCCGGAGGGAGACAAAGGTTGTCTCCCGGAGGGAGACAAATGTTGTCTCCAGGAGGGAGACAAAGGTTGTCTCCCGGAGGGAGACAAAGGTTGTCTCCCGGAGGGAGACAAAGGTTGTCTCCCGGAGGGAGACAAAGGTTGTCTCCCGGAGGGAGACAAATGTTGTCTCCCAGAGGGAGACAAAGGTTGTCTCCCGGAGGGAGACAAAGGTTGTCTCCCTGAGGGATACAAAGGTTATCTCCCGGAGGGAGACAAAGGTTGTCTCCCGGAGGGAGACATATGTTGTCTCCCGGAGGGAGACAAATGTTGTCTCCCGGAGGGAGACAGTTTGTCTCCCAGAGGGAGACAAAGGTTGTCTCCAGGAGGGAGACAAAGGTTGTCTCCCGGAGGGAGACAAAGGTTGTCTCCCGGAGGGATACAAAGGTTGTCTCCCGGAGGGAGACAAATGTTGTCTCCCGGAGGGAGACAAAGGTTGTCTCCCAGAGGGAGACATATGTTGTCTCCCGGAGGGAGACAAATGTTGTCTCCCGGAGGGAGACAGTTTGTCTCCCAGAGGGAGACAAAGGTTGTCTCCAGGAGGGAGACAAAGGTTGTCTCCCGGAGGGAGACAAAGGTTGTCTCCCGGAGGGATACAAAGGTTGTCTCCCGGAGGGAGACAAAGGTTGTCTCCCGGAGGGAGACAAATGTTGTCTCCCGGAAGGAGACAAAGGTTGTCTCCCGGAGGGAGAAAAGGTTGTCTCCCGGAGGGAGACAAATGTTGTCTCCCGGAGGGAGACAAAGGTTGTCTCCCGGAGGGAGACAAAGGTTGTCTCCCAGAGGGAGACAAATGATGTCTCCCGGAGGGAGACAGTTTGTCTCCCAGAGGGAGACAAAGGTTGTCTCCCGGAGGGATACAAAGGTTGTCTCCAGGAGGGAGACAAAGGTTGTCTCCCGGAGGGAGACAAATGTTGTCTCCCGGAGGGAGACAGTTTGTCTCCCAGAGGGAGACAAAGGTTGTCTCCAGGAGGGAGACAAAGGTTGTCTCCCGGAGGGAGACAAATGTTGTCTCCCGGAAGGAGACAAAGGTTGTCTCCCGGAGGGAGAAAAGGTTGTCTCCCGGAGGGAGACAAATGTTGTCTCCCGGAGGGAGACAAAGGTTGTCTCCCGGAGGGAGACAAAGGTTGTCTCCCGGAGGGAGACAAATGATGTCTCCCGGAGGGAGACAGTTTGTCTCCCAGAGGGAGACAAAGGTTGTCTCCCGGAGGGAGACAAATGTTGTCTCCCGGAGGGAGACAAATGCTGTCTCCTGGAGGGAGACATATGTTGTCTCCCGGAGGGAGAAAAATTTTGTCTCCCGGAGGGAGACAAATGTTGTCTCCCGGAGGGAGACAAAGGTTGTCTCCCGGAGGGAGACAAATGTTGTCTCCTGGAGGGAGACAGTTTGTCTCCCAGAGGGAGACAAAGGTTGTCTCCAGGAGGGAGACAAATGTTGTCTCCCGGAGGGAGACAAATGTTGTCTCCCGGAGGGAGACAAATGTTGTCTCCCGGAGGGAGACAAAGGTTGTCTCCCGGAGGGAGACAAAGGTTGTCTCCCGGAGGGAGACAAAGGTTGTCTCCCGGAGGGATACAAAGGTTGTCTCCCGGAGGGACACAAAGGTTGTCTCCCGGAGGGAGACAAAGGTTGTCTCCCGGAGGGAGACATATGTTGTCTCCCGGAGGGAGACAAATGTTGTCTCCAGGAGGGAGACAAAGGTTGTCTCCCGGAGGGAGACAAAGGTTGTCTCCCGGAGGGATACAAAGGTTATCTCCCGGAGGGAGACAAAGGTTGTCTCCCGGAGGGAGACATATGTTGTCTCCCGGAGGGAGACAAATGTTGTCTCCCGGAGGGAGACAGTTTGTCTCCAAGAGGGAGACAAAGGTTGTCTCCAGGAGGGAGACAAAGGTTGTCTCCCGGAGGGAGACAAAGGTTGTCTCCCGGAGGGATACAAAGGTTGTCTCCCGGAGGGAGACAAATGTTGTCTCCCGGAGGGAGACAAATGTTGTCTCCCGGAGGGAGACAAATGTTGTCTCCCTGAGGGAGACAAATGCTGTCTCCTGGAGGGAGACATATGTTGTCTCCCGGAGGGAGAAAAATTTTGTCTGCCGGAGGGAGACAAATTTTGTCTCCCGGAGGGAGACAAAGGTTGTCTCCCGGAGGGAGACAAATGTTGTCTCCCGGAGGGAGACAAATGTTGTATCCCGGAGGGAGACAGTTTGTCTCCCAAAGGGAGACAAATGTTGTTTCCAGGAGGGAGACAAAGGTTGTCTCCCGGAGGGAGACAAAGGTTGTCTCCCGGAGGGAGACAAATGTTGTCTCCAGGAGGGAGACAAAGGTTGTCTCCCGGAGGGAGACAAAGGTTGTCTCCCGGAGGGAGACAAAGGTTGTCTCCCGGAGGGAGACAAAGGTTGTCTCCCGGAGGGAGACAAATGTTGTCTCCCAGAGGGAGACAAAGGTTGTCTCCCGGAGGGAGACAAAGGTTGTCTCCCGGAGGGATACAAAGGTTATCTCCCGGAGGGAGACAAAGGTTGTCTCCCGGAGGGAGACATATGTTGTCTCCCGGAGGGAGACAAATGTTGTCTCCCGGAGGGAGACAGTTTGTCTCCCAGAGGGAGACAAAGGTTGTCTCCAGGAGGGAGACAAAGTTTGTCTCCCGGAGGGAGACAAAGGTTGTCTCCCGGAGGGATACAAAGGTTGTCTCCCGGAGGGAGACAAATGTTGTCTCCCGGAGGGAGACAAATGTTGTCTCCCGGAGGGAGACAAATGTTGTCTCCCTGAGGGAGACAAATGCTGTCTCCTGGAGGGAGACATATGTTGTCTCCCGGAGGGAGAAAAATTTTGTCTGCCGGAGGGAGACAAATTTTGTCTCCCGGAGGGAGACAAAGGTTGTCTCCCGGAGGGAGACAAATGTTGTCTCCCGGAGGGAGACAAATGTTGTATCCCGGAGGGAGACAGTTTGTCTCCCAAAGGGAGACAAATTTTGTTTCCAGGAGGGAGACAAAGGTTGTCTCCCGGAGGGAGACAAAGGTTGTCTCCCGGAGGGAGACAAATGTTGTCTCCAGGAGGGAGACAAAGGTTGTCTCCCGGAGGGAGACAAAGGTTGTCTCCCGGAGGGAGACAAAGGTTGTCTCCCGGAGGGAGACAAAGGTTGTCTCCCGGAGGGAGACAAATGTTGTCTCCCAGAGGGAGACAAAGGTTGTCTCCCGGAGGGAGACAAATGTTGTCTCCTGGAGGGAGACAAAGGTTGTCTCCCGGAGGGAGACAAAGGTTGTCTCCCGGAGGGAGACAAATGGTGTCTCCCGGAGGGAGACAGTTTGTCCCCCAGAGGGAGACAAAGGTTGTCAATGTTGTCTCCCGGAGGGAGACAAATGCTGTCTCCTGAAGGGAGACATATGTTGTCTCCCGGAGGGAGAAAAATTTTGTCTCCCGGAGGGAGAAAAATTTTGTCTGCCGGAGGGAGACAAATTTTGTCTCCCGGAGGGAGACAAAGGTTGTCTCCCGGAGGGAGACAAATGTTGTCTCCCGGAGGGAGACAAATGTTGTATCCCGGAGGGAGACAGTTTGTCTCCCAAAGGGAGACAAATGTTGTTTCCAGGAGGGAGACAAAGGTTGTCTCCCGGAGGGAGACAAAGGTTGTCTCCCGGAGGGAGACAAATGTTGTCTCCAGGAGGGAGACAAAGGTTGTCTCCCGGAAGGAGACAAAGGTTGTCTCCCGGAGGGAGACAAAGGTTGTCTCCCGGAGGGAGACAAAGGTTGTCTCCCGGAGGGAGACAAATGTTGTCTCCCAGAGGGAGACAAAGGTTGTCTCCCGGAGGGAGACAAATGTTGTCTCCTGGAGGGAGACAAAGGTTGTCTCCCGGAGGGAGACAAATGTTGTCTCCCGGAGGGAGACAAATGCTGTCTCCTGGAGGGAGACATATGTTGTCTCCCGGAGGGAGAAAAATTTTGTCTCCCGGAGGGAGACAAATGTTGTCTCCCGGAGGGAGACAAAGGTTGTCTCCCGGAGGGAGACAAATGTTGTCTCCTGGAGGGAGACAGTTTGTCTCCCAGAGGGAGACAAATGTTGTCTCCAGGAGGGAGACAAAGGTTGTCTCCTGGAGGGAGACAAAGGTTGTCTCCCGGAGGGAGACAAAGGTTGTCTCCCGGAGGGAGACAAAGGTTGTCTCCCGGAGGGAGACAAAGGTTGTCTCCCGGAGGGATACAAAGGTTGTCTCCCGGAGGGAGACAAATGTTGTCTCCCGGAGGGAGACAAATGTTGTCTCCCTGAGGGAGACAAATGCTGTCTCCTGGAGGGAGACATATGTTGTCTCCCGGAGGGAGAAAAATTTTGTCTGCCGGAGGGAGACAAATTTTGTCTCCCGGAGGGAGACAAAGGTTGTCTCCCGGAGGGAGACAAATGTTGTCTCCCGGAGGGAGACAAATGTTGTATCCCGGAGGGAGACAGTTTGTCTCCCAGAGGGAGACAAATGTTGTTTCCAGGAGGGAGACAAAGGTTGTCTCCCGGAGGGAGACAAAGGTTGTCTCCCGGAGGGAGACAAATGTTGTCTCCAGGAGGGAGACAAAGGTTGTCTCCCGGAGGGAGACAAAGGTTGTCTCCCGGAGGGAGACAAAGGTTGTCTCCCGGAGGGAGACAAAGGTTGTCTCCCGGAGGGAGACAAATGTTGTCTCCTGGAGGGAGACAAAGGTTGTCTCCCGGAGGGAGACAAAGGTTGTCTCCCGGAGGGAGACAAATGGTGTCTCCCGGAGGGAGACAGTTTGTCCCCCAGAGGGAGACAAAGGTTGTCTCCCGGAGGGAGACAAATGTTGTCTCCCGGAGGGAGACAAATGCTGTCTCCTGGAGGGAGACATATGTTGTCTCCCGGAGGGAGAAAAATTTTGTCTCCCGGAGGGAGACAAATGTTGTCTCCCGGAGGGAGACAAAGGTTGTCTCCCGGAGGGAGACAAATGTTGTCTCCTGGAGGGAGACAGTTTGTCTCCCAGAGGGAGACAAATGTTGTCTCCAGGAGGGAGACAAAGGTTGTCTCCCGGAGGGAGACAAAGGTTGTCTCCCGGAGGGAGACAAAGGTTGTCTCCCGGAGGGAGACAAAGGTTGTCTCCCGGAGGGAGACAAAGGTTGTCTCCCGGAGGGATACAAAGGTTGTCTCCCGGAGGGAGACAAATGTTGTCTCCCGGAGGGAGACAAATGTTGTCTCCCTGAGGGAGACAAATGCTGTCTCCTGGAGGGAGACATATGTTGTCTCCCGGAGGGAGAAAAATTTTGTCTGCCGGAGGGAGACAAATGATGTCTCCCGGAGGGAGACAGTTTGTCTCCCAGAGGGAGACAAAGGTTGTCTCCCGGAGGGAGACAAATGTTGTCTCCCGGAGGGAGACAAATGCTGTCTCCTGGAGGGAGACATATGTTGTCTCCCGGAGGGAGAAAAATTTTGTCTCCCGGAGGGAGACAAATGTTGTCTCCCGGAGGGAGACAAAGGTTGTCTCCCGGAGGGAGACAAATGTTGTCTCCTGGAGGGAGACAGTTTGTCTCCCAGAGGGAGACAAAGGTTGTCTCCAGGAGGGAGACAAATGTTGTCTCCCGGAGGGAGACAAATGTTGTCTCCCGGAGGGAGACAAATGTTGTCTCCCGGAGGGAGACAAAGGTTGTCTCCCGGAGGGAGACAAAGGTTGTCTCCCGGAGGGAGACAAAGGTTGTCTCCCGGAGGGATACAAAGGTTGTCTCCCGGAGGGACACAAAGGTTGTCTCCCGGAGGGAGACAAAGGTTGTCTCCCGGAGGGAGACATATGTTGTCTCCCGGAGGGAGACAAATGTTGTCTCCAGGAGGGAGACAAAGGTTGTCTCCCGGAGGGAGACAAAGGTTGTCTCCCAGAGGGATACAAAGGTTATCTCCCGGAGGGAGACAAAGGTTGTCTCCCGGAGGGAGACATATGTTGTCTCCCGGAGGGAGACAAATGTTGTCTCCCGGAGGGAGACAAAGGTTGTCTCCCGGAGGGATACAAAGGTTGTCTCCCGGAGGGAGACAAATGTTGTCTCCCGGAGGGAGACAAATGTTGTCTCCCGGAGGGAGACAAATGTTGTCTCCCTGAGGGAGACAAATGCTGTCTCCTGGAGGGAGACATATGTTGTCTCCCGGAGGGAGACAAATGTTGTCTCCCGGAGGGAGACAAATGTTGTCTCCCTGAGGGAGACAAATGCTGTCTCCTGGAGGGAGACATATGTTGTCTCCCGGAGGGAGAAAAATTTTGTCTGCCGGAGGGAGACAAATTTTGTCTCCCGGAGGGAGACAAAGGTTGTCTCCCGGAGGGAGACAAATGTTGTCTCCCGGAGGGAGACAAATGTTGTATCCCGGAGGGAGACAGTTTGTCTCCCAAAGGGAGACAAATGTTGTTTCCAGGAGGGAGACAAAGGTTGTCTCCCGGAGGGAGACAAAGGTTGTCTCCCGGAGGGAGACAAATGTTGTCTCCAGGAGGGAGACAAAGGTTGTCTCCCGGAGGGAGACAAAGGTTGTCTCCCGGAGGGAGACAAAGGTTGTCTCCCGGAGGGAGACAAAGGTTGTCTCCCGGAGGGAGACAAATGTTGTCTCCCAGAGGGAGACAAAGGTTGTCTCCCGGAGGGAGACAAAGGTTGTCTCCCGGAGGGATACAAAGGTTATCTCCCGGAGGGAGACAAAGGTTGTCTCCCGGAGGGAGACATATGTTGTCTCCCGGAGGGAGACAAATGTTGTCTCCCGGAGGGAGACAGTTTGTCTCCCAGAGGGAGACAAAGGTTGTCTCCAGGAGGGAGACAAAGGTTGTCTCCCGGAGGGAGACAAAGGTTGTCTCCCGGAGGGATACAAAGGTTGTCTCCCGGAGGGAGACAAATGTTGTCTCCCGGAGGGAGACAAATGTTGTCTCCCTGAGGGAGACAAATGCTGTCTCTTGGAGGGAGACATATGTTGTCTCCCGGAGGGAGAAAAATTTTGTCTGCCGGAGGGAGACAAATTTTGTCTCCCGGAGGGAGACAAAGGTTGTCTCCCGGAGGGAGACAAATGTTGTCTCCCGGAGGGAGACAAATGTTGTATCCCGGAGGGAGACAGTTTGTCTCCCAAAGGGAGACAAATGTTGTTTCCAGGAGGGAGACAAAGGTTGTCTCCCGGAGGGAGACAAAGGTTGTCTCCCGGAGGGAGACAAAGGTTGTCTCCCGGAGGGAGACAAATGTTGTCTCCAGGAGGGAGACAAAGGTTGTCTCCCGGAGGGAGACAAAGGTTGTCTCCCGGAGGGAGACAAAGGTTGTCTCCCGGAGGGAGACAAAGGTTGTCTCCCGGAGGGAGACAAATGTTGTCTCCCAGAGGGAGACAAAGGTTGTCTCCCGGAGGGAGACAAATGTTGTCTCCTGGAGGGAGACAAAGGTTGTCTCCCGGAGGGAGACAAAGGTTGTCTCCCGGAGGGAGACAAATGGTGTCTCCCGGAGGGAGACAGTTTGTCCCCCAGAGGGAGACAAAGGTTGTCTCCCGGAGGGAGACAAATGTTGTCTCCCGGAGGGAGACAAATGCTGTCTCCTGGAGGGAGACATATGTTGTCTCCCGGAGGGAGAAAAATTTTGTCTCCCGGAGGGAGAAAAATTTTGTCTGCCGGAGGGAGACAAATTTTGTCTCCCGGAGGGAGACAAAGGTTGTCTCCCGGAGGGAGACAAATGTTGTCTCCCGGAGGGAGACAAATGTTGTATCCCGGAGGGAGACAGTTTGTCTCCCAAAGGGAGACAAATGTTGTTTCCAGGAGGGAGACAAAGGTTGTCTCCCGGAGGGAGACAAAGGTTGTCTCCCGGAGGGAGACAAATGTTGTCTCCAGGAGGGAGACAAAGGTTGTCTCCCGGAAGGAGACAAAGGTTGTCTCCCGGAGGGAGACAAAGGTTGTCTCCCGGAGGGAGACAAAGGTTGTCTCCCGGAGGGAGACAAATGTTGTCTCCCAGAGGGAGACAAAGGTTGTCTCCCGGAGGGAGACAAATGTTGTCTCCTGGAGGGAGACAAAGGTTGTCTCCCGGAGGGAGACAAAGGTTGTCTCCCGGAGGGAGACAAATGGTGTCTCCCGGAGGGAGACAGTTTGTCCCCCAGAGGGAGACAAAGGTTGTCTCCCGGAGGGAGACAAATGTTGTCTCCCGGAGGGAGACAAATGCTGTCTCCTGGAGGGAGACATATGTTGTCTCCCGGAGGGAGAAAAATTTTGTCTCCCGGAGGGAGACAAATGTTGTCTCCCGGAGGGAGACAAAGGTTGTCTCCCGGAGGGAGACAAATGTTGTCTCCTGGAGGGAGACAGTTTGTCTCCCAGAGGGAGACAAATGTTGTCTCCAGGAGGGAGACAAAGGTTGTCTCCCGGAGGGAGACAAAGGTTGTCTCCCGGAGGGAGACAAAGGTTGTCTCCCGGAGGGAGACAAAGGTTGTCTCCCGGAGGGAGACAAAGGTTGTCTCCCGGAGGGATACAAAGGTTGTCTCCCGGAGGGAGACAAATGTTGTCTCCCGGAGGGAGACAAATGTTGTCTCCCTGAGGGAGACAAATGCTGTCTCCTGGAGGGAGACATATGTTGTCTCCCGGAGGGAGAAAAATTTTGTCTGCCGGAGGGAGACAAATTTTGTCTCCCGGAGGGAGACAAAGGTTGTCTCCCGGAGGGAGACAAATGTTGTCTCCCGGAGGGAGACAAATGTTGTATCCCGGAGGGAGACAGTTTGTCTCCCAGAGGGAGACAAATGTTGTTTCCAGGAGGGAGACAAAGGTTGTCTCCCGGAGGGAGACAAAGGTTGTCTCCCGGAGGGAGACAAATGTTGTCTCCAGGAGGGAGACAAAGGTTGTCTCCCGGAGGGAGACAAAGGTTGTCTCCCGGAGGGAGACAAAGGTTGTCTCCCGGAGGGAGACAAAGGTTGTCTCCCGGAGGGAGACAAATGTTGTCTCCTGGAGGGAGACAAAGGTTGTCTCCCGGAGGGAGACAAAGGTTGTCTCCCGGAGGGAGACAAATGGTGTCTCCCGGAGGGAGACAGTTTGTCCCCCAGAGGGAGACAAAGGTTGTCTCCCGGAGGGAGACAAATGTTGTCTCCCGGAGGGAGACAAATGCTGTCTCCTGGAGGGAGACATATGTTGTCTCCCGGAGGGAGAAAAATTTTGTCTCCCGGAGGGAGACAAATGTTGTCTCCCGGAGGGAGACAAAGGTTGTCTCCCGGAGGGAGACAAATGTTGTCTCCTGGAGGGAGACAGTTTGTCTCCCAGAGGGAGACAAATGTTGTCTCCAGGAGGGAGACAAAGGTTGTCTCCCGGAGGGAGACAAAGGTTGTCTCCCGGAGGGAGACAAAGGTTGTCTCCCGGAGGGAGACAAAGGTTGTCTCCCGGAGGGAGACAAAGGTTGTCTCCCGGAGGGATACAAAGGTTGTCTCCCGGAGGGAGACAAATGTTGTCTCCCGGAGGGAGACAAATGTTGTCTCCCTGAGGGAGACAAATGCTGTCTCCTGGAGGGAGACATATGTTGTCTCCCGGAGGGAGAAAAATTTTGTCTGCCGGAGGGAGACAAATTTTGTCTCCCGGAGGGAGACAAAGGTTGTCTCCCGGAGGGAGACAAATGTTGTCTCCCGGAGGGAGACAAATGTTGTATCCCGGAGGGAGACAAATGTTGTCTCCAGGAGGGAGACAAAGGTTGTCTCCCGGAGGGAGACAAAGGTTGTCTCCCGGAGGGAGACAAAGGTTGTCTCCCGGAGGGAGACAAATGTTGTCTCCCGGAGGGAGACAAAGGTTGTCTCCCGGAGGGAGACAAATGTTGTCTCCTGGAGGGAGACAGTTTGTCTCCCAGAGGGAGACAAAGGTTGTCTCCAGGAGGGAGACAAAGGTTGCTCCCGGAGGGAGACAAATGTTGTCTCCCGGAGGGAGACAAATGTTGTCTCCCGGAGGGAGACAAAGGTTGTCTCCCGGAGGGAGACAAATGTTGTCTCCCGGAGGGAGACAAAGGTTGTCTCCCGGAGGGAGACAAATGTTGTCTCCCGGAGGGAGACAAAGGTTGTCTCCCGGAGGGAGACAAAGGTTGTCTCCCGGAGGGAGACAAAGGTTGTCTCCCGGAGGGATAAAAAAGGTTGTCTCCCAGAGGGAGACAAAGGTTGTCTCCCGGAGGGAGACAAATGATGTCTCCCGGAGGGAGACAAATGCTGTCTCCTGGAGGGAGACATATGTTGTCTCCCGGAGGGAGAAAAATTTTGTCTCCCGGAGGGAGACAAATGTTGTCTCCCGGAGGGAGACAAAGGTTGTCTCCCGGAGGGAGACAAATGTTGTCTCCTGGAGGGAGACAGTTTGTCTCCCAGAGGGAGACAAAGGTTGTCTCCAGGAGGGAGACAAATGTTGTCTCCCGGAGGGAGACAAATGTTGTCTCCCGGAGGGAGACAAATGTTGTCTCCCGGAGGGAGACAAAGGTTGTCTCCCGGAGGGAGACAAAGGTTGTCTCCCGGAGGGAGACAAAGGTTGTCTCCCGTTGGGATACAAAGGTTGTCTCCTTGAGGGATACAAAGGTTGTCTCCCGGAGGGAGAAAAAGGTTGTCTCCCGGAGGGAGACATATGTTGTCTCCCGGAGGGAGACAAATGTTGTCTCCAGGAGGGAGACAAAGGTTGTCTCCCGGAGGGAGACAAAGGTTGTCTCCCGGAGGGATACAAAGGTTATCTCCCGGAGGGAGACAAAGGTTGTCTCCCGGAGGGAGACATATGTTGTCTCCCGGAGGGAGACAAATGTTGTCTCCCGGAGGGAGACAGTTTGTCTCCCAGAGGGAGACAAAGGTTGTCTCCAGGAGGGAGACAAAGGTTGTCTCCAGGAGGGAGACAAATGTTGTCTCCCGGAGGGAGACAGTTTGTCTCCCAGAGGGAGACAAAGGTTGTCTCCAGGAGGGAGACAAAGGTTGTCTCCCGGAGGGAGACAAAGGTTGTCTCCCGGAGGGATACAAAGGTTGTCTCCCGGAGGGAGACAAATGTTGTCTCCCGGAGGGAGACAAATGTTGTCTCCCGGAGGGAGACAAATGTTGTCTCCCGGAGGGAGACAAAGGTTGTCTCCCGGAGGGAGACAAAGGTTGTCTCCCGGAGGGAGACAAAGGTTGTCTCCCGTTGGGATACAAAGGTTGTCTCCTTGAGGGATACAAAGGTTGTCTCCCGGAGGGAGAAAAAGGTTGTCTCCCGGAGGGAGACATATGTTGTCTCCCGGAGGGAGACAAATGTTGTCTCCAGGAGGGAGACAAAGGTTGTCTCCCGGAGGGAGACAAAGGTTGTCTCCCGGAGGGATACAAAGGTTATCTCCCGGAGGGAGACAAAGGTTGTCTCCCGGAGGGAGACATATGTTGTCTCCCGGAGGGAGACAAATGTTGTCTCCCGGAGGGAGACAGTTTGTCTCCCAGAGGGAGACAAAGGTTGTCTCCAGGAGGGAGACAAAGGTTGTCTCCCGGAGGGAGACAAATGTTGTCTCCCGGAGGGAGACAGTTTGTCTCCCAGAGGGAGACAAAGGTTGTCTCCAGGAGGGAGACAAAGGTTGTCTCCCGGAGGGAGACAAAGGTTGTCTCCCGGAGGGATACAAAGGTTGTCTCCCGGAGGGAGACAAATGTTGTCTCCCGGAGGGAGACAAATGTTGTCTCCCTGGGGGAGACAAATGCTGTCTCCTGGAGGGAGACATATGTTGTCTCCCGGAGGGAGAAAAATTTTGTCTGCCGGAGGGAGACAAAGGTTGTCTCCCGGAGGGATACAAAGGTTGTCTCCCGGAGGGAGACAAAGGTTGTCTCCCGGAGGGAGACAAATGTTGTCTCCCGGAGGGAGACAAAGGTTGTCTCCCGGAGGGAGACAAAGGTTGTCTCCCGGAGGGAGACAAAGGTTGTCTCCCGTTGGGATACAAAGGTTGTCTCCTTGAGGGATACAAAGGTTGTCTCCCGGAGGGAGAAAAAGGTTGTCTCCCGGAGGGAGACATATGTTGTCTCCCGGAGGGAGACAAATGTTGTCTCCAGGAGGGAGACAAAGGTTGTCTCCCGGAGGGAGACAAAGGTTGTCTCCCGGAGGGATACAAAGGTTATCTCCCGGAGGGAGACAAAGGTTGTCTCCCGGAGGGAGACATATGTTGTCTCCCGGAGGGAGACAAATGTTGTCTCCCGGAGGGAGACAGTTTGTCTCCCAGAGGGAGACAAAGGTTGTCTCCAGGAGGGAGACAAAGGTTGTCTCCCGGAGGGAGACAAATGTTGTCTCCCGGAGGGAGACAGTTTGTCTCCCAGAGGGAGACAAAGGTTGTCTCCAGGAGGGAGACAAAGGTTGTCTCCCGGAGGGAGACAAAGGTTGTCTCCCGGAGGGATACAAAGGTTGTCTCCCGGAGGGAGACAAATGTTGTCTCCCGGAGGGAGACAAATGTTGTCTCCCTGGGGGAGACAAATGCTGTCTCCTGGAGGGAGACATATGTTGTCTCCCGGAGGGAGAAAAATTTTGTCTGCCGGAGGGAGACAAAGGTTGTCTCCCGGAGGGATACAAAGGTTGTCTCCCGGAGGGAGACAAAGGTTGTCTCCCGGAGGGAGACAAATGTTGTCTCCCGGAGGGAGACAAAGGTTGTCTCCCGGAGGGAGACAAATGTTGTCTCCTGGAGGGAGACAGTTTGTCTCCCAGAGGGAGACAAAGGTTGTCTCCAGGAGGGAGACAAATGTTGTCTCCCGGAGGGAGACAAATGTTGTCTCCCGGAGGGATACAAATGTTGTCTCCAGGAGGGAGACAAAGGTTGTCTCCCGGAGGGAGACAAATGTTTTCTCCCGGAGGGAGACAGTTTGTCTCCCAGAGGGAGACAAAGGTTGTCTCCAGGAGGGAGACAAAGGTTGTCTCCCGGAGGGAGACAAAGGTTGTCTCCCGGAGGGATACAAAGGTTGTCTCCCGGAGGGAGACAAATGTTGTCTCCCGGAGGGAGACAAATGTTGTCTCCCGGAGGGAGACAAATGTTGTCTCCCTGAGGGAGACAAATGCTGTCTCCTGGAGGGAGACATATGTTGTATCCCGGAGGGAGACAGTTTGTCTCCCAGAGGGAGACAAATGTTGTTTCCAGGAGGGAGACAAAGGTTGTCTCCCGGAGGGAGACAAAGGTTGTCTCCCGGAGGGAGACAAATGTTGTCTCCCGGAGGGAGACAAAGGTTGTCTCCCGGAGGGAGACAAAGGTTGTCTCCCGGAGGGAGACAAATGTTGTCTCCCGGAGGGAGACAAATGCTGTCTCCTGGAGGGAGACATATGTTGTCTCCCGGAGGGAGAAAAATTTTGTCTCCCGGAGGGAGACAAATGTTGTCTCCCGGAGGGAGACAAAGGTTGTCTCCCGGAGGGAGACAAATGTTGTCTCCTGGTGGGAGACAGTTTGTCTCCCAGAGGGAGACAAAGGTTGTCTCCAGGAGGGAGACAAATGTTGTCTCCCGGAGGGAGACAAATGTTGTCTCCCGGAGGGAGACAAATGTTGTCTCCCGGAGGGAGACAAAGGTTGTCTCCCGGAGGGAGACAAAGGTTGTCTCCCGGAGGGAGACAAAGGTTGTCTCCCGGAGGGAGACAAATGTTGTCTCCCGGAGGGAGACAGTTTGTCTCCCAGAGGGAGACAAAGGTTGTCTCCAGGAGGGAGACAAAGGTTGTCTCCCGGAGGGAGACAAAGGTTGTCTCCCGGAGGGATACAAAGGTTGTCTCCCGGAGGGAGACAAATGTTGTCTCCCGGAGGGAGACAAATGTTGTCTCCCTGGGGGAGACAAATGCTGTCTCCTGGAGGGAGACATATGTTGTCTCCCGGAGGGAGAAAAATTTTGTCTGCCGGAGGGAGACAAAGGTTGTCTCCCGGAGGGATACAAAGGTTGTCTCCCGGAGGGAGACAAAGGTTGTCTCCCGGAGGGAGACAAATGTTGTCTCCCGGAGGGAGACAAAGGTTGTCTCCCGGAGGGAGACAAATGTTGTCTCCTGGAGGGAGACAGTTTGTCTCCCAGAGGGAGACAAAGGTTGTCTCCAGGAGGGAGACAAATGTTGTCTCCCGGAGGGAGACAAATGTTGTCTCCCGGAGGGATACAAATGTTGTCTCCAGGAGGGAGACAAAGGTTGTCTCCCGGAGGGAGACAAATGTTTTCTCCCGGAGGGAGACAGTTTGTCTCCCAGAGGGAGACAAAGGTTGTCTCCAGGAGGGAGACAAAGGTTGTCTCCCGGAGGGAGACAAAGGTTGTCTCCCGGAGGGATACAAAGGTTGTCTCCCGGAGGGAGACAAATGTTGTCTCCCGGAGGGAGACAAATGTTGTCTCCCGGAGGGAGACAAATGTTGTCTCCCTGAGGGAGACAAATGCTGTCTCCTGGAGGGAGACATATGTTGTATCCCGGAGGGAGACAGTTTGTCTCCCAGAGGGAGACAAATGTTGTTTCCAGGAGGGAGACAAAGGTTGTCTCCCGGAGGGAGACAAAGGTTGTCTCCCGGAGGGAGACAAATGTTGTCTCCCGGAGGGAGACAAAGGTTGTCTCCCGGAGGGAGACAAAGGTTGTCTCCCGGAGGGAGACAAATGTTGTCTCCCGGAGGGAGACAAATGCTGTCTCCTGGAGGGAGACATATGTTGTCTCCCGGAGGGAGAAAAATTTTGTCTCCCGGAGGGAGACAAATGTTGTCTCCCGGAGGGAGACAAAGGTTGTCTCCCGGAGGGAGACAAATGTTGTCTCCTGGTGGGAGACAGTTTGTCTCCCAGAGGGAGACAAAGGTTGTCTCCAGGAGGGAGACAAATGTTGTCTCCCGGAGGGAGACAAATGTTGTCTCCCGGAGGGAGACAAATGTTGTCTCCCGGAGGGAGACAAAGGTTGTCTCCCGGAGGGAGACAAAGGTTGTCTCCCGGAGGGAGACAAAGGTTGTCTCCCGTTGGGATACAAAGGTTGTCTCCTTGAGGGATACAAAGGTTGTCTCCCGGAGGGAGACAAAGGTTGTCTCCCGGAGGGAGACATATGTTGTCTCCCGGAGGGAGACAAATGTTGTCTCCAGGAGGGAGACAAAGGTTGTCTCCCGGAGGGAGACAAAGGTTGTCTCCCGGAGGGATACAAAGGTTATCTCCCGGAGGGAGACAAAGGTTGTCTCCCGGAGGGAGACATATGTTGTCTCCCGGAGGGAGACAAATGTTGTCTCCCGGAGGGAGACAGTTTGTCTCCCAGAGGGAGACAAAGGTTGTCTCCAGGAGGGAGACAAAGGTTGTCTCCCGGAGGGAGACAAATGTTGTCTCCCGGAGGGAGACAAATGTTGTCTCCCGGAGGGAGACAAATGTTGTCTCCCTGAGGGAGACAAATGCTGTCTCCTGGAGGGAGACATATGTTGTCTCCCGAAGGGAGAAAAATTTTGTCTGCCGGAGGGAGACAAATTTTGTCTCCCGGAGGGAGACAAAGGTTGTCTCCCGGAGGGAGACAAATGTTGTCTCCCGGAGGGAGACAAATGTTGTATCCCGGAGGGAGACAGTTTGTCTCCCAGAGGGAGACAAATGTTGTTTCCAGGAGGGAGACAAAGGTTGTCTCCCGGAGGGAGACAAAGGTTGTCTCCCGGAGGGAGACAAAGGTTGTCTCCCGGAGGGAGACAAATGTTGTCTCCAGGAGGGAGACAAAGGTTGTCTCCCGGAGGGATACAAATGTTGTCTCCAGGAGGGAGACAAAGGTTGTCTCCCGGAGGGAGACAAATGTTGTCTCCCGGAGGGAGACAGTTTGTCTCCCAGAGGGAGACAAAGGTTGTCTCCAGGAGGGAGACAAAGGTTGTCTCCCGGAGGGAGACAAAGGTTGTCTCCCGGAGGGATACAAAGGTTGTCTCCCGGAGGGAGACAAATGTTGTCTCCCGGAGGGAGACAAATGTTGTCTCCCGGAGGGAGACAAATGTTGTCTCCCTGAGGGAGACAAATGCTGTCTCCTGGAGGGAGACATATGTTGTATCCCGGAGGGAGACAGTTTGTCTCCCAGAGGGAGAGAAATGTTGTTTCCAGGAGGGAGACAAAGGTTGTCTCCCGGAGGGAGACAAAGGTTGTCTCCCGGAGGGAGACAAATGTTGTCTCCCGGAGGGAGACAAAGGTTGTCTCCCGGAGGGAGACAAAGGTTGTCTCCCGGAGGGAGACAAATGTTGTCTCCCGGAGGGAGACAAATGCTGTCTCCTGGAGGGAGACATATGTTGTCTCCCGGAGGGAGAAAAATTTTGTCTCCCGGAGGGAGACAAATGTTGTCTCCCGGAGGGAGACAAAGGTTGTCTCCCGGAGGGAGACAAATGTTGTCTCCTGGAGGGAGACAGTTTGTCTCCCAGAGGGAGACAAAGGTTGTCTCCAGGAGGGAGACAAATGTTGTCTCCCGGAGGGAGACAAATGTTGTCTCCCGGAGGGAGACAAATGTTGTCTCCCGGAGGGAGACAAATGTTGTCTCCCGGAGGGAGACAAAGGTTGTCTCCCGGAGGGAGACAAATGTTGTCTCCTGGAGGGAGACAGTTTGTCTCCCAGAGGGAGACAAAGGTTGTCTCCAGGAGGGAGACAAATGTTGTCTCCCGGAGGGAGACAAATGTTGTCTCCCGGAGGGAGACAAATGTTGTCTCCCGGAGGGAGACAAAGGTTGTCTCCCGGAGGGAGACAAAGGTTGTCTCCCGGAGGGAGACAAAGGTTGTCTCCCGTTGGGATACAAAGGTTGTCTCCTTGAGGGATACAAAGGTTGTCTCCCGGAGGGAGACAAAGGTTGTCTCCCGGAGGGATACAAAGGTTATCTCCCGGAGGGAGACAAAGGTTGTCTCCCGGAGGGAGACATATGTTGTCTCCCGGAGGGAGACAAATGTTGTCTCCCGGAGGGAGACAGTTTGTCTCCCAGAGGGAGACAAAGGTTGTCTCCAGGAGGGAGACAAAGGTTGTCTCCCGGAGGGAGACAAATGTTGTCTCCCGGAGGGAGACAAATGTTGTCTCCCGGAGGGAGACAAATGTTGTCTCCCTGAGGGAGACAAATGCTGTCTCCTGGAGGGAGACATATGTTGTCTCCCGGAGGGAGAAAAATTTTGTCTGCCGGAGGGAGACAAATTTTGTCTCCCGGAGGGAGACAAAGGTTGTCTCCCGGAGGGAGACAAATGTTGTCTCCCGGAGGGAGACAAATGTTGTATCCCGGAGGGAGACAGTTTGTCTCCCAGAGGGAGACAAATGTTGTTTCCAGGAGGGAGACAAAGGTTGTCTCCCGGAGGGAGACAAAGGTTGTCTCCCGGAGGGAGACAAAGGTTGTCTCCCGGAGGGATACAAAGGTTATCTCCCGGAGGGAGACAAAGGTTGTCTCCCGGAGGGAGACATATGTTGTCTCCCGGAGGGAGACAAATGTTGTCTCCCGGAGGGAGACAGTTTGTCTCCCAGAGGGAGACAAAGGTTGTCTCCAGGAGGGAGACAAAGGTTGTCTCCCGGAGGGAGACAAATGTTGTCTCCCGGAGGGAGACAAATGTTGTCTCCCGGAGGGAGACAAATGTTGTCTCCCTGAGGGAGACAAATGCTGTCTCCTGGAGGGAGACATATGTTGTCTCCCGGAGGGAGAAAAATTTTGTCTGCCGGAGGGAGACAAATTTTGTCTCCCGGAGGGAGACAAAGGTTGTCTCCCGGAGGGAGACAAATGTTGTCTCCCGGAGGGAGACAAATGTTGTATCCCGGAGGGAGACAGTTTGTCTCCCAGAGGGAGACAAAGGTTGTCTCCAGGAGGGAGACAAAGGTTGTCTCCCGGAGGGAGACAAATGTTGTCTCCCGGAGGGAGACAAATGTTGTCTCCCGGAGGGAGACAAATGTTGTCTCCCTGAGGGAGACAAATGCTGTCTCCTGGAGGGAGACATATGCTGTCTCCCGGAGGGAGAAAAATTTTGTCTGCCGGAGGGAGACAAATTTTGTCTCCCGGAGGGAGACAAAGGTTGTCTCCCGGAGGGAGACAATTGTTGTCTCCCGGAGGGAGACAAATGTTGTATCCCGGAGGGAGACAGTTTGTCTCCCAGAGGGAGACAAAGGTTGTCTCCCGGAGGGAGACAAAGGTTGTCTCCCGGAGGGAGACAAAGGTTGTCTCCCGGAGGGAGACAAATGTTGTCTCCAGGAGGGAGACAAAGGTTGTCTCCCGGAGGGATACAAATGTTGTCTCCAGGAGGGAGACAAAGGTTGTCTCCCGGAGGGAGACAAATGTTGTCTCCCGGAGGGAGACAGTTTGTCTCCCAGAGGGAGACAAAGGTTGTCTCCAGGAGGGAGACAAAGGTTGTCTCCCGGAGGGAGACAAAGGTTGTCTCCCGGAGGGATACAAAGGTTGTCTCCCGGAGGGAGACAAATGTTGTCTCCCGGAGGGAGACAAATGTTGTCTCCCGGAGGGAGACAAATGTTGTCTCCCTGAGG
Source organism: Aurelia sp. 4 Dawson et al 2005 (assembly GCA_964019985.1). Taxonomy (NCBI): domain Eukaryota; kingdom Metazoa; phylum Cnidaria; class Scyphozoa; order Semaeostomeae; family Ulmaridae; genus Aurelia; species Aurelia sp. 4 Dawson et al 2005. The sequence continues at coordinate 19,042,408 of OZ026492.1, forward strand.
GAGACAAATGCTGTCTCCTGGAGGGAGACATATGTTGTATCCCGGAGGGAGACAGTTTGTCTCCCAGAGGGAGACAAATGTTGTTTCCAGGAGGGAGACAAAGGTTGTCTCCCGGAGGGAGACAAAGGTTGTCTCCCGGAGGGAGACAAATGTTGTCTCCCGGAGGGAGACAAAGGTTGTCTCCCGGAGGGAGACAAAGGTTGTCTCCCGGAGGGAGACAAATGTTGTCTCCCGGAGGGAGACAAATGCTGTCTCCTGGAGGGAGACATATGTTGTCTCCCGGAGGGAGAAAAATTTTGTCTCCCGGAGGGAGACAAATGTTGTCTCCCGGAGGGAGACAAAGGTTGTCTCCCGGAGGGAGACAAATGTTGTCTCCTGGAGGGAGACAAATGTTGTATCCCGGAGGGAGACAGTTTGTCTCCCAGAGGGAGACAAATGTTGTTTCCAGGAGGGAGACAAAGGTTGTCTCCCGGAGGGAGACAAAGGTTGTCTCCCGGAGGGAGACAAAGGTTGTCTCCCGGAGGGAGACAAATGTTGTCTCCAGGAGGGAGACAAAGGTTGTCTCCCGGAGGGATACAAATGTTGTCTCCAGGAGGGAGACAAAGGTTGTCTCCCGGAGGGAGACAAATGTTGTCTCCCGGAGGGAGACAAAGGTTGTCTCCCGGAGGGAGACAAAGGTTGTCTCCCGGAGGGAGACAAAGGTTGTCTCCCGGAGGGAGACAAATGTTGTCTCCAGGAGGGAGACAAAGGTTGTCTCCCGGAGGGATACAAATGTTGTCTCCAGGAGGGAGACAAAGGTTGTCTCCCGGAGGGAGACAAATGTTGTCTCCCGGAGGGAGACAGTTTGTCTCCCAGAGGGAGACAAAGGTTGTCTCCAGGAGGGAGACAAAGGTTGTCTCCCGGAGGGAGACAAAGGTTGTCTCCCGGAGGGATACAAAGGTTGTCTCCCGGAGGGAGACAAATGTTGTCTCCCGGAGGGAGACAAATGTTGTCTCCCGGAGGGAGACAAATGTTGTCTCCCTGAGGGAGACAAATGCTGTCTCCTGGAGGGAGACATATGTTGTATCCCGGAGGGAGACAGTTTGTCTCCCAGAGGGAGACAAATGTTGTTTCCAGGAGGGAGACAAAGGTTGTCTCCCGGAGGGAGACAAAGGTTGTCTCCCGGAGGGAGACAAATGTTGTCTCCCGGAGGGAGACAAAGGTTGTCTCCCGGAGGGAGACAAAGGTTGTCTCCCGGAGGGAGACAAATGTTGTCTCCCGGAGGGAGACAAATGCTGTCTCCTGGAGGGAGACATATGTTGTCTCCCGGAGGGAGAAAAATTTTGTCTCCCGGAGGGAGACAAATGTTGTCTCCCGGAGGGAGACAAAGGTTGTCTCCCGGAGGGAGACAAATGTTGTCTCCTGGAGGGAGACAAATGTTGTATCCCGGAGGGAGACAGTTTGTCTCCCAGAGGGAGACAAATGTTGTTTCCAGGAGGGAGACAAAGGTTGTCTCCCGGAGGGAGACAAAGGTTGTCTCCCGGAGGGAGACAAAGGTTGTCTCCCGGAGGGAGACAAATGTTGTCTCCAGGAGGGAGACAAAGGTTGTCTCCCGGAGGGATACAAATGTTGTCTCCAGGAGGGAGACAAAGGTTGTCTCCCGGAGGGAGACAAATGTTGTCTCCCGGAGGGAGACAGTTTGTCTCCCAGAGGGAGACAAAGGTTGTCTCCAGGAGGGAGACAAATGTTGTCTCCCGGAGGGAGACAAATGTTGTCTCCCGGAGGGAGACAAATGTTGTCTCCCGGAGGGAGACAAATGTTGTCTCCCGGAGGGAGACAAAGGTTGTCTCCCGGAGGGAGACAAATGTTGTCTCCTGGAGGGAGACAGTTTGTCTCCCAGAGGGAGACAAAGGTTGTCTCCAGGAGGGAGACAAATGTTGTCTCCCGGAGGGAGACAAATGTTGTCTCCCGGAGGGAGACAAATGTTGTCTCCCGGAGGGAGACAAAGGTTGTCTCCCGGAGGGAGACAAAGGTTGTCTCCCGTTGGGATACAAAGGTTGTCTCCTTGAGGGATACAAAGGTTGTCTCCCGGAGGGAGACAAAGGTTGTCTCCCGGAGGGAGACATATGTTGTCTCCCGGAGGGAGACAAATGTTGTCTCCAGGAGGGAGACAAAGGTTGTCTCCCGGAGGGAGACAAAGGTTGTCTCCCGGAGGGATACAAAGGTTATCTCCCGGAGGGAGACAAAGGTTGTCTCCCGGAGGGAGACATATGTTGTCTCCCGGAGGGAGACAAATGTTGTCTCCCGGAGGGAGACAGTTTGTCTCCCAGAGGGAGACAAAGGTTGTCTCCAGGAGGGAGACAAAGGTTGTCTCCCGGAGGGAGACAAATGTTGTCTCCCGGAGGGAGACAAATGTTGTCTCCCGGAGGGAGACAAATGTTGTCTCCCTGAGGGAGACAAATGCTGTCTCCTGGAGGGAGACATATGTTGTCTCCCGGAGGGAGAAAAATTTTGTCTGCCGGAGGGAGACAAATTTTGTCTCCCGGAGGGAGACAAAGGTTGTCTCCCGGAGGGAGACAAATGTTGTCTCCCGGAGGGAGACAAATGTTGTATCCCGGAGGGAGACAGTTTGTCTCCCAGAGGGAGACAAATGTTGTTTCCAGGAGGGAGACAAAGGTTGTCTCCCGGAGGGAGACAAAGGTTGTCTCCCGGAGGGAGACAAAGGTTGTCTCCCGGAGGGAGACAAATGTTGTCTCCAGGAGGGAGACAAAGGTTGTCTCCCGGAGGGATACAAATGTTGTCTCCAGGAGGGAGACAAAGGTTGTCTCCCGGAGGGAGACAAATGTTGTCTCCCGGAGGGAGACAGTTTGTCTCCCAGAGGGAGACAAATGTTGTCTCCCGGAGGGAGACAAATGTTGTCTCCCGGAGGGAGACAAATGTTGTCTCCCTGAGGGAGACAAATGCTGTCTCCTGGAGGGAGACATATGTTGTCTCCCGGAGGGAGAAAAATTTTGTCTGCCGGAGGGAGACAAATTTTGTCTCCCGGAGGGAGACAAAGGTTGTCTCCCGGAGGGAGACAAATGTTGTCTCCCGGAGGGAGACAAATGTTGTATCCCGGAGGGAGACAGTTTGTCTCCCAGAGGGAGACAAATGTTGTTTCCAGGAGGGAGACAAAGGTTGTCTCCCGGAGGGAGACAAAGGTTGTCTCCCGGAGGGAGACAAAGGTTGTCTCCCGGAGGGAGACAAATGTTGTCTCCAGGAGGGAGACAAAGGTTGTCTCCCGGAGGGATACAAATGTTGTCTCCAGGAGGGAGACAAAGGTTGTCTCCCGGAGGGAGACAAATGTTGTCTCCCGGAGGGAGACAGTTTGTCTCCCAGAGGGAGACAAAGGTTGTCTCCAGGAGGGAGACAAAGGTTGTCTCCCGGAGGGAGACAAAGGTTGTCTCCCGGAGGGATACAAAGGTTGTCTCCCGGAGGGAGACAAATGTTGTCTCCCGGAGGGAGACAAATGTTGTCTCCCGGAGGGAGACAAATGTTGTCTCCCTGAGGGAGACAAATGCTGTCTCCTGGAGGGAGACATATGTTGTATCCCGGAGGGAGACAGTTTGTCTCCCAGAGGGAGACAAATGTTGTTTCCAGGAGGGAGACAAAGGTTGTCTCCCGGAGGGAGACAAAGGTTGTCTCCCGGAGGGAGACAAATGTTGTCTCCCGGAGGGAGACAAAGGTTGTCTCCCGGAGGGAGACAAAGGTTGTCTCCCGGAGGGAGACAAATGTTGTCTCCCGGAGGGAGACAAATGCTGTCTCCTGGAGGGAGACATATGTTGTCTCCCGGAGGGAGAAAAATTTTGTCTCCCGGAGGGAGACAAATGTTGTCTCCCGGAGGGAGACAAAGGTTGTCTCCCGGAGGGAGACAAATGTTGTCTCCTGGAGGGAGACAAATGTTGTATCCCGGAGGGAGACAGTTTGTCTCCCAGAGGGAGACAAATGTTGTTTCCAGGAGGGAGACAAAGGTTGTCTCCCGGAGGGAGACAAAGGTTGTCTCCCGGAGGGAGACAAAGGTTGTCTCCCGGAGGGAGACAAATGTTGTCTCCAGGAGGGAGACAAAGGTTGTCTCCCGGAGGGATACAAATGTTGTCTCCAGGAGGGAGACAAAGGTTGTCTCCCGGAGGGAGACAAATGTTGTCTCCCGGAGGGAGACAGTTTGTCTCCCAGAGGGAGACAAAGGTTGTCTCCAGGAGGGAGACAAAGGTTGTCTCCCGGAGGGAGACAAAGGTTGTCTCCCGGAGGGATACAAAGGTTGTCTCCCAGAGGGAGACAAAGGTTGTCTCCAGGAGGGAGACAAAGGTTGTCTCCCGGAGGGAGACAAAGGTTGTCTCCCGGAGGGATACAAAGGTTGTCTCCCGGAGGGAGACAAAGGTTGTCTCCCGGAGGGAGACAAAGGTTGTCTCCCGGAGGGATACAAAGGTTGTCTCCCGGAGGGATACAAAGGTTGTCTCCCGGAGGGAGACAAAGGTTGTCTCCCGGAGGGAGACATATGTTGTCTCCCGGAGGGAGACAAATGTTGTCTCCAGGAGGGAGACAAAGGTTGTCTCCCGGAGGGAGACAAAGGTTGTCTCCCGGAGGGATTCAAAGGTTATCTCCCGGAGGGAGACAAATGTTGTCTCCCGGAGGGAGACAGTTTGTCTCCCAGAGGGAGACAAAGGTTGTCTCCAGGAGGGAGACAAAGGTTGTCTCCCGGAGGGAGACAAAGGTTGTCTCCCGGAGGGATACAAATGTTGTCTCCAGGAGGGAGACAAAGGTTGTCTCCCGGAGGGAGACAAATGTTGTCTCCCGGAGGGAGACAGTTTGTCTCCCAGAGGGAGACAAAGGTTGTCTCCAGGAGGGAGACAAATGTTGTCTCCCGGAGGGAGACAAATGTTGTCTCCCGGAGGGAGACAAATGTTGTCTCCCGGAGGGAGACAAATGTTGTCTCCCGGAGGGAGACAAAGGTTGTCTCCCGGAGGGAGACAAATGTTGTCTCCTGGAGGGAGACAGTTTGTCTCCCAGAGGGAGACAAAGGTTGTCTCCAGGAGGGAGACAAATGTTGTCTCCCGGAGGGAGACAAATGTTGTCTCCCGGAGGGAGACAAATGTTGTCTCCCGGAGGGAGACAAAGGTTGTCTCCCGGAGGGAGACAAAGGTTGTCTCCCGGAGGGAGACAAAGGTTGTCTCCCGTTGGGATACAAAGGTTGTCTCCTTGAGGGATACAAAGGTTGTCTCCCGGAGGGAGACAAAGGTTGTCTCCCGGAGGGAGACATATGTTGTCTCCCGGAGGGAGACAAATGTTGTCTCCAGGAGGGAGACAAAGGTTGTCTCCCGGAGGGAGACAAAGGTTGTCTCCCGGAGGGATACAAAGGTTATCTCCCGGAGGGAGACAAAGGTTGTCTCCCGGAGGGAGACATATGTTGTCTCCCGGAGGGAGACAAATGTTGTCTCCCGGAGGGAGACAGTTTGTCTCCCAGAGGGAGACAAAGGTTGTCTCCAGGAGGGAGACAAAGGTTGTCTCCCGGAGGGAGACAAATGTTGTCTCCCGGAGGGAGACAAATGTTGTCTCCCGGAGGGAGACAAATGTTGTCTCCCTGAGGGAGACAAATGCTGTCTCCTGGAGGGAGACATATGTTGTCTCCCGGAGGGAGAAAAATTTTGTCTGCCGGAGGGAGACAAATTTTGTCTCCCGGAGGGAGACAAAGGTTGTCTCCCGGAGGGAGACAAATGTTGTCTCCCGGAGGGAGACAAATGTTGTATCCCGGAGGGAGACAGTTTGTCTCCCAGAGGGAGACAAATGTTGTTTCCAGGAGGGAGACAAAGGTTGTCTCCCGGAGGGAGACAAAGGTTGTCTCCCGGAGGGAGACAAAGGTTGTCTCCCGGAGGGAGACAAATGTTGTCTCCAGGAGGGAGACAAAGGTTGTCTCCCGGAGGGATACAAATGTTGTCTCCAGGAGGGAGACAAAGGTTGTCTCCCGGAGGGAGACAAATGTTGTCTCCCGGAGGGAGACAGTTTGTCTCCCAGAGGGAGACAAATGTTGTCTCCCGGAGGGAGACAAATGTTGTCTCCCGGAGGGAGACAAATGTTGTCTCCCTGAGGGAGACAAATGCTGTCTCCTGGAGGGAGACATATGTTGTCTCCCGGAGGGAGAAAAATTTTGTCTGCCGGAGGGAGACAAATTTTGTCTCCCGGAGGGAGACAAAGGTTGTCTCCCGGAGGGAGACAAATGTTGTCTCCCGGAGGGAGACAAATGTTGTATCCCGGAGGGAGACAGTTTGTCTCCCAGAGGGAGACAAATGTTGTTTCCAGGAGGGAGACAAAGGTTGTCTCCCGGAGGGAGACAAAGGTTGTCTCCCGGAGGGAGACAAAGGTTGTCTCCCGGAGGGAGACAAATGTTGTCTCCAGGAGGGAGACAAAGGTTGTCTCCCGGAGGGATACAAATGTTGTCTCCAGGAGGGAGACAAAGGTTGTCTCCCGGAGGGAGACAAATGTTGTCTCCCGGAGGGAGACAGTTTGTCTCCCAGAGGGAGACAAAGGTTGTCTCCAGGAGGGAGACAAAGGTTGTCTCCCGGAGGGAGACAAAGGTTGTCTCCCGGAGGGATACAAAGGTTGTCTCCCGGAGGGAGACAAATGTTGTCTCCCGGAGGGAGACAAATGTTGTCTCCCGGAGGGAGACAAATGTTGTCTCCCTGAGGGAGACAAATGCTGTCTCCTGGAGGGAGACATATGTTGTATCCCGGAGGGAGACAGTTTGTCTCCCAGAGGGAGACAAATGTTGTTTCCAGGAGGGAGACAAAGGTTGTCTCCCGGAGGGAGACAAAGGTTGTCTCCCGGAGGGAGACAAATGTTGTCTCCCGGAGGGAGACAAAGGTTGTCTCCCGGAGGGAGACAAAGGTTGTCTCCCGGAGGGAGACAAATGTTGTCTCCCGGAGGGAGACAAATGCTGTCTCCTGGAGGGAGACATATGTTGTCTCCCGGAGGGAGAAAAATTTTGTCTCCCGGAGGGAGACAAATGTTGTCTCCCGGAGGGAGACAAAGGTTGTCTCCCGGAGGGAGACAAATGTTGTCTCCTGGAGGGAGACAAATGTTGTATCCCGGAGGGAGACAGTTTGTCTCCCAGAGGGAGACAAATGTTGTTTCCAGGAGGGAGACAAAGGTTGTCTCCCGGAGGGAGACAAAGGTTGTCTCCCGGAGGGAGACAAAGGTTGTCTCCCGGAGGGAGACAAATGTTGTCTCCAGGAGGGAGACAAAGGTTGTCTCCCGGAGGGATACAAATGTTGTCTCCAGGAGGGAGACAAAGGTTGTCTCCCGGAGGGAGACAAATGTTGTCTCCCGGAGGGAGACAGTTTGTCTCCCAGAGGGAGACAAAGGTTGTCTCCAGGAGGGAGACAAAGGTTGTCTCCCGGAGGGAGACAAAGGTTGTCTCCCGGAGGGATACAAAGGTTGTCTCCCAGAGGGAGACAAAGGTTGTCTCCAGGAGGGAGACAAAGGTTGTCTCCCGGAGGGAGACAAAGGTTGTCTCCCGGAGGGATACAAAGGTTGTCTCCCGGAGGGAGACAAAGGTTGTCTCCCGGAGGGAGACAAAGGTTGTCTCCCGGAGGGATACAAAGGTTGTCTCCCGGAGGGATACAAAGGTTGTCTCCCGGAGGGAGACAAAGGTTGTCTCCCGGAGGGAGACATATGTTGTCTCCCGGAGGGAGACAAATGTTGTCTCCAGGAGGGAGACAAAGGTTGTCTCCCGGAGGGAGACAAAGGTTGTCTCCCGGAGGGATTCAAAGGTTATCTCCCGGAGGGAGACAAATGTTGTCTCCCGGAGGGAGACAGTTTGTCTCCCAGAGGGAGACAAAGGTTGTCTCCAGGAGGGAGACAAAGGTTGTCTCCCGGAGGGAGACAAAGGTTGTCTCCCGGAGGGATACAAAGGTTGTCTCCCAGAGGGAGACAAAGGTTGTCTCCAGGAGGGAGACAAAGGTTGTCTCCAGGAGGGAGACAAATGTTGTCTCCCGGAGGGAGACAAATGTTGTCTCCCGGAGGGAGACAAATGTTGTCTCCCGGAGGGAGACAAAGGTTGTCTCCCGGAGGGAGACAAAGGTTGTCTCCCGGAGGGAGACAAAGGTTGTCTCTCTTTGGGATACAAAGGTTGTCTCCTTGAGGGATACAAAGGTTGTCTCCCGGAGGGAGACAAAGGTTGTCTCCCGGAGGGAGACATATGTTGTCTCCCGGAGGGAGACAAATGTTGTCTCCAGGAGGGAGACAAAGGTTGTCTCCCGGAGGGAGACAAAGGTTGTCTCCCGGAGGGATACAAAGGTTATCTCCCGGAGGGAGACAAAGGTTGTCTCCCGGAGGGAGACATATGTTGTCTCCCGGAGGGAGACAAATGTTGTCTCCCGGAGGGAGACAGTTTGTCTCCCAGAGGGAGACAAAGGTTGTCTCCAGGAGGGAGACAAAGGTTGTCTCCCGGAGGGAGACAAATGTTGTCTCCCGGAGGGAGACAAATGTTGTCTCCCGGAGGGAGACAAATGTTGTCTCCCTGAGGGAGACAAATGCTGTCTCCTGGAGGGAGACATATGTTGTATCCCGGAGGGAGACAGTTTGTCTCCCAGAGGGAGACAAATGTTGTTTCCAGGAGGGAGACAAAGGTTGTCTCCCGGAGGGAGACAAAGGTTGTCTCCCGGAGGGAGACAAATGTTGTCTCCCGGAGGGAGACAAAGGTTGTCTCCCGGAGGGAGACAAAGGTTGTCTCCCGGAGGGAGACAAATGTTGTCTCCCGGAGGGAGACAAATGCTGTCTCCTGGAGGGAGACATATGTTGTCTCCCGGAGGGAGAAAAATTTTGTCTCCCGGAGGGAGACAAATGTTGTCTCCCGGAGGGAGACAAAGGTTGTCTCCCGGAGGGAGACAAATGTTGTCTCCTGGAGGGAGACAGTTTGTCTCCCAGAGGGAGACAAAGGTTGTCTCCAGGAGGAAGACAAATGTTGTCTCCCGGAGGGAGACAAATGTTGTCTCCCGGAGGGAGACAAATGTTGTCTCCCGGAGGGAGACAAAGGTTGTCTCCCGGAGGGAGACAAAGGTTGTCTCCCGGAGGGAGACAAAGGTTGTCTCCGGTTGGGATACAAAGGTTGTCTCCTTGAGGGATACAAAGGTTGTCTCCCGGAGGGAGACAAAGGTTGTCTCCCGGAGGGAGACATATGTTGTCTCCCGGAGGGAGACAAATGTTGTCTCCAGGAGGGAGACAAAGGTTGTCTCCCGGAGGGAGACAAAGGTTGTCTCCCGGAGGGATACAAAGGTTATCTCCCGGAGGGAGACAAAGGTTGTCTCCCGGAGGGAGACATATGTTGTCTCCCGGAGGGAGACAAATGTTGTCTCCCGGAGGGAGACAGTTTGTCTCCCAGAGGGAGACAAAGGTTGTCTCCAGGAGGGAGACAAAGGTTGTCTCCCGGAGGGAGACAAATGTTGTCTCCCGGAGGGAGACAAATGTTGTCTCCCGGAGGGAGACAAATGTTGTCTCCCTGAGGGAGACAAATGCTGTCTCCTGGAGGGAGACATATGTTGTCTCCCGGAGGGAGAAAAATTTTGTCTGCCGGAGGGAGACAAATTTTGTCTCCCGGAGGGAGACAAAGGTTGTCTCCCGGAGGGAGACAAATGTTGTCTCCCGGAGGGAGACAAAGGTTGTCTCCCGGAGGGATACAAATGTTGTCTCCAGGAGGGAGACAAAGGTTGTCTCCCGGAGGGAGACAAATGTTGTCTCCCGGAGGGAGACAGTTTGTCTCCCAGAGGGAGACAAAGGTTGTCTCCAGGAGGGAGACAAAGGTTGTCTCCCGGAGGGAGACAAAGGTTGTCTCCCGGAGGGAGACAAAGGTTGTCTCCCGGAGGGATACAAAGGTTGTCTCCCGGAGGGAGACAAATGTTGTCTCCCGGAGGGAGACAAATGTTGTCTCCCGGAGGGAGACAAATGTTGTCTCCCTGAGGGAGACAAATGCTGTCTCCTGGAGGGAGACATATGTTGTATCCCGGAGGGAGACAGTTTGTCTCCCAGAGGGAGACAAATGTTGTTTCCAGGAGGGAGACAAAGGTTGTCTCCCGGAGGGAGACAAAGGTTGTCTCCCGGAGGGAGACAAATGTTGTCTCCCGGAGGGAGACAAAGGTTGTCTCCCGGAGGGAGACAAATGTTGTCTCCCGGAGGGAGACAAATGCTGTCTCCTGGAGGGAGACATATGTTGTCTCCCGGAGGGAGAAAAATTTTGTCTCCCGGAGGGAGACAAATGTTGTCTCCCGGAGGGAGACAAAGGTTGTCTCCCGGAGGGAGACAAATGTTGTCTCCCGGAGGGAGACAAAGGTTGTCTCCCGGAGGGAGACAAAGGTTGTCTCCCGGAGGGAGACAAAGGTTGTCTCCCGTTGGGATACAAAGGTTGTCTCCTTGAGGGATACAAAGGTTGTCTCCCGGAGGGAGACAAAGGTTGTCTCCCGGAGGGAGACATATGTTGTCTCCCGGAGGGAGACAAATGTTGTCTCCAGGAGGGAGACAAAGGTTGTCTCCCGGAGGGAGACAAAGGTTGTCTCCCGGAGGGATACAAAGGTTATCTCCCGGAGGGAGACAAAGGTTGTCTCCCGGAGGGAGACATATGTTGTCTCCCGGAGGGAGACAAATGTTGTCTCCCGGAGGGAGACAAATGCTGTCTCCTGGAGGGAGACATATGTTGTATCCCGGAGGGAGACAGTTTGTCTCCCAGAGGGAGACAAATGTTGTTTTCAGGAGGGAGACAAAGGTTGTCTCCCGGAGGGAGACAAAGGTTGTCTCCCGGAGGGAGACAAATGTTGTCTCCCGGAGGGAGACAAAGGTTGTCTCCCGGAGGGAGACAAAGGTTGTCTCCCGGAGGGAGACAAATGTTGTCTCCCGGAGGGAGACAAATGCTGTCTCCTGGAGGGAGACATATGTTGTCTCCCGGAGGGAGAAAAATTTTGTCTCCCGGAGGGAGACAAATGTTGTCTCCCGGAGGGAGACAAAGGTTGTCTCCCGGAGGGAGACAAATGTTGTTTCCTGGAGGGAGACAGTTTGTCTCCCAGAGGGAGACAAAGGTTGTCTCCAGGAGGGAGACAAATGTTGTCTCCCGGAGGGAGACAAATGTTGTCTCCCGGAGGGAGACAAATGTTGTCTCCCGGAGGGAGACAAAGGTTGTCTCCCGGAGGGAGACAAAGGTTGTCTCCCGGAGGGAGACAAAGGTTGTCTCCCGTTGGGATACAAAGGTTGTCTCCTTGAGGGATACAAAGGTTGTCTCCCGGAGGGAGACAAAGGTTGTCTCCCGGAGGGAGACATATGTTGTCTCCCGGAGGGAGACAAATGTTGTCTCCAGGAGGGAGACAAAGGTTGTCTCCCGGAGGGAGACAAAGGTTGTCTCCCGGAGGGATACAAAGGTTATCTCCCGGAGGGAGACAAAGGTTGTCTCCCGGAGGGAGACATATGTTGTCTCCCGGAGGGAGACAAATGTTGTCTCCCGGAGGGAGACAGTTTGTCTCCCAGAGGGAGACAAAGGTTGTCTCCAGGAGGGAGACAAAGGTTGTCTCCCGGAGGGAGACAAATGTTGTCTCCCGGAGGGAGACAAATGTTGTCTCCCGGAGGGAGACAAATGTTGTCTCCCTGAGGGAGACAAATGCTGTCTCCTGGAGGGAGACATATGTTGTCTCCCGGAGGGAGAAAAATTTTGTCTGCCGGAGGGAGACAAATTTTGTCTCCCGGAGGGAGACAAAGGTTGTCTCCCGGAGGGAGACAAATGTTGTCTCCCGGAGGGAGACAAATGTTGTATCCCGGAGGGAGACAGTTTGTCTCCCAGAGGGAGACAAATGTTGTTTCCAGGAGGGAGATAAAGGTTGTCTCCCGGAGGGAGACAAAGGTTGTCTCCCGGAGGGAGACAAAGGTTGTCTCCCGGAGGGAGACAAATGTTGTCTCCAGGAGGGAGACAAAGGTTGTCTCCCGGAGGGATACAAATGTTGTCTCCAGGAGGGAGACAAAGGTTGTCTCCCGGAGGGAGACAAATGTTGTCTCCCGGAGGGAGACAGTTTGTCTCCCAGAGGGAGACAAAGGTTGTCTCCAGGAGGGAGACAAAGGTTGTCTCCCGGAGGGAGACAAAGGTTGTCTCCCGGAGGGATACAAAGGTTGTCTCCCGGAGGGAGACAAATGTTGTCTCCCGGAGGGAGACAAATGTTGTCTCCCGGAGGGAGACAAATGTTGTCTCCCTGAGGGAGACAAATGCTGTCTCCTGGAGGGAGACATATGTTGTATCCCGGAGGGAGACAGTTTGTCTCCCAGAGGGAGACAAATGTTGTTTCCAGGAGGGAGACAAAGGTTGTCTCCCGGAGGGAGACAAAGGTTGTCTCCCGGAGGGAGACAAATGTTGTCTCCCGGAGGGAGACAAAGGTTGTCTCCCGGAGGGAGACAAAGGTTGTCTCCCGGAGGGAGACAAATGTTGTCTCCCGGAGGGAGACAAATGCTGTCTCCTGGAGGGAGACATATGTTGTCTCCCGGAGGGAGAAAAATTTTGTCTCCCGGAGGGAGACAAATGTTGTCTCCCGGAGGGAGACAAAGGTTGTCTCCCGGAGGGAGACAAATGTTGTCTCCTGGAGGGAGACAGTTTGTCTCCCAGAGGGAGACAAAGGTTGTCTCCAGGAGGGAGACAAATGTTGTCTCCCGGAGGGAGACAAATGTTGTCTCCCGGAGGGAGACAAATGTTGTCTCCCGGAGGGAGACAAAGGTTGTCTCCCGGAGGGAGACAAAGGTTGTCTCCCGGAGGGAGACAAAGGTTGTCTCCCGTTGGGATACAAAGGTTGTCTCCTTGAGGGATACAAAGGTTGTCTCCCGGAGGGAGACAAAGGTTGTCTCCCGGAGGGAGACATATGTTGTCTCCCGGAGGGAGACAAATGTTGTCTCCAGGAGGGAGACAAAGGTTGTCTCCCGGAGGGAGACAAAGGTTGTCTCCCGGAGGGATACAAAGGTTATCTCCCGGAGGGAGACAAAGGTTGTCTCCCGGAGGGAGACATATGTTGTCTCCCGGAGGGAGACAAATGTTGTCTTCCGGAGGGAGACAGTTTGTCTCCCAGAGGGAGACAAAGGTTGTCTCCAGGAGGGAGACAAAGGTTGTCTCCCGGAGGGAGACAAATGTTGTCTCCCGGAGGGAGACAAATGTTGTCTCCCGGAGGGAGACAAATGTTGTCTCCCTGAGGGAGACAAATGCTGTCTCCTGGAGGGAGACATATGTTGTCTCCCGGAGGGAGAAAAATTTTGTCTGCCGGAGGGAGACAAATTTTGTCTCCCGGAGGGAGACAAAGGTTGTCTCCCGGAGGGAGACAAATGTTGTCTCCCGGAGGGAGACAAAGGTTGTCTCCCGGAGGGATACAAATGTTGTCTCCAGGAGGGAGACAAAGGTTGTCTCCCGGAGGGAGACAAATGTTGTCTCCTTGAGGGATACAAAGGTTGTCTCCCGGAGGGAGACAAAGGTTGTCTCCAGGAGGGAGACATATGTTGTCTCCCGGAGGGAGACAAATGTTGTCTCCAGGAGGGAGACAAAGGTTGTCTCCCGGAGGGAGACAAAGGTTGTCTCCCGGAGGGATACAAAGGTTATCTCCCGGAGGGAGACAAAGGTTGTCTCCCGGAGGGAGACATATGTTGTCTCCCGGAGGGAGACAAATGTTGTCTCCCGGAGGGAGACAGTTTGTCTCCCAGAGGGAGACAAAGGTTGTCTCCAGGAGGGAGACAAAGGTTGTCTCCCGGAGGGAGACAAATGTTGTCTCCCGGAGGGAGACAAATGTTGTCTCCCGGAGGGAGACAAATGTTGTCTCCCTGAGGGAGACAAATGCTGTCTCCTGGAGGGAGACAAATGTTGTCTCCTTGAGGGATACAAAGGTTGTCTCCCGGAGGGAGACAAAGGTTGTCTCCAGGAGGGAGACATATGTTGTCTCCCGGAGGGAGACAAATGTTGTCTCCAGGAGGGAGACAAAGGTTGTCTCCCGGAGGGAGACAAAGGTTGTCTCCCGGAGGGATACAAAGGTTATCTCCCGGAGGGAGACAAAGGTTGTCTCCCGGAGGGAGACATATGTTGTCTCCCGGAGGGAGACAAATGTTGTCTCCCGGAGGGAGACAGTTTGTCTCCCAGAGGGAGACAAAGGTTGTCTCCAGGAGGGAGACAAAGGTTGTCTCCCGGAGGGAGACAAATGTTGTCTCCCGGAGGGAGACAAATGTTGTCTCCCGGAGGGAGACAAATGTTGTCTCCCTGAGGGAGACAAATGCTGTCTCCTGGAGGGAGACATATGTTGTCTCCCGGAGGGAGAAAAAGGTTGTCTCCCGGAGGGAGACAAAGGTTGTCTCCCGGAGGGAGACAAAAGTTGTCTCCAGGAGGGAGACAAAGGTTGTCTCCCGGAGGGAGACAAAGGTTGTCTCCCGGAGGGAGACAAAGGTTGTCTCCCGGAGGGAGACAAAGGTTGTATCCCGGAGGGAGACAGTTTGTCTCCCAGAGGGAGACAAATGTTGTTTCCAGGAGGGAGACAAAGGTTGTCTCCCGGAGGGAGACAAAGGTTGTCTCCCGGAGGGAGACAAATGTTGTCTCCCGGAGGGAGACAAAGGTTGTCTCCCGGAGGGATACAAAGGTTGTCTCCCGGAGGGAGACAAAGGTTGTCTCCCGGAGGGAGACAAATGTTGTCTCCCGGAGGGAGACAAAGGTTGTCTCCCGGAGGGAGACAAATGTTGTCTCCTGGAGGGAGACAGTTTGTCTCCCAGAGGGAGACAAAGGTTGTCTCCAGGAGGGAGACAAATGTTGTCTCCCGGAGGGAGACAAATGTTGTCTCCCGGAGGGATACAAATGTTGTCTCCAGGAGGGAGACAAAGGTTGTCTCCCGGAGGGAGACAAATGTTGTCTCCCGGAGGGAGACAGTTTGTCTCCCAGAGGGAGACAAAGGTTGTCTCCAGGAGGGAGACAAAGGTTGTCTCCCGGAGGGAGACAAAGGTTGTCTCCCGGAGGGATACAAAGGTTGTCTCCCGGAGGGAGACAAATGTTGTCTCCCGGAGGGAGACAAATGTTGTCTCCCGGAGGGAGACAAATGTTGTCTCCCTGAGGGAGACAAATGCTGTCTCCAGGAGGGAGACAAATGTTGTCTCCCGGAGGGAGACAAATGTTGTCTCCCGGAGGGATACAAATGTTGTCTCCAGGAGGGAGACAAAGGTTGTCTCCCGGAGGGAGACAAATGTTGTCTCCCGGGGGGAGACAGTTTGTCTCCCAGAGGGAGACAAAGGTTGTCTCCAGGAGGGAGACAAAGGTTGTCTCCCGGAGGGAGACAAAGGTTGTCTCCCGGAGGGATACAAAGGTTGTCTCCCGGAGGGAGACAATTGTTGTCTCCCGGAGGGAGACAAATGTTGTCTCCCGGAGGGAGACAAATGTTGTCTCCCTGAGGGAGACAAATGCTGTCTCCTGGAGGGAGACATATGTTGTATCCCGGAGGGAGACAGTTTGTCTCCCAGAGGGAGACAAATGTTGTTTCCAGGAGGGAGACAAAGGTTGTCTCCCGGAGGGAGACAAAGGTTGTCTCCCGGAGGGAGACAAATGTTGTCTCCCGGAGGGAGACAAAGGTTGTCTCCCGGAGGGAGACAAAGGTTGTCTCCCGGAGGGAGACAAATGTTGTCTCCCGGAGGGAGACAAATGCTGTCTTCTGGAGGGAGACATATGTTGTCTCCCGGAGGGAGAAAATTTTTGTCTCCCGGAGGGAGACAAATGTTGTCTCCCGGAGGGAGACAAAGGTTGTCTCCCGGAGGGAGACAAATGTTGTCTCCTGGAGGGAGACAGTTTGTCTCCCAGAGGGAGACAAAGGTTGTCTCCAGGAGGGAGACAAATGTTGTCTCCCGGAGGGAGACAAATGTTGTCTCCCGGAGGGAGACAAATGTTGTCTCCCGGAGGGAGACAAAGGTTGTCTCCCGGAGGGAGACAAAGGTTGTCTCCCGGAGGGAGACAAAGGTTGTCTCCCGTTGGGATACAAAGGTTGTCTCCTTGAGGGAGACAAAGGTTGTCTCCCGGAGGGAGACAAATGTTGTCTCCCGGAGGGAGACAGTTTGTCTCCCAGAGGGAGACAAAGGTTGTCTCCAGGAGGGAGACAAAGGTTGTCTCCCGGAGGGAGACAAAGGTTGTCTCCCGGAGGGATACAAAGGTTGTCTCCCGGAGGGAGACAAATGTTGTCTCCCGGAGGGAGACAAATGTTGTCTCCCGGAGGGAGACAAATGTTGTCTCCCTGAGGGAGACAAATGCTGTCTCCAGGAGGGAGACAAATGTTGTCTCCCGGAGGGAGACAAATGTTGTCTCCCGGAGGGATACAAATGTTGTCTCCAGGAGGGAGACAAAGGTTGTCTCCCGGAGGGATACAAATGTTGTCTCCAGGAGGGAGACAAAGGTTGTCTCCCGGAGGGAGACAAATGTTGTCTCCCGGGGGGAGACAGTTTGTCTCCCAGAGGGAGACAAAGGTTGTCTCCAGGAGGGAGACAAAGGTTGTCTCCCGGAGGGAGACAAAGGTTGTCTCCCGGAGGGATACAAAGGTTGTCTCCCGGAGGGAGACAAATGTTGTCTCCCGGAGGGAGACAAATGTTGTCTCCCGGAGGGAGACAAATGTTGTCTCCCTGAGGGAGACAAATGCTGTCTCCTGGAGGGAGACATATGTTGTATCCCGGAGGGAGACAGTTTGTCTCCCAGAGGGAGACAAATGTTGTTTCCAGGAGGGAGACAAAGGTTGTCTCCCGGAGGGAGACAAAGGTTGTCTCCCGGAGGGAGACAAATGTTGTCTCCCGGAGGGAGACAAAGGTTGTCTCCCGGAGGGAGACAAAGGTTGTCTCCCGGAGGGAGACAAATGTTGTCTCCCGGAGGGAGACAAATGCTGTCTTCTGGAGTGAGACATATGTTGTCTCCCGGAGGGAGAAAATTTTTGTCTCCCGGAGGGAGACAAATGTTGTCTCCCGGAGGGAGACAAAGGTTGTCTCCCGGAGGGAGACAAATGTTGTCTCCTGGAGGGAGACAGTTTGTCTCCCAGAGGGAGACAAAGGTTGTCTCCAGGAGGGAGACAAATGTTGTCTCCCGGAGGGAGACAAATGTTGTCTCCCGGAGGGAGACAAATGTTGTCTCCCGGAGGGAGACAAAGGTTGTCTCCCGGAGGGAGACAAAGGTTGTCTCCCGGAGGGAGACAAAGGTTGTCTCCCGTTGGGATACAAAGGTTGTCTCCTTGAGGGAGACAAAGGTTGTCTCCCGGAGGGAGACAAATGTTGTCTCCCGGAGGGAGACAGTTTGTCTCCCAGAGGGAGACAAAGGTTGTCTCCAGGAGGGAGACAAAGGTTGTCTCCCGGAGGGAGACAAAGGTTGTCTCCCGGAGGGATACAAAGGTTGTCTCCCGGAGGGAGACAAATGTTGTCTCCCGGAGGGAGACAAATGTTGTCTCCCGGAGGGAGACAAATGTTGTCTCCCTGAGGGAGACAAATGCTGTCTCCAGGAGGGAGACAAATGTTGTCTCCCGGAGGGAGACAAATGTTGTCTCCCGGAGGGATACAAATGTTGTCTCCAGGAGGGAGACAAAGGTTGTCTCCCGGAGGGAGACAAATGTTGTCTCCCGGGGGGAGACAGTTTGTCTCCCAGAGGGAGACAAAGGTTGTCTCCAGGAGGGAGACAAAGGTTGTCTCCCGGAGGGAGACAAAGGTTGTCTCCCGGAGGGATACAAAGGTTGTCTCCCGGAGGGAGACAAATGTTGTCTCCCGGAGGGAGACAAATGTTGTCTCCCGGAGGGAGACAAATGTTGTCTCCCTGAGGGAGACAAATGCTGTCTCCTGGAGGGAGACATATGTTGTATCCCGGAGGGAGACAGTTTGTCTCCCAGAGGGAGACAAATGTTGTTTCCAGGAGGGAGACAAAGGTTGTCTCCCGGAGGGAGACAAAGGTTGTCTCCCGGAGGGAGACAAATGTTGTCTCCCGGAGGGAGACAAAGGTTGTCTCCCGGAGGGAGACAAAGGTTGTCTCCCGGAGGGAGACAAATGTTGTCTCCCGGAGGGAGACAAATGCTGTCTTCTGGAGGGAGACATATGTTGTCTCCCGGAGGGAGAAAATTTTTGTCTCCCGGAGGGAGACAAATGTTGTCTCCCGGAGGGAGACAAAGGTTGTCTCCCGGAGGGAGACAAATGTTGTCTCCTGGAGGGAGACAGTTTGTCTCCCAGAGGGAGACAAAGGTTGTCTCCAGGAGGGAGACAAATGTTGTCTCCCGGAGGGAGACAAATGTTGTCTCCCGGAGGGAGACAAATGTTGTCTCCCGGAGGGAGACAAAGGTTGTCTCCCGGAGGGAGACAAAGGTTGTCTCCCGGAGGGAGACAAAGGTTGTCTCCCGTTGGGATACAAAGGTTGTCTCCTTGAGGGAGACAAAGGTTGTCTCCCGGAGGGAGACAAATGTTGTCTCCCGGAGGGAGACAGTTTGTCTCCCAGAGGGAGACAAAGGTTGTCTCCAGGAGGGAGACAAAGGTTGTCTCCCGGAGGGAGACAAAGGTTGTCTCCCGGAGGGATACAAAGGTTGTCTCCCGGAGGGAGACAAATGTTGTCTCCCGGAGGGAGACAAATGTTGTCTCCCGGAGGGAGACAAATGTTGTCTCCCTGAGGGAGACAAATGCTGTCTCCAGGAGGGAGACAAATGTTGTCTCCCGGAGGGAGACAAATGTTGTCTCCCGGAGGGATACAAATGTTGTCTCCAGGAGGGAGACAAAGGTTGTCTCCCGGAGGGATACAAATGTTGTCTCCAGGAGGGAGACAAAGGTTGTCTCCCGGAGGGAGACAAATGTTGTCTCCCGGGGGGAGACAGTTTGTCTCCCAGAGGGAGACAAAGGTTGTCTCCAGGAGGGAGACAAAGGTTGTCTCCCGGAGGGAGACAAAGGTTGTCTCCCGGAGGGATACAAAGGTTGTCTCCCGGAGGGAGACAAATGTTGTCTCCCGGAGGGAGACAAATGTTGTCTCCCGGAGGGAGACAAATGTTGTCTCCCTGAGGGAGACAAATGCTGTCTCCTGGAGGGAGACATATGTTGTATCCCGGAGGGAGACAGTTTGTCTCCCAGAGGGAGACAAATGTTGTTTCCAGGAGGGAGACAAAGGTTGTCTCCCGGAGGGAGACAAAGGTTGTCTCCCGGAGGGAGACAAATGTTGTCTCCCGGAGGGAGACAAAGGTTGTCTCCCGGAGGGAGACAAAGGTTGTCTCCCGGAGGGAGACAAATGTTGTCTCCCGGAGGGAGACAAATGCTGTCTTCTGGAGGGAGACATATGTTGTCTCCCGGAGGGAGAAAATTTTTGTCTCCCGGAGGGAGACAAATGTTGTCTCCCGGAGGGAGACAAAGGTTGTCTCCCGGAGGGAGACAAATGTTGTCTCCTGGAGGGAGACAGTTTGTCTCCCAGAGGGAGACAAAGGTTGTCTCCAGGAGGGAGACAAATGTTGTCTCCCGGAGGGAGACAAATGTTGTCTCCCGGAGGGAGACAAATGTTGTCTCCCGGAGGGAGACAAAGGTTGTCTCCCGGAGGGAGACAAAGGTTGTCTCCCGGAGGGAGACAAAGGTTGTCTCCCGTTGGGATACAAAGGTTGTCTCCTTGAGGGAGACAAAGGTTGTCTCCCGGAGGGAGACAAATGTTGTCTCCCGGAGGGAGACAGTTTGTCTCCCAGAGGGAGACAAAGGTTGTCTCCAGGAGGGAGACAAAGGTTGTCTCCCGGAGGGAGACAAAGGTTGTCTCCCGGAGGGATACAAAGGTTGTCTCCCGGAGGGAGACAAATGTTGTCTCCCGGAGGGAGACAAATGTTGTCTCCCGGAGGGAGACAAATGTTGTCTCCCTGAGGGAGACAAATGCTGTCTCCAGGAGGGAGACAAATGTTGTCTCCCGGAGGGAGACAAATGTTGTCTCCCGGAGGGATACAAATGTTGTCTCCAGGAGGGAGACAAAGGTTGTCTCCCGGAGGGAGACAAATGTTGTCTCCCGGGGGGAGACAGTTTGTCTCCCAGAGGGAGACAAAGGTTGTCTCCAGGAGGGAGACAAAGGTTGTCTCCCGGAGGGAGACAAAGGTTGTCTCCCGGAGGGATACAAAGGTTGTCTCCCGGAGGGAGACAAATGTTGTCTCCCGGAGGGAGACAAATGTTGTCTCCCGGAGGGAGACAAATGTTGTCTCCCTGAGGGAGACAAATGCTGTCTCCTGGAGGGAGACATATGTTGTATCCCGGAGGGAGACAGTTTGTCTCCCAGAGGGAGACAAATGTTGTTTCCAGGAGGGAGACAAAGGTTGTCTCCCGGAGGGAGACAAAGGTTGTCTCCCGGAGGGAGACAAATGTTGTCTCCCGGAGGGAGACAAAGGTTGTCTCCCGGAGGGAGACAAAGGTTGTCTCCCGGAGGGAGACAAATGTTGTCTCCCGGAGGGAGACAAATGCTGTCTTCTGGAGGGAGACATATGTTGTCTCCCGGAGGGAGAAAATTTTTGTCTCCCGGAGGGAGACAAATGTTGTCTCCCGGAGGGAGACAAAGGTTGTCTCCCGGAGGGAGACAAATGTTGTCTCCTGGAGGGAGACAGTTTGTCTCCCAGAGGGAGACAAAGGTTGTCTCCAGGAGGGAGACAAATGTTGTCTCCCGGAGGGAGACAAATGTTGTCTCCCGGAGGGAGACAAATGTTGTCTCCCGGAGGGAGACAAAGGTTGTCTCCCGGAGGGAGACAAAGGTTGTCTCCCGGAGGGAGACAAAGGTTGTCTCCCGTTGGGATACAAAGGTTGTCTCCTTGAGGGATACAAAGGTTGTCTCCCGGAGGGAGACAAAGGTTGTCTCCCGGAGGGAGACATATGTTGTCTCCCGGAGGGAGACAAATGTTGTCTCCAGGAGGGAGACAAAGGTTGTCTCCCGGAGGGAGACAAAGGTTGTCTCCCGGAGGGATACAAAGGTTATCTCCCGGAGGGAGACAAAGGTTGTCTCCCGGAGGGAGACATATGTTGTCTCCCGGAGGGAGACAAATGTTGTCTCCCGGAGGGAGACAGTTTGTCTCCCAGAGGGAGACAAAGGTTGTCTCCAGGAGGGAGACAAAGGTTGTCTCCCGGAGGGAGACAAATGTTGTCTCCCAGAGGGAGACAAAGGTTGTCTCCAGGAGGGAGACAAAGGTTGTCTCCCGGAGGGAGACAAAGGTTGTCTCCCGGAGGGATACAAAGGTTGTCTCCCGGAGGGAGACAAATGTTGTCTCCCGGAGGGAGACAAATGTTGTCTCCCGGAGGGAGACAAATGTTGTCTCCCTGAGGGAGACAAATGCTGTCTCCTGGAGGGAGACATATGTTGTCTCCCGGAGGGAGAAAAATTTTGTCTGCCGGAGGGAGACAAATTTTGTCTCCCGGAGGGAGACAAAGGTTGTCTCCCGGAGGGAGACAAATGTTGTCTCCCGGAGGGAGACAAATGTTGTATCCCGGAGGGAGACAGTTTGTCTCCCAGAGGGAGACAAATGTTGTTTCCAGGAGGGAGACAAAGGTTGTCTCCCGGAGGGAGACAAAGGTTGTCTCCCGGAGGGAGACAAAGGTTGTCTCCCGGAGGGAGACAAATGTTGTCTCCCGGAGGGAGACATATGTTGTCTCCCGGAGGGAGACAAATGTTGTCTCCAGGAGGGAGACAAAGGTTGTCTCCCGGAGGGAGACAAAGGTTGTCTCCCGGAGGGATACAAAGGTTATCTCCCGGAGGGAGACAAAGGTTGTCTCCCGGAGGGAGACATATGTTGTCTCCCGGAGGGAGACAAATGTTGTCTCCCGGAGGGAGACAGTTTGTCTCCCAGAGGGAGACAAAGGTTGTCTCCAGGAGGGAGACAAAGGTTGTCTCCCGGAGGGAGACAAATGTTGTCTCCCAGAGGGAGACAAAGGTTGTCTCCCGGAGGGAGACAAAGGTTGTCTCCCGGAGGGATACAAAGGTTGTCTCCCGGAGGGAGACAAATGTTGTCTCCCGGAGGGAGACAAATGTTGTCTCCCGGAGGGAGACAAATGTTGTCTCCCTGAGGGAGACAAATGCTGTCTCCTGGAGGGAGACATATGTTGTCTCCCGGAGGGAGAAAAATTTTGTCTGCCGGAGGGAGACAAATTTTGTCTCCCGGAGGGAGACAAAGGTTGTCTCCCGGAGGGAGACAAATGTTGTCTCCCGGAGGGAGACAAATGTTGTATCCCGGAGGGAGACAGTTTGTCTCCCAGAGGGAGACAAATGTTGTTTCCAGGAGGGAGACAAAGGTTGTCTCCCGGAGGGAGACAAAGGTTGTCTCCCGGAGGGAGACAAAGGTTGTCTCCCGGAGGGAGACAAATGTTGTCTCCAGGAGGGAGACAAAGGTTGTCTCCCGGAGGGAGACAAAGGTTGTCTCCCGGAGGGAGACAAAGGTTGTCTCCCGGAGGGAGACAAAGGTTGTCTCCCGGAGGGAGACAAATGTTGTCTCCCGGAGGGAGACAAAGGTTGTCTCCCGGAGGGAGACAAATGTTGTCTCCTGGAGGGAGACGGTTTGTCTCCCAGAGGGAGACAAAGGTTGTCTCCAGGAGGGAGTCAAATGTTGTCTCCCGGAGGGAGACAAATGTTGTCTCCCGGAGGGATACAAATGTTGTCTCCCGGAGGGAGACAAAGGTTGTCTCCCGGAGGGAGACAAAGGTTGTCTCCCGGAGGGAGACAAAGGTTGTCTCCCGGAGGGATACAAAGGTTGTCTCCCGGAGGGAGACAAATGTTGTCTCCCGGAGGGAGACATATGTTATCTCCCGGAGGGAGACAAATGTTGTCTCCCGGAGGGAGACAGTTTGTCTCCCAGAGGGAGACAAAGGTTGTCTCCAGGAGGGAGACAAAGGTTGTCTCCCGGAGGGAGACAAAGGTTGTCTCCCGGAGGGAGACAAAGGTTGTCTCCCGGAGGGATACAAAGGTTGTCTCCCGGAGGGAGAAAAATTTTGTCTGCCGGAGGGAGACAAATTTTGTCTCCCGGAGGGAGACAAAGGTTGTCTCCCGGAGGGAGACAAATGTTGTATCCCGGAGGGAGACAGTTTGTCTCCCAGAGGGAGACAAATGTTGTTTCCAGGAGGGAGACAAAGGTTGTCTCCCGGAGGGAGACAAAGGTTGTCTCCCGGAGGGAGACAAATGTTGTCTCCCGGAGGGAGACAAAGGTTGTCTCCCGGAGGGATACAAAGGTTGTCTCCCGGAGGGAGACAAAGGTTGTCTCCCGGAGGTAGACAAATGTTGTCTCCCGGAGGGAGACAAAGGTTGTCTCCCGGAGGGAGACAAATGTTGTCTCCTGGAGGGAGACAGTTTGTCTCCCAGAGGGAGACAAAGGTTGTCTCCAGGAGGGAGACAAATGTTGTCTCCCGGAGGGAGACAAATGTTGTCTCCCGGAGGGATACAAATGTTGTCTCCAGGAGGGAGACAAAGGTTGTCTCCCGGAGGGAGACAAATGTTGTCTCCCGGAGGGAGACAAAGGTTGTCTCCCGGAGGGATACAAAGGTTGTCTCCCGGAGGGAGACAAATGTTGTCTCCCGGAGGGAGACAAATGTTGTCTCCCGGAGGGAGACAAATGTTGTCTCCCGGAGGGAGACAAATGTTGTCTCCCTGAGGGAGACAAATGCTGTCTCCTGGAGGGAGACATATGTTGTATCCCGGAGGGAGACAGTTTGTCTCCCAGAGGGAGACAAATGTTGTTTCCAGGAGGGAGACAAAGGTTGTCTCCCGGAGGGAGACAAAGGTTGTCTCCCGGAGGGAGACAAATGTTGTCTCCTGGAGGGAGACAAAGGTTGTCTCCCGGAGGGATACAAAGGTTGTCTCCCGGAGGGAGACAAAGGTTGTCTCCCGGAGGGAGACATATGTTATCTCCCGGAGGGAGACAAATGTTGTCTCCCGGAGGGAGACAGTTTGTCTCCCAGAGGGAGACAAAGGTTGTCTCCAGGAGGGAGACAAAGGTTGTCTCCCGGAGGGAGACAAAGGTTGTCTCCCGGAGGGATACAAAGGTTGTCTCCCAGAGGGAGACAAAGGTTGTCTCCAGGAGGGAGACAAAGGTTGTCTCCCGGAGGGAGACAAAGGTTGTCTCCCGGAGGGATACAAAGGTTGTCTCCCGGAGGGAGACAAAGGTTGTCTCCCGGAGGGAGACAAAGGTTGTCTCCCGGAGGGATACAAAGGTTGTCTCCCGGAGGGATACAAAGGTTGTCTCCCGGAGGGAGACAAAGGTTGTCTCCCGGAGGGAGACATATGTTGTCTCCCGGAGGGAGACAAATGTTGTCTCCTGGAGGGAGACAGTTTGTCTCCCAGAGGGAGACAAAGGTTGTCTCCAGGAGGGAGACAAATGTTGTCTCCCGGAGGGAGACAAATGTTGTCTCCCGGAGGGAGACAAATGTTGTCTCCCGGAGGGAGACAAAGGTTGTCTCCCGGAGGGAGACAAAGGTTGTCTCCCGGAGGGAGACAAAGGTTGTCTCCCGTTGGGATACAAAGGTTGTCTCCTTGAGGGATACAAAGGTTGTCTCCCGGAGGGAGACAAAGGTTGTCTCCCGGAGGGAGACATATGTTGTCTCCCGGAGGGAGACAAATGTTGTCTCCAGGAGGGAGACAAAGGTTGTCTCCCGGAGGGAGACAAAGGTTGTCTCCCGGAGGGATACAAAGGTTATCTCCCGGAGGGAGACAAAGGTTGTCTCCCGGAGGGAGACATATGTTGTCTCCCGGAGGGAGACAAATGTTGTCTCCCGGAGGGAGACAGTTTGTCTCCCAGAGGGAGACAAAGGTTGTCTCCAGGAGGGAGACAAAGGTTGTCTCCCGGAGGGAGACAAATGTTGTCTCCCGGAGGGAGACAGTTTGTCTCCCAGAGGGAGACAAAGGTTGTCTCCAGGAGGGAGACAAAGGTTGTCTCCCGGAGGGAGACAAAGGTTGTCTCCCGGAGGGATACAAAGGTTGTCTCCCGGAGGGAGACAAATGTTGTCTCCCTGAGGGAGACAAATGCTGTCTCCTGGAGGGAGACATATGTTGTCTCCCGGAGGGAGAAAAATTTTGTCTGCCGGAGGGAGACAAATTTTGTCTCCCGGAGGGAGACAAAGGTTGTCTCCCGGAGGGAGACAAATGTTGTCTCCCGGAGGGAGACAAATGTTGTATCCCGGAGGGAGACAGTTTGTCTCCCAGAGGGAGACAAATGTTGTTTCCAGGAGGGAGACAAAGGTTGTCTCCCGGAGGGAGACAAAGGTTGTCTCCCGGAGGGAGACAAAGGTTGTCTCCCGGAGGGAGACAAATGTTGTCTCCAGGAGGGAGACAAAGGTTGTCTCCTGGAGGGAGACAAAGGTTGTCTCCCGGAGGGAGACAAAGGTTGTCTCCCGGAGGGAGACAAAGGTTGTCTCCCGGAGGGAGACAAAGGTTGTCTCCCGGAGGGAGACAAATGTTGTCTCCCGGAGGGAGACAAAGGTTGTCTCCCAGAGGGAGACAAATGTTGTTTCCAGGAGGGAGACAAAGGTTGTCTCCCGGAGGGAGACAAAGGTTGTCTCCCGGAGGGAGACAAAGGTTGTCTCCCGGAGGGAGACAAATGTTGTCTCCAGGAGGGAGACAAAGGTTGTCTCCCGGAGGGAGACAAAGGTTGTCTCCCGGAGGGAGACAAAGGTTGTCTCCCGGAGGGAGACAAAGGTTGTCTCCCGGAGGGAGACAAAGGTTGTCTCCCGGAGGGAGACAAATGTTGTCTCCCGGAGGGAGACAAAGGTTGTCTCCCGGAGGGAGACAAATGTTGTCTCCCGGAGGGAGACAAAGGTTGTCTCCCGGAGGGAGACAAATGTTGTCTCCTAGAGGGAGACGGTTTGTCTCCCAGAGGGAGACAAAGGTTGTCTCCAGGAGGGAGTCAAATGTTGTCTCCCGGAGGGAGACAAATGTTGTCTCCCGGAGGGATACAAATGTTGTCTCCCGGAGGGAGACAAAGGTTGTCTCCCGGAGGGAGACAAAGGTTGTCTCCCGGAGGGAGACAAAGGTTGTCTCCCGGAGGGATACAAAGGTTGTCTCCCAGAGGGAGACAAAGGTTGTCTCCCGGAGGGAGACATATGTTATCTCCCGGAGGGAGACAAATGTTGTCTCCCGGAGGGAGACAGTTTGTCTCCCAGAGGGAGACAAAGGTTGTCTCCAGGAGGGAGACAAAGGTTGTCTCCCGGAGGGAGACAAAGGTTGTCTCCCGGAGGGAGACAAAGGTTGTCTCCCGGAGGGATACAAAGGTTGTCTCCCGGAGGGAGAAAAATTTTGTCTGCCGGAGGGAGACAAATTTTGTCTCCCGGAGGGAGACAAAGGTTGTCTCCCGGAGGGAGACAAATGTTGTATCCCGGAGGGAGACAGTTTGTCTCCCAGAGGGAGACAAATGTTGTTTCCAGGAGGGAGACAAAGGTTGTCTCCCGGAGGGAGACAAAGGTTGTCTCCCGGAGGGAGACAAATGTTGTCTCCCGGAGGGAGACAAAGGTTGTCTCCCGGAGGGATACAAAGGTTGTCTCCCGGAGGGAGACAAAGGTTGTCTCCCGGAGGGAGACAAATGTTGTCTCCCGGAGGGAGACAAAGGTTGTCTCCCGGAGGGAGACAAATGTTGTCTCCTGGAGGGAGACAGTTTGTCTCCCAGAGGGAGACAAAGGTTGTCTCCAGGAGGGAGACAAATGTTGTCTCCCGGAGGGAGACAAATGTTGTCTCCCGGAGGGATACAAATGTTGTCTCCAGGAGGGAGACAAAGGTTGTCTCCCGGAGGGAGACAAATGTTGTCTCCCGGAGGGAGACAAAGGTTGTCTCCCGGAGGGATACAAAGGTTGTCTCCCGGAGGGAGACAAATGTTGTCTCCCGGAGGGAGACAAATGTTGTCTCCCGGAGGGAGACAAATGTTGTCTCCCTGAGGGAGACAAATGCTGTCTCCTGGAGGGAGACATATGTTGTATCCCGGAGGGAGACAGTTTGTCTCCCAGAGGGAGACAAATGTTGTTTCCAGGAGGGAGACAAAGGTTGTCTCCCGGAGGGAGACAAAGGTTGTCTCCCGGAGGGAGACAAATGTTGTCTCCTGGAGGGAGACAAAGGTTGTCTCCCGGAGGGATACAAAGGTTGTCTCCCGGAGGGAGACAAAGGTTGTCTCCCGGAGGGAGACATATGTTATCTCCCGGAGGGAGACAAATGTTGTCTCCCGGAGGGAGACAGTTTGTCTCCCAGAGGGAGACAAAGGTTGTCTCCAGGAGGGAGACAAAGGTTGTCTCCCGGAGGGAGACAAAGGTTGTCTCCCGGAGGGATACAAAGGTTGTCTCCCAGAGGGAGACAAAGGTTGTCTCCAGGAGGGAGACAAAGGTTGTCTCCCGGAGGGAGACAAAGGTTGTCTCCCGGAGGGATACAAAGGTTGTCTCCCGGAGGGAGACAAAGGTTGTCTCCCGGAGGGAGACAAAGGTTGTCTCCCGGAGGGAGACAAAGGTTGTCTCCCGGAGGGATACAAAGGTTGTCTCCCGGAGGGAGACATATGTTGTCTCCCGGAGGGAGACAAATGTTGTCTCCAGGAGGGAGACAAAGGTTGTCTCCCGGAGGGAGACAAAGGTTGTCTCCCGGAGGGATACAAAGGTTATCTCCCGGAGGGAGACAAATTTTGTCTCCCGGAGGGAGACATATGTTATCTCCCGGAGGGAGACAAATGTTGTCTCCCGGAGGGAGACAGTTTGTCTCCCAGAGGGAGACAAAGGTTGTCTCCAGGAGGGAGACAAATGTTGTCTCCTGGAGGGAGACAAATGTTGTCTCCCTGAGGGAGACAAATGCTGTCTCCTGGAGGGAGACATATGTTGTCTCCCGGAGGGAGAAAAATTTTGTCTGCCGGAGGGAGACAAAGGTTGTCTCCCGGAGGGATACAAAGGTTATCTCCCGGAGGGAGACAAAGGTTGTCTCCCGGAGGGAGACATATGTTGTCTCCCGGAGGGAGACAAATGTTGTATCCCGGAGGGAGACAGTTTGTCTCCCAGAGGGAGACAAATGTTGTTTCCAGGAGGGAGACAAAGGTTGTCTCCCGGAGGGAGACAAAGGTTGTCTCCCGGAGGGAGACAAAGGTTGTCTCCCGGAGGGAGACAAATGTTGTCTCCAGGAGGGAGACAAAGGTTGTCTCCCGGAGGGAGACAAAGGTTGTCTCCCGGAGGGAGACAAAGGTTGTCTCCCGGAGGGAGACAAAGGTTGTCTCCCGGAGGGAGACAAAGGTTGTCTCCCGGAGGGAGACAAAGGTTGTCTCCCGGAGGGAGACAAATGTTGTCTCCCGGAGGGAGACAAAGGTTGTCTCCCGGAGGGAGACAAATGTTGTCTCCTGGAGGGAGACGGTTTGTCTCCCAGAGGGAGACAAAGGTTGTCTCCAGGAGGGAGTCAAATGTTGTCTCCCGGAGGGAGACAAATGTTGTCTCCCGGAGGGATACAAATGTTGTCTCCCGGAGGGAGACAAAGGTTGTCTCCCGGAGGGAGACAAAGGTTGTCTCCCGGAGGGAGACAAAGGTTGTCTCCCGGAGGGATACAAAGGTTGTCTCCCAGAGGGAGACAAAGGTTGTCTCCCGGAGGGAGACATATGTTATCTCCCGGAGGGAGACAAATGTTGTCTCCCGGAGGGAGACAGTTTGTCTCCCAGAGGGAGACAAATGTTGTCTCCAGGAGGGAGACAAAGGTTGTCTCCCGGAGGGAGACAAAGGTTGTCTCCCGGAGGGAGACAAAGGTTGTCTCCCGGAGGGATACAAAGGTTGTCTCCCGGAGGGAGAAAAATTTTGTCTGCCGGAGGGAGACAAATTTTGTCTCCCGGAGGGAGACAAAGGTTGTCTCCCGGAGGGAGACAAATGTTGTATCCCGGAGGGAGACAGTTTGTCTCCCAGAGGGAGACAAATGTTGTTTCCAGGAGGGAGACAAAGGTTGTCTCCCGGAGGGAGACAAAGGTTGTCTCCCGGAGGGAGACAAATGTTGTCTCCCGGAGGGAGACAAAGGTTGTCTCCCGGAGGGATACAAAGGTTGTCTCCCGGAGGGAGACAAAGGTTGTCTCCCGGAGGGAGACAAATGTTGTCTCCCGGAGGGAGACAAAGGTTGTCTCCCGGAGGGAGACAAATGTTGTCTCCTGGAGGGAGACAGTTTGTCTCCCAGAGGGAGACAAAGGTTGTCTCCAGGAGGGAGACAAATGTTGTCTCCCGGAGGGAGACAAATGTTGTCTCCCGGAGGGATACAAATGTTGTCTCCAGGAGGGAGACAAAGGTTGTCTCCCGGAGGGAGACAAATGTTGTCTCCCGGAGGGAGACAAAGGTTGTCTCCCGGAGGGATACAAAGGTTGTCTCCCGGAGGGAGACAAATGTTGTCTCCCGGAGGGAGACAAATGTTGTCTCCCGGAGGGAGACAAATATTGTCTCCCTGAGGGAGACAAATGCTGTCTCCTGGAGGGAGACATATGTTGTATCCCGGAGGGAGACAGTTTGTCTCCCAGAGGGAGACAAATGTTGTTTCCAGGAGGGAGACAAAGGTTGTCTCCCGGAGGGAGACAAAGGTTGTCTCCCGGAGGGAGACAAATGTTGTCTCCTGGAGGGAGACAAAGGTTGTCTCCCGGAGGGATACAAAGGTTGTCTCCCGGAGGGAGACAAAGGTTGTCTCCCGGAGGGAGACATATGTTATCTCCCGGAGGGAGACAAATGTTGTCTCCCGGAGGGAGACAGTTTGTCTCCCAGAGGGAGACAAAGGTTGTCTCCAGGAGGGAGACAAAGGTTGTCTCCCGGAGGGAGACAAAGGTTGTCTCCCGGAGGGATACAAAGGTTGTCTCCCAGAGGGAGACAAAGGTTGTCTCCAGGAGGGAGACAAAGGTTGTCTCCCGGAGGGAGACAAAGGTTGTCTCCCGGAGGGATACAAAGGTTGTCTCCCGGAGGGAGACAAAGGTTGTCTCCCGGAGGGAGACAAAGGTTGTCTCCCGGAGGGATACAAAGGTTGTCTCCCGGAGGGATACAAAGGTTGTCTCCCGGAGGGAGACAAAGGTTGTCTCCCGGAGGGAGACATATGTTGTCTCCCGGAGGGAGACAAATGTTGTCTCCAGGAGGGAGACAAAGGTTGTCTCCCGGAGGGAGACAAAGGTTGTCTCCCGGAGGGATACAAAGGTTATCTCCCGGAGGGAGACAAATTTTGTCTCCCGGAGGGAGACAAAGGTTGTCTCCCGGAGGGAGACAAATGTTGTCTCCCGGAGGGAGACAAATGTTGTATCCCGGAGGGAGACAGTTTGTCTCCCAGAGGGAGACAAATGTTGTTTCCAGGAGGGAGACAAAGGTTGTCTCCCGGAGGGAGACAAAGGTTGTCTCCCGGAGGGAGACAAATGTTGTCTCCAGGAGGGAGACAATGGTTGTCTCCCGGAGGGAGACAAAGGTTGTCTCCCGGAGGGAGACAAAGGTTGTCTCCCGGAGGGAGACAAAGGTTGTCTCCCGGAGGGAGACAAATGTTGTCTCCCGGAGGGAGACAAAGGTTGTCTCCCGGAGGGAGACAAATGTTGTCTCCTGGAGGGAGACAGTTTGTCTCCCGGAGGGAGACAAAGGTTGTCTCCCGGAGGGAGACAAATGTTGTCTCCCGGAGGGAGACAAATGTTGTCTCCCTGAGGGAGACAAATGCTGTCTCCTGGAGGGAGACATATGTTGTATCCCGGAGGGAGACAGTTTGTCTCCCAGAGGGAGACAAATGTTGTTTCCAGGAGGGAGACAAAGGTTGTCTCCCGGAGGGAGACAAAGGTTGTCTCCCGGAGGGAGACAAATGTTGTCTCCTGGAGGGAGACAAAGGTTGTCTCCCGGAGGGATACAAAGGTTGTCTCCCGGAGGGAGACAAAGGTTGTCTCCCGGAGGGAGACATATGTTATCTCCCGGAGGGAGACAAATGTTGTCTCCCGGAGGGAGACAGTTTGTCTCCCAGAGGGAGACAAAGGTTGTCTCCAGGAGGGAGACAAAGGTTGTCTCCCGGAGGGAGACAAAGGTTGTCTCCCGGAGGGATACAAAGGTTGTCTCCCAGAGGGAGACAAAGGTTGTCTCCAGGAGGGAGACAAAGGTTGTCTCCCGGAGGGAGACAAAGGTTGTCTCCCGGAGGGATACAAAGGTTGTCTCCCGGAGGGAGACAAAGGTTGTCTCCCGGAGGGAGACAAAGGTTGTCTCCCGGAGGGATACAAAGGTTGTCTCCCGGAGGGATACAAAGGTTGTCTCCCGGAGGGAGACAAAGGTTGTCTCCCGGAGGGAGACATATGTTGTCTCCCGGAGGGAGACAAATGTTGTCTCCAGGAGGGAGACAAAGGTTGTCTCCCGGAGGGAGACAAAGGTTGTCTCCCGGAGGGATACAAAGGTTATCTCCCGGAGGGAGACAAATTTTGTCTCCCGGTGGGAGACAAAGGTTGTCTCCCGGAGGGAGACAAATGTTGTCTCCCGGAGGGAGACAAATGTTGTATCCCGGAGGGAGACAGTTTGTCTCCCAGAGGGAGACAAATGTTGTTTCCAGGAGGGAGACAAAGGTTGTCTCCCGGAGGGAGACAAAGGTTGTCTCCCGGAGGGAGACAAATGTTGTCTCCAGGAGGGAGACAATGGTTGTCTCCCGGAGGGAGACAAAGGTTGTCTCCCGGAGGGAGACAAAGGTTGTCTCCCGGAGGGAGACAAGTGTTGTCTCCCGGAGGGAGACAAAGGTTGTCTCCCGGAGGGAGACAAATGTTGTCTCCTGGAGGGAGACAGTTTGTCTCCCAGAGGGAGACAAAGGTTGTCTCCAGGAGGGAGACAAATGTTGTCTCCCGGAGGGAGACAAATGTTGTCTCCCGGAGGGAGACAAATGTTGTCTCCCGGAGGGAGACAAAGGTTGTCTCCCGGAGGGAGACAAAGGTTGTCTCCCGGAGGGAGACAAAAGTTGTCTCCCGGAGGGATACAAAGGTTGTCTCCCGGAGGGATACAAAGGTTGTCTCCCGGAGGGAGACAAAGGTTGTCTCCCGGAGGGAGACATATGTTATCTCCCGGAGGGAGACAAATGTTGTCTCCCGGAGGGAGACAGTTTGTCTCCCAGAGGGAGACAAAGGTTGTCTCCAGGAGGGAGACAAAGGTTGTCTCCCGGAGGGAGACAAAGGTTGTCTCCCGGAGGGATACAAAGGTTGTCTCCCAGAGGGAGACAAAGGTTGTCTCCAGGAGGGAGACAAAGGTTGTCTCCCGGAGGGAGACAAAGGTTGTCTCCCGGAGGGATACAAAGGTTGTCTCCCGGAGGGAGACAAAGGTTGTCTCCCGGAGGGAGACAAAGGTTGTCTCCCGGAGGGATACAAAGGTTGTCTCCCGGAGGGATACAAAGGTTGTCTCCCGGAGGGAGACAAAGGTTGTCTCCCGGAGGGAGACATATGTTGTCTCCCGGAGGGAGACAAATGTTGTCTCCAGGAGGGAGACAAAGGTTGTCTCCCGGAGGGAGACAAAGGTTGTCTCCCGGAGGGATACAAAGGTTATCTCCCGGAGGGAGACAAATTTTGTCTCCCGGTGGGAGACAAAGGTTGTCTCCCGGAGGGAGACAAATGTTGTCTCCCGGAGGGAGACAAATGTTGTATCCCGGAGGGAGACAGTTTGTCTCCCAGAGGGAGACAAATGTTGTTTCCAGGAGGGAGACAAAGGTTGTCTCCCGGAGGGAGACAAAGGTTGTCTCCCGGAGGGAGACAAATGTTGTCTCCAGGAGGGAGACAATGGTTGTCTCCCGGAGGGAGACAAAGGTTGTCTCCCGGAGGGAGACAAAGGTTGTCTCCCGGAGGGAGACAAAGGTTGTCTCCCGGAGGGAGACAAATGTTGTCTCCCGGAGGGAGACAAAGGTTGTCTCCCGGAGGGAGACAAATGTTGTCTCCTGGAGGGAGACAGTTTGTCTCCCGGAGGGAGACAAAGGTTGTCTCCCGGAGGGAGACAAAGGTTGTCTCCCGGAGGGAGACAAGTGTTGTCTCCCGGAGGGAGACAAAGGTTGTCTCCCGGAGGGAGACAAATGTTGTCTCCTGGAGGGAGACAGTTTGTCTCCCAGAGGGAGACAAAGGTTGTCTCCAGGAGGGAGACAAATGTTGTCTCCCGGAGGGAGACAAATGTTGTCTCCCGGAGGGAGACAAATGTTGTCTCCCGGAGGGAGACAAAGGTTGTCTCCCGGAGGGAGACAAAGGTTGTCTCCCGGAGGGAGACAAAAGTTGTCTCCCGGAGGGATACAAAGGTTGTCTCCCGGAGGGATACAAAGGTTGTCTCCCGGAGGGAGACAAAGGTTGTCTCCCGGAGGGAGACATATGTTGTCTCCCGGAGGGAGACAAATGTTGTCTCCAGGAGGGAGACAAAGGTTGTCTCCCGGAGGGAGCCAAAGGTTGTCTCCCGGAGGGATACAAAGGTTATCTCCCGGAGGGAGACAAAGGTTGTCTCCCGGAGGGAGACATATGTTGTCTCCCGGAGGGAGACAAATGTTGTCTCCCGGAGGGAGACAGTTTGTCTCCCAGAGGGAGACAAAGGTTGTCTCCAGGAGGGAGACAAAGGTTGTCTCCCGGAGGGAGACAAATGTTGTCTCCCGGAGGGAGACAGTTTGTCTCCCAGAGGGAGACAAAGGTTGTCTCCAGGAGGGAGACAAAGGTTGTCTCCCGGAGGGAGACAAAGGTTGTCTCCCGGAGGGATACAAAGGTTGTCTCCCGGAGGGAGACAAATGTTGTCTCCCGGAGGGAGACAAATGTTGTCTCCCGGAGGGAGACAAATGTTGTCTCCCTGAGGGAGACAAATGCTGTCTCCTGGAGGGAGACATATGTTGTCTCCCGGAGGGAGAAAAATTTTGTCTGCCGGAGGGAGACAAATTTTGTCTCCCGGAGGGAGACAAAGGTTGTCTCCCGGAGGGAGACAAATGTTGTCTCCCGGAGGGAGACAAATGTTGTATCCCGGAGGGAGACAGTTTGTCTCCAAGAGGGAGACAAATGTTGTTTCCAGGAGGGAGACAAAGGTTGTCTCCCGGAGGGAGACAAAGGTTGTCTCCCGGAGGGAGACAAAGGTTGTCTCCCGGAGGGAGACAAATGTTGTCTCCAGGAGGGAGACAAAGGTTGTCTCCCGGAGGGAGACAAAGGTTGTCTCCCGGAGGGAGACAAAGGTTGTCTCCCGGAGGGAGACAAAGGTTGTCTCCCGGAGGGAGACAAAGGTTGTCTCCCGGAGGGAGACAAATGTTGTCTCCCGGAGGGAGACAAAGGTTGTCTCCCGGAGGGAGACAAATGTTGTCTCCTGGAGGGAGACGTTTTGTCTCCCAGAGGGAGACAAAGGTTGTCTCCAGGAGGGAGACAAATGTTGTCTCCCGGAGGGAGACAAATGTTGTCTCCCGGAGGGATACAAATGTTGTCTCCCGGAGGGAGACAAAGGTTGTCTCCCGGAGGGAGACAAATGTTGTCTCCCGGAGGGAGACAAATGTTGTATCCCGGAGGGAGACAGTTTGTCTCCAAGAGGGAGACAAATGTTGTTTCCAGGAGGGAGACAAAGGTTGTCTCCCGGAGGGAGACAAAGGTTGTCTCCCGGAGGGAGACAAAGGTTGTCTCCCGGAGGGAGACAAATGTTGTCTCCAGGAGGGAGACAAAGGTTGTCTCCCGGAGGGAGACAAAGGTTGTCTCCCGGAGGGAGACGGTTTGTCTCCCAGAGGGAGACAAAGGTTGTCTCCAGGAGGGAGACAAATGTTGTCTCCCGGAGGGAGACAAATGTTGTCTCCCGGAGGGATACAAATGTTGTCTCCCGGAGGGAGACAAAGGTTGTCTCCCGGAGGGAGACAAATGTTGTCTCCCGGAGGGATACAAATGTTGTCTCCCGGAGGGAGACAAAGGTTGTCTCCCGGAGGGAGACAAATGTTGTCTCCCGGAGGGAGACAAATGTTGTATCCCGGAGGGAGACAGTTTGTCTCCCAGAGGGAGACAAATGTTGTTTCCAGGAGGGAGACAAAGGTTGTCTCCCGGAGGGAGACAAAGGTTGTCTCCCGGAGGGAGACAAAGGTTGTCTCCCGAAGGGAGACAAATGTTGTGTCCAGGAGGGAGACAAAGGTTGTCTCCCGGAGGGAGACAAAGGTTGTCTCCCGGATGGAGACAAAGGTTGTCTCCCGGAGGGAGACAAAGGTTGTCTCCCGGAGGGAGACAAAGGTTGTCTCCCGGAGGGAGACAAATGTTGTCTCCCGGAGGGAGACAAAGGTTGTCTCCCGGAGGGAGACAAATGTTGTCTCCTGGAGGGAGATGGTTTGTCTCCCAGAGGGAGACAAAGGTTGTCTCCAGGAGGGAGACAAATGTTGTCTCCCGGAGGGAGACAAATGTTGTCTCCCGGAGGGATACAAATGTTGTCTCCCGGAGGGAGACAAAGGTTGTCTCCCGGAGGGAGACAAATGTTGTCTCCCGGAGGGATACAAATGTTGTCTCCCGGAGGGAGACAAAGGTTGTCTCCCGGAGGGAGACAAAGGTTGTCTCCCGGAGGGAGACAAAGGTTGTCTCCCGGAGGGATACAAAGGTTGTCTCCCGGAGGGAGACAAAGGTTGTCTCCCGGAGGGAGACAAATGTTGTCTCCCGGAGGGAGACAAATGTTGTATCCCGGAGGGAGACAGTTTGTCTCCCAGAGGGAGACAAATGTTGTTTCCAGGAGGGAGACAAAGGTTGTCTCCCGGAGGGAGACAAAGGTTGTCTCCCGGAGGGAGACAAATGTTGTCTCCCGGAGGGAGACAAAGGTTGTCTCCCGGAGGGATACAAAGGTTGTCTCCCGGAGGGAGACAAAGGTTGTCTCCCGGAGGGAGACATATGTTATCTCCCGGAGGGAGACAAATGTTGTCTCCCGGAGGGAGACAGTTTGTCTCCCAGAGGGAGACAAAGGTTGTCTCCCGGAGGGAGACAAATGTTGTCTCCCGGAGGGAGACAAAGGTTGTCTCCCGGAGGGAGACAAATGTTGTCTCCTGGAGGGAGACGGTTTGTCTCCCAGAGGGAGACAAAGGTTGTCTCCAGGAGGGAGACAAATGTTGTCTCCCGGAGGGAGACAAATGTTGTCTCCCGGAGGGATACAAATGTTGTCTCCCGGAGGGAGACAAAGGTTGTCTCCCGGAGGGAGACAAATGTTGTCTCCCGGAGGGATACAAATGTTGTCTCCCGGAGGGAGACAAAGGTTGTCTCCCGGAGGGAGACAAAGGTTGTCTCCCGGAGGGAGACAAAGGTTGTCTCCCGGAGGGATACAAAGGTTGTCTCCCGGAGGGAGACAAAGGTTGTCTCCCGGAGGGAGACAAATGTTGTCTCCCGGAGGGAGACAAATGTTGTATCCCGGAGGGAGACAGTTTGTCTCCCAGAGGGAGACAAATGTTGTTTCCAGGAGGGAGACAAAGGTTGTCTCCCGGAGGGAGACAAAGGTTGTCTCCCGGAGGGAGACAAATGTTGTCTCCCGGAGGGAGACAAAGGTTGTCTCCCGGAGGGATACAAAGGTTGTCTCCCGGAGGGAGACAAAGGTTGTCTCCCGGAGGGAGACATATGTTATCTCCCGGAGGGAGACAAATGTTGTCTCCCGGAGGGAGACAGTTTGTCTCCCAGAGGGAGACAAAGGTTGTCTCCAGGAGGGAGACAAAGGTTGTCTCCCGGAGGGAGACAAAGGTTGTCTCCCGGAGGGATACAAAGGTTGTCTCCCAGAGGGAGACAAAGGTTGTCTCCAGGAGGGAGACAAAGGTTGTCTCCCGGAGGGAGACAAAGGTTGTCTCCCGGAGGGATACAAAGGTTGTCTCCCGGAGGGAGACAAAGGTTGTCTCCCGGAGGGAGACAAAGGTTGTCTCCCGGAGGGATACAAAGGTTGTCTCCCGGAGGGATACAAAGGTTGTCTCCCGGAGGGAGACAAAGGTTGTCTCCCGGAGGGAGACATATGTTGTCTCCCGGAGGGAGACAAATGTTGTCTCCAGGAGGGAGACAAAGGTTGTCTCCCGGAGGGAGACAAAGGTTGTCTCCCGGAGGGATACAAAGGTTATCTCCCGGAGGGAGACAAAGGTTGTCTCCCGGAGGGAGACATATGTTGTCTCCCGGAGGGAGACAAATGTTGTCTCCCGGAGGGAAACAGTTTGTCTCCCAGAGGGAGACAAAGGTTGTCTCCAGGAGGGAGACAAAGGTTGTCTCCTGGAGGGAGACAAATGTTGTCTCCCGGAGGGAGACAGTTTGTCTCCCAGAGGGAGACAAAGGTTGTCTCCAGGAGGGAGACAAAGGTTGTCTCCCGGAGGGAGACAAAGGTTGTCTCCCGGAGGGATACAAAGGTTGTCTCCCGGAGGGAGACAAATGTTGTCTCCCGGAGGGAGACAAATGTTGTCTCCCGGAGGGAGACAAATGTTGTCTCCCTGAGGGAGACAAATGCTGTCTCCTGGAGGGAGACATATGTTGTCTCCCGGAGGGAGACAAAGGTTGTCTCCCGGAGGGATACAAAGGTTGTCTCCCGGAGGGAGACAAAGGTTGTCTCCCGGAGGGAGACATATGTTGTCTCCCGGAGGGAGACAAATGTTGTCTCCCGGAGGGAGACAGTTTGTCTCCCAGAGGGAGACAAAGGTAGTCTCCAGGAGGGAGACAAAGGTTGTCTCCCGGAGGGAGACAAAGGTTGTCTCCCGGAGGGATACAAAGGTTGTCTCCCAGAGGGAGACAAAGGTTGTCTCCAGGAGGGAGACAAAGGTTGTCTCCCGGAGGGAGACAAAGGTTGTCTCCCGGAGGGATACAAAGGTTGTCTCCCGGAGGGAGACAAATGTTGTCTCCCGGAGGGAGACAAAGGTTGTCTCCCGGAGGGATACAAAGGTTGTCTCCCGGAGGGAGACAAAGGTTGTCTCCCGGAGGGAGACATATGTTATCTCCCGGAGGGAGACAAATGTTGTCTCCCATAGGGAGACAAAGGTTGTCTCCAGGAGGGAGACAAAGGTTGTCTCCCGGAGGGAGACAAAGGTTGTCTCCCGGAGGGAGACAAATGTTGTCTCCTGGAGGGAGACAAATGTTGTTTCCCGGAGGGATACAAATGTTGTCTCCAGGAGGGAGACAAATGTTGTCTCCCGGAGGGAGACAAATGTTGTCTCCCGGAGGGAGACAAAGGTTGTCTCCCGGAGGGAGAAATATGTTGTCTCCCGGAGGGAGACAAAGGTTGTCTCCCGGAGGGAGACAAATGTTGTCTCCCGGAGGGAGACAAATGTTGTCTCCCGGAGGGAGACAAAGGTTGTCTCCAGGAGGGAGACAAAGGTTGTCTCCCGGAGGGAGACAAATGTTGTCTCCCGGAGGGAGACAGTTTGTCTCCCAGAGGGAGACAAAGGTTGTCTCCAGGAGGGAGACAAAGGTTGTCTCCCGGAGGGAGACAAAGGTTGTCTCCCGGAGGGATACAAAGGTTGTCTCCCGGAGGGAGACAAATGTTGTCTCCCGGAGGGAGACAAATGTTGTCTCCCGGAGGGAGACAAATGTTGTCTCCCTGAGGGAGACAAATGCTGTCTCCTGGAGGGAGACATATGTTGTCTCCCGGAGGGAGAAAAATTTTGTCTGCCGGAGGGAGACAAATTTTGTCTCCCGGAGGGAGACAAAGGTTGTCTCCCGGAGGGAGACAAATGTTGTCTCCCGGAGGGAGACAAATGTTGTATCCCGGAGGGAGACAGTTTGTCTCCCAGAGGGAGACAAATGTTGTTTCCAGGAGGGAGACAAAGGTTGTCTCCCGGAGGGAGACAAAGGTTGTCTCCCGGAGGGAGACAAAGGTTGTCTCCCGGAGGGAGACAAATGTTGTCTCCAGGAGGGAGACAAAGGTTGTCTCCCGGAGGGAGACAAAGGTTGTCTCCCGGAGGGAGACAAAGGTTGTCTCCCGGAGGGAGACAAAGGTTCTCTCCCGGAGGGAGACAAAGGTTGTCTCCCGGAGGGAGACAAATGTTGTCTCCCGGAGGGAGACAAAGGTTGTCTCCCGGAGGGAGACAAATGTTGTCTCCTGGAGGGAGACGGTTTGTCTCCCAGAGGGAGACAAAGGTTGTCTTCAGGAGGGAGACAAATGTTGTCTCCCGGAGGGAGACAAATGTTGTCTCCCGGAGGGATACAAATGTTGTCTCCCGGAGGGAGACAAAGGTTGTCTCCCGGAGGGAGACAAAGGTTGTCTCCCGGAGGGATACAAAGGTTGTCTCCCGGAGGGAGACAAAGGTTGTCTCCCGGAGGGAGACATATGTTATCTCCCGGAGGGAGACAAATGTTGTCTCCCGGAGGGAGACAGTTTGTCTCCCAGAGGGAGACAAAGGTTGTCTCCAGGAGGGAGACAAAGGTTGTCTCCCGGAGGGAGACAAAGGTTGTCTCCCGGAGGGAGACAAAGGTTGTCTCCCGGAGGGATACAAAGGTTGTCTCCCGGAGGGAGAAAAATTTTGTCTGCCGGAGGGAGACAAATTTTGTCTCCCGGAGGGAGACAAAGGTTGTCTCCCGGAGGGAGACAAATGTTGTATCCCGGAGGGAGACAGTTTGTCTCCCAGAGGGAGACAAATGTTGTTTCCAGGAGGGAGACAAAGGTTGTCTCCCGGAGGGAGACAAAGGTTGTCTCCCGGAGGGAGACAAATGTTGTCTCCCGGAGGGAGACAAAGGTTGTCTCCCGGAGGGATACAAAGGTTGTCTCCCGGAGGGAGACAAAGGTTGTCTCCCGGAGGGAGACAAATGTTGTCTCCCGGAGGGAGACAAAGGTTGTCTCCCGGAGGGAGACAAATGTTGTCTCCTGGAGGGAGACAGTTTGTCTCCCAGAGGGAGACAAAGGTTGTCTCCAGGAGGGAGACAAATGTTGTCTCCCGGAGGGAGACAAATGTTGTCTCCCGGAGGGATACAAATGTTGTCTCCAGGAGGGAGACAAAGGTTGTCTCCCGGAGGGAGACAAATGTTGTCTCCCGGAGGGAGACAGTTTGTCTCCCAGAGGGAGACAAAGGTTGTCTCCAGGAGGGAGACAAAGGTTGTCTCCCGGAGGGAGACAAAGGTTGTCTCCCGGAGGGATACAAAGGTTGTCTCCCGGAGGGAGACAAATGTTGTCTCCCGGAGGGAGACAAATGTTGTCTCCCGGAGGGAGACAAATGTTCTCTCCCTGAGGGAGACAAATGCTGTCTCCTGG
The DNA here is from genome assembly GCA_964019985.1 of Aurelia sp. 4 Dawson et al 2005. Taxonomy (NCBI): domain Eukaryota; kingdom Metazoa; phylum Cnidaria; class Scyphozoa; order Semaeostomeae; family Ulmaridae; genus Aurelia; species Aurelia sp. 4 Dawson et al 2005. The sequence continues at coordinate 19,082,473 of OZ026492.1, forward strand.
AGGGAGACATATGTTGTATCCCGGAGGGAGACAGTTTGTCTCCCAGAGGGAGACAAATGTTGTTTCCAGGAGGGAGACAAAGGTTGTCTCCCGGAGGGAGACAAAGGTTGTCTCCCGGAAAGAGACAAATGTTGTCTCCCGGAGGGAGACAAATGTTGTCTCCCGGAGGGAAACAGTTTGTCTCCCAGAGGGAGACAAAGGTTGTCTCCAGGAGGGAGACAAAGGTTGTCTCCTGGAGGGAGACAAATGTTGTCTCCCGGAGGGAGACAGTTTGTCTCCCAGAGGGAGACAAAGGTTGTCTCCAGGAGGGAGACAAAGGTTGTCTCCCGGAGGGAGACAAAGGTTGTCTCCCGGAGGGATACAAAGGTTGTCTCCCGGAGGGAGACAAATGTTGTCTCCCGGAGGGAGACAAATGTTGTCTCCCGGAGGGAGACAAATGTTGTCTCCCTGAGGGAGACAAATGCTGTCTCCTGGAGGGAGACATATGTTGTCTCCCGGAGGGAGACAAAGGTTGTCTCCCGGAGGGATACAAAGGTTGTCTCCCGGAGGGAGACAAAGGTTGTCTCCCGGAGGGAGACAGTTTGTCTCCCAGAGGGAGACAAAGGTTGTCTCCAGGAGGGAGACAAAGGTTGTCTCCCAGAGGGAGACAAATGTTGTTTCCAGGAGGGAGACAAAGGTTGTCTCCCGGAGGGAGACAAAGGTTGTCTCCCGGAGGGAGACAAATGTTGTCTCCCGGAGGGAGACAAAGGTTGTCTCCCGGAGGGATACAAAGGTTGTCTCCCGGAGGGAGACAAAGGTTGTCTCCCGGAGGGAGACAAATGTTGTCTCCCGGAGGGAGACAAAGGTTGTCTCCCGGAGGGAGACAAATGTTGTCTCCTGGAGGGAGACAGTTTGTCTCCCAGAGGGAGACAAAGGTTGTCTCCAGGAGGGAGACAAATGTTGTCTCCCGGAGGGAGACAAATGTTGTCTCCCGGAGGGATACAAATGTTGTCTCCAGGAGGGAGACAAAGGTTGTCTCCCGGAGGGAGACAAATGTTGTCTCCCGGAGGGAGACAAAGGTTGTCTCCCGGAGGGAGACAAAGGTTGTCTCCCGGAGGGATACAAAGGTTGTCTCCCGGAGGGAGACAAAGGTTGTCTCCCGGAGGGAGACATATGTTATCTCCCGGAGGGAGACAAATGTTGTCTCCCGGAGGGAGACAGTTTGTCTCCCAGAGGGAGACAAAGGTTGTCTCCAGGAGGGAGACAAAGGTTGTCTCCCGGAGGGAGACAAAGGTTGTCTCCCGGAGGGATACAAAGGTTGTCTCCCGGAGGGAGACAAAAGTTGTCTCCCGGAGGGATACAAAGGTTGTCTCCCGGAGGGATACAAAGGTTGTCTCCCGGAGGGAGACAAAGGTTGTCTCCCGGAGGGAGACATATGTTGTCTCCCGGAGGGAGACAAATGTTGTCTCCAGGAGGGAGACAAAGGTTGTCTCCCGGAGGGAGACAAAGGTTGTCTCCCGGAGGGATACAAAGGTTATCTCCCGGAGGGAGACAAAGGTTGTCTCCCGGAGGGAGACATATGTTGTCTCCCGGAGGGAGACAAATGTTGTCTCCCGGAGGGAGACAGTTTGTCTCCCAGAGGGAGACAAAGGTTGTCTCCAGGAGGGAGACAAAGGTTGTCTCCCGGAGGGAGACAAATGTTGTCTCCCGGAGGGAGACAGTTTGTCTCCCAGAGGGAGACAAAGGTTGTCTCCAGGAGGGAGACAAAGGTTGTCTCCCGGAGGGAGACAAAGGTTGTCTCCCGGAGGGATACAAAGGTTGTCTCCCGGAGGGAGACAAATGTTGTCTCCCGGAGGGAGACAAATGTTGTCTCCCGGAGGGAGACAAATGTTGTCTCCCTGAGGGAGACAAATGCTGTCTCCTGGAGGGAGACATATGTTGTCTCCCGGAGGGAGAAAAATTTTGTCTGCCGGAGGGAGACAAATTTTGTCTCCCGGAGGGAGACAAAGGTTGTCTCCCGGAGGGAGACAAATGTTGTCTCCCGGAGGGAGACAAATGTTGTATCCCGGAGGGAGACAGTTTGTCTCCCAGAGGGAGACAAATGTTGTTTCCAGGAGGGAGACAAAGGTTGTCTCCCGGAGGGAGACAAAGGTTGTCTCCCGGAGGGAGACAAATGTTGTCTCCCGGAGGGAGACAAAGGTTGTCTCCCGGAGGGATACAAAGGTTGTCTCCCGGAGGGAGACAAAGGTTGTCTCCCGGAGGGAGACATATGTTATCTCCCGGAGGGAGACAAATGTTGTCTCCCGGAGGGAGACAGTTTGTCTCCCAGAGGGAGACAAAGGTTGTCTCCAGGAGGGAGACAAAGGTTGTCTCCCGGAGGGAGACAAAGGTTGTCTCCCGGAGGGATACAAAGGTTGTCTCCCAGAGGGAGACAAAGGTTGTCTCCAGGAGGGAGACAAAGGTTGTCTCCCGGAGGGAGACAAAGGTTGTCTCCCGGAGGGATACAAAGGTTGTCTCCCGGAGGGAGACAAAGGTTGTCTCCCGGAGGGAGACAAAGGTTGTCTCCCGGAGGGATACAAAGGTTGTCTCCCGGAGGGATACAAAGGTTGTCTCCCGGAGGGAGACAAAGGTTGTCTCCCGGAGGGAGACATATGTTGTCTCCCGGAGGGAGACAAATGTTGTCTCCAGGAGGGAGACAAAGGTTGTCTCCCGGAGGGAGACAAAGGTTGTCTCCCGGAGGGATACAAAGGTTATCTCCCGGAGGGAGACAAAGGTTGTCTCCCGGAGGGAGACATATGTTGTCTCCCGGAGGGAGACAAATGTTGTCTCCCGGAGGGAGACAGTTTGTCTCCCAGAGGGAGACAAAGGTTGTCTCAAGGAGGGAGACAAAGGTTGTCTCCTGGAGGGAGACAAATGTTGTCTCCCGGAGGGATACAAAGGTTGTCTCCCGGAGGGAGACAAATGTTGTCTCCCGGAGGGAGACAAATGTTGTCTCCCGGAGGGAGACAAATGTTGTCTCCCTGAGGGAGACAAATGCTGTCTCCTGGAGGGAGACATATGTTGTCTCCCGGAGGGAGAAAAATTTTGTCTGCCGGAGGGAGACAAATTTTGTCTCCCGGAGGGAGACAAAGGTTGTCTCCCGGAGGGAGACAAATGTTGTCTCCCGGAGGGAGACAAATGTTGTATCCCGGAGGGAGACAGTTTGTCTCCCAGAGGGAGACAAATGTTGTTTCCAGGAGGGAGACAAAGGTTGTCTCCAGGAGGGAGACAAAGGTTGTCTCCCGGAGGGAGACAAAGGTTGTCTCCCGGAGGGATAAAAAGGTTGTCTCCCAGAGGGAGACAAAGGTTGTCTCCAGGAGGGAGACAAAGGTTGTCTCCCGGAGGGAGACAAAGGTTGTCTCCCGGAGGGATACAAAGGTTGTCTCCCGGAGGGAGACAAAGGTTGTCTCCCGGAGGGAGACAAAGGTTGTCTCCCGGAGGGATACAAAGGTTGTCTCCCGGAGGGATACAAAGGTTGTCTCCCGGAGGGAGACAAAGGTTGTCTCCCGGAGGGAGACATATGTTGTCTCCCGGAGGGAGACAAATGTTGTCTCCAGGAGGGAGACAAAGGTTGTCTCCCGGAGGGAGACAAAGGTTGTCTCCCGGAGGGATACAAAGGTTATCTCCCGGAGGGAGACAAAGGTTGTCTCCCGGAGGGAGACATATGTTGTCTCCCGGAGGGAGACAAATGTTGTCTCCCGGAGGGAGACAGTTTGTCTCCCAGAGGGAGACAAAGGTTGTCTCAAGGAGGGAGACAAAGGTTGTCTCCTGGAGGGAGACAAATGTTGTCTCCCGGAGGGATACAAAGGTTGTCTCCCGGAGGGAGACAAATGTTGTCTCCCGGAGGGAGACAAAGGTTGTCTCCCGGAGGGAGACAAATGTTGTCTCCCGGAGGGACACAAATGTTGTATCCCGGAGGGAGACAAAGGTTGTCTCCCAGAGGGAGACAAATGTTGTTTCCAGGAGGGAGACAAAGGTTGTCTCCAGGAGGGAGACAAAGGTTGTCTCCCGGAGGGAGACAAAGGTTGTCTCCCGGAGGGATAAAAAGGTTGTCTCCCAGAGGGAGACAAAGGTTGTCTCCAGGAGGGAGACAAAGGTTGTCTCCCGGAGGGAGACAAAGGTTGTCTCCCGGAGGGATACAAAGGTTGTCTCCCGGAGGGAGACAAAGGTTGTCTCCCGGAGGGAGACAAAGGTTGTCTCCCGGAGGGATACAAAGGTTGTCTCCCGGAGGGATACAAAGGTTGTCTCCCGGAGGGAGACAAAGGTTGTCTCCCGGAGGGAGACATATGTTGTCTCCCGGAGGGAGACAAATGTTGTCTCCAGGAGGGAGACAAAGGTTGTCTCCCGGAGGGAGACAAAGGTTGTCTCCCGGAGGGATACAAAGGTTATCTCCCGGAGGGAGACAAAGGTTGTCTCCCGGAGGGAGACATATGTTGTCTCCCGGAGGGAGACAAATGTTGTCTCCCGGAGGGAGACAGTTTGTCTCCCAGAGGGAGACAAAGGTTGTCTCAAGGAGGGAGACAAAGGTTGTCTCCTGGAGGGAGACAAATGTTGTCTCCCGGAGGGAGACAGTTTGTCTCCCAGAGGGAGACAAAGGTTGTCTCCATGAGGGAGACAAAGGTTGTCTCCCGGAGGGAGACAAAGGTTGTCTCCCGGAGGGATACAAAGGTTGTCTCCCGGAGGGAGACAAATGTTGTCTCCCGGAGGGAGACAAAGGTTGTCTCCCGGAGGGAGACAAATGTTGTCTCCCGGAGGGACACAAATGTTGTATCCCGGAGGGAGACAGTTTGTCTCCCAGAGGGAGACAAATGTTGTTTCCAGGAGGGAGACAAAGGTTATCTCCCGGAGGGAGACAAAGGTTGTCTCCCGGAGGGAGACATATGTTGTCTCCCGGAGGGAGACAAATGTTGTCTCCCGGAAGGAGACAGTTTGTCTCCCAGAGGGAGACAAAGGTTGTCTCAAGGAGGGAGACAAAGGTTGTCTCCTGGAGGGAGACATATGTTGTCTCCCGGAGGGAGAAAAATTTTGTCTGCCGGAGGGAGACAAATTTTGTCTCCCGGAGGGAGACAAAGGTTGTCTCCCGGAGGGAGACAAATGTTGTCTCCCGGAGGGAGACAAATGTTGTATCCCGGAGGGAGACAGTTTGTCTCCCAGAGGGAGACAAATGTTGTTTCCAGGAGGGAGACAAATGTTGTCTCCAGGAGGGAGACAAAGGTTGTCTCCCGGAGGGAGACAAAGGTTGTCTCCCGGAGGGAGACAAAGGTTGTCTCCCGGAGGGAGACAGAGGTTGTCTCCCGGAGGGAGACAAATGTTGTCTCCTGGAGGGAGACAAAGGTTGTCTCCCGGAGGGAGACAAATGTTGTCTCCTGGAGGGAGACAAATGTTGTTTCCCGGAGGGATACAAATGTTGTCTCCAGGAGGGAGACAAATGTTGTCTCCCGGAGGGAGACAAAGGTTGTCTCCAGGAGGGAGACAAAGGTTGTCTCCCGGAGGGAGACAAAGGTTGTCTCCCGGAGGGATACAAAGGTTGTCTCCCGGAGGGAGACAAATGTTGTCTCCCGGAGGGAGACAAAGGTTGTCTCCCGGAGGGAGACAAATGTTGTCTCCCGGAGGGACACAAATGTTGTATCCCGGAGGGAGACAGTTTGTCTCCCAGAGGGAGACAAATGTTGTTTCCAGGAGGGAGACAAAGGTTATCTCCCGGAGGGAGACAAAGGTTGTCTCCCGGAGGGAGACATATGTTGTCTCCCGGAGGGAGACAAATGTTGTCTCCCGGAAGGAGACAGTTTGTCTCCCAGAGGGAGACAAAGGTTGTCTCAAGGAGGGAGACAAAGGTTGTCTCCTGGAGGGAGACATATGTTGTCTCCCGGAGGGAGAAAAATTTTGTCTGCCGGAGGGAGACAAATTTTGTCTCCCGGAGGGAGACAAAGGTTGTCTCCCGGAGGGAGACAAATGTTGTCTCCCGGAGGGAGACAAATGTTGTATCCCGGAGGGAGACAGTTTGTCTCCCAGAGGGAGACAAATGTTGTTTCCAGGAGGGAGACAAATGTTGTCTCAAGGAGGGAGACAAAGGTTGTCTCCTGGAGGGAGACAAATGTTGTCTCCCGGAGGGAGACAGTTTGTCTCCCAGAGGGAGACAAAGGTTGTCTCCAGGAGGGAGACAAAGGTTGTCTCCCGGAGGGAGACAAAGGTTGTCTCCCGGAGGGATACAAAGGTTGTCTCCCGGAGGGAGACAAATGTTGTCTCCCGGAGGGAGACAAATGTTGTCTCCCGGAGGGAGACAAATGTTGTCTCCCTGAGGGAGACAAATGCTGTCTCCTGGAGGGAGACATATGTTGTCTCCCGGAGGGAGAAAAATTTTGTCTGCCGGAGGGAGACAAATTTTGTCTCCCGGAGGGAGACAAAGGTTGTCTCCCGGAGGGAGACAAATGTTGTCTCCCGGAGGGAGACAAATGTTGTATCCCGGAGGGAGACAGTTTGTCTCCCAGAGGGAGACAAATGTTGTTTCCAGGAGGGAGACAAAGGTTGTCTCCAGGAGGGAGACAAAGGTTGTCTCCCGGAGGGAGACAAAGGTTGTCTCCCGGAGGGATAAAAAGGTTGTCTCCCAGAGGGAGACAAAGGTTGTCTCCAGGAGGGAGACAAAGGTTGTCTCCCGGAGGGAGACAAAGGTTGTCTCCCGGAGGGATACAAAGGTTGTCTCCCGGAGGGAGACAAAGGTTGTCTCCCGGAGGGAGACAAAGGTTGTCTCCCGGAGGGATACAAAGGTTGTCTCCCGGAGGGATACAAAGGTTGTCTCCCGGAGGGAGACAAAGGTTGTCTCCCGGAGGGAGACATATGTTGTCTCCCGGAGGGAGACAAATGTTGTCTCCAGGAGGGAGACAAAGGTTGTCTCCCGGAGGGAGACAAAGGTTGTCTCCCGGAGGGATACAAAGGTTATCTCCCGGAGGGAGACAAAGGTTGTCTCCCGGAGGGAGACATATGTTGTCTCCCGGAGGGAGACAAATGTTGTCTCCCGGAGGGAGACAGTTTGTCTCCCAGAGGGAGACAAAGGTTGTCTCAAGGAGGGAGACAAAGGTTGTCTCCTGGAGGGAGACAAATGTTGTCTCCCGGAGGGAGACAGTTTGTCTCCCAGAGGGAGACAAAGGTTGTCTCCAGGAGGGAGACAAAGGTTGTCTCCCGGAGGGAGACAAAGGTTGTCTCCCGGAGGGATACAAAGGTTGTCTCCCGGAGGGAGACAAATGTTGTCTCCCGGAGGGAGACAAAGGTTGTCTCCCGGAGGGAGACAAATGTTGTCTCCCGGAGGGACAAAAATGTTGTATCCCGGAGGGAGACAGTTTGTCTCCCAGAGGGAGACAAATGTTGTTTCCAGGAGGGAGACAAAGGTTATCTCCCGGAGGGAGACAAAGGTTGTCTCCCGGAAGGAGACAGTTTGTCTCCCAGAGGGAGACAAAGGTTGTCTCAAGGAGGGAGACAAAGGTTGTCTCCTGGAGGGAGACATATGTTGTCTCCCGGAGGGAGAAAAATTTTGTCTGCCGGAGGGAGACAAATTTTGTCTCCCGGAGGGAGACAAAGGTTGTCTCCCGGAGGGAGACAAATGTTGTCTCCCGGAGGGAGACAAATGTTGTATCCCGGAGGGAGACAGTTTGTCTCCCAGAGGGAGACAAATGTTGTTTCCAGGAGGGAGACAAATGTTGTCTCCAGGAGGGAGACAAAGGTTGTCTCCCGGAGGGAGACAAAGGTTGTCTCCCGGAGGGAGACAAAGGTTGTCTCCCGGAGGGAGACAGAGGTTGTCTCCCGGAGGGAGACAAATGTTGTCTCCCGGAGGGAGACAAAGGTTGTCTTCCTGAGGGAGACAAATGCTGTCTCCTGGAGGGAGACATATGTTGTCTCCCGGAGGGAGAAAAATTTTGTCTGCCGGAGGGAGACAAATTTTGTCTCCCGGAGGGAGACAAAGGTTGTCTCCCGGAGGGAGACAAATGTTGTCTCCCGGAGGGAGACAAATGTTGTATCCCGGAGGGAGACAGTTTGTCTCCCAGAGGGAGACAAATGTTGTTTCCAGGAGGGAGACAAAGGTTGTCTCCAGGAGGGAGACAAAGGTTGTCTCCCGGAGGGAGACAAAGGTTGTCTCCCGGAGGGATAAAAAGGTTGTCTCCCAGAGGGAGACAAAGGTTGTCTCCAGGAGGGAGACAAAGGTTGTCTCCCGGAGGGAGACAAAGGTTGTCTCCCGGAGGGATACAAAGGTTGTCTCCCGGAGGGAGACAAAGGTTGTCTCCCGGAGGGAGACAAAGGTTGTCTCCCGGAGGGATACAAAGGTTGTCTCCCGGAGGGATACAAAGGTTGTCTCCCGGAGGGAGACAAAGGTTGTCTCCCGGAGGGAGACATATGTTGTCTCCCGGAGGGAGACAAATGTTGTCTCCAGGAGGGAGACAAAGGTTGTCTCCCGGAGGGAGACAAAGGTTGTCTCCCGGAGGGATACAAAGGTTATCTCCCGGAGGGAGACAAAGGTTGTCTCCCGGAGGGAGACATATGTTGTCTCCCGGAGGGAGACAAATGTTGTCTCCCGGAGGGAGACAGTTTGTCTCCCAGAGGGAGACAAAGGTTGTCTCAAGGAGGGAGACAAAGGTTGTCTCCTGGAGGGAGACAAATGTTGTCTCCCGGAGGGAGACAGTTTGTCTCCCAGAGGGAGACAAAGGTTGTCTCCAGGAGGGAGACAAAGGTTGTCTCCCGGAGGGAGACAAAGGTTGTCTCCCGGAGGGATACAAAGGTTGTCTCCCGGAGGGAGACAAATGTTGTCTCCCGGAGGGAGACAAAGGTTGTCTCCCGGAGGGAGACAAATGTTGTCTCCCGGAGGGACACAAATGTTGTATCCCGGAGGGAGACAGTGTGTCTCCCAGAGGGAGACAAATGTTGTTTCCAGGAGGGAGACAAAGGTTATCTCCCGGAGGGAGACAAAGGTTGTCTCCCGGAGGGAGACATATGTTGTCTCCCGGAGGGAGACAAATGTTGTCTCCCGGAAGGAGACAGTTTGTCTCCCAGAGGGAGACAAAGGTTGTCTCAAGGAGGGAGACAAAGGTTGTCTCCTGGAGGGATACAAAGGTTGTCTCCCGGAGGGAGACAAATGTTGTCTCCCGGAGGGAGACAAAGGTTGTCTCCCGGAGGGAGACAAATGTTGTCTCCCGGAGGGACACAAATGTTGTATCCCGGAGGGAGACAGTTTGTCTCCCAGAGGGAGACAAATGTTGTTTCCAGGAGGGAGACAAAGGTTATCTCCCGGAGGGAGACAAAGGTTGTCTCCCGGAGGGAGACATATGTTGTCTCCCGGAGGGAGACAAATGTTGTCTCCCGGAAGGAGACAGTTTGTCTCCCAGAGGGAGACAAAGGTTGTCTCAAGGAGGGAGACAAAGGTTGTCTCCTGGAGGGAGACATATGTTGTCTCCCGGAGGGAGAAAAATTTTGTCTGCCGGAGGGAGACAAATTTTGTCTCCCGGAGGGAGACAAAGGTTGTCTCCCGGAGGGAGACAAATGTTGTCTCCCGGAGGGAGACAAATGTTGTATCCCGGAGGGAGACAGTTTGTCTCCCAGAGGGAGACAAATGTTGTTTCCAGGAGGGAGACAAATGTTGTCTCCAGGAGGGAGACAAAGGTTGTCTCCCGGAGGGAGACAAAGGTTGTCTCCCGGAGGGAGACAAAGGTTGTCTCCCGGAGGGAGACAGAGGTTGTCTCCCGGAGGGAGACAAATGTTGTCTCCTGGAGGGAGACAAATGTTGTTTCCCGGAGGGATACAAATGTTGTCTCCAGGAGGGAGACAAATGTTGTCTCCCGGAGGGAGACAAATGTTGTCTCCCGGAGGGAGACAAAGGTTGTCTCCCGGAGGGAGACATATGTTGTCTCCCGGAGGGAGACAAAGGTTGTCTCCCGGAGGGAGACAAATGTTGTCTCCCGGAGGGAGACAAATGTTGTCTCCCGGAGGGAGACAAATGTTGTCTCCCTGAGGGAGACAAATGCTGTCTCCTGGAGGGAGACATATGTTGTCTCCCGGAGGGAGAAAAATTTTGTCTGCCGGAGGGAGACAAATTTTGTCTCCCGGAGGGAGACAAAGGTTGTCTCCCGGAGGGAGACAAAGGTTGTCTCCCGGAGGGATACAAAGGTTGTCTCCCGGAGGGAGACAAAGGTTGTCTCCCGGAGGGAGACATATGTTATCTCCCGGAGGGAGACAAATGTTGTCTCCCGGAGGGAGACAGTTTGTCTCCCAGAGGGAGACAAAGGTTGTCTCCAGGAGGGAGACAAAGGTTGTCTCCCGGAGGGAGACAAAGGTTGTCTCCCGGAGGGATACAAAGGTTGTCTCCCGGAGGGAGACAAAGGTTGTCTCCCGGAGAGAGACATATGTTGTCTCCCGGAGGGAGACAAATGTTGTCTCCCGGAGGGAGACAGTTTGTCTCCCAGAGGGAGACAAAGGTTGTCTCCAGGAGGGAGACAAAGGTTGTCTCCCGGAGGGAGACAAATGTTGTCTCCCGGAGGGAGACAAATGTTGTCTCCCGGAGGGAGACAAATGTTGTATCCCGGAGGGAGACATATGTTGTCTCCCGGAGGGAGACAAATGTTGTCTCCCGGAGGGAGACAGTTTGTCTCCCAGAGGGAGACAAAGGTTGTCTCAAGGAGGGAGACAAAGGTTGTCTCCTGGAGGGAGACATATGTTGTCTCCCGGAGGGAGAAAAATTTTGTCTGCCGGAGGGAGACAAATTTTGTCTCCCGGAGGGAGACAAAGGTTGTCTCCCGGAGGGAGACAAATGTTGTCTCCCGGAGGGAGACAAATGTTGTATCCCGGAGGGAGACAGTTTGTCTCCCAGAGGGAGACAAATGTTGTTTCCAGGAGGGAGACAAATGTTGTCTCCAGGAGGGAGACAAAGGTTGTCTCCCGGAGGGAGACAAAGGTTGTCTCCCGGAGGGAGACAAAGGTTGTCTCCCGGAGGGAGACAGAGGTTGTCTCCCGGAGGGAGACAAATGTTGTCTCCCGGAGGGAGACAAAGGTTGTCTCCCGGAGGGAGACAAATGTTGTCTCCTGGAGGGAGACAAATGTTGTTTCCCGGAGGGATACAAATGTTGTCTCCAGGAGGGAGACAAATGTTGTCTCCCGGAGGGAGACAAATGTTGTCTCCCGGAGGGAGACAAAGGTTGTCTCCCGGAGGGAGACATATGTTGTCTCCCGGAGGGAGACAAAGGTTGTCTCCCGGAGGGAGACAAATGTTGTCTCCCGGAGGGAGACAAATGTTGTCTCCCGGAGGGAGACAAATGTTGTCTCCCTGAGGGAGACAAATGCTGTCTCCTGGAGGGAGACATATGTTGTCTCCCGGAGGGAGAAAAATTTTGTCTGCCGGAGGGAGACAAATTTTGTCTCCCGGAGGGAGACAAAGGTTGTCTCCCGGAGGGAGACAAAGGTTGTCTCCCGGAGGGATGCAAAGGTTGTCTCCCGGAGGGAGACAAAGGTTGTCTCCCGGAGGGAGACATATGTTATCTCCCGGAGGGAGACAAATGTTGTCTCCCGGAGGGAGACAGTTTGTCTCCCAGAGGGAGACAAAGGTTGTCTCCAGGAGGGAGACAAAGGTTGTCTCCCGGAGGGAGACAAAGGTTGTCTCCCGGAGGGATACAAAGGTTGTCTCCCGGAGGGAGACAAAGGTTGTCTCCCGGAGAGAGACATATGTTGTCTCCCGGAGGGAGACAAATGTTGTCTCCCGGAGGGAGACAGTTTGTCTCCCAGAGGGAGACAAAGGTTGTCTCCAGGAGGGAGACAAAGGTTGTCTCCCGGAGGGAGACAAATGTTGTCTCCCGGAGGGATACAAAGGTTGTCTCCCGGAGGGAGACAAATGTTGTCTCCCTGAGGGAGACAAATGCTGTCTCCTGGAGGGAGACATATGTTGTCTCCCGGAGGGAGAAAAATTTTGTCTGCCGGAGGGAGAAAAATGTTGTCTCCCGGAGGGAGACAAATGTTGTATCCCGGAGGGAGACTGTTTGTCTCCCAGAGGGAGACAAATGTTGTTTCCAGGAGGGAGACAAAGGTTGTCTCCCGGAGGGAGACAAAGGTTGTCTCCCGGAGGGAGACAAATGTTGTCTCCCGGAGGGAGACAAAGGTTGTCTCCCGGAGGGATACAAAGGTTGTCTCCCGGAGGGAGACAAAGGTTGTCTCCCGGAGGGAGACATATGTTATCTCCCGGAGGGAGACAAATGTTGTCTCCCGGAGGGAGACATATGTTGTCTCCCGGAGGGAGACAAATGTTGTCTCCCGGAGGGAGACAGTTTGTCTCCCAGAGGGAGACAAAGGTTGTCTCAAGGAGGGAGACAAAGGTTGTCTCCTGGAGGGAGACATATGTTGTCTCCCGGAGGGAGAAAAATTTTGTCTGCCGGAGGGAGACAAATTTTGTCTCCCGGAGGGAGACAAAGGTTGTCTCCCGGAGGGAGACAAATGTTGTCTCCCGGAGGGAGACAAATGTTGTATCCCGGAGGGAGACAGTTTGTCTCCCAGAGGGAGACAAATGTTGTTTCCAGGAGGGAGACAAATGTTGTCTCCAGGAGGGAGACAAAGGTTGTCTCCCGGAGGGAGACAAAGGTTGTCTCCCGGAGGGAGACAAAGGTTGTCTCCCGGAGGGAGACAGAGGTTGTCTCCCGGAGGGAGACAAATGTTGTCTCCCGGAGGGAGACAAAGGTTGTCTCCTGGAGGGAGACAAATGTTGTCTCCTGGAGGGAGACAAATGTTGTTTCCCGGAGGGATACAAATGTTGTCTCCAGGAGGGAGACAAATGTTGTCTCCCGGAGGGAGACAAAGGTTGTCTCCCGGAGGGAGACATATGTTGTCTCCCGGAGGGAGACAAAGGTTGTCTCCCGGAGGGAGACAAATGTTGTCTCCCGGAGGGAGACAAATGTTGTCTCCCGGAGGGAGACAAATGTTGTCTCCCTGAGGGAGACAAATGCTGTCTCCTGGAGGGAGACATATGTTGTCTCCCGGAGGGAGACAAATGTTGTCTCCCGGAGGGAGACAAATGTTGTCTCCCTGAGGGAGACAAATGCTGTCTCCTGGAGGGAGACATATGTTGTCTCCCGGAGGGAGAAAAATTTTGTCTGCCGGAGGGAGACAAATTTTGTCTCCCGGAGGGAGACAAAGGTTGTCTCCCGGAGGGAGACAAAGGTTGTCTCCCGGAGGGATACAAAGGTTGTCTCCCAGAGGGAGACAAAGGTTGTCTCCAGGAGGGAGACAAAGGTTGTCTCCCGGAGGGAGACAAAGGTTGTCTCCCGGAGGGATACAAAGGTTGTCTCCCGGAGGGAGACAAAGGTTGTCTCCCGGAGAGAGACATATGTTGTCTCCCGGAGGGAGACAAAAGTTGTCTCCCGGAGGGAGACAGTTTGTCTCCCAGAGGGAGACAAAGGTTGTCTCCAGGAGGGAGACAAAGGTTGTCTCCCGGAGGGAGACAAATGTTGTCTCCCGGAGGGAGACAGTTTGTCTCCCAGAGGGAGACAAAGGTTGTCTCCAGGAGGAAGACAAAGGTTGTCTCCCGGAGGGAGACAAAGGTTGTCTCCCGGAGGGATACAAAGGTTGTCTCCCGGAGGGAGACAAATGTTGTCTCCCTGAGGGAGACAAATGCTGTCTCCTGGAGGGAGACATATGTTGTCTCCCGGAGGGAGAAAAATTTTGTCTGCCGGAGGGAGACAAATGTTGTCTCCCGGAGGGAGACAAATGTTGTATCCCGGAGGGAGACTGTTTGTCTCCCAGAGGGAGACAAATGTTGTTTCCAGGAGGGAGACAAAGGTTGTCTCCCGGAGGGAGACAAAGGTTGTCTCCTGGAGGGAGACATATGTTGTCTCCCGGAGGGAGAAAAATTTTGTCTGCCGGAGGGAGACAAATTTTGTCTCCCGGAGGGAGACAAAGGTTGTCTCCCGGAGGGAGACAAATGTTGTCTCCTGGAGGGAGACATATGTTGTCTCCCGGAGGGAGAAAAATTTTGTCTGCCGGAGGGAGACAAATGTTGTCTCCCGGAGGGAGACAAATGTTGTATCCCGGAGGGAGACTGTTTGTCTCCCAGAGGGAGACAAATGTTGTTTCCAGGAGGGAGACAAAGGTTGTCTCCCGGAGGGAGACAAAGGTTGTCTCCCGGAGGGAGACAAATGTTGTCTCCCGGAGGGAGACAAAGGTTGTCTCCCGGAGGGAGACAAAGGTTGTCTCCCGGAGGGAGACATATGTTATCTCCCGGAGGGAGACAAATGTTGTCTCCCGGAGGGAGACAGTTTGTCTCCCAGAGGGAGACAAAGGTTGTCTCCAGGAGGGAGACAAAGGTTGTCTCCCGGAGGGAGACAAAGGTTGTCTCCCGGAGGGATACAAAGGTTGTCTCCCAGAGGGAGACAAAGGTTGTCTCCAGGAGGGAGACAAAGGTTGTCTCCCGGAGGGAGACAAAGGTTGTCTCCCGGAGGGATACAAAGGTTGTCTCCCGGAGGGAGACAAAGGTTGTCTCCCGGAGGGAGACAAAGGTTGTCTCCCGGAGGGATACAAAGGTTGTCTCCCGGAGGGATACAAAGGTTGTCTCCCGGAGGGAGACAAAGGTTGTCTCCCGGAGGGAGACATATGTTGTCTCCCGGAGGGAGACAAATGTTGTCTCCAGGAGGGAGACAAAGGTTGTCTCCCGGAGGGAGACAAAGGTTGTCTCCCGGAGGGATTCAAAGGTTATCTCCCGGAGGGAGACAAAGGTTGTCTCCCGGAGGGAGACATAGGTTGTCTCCCGGAGGGAGACAAATGTTGTCTCCCGGAGGGAGACAGTTTGTCTCCCAGAGGGAGACAAAGGTTGTCTCCAGGAGGGAGACAAAGGTTGTCTCCCGGAGGGAGACAAATGTTGTCTCCCGGAGGGAGACAGTTTGTCTCCCAGAGGGAGACAAAGGTTGTCTCCAGGAGGGAGACAAAGGTTGTCTCCCGGAGGGAGACAAAGGTTGTCTCCCGGAGGGATACAAAGGTTGTCTCCCTGAGGGAGACAAATGCTGTCTCCTGGAGGGAGACATATGTTGTCTCCCGGAGGGAGAAAAATTTTGTCTGCCGGAGGGAGACAAATGTTGTCTCCCGGAGGGAGACAAATGTTGTATCCCGGAGGGAGACTGTTTGTCTCCCAGAGGGAGACAAATGTTGTTTCCAGGAGGGAGACAAAGGTTGTCTCCCGGAGGGAGACAAAGGTTGTCTCCTGGAGGGAGACATATGTTGTCTCCCGGAGGGAGAAAAATTTTGTCTGCCGGAGGGAGACAAATTTTGTCTCCCGGAGGGAGACAAAGGTTGTCTCCCGGAGGGAGACAAATGTTGTCTCCTGGAGGGAGACATATGTTGTCTCCCGGAGGGAGAAAAATTTTGTCTGCCGGAGGGAGACAAATGTTGTCTCCCGGAGGGAGACAAATGTTGTATCCCGGAGGGAGACTGTTTGTCTCCCAGAGGGAGACAAATGTTGTTTCCAGGAGGGAGACAAAGGTTGTCTCCCGGAGGGAGACAAAGGTTGTCTCCCGGAGGGAGACAAATGTTGTCTCCCGGAGGGAGACAAAGGTTGTCTCCCGGAGGGATACAAAGGTTGTCTCCCGGAGGGAGACAAAGGTTGTCTCCCGGAGGGAGACATATGTTATCTCCCGGAGGGAGACAAATGTTGTCTCCCGGAGGGAGACAGTTTGTCTCCCAGAGGGAGACAAAGGTTGTCTCCAGGAGGGAGACAAAGGTTGTCTCCCGGAGGGAGACAAAGGTTGTCTCCCGGAGGGATACAAAGGTTGTCTCCCAGAGGGAGACAAAGGTTGTCTCCAGGAGGGAGACAAAGGTTGTCTCCCGGAGGGAGACAAAGGTTGTCTCCCGGAGGGATACAAAGGTTGTCTCCCGGAGGGAGACAAAGGTTGTCTCCCGGAGGGAGACAAAGGTTGTCTCCCGGAGGGATACAAAGGTTGTCTCCCGGAGGGATACAAAGGTTGTCTCCCGGAGGGAGACAAAGGTTGTCTCCCGGAGGGAGACATATGTTGTCTCCCGGAGGGAGACAAATGTTGTCTCCAGGAGGGAGACAAAGGTTGTCTCCCGGAGGGAGACAAAGGTTGTCTCCCGGAGGGATTCAAAGGTTATCTCCCGGAGGGAGACAAAGGTTGTCTCCCGGAGGGAGACATATGTTGTCTCCCGGAGGGAGACAAATGTTGTCTCCCGGAGGGAGACAGTTTGTCTCCCAGAGGGAGACAAAGGTTGTCTCCAGGAGGGAGACAAAGGTTGTCTCCCGGAGGGAGACAAATGTTGTCTCCCGGAGGGAGACAGTTTGTCTCCCAGAGGGAGACAAAGGTTGTCTCCAGGAGGGAGACAAAGGTTGTCTCCCGGAGGGAGACAAAGGTTGTCTCCCGGAGGGATACAAAGGTTGTCTCCCGGAGGGAGACAAATGTTGTCTCCCGGAGGGAGACAAAAGTTGTCTCCCGAAGGGAGACAAATGTTGTCTCCCTGAGGGAGACAAATGCTGTCTCCTGGAGGGAGACATATGTTGTCTCCCGGAGGGAGAAAAATTTTGTCTGCCGGAGGGAGACAAATTTTGTCTCCCGGAGGGAGACAAAGGTTGTCTCCCGGAGGGAGACAAATGTTGTCTCCCGGAGGGAGACAAATGTTGTATCCCGGAGGGAGACAATTTGTCTCCCAGAGGGAGACAAATGTTGTTTCCAGGAGGGAGACAAAGGTTGTCTCTCGGAGGGAGACAAAGGTTGTCTCCCGAAGGGAGACAAATGTTGTCTCCAGGAGGGAGACAAATGTTGTCTCCCGGAGGGAGACAAAGGTTGTCTCCCGGAGGGAGACAAAGGTTGTCTCCCGGAGGGAGACAAAGGTTGTCTCCCGGAGGGAGACAAATGTTGTCTCCCGGAGGGAGACAGTTTGTCTCCCAGAGGGAGACAAAGGTTGTCTCAAGGAGGGAGACAAAGGTTGTCTCCTGGAGGGAGACATATGTTGTCTCCCGGAGGGAGAAAAATTTTGTCTGCCGGAGGGAGACAAATTTTGTCTCCCGGAGGGAGACAAAGGTTGTCTCCAGGAGGGAGACAAAGGTTGTCTCCCGGAGGGAGACAAATGTTGTCTCCCTGAGGGAGACAAATGCTGTCTCCTGGAGGGAGACAAGTGTTGTCTCCCGGAGGGAGAAAAATTTTGTCTGCCGGAGGGAGACAAATTTTGTCTCCCGGAGGGAGACAAAGGTTGTCTCCCGGAGGGAGACAAAGGTTGTCTCCCGGAGGGATACAAAGGTTGTCTCCCGGAGGGAGACAAAGGTTGTCTCCCGGAGGGAGACATATGTTATCTCCCGGAGGGAGACAAATGTTGTCTCCCGGAGGGAGACAGTTTGTCTCCCAGAGGGAGACAAAGGTTGTCTCCAGGAGGGAGACAAAGGTTGTCTCCCGGAGGGAGACAAAGGTTGTCTCCCGGAGGGATACAAAGGTTGTCTCCCGGAGGGAGACAAAGGTTGTCTCCCGGAGAGAGACATATGTTGTCTCCCGGAGGGAGACAAATGTTGTCTCCCGGAGGGAGACAGTTTGTCTCCCAGAGGGAGACAAAGGTTGTCTCCAGGAGGGAGACAAAGGTTGTCTCCCGGAGGGAGACAAATGTTGTCTCCCGGAGGGAGACAGTTTGTCTCCCAGAGGGAGACAAAGGTTGTCTCCAGGAGGGAGACAAAGGTTGTCTCCCGGAGGGAGACAAATGTTGTCTCCCTGAGGGAGACAAATGCTGTCTCCTGGAGGGAGACATATGTTGTCTCCCGGAGGGAGAAAAATTTTGTCTGCCGGAGGGAGACAAATGTTGTCTCCCGGAGGGAGACAAATGTTGTATCCCGGAGGGAGACTGTTTGTCTCCCAGAGGGAGACAAATGTTGTTTCCAGGAGGGAGACAAAGGTTGTCTCCCGGAGGGAGACAAAGGTTGTCTCCCGGAGGGAGACAAATGTTGTCTCCCGGAGGGAGACAAAGGTTGTCTCCCGGAGGGATACAAAGGTTGTCTCCCGGAGGGAGACAAAGGTTGTCTCCCGGAGGGAGACATATGTTATCTCCCGGAGGGAGACAAATGTTGTCGCCCGGAGGGAGACAGTTTGTCTCCCAGAGGGAGACAAAGGTTGTCTCCAGGAGGGAGACAAAGGTTGTCTCCCGGAGGGAGACAAAGGTTGTCTCCCGGAGGGATACAAAGGTTGTCTCCCAGAGGGAGACAAAGGTTGTCTCCAGGAGGGAGACAAAGGTTGTCTCCCGGAGGGAGACAAAGGTTGTCTCCCGGAGGGATACAAAGGTTGTCTCCCGGAGGGAGACAAAGGTTGTCTCCCGGAGGGAGACAAAGGTTGTCTCCCGGAGGGATACAAAGGTTGTCTCCCGGAGGGATACAAATGTTGTTTCCAGGAGGGAGACAAAGGTTGTCTCCCGGAGGGAGACAAAGGTTGTCTCCCGGAGGGAGACAAATGTTGTCTCCCGGAGGGAGACAAAGGTTGTCTCCCGGAGGGATACAAAGGTTGTCTCCCGGAGGGAGACAAAGGTTGTCTCCCGGAGGGAGACATATGTTATCTCCCGGAGGGAGACAAATGTTGTCTCCCGGAGGGAGACAGTTTGTCTCCCAGAGGGAGACAAAGGTTGTCTCCAGGAGGGAGACAAAGGTTGTCTCCCGGAGGGAGACAAAGGTTGTCTCCCGGAGGGATACAAAGGTTGTCTCCCAGAGGGAGACAAAGGTTGTCACCAGGAGGGAGACAAAGGTTGTCTCCCGGAGGGAGACAAAGGTTGTCTCCCGGAGGGATACAAAGGTTGTCTCCCGGAGGGAGACAAAGGTTGTCTCCCGGAGGGAGACAAAGGTTGTCTCCCGGAGGGATACAAAGGTTGTCTCCCGGAGGGATACAAAGGTTGTCTCCCGGAGGGAGACAAAGGTTGTCTCCCGGAGGGAGACATATGTTGTCTCCCGGAGGGAGACAAATGTTGTCTCCAGGAGGGAGACAAAGGTTGTCTCCCGGAGGGAGACAAAGGTTGTCTCCCGGAGGGATTCAAAGGTTATCTCCCGGAGGGAGACAAAGGTTGTCTCCCGGAGGGAGACATATGTTGTCTCCCGGAGGGAGACAAATGTTGTCTCCCGGAGGGAGACAGTTTGTCTCCCAGAGGGAGACAAAGGTTGTCTCCAGGAGGGAGACAAAGGTTGTCTCCCGGAGGGAGACAAATGTTGTCTCCCGGAGGGAGACAGTTTGTCTCCCAGAGGGAGACAAAGGTTGTCTCCAGGAGGGAGACAAAGGTTGTCTCCCGGAGGGAGACAAAGGTTGTCTCCCGGAGGGATACAAAGGTTGTCTCCCGGAGGGAGACAAATGTTGTCTCCCGGAGGGAGACAAATGTTGTCTCCCGGAGGGAGACAAATGTTGTCTCCCTGAGGGAGACAAATGCTGTCTCCTGGAGGGAGACAAAGGTTGTCTCCCGGAGGGATACAAAGGTTGTCTCCCGGAGGGAGACAAAGGTTGTCTCCCGGAGGGAGACATATGTTATCTCCCGGAGGGAGACAAATGTTGTCTCCCGGAGGGAGACAGTTTGTCTCCCAGAGGGAGACAAAGGTTGTCTCCAGGAGGGAGACAAAGGTTGTCTCCCGGAGGGAGACAAAGGTTGTCTCCCGGAGGGAGACAAAGGTTGTCTCCCGGAGGGATACAAAGGTTGTCTCCCAGAGGGAGACAAAGGTTGTCTCCAGGAGGGAGACAAAGGTTGTCTCCCGGAGGGAGACAAAGGTTGTCTCCCGGAGGGATACAAAGGTTGTCTCCCGGAGGGAGACAAAGGTTGTCTCCCGGAGGGAGACAAAGGTTGTCTCCCGGAGGGATACAAAGGTTGTCTCCCGGAGGGATACAAAGGTTGTCTCCCGGAGGGAGACAAAGGTTGTCTCCCGGAGGGAGACATATGTTGTCTCCCGGAGGGAGACAAATGTTGTCTCCAGGAGGGAGACAAAGGTTGTCTCCCGGAGGGAGACAAAGGTTGTCTCCCGGAGGGATTCAAAGGTTATCTCCCGGAGGGAGACAAATGTTGTCTCCCGGAGGGAGACAGTTTGTCTCCCAGAGGGAGACAAAGGTTGTCTCCAGGAGGGAGACAAAGGTTGTCTCCCGGAGGGAGACAAAGGTTGTCTCCCGGAGGGATACAAAGGTTGTCTCCCAGAGGGAGACAAAGGTTGTCTCCAGGAGGGAGACAAAGGTTGTCTCCCGGAGGGAGACAAAGGTTGTCTCCCGGAGGGATACAGAGGTTGTCTCCCGGAGGGAGACAAAGGTTGTCTCCCGGAGGGAGACAAAGGTTGTCTCCCGGAGGGATACAAAGGTTGTCTCCCGGAGGGATACAAATGTTGTTTCCAGGAGGGAGACAAAGGTTGTCTCCCGGAGGGAGACAAAGGTTGTCTCCCGGAGGGAGACAAATGTTGTCTCCCGGAGGGAGACAAAGGTTGTCTCCCGGAGGGAGACAAATGTTGTCTCCCGGAGGGAGACAAATGTTGTCTCCCGGAGGGAGACAGTTTGTCTCCCAGAGGGAGACAAAGGTTGTCTCCAGGAGGGAGACAAAGGTTGTCTCCCGGAGGGAGACAAATGTTGTCTCCCGGAGGGAGACAGTTTGTCTCCCAGAGGGAGACAAAGGTTGTCTCCAGGAGGGAGACAAAGGTTGTCTCCCGGAGGGAGACAAAGGTTGTCTCCCGGAGGGATACAAAGGTTGTCTCCCTGAGGGAGACAAATGCTGTCTCCTGGAGGGAGACATATGTTGTCTCCCGGAGGGAGAAAAATTTTGTCTGCCGGAGGGAGACAAATGTTGTCTCCCGGAGGGAGACAAATGTTGTATCCCGGAGGGAGACTGTTTGTCTCCCAGAGGGAGACAAATGTTGTTTCCAGGAGGGAGACAAAGGTTGTCTCCCGGAGGGAGACAAAGGTTGTCTCCTGCAGGGAGACATATGTTGTCTCCCGGAGGGAGAAAAATTTTGTCTGCCGGAGGGAGACAAATTTTGTCTCCCGGAGGGAGACAAAGGTTGTCTCCCGGAGGGAGACAAATGTTGTCTCCTGGAGGGAGACATATGTTGTCTCCCGGAGGGAGAAAAATTTTGTCTGCCGGAGGGAGACAAATGTTGTCTCCCGGAGGGAGACAAATGTTGTATCCCGGAGGGAGACTGTTTGTCTCCCAGAGGGAGACAAATGTTGTTTCCAGGAGGGAGACAAAGGTTGTCTCCCGGAGGGAGACAAAGGTTGTCTCCCGGAGGGAGACAAATGTTGTCTCCCGGAGGGAGACAAAGGTTGTCTCCCGGAGGGATACAAAGGTTGTCTCCCGGAGGGAGACAAAGGTTGTCTCCCGGAGGGAGACATATGTTATCTCCCGGAGGGAGACAAATGTTGTCTCCCGGAGGGAGACAGTTTGTCTCCCAGAGGGAGACAAAGGTTGTCTCCAGGAGGGAGACAAAGGTTGTCTCCCGGAGGGAGACAAAGGTTGTCTCCCGGAGGGATACAAAGGTTGTCTCCCAGAGGGAGACAAAGGTTGTCTCCAGGAGGGAGACAAAGGTTGTCTCCCGGAGGGAGACAAAGGTTGTCTCCCGGAGGGATACAAAGGTTGTCTCCCGGAGGGAGACAAAGGTTGTCTCCCGGAGGGAGACAAAGGTTGTCTCCCGGAGGGATACAAAGGTTGTCTCCCGGAGGGATACAAAGGTTGTCTCCCGGAGGGAGACAAAGGTTGTCTCCCGGAGGGAGACATATGTTGTCTCCCGGAGGGAGACAAATGTTGTCTCCAGGAGGGAGACAAAGGTTGTCTCCCGGAGGGAGACAAAGGTTGTCTCCCGGAGGGATTCAAAGGTTATCTCCCGGAGGGAGACAAAGGTTGTCTCCCGGAGGGAGACATATGTTGTCTCCCGGAGGGAGACAAATGTTGTCTCCCGGAGGGAGACAGTTTGTCTCCCAGAGGGAGACAAAGGTTGTCTCCAGGAGGGAGACAAAGGTTGTCTCCCGGAGGGAGACAAATGTTGTCTCCCGGAGGGAGACAGTTTGTCTCCCAGAGGGAGACAAAGGTTGTCTCCAGGAGGGAGACAAAGGTTGTCTCCCGGAGGGAGACAAAGGTTGTCTCCCGGAGGGATACAAAGGTTGTCTCCCGGAGGGAGACAAATGTTGTCTCCCGGAGGGAGACAAAAGTTGTCTCCCGAAGGGAGACAAATGTTGTCTCCCTGAGGGAGACAAATGCTGTCTCCTGGAGGGAGACATATGTTGTCTCCCGGAGGGAGAAAAATTTTGTCTGCCGGAGGGAGACAAATTTTGTCTCCCGGAGGGAGACAAAGGTTGTCTCCCGGAGGGAGACAAATGTTGTCTCCCGGAGGGAGACAAATGTTGTATCCCGGAGGGAGACAATTTGTCTCCCAGAGGGAGACAAATGTTGTTTCCAGGAGGGAGACAAAGGTTGTCTCTCGGAGGGAGACAAAGGTTGTCTCCCGAAGGGAGACAAATGTTGTCTCCAGGAGGGAGACAAATGTTGTCTCCCGGAGGGAGACAAAGGTTGTCTCCCGGAGGGAGACAAAGGTTGTCTCCCGGAGGGAGACAAAGGTTGTCTCCCGGATGGAGACAAATGTTGTCTCCCGGAGGGAGACAGTTTGTCTCCCAGAGGGAGACAAAGGTTGTCTCAAGGAGGGAGACAAAGGTTGTCTCCTGGAGGGAGACATATGTTGTCTCCCGGAGGGAGAAAAATTTTGTCTGCCGGAGGGAGACAAATTTTGTCTCCCGGAGGGAGACAAAGGTTGTCTCCAGGAGGGAGACAAAGGTTGTCTCCCGGAGGGAGACAAATGTTGTCTCCCTGAGGGAGACAAATGCTGTCTCCTGGAGGGAGACAAGTGTTGTCTCCCGGAGGGAGAAAAATTTTGTCTCCCGGAGGGAGACAAAGGTTGTCTCCCGGAGGGATACAAAGGTTGTCTCCCGGAGGGAGACAAAGGTTGTCTCCCGGAGGGAGACATATGTTATCTCCCGGAGGGAGACAAATGTTGTCTCCCGGAGGGAGACAGTTTGTCTCCCAGAGGGAGACAAAGGTTGTCTCCAGGAGGGAGACAAAGGTTGTCTCCCGGAGGGAGACAAAGGTTGTCTCCCGGAGGGATACAAAGGTTGTCTCCCGGAGGGAGACAAAGGTTGTCTCCCGGAGAGAGACATATGTTGTGTCCCGGAGGGAGACAAATGTTGTCTCCCGGAGGGAGACAGTTTGTCTCCCAGAGGGAGACAAAGGTTGTCTCCAGGAGGGAGACAAAGGTTGTCTCCCGGAGGGAGACAAATGTTGTCTCCCGGAGGGAGACAGTTTGTCTCCCAGAGGGAGACAAAGGTTGTCTCCAGGAGGGAGACAAAGGTTGTCTCCCGGAGGGAGACAAATGTTGTCTCCCTGAGGGAGACAAATGCTGTCTCCTGGAGGGAGACATATGTTGTCTCCCGGAGGGAGAAAAATTTTGTCTGCCGGAGGGAGACAAATGTTGTCTCCCGGAGGGAGACAAATGTTGTATCCCGGAGGGAGACTGTTTGTCTCCCAGAGGGAGACAAATGTTGTTTCCAGGAGGGAGACAAAGGTTGTCTCCCGGAGGGAGACAAAGGTTGTCTCCCGGAGGGAGACAAATGTTGTCTCCCGGAGGGAGACAAAGGTTGTCTCCCGGAGGGATACAAAGGTTGTCTCCCGGAGGGAGACAAAGGTTGTCTCCCGGAGGGAGACATATGTTATCTCCCGGAGGGAGACAAATGTTGTCGCCCGGAGGGAGACAGTTTGTCTCCCAGAGGGAGACAAAGGTTGTCTCCAGGAGGGAGACAAAGGTTGTCTCCCGGAGGGAGACAAAGGTTGTCTCCCGGAGGGATACAAAGGTTGTCTCCCAGAGGGAGACAAAGGTTGTCTCCAGGAGGGAGACAAAGGTTGTCTCCCGGAGGGAGACAAAGGTTGTCTCCCGGAGGGATACAAAGGTTGTCTCCCGGAGGGAGACAAAGGTTGTCTCCCGGAGGGAGACAAAGGTTGTCTCCCGGAGGGATACAAAGGTTGTCTCCCGGAGGGATACAAATGTTGTTTCCAGGAGGGAGACAAAGGTTGTCTCCCGGAGGGAGACAAAGGTTGTCTCCCGGAGGGAGACAAATGTTGTCTCCCGGAGGGAGACAAAGGTTGTCTCCCGGAGGGATACAAAGGTTGTCTCCCGGAGGGAGACAAAGGTTGTCTCCCGGAGGGAGACATATGTTATCTCCCGGAGGGAGACAAATGTTGTCTCCCGGAGGGAGACAGTTTGTCTCCCAGAGGGAGACAAAGGTTGTCTCCAGGAGGGAGACAAAGGTTGTCTCCCGGAGGGAGACAAAGGTTGTCTCCCGGAGGGATACAAAGGTTGTCTCCCAGAGGGAGACAAAGGTTGTCACCAGGAGGGAGACAAAGGTTGTCTCCCGGAGGGAGACAAAGGTTGTCTCCCGGAGGGATACAAAGGTTGTCTCCCGGAGGGAGACAAAGGTTGTCTCCCGGAGGGAGACAAAGGTTGTCTCCCGGAGGGATACAAAGGTTGTCTCCCGGAGGGATACAAAGGTTGTCTCCCGGAGGGAGACAAAGGTTGTCTCCCGGAGGGAGACATATGTTGTCTCCCGGAGGGAGACAAATGTTGTCTCCAGGAGGGAGACAAAGGTTGTCTCCCGGAGGGAGACAAAGGTTGTCTCCCGTAGGGATTCAAAGGTTATCTCCCGGAGGGAGACAAAGGTTGTCTCCCGGAGGGAGACATATGTTGTCTCCCGGAGGGAGACAAATGTTGTCTCCCGGAGGGAGACAGTTTGTCTCCCAGAGGGAGACAAAGGTTGTCTCCAGGAGGGAGACAAAGGTTGTCTCCCGGAGGGAGACAAATGTTGTCTCCCGGAGGGAGACAGTTTGTCTCCCAGAGGGAGACAAAGGTTGTCTCCAGGAGGGAGACAAAGGTTGTCTCCCGGAGGGAGACAAAGGTTGTCTCCCGGAGGGATACAAAGGTTGTCTCCCGGAGGGAGACAAATTTTGTCTCCCGGAGGGAGACAAATGTTGTCTCCCGGAGGGAGACAAATGTTGTCTCCCTGAGGGAGACAAATGCTGTCTCCTGGAGGGAGACAAAGGTTGTCTCCCGGAGGGATACAAAGGTTGTCTCCCGGAGGGAGACAAAGGTTGTCTCCCGGAGGGAGACATATGTTATCTCCCGGAGGGAGACAAATGTTGTCTCCCGGAGGGAGACAGTTTGTCTCCCAGAGGGAGACAAAGGTTGTCTCCAGGAGGGAGACAAAGGTTGTCTCCCGGAGGGAGACAAAGGTTGTCTCCCGGAGGGATACAAAGGTTGTCTCCCAGAGGGAGACAAAGGTTGTCTCCAGGAGGGAGACAAAGGTTGTCTCCCGGAGGGAGACAAAGGTTGTCTCCCGGAGGGATACAAAGGTTGTCTCCCGGAGGGAGACAAAGGTTGTCTCCCGGAGGGAGACAAAGGTTGTCTCCCGGAGGGATACAAAGGTTGTCTCCCGGAGGGATACAAAGGTTGTCTCCCGGAGGGAGACAAAGGTTGTCTCCCGGAGGGAGACATATGTTGTCTCCCGGAGGGAGACAAATGTTGTCTCCAGGAGGGAGACAAAGGTTGTCTCCCGGAGGGAGACAAAGGTTGTCTCCCGGAGGGATTCAAAGGTTATCTCCCGGAGGGAGACAAATGTTGTCTCCCGGAGGGAGACAGTTTGTCTCCCAGAGGGAGACAAAGGTTGTCTCCAGGAGGGAGACAAAGGTTGTCTCCCGGAGGGAGACAAAGGTTGTCTCCCGGAGGGATACAAAGGTTGTCTCCCAGAGGGAGACAAAGGTTGTCTCCAGGAGGGAGACAAAGGTTGTCTCCCGGAGGGAGACAAAGGTTGTCTCCCGGAGGGATACAGAGGTTGTCTCCCGGAGGGAGACAAAGGTTGTCTCCCGGAGGGAGACAAAGGTTGTCTCCCGGAGGGATACAAAGGTTGTCTCCCGGAGGGATACAAATGTTGTTTCCAGGAGGGAGACAAAGGTTGTCTCCCGGAGGGAGACAAAGGTTGTCTCCCGGAGGGAGACAAATGTTGTCTCCCGGAGGGAGACAAAGGTTGTCTCCCGGAGGGATACAAAGGTTGTCTCCCGGAGGGAGACAAAGGTTGTCTCCCGGAGGGAGACATATGTTATCTCCCGGAGGGAGAAAAATTTTGTCTGCCGGAGGGAGACAAATTTTGTCTCCCGGAGGGAGACAAAGGTTGTCTCCCGGAGGGAGACAAATGTTGTCTCCCGGAGGGAGACAAATGTTGTATCCCGGAGGGAGACAGTTTGTCTCCCAGAGGGAGACAAATGTTGTTTCCAGGAGGGAGACAAATGTTGTCTCCAGGAGGGAGACAAAGGTTGTCTCCCGGAGGGAGACAAAGGTTGTCTCCCGGAGGGAGACAAAGGTTGTCTCCCGGAGGGAGACAGAGGTTGTCTCCCGGAGGGAGACAAATGTTGTCTCCCGGAGGGAGACAAAGGTTGTCTCCCGGAGGGAGACAAATGTTGTCTCCTGGAGGGAGACAAATGTTGTTTCCCGGAGGGATACAAATGTTGTCTCCAGGAGGGAGACAAATGTTGTCTCCAGGAGGGAGACAAATGTTGTCTCCCGGAGGGAGACAAAGGTTGTCTCCCGGAGGGAGACATATGTTGTCTCCCGGAGGGAGACAAAGGTTGTCTCCCGGAGGGAGACAAATGTTGTCTCCCGGAGGGAGACAAATGTTGTCTCCCGGAGGGAGACAAATGTTGTCTCCCTGAGGGAGACAAATGCTGTCTCCTGGAGGGAGACATATGTTGTCTCCCGGAGGGAGAAAAATTTTGTCTGCCGGAGGGAGACAAATTTTGTCTCCCGGAGGGAGACAAAGGTTGTCTCCCGGAGGGAGACAAAGGTTGTCTCCCGGAGGGATACAAAGGTTGTCTCCCGGAGGGAGACAAAGGTTGTCTCCCGGAGGGAGACATATGTTATCTCCCGGAGGGAGACAAATGTTGTCTCCCGGAGGGAGACAGTTTGTCTCCCAGAGGGAGACAAAGGTTGTCTCCAGGAGGGAGACAAAGGTTGTCTCCCGGAGGGAGACAAAGGTTGTCTCCCGGAGGGATACAAAGGTTGTCTCCCGGAGGGAGACAAAGGTTGTCTCCCGGAGAGAGACATATGTTGTCTCCCGGAGGGAGACAAATGTTGTCTCCCGGAGGGAGACAGTTTGTCTCCCAGAGGGAGACAAAGGTTGTCTCCAGGAGGGAGACAAAGGTTGTCTCCCGGAGGGAGACAAATGTTGTCTCCCGGAGGGAGACAGTTTGTCTCCCAGAGGGAGACAAAGGTTGTCTCCAGGAGGGAGACAAAGGTTGTCTCCCGGAGGGAGACAAAGGTTGTCTCCCGGAGGGAGACAAAGGTTGTCTCCCGGAGGGAGACAAATGTTGTCTCCCGGAGGGAGACAAAGGTTGTCTCCCGGAGGGATACAAAGGTTGTCTCCCGGAGGGAGACAAAGGTTGTCTCCCGGAGGGAGACATATGTTATCTCCCGGAGGGAGACAAATGTTGTCTCCCGGAGGGAGACAGTTTGTCTCCCAGAGGGAGACAAAGGTTGTCTCCAGGAGGGAGACAAAGGTTGTCTCCCGGAGGGAGACAAAGGTTGTCTCCCGGAGGGATACAAAGGTTGTCTCCCAGAGGGAGACAAAGGTTGTCTCCAGGAGGGAGACAAAGGTTGTCTCCCAGAGGGAGACAAAGGTTGTCTCCAGGAGGGAGACAAAGGTTGTCTCCCGGAGGGAGACAAAGGTTGTCTCCCGGAGGGATACAGAGGTTGTCTCCCGGAGGGAGACAAAGGTTGTCTCCCGGAGGGAGACAAAGGTTGTCTCCCGGAGGGATACAAAGGTTGTCTCCCGGAGGGATACAAATGTTGTTTCCAGGAGGGAGACAAAGGTTGTCTCCCGGAGGGAGACAAAGGTTGTCTCCCGGAGGGAGACAAATGTTGTCTCCCGGAGGGAGACAAAGGTTGTCTCCCGGAGGGATACAAAGGTTGTCTCCCGGAGGGAGACAAAGGTTGTCTCCCGGAGGGAGACATATGTTATCTCCCGGAGGGAGAAAAATTTTGTCTGCCGGAGGGAGACAAATTTTGTCTCCCGGAGGGAGACAAAGGTTGTCTCCCGGAGGGAGACAAATGTTGTCTCCCGGAGGGAGACAAATGTTGTATCCCGGAGGGAGACAGTTTGTCTCCCAGAGGGAGACAAATGTTGTTTCCAGGAGGGAGACAAATGTTGTCTCCAGGAGGGAGACAAAGGTTGTCTCCCGGAGGGAGACAAAGGTTGTCTCCCGGAGGGAGACAAAGGTTGTCTCCCGGAGGGAGACAGAGGTTGTCTCCCGGAGGGAGACAAATGTTGTCTCCCGGAGGGAGACAAAGGTTGTCTCCCGGAGGGAGACAAATGTTGTCTCCTGGAGGGAGACAAATGTTGTTTCCCGGAGGGATACAAATGTTGTCTCCAGGAGGGAGACAAATGTTGTCTCCAGGAGGGAGACAAATGTTGTCTCCCGGAGGGAGACAAAGGTTGTCTCC
The DNA here is from genome assembly GCA_964019985.1 of Aurelia sp. 4 Dawson et al 2005. Lineage (NCBI taxonomy): Eukaryota > Metazoa > Cnidaria > Scyphozoa > Semaeostomeae > Ulmaridae > Aurelia > Aurelia sp. 4 Dawson et al 2005. The sequence goes on from OZ026492.1 coordinate 19,111,010, forward strand.
CGGAGGGAGACATATGTTGTCTCCCGGAGGGAGACAAAGGTTGTCTCCCGGAGGGAGACAAATGTTGTCTCCCGGAGGGAGACAAATGTTGTCTCCCGGAGGGAGACAAATGTTGTCTCCCTGAGGGAGACAAATGCTGTCTCCTGGAGGGAGACATATGTTGTCTCCCGGAGGGAGAAAAATTTTGTCTGCCGGAGGGAGACAAATTTTGTCTCCCGGAGGGAGACAAAGGTTGTCTCCCGGAGGGAGACAAAGGTTGTCTCCCGGAGGGATACAAAGGTTGTCTCCCGGAGGGAGACAAAGGTTGTCTCCCGGAGGGAGACATATGTTATCTCCCGGAGGGAGACAAATGTTGTCTCCCGGAGGGAGACAGTTTGTCTCCCAGAGGGAGACAAAGGTTGTCTCCAGGAGGGAGACAAAGGTTGTCTCCCGGAGGGAGACAAAGGTTGTCTCCCGGAGGGATACAAAGGTTGTCTCCCGGAGGGAGACAAAGGTTGTCTCCCGGAGAGAGACATATGTTGTCTCCCGGAGGGAGACAAATGTTGTCTCCCGGAGGGAGACAGTTTGTCTCCCAGAGGGAGACAAAGGTTGTCTCCAGGAGGGAGACAAAGGTTGTCTCCCGGAGGGAGACAAATGTTGTCTCCCGGAGGGAGACAGTTTGTCTCCCAGAGGGAGACAAAGGTTGTCTCCAGGAGGGAGACAAAGGTTGTCTCCCGGAGGGAGACAAAGGTTGTCTCCCGGAGGGAGACAAAGGTTGTCTCCCGGAGGGAGACAAATGTTGTCTCCCGGAGGGAGACAAAGGTTGTCTCCCGGAGGGATACAAAGGTTGTCTCCCGGAGGGAGACAAAGGTTGTCTCCCGGAGGGAGACATATGTTATCTCCCGGAGGGAGACAAATGTTGTCTCCCGGAGGGAGACAGTTTGTCTCCCAGAGGGAGACAAAGGTTGTCTCCAGGAGGGAGACAAAGGTTGTCTCCCGGAGGGAGACAAAGGTTGTCTCCCGGAGGGATACAAAGGTTGTCTCCCAGAGGGAGACAAAGGTTGTCTCCAGGAGGGAGACAAAGGTTGTCTCCCGGAGGGAGACAAAGGTTGTCTCCCGGAGGGATACAAAGGTTGTCTCCCGGAGGGAGACAAAGGTTGTCTCCCGGAGGGAGACAAAGGTTGTCTCCCGGAGGGATACAAAGGTTGTCTCCCGGAGGGATACAAATGTTGTTTCCAGGAGGGAGACAAAGGTTGTCTCCCGGAGGGAGACAAAGGTTGTCTCCCGGAGGGAGACAAATGTTGTCTCCCGGAGGGAGACAAAGGTTGTCTCCCGGAGGGAGACAAAGGTTGTCTCCCGGAGGGAGACATATGTTATCTCCCGGAGGGAGACAAATGTTGTCTCCCGGAGGGAGACAGTTTGTCTCCCAGAGGGAGACAAAGGTTGTCTCCAGGAGGGAGACAAAGGTTGTCTCCCGGAGGGAGACAAAGGTTGTCTCCCGGAGGGATACAAAGGTTGTCTCCCGGAGGGAGACAAAGGTTGTCTCCCGGAGAGAGACATATGTTGTCTCCCGGAGGGAGACAAATGTTGTCTCCCGGAGGGAGACAGTTTGTCTCCCAGAGGGAGACAAAGGTTGTCTCCAGGAGGGAGACAAAGGTTGTCTCCCGGAGGGAGACAAATGTTGTCTCCCGGAGGGAGACAGTTTGTCTCCCAGAGGGAGACAAAGGTTGTCTCCAGGAGGGAGACAAAGGTTGTCTCCCGGAGGGAGACAAATGTTGTCTCCCTGAGGGAGACAAATGCTGTCTCCTGGAGGGAGACATATGTTGTCTCCCGGAGGGAGAAAAATTTTGTCTGCCGGAGGGAGACAAATGTTGTCTCCCGGAGGGAGACAAATGTTGTATCCCGGAGGGAGACTGTTTGTCTCCCAGAGGGAGACAAATGTTGTTTCCAGGAGGGAGACAAAGGTTGTCTCCCGGAGGGATACAAAGGTTGTCTCCCGGAGGGAGACAAAGGTTGTCTCCCGGAGGGAGACATATGTTATCTCCCGGAGGGAGACAAATGTTGTCTCCTGGAGGGAGACAGTTTGTCTCACAGAGGGAGACAAAGGTTGTCTCCAGGAGGGAGACAAAGGTTGTCTCCCGGAGGGAGACAAAGGTTGTCTCCCGGAGGGATACAAAGGTTGTCTCCCAGAGGGAGACAAAGGTTGTCTCCAGGAGGGAGACAAAGGTTGTCTCCCGGAGGGAGACAAAGGTTGTCTCCCGGAGGGATACAAAGGTTGTCTCCCGGAGGGAGACAAAGGTTGTCTCCCGGAGGGAGACAAAGGTTGTCTCCCGGAGGGATACAAAGGTTGTCTCCCGGAGGGATACAAATGTTGTTTCCAGGAGGGAGACAAAGGTTGTCTCCCGGAGGGAGACAAAGGTTGTCTCCCGGAGGGAGACAAATGTTGTCTCCCGGAGGGAGACAAAGGTTGTCTCCCGGAGGGATACAAAGGTTGTCTCCCGGAGGGAGACAAAGGTTGTCTCCCGGAGGGAGACATATGTTATCTCCCGGAGGGAGACAAATGTTGTCTCCCGGAGGGAGACAGTTTGTCTCCCAGAGGGAGACAAAGGTTGTCTCCAGAAGGGAGACAAAGGTTGTCTCCCGGAGGGAGACAAAGGTTGTCTCCCGGAGGGATACAAAGGTTGTCTCCCAGAGGGAGACAAAGGTTGTCACCAGGAGGGAGACAAAGGTTGTCTCCCGGAGGGAGACAAAGGTTGTCTCCCGGAGGGATACAAAGGTTGTCTCCCGGAGGGAGACAAAGGTTGTCTCCCGGAGGGAGACAAAGGTTGTCTCCCGGAGGGATACAAAGGTTGTCTCCCGGAGGGATACAAAGGTTGTCTCCCGGAGGGAGACAAAGGTTGTCTCCCGGAGGGAGACATATGTTGTCTCCCGGAGGGAGACAAATGTTGTCTCCAGGAGGGAGACAAAGGTTGTCTCCCGGAGGGAGACAAAGGTTGTCTCCCGGAGGGATTCAAAGGTTATCTCCCGGAGGGAGACAAAGGTTGTCTCCCGGAGGGAGACATATGTTGTCTCCCGGAGGGAGACAAATGTTGTCTCCTTGAGGGAGACAGTTTGTCTCCCAGAGGGAGACAAAGGTTGTCTCCAGGAGGGAGACAAAGGTTGTCTCCCGGAGGGAGACAAATGTTGTCTCCCGGAGGGAGACAGTTTGTCTCCCAGAGGGAGACAAAGGTTGTCTCCAGGAGGGAGACAAAGGTTGTCTCCCGGAGGGAGACAAAGGTTGTCTCCCGGAGGGATACAAAGGTTGTCTCCCGGAGGGAGACAAATGTTGTCTCCCGGAGGGAGACAAATGTTGTCTCCCGGAGGGAGACAAATGTTGTCTCCCTGAGGGAGACAAATGCTGTCTCCTGGAGGGAGACAAAGGTTGTCTCCCGGAGGGATACAAAGGTTGTCTCCCGGAGGGAGACAAAGGTTGTCTCCCGGAGGGAGACATATGTTATCTCCCGGAGGGAGACAAATGTTGTCTCCCGGAGGGAGACAGTTTGTCTCCCAGAGGGAGACAAAGGTTGTCTCCAGGAGGGAGACAAAGGTTGTCTCCCGGAGGGAGACAAAGGTTGTCTCCCGGAGGGATACAAAGGTTGTCTCCCAGAGGGAGACAAAGGTTGTCTCCAGGAGGGAGACAAAGGTTGTCTCCCGGAGGGAGACAAAGGTTGTCTCCCGGAGGGATACAAAGGTTGTCTCCCGGAGGGAGACAAAGGTTGTCTCCCGGAGGGAGACAAAGGTTGTCTCCCGGAGGGATACAAAGGTTGTCTCCCGGAGGGATACAAAGGTTGTCTCCCGGAGGGAGACAAAGGTTGTCTCCCGGAGGGAGACATATGTTGTCTCCCGGAGGGAGACAAATGTTGTCTCCAGGAGGGAGACAAAGGTTGTCTCCCGGAGGGAGACAAAGGTTGTCTCCCGGAGGGATTCAAAGGTTATCTCCCGGAGGGAGACAAATGTTGTCTCCCGGAGGGAGACAGTTTGTCTCCCAGAGGGAGACAAAGGTTGTCTCCAGGAGGGAGACAAAGGTTGTCTCCCGGAGGGAGACAAAGGTTGTCTCCCGGAGGGATACAAAGGTTGTCTCCCAGAGGGAGACAAAGGTTGTCTCCAGGAGGGAGACAAAGGTTGTCTCCCGGAGGGAGACAAAGGTTGTCTCCCGGAGGGATACAAAGGTTGTCTCCCGGAGGGAGACAAAGGTTGTCTCCCGGAGGGAGACAAAGGTTGTCTCCCGGAGGGATACAAAGGTTGTCTCCCGGAGGGATACAAATGTTGTTTCCAGGAGGGAGACAAAGGTTGTCTCCCGGAGGGAGACAAAGGTTGTCTCCCGGAGGGAGACAAATGTTGTCTCCCGGAGGGAGACAAAGGTTGTCTCCCGGAGGGATACAAAGGTTGTCTCCCGGAGGGAGACAAAGGTTGTCTCCCGGAGGGAGACATATGTTATCTCCCGGAGGGAGACAAATGTTGTCTCCCGGAGGGAGACAGTTTGTCTCCCAGAGGGAGACAAAGGTTGTCTCCAGGAGGGAGACAAAGGTTGTCTCCCGGAGGGAGACAAAGGTTGTCTCCCGGAGGGATACAAAGGTTGTCTCCCAGAGGGAGACAAAGGTTGTCTCCAGGAGGGAGACAAAGGTTGTCTCCCGGAGGGAGACAAAGGTTGTCTCCCGGAGGGATACAAAGGTTGTCTCCCGGAGGGAGACAAAGGTTGTCTCCCGGAGGGAGACAAAGGTTGTCTCCCGGAGGGATACAAAGGTTGTCTCCCGGAGGGATACAAAGGTTGTCTCCCGGAGGGAGACAAAGGTTGTCTCCCGGAGGGAGACATATGTTGTCTCCCGGAGGGAGACAAATGTTGTCTCCAGGAGGGAGACAAAGGTTGTCTCCCGGAGGGAGACAAAGATTGTCTCCCGGAGGGATTCAAAGGTTATCTCCCGGAGGGAGACAAAGGTTGTCTCCCGGAGGGAGACATATGTTGTCTCCCGGAGGGAGACAAATGTTGTCTCCCGGAGGGAGACAGTTTGTCTCCCAGAGGGAGACAAAGGTTGTCTCCAGGAGGGAGACAAAGGTTGTCTCCCGGAGGGAGACAAATGTTGTCTCCCGGAGGGAGACAGTTTGTCTCCCAGAGGGAGACAAAGGTTGTCTCCAGGAGGGAGACAAAGGTTGTCTCCCGGAGGGAGACAAAGGTTGTCTCCCGGAGGGATACAAAGGTTGTCTCCCGGAGGGAGACAAATGTTGTCTCCCGGAGGGAGACAAATGTTGTCTCCCGGAGGGAGACAAATGTTGTCTCCCTGAGGGAGACAAATGCTGTCTCCTGGAGGGAGACAAAGGTTGTCTCCCGGAGGGATACAAAGGTTGTCTCCCGGAGGGAGACAAAGGTTGTCTCCCGGAGGGAGACATATGTTATCTCCTGGAGGGAGACAAATGTTGTCTCCCGGAGGGAGACAGTTTGTCTCCCAGAGGGAGACAAAGGTTGTCTCCAGGAGGGAGACAAAGGTTGTCTCCCGGAGGGAGACAAAGGTTGTCTCCCGGAGGGATACAAAGGTTGTCTCCCAGAGGGAGACAAAGGTTGTCTCCAGGAGGGAGACAAAGGTTGTCTGCCGGAGGGAGACAAAGGTTGTCTCCCGGAGGGATACAATGGTTGTCTCCCGGAGGGAGACAAAGGTTGTCTCCCGGAGGGAGACAAAGGTTGTCTCCCGGAGGGATACAAAGGTTGTCTCCCGGAGGGATACAAAGGTTGTCTCCCGGAGGGAGACAAAGGTTGTCTCCCGGAGGGAGACATATGTTGTCTCCCGGAGGGAGACAAATGTTGTCTCCAGGAGGGAGACAAAGGTTGTCTCCCGGAGGGAGACAAAGGTTGTCTCCCGGAGGGATTCAAAGGTTATCTCCCGGAGGGAGACAAAGGTTGTCTCCCGGAGGGAGACATATGTTGTCTCCCGGAGGGAGACAAATGTTGTCTCCCGGAGGGAGACAGTTTGTCTCCCAGAGGGAGACAAAGGTTGTCTCCAGGAGGGAGACAAAGGTTGTCTCCCGGAGGGAGACAAATGTTGTCTCCCGGAGGGAGACAGTTTGTCTCCCAGAGGGAGACAAAGGTTGTCTCCAGGAGGGAGACAAAGGTTGTCTCCCGGAGGGAGACAAAGGTTGTCTCCCGGAGGGATACAAAGGTTGTCTCCCGGAGGGAGACAAATGTTGTCTCCCGGAGGGAGACAAATGTTGTCTCCCGGAGGGAGACAAATGTTGTCTCCCTGAGGGAGACAAATGCTGTCTCCTGGAGGGAGACATATGTTGTCTCCCGGAGGGAGAAAAATTTTGTCTGCCGGAGGGAGACAAATTTTGTCTCCCGGAGGGAGACAAAGGTTGTCTCCCGGAGGGAGACAAATGTTGTCTCCCGGAGGGAGACAAATGTTGTATCCCGGAGGGAGACAATTTGTCTCCCAGAGGGAGACAAATGTTGTTTCCAGGAGGGAGACAAAGGTTGTCTCTCGGAGGGAGACAAAGGTTGTCTCCCGAAGGGAGACAAATGTTGTCTCCAGGAGGGAGACAATTTTGTCTCCCGGAGGGAGACAAAGGTTGTCTCCCGGAGGGAGACAAAGGTTGTCTCCCGGAGGGAGACAAAGGTTGTCTCCCGGAGGGAGACAAATGTTGTCTCCCGGAGGGAGACAAAGGTTTTCTCCCGGAGGGAGACAAATGTTGTCTCCTGGAGGGAGACAGTTTGTCTCCCAGAGGGAGACAAAGGTTGTCTCCAGGAGGGAGACAAATGTTGTCTCCCGGAGGGAGACAAATGCTGTCTACCGGAGGGAGACATATGTTGTCTCCCGGAGGGAGACAAATGTTGTTTCCCGGAGGGATACAAATGTTGTCTCCAGGAGGGAGACAAATGTTGTCTCCCGGAGGGAGACAAATGTTGTCTCCCGGAGGGAGACAAATGTTGTCTCCTGGAGGGAGACAAATGCTGTCTACCGGAGGGAGACATATGTTGTCTCCCGGAGGGAGACAAATGTTGTCTCCCGGAGGGATACAAAGGTTGTCTCCCGGAGGGAGACAATGGATTTCTCCCGGAGGGAGACAAAGGTTGTCTCCCGGAGGGAGACAAATGTTGTCTCCCGGAGGGAGACAAATGTTGTCTCCCGGAGGGAGACAAATGCTGTCTCCTGGAGGGAGACATATGTTGTCTCCCGGAGGGAGAAAAATTTTGTCTCCCGGAGGGAGACAAATGTTGTCTCCCGGAGGGAGACAAAGGTTGTCTCCCGGAGGGAGACAAATGTTGTCTCCCGGAGGGAGACAGTTTGTCTCCCAGAGGGAGACAAAGGTTGTCTCCAGGAGGGAGACAAATGTTGTCTCCCGGAGGGAGAAAAATTTTGTCTCCCGGAGGGAGACAAATGTTGTCTCCCGGAGGGAGACAAAGGTTGTCTCCCGGAGGGAGACAAATGTTGTCTCCCGGAGGGAGACAGTTTGTCTCCCAGAGGGAGACAAAGGTTGTCTCCAGGAGGGAGACAAATGTTGTCTCCCGGAGGGAGACAAATGTTGTCTCCCTGAGGGAGACAAATGCTGTCTCCTGGAGGGAGACATATGTTGTCTCCCGGAGGGAGAAAAATTTTGTCTGCCGGAGGGAGACAAATTTTGTCTCCCGGAGGGAGACAAAGGTTGTCTCCCGGAGGGAGACAAATGTTGTCTCCCGGAGGGAGACAAATGTTGTATCCCGGAGGGAGACAGTTTGTCTCCCAGAGGATGACAAATGTTGTTTCCAGGAGGGAGACAAAGGTTGTCTCCCGGAGGGAGACAAAGGTTGTCTCCCGGAGGGAGACAAAGGTTGTCTCCCGGAGGGAGACAAAGGTTGTCTCCCGGAGGGAGACAAAGGTTGTCTCCCGGAGGGAGACAAATGTTGTCTCCCGGAGGGAGACAAAGGTTGTCTCCCGGAGGGAGACAAATGTTGTCTCCTGGAGGGAGACAGTTTGTCTCCCAGAGGGAGACAAAGGTTGTCTCTAGGAGGGAGACAAATGTTGTCTCCCGGAGGGAGACAAATGTTGTCTCCCGGAGGGATACAAATGTTGTCTCCCGGAGGGAGACAAAGGTTGTCTCCCGGAGGGAGACAAAGGTTGTCTCCCGGAGGGAGACAAAGGTTGTCTCCCGGAGGGATACAAAGGTTGTCTCCCGGAGGGAGACAAAGGTTGTCTCCCGGAGGGAGACAAATGTTGTCTCCCGGAGGGAGACAAATGTTGTATCCCGGAGGGAGACAGTTTGTCTCCCAGAGGATGACAAATGTTGTTTCCAGGAGGGAGACAAAGGTTGTCTCCCGGAGGGAGACAAAGGTTGTCTCCCGGAGGGAGACAAAGGTTGTCTCCCGGAGGGAGACAAAGGTTGTCTCCCGGAGGGAGACAAAGGTTGTCTCCCGGAGGGAGACAAATGTTGTCTCCCGGAGGGAGACAAAGGTTGTCTCCCGGAGGGAGACAAATGTTGTCTCCTGGAGGGAGACAGTTTGTCTCCCAGAGGGAGACAAAGGTTGTCTCTAGGAGGGAGACAAATGTTGTCTCCCGGAGGGAGACAAATGTTGTCTCCCGGAGGGATACAAATGTTGTCTCCCGGAGGGAGACAAAGGTTGTCTCCCGGAGGGAGACAAAGGTTGTCTCCCGGAGGGAGACAAAGGTTGTCTCCCGGAGGGATACAAAGGTTGTCTCCCGGAGGGAGACAAAGGTTGTCTCCCGGAGGGAGACAAAGGTTGTCTCCCGGAGGGAGACATATGTTATCTCCCGGAGGGAGACAAATGTTGTCTCCCGGAGGGAGACAGTTTGTCTCCCAGAGGGAGACAAAGGTTGTCTCCAGGAGGGAGACAAAGGTTGTCTCCCGGAGGGATAGAAAGGTTGTCTCCCGTAGGGAGACAAAGGTTGTCTCCCGGAGGGAGACAAAGGTTGTCTCCCGGAGGGAGACATATGTTGTCTCCCGGAGGGAGACAAATGTTGTCTCCCGGAGGGAGACAGTTTGTCTCCCAGAGGGAGACAAAGGTTGTCTCCAGGAGGGAGACAAAGGTTGTCTCCCGGAGGGAGACAAAGGTTGTCTCCCGGAGGGATACAAAGGTTGTCTCCCGGAGGGAGACAAATGTTGTCTCCCGGAGGGAGACAAATGTTGTCTCCTGGAGGGAGACAAATGCTGTCTACCGGAGGGAGACATATGTTGTCTCCCGGAGGGAGACAAATGTTGTTTCCCGGAGGGATACAAAGGTTGTCTCCAGGAGGGAGACAAATGTTGTCTCCCGGAGGGAGACAAATGTTGTCTCCTGGAGGGAGACAAATGCTGTCTACCGGAGGGAGACATATGTTGTCTCCCGGAGGGAGACAAATGTTGTCTCCCGGAGGGAGACAAATGTTCTCTCCCGGAGGGAGACAAAGGTTGTCTCCCGGAGGGATACAAAGGTTATCTCCCGGAGGGAGACAAAGGTTGTCTCCCGGAGGGAGACATATGTTGTCTCCCGGAGGGAGACAAATGTTGTCTCCCGGAGGGAGACAAATGTTCTCTCCCGGAGGGAGACAAAGGTTGTCTCCCGGAGGGATACAAAGGTTATCTCCTGGAGGGAGACAAAGGTTGTCTCCCGGAGGGAGACATATGTTGTCTCCCGGAGGGAGACAAATGTTGTCTCCCGGAGGGAGACAAATGTTGTCTCCCGGAGGGAGACAAATGTTGTCTCCCTGAGGGAGACAAATGCTGTCTCCCGGAGGGAGACAAATGTTGTCTCCCGGAGGGAGACAAATGTTGTCTCCTGGAGGGAGACAAATGCTGTCTACCGGAGGGAGACATATGTTGTCTCCCGGAGGGAGACAAATGTTGTTTCCCGGAGGGATACAAAGGTTGTCTCCAGGAGGGAGACAAATGTTGTCTCCCGGAGGGAGACAAAGGTTGTCTCCCGGAGGGAGACAAATGTTGTCTCCCGGAGGGAGACAGTTTGTCTCCCAGAGGGAGGCAAAGGTTGTCTCCAGGAGGGAGACAAAGGTTGTCTCCCGGAGGGAGGCAAAGGTTGTCTCCCGGAGGGATACAAAGGTTGTCTCCCGGAGGGAGACAAATGTTGTCTCCCGGAGGGAGACAAATGTTGTCTCCCGGAGGGAGACAAATGTTGTCTCCCTGAGGGAGACAAATGCTGTCTCCTGGAGGGAGACATATGTTGTCTCCCGGAGGGAGAAAAATTTTGTCTGCCGGAGGGAGACAAATTTTGTCTCCCGGAGGGAGACAAAGGTTGTCTCCCGGAGGGAGACAAATGTTGTCTCCCGGAGGGAGACAAATGTTGTATCCCGGAGGGAGACAGTTTGTCTCCCAGAGGGAGACAAATGTTGTTTCCAGGAGGGAGACAAAGGTTGTCTCCCGGAGGGAGACAAAGGTTGTCTCCCGGAGGGAGACAAATGTTGTCTCCAGGAGGGAGACAAAGGTTGTCTCCCGGAGGGAGACAAAGGTTGTCTCCCGGAGGGAGACAAAGGTTGTCTCCCGGAGGGAGACAAAGGTTGTCTCTCGGAGGGAGACAAATGTTGTCTCCCGGAGGGAGACAAAGGTTGTCTCCTGGAGGGAGACAGTTTGTCTCCCAGAGGGAGACAAAGGTTGTCTCCAGGAGGGAGACAAATGTTGTCTCCCGGAGGGAGACAAATGTTGTCTCCCGGAGGGAGACAAATGTTGTCTCCCGGAGGGAGACAAAGGTTGTCTCCCGGAGGGAGACAAATGTTGTCTCCCGGAGGGAGACAAAGGTTGTCTCCCGGAGGGAGACAAATGTTGTCTCCTGGAGGGAGACAGTTTGTCTCCCAGAGGGAGACAAAGGTTGTCTCCAGGAGGGAGACAAATGTTGTCTCCCGGAGGGAGACAAATGCTGTCTACCGGAGGGAGACATATGTTGTCTCCCGGAGGGAGACAAATGTTGTTTCCCGGAGGGATACAAATGTTGTCTCCAGGAGGGAGACAAATGTTGTCTCCCGGAGGGAGACAAATGTTGTCTCCCGGAGGGAGACAAATGTTGTCTCCTGGAGGGAGACAAATGCTGTCTACCGGAGGGAGACATATGTTGTCTCCCGGAGGGAGACAAATGTTGTCTCCCGGAGGGATACAAAGGTTGTCTCCCAGAGGGAGACAAAGGTTGTCTCCAGGAGGGAGACAAATGTTGTCTCCCGGAGGGAGACAAATGTTGTCTCCCTGAGGGAGACAAATGCTGTCTCCTGGAGGGAGACATATGTTGTCTCCCGGAGGGAGAAAAATTTTGTCTGCCGGAGGGAGACAAATTTTGTCTCCCGGAGGGAGACAAAGGTTGTCTCCCGGAGGGAGACAAATGTTGTCTCCCGGAGGGAGACAAATGTTGTATCCCGGAGGGAGACAGTTTGTCTCCCAGAGGATGACAAATGTTGTTTCCAGGAGGGAGACAAAGGTTGTCTCCCGGAGGGAGACAAAGGTTGTCTCCCGGAGGGAGACAAAGGTTGTCTCCCGGAGGGAGACAAAGGTTGTCTCCCGGAGGGAGACAAATGTTGTCTCCCGGAGGGAGACAAAGGTTGTCTCCCGGAGGGAGACAAATGTTGTCTCCTGGAGGGAGACAGTTTGTCTCCCAGAGGGAGACAAAGGTTGTCTCTAGGAGGGAGACAAATGTTGTCTCCCGGAGGGAGACAAATGTTGTCTCCCGGAGGGATACAAATGTTGTCTCCCGGAGGGAGACAAAGGTTGTCTCCCGGAGGGAGACAAAGGTTGTCTCCCGGAGGGAGACAAAGGTTGTCTCCCGGAGGGATACAAAGGTTGTCTCCCGGAGGGAGACAAAGGTTGTCTCCCGGAGGGAGACAAAGGTTGTCTCCCGGAGGGAGACAAAGGTTGTCTCCCGGAGGGAGACATATGTTGTCTCCCGGAGGGAGACAAATGTTGTCTCCCGGAGGGAGACAGTTTGTCTCCCAGAGGGAGACAAAGGTTGTCTCCAGGAGGGAGACAAAGGTTGTCTCCCGGAGGGAGACAAAGGTTGTCTCCCGGAGGGATACAAAGGTTGTCTCCCGGAGGGAGACAAATGTTGTCTCCCGGAGGGAGACAAATGTTGTCTCCTGGAGGGAGACAAATGCTGTCTACCGGAGGGAGACATATGTTGTCTCCCGGAGGGAGACAAATGTTGTTTCCCGGAGGGATACAAAGGTTGTCTCCAGGAGGGAGACAAATGTTGTCTCCCGGAGGGAGACAAATGTTGTCTCCTGGAGGGAGACAAATGCTGTCTACCGGAGGGAGACATATGTTGTCTCCCGGAGGGAGACAAATGTTGTCTCCCGGAGGGAGACAAATGTTCTCTCCCGGAGGGAGACAAAGGTTGTCTCCCGGAGGGATACAAAGGTTATCTCCCGGAGGGAGACAAAGGTTGTCTCCCGGAGGGAGACATATGTTGTCTCCCGGAGGGAGACAAATGTTGTCTCCCGGAGGGAGACAGTTTGTCTCCCAGAGGGAGACAAAGGTTGTCTCCAGGAGGGAGACAAAGGTTGTCTCCCGGAGGGAGACAAATGTTGTCTCCCGGAGGGAGACAGTTTGTCTCCCAGAGGGAGGCAAAGGTTGTCTCCAGGAGGGAGACAAAGGTTGTCTCCCGGAGGGATACAAAGGTTGTCTCCAGGAGGGAGACAAAGGTTGTCTCCCGGAGGGAGACAAAGGTTGTCTCCCGGAGGGATACAAAGGTTGTCTCCCGGAGGGAGACAAATGTTGTCTCCCGGAGGGAGACAAATGTTGTCTCCCGGAGGGAGACAAATGTTGTCTCCCTGAGGGAGACAAATGCTGTCTCCTGGAGGGAGACATATGTTGTATCCCGGAGGGAGACAGTTTGTCTCCCAGAGGGAGACAAATGTTGTTTCCAGGAGGGAGACAAAGGTTGTCTCCCGGAGGGAGACAAAGGTTGTCTCCCGGAGGGAGACAAATGTTGTCTCCCGGAGGGAGACAAAGGTTGTCTCCCGGAGGGAGACAAAGGTTGTCTCCCGGAGGGAGACAAATGTTGTCTCCCGGAGGGAGACAAATGCTGTCTCCTGGAGGGAGACATATGTTGTCTCCCGGAGGGAGAAAAATTTTGTCTCCCGGAGGGAGACAAATGTTGTCTCCCGGAGGGAGACAAAGGTTGTCTCCCGGAGGGAGACAAATATTGTCTCCTGGAGGGAGACAGTTTGTCTCCCAGAGGGAGACAAAGGTTGTCTCCAGGAGGGAGACAAATGTTGTCTCCCGGAGGGAGACAAATGTTGTCTCCCGGAGGGAGACAAATTTTCTCTCCCGGAGGGAGACAAATGTTGTCTCCCGGAGGGAGACAAAGGTTGTCTCCCGGAGGGAGACAAATGTTGTCTCCTGGAGGGAGACAGTTTGTCTCCCAGAGGGAGACAAAGGTTGTCTCCAGGAGGGAGACAAATGTTGTCTCCCGGAGGGAGACAAATGTTGTCTCCCGGAGGGAGACAAATGTTGTCTCCCGGAGGGAGACAAAGGTTGTCTCCCGGAGGGAGACAAAGGTTGTCTCCCGGAGGGAGACAAAGGTTGTCTCCCGTTGGGATACAAAGGTTGTCTCCTTGAGGGATACAAAGGTTGTCTCCCGGAGGGAGACAAAGGTTGTCTCCCGGAGGGAGACATATGTTGTCTCCCGGAGGGAGACAAATGTTGTCTCCAGGAGGGAGACAAAGGTTGTCTCCCGGAGGGAGACAAAGGTTGTCTCCCGGAGGGATACAAAGGTTATCTCCCGGAGGGAGACAAAGGTTGTCTCCCGGAGGGATACAAAGGTTGTCTCCCGGAGGGAGACAAATGTTGTCTCCCGGAGGGAGACAAATGTTGTCTCCCTGAGGGAGACAAATGCTGTCTCCTGGAGGGAGACATATGTTGTCTCCCGGAGGGAGAAAAATTTTGTCTGCCGGAGGGAGACAAATTTTGTCTCCCGGAGGGAGACAAAGGTTGTCTCCCGGAGGGAGACAAATGTTGTCTCCCGGAGGGAGACAAATGTTGTATCCCGGAGGGAGACAGTTTGTCTCCCAGAGGGAGACAAATGTTGTTTCCAGGAGGGAGACAAAGGTTGTCTCCCGGAGGGAGACAAAGGTTGTCTCCCGGAGGGAGACAAATGTTGTCTCCAGGAGGGAGACAAAGGTTGTCTCCCGGAGGGAGACAAAGGTTGTCTCCCGGAGGGAGACAAAGGTTGTCTCCCGGAGGGAGACAAATGTTGTCTCCCGGAGGGAGACAAAGGTTGTCTCCCGGAGGGAGACAAATGTTGTCTCCTGGAGGGAGACAGTTTGTCTCCCAGAGGGAGACAAAGGTTGTCTCCAGGAGGGAGACAAAGGTTGCTCCCGGAGGGAGACAAATGTTGTCTCCCGGAGGGAGACAAATGTTGTCTCCCGGAGGGAGACAAAGGTTGTCTCCCGGAGGGAGACAAATGTTGTCTCCCGGAGGGAGACAAAGGTTGTCTCCCGGAGGGAGACAAATGTTGTCTCCCGGAGGGAGACAAAGGTTGTCTCCCGGAGGGAGACAAAGGTTGTCTCCCGGAGGGAGACAAAGGTTGTCTCCCGGAGGGATACAAAGGTTGTCTCCCAGAGGGAGACAAAGGTTGTCTCCCGGAGGGAGACAAATGATGTCTCCCGGAGGGAGACAAATGCTGTCTCCTGGAGGGAGACATATGTTGTCTCCCGGAGGGAGAAAAATTTTGTCTCCCGGAGGGAGACAAATGTTGTCTCCCGGAGGGAGACAAAGGTTGTCTCCCGGAGGGAGACAAATGTTGTCTCCTGGAGGGAGACAGTTTGTCTCCCAGAGGGAGACAAAGGTTGTCTCCAGGAGGGAGACAAATGTTGTCTCCCGGAGGGAGACAAATGTTGTCTCCCGGAGGGAGACAAATGTTGTCTCCCGGAGGGAGACAAAGGTTGTCTCCCGGAGGGAGACAAAGGTTGTCTCCCGGAGGGAGACAAAGGTTGTCTCCCGTTGGGATACAAAGGTTGTCTCCTTGAGGGATACAAAGGTTGTCTCCCGGAGGGAGAAAAAGGTTGTCTCCCGGAGGGAGACATATGTTGTCTCCCGGAGGGAGACAAATGTTGTCTCCAGGAGGGAGACAAAGGTTGTCTCCCGGAGGGAGACAAAGGTTGTCTCCCGGAGGGATACAAAGGTTATCTCCCGGAGGGAGACAAAGGTTGTCTCCCGGAGGGAGACATATGTTGTCTCCCGGAGGGAGACAAATGTTGTCTCCCGGAGGGAGACAGTTTGTCTCCCAGAGGGAGACAAAGGTTGTCTCCAGGAGGGAGACAAAGGTTGTCTCCCGGAGGGAGACAAATGTTGTCTCCCGGAGGGAGACAGTTTGTCTCCCAGAGGGAGACAAAGGTTGTCTCCAGGAGGGAGACAAAGGTTGTCTCCCGGAGGGAGACAAAGGTTGTCTCCCGGAGGGATACAAAGGTTGTCTCCCGGAGGGAGACAAATGTTGTCTCCCGGAGGGAGACAAATGTTGTCTCCCGGAGGGAGACAAATGTTGTCTCCCGGAGGGAGACAAAGGTTGTCTCCCGGAGGGAGACAAAGGTTGTCTCCCGGAGGGAGACAAAGGTTGTCTCCCGTTGGGATACAAAGGTTGTCTCCTTGAGGGATACAAAGGTTGTCTCCCGGAGGGAGAAAAAGGTTGTCTCCCGGAGGGAGACATATGTTGTCTCCCGGAGGGAGACAAATGTTGTCTCCAGGAGGGAGACAAAGGTTGTCTCCCGGAGGGAGACAAAGGTTGTCTCCCGGAGGGATACAAAGGTTATCTCCCGGAGGGAGACAAAGGTTGTCTCCCGGAGGGAGACATATGTTGTCTCCCGGAGGGAGACAAATGTTGTCTCCCGGAGGGAGACAGTTTGTCTCCCAGAGGGAGACAAAGGTTGTCTCCAGGAGGGAGACAAAGGTTGTCTCCAGGAGGGAGACAAAGGTTGTCTCCCGGAGGGAGACAAAGGTTGTCTCCCGGAGGGATACAAAGGTTATCTCCCGGAGGGAGACAAAGGTTGTCTCCCGGAGGGAGACATATGTTGTCTCCCGGAGGGAGACAAATGTTGTCTCCCGGAGGGAGACAGTTTGTCTCCCAGAGGGAGACAAAGGTTGTCTCCAGGAGGGAGACAAAGGTTGTCTCCCGGAGGGAGACAAATGTTGTCTCCCGGAGGGAGACATTTTGTCTCCCAGAGGGAGACAAAGGTTGTCTCCAGGAGGGAGACAAAGGTTGTCTCCCGGAGGGAGACAAAGGTTGTCTCCCGGAGGGATACAAAGGTTGTCTCCCGGAGGGAGACAAATGTTGTCTCCCGGAGGGAGACAAATGTTGTCTCCCGGAGGGAGACAAATGTTGTCTCCCGGAGGGAGACAAAGGTTGTCTCCCGGAGGGAGACAAAGGTTGTCTCCCGGAGGGAGACAAAGGTTGTCTCCCGTTGGGATACAAAGGTTGTCTCCTTGAGGGATACAAAGGTTGTCTCCCGGAGGGAGAAAAAGGTTGTCTCCCGGAGGGAGACATATGTTGTCTCCCGGAGGGAGACAAATGTTGTCTCCAGGAGGGAGACAAAGGTTGTCTCCCGGAGGGAGACAAAGGTTGTCTCCCGGAGGGATACAAAGGTTATCTCCCGGAGGGAGACAAAGGTTGTCTCCCGGAGGGAGACATATGTTGTCTCCCGGAGGGAGACAAATGTTGTCTCCCGGAGGGAGACAGTTTGTCTCCCAGAGGGAGACAAAGGTTGTCTCCAGGAGGGAGACAAAGGTTGTCTCCCGGAGGGAGACAAATGTTGTCTCCCGGAGGGAGACAGTTTGTCTCCCAGAGGGAGACAAAGGTTGTCTCCAGGAGGGAGACAAAGGTTGTCTCCCGGAGGGAGACAAAGGTTGTCTCCCGGAGGGATACAAAAATTGTCTCCCGGAGGGAGACAAATGTTGTCTCCCGGAGGGAGACAAATGTTGTCTCCCGGAGGGAGACAAATGTTGTCTCCCTGGGGGAGACAAATGCTGTCTCCTGGAGGGAGACATATGTTGTCTCCCGGAGGGAGAAAAATTTTGTCTGCCGGAGGGAGACAAAGGTTGTCTCCCGGAGGGATACAAAGGTTGTCTCCCGGAGGGAGACAAAGGTTGTCTCCCGGAGGGAGACAAATGTTGTCTCCCGGAGGGAGACAAAGGTTGTCTCCCGGAGGGAGACAAATGTTGTCTCCTGGAGGGAGACAGTTTGTCTCCCAGAGGGAGACAAAGGTTGTCTCCAGGAGGGAGACAAATGTTGTCTCCCGGAGGGAGACAAATGTTGTCTCCCGGAGGGATACAAATGTTGTCTCCAGGAGGGAGACAAAGGTTGTCTCCCGGAGGGAGACAAATGTTTTCTCCCGGAGGGAGACAGTTTGTCTCCCAGAGGGAGACAAAGGTTGTCTCCAGGAGGGAGACAAAGGTTGTCTCCCGGAGGGAGACAAAGGTTGTCTCCCGGAGGGATACAAAGGTTGTCTCCCGGAGGGAGACAAATGTTGTCTCCCGGAGGGAGACAAATGTTGTCTCCCGGAGGGAGACAAATGTTGTCTCCCTGAGGGAGACAAATGCTGTCTCCTGGAGGGAGACATATGTTGTATCCCGGAGGGAGACAGTTTGTCTCCCAGAGGGAGACAAATGTTGTTTCCAGGAGGGAGACAAAGGTTGTCTCCCGGAGGGAGACAAAGGTTGTCTCCCGGAGGGAGACAAATGTTGTCTCCCGGAGGGAGACAAAGGTTGTCTCCCGGAGGGAGACAAAGGTTGTCTCCCGGAGGGAGACAAATGTTGTCTCCCGGAGGGAGACAAATGCTGTCTCCTGGAGGGAGACATATGTTGTCTCCCGGAGGGAGAAAAATTTTGTCTCCCGGAGGGAGACAAATGTTGTCTCCCGGAGGGAGACAAAGGTTGTCTCCCGGAGGGAGACAAATGTTGTCTCCTGGTGGGAGACAGTTTGTCTCCCAGAGGGAGACAAAGGTTGTCTCCAGGAGGGAGACAAATGTTGTCTCCCGGAGGGAGACAAATGTTGTCTCCCGGAGGGAGACAAATGTTGTCTCCCGGAGGGAGACAAAGGTTGTCTCCCGGAGGGAGACAAAGGTTGTCTCCCGGAGGGAGACAAAGGTTGTCTCCCGTTGGGATACAAAGGTTGTCTCCTTGAGGGATACAAAGGTTGTCTCCCGGAGGGAGACAAAGGTTGTCTCCCGGAGGGAGACATATGTTGTCTCCCGGAGGGAGACAAATGTTGTCTCCAGGAGGGAGACAAAGGTTGTCTCCCGGAGGGAGACAAAGGTTGTCTCCCGGAGGGATACAAAGGTTATCTCCCGGAGGGAGACAAAGGTTGTCTCCCGGAGGGAGACATATGTTGTCTCCCGGAGGGAGACAAATGTTGTCTCCCGGAGGGAGACAGTTTGTCTCCCAGAGGGAGACAAAGGTTGTCTCCAGGAGGGAGACAAAGGTTGTCTCCCAGAGGGAGACAAATGTTGTCTC